>OW964549.2:7530000-10030000 GCA_943138885.2 Tholera decimalis
ATAAAATAGTTCTCACAGCCCTACACTACTTTTTACAGAATTCCAAAAACGTTGAAGTAGTACAAATCATTTATTTACTACCTGCCCGTCGATTTAATGCATGCAATCATTGAACGCGAGGTTAGATGAATTATTGTTTGTGTGGCGTCAAAGTAGAAGATGATACTTCTAATATTGGTTTATCAACGCTTTATGACAAACCTAACCCTATACCGGTCGCCAAGTATAACGATTTAAAGCGTTTATGTACTAACGGAACTATACCAAACCGATTTCATACGGAGTATTTAGATCTATCGTCCTTAGGGACTGTTAAAGACAGTCTTCCTGAAACTGACGAGGAAGACGATATCGACACAAATGATCTCTAAGATTTTACTGTTTAAGGCCCAGTTTTTTGATAACTCAACTAATGGTTAAATATTGGCTTGAGTCTATCGAGAAGCGGACCAAGAGAATCATTGGCAACGATGCACTGGTCGAGTCAAAGCTCCAGAGCCTTGAACATCGACGACGAGTTGCAAGTCTATCGGTTTTCTATCGGTTACATTTCGGGGGAGTGTGCGATGGAATTACACAGTCTAATTCCGCCAAGCCCGTTCCATCATCGGACTACGAGACAAACGGCGAAGCGCCATCGTTACATGGTGGACATCCCACCCATACGCACAAAACGTTGTGGGAATACCTTCATTGTGCGTACGGCTAAAGAGTGGAATTCCCTGCCGGAGTCTGTGTTTCCCGATAGCTATAACCTAGGAGTCTTTAAGTCAAGAGTGAATAGGTTACTTTTAGGTAAGCGTGCTCCATCTTCGACCACATCATCACTTACCATCAGGTGAGATGGTGGTCAAACGCGAACCTATTTGTAATAAAAAAAAAAATCCTAATTGTAGGCCTAAGTTTCATTACTATAATTTTAAAGACTGAAATTTCTTGTCATTTAATTAATACTTTAGAATGCCAATTGTTTGAGTTTTGAGCTCTGGTGGGCAAAATTTGTTATTATTTTGGTTATTTTAACTTTATTATTATGTTTAAATACGTTCTATTGTTTAAGTTGCATTAATAGTGAAAAAAATACTTGTTAGGTAGTAGATTAGTTTATTAGGTGATTATTCTAAAACTTGAGTTGTTTTTCAGCATCGCAACGATTACTGGCGATTTAAATTTAAAAAAGTTGCATAACATTTTGTATAAATTTTGAATTACTATTAGAATAACATTTGTGATACTTTTTTTTACAAATATTTAAATAATAAATAAAACATAATAAAAATACTTTTTTTCACTTGGTTTTATTTACTACCTATTGTAAAGGAATTTCTATTTAGAACTTTATGTTTTTTGTTCCTTTTACCCCCTTAGTCTCTGATTTAATTGACTTGTACTACCCATTGATGATCAAGATGAGTCCTTTACGACATATCTGACTTTATCATAACCAATTTTTCGTGGTTGTAAAGTACTTCAGTTACATTTTTTTGGGCTGTAAAGGACTCTCATTTTTGTCAATAATTAAGTTTGGTTTATTTTGATAATTTATATGGATAGAACACAAAAAAATAGTTAGGGTTTCTTTTGACATCATAAATACCTAGTACTTTGTTTGAAAATTATTCAAGAAAAACACATTTTATTTTTGTTTTTTGGCTCTACTGAAAACTCATGTTTTGTCCTTTACGACAATTGAAATTTCCGGTATCGATATAATATGTATATTTATTTGACAAAAAAAACCTTACAAATTTCTTAAAACTAGCTTTTGTATGAATTACATAGTTATATTTGCGGTTTTAGAAAATATGTTGTATCTCAAAAACTGCTGACCTGATTTCGTTCACACTAATTTCGTTTGAAAGTTTACATTTAGATCTATAGACGTATATTGTTTAGATTTTTCACCCCATTATTATAGAAGTTAGAGGGAGGGGGGGATACATTTTACCACTTTGGAAGCTTATATCTTATAAACGATTAACTTTATGAAAAAAACCCTTTATCTATACTAATATTATAAAGAGGAAACCTTTGTATTTTTGTATTTTTGTATGTTTGTATTGAATAGGCTCAAAAACTACTGGACCGATTTCAAAATTTCTTTTACCATTACTTAGAGGGATTCTTCCGAATCCGTATAGGCTATATTTTGTCCCGGAAAATAGATAGGATTTTTCGTGGTAGTGAAAATTTTGGACTAAGGCGTCGAAAAAACTGCCGTACGTTAACGATTCTCGCGAACGCTGCCTATGTTTAATATAAACATTGCACCCGTGCGAAGCCGGGGCGGGTCGCTAGTTTTAAATATTTTTCTTAAAATCGGAAAGCGGTTCACAGAATACATCTACCTACCAAGTTTCACAAGTATAGTCCTAATAGTTTCGGAATAAATGGCTGTGACATACGAACGGATAGACTGACAGACAGACATAACGAAACTATAAGGATTCCTTTTTTTCCCCTTCGGATACGGAACCCTATAAATTAAAAATAATGGTTTGACATGCTTTCCAAAGCTTAGAAGTTTTCTTTATCTTAAGATGGTATCCCATTCATGAACCATCCTTTGGAAGCGTTGCGTAACCTTGAAGATCAACTCGATTGACACCTACTTAAATAGGTTCTATGAACTGACCAATTGTTTTGTTTTTAGGGTGACTTTGAAAATTTCTACACCACTGATTCTATTGTAAGTTTTAGATATTGTATTGGATAATGAAATTACTTTCGACTGGTTTAATAATATACTATTCACAAAATTAGTACTTACCAGCTTAGAATAAACGAACCATGAAAATTTGAAAAATCTAGTAACAGTGTTCAAAATAGGGTTATCGCACACTTGTTTAACAAGCTTTTCGTGAGTAAATGTTTTATGAACGTGGTTTGAGGATTATGTATTTAAAACCAACAATTAATTTTACTTAATTTTATAAGCTCAGAGGGCAATGTTTCAACACTGTGTCCTCGTGAACGGCATCCACTCGCGTTTACATTGGTAAAACCATGGTGCTGATTGAGGCGGAATTGCATGCAGTTGCCTCCTTCTGCGAAGTAGTCATGCTAGCGAAGGAGGAGGCTAAACGCATGAAATGAAATGAAATATTTATTTTGTAAATTGGTTATAAATAACACTATTACACGTCATGTTTTTTTGCGTGTTTAGTTTAGCTAGATGAGGCCGATACTTCCTAACTGACTCTGAGAAGTCTCATGAGAGAGAGACAACTTTTTTCTTCACGCCCTAGCCACCGCAGGAGACGCCCGGGGCGTCGGAGATCGCGAGCCAATCTCCGTGCACCGTAGGCGAGGGCGTAGGAAGAAGTCTTCCGCTCCACCCAGAAGTAGGTTTAGTCATTTGATGATTTTCCGCTATTTACTTTACATTGTCGGAACATGGACCTCATCTCTATACGAGGGTTACACCACGTGGGCTTTGGCATGTAGGGGCATGTCACGCAAAGGAGAAGGGGACTTCTGGGCCCAGCTGGTTAACTAGTTGAAATGTGTATTAAAAAAACCGTTGTATTTTTCTAAAGGAAATCACAAAGTATGGTACCATGTTTCTACCTAGAAAGCGAGAAAACTTAAAATAAGTTAATGAAACTAAACAATCGATTAAATAATGCCTGAATCGATTATGAATAAATCTGTAAAATCCAAGGATCTTCTACCTACTAACTACAAGTTCCTTGGTAAAATCTGAGAATATGTATGAAAATCGAGTGACAAGCACATATCAAGCTTTCATGGAATCAATTGAATCGATTCATAGTGAATTTTTTTCTTCTGACAACACTTGTGTCTGACAGCCGTCAGTCACTGACTGACAGATGCACTTGTTCGTTTTCTTTCGTTCTGAGTGAGCACGTATTTTCCTTGTTTTATTGTTTAACCCCACGACCTCGGCTTTGTATATTATAACGGACTATTTGACGGATATTGCTACTCTAAATTACTTGGCTCTCTATTTTGGACAAATGTTTACGCCTATCGATTGGATATTGACGACATGAATCGCTGTGTAAATTGTACGATTGCGACTGGTCGCAGTAACTCTATTGGTAGAAGAGTCTTGGAAGATGAGGTGATTTTATCAGTTATTCGTCAGTGACGTGCATCTCAGCCTGTAAGTTTTTACCCATTTTTTTACCTATTCAAGTCGTAAAAGAGATTTAAAAGAGATTTCAAATTATTTAGGCAATGTTATTTTAATACAGCCTCAAGAAGTTTAATACAAGATTTTAAGCTGGCTGCTGCCCTCATAAATAGGTTTCACCCTCCCATAACCGATAGGATAGACAGTGGGGCTATTATTAATCAGATTAATATAAATATGAATAGATATAATACATTAGGTGATTTTATTGTTAACAATCAATTTAATAGACGTAGGGCTGATTTTGAACCAATAACTGTTCAAAATGATAATTTAAATGATTTTTCCCAGTTGTCATACGATGAATTAATTCTTGTATCCTTAGGTACTTATCAATTAAAGCAGGCACGGTCCTATTTTGGGGAACATGTGCGGGAAATAAGTGTGCAGGGAGGTAAACAGCAGCCTTCTTCGACAGCTGTCAGCTTCAAATACTTCTTGGCTATTGCGAGGTCGTATACAATCCCGCCATATAAGTCGCAAAACATATTTTGTTTATATTTTAGTTGACAGCTGTCGAAGAGGACGATATTCAATATTATCATATTATTGTAACAAAGAGTATGTAATACACGCATTGTAGGTAGAAGGACTGTAGGCTGCTGTGCCCATATAATGTGCATTATATGGTAGGTATCTCAGTTGGGCAAGATACCAAGAAAATATCGTACCTCCTGCACAATTTTTAGACGATATTCTCGTAATGATTGAAGATGAATAATACTTCCTCTTCTCCCTTTTTTAGTTTTTAAAAGGTTGGTGCCTACTACTTCTAGGTTACAGGATATTGGTTGTAGAAACTTGTCTTCGACTGTAGTGTCTGTCCAGGGCGCGGGAGAGCCAAACCTGTCAGATCTTCGACAAGTTACACGCTGCATGCATAATATCCTCCATTACACAACCGGAACCATTCAAAGTATTTCGTAAATAACATAAAAAAAACTACAATGTGCACAGAAAGAACTTCACTTTTACTATAATTCATATAACTTGGTTCCTAGATAGCCAAATTTCACCAAATTTTCAGTGAGGCCTTGTAATTATATCCTCTTACAAATAAGGCTAGTTTAATTCAGTTAACACCTGGGCCCAGAAATCTATGGAGTCATTCCCTTCTCCTTTACGTTTACAGATCGGTCAGTAGATGGCTGACCATCTTTACATACCAAGATTCTACTAGCCCTGGCAAACACGTTTTATTTCTTTATTATGTTTATCTAGGTCACTGAGAGCGATACATAAAACATGTTACAAAGAAGAAAACTATTGATCATGGCTGTCATTTATACGTTTTTGACAGTCATTACGAGTTGTTAGAAGCTAGAAAATTTTACACCAGTCTGGCCAAGCGGTGCCGGTATATCCATTACTGGTACCAAACTTAGCGGTTCCACCCCACCCAGAGCGGGAGAAGTCATTGATGATTTTCCCATCCGTAAAAAAATCTATAACTGATCTGACTAAAAACTGATCCTAACACGACTAAGTAAAGGCTAGGAAGATTGATTCGATTGCAACATGTTTGCCTAAATTGCGACGAATGATTTTATTTTCTGGGGTAAAGTTTTGTTGTGTGTTGAATTGTGTTTGTTGCTGCGTGTGCCGTTTTAACTATTTTGTTTTTCTTCTTATAAGAAATAGCACCTCAGCCATGATTTCGTTTGCGTGGATTTTGAAATAATTTAGCCTATAGCACTCACCAATAATGCACCTTACTCCAATGAAAACATTTTTAGAATTGGATCATTGGTTCCGAAGATTATCGCCTACATGTTCTTACGAGCTGGGGCTCGGGATAGAAATAATTAACGCCAATTAGACCAAAATGAACAATTTAATTACTTAAACACAAAACAAAAATTAACACAATTATTTATAGTACAATACTTGACACTTATCACTTAAATCGCACCGAAATTCACTTGTAAAGCTTCGATTATATCGCCTCGTATCTTGAAATAAGACTGTCATCTGCGTTCCTCTGCGATCTATTTATACCTCGGTCTATGATTTCTAGAACATTCTTGTAAAATCGACTCACTGCCTATACTGCCAAGAATGTTCTACTTGATATACTTAGTACAGCTACTCGCCACTAGATAGCGTTAGTGTCTCGAACGTATTAGAAGTCAGTCGAACTTTCTCGATATACTCAGTACTGCTACTCGCCGCCAGGTGGCATTAGTGTTTCGAACATTCTAGATTTCTGTCGAAGTTTCTCGACGTACTTCGCTAAGCGGCTGGCGTAACAATATTAACTTACAAACTTATAAAATTAGTATAAACAAAAATCTTCAATATAAAGTCAGGAAAATAAACTAAATGATTGATTATTTTATCAAATGACAACCCTTAGTCGTTTTAGAAAATATCCAAATAATTTCCACTGCGTTCGGATTCATAAACCGAATAAAACAATTTAGTTTTAGTTTAAAAGTCAAACTAAAGTCAGTAAACGCTTATCCAGGCCGAAAATTCATTATTCTAGAAATGCTAAGAAGGATTTATAGTTGCGTTAGTACTTTGTTCTAATATTTGTTAAGTTTTAGTAAATGTGCCTGTTTGTAGTCTAGACTCGATGCGTAGTTTGGATTTAATTAGATAATATCTGGGGGCACGGCAGTGCCCCCGACAAGTCGAGCAAAAAAGCGGCACGGCCGTACCATCCTTTTCAACCGACGACAAAAAGAGGAGGTTATCAATTCGACGCGTATATTTTTTTTTTTTTTTTTTTTATGTATGATCATCGAGTACTCGAAGACGGCTGAACCGATTTAGAAAATTCTTTTTTTGTTCGAATGGGTATACTTCGAAATTGGTACCACTATCACCAAAGTCAGGATCTGATGATGGGATCCTGGAGAAATCGAGGGAACTCTTCAAATATTATAGGCACACCTATGGCGTTTTGGGTATTTCTTATAGTAACTTGTGCAGTTGCTCTCAAAAAGTACCATTTGGGGAAGTGGAACTGATGATGAAGACCACAGATGGCCGCCGAAACTACTCAATAATAAGTATTGAGTGGATTGCGATTCGATTACTTGAAGTTAAGCACTTTATGCTCGTCACAATGCATATGGTGATGTAGAGCTGATGGTGAAGTACCAGGAGAACTCCTCAACAATTAACGGCCCAGCATTGGGAAAAGCAATATTTTGTAAAAGGTTATAAGTAGTTGACATTTAGGCTCTTGTAACTAGGTAAATTAAAAATCATCCAACTAAAAAGAGTGAAAAAAAAACTTTTTAACAAAAAATTAAACCGACTCCCAAAAAACACTGCAAAGTGAAAAATAACTTTAATTTCGGAAGTCGGTGCCAAAAACGAAGTAACAAAACTAAAGACACCGACTACCGAAATTAAAGTTATTTTTCACTTTGCAGTGTTTTTTGGGAGTCGGTTTAATTTTTTGTTAAAAAGTTTTTCTCGAAGCAGTTCAGGCCATTTCCATCGACCCCTTATAACTTCGTTATGGATGAAACTAGAAGCCTGAATTTTCAGTAACCAAGCAGGGATTGTATAAACACGGTATATTTAAAATTTCATTAAATTTGAACTAGTAGTTTAAAAATTATAACGAGTCAAAGTTTCTTAATTTTGTCACTCACTGACTGACTGACCGATCATCAAAAATCTAAGGCACTTCTAGTAGGCATAGAAGCTTCAAATTTAGAATACAATTAGTGTTTAGTGTATGAATCAAGGAAAAACTAAAATATTATTCAATTTCAGTTTTTTTTTAATGATAATAGGCTCGCGTTTGACCACCATCTCACCTGATGGTAAGTGATGATGTGGTCGAAGATGGAGCATGCTTGCCTAGAAGCAGAACTATCTACAAAAAAAGAGATCCCATAAAAAAAACAATGCTTGTCAAAAAAGACTTGTCTCGCAACTCAATTCTTCTACCGTAAAAAGTTGTGACATTCATGTAATACCAAGTCGGTTATTAATTTATTCAGTCCCAATCGCACCAAACAATCTAATTTATATATGTATTACTTGTGAGATATATAATAGTTCCTACGATCGTGGTCTTCAAGGGCGTCTGCATTCCTTTGCGATATATTTATACCCCGGTCTATGAGTTCTAGAACATTCTTGTAAAATCGACTCACTGCCTATACTGCCATGAATATTCCAGAAGCTACTTGAGATACACAGTACTACTACTCGCCGGCAGATGGCGTTAATGTCTCGAACGTATTAGAAGTCAGTCGAAGTATCTCAATATACTCAGTACTGCTACTCGCCACCAGGTGGCGTCAGTGTCTCGAACATTCTAGATGTCGGTTGAAGTTTCTCGCAGTAATTAGCTAAGCGACTGGCGTAACAATATCAAAGAGAATAATTATATAAGTTTCCACTGTTAGACTGCCTTGTTACGTAGTGTATTACATTCTCTTTGGCCTTGTTGATCAGGTGGTCGCACTGTACGATGTAGTGGTATACGATGGGTGGTCTTATCGCACAGGGCATTCTCTTACTGACAACCTTTGGTTGGACATAAATAAAAGAAGATACATTTTAGGCTGACAGTGTATAAACATTATAAATAATATTTATTAATTAAACATAACATAATGTTGCAGTAAATAAATTATATTAGTATTATAAGTATTAGTGCAGTGGTGACGATTGAAATTACAGAAAGTAATGTGCTTGGCTGGATTTGCACCCACAACCTGCTTACTACTCGTAAATAGTCCCTGTTACCATTAGCAAACCCTTACTTTGGCCCACACTACTCTTGTATAGAAGATGCGTTACAAACATTAAAACTCGAACTCGTGCGATACATAAACACTCAGTGTAAGAGAGTATTATATGTAAGTATATGATGAGGATGAGATGAGGTTCAGTAGCGTATAACTAGATAGTAGCCCACTGATATCGGGAACAGGGTCCAAGGTACCGACTCAGGGCCCCTGAGAGAGAAACCTCCTAACAATACGAGCGATCTCACAACAATTTTGCCCTATACTATGTATTTTAACTGTATAGTGGGAGCGTTCTCCACAAACATCCCGTCCTGGAACAAAATATTTGTAGGCTAAGGCAATATTTTAAATGCGTACCGGAATCGAGCCCGTGCCTTGCATTGCGGCAGCCAATCCTCAGAAACTAGGCTAACTGTGTCTTCAACGAATAAAAAAAAAATAGGTTTGTTTCAATAACATGCTTTGCGTACATTGCCTATTTTTTTCAATAAATCCATCCATCATCCTTAAATCGTCCATCTTCACATACAGATATAACGTTGAATATGCTTATTATATACAAAGAATGGAAAGCAAATAGATGTCGAGCGATTATGTAAGCAGGCCGCGTTTGGACATATAAGAATGGTGGCGCCTATTTGATGGCCACTAAACAGTAGTATTTTTATGCTAAAGTAATGTTTGGAGATTTTCTTAATGTTGAAGCGCTTCATAGAATATCGTTTTAGAGATTTTCCTTGATTTCATGTATTAATAAACGGGCTCTCAGGTAAACTAGCTCTAGAATCAATGAATCAGTCATATTGAGGTCAAGCTGACTTCAATATATTGTGTCACCTCGTGGGGCGGAGCACCCAAAACTACAATGCTTCCCATCGAACGAGCCCAGAGAGCAATTTTAAAAGTAGCCCACTCCCGTCCTTTCCTCTTTCCCACAGATCAGTTATATAAATCCTGCAACGTTTTAACTGTTAGGCAATTATTTATAATGCATGTAATACTAAAACAACACTCTCAGCTTTCCTACAATTCTAACATTACTAACAAAAGACGTAATGATATAGTTTGCAGTTCAAACTCCACCTCAAAATATGTATATACGAATAGATTCTTCAGATTTTTAGGCCTATTTCTGTATAATAAACTTAATAGTGAACTAAGTATTTACAGCTTAAACTACTTTAAATGCAAAAAATATGTTTATAATTATCTGCATAGCCTGTCTTATGTCCACACGGAAGACCTACTTACAGTGTGCAAATAAAATTTCAGACGTAAACGAAAATCACCAAATAATGTATTAGGTATAGGCCATGTATAGGCATAAATATTATAATTGATGTAGCTCTTTAATTATAAGTATATCTTTAGATTGTTAATTTATAATGTCAAATATATATCATGTAAGCACTTTTTTTCGCCTGAGGCACAGGTTTAACCTAGTTCAGGCAAATATAATGTTAGCACTTAAGTTTAGACTGTAAGACAAATTATTGTTTTTTCGTGTGCACTTTGATATGAATAAATGATTATGATGATGATGATGATGATGATGAATATCTTGGCCAGTCTAACTTAATTCAGTTAAATATCAGTGTTATACATGGAGCATAACTAACTACCGATTAACTGGGCAGTATGTTAAGGCTCGGCAAGATCAGTATAAGAATCAGCAGAAGTCTGCCACTCCTAACTCCCACTGACTAACAATCCAGCAGTCAATTGATAATTTAATCCTTAAAAGTAAAGCTTCTCCAAAAGATCACCAAGCTGCTAATTTACTTGATAGGTGATGAGGCCGTGAGATACTGGACTGGTGACCGTGTACTAGTAGACATAGTATCAGAAGCCTTCTCACACGTTGAACCTATGACCAGGTCAAGATCGCAGGAACTCGTTAGATACGAGACGCTCATTGATGGTCAAAGTGGTGACACTTAGGTGAGGCCTACATCCCGTACTGGAGTTATGAATTTGGCTGAAACGACAAAAAGAAATAATAGATTAAAAATAAAGGCTTCCCCCAATTCCTCCATGAATTATTCTTCCGCGCCGCTTCAAACCAGCCTCCGTGGTACACGTCCAGGTTATCTCACCACCGCTTCCTGGGTTGGCCTGGGTGGCGCCGTCCAGGGTCCGGCATTCATTTTGTGGAGAACTTGACCGGTCTTCGTGCATTCTGCTGACGTGAAACGCCCAACCCATTTCAACCTAGCAGCCTTCTTGCGTTGCGTTGCGTTACCTACTTTACTTTTTTTACTAATTAACGCATCGTAGTGTTTTGTATCCGTCATTAGTATGTAATGTAATTTCATAGTTATATTTATGTTAAAACATTTCTACTGATCCCACAATAACACTGTTTTGTGGGACTCATTTCTATCTGTTTAAATTATGTAAAAATAGTTTAATTATGTTATGATTTTTAATGCATGTATGTTACTTATAAGTACTTGCATATTCCAATGCCGTATAATGAACATTTCAAGAGGAACTTTGGCTCTTAAAACACATACTCTTGGTCTAGTTTTGAATTTGACATTGATGTATAATAGTTTAATTAAAATTAGTGCTTAGGTTATGCATGTAATGTACAATAGATTGAATAATTGAAATATTGTGAAGCTACATGTACTCAAATAAATAAATATTAATTTCAATTCCTCCGACTTCCTCTGACCGTGGAACATCATACATTTTATAAAATTCTTGAATACCGTGTTTTGCGAACATACGTAGTGAATTTTCCAGATGAAAATACTAAGCTTTTTACTGCTATGTGCATAAAAACTCTAGTCCCACTTTCAACCAAACGCGCAAGAGCTCACAGACGCTTTAAAATTCATCACCCACTTAAAAAACATTTGAACGTTAAAGTTTTCATTCTTACACACCTGGATTACATAATTCTTTCTGCGAACTTGTCTACATTACAGAGGAAATGGACGCGTATTTATGCTATGACGACATCGTGATATCCTTTTGAAAAGGTATAATTGACTTTTCAAAGCAAACAACATTGTTGCTAGCATATACAACGTGTAACGGAAACCCCATATCTAACCAAAAAGGCTGAAGACAACATCTGGTATGGAGTCTCTATGCACAGTTTCAGCACAAAATAACTGACTCAAAGAATTGATACAAAATTATTGGTTTAATATATTTCTTGAATACCAATCATAACAAACGTGTCACAGCACTACGAGGGTCAACAACTTTCCACGTCACTTGCCAATAACACGATAATTCTATTCGTTCTTCTAAAAATTTGGTCTCTGGTATCAGTGTATTGGAATTTGTAATAAGTTCTACTCACGTAGACTTAGGATGAAACCGTGCACTTGGTATGTATATACCCTTTAAATTACACGTTGTATATTAAATAAATTAATAAGTTCAAAAAAAATTTTTTTTTCATTGGTGGTAAGGTGCATTATTGGCGAGTGTATTGCACTAGAATACACAATAATAAATAATAATATTGTATTAAGTAGCTATAAATTAATTCGAAATCCATGCGAACAAGGTCACGGGTGAAGTGCTAGTGCTATTAAATTTCCAATGAATAAATTTTTCGATTATCATTTGACAACGTAATACCGAAAGACATTTGCAATTTTATATTATCATTTTTTGACATTGATGTGATTGAATCGATGATTTAAATTACATTTCTATTTTAATTCGACATTTATTTCAATTTACCATTAAATTTGATTGATGTATTATTTCGTTTTACAATATTATTGTGATTTTTTTGTTGATTTCTGATGTTTTGGTCGTATGGACTGCGGCGTCTCGGATTCGATTCCCGGGTTAGGCAAAAAGTGCTATTAGGTTTTCTGTAACGAATTTCTCAGTAGAAGACCGGAGTTTGGAAGTTGGCGGTGTGATACCCCCATGCCTCAGAAAGATAAGCCTGTAGGTATTAGTCCACCAAATAAAAGTTTTTTTTTTTAACGTGGTAAAATTATCAAATAAGTCCTCCCACTTCGGGCAGGGTGGGAGGGACTGTCAGACTTTTACTGACTAAAATCCACGGTGTTCCTTCAATAACCCTTTACGTACCGGGGTCACGGTAATGGGATAAGTCCCACGACCCCGGCAGGCTTCGGCCCTCTGCAGAGGGGGCCTCGTCATGTTGCTGACGCTCTTTGAGGCGCGCGTGGAACACAACGTGCCGTCGACCCGGGCATGGTCCATGGTCGGACAGCGAGTTGCCCTTTACTCGCTGTCCGCATGCCCGCGCCTACGGTGGCCGGAAATCGTCGGCCGACGTCCGACGCCGTGGGCGTCTACCACTGCTGGGCTGGAGGGAAGACGCCGTCCTCACCCACACGCGGCCCGCCTCCTCCTTCGGAAGCATGACTGCTTCGCAGAAGGAGGCGACCGCTTCCCACTCCCTCTCACCCCGCAGCATGGCCTTGACCAATGCCGGGTGCGAGAGGTCTCCGACCAAACAAAAGTCTAGAGTCACGAACAACGGTTATATTTCAAACGTTCAAAGTTAAACGGTTACACCAAGCGTAAAAAGCACAAGAATAATATAGACACTTGTTAGGAAGATAGAAGAATATAAAACAAGTAACTAGATAATAAGCAAAGCGAATTAAAACAATAAGAAATGATTTTAAGTATTACGAGCGAGCGCGGTAAGCTAAGTGCGGAGGCAAGCTAGCGCGTGAGTGCCTTGCGCAACAGCGAACAAAGGACTGGCGAGCAGGAATGCGGCGAAACCGAACTGTTCCGAACGAGACTCGCGGCGCGGCGGAATCACCCGAAGTTGGAAGATAGCTTCTTCGTGTGGTGGCACTGCCGCTACAAGCCTTTAGTCCCGGCTGTCATTTGATCATCTTTGACAGTCATTACGGGTAGTCAGAAGCCAGTAAATCTGACCCTGGTCCAGCCAATGGGTATCGTGTTACCCAGCTACTGGGATGTGGTGGTTAGGCAGGCAGTCGCTCCATGTACAGTCGCTAGCACATCAAGCTATACGAATCTGTCAAATTTACCCAGTTGAGCTTGAACCTTATCGTCTTGTAATAAAGTTGTAAATCTATTAAATTATTTTGACAGATTGGAGTAGGTTGATGTGCTGGCCAGCGGACTCCAAGATAGAAAAAGGCTAAACAGATCATAATTATTGTTATTTGTTTAATTTTATTTAAAAAGCCATACTAATTATTATATTATATGATAATTGCTGAGTCCAACATGTGATTGTAATAAAAATTGAATTTGAAGTCTTTTTATAGAATCCGGACCCAGGTCTGTCGAAGAAAAGAAAATCTGCTCAGGTCGAGATTTACTAATGATGACTGCTTTGAAGAGTTATAAATCTGGTGCTGCTTTACAAACGATGGCGCACAGTCATAATACGGGGTGTGATACGTGATTTTGAAAATGAAGCACCGAAGAATACGTCCCCGTAAGTTCACGAATACGAAACACTTAGCAACGAATGCACGCTACCACGAAAAACCTAACGCCCGTAGCCATGGGATCTCGAATAACTAAATCTCTAATCTCACCTATTCGAAACACTTAACAACGAATGCACAATAACAAAAAAAACTGAACAACATTGGCATGCGATCTTCGTATGCGTGTCTGCGGTGTTCTGTCAATTGTACATTACAGGAACTGATAGACGCTTCTGAAGATGCCAAATTCATTGCCCAGTTCAGATCTATTTAGGCTGACATTAACACGTCATGAAATATACGGTGATATGACTGAAGCGCGTATAAACATGTACATACCTACTGACACTGTTTGCTAGGAATATTTGATTTTAGTTCGGATATGTTTGGTTTTGAAGTGATGAGTCTGGGAATTAGGCTTAAAACTGAATATTTGACGACTTTGGGAAACTTGCTTAAGATTTCTTAGGTATAGAAGTAGTGATGACAAAGCCTAATTGGGTTCTCTAAATATTGAGATCAAGGTTAAGAATAAGAGTAGATAGTTATACTATTCAATGTAGTTTCTTAATAGGGAAGATGCAAATATAATATTTATGAAAATTTTATGATTGAAATTTTAAAAAAATATAAAAGAAGGGCCACTGTAACATTTTTATTTTACATAATGTTGATTTTTAACAATAATTACGAATTAAAAATGACTTGAAACGAAGCGTATTTCAAAACACCAATCAGCGTTTAGTGACGTCACTCCTGTTATAACAACTTATTTGAGGTTATGGTTGTAAAAGTGAATATTATTTTACGGGAATACTAATGGCGTTTTTTTAATAAAAATGGAAGTTGGGTTTATCAAAGCAGACTCCAGGAATCTAGGAAAGTTATTAAGTTATTTAAGTTAAGTTATTTACCAAAAGTTAGTGTTGACATGGTTGTAACTTTTTTGTCGAAAGTGCAGAGTTTTCAAGTGTAGAAATGAAAGGGACTAAATTACTACGATATTTATAAAATCATAGTTGTTTAACTTTGTATTTTATTCAGCGGCTTCGACATATATCAGTTATTTCGATCGTTCGTTTATAAGGATATATAGACACCTGTACACCTTTATCATTGGATATTTTAATATTTTGAGAACCATGTGTTTCTGTGATTAATGAACACTGAAGATGGATCTAAAACATGAAAGACATAATAATATACTTAGTTCTTCATTAAAAAGCATTATCCTTATATTATTATAAATTTGAAAGTTTGAATGTTTATTTGTCTCTAGTATAAGACTAAATCTGAAAGAATAAATCAAAATTATACCCGGTGTATTTTCAATGCTTTCAAGAATTTCACGTTTTTTCTTTTTCATTATTACTGATCTAGGTTTCAGTGGCATCATTCTGTTTTGGCATTCAAAAATATGAGGTACCACACCTTTTTTCAGGAAAAGTTTTCCTGCACACATTTTAAACTTTATCCAATTTTCGACGTCGTTCTCCAACTGTAAAATTAAAATGATGTTATAGATAAGTTTTGTAAGTATTAGGTAGGTAACTAATGTGTTTTTGCGTACAAGCAGATTAACTACAAAATATAACAAGTATATTCGCCGACTTACATCAAAGTGATCTTCACAGCATCGAATGGTGGTCACAATTATTCTCCAATAATTGTCATTTCTCTTTGTAGCTTGAAACCACTTTTCTTTCTCAGTTTTGGGTCAGAAGGTCCAGTCACAAACAATTTATTTGGAAACTTTGTTGAAGTAGTTGGACACATCGGTACAAAACATGAGTCACCACGGCTTTTTTCAGAATATTAGTGCTATTTTTATAATCGCCTGATGTTGATGGATAGTCCACTTTAAATTTTCACAAAAAAAATCTCGAAAGTCGAAAAAATATGCATAAGTATTAGCCAGCGACGAACAAGTACGACCAGTGACAGACAGGAATGACGTCATCGGAACTATAGGTCCTTTTTCGCGCGAAAATTTAAACTGTCAATTTCAAACCGCATTTTTTCCGATAAATTACAAAGATTTAATTTTTTAATATATTTGTGGTCTATTCTACATGGAATTCTTTAAAATGAAAACATAAATAAAAATATTGCATCTTCCCTATTATAGCTGGTGATTCTTTCTTTGTCTTAATATTTCCAATTGCCTTCGGTCCGGTTCGGTGCTAAACAATAAGTGAATATTTTTATATGGGTTGCATGGCATTGTGCTGGAGCTGCCAGTGCTGAGCCTCCCACTAATAGGTGACTCCGATTCAGCCTCGTAACCGATGCAGTCGGCTTAAAGAATTCAGTCCATAGTAGGTTAAGATGCCAGGTTAGGCGTGCCTTGTGTTGTCTTTTGTACTTATGGGTTTCGGGGTTCCTTGCAAATACTGCTGATTCTATCCGCGGCTGTTCTGGATAAAGTATTACGTATTATGTCACTAATAGATAAAAATCTTCGCAATGGGATTTGTTTTTTTTTTTTATTGAAAATAGCTTCGCGTTTGACCACTATCTCACCTGATGGTAAGTGATCTGATGGTGAGTGGTGTGATCGAAGATGGAGCACGCTTACCTAAAAGTAACCTATTCACTCTGGACTTAAAGACTCCTAGGTTGTAGCTGTCGGGAAATACAGACTCCGGCAGGGAATTCCACTCCTTAGCCGTACGCACAATTACGGTATTCCCAAAACGTTTTATGCGCACCGATAGCGCTTCGCCGTTTGTCTCGTAGTCCGATGATGGAACGGGCTTGGCGGAATTAGATTGTGTAATTCCATCGCACACTCCCCGAAATTTAACCGATATAAAACCGATAGACTTGAAAACAAACGAGAATTTAAATTTAATTACATTTTAGTCGTAACAAAAATACGCTGATATTTAATAGATATAATTATATGTAAGTTCTAAATACAAAGTCCAGCTAATAAGTGACGCGTACAAGACAAACATTTATATTGTTAGAATGTATCCAAATTGGGCTGTAACAAGCTCGTGGCTATAATAACAGCTCAACGGTATTTCAGGCTGGTTATGTTAAATTTTCAATGTTAAGAGGTCGATTCATTCAGGACTATATTCCTCCTTTTTGCTTCGCCGTAATCGGGTAAAAACAGAAAGGTTGCAGTGTTGTTACAAGAACCACTTAACAAATATATATAATACTAGCTTCTGCCCGCGACTTCGTTCGCGTGGGAAGGTTTTCCCGCGTAAATCCCGATCCCGTGGGTATTTTGGGATAAAAAGTAGCCTATGTGTTATTCCAGAATGTCATCTACTTACCAAATTTCATTCAGATCCGTTCAGTAGTTTTTGCGTGAAAGAGTAACAAACATCCATCCATCCTCACAAACTTTCGCATTTATAATACTAGCTTCTGCCCGCGACTTCGTACGCGTGGGAAGGTTTTCCCGCACAAATCCCGATCCCGTGGGAATTTCGGGATAAAAAGTAGCCTATGTGTTATTCCAGAATATCAGCTATCTACTTACCAAATTTCATTCAGATCCGTTCAGTAGTTTTTGCGTGAAAGAGTAACAAACATCCATCCATCCTCACAAACTTTCGCATTTATAATATTAATAATTAATAAAGTATTAGTAGGAGTAGGATAGGATAGTAGGATATATAAATAAATATCTATGTAATTTTATTATAGTTATTTGTTTATGTTATATATACTTGTAATAAAACTTTTACTTTGAATATATTATCTACTTAGTTTATTTTTTTATGCACCTGCCATGTTATCTCTTCACCACCCATGTTTGACTGGTAGAGAATGCCTATGTCATTAAGTCCTCCTTTGTACATTTTGTGTTGCATAAAGTTTTAATAAATAAACCACTTGGGAGTTGTAAGTTGTGGGTTCGAAACCAGACAGGCGCTTACTTTGTGTAATTTACGTCATCATTACTGCTCTCAAGTTCTAGAACCCCAGAATCAGAAGACATGCGACATCCATTAACCCGCCCTGTGCCAGCGTAGCGGAGTACGGTCCATTCCCTCTCATAGAGAGGACATCTGTGTCCCAGTAATGAGAAAATATTAGACTGGTTATGTAATGTTTTGTTTTGTTTTATAAAACATGGTACGGGAAATAAGTTTCTAGGCCACCCGTAGGCCACGGTGGTGCATACGGTGGAGGTGTGCCCTGCTTGGGCAGAGCCTCGCCGTGTCTTCGTTGAGGCGATTGGTAGCGGTGACCTCTCGTGACCTGGTTCAGACCATGGTGCGGAGCGAGAGGGAATGGGATGTGGTTGCCTACTTCTGCGAAGCAGACATGCTAGCGAATGAGGAGGCCGAACGCGCTAGGGAGAGACAACTCTCTTCCTCACGCCCCAGCCGCCGTGAAAGACGCCCCGGGCGTCGAGGATCGCGAGCCGATCTCTGGCCACCGTAAACGCGGGCTTGCGGGCGGCAAGCAAGGGTAGCTCACCGTCCGGTAAGGACCAGGCCCGGGTCGGCGGCGCGTCGTGTTCCACGCGCGCCTCAAAGAGCTGTCAGCACCAGTGACGGGGCCCCATAAGGCCATTGCCTGCCGGGGTTACGGGAATATTCTAACGATATACCGCGGCCTCGGAACTTAAGGGCAGCTTAAGGAACAGGGTGGGTTTTTAGTTAGTAGAAGTCTGACACTCCCTTCCGCTCCACCCAGAGCGGGAGAAGTCATTCGATGATTTTCCCAACCAGAAAAAAAAAGGTTTCTAGGTAAGCGTAGTCCATCTTTGGCCACATCAGATGAGATGGTGGCCAAAGGAGAGCCTATTATCAATTACCGCTGATAGGCTCTTAAAATTTAAGATTTTTTTTATTACAAAATAGGTTCGTGTTTGACCACCATCTCACCTGATTGTAAGTGATGATGTGGTCGAAGATGGAGCACGCTTACCTAAAAGTAACCTATTCACTCTTGACTTAAAGACCCCTAGGTTATAGCTATCGGAAAACACAGACTCCGGCAGGGAATTCCACTCCTTAGCAGTACGCACAATGAAGGTATTCCCAAAACGTTTTGTGCGTATGGGTGGGATGTCCACCATGTAACGATGGTGCTTCGCCGTTTGTCTTGTAGTCCGATGATAGAACGGGCTTACATTTTACGAAGACTTTTCGAGGTTTGGTTATTCAAGATCGTATGGCGGAACGACGCACTATCAAGGAAAACGGAACACCATATGTTCCGTTTTTCTTGGTAGTGTGCATTCGTTGTTAAGTGTTTCGAATAGATGAAATTAGAGATTTAGTTATTCGAGATCCCATGGCTACGGCACGCGGCGGCGTTAGGTTTTTCGTGGTAGCGTGCATTCGTTGTTAAGTGTTTTGTATTTGTGAACATACGGGGCTGTGTTCTCCGGTATTTCACTTTTCTAAATCAGGCATCATACTCAAAACACACACATTTTTGCTTTAGCACCAAAAATCTCTAAAAGTGCCTTTCTATTTAAACGGGCAACAATAACAGTTGGGAAAACAATAGAGAAAATAAAACAAAGTACGGTATTCAGTAATTGCTTTTAATAATTAACAGGCGCGAGTGAATCAAGCGATCAAGGTGCGTTTCCAGTCACAAATCACTACGTGATTGTTGGTACAAGTTAAGAGTTTATGCTATTATGTTACCTCATGCTGCTTCATAAATGTAAAAAAATCATTCTCTCTTTCAATTATCTGTAATGTTGTGGGTTAAGGCGGATCTTAAATAAAAGCTGGTTATATAAATCACAAGTTATTATTGGTATTTTTAACATTAATTACGTTTTATAAAGACCAGTCAGTTCGAGCAGTAAACCAGACAAGATGGCGTCACCGTGTGTAAAGGCATCTACACACTTTCATATAAAGGTGTATCCACACTGTAATGTTGTCTATGACTAATGACTACTTGTTACACTATCCTTGAAAGTTTTTAACTATTTAGCCCTTTTTTCCCTGGGTGGGAAAATCATCGAATGACTTCTCCCACTCTGAGTTACGCGGAAGGGGGTGTCAGACTTCTACTGACTAAAAACCCTGTTCCTTCAGCTGTTCCATTTATCTTAAAGAACGATTTAAGTTCCTTCATGACACACATGCAAAATCTCTGAGGTCATCAGAAAACTTAAGGCTTGCGGTACCGAGTCACGCCACCAATTTCTATGGTAAGTCGTTCGCAGCTCAAGCAGTACGGCTGTGGAATGCTCTACCCGTGTTAGTAAGACAAGCACAAACCCTATCTTCTTTCAAAAACTTAGTAAAAGATCTTTATCTCTCTCCTTAAATTGTTGTTATTATGTATGTCTTTGTTTCTTTCTTTTTTTAAATATTTGTATGTATATATATGTTTTGAGAACGTTATTTATTGTTTTGTATTTTATATAGATAAATAGTACACCGTGGACTACCCGCGTATTTATTTTCTCCTTCTATGTCAAATCCATCCAAAGGTTATCTGAAAAAGATCGCTTTTAGCGATAAGACCGCCCATATTGTATCACCATTTTTAATTGTTAAGTCCATAATTTTGTTTTTACTGTTATGGTGTACAATAAAGAATATATCTATCTATCTATCTTTTTAGAACATTTCCGCTACCCTGGAAATATTTAGCCCTAGAGGAATCTTATGCATGTGAGGACTTCGTGGCTAAATAATAACAGCTGCACGGTACGGTCTTAAGGTTCAGCAAGGTTAAGCAACGCTTGTCTAATTAGATCCATGGTAGGGTGACCATTTTAACCAATCGAAATTCGTCCGTACCTCAGAAAGCATGTTATACGTTCATCTTTTTTTTATCACGATTGGGCCCGCTCTTGACCTCGATCACACCTGATGGTAAGTATAAGATGAGGTCTACGATCGAACGAGCGAGCCCAGAAAATGCCTATTCACTCTTGCTTTAAAGGCTGACGGATCACATGTAGCAGGGAACACAGAAGCCGGCAGAGAGTTCCACACCTTGGCTGTGCGCACAATGAATGTTGAAGAAAAGCGCTTAGTACTACAAGACGGATATCGACCAAGTTTGGATGGTATCCTGCGGTACGTCTGGTAGGCCGGTAGTAAATAAATAAATAATTAAAATTCTTTTATTTCAGACAGAATCCATTTGGTTAGTACACAAACAACTTATAAAACTAATGTTAATACTTAAAACTACCAGAAACACAAAAACAACTAATTATTTAACGCCACAGTGGCATGTAGGCGTATCCAATGTCCCAGTATGGGGCTGTCCCACCTGTCCGCTATAGTGTTCAGGATGCTGTTGGGGCTGACGCGTACCCTGCGCATGATTGAAGCGCATCGCTTGCGCATGATGGCATGGAAGCCATCTATACCTGTCTCTGCAAACATGCCAGAAGCACTGCAGTAGCGCGGCAACCCCATCAACACCCTGAAAGCATTATTATATTGAACGCGCAGAGCGCTGCATGCCCGCCGCGTGTAGTTGACCCACAGACTGCATGTATAAAACGACTGACAGTACGCTTTAAACAGCGTAGCCTTAACGTCAGTCGAGCATTTCGCAAATCTGCGAGCCAACATATTGCAGCGGACAGCCAACGCCCTGCGCTCACGTTCAATATCCCGGCTGTCTTTTAGGTCATCGGAAACCCAGTGGCCCAGATACTTAAAAGATGTGACTTGGTTCAAGGGTCGTCCGCAAAGTTTCAGCTGTGACGCAATCGGGTAGGTTTTAGTGCCTGCCTTGAATACCATAACTTCAATTTCTTAACATTATATCTGAGCCCATGGGTCTCCGCGTATCTCTCACATATCATGAGCAGACCCATCATCGAGTTAATCGAAGTAAAAGGAGGATGAAGGAGCCCAGCTGTCTTTGGTACATCAAGGTGTTACGGGTAGTCTAAAACCTGAAAATCTTGCCACCAGTCTTGCCAAGGTGTATCGTGTTATCCAGCTACTAACTTGGCTGTAGAGGTCAGATAACTAGTCGCTTCATGTATACCACTTCTAGTATTCAGCTGCATCCGATTAGACTAAGGAAAGAGATTAAAGAGATAAGCCTGCCAAGTACCAACTGGACGCGCTTGAGCCTATCGAGAAACAGGCCAAAAGACTCATCTATATATATAACTCAAAGGACTGACTGACTGACTGACTGACACAGTGATCTATCAACGCATAGCTCAAACCACTAGACGGATTGGGCTGAAATTTGGCATGCAGGTAGTTGTTATGACGTAGGCATCCGCTAAGAAAGGATTTTGCGAAATTCCCACGGGATCGGGATTTACACGGGAAAAACATCCCACGCGGGTGAAGCCGCTGGCACAAGCTAGTTACAAATACAAAATATTTATTTTATAACCAAGAAGCTTCGAATTAGTTAGTGATTGGTGCCTCCTTTTAATAAGTAACGCCTGTGTTAGGAGACTCCGCTCTTCTACAGCAATATAAATTTACTGACTAACATAGATATAAACAGTATTCTTATTTTAGTGTGTGTGGTGTGTGCGAGATGGTGTGCGTGTGGTGTTTGTTTGTTGTATGTATGTGTTTGAGTGTGTGTGTGTGTGTGTGTGTGTGTGTGTGTGTGTGTTTGAGGGCATTGGCAGGGTCATTGGCAACAATAAACTGGTCGAGTCAAAGCTCCAGAGCCTTGAACATCGACGACGATTTGCAAGTCTATCGATTTTCTATCGGTTACATTTCGGGGAGTGTGCGATGGAATTATAAAATTTAATTCCTCCAAGCCCGTTCCATCATCGGACTACAAGACAAACGGCGATGCGCCATCGTTACATGGCGGATATTCATTCAACCCATACGCATAACACGTTTTGGGAATACCTTCATTGTGCGTACGGCTAAGGAGTGGAATTCCCTGCCGGAGTCTGTGTTTCCCGATAGCTATAACTGCTCCATCTTCGACCACAGACTACATCAGGTGAGATAGTGCTCAAACGCGAGCCTCTCATCAATAAAAAAAATATGTCTTGTGTAGATGTGTCAAGTCTCATTAATATCGGTTCTTTAATTTTGAAGAATATTGCCTCGAAACATCGTGTAGTGCGAACGCTTAGAATAGAATAGAATAGATTTTTATTGTAAAAACACGAGTATACATCAAACTGCAAGGTCCTAAAATAACACAGATCTTACAAAAACCAATGTATTTAAATTTTATTTTTGTTTATTGTTAACATTGCAGTAGCAATTATTTAGAACAATTTTTTTTTAATTTTCATAATCGTTGAGTCCATTATTTGACTCAACGATTATGAAAATTAAAAAAAAAATCAAAATTAAATAAAGCTGTATTACTTTGTATTTTAGGCCTTACATTTTTTTCTCCGGTACGAGAACCCGAGACAAGCAGCGCAACAGTCAATTGCTCAACCACTGCACCTATTATGTCGTCAACTTAGGTACATACATATACGACTTAATAACTTAGGTACGTACATAGCTATATCATTAGAGTAAGTCGTAGGAATTTGCCAAGCATCGTCTCTAGTTATGATTTCCAACAGCCTATTACGGTTGGTACAATTGCTCCAGTAGCAACTAGACGTAATCTTATACCTAATTTTGATTCCCAAAGCTTTGCTTACTCCAGTAATATTTCAATGGTTTACTTGAGCTCATCATACAAGATGTATCATTTGAATACAAAGTCCTTGGTATCAGAAACCTCTTTATGATTCTGCTCTTTAAATCTTGATCTTCTGATGATTTAATGTAATTAGTTGTTTAATGTGAAATGTAGACATTTGTACTTGTGTGTTAATATGTAACGTATAATTAATAATTGAATACGTCTAATGTATTTTTTACTAGCACCATGTCAGTGTTCAAAAGAACATTTTATTTCACACAATCTATTCGACTTCAATTGTTACTCAGCTGAGTATGTATCAGTATTTAACATAGATCGATGGCTTTTCCACAACCAAGGAACTAGATAAGTATCAGTAAGACTACGGTCCTGAGATGTGTACCTACGTGTTTGAATAACCATAAGTTTTGAGGTAGTTATTTTTTAGGGTTCCGTAGCCGAATGGCAAAAAACGAAAACCTTATAGTTTCGTCATGTCTGTCTGTCTGTCCGTCCGTCCTTATATCACAGCCATTTTATTCCGAAACTATTAGGACTATACACATGAAACTTGATAGGTAGATGTATTCTGTGAACCGCTTTCCTATTTTTAGAAAAAAAATATTTAAAATTAAGGGGGCACCTCAAACATGGAACTGAAACTGAAAATATTTTGTTTCATGAAACCTATGCGTGTGTGGTATCTATAGTAGTATATCTATCTATCTATAGTGTCTTTAAAAGTGACATTGAGGTTTTTAAAACTACTTTCCATGAAGCCAATCGTTTAAAAGATATATGCTTCCAAAGTGGTAAAATGTGTGTCCACCCTCTAACTTCTATAATAATTGAGGGAAAAATTTAAAACAAAATGCTGTAGATCGTAATGTATACCTTCAACAAAAATTAGTTTGAACGAGATCGGGTTAGCAGTTTTTGAGATATAGCATATTTTATAAAACCGCAAATATAACTTTGTAATTCATACAAATACTATGAAAAACAAAGATATTTGGCGTAATTACTACGGAACCCTTCATGGGCGAGTCTGACTCGCCCTTGGCCAATTTTTTGTTCATAATAGGCTCGCGTTTGGTCGCTATCATAACTGATGGTAAGCTGATGGTTGAAAATGAGTCACGCTTGCCTATTAGTAACATATTCAATCTTGACTTAAAGACCCCCAGGTTATAACTATCAGGAAATACAAACTCTGGCAGAGAAAACCACTCCTTAGCTGTACGCACAATGAAATTATTTCCAAAACGTTTTGTGCGTGTGGGTGGGTTGTCTACCATGTAACGATGGCGTATCACCCGATTATGAAACTGGCTTGGTAGAATTTGATTGTACAATTCCATCGCACACTCCCCGAAATGTAACTGATATAAAACCGATATACTGGCAAAATTTCGCCAATGTTCAAGGCTCTGGAGCTTTGACATAGTAGAGGATATATTCTATAGATAGGATTCACCACCATAGTGGTCCAGCAGAGGCAAGACAGCATCAGTCTCGAACCGCGTTGAAGAGTATTTTAGTTCTTCTGCAGTCCCAATCTCACATAGACCTTGCAACTTATTAAACAACAAAACCTAGAATAGGATTCCAATCGATCGAGAACCGCCTCGGCTAATAATGTTTGAGCTGAGGACACTGTAGAAGATATAAATACAGGATTTTTTTTTCTCGTAGGTAATAGTTAAGTTTTAAAACTACTGGCCGATTTTACGAGATATCCGCAAATCCGCACTGGGACTGCGTGATGCGTTACAGCAGAGGAGGCCTGTCGAAACGTCGCATCGAGTCGAGGTATTTGATATGTTAACTTTAGTTAATAAAGAATAGTCTTGTTGAAATCTGCATATATTTCACATGATGGTGTATCATTCACAACAGGAAGAGTTGGTAAGAGTTAACCGCTGGCTTCTTTCACCAAGACCACACGCAAAACAGTCCTTTGGTCATATATCAAGCACATTCGGACACATTGGTCCATTTAATGAATTGCACCATACGTCCTGATGCTTCCGAAATCTGTTGTGATTTAAACGGCACCCAAATTTATTAAGAACTCAACATTCTCGCTGATAACTCAGATCCAATTTAGGATAAACTTCACGTATATATGCACCTGAAAATATAGTTTGTATACGAAAACAGTTTTCAAACTACCATAAATAACATCATGGCTGTGATCGGGACAAATCTATCGCTGTTTTTGGCAAAAGTCCAATCGCGAACAGAAATATTTAAAGTTACGCCAACCTTTGCAATTTTTACGCAGGTATAGATGGAAGGACGGACTACCAATGCATATTTAGTTGAAAGAGTATGACGAAGCAGCCAAGTTCTGAAATTTCTCAGTCCCAAATATCATCGGGATTCGTTCAGCCATTTAAGCGTGATTGAGTAACAAACACCATATACAACGTGTAATTTAAAGGGTATATACATACCACGTGCATGGTTTCTTTGGATGATAACAAACGATATGGCAAGGGTTTTATAATCCTAAGTCTACATGTGTAGAACTTATTACAATTTCCAATACACTGATACCAGAGACCGAATTTTTCAAATTAAGAAGAACGAAAAGAATTTTCGTTTTATTGGCAAGTGACGTGAAAAGTTATTGACCCTCGTAGTGCTGTGACACATTTGTTATGACTGGTATTCAAGAAATATATGAAACCAAAAATTTGGTATCAATTCTTTGAGTCAGTTATTTTGTGCTGAAACTGTGCATAGAGACTCCATACCAGATGTTGTCTTCAGCCCTTTTGGACAGGTATGGGGTTTCCGTTACACGTTGTATTCATCCATATTTACCATACTTTCGCAGAACGGTAGCCTGGCGAATCCGATTGACGAAACGTCGAAAATGTATTTGTTTGACAGACGCTGTCAAAATGCCTAGGGATATTTCCTTTCTATTCGACAATTACATTCGATGATACAAGACAGTGCACTGACTTCGTCTAGAGCCTCTGCTCTGATATGAAACACCTTAATTATAGTAGCCGAAGCTTGTTCAAATCAATGACCAAATTATCAACAGCCAATCAAAATACTCGACACGAGATTTGACAAGTTTAAATTGGACACAATACCAAATACTACAAACCGACGGCAGATGTCGCTGTTACAGTTAATCCTAACAATTGCCTGATTATCGCGTCTAGATTTCAATTTAGAACGTTCCTATGTTTCGTGCTAAGCTGTTTAAACAGAATTACGAATGGTTTTGCTTTGGTAATGCTGTGCTCCTCGGATTGGGCAAGGCTGTGAACACAATTGTGTGCAATTACCGTGTGTCCATATAGTTGATGCGGAGTAGATTAGTGATGTAATGTTGAGTGGCTGCTGTTTTTTGGTAGGTAGGAACAAGGTGCTTTGCTTCATTTTTGACAGGAAGATAAAGTGTTTTCATTCATTTTAAGAAGTCCTGTTTCCACGCGTGAATCAAAGAGCGGTCAGCACCATTGGCGAGGCTTGGTAGAGCATTAGCTTGTCGAGGGTGTGGGAAGGTTCTAACGAGATAAGTACCGTGGCACTGGAACCCAAGAGCAACAGAAATAACAGGTTAGTTTTTAGCCATTTGAAGTCTGTATCTACATTCAGTTTCACCTAGCGCAATAGGTGATAGATGGATAGATATAGATAGATAGCAGCACATAGGCTAATTTTTCTCCTGGAAATCCAACAAGATCGGCATTAACGCGAAAAATAAACCTGGCGAACGAAGTCGTGTGAGCTTGTATAATAATTATCCTACTCTGGAATTTTTGTCCTTAAGGTTGAGGGAACTTAATAACGTTTATTATTATAAACAAAACCACAATCACCAGCTACTTTAATAAAATAATGACAGCACTCTTTGTCACTTTAAGACCGGATAGTATAGCCAATTTGGCTCAGTTAATTACGTGTAAGGGTCGGCTTGCGAGCTTGACATCAGACACTGTATATAGTTGGATAGTTGAGTTACTAGCTGTGACGTCATCGCTGTAAAGCCTTTTACACACTATTGCACATGATGTTTCTACTTTAATCATTTTAGGTTTATTGAATTATCAATTTCGGGCCGGCTTTATTAACGTTCTCTGTTATAGTAGCGAAGGTTATATGCTGGAACAAAAGTGTTAAGGCTATTTAACAGAAACTCTTGTTTGTTTTACATTAGAACTAACTATACCTACGTATACATCACATAAAATCACGGTTTATTAATTTGTTGTTCGGTTTGTTTGTTTTTCGGAGAAGTAATGGAATTTTCGTAAAAAGGGGTGCAAAGTTTTTGCTTCGCGTATTCCACTAAATTCTATGGCTCATCCTTTACGGTGCAAGCTGTTCGTTTGTGGAATGCATTGCCGGTGTCAGTAAAGCCGGCTCTTCACGTTGGCCAACACAGTGGCCAATGTAGTGGCCAGGATATTGGCCAAGAGTTCGTGATGGCGTCCACACGTTGGAAGGTCGTTCAGTTTGCTTCGGTTCAGGCCAATGTGCGGACGTATTTATTAAAATGAATATTGAGGCGCTAACTGCTGCTTCTTGGTTTCCACCAAAGATATATAATAAACTATAGATACGTTGTCCGCGCTCTAAAATGGCAAGTTGAAATCAAGGTAAGTGCCTCGTGTCTGTTTAGTTACGCACGAACCTGTGTCGCGAACGCGACACTACACAGCTTAAGAAAAAATGTGTTTTAAAAGAAAATTAAGAAAAAAACATGCCTTTGTGTGTTTTCAGACGTTGCACTAATTATACTGCTTCCGTGAGAGGACAAAATGTGTCATTTCATAGGTAAATATCAACAGAAATACATTTTTTATTTTAATTTTTCTACACGGCTAATGGCGGCTAGCGTATGAATGAAGTCAGTCACGTGACGTTAGGGGAGGTTGTTAACTAAAGATGTATATTCATCTCTCTCTAACATCAGGTGTACCTAAAGATGGCATTTATTTTGTCCCTTTCTTTACACGTATTAGATAGTAACTCTCTATGTGTGTGTTTCGTGCCGTTTTTGAGAGGTGTTTTGTGGGAATATGACGTGTCTATTTATAATACGTCATTGGGTTCCACAAACAATTTACGGCTTGGTAGAGCTCTATAAACCGAAAATTTCCTCGTTATTAATCGTTACTGACATTTTGTTTGCACTAGTTGTTACCGACGCGTGACTATAAATAACTTTTTAACAAAAAAATAAAACCAACTTCCATATCAAAACACTATAAAGGCAAAAATAACTTTAAATTCGGTAGTCGGTGTTATTGGTTTTGTATTTTCTGTTTTTTTTTGACACCGCCTTCCGGAATTAAAGTTATTTTTGCCTTTGTAGTGTTTTGATATGGAAGTCGGTTTTATTTTTTGTTAAAAAGTATTTTTCACGCTTTTTAGTGGGTTGGTTTGAAATTTATGTAGTTACAAAAGCTAATATGTCAACTACTTATCACCTTTTACAAAATATTTCTTTTACCGATGCAGAGCTGTTAATTTTTGAGGAGTTCTCCTGGTATTTCATCATCAGCTCTACATCACCATATGCATTATGACGAGCACAAAGTGCTTAACATCCATATTCAAGTAATCGAAATACTTATTATTGAGTAGTTTCGGTGGTCATCTGTGGTCTTCATCATCAGTTCTACTTCCCCAAATGGTGCTTTTTGAGAGTAACTGCACAAGGTACTATAAAAAATACCCAAAACGCTATAGGTGTGCCTATAATATTTGAAGAGTTCCCTCGATTACTCTAGGATTTCATCATCAGATTCTGATTTCATAACAATGGGACTAACTAAAAAGTATACCCTTTCAAATAAAAGAGAATTTTCTAAATCGGTCCAGCCGACTTCGAGTTATGAGGTAACTAACAAAAAAAAGGTTCAAGACGAACTGAGAACCTCCTTCTTTTTTTTAAGTCGGTTAAAATTTTTAATCAGGTGCGTGCGATCGTTCCGGGAGCTCGTAGCAAACTAAACGCGCGGCCAACGTGTGGACGCGGTGGCCAACACTCGGCCACAACCCTTTGATCTTTTGCAAAAAACCGACACCACACGGATCTCGCGCCAACTTGTCGGCCATCATTCCAATACAACCCAAGATGCACAAACACCCCCTCTACACGTTGGCCAACAGGCACTGGCCACTACATTCGCCTCTGTGTTGGCCAACGTGTAGAGCAGGCTTAAAACAAGCTCAGTCACTCGCTACTTTTATAAGTTCGATTGCTAATTATTTTCTCTGATTATTTTTTTCTTTTCTCTCCACATGATGTTAAAGAACACATTATATGTATTGTGTTGTATATATATATATATCTGCATATATATTTATATTTTCAAGAATGCGCGGGAATGCCCCGGAAGACGCGCAACCTTTTTTGTCTCCTCTTTAGTTTGTATGTTATACAATTGACATAAAGTTCATTATGCTATCTACAATTTCGTTGCAAAAAGTCGCTTCTATTCCATTCCATGGCGGTGTAAATTGAGCCTTAACGCAAGCATGTTTAAGCTCAATTTACACCCTGCGAGGCCGAGGCACGGAGGAAACACGATATGTACAGATGTGGTCACCCATCCACAGACCGACCTTGGCAAGCGTTGCTTAATCTTGAAGACAATCGCATGGCTGTTATTATTTAGCCAGGAGCTCTCTCTTTTTACCCGATTACAAAGGAAGGGTTATGTTTTTCGCGCGTATCTTGTATGTATTTATGTAATACTAGCTTTTGCCCGCGACTTCGTCCGCGTGGAATAGTTACTTTTGGCTAACGTTAAATTTAACCTCGATTTTGAAGCATTCTTCATTGGTGCTCCGCTCCTATTGGCCTTAGCGTAATGATATATAGCCTATAGCCTTTCCCTGTAAATTGTCTATTTAATTAAAAATATTTTTTCAATTCGAACCAGTAGTTCCTGAGATTATCGCGTTCAAAGAAACAAACAAACCCTTCAGCCTTATATTATTAGCATAGATAACTGTTGCCCGCGACTTGCTCCTTCCTTACGGTCCAGTGATTTTGATGTAACACACAGATTAAGTTTCGTAATTTAGTAGGGAAATATAATATGTCAATTTATAATACTTTTGAAAAATATCGCAATACCGAACCGCACAATATTATTGTTAATAGCTGTGCCCGCGTCTCCGTCAGCGTGTAACTCCTTGTGTGTTATTTAGTTAATGTATTGGTAATATTGTTTAGATCACGTTCACATGAGGCTTAAGTACCTATAGAACGACAATACTTCAGCGCAAAGCTTCCGGGTAAACTATGTTGAAAGTTGACCCGTCCGTCACGTGAACATAAAGATTTCTAGAACTGCTAACCCGGGAAAGAGCGACGTACAACTGACCATGCGAGAAACAACTGACACCGAGATCTACTCCAGCAACACGAAAAGTCTGCCCTTGAGCCTTATTAATTGTCATTGCATAACACACCGATGCTGTGAATCGCGTTCTTTTAAAATGGAATGGAAAATTATTTGGTATTATGGGAATTCTGGGAATAAAGACAATTTCTCCTGCACCGCAACCTGTTAAATTTTGAGCCTTGATTATATTTTGTTGCAACTGGGTTACTTTAAGCCGAGTTCCATTGCAAAGTTGTGGTGGTTTTAAATTTCGGAGCAGAATAATAATCAGAAAGCTTCGAACTGCTAAGCTATCGGGAGTTACACGTGTTATTGTGAGTCAACCATAAAAGATAGATATATGCTGTCGTGGGATATTTTTTACTTAATTTTAAGGAGAACATTTCCGTGATAAATGATTTCTGTGTAGCTTTAACCATTAAGGTTGCACACGCGACGGAAGCTTAAAAAATGGAGTAACTTCTCCCGTTTTCCCATCATTTCCCTTCACTGCTCTGCTCCTATTGATTGTAGCGTGATGAAAAGTATACTATAACCAGCTCAGGAGTATGAAAAATAATTGTACCAAGTTTCGTTAAAATCCGTCGAGTAGTTTTGGTTTCTATAACGGTTATACAGACAGACAGACAGACAGACAAAAATTTTACTGATTGCATTTTTGGCATCAGTATCGATCCCTGATAGTTATTTTGTAAATATATTTCATGTACAGAATTGACCTCTCTACAGATTTATTATAAGTATAGATAGATAGATTCTTTATTACCTCATATGTCCAGAACCGCTGAACGGATTCACATAATTGAGGTATCGTTAGATTCATCTTAGCAGCCCAAGTGTTTTGACATTTGAAAAAATCAAACATGGCGGCTGTGCGAAGTCATTATACATGCTTAATGAAAAATTTTTTTTTTTCGTATACTGCAATATGGGTATCAAATTAAAGGGCTTAACACACGAAATTCAAAAAGGTATACCATGTTTATCATTAGTGTAATACTAGCAAAAATTATACAAATAGAAAGTTTAAAAATATGGACTTAGCTCTTTCACTTTCTGAATCCGGTGGGGTGCCAATGTGACACGACCGGGAAAACTATAAAAATGTTAATTAATATTTTAACTAAAACGTTGAAAAAAAAGTTATTTAAAAAATCTAAAAAACCCGACTGCTCAACTGAAGTACTTTTCATTTTACTATAACCCTTCCTTTGCAGTCGGGAAAAAACAAGCAAGCACCCTAGTGTCAGAGTTTTCTAGACCACCTCAAGGGCCTCTGACGTGGTCTATTTTGACGACCGCCATTTGGCGACCAGGACCACTGGCTTATACGTGCCTTTCGAAGCACGGAACCATCTTTTTTATCAGACAATCAGGTGATTCCAGCCTGCAATGTCCTAGCCAAACTGGAAACAACTTTACAAAGTATGCTTACCGCAGGAATCGAACCCACGACCACCGGGTCACAAGGCAAACGCCTAATCTACCCGACCACAAATGTTTGTCCTCAACACTGTTGGCTGGTAACGTACCCAAGAGATTGGCGGTATCGTCACATTTTATGGCAATTCAGTCTTTAGCCAAAGTAATAACCAGCTTTTGGGTTTACGATAACTCTCAACCAGCCTTTTCGAAATTTCTTCTTTTTTCACACATCGTTAAATTTAATAAAGTAAATTATATCTTCAATCAAACATTGTCCCATTAATTCACCACACGCAAGGCCGTTGTCGAGACATTAATATCAGTAAGCAGCAACTTGTATTCAGAGGAGCCTACGCTAATTGCAAACTAATCAGTCGTGAGCTTCGTCGGTAAACATCAACTATGTAATACATTACTTACCGATGTAATAAGGTAGGTCTAAGTTAATTGGTTCTAAGGAATTATAAAATTCCTGGAAAGGTAGGTTTTCGGAGAATTTCATTCAAATTGTATTCGGCTTCTAGATTTTTATTTCTTGCATACTGATTAAATGATTTCATTGCCACGCTATAACTACACTTGGTATGACTTATACAGAATGTGTACATTTATTTTGCATTATTATATTTTTATTCTGTGTTTTAAGTAAGGTTTTGTGGTTGTTTTTTTTTTTAACTTTATGAGTGTTTTGTGGCATGCGCCAATTAATTATTTATTTGACCTATGCCACATTTTGCTTTTGTACCTATATGCACGAAATGTCAATATGTGTAGTATTATAATGAGTCGAAATAAGAACAAACTAGGTACTTGCAAAATGAAAATCCATCGTAAGCAAAGAACACATATCTGCTCTCTTATAGGTTTAACTGTAATTGCAATAGATAATTCTTAATATCCCGAAGCAGTGCCAGGGCCGAGCTTAAACTAACACCCGAACTCCGATAATCCCATGACTTTGGCTCGTTTCCACAAATGAAAGGTCCTACTGTATCTAGAGGACGCCCTGCTATACACATTTCGGACCATTGAGCAGACGAAATTCAGAAGGTTTAACAAAAGAAACAAATAAAGAAGGAAGGAAAGAAAAAATAAAGAAAATTTAAAATTTAATTAAATTTTATTTTGGCACATGCCATACAACACCTATAATAAATAATCAGCCTAACACGTTCCTACTGTTGGGATGCAGGCCCAATAATCAATGAGAGTAGAAGAGAAGAGTTATTGAGTAGTTAATGAGAGGGAATGAGCTGTGATCCACAACGCAGCGTCGGGGTAGATTGGTAGATGCCATATGACTTCGGATACTTAACACACACCAAGATAAAAATAAACCTACAAGGTTGTCATATGATTTGACTAGTACAGATTGTACGGACTTCAAAAGAGACTTTGACATCTAAGTTTGTTTCTGTGTTTTTCCTTAGTGTAGCCAGGAAACAAAAGCCCCATCTAGTTTAAAGTTACAATAAAAATGACGTGTAAAAGTGTTATAATAAATTTGTTAAAATGTTGGTACGACCGGGTATTATGGTAGGTATACGATGAATGGGTGGATTATAGTTAGTAGAAGCCTAACACTCCCTTCCGCTCCCCCCAGAGCGGGAGAAGATATTTGATAATTTTGCTCCAGGAAAAAAATCATTTAAAAACCAAGTAAAAAATAATACAGCTAATGGTTTGTCACTAGTTAGCTGTTATTGCAGTCGTGACTAGCTAGTTTTTTTTTTCAGCCAAATAATTAGGCCTGTGGATTGGCATGGGCCTAGTTTCTTGTCTGTAAAAATCATAAGTGATAACATAGTATTCTGTAAGTGAACTTTTAAAATTGGTCCATTAGTTTTTTTTTTTTATACGTTTCAGACATTAATAAATACAAATCTTTCCTTGATATAACATTAGAATAGATTTATGTACAGTTGAACATGACACTGAGGAAATAACAAATACAGACAAAAGAGCACAAAGCTGCTGCAGATAATGATTCCTTTATAGATTCAGATGAAGTCTGACAAATAGTTAAGCCTGCGCCGAGTAAAATAACTCAAAACGGTCTTCACAACTAAAGGAATATAACCTATAATAGTACTTTAATTACCATACAAAAATATGTAATGAATACTAGAATAAATGTGTTAGCAAACATAGTTGGCAAAATTTAAAAATATTTTATAGTTTATTAAACAAAAATACATAAAGTTGGACAAAAATCCTTACAAAACATGCTCGTTCGTCGCTGAATTTTGATAGTAAACTGTTGAATTTTTTCATAAACTTCAATTCATATTATTCTCTAATTATCATACTATCATTTACAGCTTTAACATTTCAAAAATGTCGCCTGGTTGTTTTAATTTTAATTTTTTCTTCTAATTTGCGCGCTATCTTGAACCATACGCAACGTACACCGGTCGAAAATTCAGTCGTCCACGGGAGCTCAGAGAGGGGTCACGTCTCATCGTGGAGCGTTTCGCCGGTAACGATAATTCGCGATCTATTGTGTACGTATGTATTGCAGCAATCCGTTGAATAACCTAAGTCATATTTTTTGTTTTTTTGAGTACGATTTATTATGCATACCCAACAATTACTTTTTATTGTTCAATATATATTTCTTTAACATTTTTTTTTAAATATTTGTTTTATTATGGGAAAATGTAAAAAAAAATATTATTAGAAGAAAGTTGGCGCAAATTTTCGAAAAAAAAGCCATTCTCATAAAAAGTACGTATTTCTATTTCGTGATGTTATTATTGCTTTTTAACCGACTTCAAAAAAAAGGAGAAGGTTCTCAGTTCGTATTAAACTTTTTTTTATGTATGTAACCTCAAACTCGAAGACAGCTGGACCAATTTGGAATTTTTTTTCGTTTGAAAGAGTATACTTTCTAGTTGGTTCCATTGTTATGAAATCAGGATCTGATGATGGGATCCTGGAGAAAGCGAGGGAACTCTTTAAATATTATAGGCACACCTATAGCGTTTTGGGTATTTCTAATAGTACCTTGTGCAGTTGCTCCCGAAAAGCACCATTTGAGGAAGTGAAAATGATGATGAAGACTTTTTTCAAACATTCGATATGGGTATCGTGTAATGGGTTTTTGGGGGTGATGATTGCAAATCTGGAATTTATTTTTAAATTCAAGATGGCGTATGCAACTTTTTCTCACAAATTCGATATGAGTACCGTGTAATGGGTTTTTGGGGGTGGTGATTGCAAATCTGACATTCATTTTAAAATCCAAGATGGCGGATGCAACTTTTTCTCAAACATTCGATATGGGTATCGTGTAATGGGTTCTTGGGGGTGGTGATTGCAAATCTGGCATTCATTTTAAAATCCAAGATGGCGGATGCAACTTTTTCTCAAACATTCGATATAGGTACCGTGTAATGGGTTTTTGGGGGTGGTGATTGCAAATCTGGCATTCATTTTAAAATCCAAGATGGCGGATGCAACTTTTTCTCAAACATTCGATATGGGTATCGTGTAATGGGTTTTTGGGGGTGGTGATTGCAAATCTGGCATTCATTTTAAAATCCAAGATGGCGGATGCAACTTTTTCTCAAACATTTGATATGGGTACCGTGTAATGGGTTTTTGGGGGTGGTGATTGCAAATCTGGCATTCATTTTAAAATCCAAGATGGCGGATGCAACTTTTTCTCTAACATTCGATATGGGTATCGTGTAATGGGTTTTTGGGGGTGGTGATTGCAAATCTGGCATTCATTTTAAAATCCAAGATGGCGGATGCAACTTTTTCTCAAACATTTGATATGGGTACCGTGTAATGGGTTTTTGGGGGTGGTGATTGCAAATCTGGCATTCATTTTAAAATCCAAGATGGCGGATGCAACTTTTTCTCAAACATTCGATATGGGTATCGTGTAATGGGTTTTTGGGGGTGGTGATTGCAAATCTGGCATTCATTTTAAAATCCAAGATGGCGGATGCAACTTTTTCTCAAACATTCGATATAGGTATCGTGTAATGGGTTTTTGGGGGTGGTGATTGCAAATCTGGCATTAATTTTAAAATCCAAGATAGCGGATGCAACTTTGCAACGGGAACCCGTGTGAAATTAGTACTTCCCACAATATGATTATAAATTAAAGCCTGTCTGAATTCTGATGGATAACCTATATTATTGTATAGTTGTAAGATATGTTTCCAGTTTTAAGATATGCTTAATTATATTGAAAACTTTGGTCATTACAAGATATTTTCTAAATTTAAACCCACGACCTACGTCATTTAAATTTAAAAGTCAATTATCTGAAATTAAGTATTTCAAATGGCGGGAGACTTTGTTAAACATAAAAAACACAGTGATACGACGTCAATGTGGAGCTATTTTTTAGTTGCGATGGATAGGAATAGTGCCAAATGTAACCGATGCTCAGCCATTCTCAAGACTTTGGATGGATCGACTAAGGGATTACATACACATTTGTCATCAAAACATAACATCAAGCTTATATCAGCTTCAACAAGTCTAGATTCTGATAATCTGAACACAGCACCGCCGCCAGCCAAGCGAAAGTTAAATGATTATTTTACTAAAAGTTCCGACGATAGCTTCGATGATGTTTTGGCAAGAATGATTGCATTAGATGGATTTCCATTCAGTATATTCATAACTTCAGATGATTCGAGAAAATTTGTCTTTGCAAAATACACGGATTTACCAAAGTCAGCCGTCACCATTCAATTACAGTGAAAAAATCAGAAAGCAAGTAACTGCAGAATTGAAACATTTGAAAAGTGCAGGTGAAAGATTTAGTCTTTCTTTCGACAAGTGGACTTCAACATCCAATAAACCATACATAGCTGTCAACGTTCATTCATATAAAAAATATTGGAATTTAGGACTTGTTCCTATTTATGGAAGTATGAAAGTATGGCTGAAAATTGTCTTCGTATATTGAAAGAGCGTCTAAGTATATTTGATATTTCCCTGGATACTGGCTTTATGAAAAACATAATTATTTGCAAGACAGCTCTACCTCAGATGATACTATAAATGAACCACCTGTGGCTGTTGATCATATGGACGACATCCATGATGATGAACATTTAGAAGACTTAGACAGTCCAGAATCAGACTTAATCTTAATGTCACAAAATGACCTTGCGCTATAACACATACCAGAGTTAACACAAGATGAAAACATTAATGAGCTGATAAAGAAAATCCGCAAAGTTGTAGAGTGTATTTCAAAAGATCACAATTGAAAAATGAAACAGTACTTCAAAAATAAATGAAAATTGAACATGGAAAAGAGCTGTCACTTCTTTTGGACTGTAAAACCAGGTGGAATAGTCTTTTAACAATGCTGGAGCGATTTTATCTTTTAAAAACCTTCATTCAAAAAGCTCTTATATATCTCAATCATCCAATTCGTTTGGAAGAAGTTGATTTTGAATTGGTAAATAAAATTGTTGATGTGCTGACCCCAATTAAATTGACAGTAGAAGCAATCTGTCGGCGAGATGCTAATTTATGCACAGCTGATTCCGCTTTGAAATTTCTTATAAAACAGCTATCTAGCATAAACTCAGCACTTGCCAAAAAATGAAAACATCCTTAGTGGAACGTATGAAGCAACGACGAAGTGATGATTTGACTGGTGTGTTGAATTAATTACAAAATCCATGAAAAGATGATGAAAATCAGTTATTATTGGATTTGGAATGGCATGACTTATTTCCAGTTTCTACACAGGCTTTAGTTTGGAAACAAATAAAGTGTATAGTTAAAAAACTTAAAAGTCGGGATGACACGGAAGAAGAAGAAGGAAGATCAGGATCACAAACAGATGATGAGTTAAGGCCACAAACCTCCCAATCCCAACCCCAATTGACACTAAAGGAAAAGTTATAGCTGGAAATTGATAAGAGTATGAAATTCCCAGATCATGAAGTACAAATACAAAATTAATCGGGGTTGGCAAAATATAGTATTAGACGTGAAATAAGCCTGTTTGAAAATGGAGGAATTAGTGGATATCACTTAGAAACAGCATATAAGTATCTATTGTCTATTCCTCCAACCAGTTTAAAACCTAAACGAGCGTTTTCAGCTGCTGCTTATGTTGGTAATAAACGAAGCAGGCTTGGAAGTCAAACCTTGGATGCATTGATATTTCTACGATTGTATTTTCAAAATTCGAAATAAGTTTTATTGTCTTTTTATTTCTTACAAAGTATAGTATCTTTTTGTCATTTTTTCTTTCCTTACTATACTGTGATATGTGTAGTGTACCAAAATTATAAATATATATTTTAAGAAATTACTCGTTTTTTAGAGTTCAGTTGCCGAATGGCAAAAAACGGAACCCTTATAGTTTCGTCATGTCTGTCCGTCTGTCTGTCTGTCTGTCTGTCCGTCCGTCCGTATGTCACAGCTATTTTATTCCAAAACTATTAAGACTATACATGTGAAACTTGGTAAGTAGATGTATTCTATGAAACGCTTTCCGATATTGAGAAAAAAATTAAAAATCATTTAAAATAAAGGAACATACATGGAACTAAAACTGATTTTTTTTTTTCTTGATACCTATGCGTGTGTGGTATTTATAGACAGGTCTTTAAAAATGACATGGGGGTTTCTGAAACCACTTTTTCATAAAGTCAATCGTTTAAAAGATATAAGCTTCCAAAGTGGTCAAATGTGTATCCCTCCCTCTAACTTCTATAATAGTGGAGTGAAAAATCTAAAAAAAATATGTATCTATAGATCTTAATGTAAACTTTCAATAAAAATTGGTTTGAATGATATCGAGATAACAGTTTTTGAGATACGGCATATTTTCTAAAACCGCAAATATAACTTTGTAATTCATACAAACACTATGAAAAACAAAGTTATCTAGCGTAGTTGTAAAAAATGTAAATAAGCTAGTTTTAAGAAATTTGCAAGGTTTTTTTCGTCAAATAAATATAAATATTATATTATATTATTATAGTTACACACGGAACCCTTCATGCGCGTGTCTGACTCGCACTTGGCCAATTTTTTACATTTGAGATCAATTAGAAACCACATAGTCTAATCTGGGGATAGCCCCAGGGTCCCAGGATTCAGCATCAAGAATCACGTAATCCCGGGATTGAAAAACATGCTCGGGATTGTATTCTCTAGTTGCAACTAAGAAAGGATTTCTATCGAAATTCTATTTTAGTTGCCAAATGTGTCGAAAAAAAATTGAATTAATAAATTGTAAAGAATCAGATAGATAGCCCTACAGACCTCAATCTGAACGATAATTCTGTAAGCAGTTTTATGTCGATAGGAGCCGGGTTTTCTGGTTTAGAACAAGTTTCAGCTTCCTTTGACATTCCCTCTATGTCCGACAAATTATACGCCAAGTGCCATAACAAGGTCTGTCTACTACGGGAATTAGCCAAAGAAAAATTGGCCACGTGCGAGTTAGACTTGCCCATGAAGGGTTCCGTAGTAACTATAATAATATAATATGTATAACTACTACAACTACTAGTCTGTCTGTCTGTCCATCCGTCGGTCCGTATGTTACAGCCATTTTATTCCGAAACTATTAGGACTATACATATAAAACTTGGTAGATTGATGTATTCTGTGAACCGCTTTCCGATTTTAAGAAAAAATTAAAATATCTTTTTTTTTTCATGAAACCTATGCATGTGTGGTATCTATATACAGGTCTTTAAAATGAGATTGAGGTTACTAAAACCACTTTTTCATAAAATTAATCGTTTAAAAGATATACGCTTCCAAAGTGCTAAAATGTGTGCCCCCTCTAATTTCTATAATAATGGAGTGAAAAATATAAATACACACATCAAAAGTGTCTAGGGATCAAGCATTTTTATGCGGATTTCTTGAGATTGAGATGTGGCTTTGTAATAAATTTATGATTTTATAAATTTATATGGATCCTTTTTGGTGCATTTCATAATTTGAAACAGGAACTGTTAATCAAATTCGAGTAAAAGATGAAAATCAGCTGTCAATATTTTCCCTATAAAAACATACAACGCATTGAAGACATTATTAGTGCTACTGTTTCCCTACTACTGATTGAAACCAACGTTATTATGGAGCGGCGACGTCATTTAAGCAGGGAAGAAATGTTCAGAGCCGTGGGAATGATAGAAGCTGGTTCCCGGCAACGTACTGTGGCTTTAGCTCTGAATACAAGTCAGAGTGTTATCAGTCGACTTTGGACACGTTACCGAAGCACTGGTACCGTGGCTGAGCGCCATGGAGGACGGTATCGCTGCACCACACGGAGACAAGACCGATACATTCAAATCTTAACTCGAAGAGCTCCAACAATAACCGCCATGATGTTAGCCGTGAGGCTTCATCACTCTTCAGGGAACTTAATTAGCGACCAAACAGTCAGAAACCGCTTGCATGAAGTGAACCGTCATTCCCGAAGACCGCTACGGGTACCATCTATAGCAATGCACAATCGTAGGATTCGATATCAATGGGCTCTTGAACACAGAAATTGGGCAGAAGAACAATGGCGTTTCGTGTGCTTTTCTGATGAGTCTCGTTTTGGTATGAGACCGGATACAAGACGTATACGACAATGGAGAACCCCTGGACACCAACAGCGATTAAAATCCTGCCAGGAAGTCCATCCTTATAGTGGTGGAACCATCATTGTATGGGCGGGTATTTGGATCGGCGGAAGAACTGAGTTGATTTGGATCAGAGGCAACGTCAACGCTCAAATTTATGCTGAGACGATTGTATCTGACGTCATCGTTCCTCTACAAGTGCAAATCGGTCCCTTATTTCAGTTAATGCATGATAATGCACGACCGCACACCGCAAGAGTTGTAAGACAGACTCTCGCCGCAGCTAACATCAATGTCCTGCTCTGGCCTGCTCAGTCGCCAGACTTGAACCCGATTGAGCATGCATGGGATATGCTACAGAGAAGAGCTCTGCCGAATATGGAGGGTATCCAGTCGCAAGAAGACCTTTTTTTGTTGTTGCAACGAACATGGGCGGCCATTCCACAGCGTGATTTGGATGAACTCATTTTGAGTATGCCAAACCGATGTTCTTGTGTTGTTAGTGTTCGCGGTAGAAACACGGATTATTAATTGTTTAAGCTACCCAATAAAATTTTAAAGAAAACTGTTATTTCAGTCTTTTTTTCGAACTTTAATGTTAGTGGTTCAAATGTCAAAAATCCCTTTATTAGGAAAATAGCATTTTTTTTTATTAATGCAAAGGTGACTTGGTTTATCGTTACTGTGACAAACGAAAACACTTTATTTGATGAATCCTTAAAGAAATTTTTAATTAATATCAATCAGGAGAAAAGTTATTGCAAAAATATATGTTGATCCCTAGACACTTTTGATGTGTGTATATATATACAACGTGTAACGTTGTATACATATATATATATATTATATATGTATACAACGTGTAATTTAAAGGGTATATACATACCAAGTGCATGGCTTCTTTGGATGATAACAAACGATATGGCAAGGGTTTTGTAATCCTAAGTCTACATGTGTAGAACTTATTACAAATTCCAGTACACTGATACCAGAGACCAAATTTTTCAAATTAAGAAGAACGAAAAGAATTATTGTGTTATTAGCAAGTGACGTGGAAAGTTATTGACCCTCGTAGTGCTGTGACACGTTTGTTATGATTGGTATTCAAAAAATATGTGAAACCAATAATTTGGTATCAATTCTTTAAGTCAGTTATTTTGTGCTGAAACTGTGCATAGAGACTCCATACCAAATGTTGTCTTCAGCCCTTTTGGTTAGATATGGGGTTTCCGTTACATATATATATATATATATATCTATAGATCTTAATGTAAACTTTCAATCAAAATTGGTTTTAAAGAGATTGAGTCAGCAGTTTTTGAGATACAGCATATTTTCTAAAACCGCAAATATAACTTTGTAATTCATACAAATACTATGAAAAACAAAGTTATTTGGCGTAGTTGCAAAAAATGTAAATAAGCTAGTTTTAAGAAATTTGTAAGTTTTCGTTTTTTGTCAAGTAAATATACATATTATATTATATTATTATAGTTACTACGGAACCCTTCATGGGCGAGTCTGACTCGCACTTGGCCAATTTTTGTAAAATGTTATAATAAGCAATATAACATTAGATTTATAGATTTATTTTATTATTTTTTTCTTTTAAATTAAGTTACACTTGATACATATATTGTTATGAAATAAATTACGCTTATATTTTCTGCGAAATAAGTTCGCTAGACAGCATTAATGAAAAAAATGTATTTTTGGTATGGCCCCACGTATATATAATAAAGTACCGAATGTTATTAAAAATATGACAGTACATCAGAATTTAAACGAGCACTAAATGAAATTTTAATAAACAAAACTTATTTCAGTCTGGTTTTATTATGACATTACATAATTATATTTTTTTTATTTCATACTGGTTTTATTATTCAAATAAGTACTGCATACCCATCTACCCTAACTTGCTACTTACCCAGTTTCGAAGCGTCAATAGCCTAATGGATAAGGTGTCGGACTTGATCGAGAGGTCGCAGGTTCGAACCCCACCCATTACACTATTGACGTGAACCCACTCCAGACACAAGCATATTTAGCTTAGTTGGAGGGGTTAACAAGATTGCTAGTAATGTGAAATGTACCCACATTGCTAGTATTCTTTAAAAAAAATCTGAGGAGTTTAATATATAAAATCAAAGTTTTATTGCAATAGGATGAATAGTGAGGAAACGGATAATGTATTACTACAGTAAAAACAAACGTTAATTTTTATATAATAGGTATAATTTATTAAATTTATTTTTGTGATTTATTTACGTACCTACTTGCTTCATTTAGATCCATCCAGCCGTTTGAGCGTGAAGAAGTAACAAACATGCAAACAGACACATTCATTCACAAACTTTCGCCTTTATAATATTAGTGTGATAAATAAAACCATCTAAATAATTAATATTCGTTTTTCAAGTTTATTCAACATAACGACAAAAAATTGAAAAATGCAAAGTTAGCAAACTTCGTCGTGCAACGGCAAGCGGGCCTCGAGCGAACTTGTCATTGTGTGTGTGACAACGCACACGACTAGCCCGCTGCAGTAAATACCTATTTTCCGCGCGTCTCGTAGGCTCGACACCCTCTTAACAAATTGAAGCTTGAAGCATCTATCGATATTAAGCCTAGATAGTAGTTGCGGCTTTGATCCGTACGATCAGATAAATTGGCTATTGCCCGCATGACTGATCTATGAACTACTTGTGGGGATGTCGATTATCTCTGCTATCATTTTTAACCGACTTCAAAAAAAGGAGGTTTACAATTCGTCTTGAACTTTTTTTTTTTTTATGTATGTTACCTCATAACTCAGAGACGGCTGGACCGATTTGAAAAATTCTTTTTGCGTTTGAATGAGTATAGTTTCTAGTTAGTACTATTGTTACGAAATCAGGATCTGATGATGGAATCATGGAGAAATCGCGGGAACTCTTCAAATATTATAGGCACACCTATAGCGTTTTGGGTATTTCTTATAGTACCTTGTGCAGTTGCTCTCGAAAAGCACCATTTGAGGAAGTGGAACTGATGACGAAGACCCCAGAAGGCCACCGAAACTACTCAATAATAAGTATTTCGTTGATTGCGATTAGATTACTTGAATATGGATGTTAAACACTTTATGCTCGTCACAATACATATGGTGATGTAGAGCTGATGGTCAAATACCAGGAGAACTCCTCAAAAATTAACGGCTCTGCACCGAGAAAAGCAATATTTTGTAAAAGGTGATAAGTAGTTGACATTTTGGCTTTTGTAACTAGATAAATTACAAACCGACCCACTAAAAAAACTTTTTAGCAAAAAATACAACCGACTTCCATATAAAAACACTACAAAGGCAAAAATAACTTTAATTTCGGAAGGCGGTGTCAAAAACGAAAAAATATACAAAAAGAAAGACACCGCCTTCCAAAATTAAAGTAATTTTTGCCTTTGTAGTGTTTTTATATGGAAGTCGGTTCTATTTTTTGCTAAAAAGTTTTTTTTCACTCTTTTTAGTGGGTCAGTTTGTAATTTATCTAGTTACAAAAGCCAAAATGTCAACTACTTATCACCTTTAACAAAATATTGCTTTTCCCGGTGCAGAGCCGTTAATTTTTGAGGAGTTCTCCTGGTACATCACCATCAGCTCTACTTCACCATATGCATTGTGACGAGTATAAAGTGCTTAACATCCATAATCATGTAATCTAATCGCAATCAACGAAATACTTATTATTGAGTAGTTTCGGTGGCCATCTGGGGTCTTCATCATCAGTTCCACTTCCTCAAATGGTGCTTTTCAAGAGCAACTGTACAAGGTACTCTAAGAAATGCCCAAAACGCTATAGGTGTGCCTATAATATTTGAAGAGTTCCCTCGATTTCTCCAGGACCCCATCATCAGATCCTGATTTCGTAACAATGGGACCAATAAGAAACTATACCCATTCAAACGCAAAAAGAATTTTTTAAATCGGTCCAGCCGTCTTCGAGTTATGAGGTAACATACATAAAAAAAAAAAAAGTTCAAGACGAATTGTAAACCTCCTTTTTTTGAAGTCGGTTAAAAAGCGTGATTAAAAACTTTTTAGCAAAAAATAGAACCGACTTCCATATAAAAACACTACAAAGGCAAAAATAACTTTAATTTCAGAAGGCGGTGTCTTTAGTTTTGTATATATTTTCGTTTTTGACACCGCCTTCCGAAATTAAAGTTATTTTTGCCTTTGTAGTGTTTTTATATGGAAGTCGGTTCTATTTTTTGCTAAAAAGTTTTTTTAATTCTACATTAAAATGTTTATTCTGAAAGATTATTAAGCTGACATACATTTCAAGTAAGTAGGAATGTCATGTTTTGATAAATTTAAACAGAGGATTGTTATAAGTTTAATGTGTGTAACTGTGTATCTGTCTGTGGCACCGTAGCTTCTAAGCGGGCGAACCGATTTCGATGCGGTTTTTTTGCAGGTTTTCCGGCATTGGTTTTTAGACGTGTTTTGTCTAAATCGGTTAAGCCATTTACTTGATTTAGGCAATGAAAGTGGGGATGATTCATCGAATGTTGTCAAATATACCCAAGTGGGGTATCAAATGAAAGAACAAGACGTGTATATTACAATCAAACGTTTAAAAAAAAATTAAGCTATTGCAAAGCTTTTATCGCGGCCTTTGAGCGCGGTGATTGGATCAAGAAATTCCGTAACGAAAATAAACCTAACACCCCCACTCCGACCGGCACAGCGGTGCGGCGTTGAAAGCCGTGCATCGTCTAACGTCGTTTCACTTCGGCAGACTTTGGCACGGTGTTTGTGTGCGTGCGACTAGACGTATGCCTGTAGAAGTGTAGACTAGCTGCTAATAAACCTATAGTTTCAATGATAAAAATTCCTGAATAACCTACATGTATTATAAGATAATAAAAATATTTTAAACAATATTAACTTCTCATTTATTCAATAAAAGAAAAAAAATGTTTTCTTATCGGTCACCACGCACAAAAAGTGTAACATTAATTAATAACAAAGAAAAAAAATACTGCATAAATGAAATAAACAAATAATTATAATTGCATAAGTTGATATAAATTGCTATGCAATAGCTTTACCGCGGCAGTCCTCGAGTGCCACACTCATTTTTTAGGGATCCGTAGCCGAATGGCAAAAAACGGAACCCTTATAGTTTCGATATATCTGCCCGTCTGTCTGTCTGTCTGTCTGTCTGTCTGTCTGTCCGTCCGTCCGTATGTCACAGCCATTTTATTCCGAAACTATTAAGACTATACATGTGAAACTTAGTAGGTAGATGTATTCTGTAAGCCGCTTTCCGATTATAAGAAAAAAATTAAAATAAAGGGGGGTCCCCATACATGAAACTAGAACTGAAAATATTTTTTTTCATGAAACCTATGTGTGTGTGATATCTATAGACAGGTCTTTAAAAATGATATAAGGGTTTCTAAAACCACTTTTTCATAAAGTCAATCGTTTAAAAGATATAAGCTTCCAAAGTGGTAAAATGTGTGTCCTCCCCTCTAATCTAATCTAATTCTATAATAATGGAGTGAAAAATCTAAAAAAAATATGGGATCTGTAGATCTTAATGTAAACTTTCAACCAAAATTAGTTTTAACAAAATCGGGTCAGCAGTTTTTGAGATACAGCTTATTTTCTAAAACCTCGAATATAACTTTGTAATTCATACAAACACTATGAAAAACAACGTTATAAAATATATAGTAAATAAATGTAAATAAGCTAGTTTTATGAAATTTGTAAGGTTTTTTGTCCAATAAATATACATATTATATTATATTATAATAATTAATTCGGAACCCTTCATGGGCGAGTCTGACTCGCACTTGGCCAATTTTTTATGTATGATTTTATATTTGTTATTTTACCTACCTAGTAACGGGGTTTGGAGATCAGGTCGGAGGAGCTCGCGGCTTAATAAAAATAGCCGCACGGTATTCAATTTTAAGCAACCTTTGCTCTCTTTGTAGTTGTATATCTTTTACATTTTACTGTCACTGACTGACACTGGTCATGCCAAGGGTTATTGTGTTACCCATCTGGGTTGTGGAGATCAGATAAGTAGGCTAGAAAGGATTTGTATAAGAACGCGTGTCGCCGCTTATCTCCCACTCTTTAGCTCCACTACAAGCAATTACGCACATAAATAAATTACACACACTTAAATCGAGAGCTTGCTACTGATTGTAACTCACTGTCGATAAACATGCGCCATGCATCACGGCCAATCAGGACAAAGAACGAAACGTCAATGGTTGGAGTGTGGAGGACGCGACGCATGCGTCCTTAATTACTAACATAATTATAAGTACCAATTACTAACTCTAGTCTAAGGAACTAAATAAGTTTTTAATATTATTAGCATGTCGTTTGTCTGTTGGCAATAAATACTTTTTCTTTCTTTTCTTTCTTTCTTTCATGCAGTACATTGTAAGCGGACTTGGTCATTGCGTTGATTAAGCGAGTAAACATCGGGCAACGTATATTTTTTGTAACTTGTTGCAATAATGTTGTTAATGTTCGGAATTTCATAGCAGGGTTTATATGATTTAAATCACTTGATTTAAATCAGTGATTTAAATCGCGATTAATATCATGTGATTATTTTATAAAAATCAATGATTTAAATCAATACTTTTAGGTTTCCGTAGCCGAATGGCAAAAACGGAACCCTTATAGTTTCGTCATGTCTGTCCGTCTGTCTGTCTGTCTGTCTGTCTGTCTGTCCGTCCGTCCGTCCGTCCGTCCGTCCGTCCGTATGTCATAGCCATTTTATTCCGAAACTATACATGTGAAAGTTGGTAGGTAGATGTATTCTGTAAACCGCTTTCTGATCTTAAGAAAAAAAATAAAAAAATGTCTATCTTATCTTACTTATAATAAATCTGTAGAGAGGTCAATTCTGTACATGAAATATATTTCCAAAATAACTATCATGGGGTGATTAGGGATCGATACTGATGCCAAAAATGCAATCAGTAAATTTTTTGTCTGTCTGTCTGTATAACCGTTATAGAAACAAAAACTACTCGACGGATTTTAACGAAACTTGGTACATTTATTTTTCATACTCCTGAGCTGGTAATAGTATACTTTTCATCACGCTACAATCAATAGGAGCAGAGCAGTGAAGGAAAATGTTGGGAAAACGGGAGAAGTTACTCCATTTTTTAAGCTTCCGTCGCGTGTGCAACCTTAATGGTTAAAGCTACACAGAAATCATTTCATGACGGAAATGTTCTCCTTAAAATTATATAAAAAATATCCCACAACAGTATATGTCTATCTTTTATGGTTGAGGCACAATAACACGTGTAGCTCCCGATAGCTTAGAAGTTCGAAGCTTTCTGATTATAATATTTGTCTACTCTTACGTTTATAACACTCTCAGTCACCCCTAATTGAAAATGTTAACATTTTGAACTATTCCATAGTAAAAGTATCATATAAATCGGTATAGAAACACCAAAGTTATACATGAAATACGCTAATAATTAGCCATCGCGCGTGAATACTGAATCATGCTATAAGAATTATTTTTGAGAATCGGTCGCCGCGCTCGATGCGTCTCGCGGCTGATGGTATAAAATTTCGTTCTATAGGTACTTAAGCCTCATGTGAACGTGATCTAAACAATATTACCAATTCATTAACTTACGCTGACGGAGTCGCGGGCACAGCTATTAAAAATAATATTGTGCGGTTCCGTATTGCGATATTTTTTAACAGTATTATAGATTGACATATTATATTTCCCTACTAAATTACGAAAGTATATCTGTCTGTTACATCAAAATCACTGAACCGTGAGGAAGGACATAGGCTACTTTTTTTACGAAAAACGACGGAAACGCGGACGAAGTCGCGGGCAACAGCTATCTATACTAATAATATAAGGCTGAAGAGTTTGTTTGTTTGTTTGAACGCGATAATCTCAGGAACTACTGGTTCGAATTGAAAAATGATTTTTTAAATAAATAGTCAATTTATAGAGAAAGGTTATAGGCTATATATCATTACGCTAAGGCCAATAGGAGCGGAGCGCCAATGAAGAATGCCGCAAAATCGGGGTTAAATTTAACGTTAGCCCAAAGTAACTACTCCACGCGGACGAAGTCGCGGGCAAAAGCTAGTTTATAATAAAGGCGGGCTCCCCATACATAGAACTAAAACTGAAAATTTATTTTTTCATAAACCTATGCGTGTTTAGTATCTATAGACAGGTCTTTAAAAATGACAATTAACTACTTTATTTTCGATGTTCTGTGTTTTTTAAAAAGTGATTTGATTTTATGTGATGTAATTTAAAAAAAATGTATAAATTATGTTGTGTTTTTATTTAATGAATAACTGACTTTCAAATTAAAAAAGAACAGAATGTAAGAAAAAACAAAAAAAAAATCCAATTTATGTCAATTTTTTTTCAGATTTATTTGATTTTTTTTTAAATCATGATTTTTATCAACCCTGTTTCATAGTGATCAAAATATTTTATGTTTTTTACAAATGAAATTGTAATTAAATGTTATTTTCGACTTACCGATGGAAAGATATACCTCCTCGCTCTATACTTGCGGTCTGACTTTTTGTTTTACAAGTTATATTTGCACAACACGGCATTTTAAAGTAGAGCTCCGTGTTCCGAAGTAATCCGAAGCGCACTAAACGCGGCGAATGAATTAATCGGTCGAGCTATGATTTTCGAATCATAAATGTGGCGCGCTCGCCACGCACACATTACCATTCCAACCTTATTCATCTATTCCGTGATAAAGCTTAAATAAATGGAATAATAATGATCTAATTCAGCCTGTCCCTAACGGCTCTGCACCGGGAAAAGCAATATTTTGTTAAAGGTGATAAGTAGTTGAAATTTTGGCTTTTGTAACTAGATAAATTACAAACTGACCCACTAAAAAGAGTGAAAAAAAACTTTTTAGCAAAAAATAGAACCGACTTCCATATAAAAACACTACAAAGGCAAAAATAACTTTAATTTCAGAAGGCGGTGTCTTTAGTTTTGTATATATTTTCGTTTTTGACACCGCCTTCCGAAATTAAAGTTATTTTTGCCTTTGTAGTGTTTTTATATGGAAGTCGGTTCTATTTTTTGCTAAAAAGTTTTTTTAATTCTACATTAAAATGTTTATTCTGAAAGATTATTAAGCTGACATACATTTCAAGTAAGTAGGAATGTCATGTTTTGATAAATTTAAACAGAGGATTGTTATAAGTTTAATGTGTGTAACTGTGTATCTGTCTGTGGCACCGTAGCTTCTAAGCGGGCGAACCGATTTCGATGCGGTTTTTTTGCAGGTTTTCCGGCATTGGTTTTTAGACGTGTTTTGTCTAAATCGGTTAAGCCATTTACTTGATATAGGCAATGAAAGTGGGGATGATTCATCGAATGTTGTCAAATATACCCAAGTGGGGTATCAAATGAAAGAACAAGACGTGTATATTACAATCAAATGTTTAAAAAAAAAATTAAGCTATTGCAAAGCTTTTATCGCGGCCTTTGAGCGCGGTGATTGGATCAAGAAATTCCGTAACGAAAATAAACCTAACACCCCCACTCCGACCGGCACAGCGGTGCGGCGTTGAAAGCCGTGCATCGTCTAACGTCGTTTCACTTCGGCAGACTTTGGCACGGTGTTTGTGTGCGTGCGACTAGACGTATGCCTGTAGAAGTGTAGACTAGCTGCTAATAAACCTATAGTTTCAATGATAAAAATTCCTGAATAACCTACATGTATTATAAGATAATAAAAATATTTTAAACAATATTAACTTCTCATTTATTCAATAAAAGAAAAAAAATGTTTTCTTATCGGTCACCACGCACAAAAAGTGTAACATTAATTAATATCAAAGAAAAAAAATACTGCATAAATGAAATAAACAAATAATTATAATTGCATAAGTTGATATAAATTGCTATGCAATAGCTTTACCGCGGCAGTCCTCGAGTGCCACACTCATTTTTTAGGGATCCGTAGCCGAATGGCAAAAAACGGAACCCTTATAGTTTCGATATATCTGCCCGTCTGTCTGTCTGTCTGTCTGTCTGTCTGTCTGTCTGTCCGTCCGTCCGTATGTCACAGCCATTTTATTCCGAAACTATTAAGACTATACATGTGAAACTTAGTAGGTAGATGTATTCTGTAAGCCGCTTTCCGATTATAAGAAAAAAATTAAAATAAAGGGGGGTCCCCATACATGAAACTAGAACTGAAAATATTTTTTTTCATGAAACCTATGTGTGTGTGATATCTATAGACAGGTCTTTAAAAATGATATAAGGGTTTCTAAAACCACTTTTTCATAAAGTCAATCGTTTAAAAGATATAAGCTTCCAAAGTGGTAAAATGTGTGTCCTCCCCTCTAATCTAATCTAATTCTATAATAATGGAGTGAAAAATCTAAAAAAAAATATGGGATCTGTAGATCTTAATGTAAACTTTCAACCAAAATTAGTTTTAACAAAATCGGGTCAGCAGTTTTTGAGATACAGCTTATTTTCTAAAACCTCGAATATAACTTTGTAATTCATACAAACACTATGAAAAACAACGTTATAAAATATATAGTAAATAAATGTAAATAAGCTAGTTTTATGAAATTTGTAAGGTTTTTTTGTCCAATAAATATACATATTATATTATATTATAATAATTAATTCGGAACCCTTCATGGGCGAGTCTGACTCGCACTTGGCCAATTTTTTATGTATGATTTTATATTTGTTATTTTACCTACCTAGTAACGGGGTTTGGAGATCAGGTCGGAGGAGCTCGCGGCTTAATAAAAATAGCCGCACGGTATTCAATTTTAAGCAACCTTTGCTCTCTTTGTAGTTGTATATCTTTTACATTTTACTGTCACTGACTGACACTGGTCATGCCAAGGGTTATTGTGTTACCCATCTGGGTTGTGGAGATCAGATAAGTAGGCTAGAAAGGATTTGTATAAGAACGCGTGTCGCCGCTTATCTCCCACTCTTTAGCTCCACTACAAGCAATTACGCACATAAATAAATTACACACACTTAAATCGAGAGCTTGCTACTGATTGTAACTCACTGTCGATAAACATGCGCCATGCATCACGGCCAATCAGGGCAAAGAACGAAACGTCAATGGTTGGAGTGTGGAGGACGCGACGCATGCGTCCTTAATTACTAACATAATTATAAGTACCAATTACTAACTCTAGTCTAAGGAACTAAATAAGTTTTTAATATTGTTAGCATGTCGTTTGTCTGTTGGCAATAAATACTTTTTGTTTCTTTTCTTTCTTTCTTTCATGCAGTACATTGTAAGCGGACTTGGTCATTGCGTTGATTAAGCGAGTAAACATCGGGCAACGTATATTTTTTGTAACTTGTTGCAATAATGTTGTTAATGTTCGGAATTTCATAGCAGGGTTTATATGATTTAAATCACTTGATTTAAATCAGTGATTTAAATCGCGATTAATATCAAGTGATTATTTTATAAAAATCAATGATTTAAATCAATACTTTTAGGTTTCCGTAGCCGAATGGCAAAAACGGAACCCTTATAGTTTCGTCATGTCTGTCCGTCTGTCTGTCTGTCTGTCTGTCTGTCCGTCCGTCCGTCCGTCCGTCCGTCCGTATGTCATAGCCATTTTATTCCGAAACTATACATGTGAAAGTTGGTAGGTAGATGTATTCTGTAAACCGCTTTCTGATCTTAAGAAAAAAAAATAAAAAAATGTCTATCTTATCTTACTTATAATAAATCTGTAGAGAGGTCAATTCTGTACATGAAATATATTTCCAAAATAACTATCATGGGGTGATTAGGGATCGATACTGATGCCAAAAATGCAATCAGTAAATTTTTTGTCTGTCTGTCTGTATAACCGTTATAGAAACAAAAACTACTCGACGGATTTTAACGAAACTTGGTACATTTATTTTTCATACTCCTGAGCTGGTAATAGTATACTTTTCATCACGCTACAATCAATAGGAGCAGAGCAGTGAAGGAAAATGTTGGGAAAACGGGAGAAGTTACTCCATTTTTTAAGCTTCCGTCGCGTGTGCAACCTTAATGGTTAAAGCTACACAGAAATCATTTCATGACGGAAATGTTCTCCTTAAAATTATATAAAAAATATCCCACGACAGTATATGTCTATCTTTTATGGTTGAGTCACAATAACACGTGTAGCTCCCGATAGCTTAGAAGTTCGAAGCTTTCTGATTATAATATTTGTCTACTCTTACGTTTATAACACTCTCAGTCACCCCTAATTGAAAATGTTAACATTTTGAACTATTCCATAAAAAGTATCATATAAATCGGTATAGAAACACCAAAGTTATACATGAAATACGCTAATAATTAGCCATCGCGCGTGAATACTGAATCATGCTATAAGAATTATTTTTGAGAATCGGTCGCCGCGCTCGATGCGTCTCGCGGCTGATGGTATAAAATTTCGTTCTATAGGTACTTAAGCCTCATGTGAACGTGATCTAAACAATATTACCAATTCATTAACTTACGCTGACGGAGTCGCGGGCACAGCTATTAACAATAATATTGTGCGGTTCCGTATTGCGATATTTTTTAACAGTATTATAGATTGACATATTATATTTCCCTACTAAATTACGAAAGTATATCTGTCTGTTACATCAAAATCACTGAACCGTGAGGAAGGACATAGGCTACTTTTTTTACGAAAAACGACGGAAACGCGGACGAAGTCGCGGGCAACAGCTATCTATACTAATAATATAAGGCTGAAGAGTTTGTTTGTTTGTTTGAACGCGATAATCTCAGGAACTACTGGTTCGAATTGAAAAATGATTTTTTAAATAAATAGTCAATTTATAGAGAAAGGTTATAGGCTATATATCATTACGCTAAGGCCAATAGGAGCGGAGCGCCAATGAAGAATGCCGCAAAATCGGGGTTAAATTTAACGTTAGCCCAAAGTAACTACTCCACGCGGACGAAGTCGCGGGCAAAAGCTAGTTTATAATAAAGGCGGGCTCCCCATACATAGAACTAAAACTGAAAATTTATTTTTTCATAAACCTATGCGTGTTTAGTATCTATAGACAGGTCTTTAAAATGACAATTAACTACTTTATTTTCGATGTTCTGTGTTTTTTAAAAAGTGATTTGATTTTATGTGATGTAATTTAAAAAAAATGTATAAATTATGTTGTGTTTTTATTTAATGAATAACTGACTTTCAAATTAAAAAAGAACAGAATGTAAGAAAAAACAAAAAAAAAAATCCAATTTATGTCAATTTTTTTTCAGATTTATTTGATTTTTTTTTAAATCATGATTTTTATCAACCCTGTTTCATAGTGATCAAAATATTTTATGTTTTTTACAAATGAAATTGTAATTAAATGTTATTTTCGACTTACCGATGGAAAGATATACCTCCTCGCTCTATACTTGCGGTCTGACTTTTTGTTTTACAAGTTATATTTGCACAACACGGCATTTTAAAGTAGAGCTCCGTGTTCCGAAGTAATCCGAAGCGCACTAAACGCGGCGAATGAATTAATCGGTCGAGCTATGATTTTCGAATCATAAATGTGGCGCGCTCGCCACGCCCACATTACCATTCCAACCTTATTCATCTATTCCGTGATAAAGCTTAAATAAATGGAATAATAATGATCTAATTCAGCCTGTCCCTAGCTGCTTTTCCCCTGTGATGCCCTAAGCCAAGGTCGGTACTCCACAGGGAGTGCCCTTAGCGTGTAGTCGCCTAGTTTCTAAGTTAGTTTTTATAATAAGCCCAGGCTGGAGGCTTTAATTAATTAATTAAGGCAACCACAGGCAAGTCCGGTTAATTAATCGACCACCTCAGTGATTGACGTGCGATATGCCACAAATAAAAATGTTTTCTCCATCAAGATGACAAAATTAAAACCGATGTATCCTAAACTATATCCAAGAAAAAAACATTCCCACTTCCAATCATTGACTTAATCGCTTATAGATTAACTTCCTTATGTACTAAGGGATGAAGTTTAATTTAGCGTAAAGGAAACAAGGTTATCCATTGGCTCGGACGAGGGATAACGGCGATTGTTTTATATAGCCAATTTGCGTAAAAGACGTATTTTTATAGCTTTCTAAAAGTAATTTTTAAAATCACATTGGTATAGCACAATATTCTTTAATGTTATTAGTTAGTAACTAGCTGTTCCTGCGACTTTGTACGCGTGGGGGGTTATATCCACGGAAATCTTATGGTTGATACACCGTCTTGTCGTACCAAGCGCTTCTCATCCACATTTATTGTGCGCACGGCCAAGTTGTAGGATTCTCTGCCGGCTTCTGTGTTCCCTGTCACTTGTGGCCTTTCCTTGCCTTTAAAACAAGAGTAAATAGGGCTCGCTCGTCACATGGTAGACCTCATCTATCGCTTTCCATCAGGCGAGATCGAGGTCAAGAGCGGGCTCATCCGTAATAAAAAAAATATCCTAATCCTGTGGGATTTCTGGCATAACACAAAAACACTAATAGACGGACAAAACTTGAAAAAATATATGTTTTTAAATATCGTCTTAACCTCTCGCGTGTCTTATGTTACACAGTGCGACATAAGAAAAAAATGCTCCAAATGTCTTAAGTCGGACAGTTACACTTAAGGGCTTGGTCAGGATTGGTCGATAAATATCTGTGGTTGTGTTGCAAGTAGCAATACGTTCTGCGTACACCGCTAAAATGAACGAAAAAAATTTACAAAATGCATCTGTGGTTTTTGTTGTGACGCCGCAGACTTTTTCGTTGTGTTATCAAATAGTTTTTATTACTTTTTATAATAGTTTTTTTTTAATGTTTTGGAATAATTTGTGTTAAAATAAAATAAAAATTAAAAATTAAAATAAATGTGTAGGCACATTTTTTTTTTTTCGAATTTGAGTGAAAATTATAAAAGTGTAAACATATCACATCACTGCGAGATAAGGTCACTTTGATTTGCTTATTGAATGATATAAATAGTTAGATAAACTCATAACGAATCCAGGAAGGTATAATATATACCATGATAATGGCCATAAATTGCCGATTTATCATTTTTTCTGAAGTCCTACCCAAAAATCATAAGGAAATTCAACATGCGACACTCGAGGGGTTAATAAGCACATGAGAAAACAGAGTTATTTTCAAATCAAAGACAGTTATTTACTTTTACTTATGTATACTGTACAGATGTGGAGGAGTTTGTGGGGAAATAATAACATCCGCATGTGTAAATGTTAAATGTTAAGTAACACTTGCAGAGGGCGTTTCGTGGATGAGTACCATCTTAACAAATCGAGTTTCCTTTGTGCCTCGGAAAGCATTATAAGCCATAGGGACCTAAGATAAGATAAGATAAGATTTCTTTATTTGCTCCAAACATGTGTACACATACAGAATAAAAACGCATGTGAGATAACATAAAAATGAAAATAACGTTCAGACATATAATAATGCTTATAATGCTTATGCTTATAATGCTCGCTGTCATTTAGGAATAGGTACATTTTTGACAATCGCTACTGGGTTATGTCAAATAAGTAGTCGCTTCAAGTAAAACACTAGTTAAAGTTTTATAATAAGCCCTGGCTGGAGGCTTTAATTAATTAATTACGGCAACCACAGGCAAGCCTGGTTAAGCAGCCGACAACCTCAGAGGTTGACGTGCGAGATGCCACACACAAAAAAAAAAGAAGTAAAACACTAGTACTCAATTGTATCCGATTGAACTAAAAGCCGACCCTTATATAAATTTAGGAGAAGGCAGAAATGAAGCAGGTGATGATTATGTGTGTATACAATGAATGTATCTCCAAATAGTTCAAATTCCATCACATTAATTGAAAATATTTGAACCTGACTCCTTCTCATTTTGGTAGCACATAACAAACAGTGACATTAGAGCATGTCTGCACATGGTACCCCAAAAATCCTACACACCACAATTAGTCATTCGCTTCACCAATCAAAACAGTTCATATCCCGCTATCCCAAGCTATACCTACACACGGTCGAACGCGCTGTTCACTCCTGATAACTCAGCTGAATGTGGCTCCATAATTAGTGCTGCGTTGGAAATTAGATCTGCCTGCCTATAATTGGTGTTTATAATTATCTTGGGGAGTTAGGGTAAGCCTGATGAGAGAATGCGTGGGTTGGGTAATCTGAACTACGTCTTAGCGATAGCCTCATCGCTAAGACGTAGACGTTCGGCATAGATTGTTTCTTTCAATCATCGAGAGTTAAACGGTGACTGTTACATTTCATACTAGCTTCCGCCCACGACTTCGCTCGCGTGGGAGGCGATTTTCTTGCTCAAGAAACGCACAATAAAATATACATTCTGTGTAAATAAAACAGATGTATCTATATGTATATTAATAGTTGCTCTCTGACTGTCAGGCCGTGCGCGCATTGCCTTGCGGTGGCCGCAATTGCGGTAGTTCTACCGCACCGGTAGAATGACCGGGGCCACCGGTGACTCTACCGCACGCGTTTATTCCACCGCAGTGCGCGCACTTCTATGACACTCCATACTTCACAAATTTTGCGTTTCCAAAACGCAACGCATTGCGCGCACGGCCTCACACTGCCTGCGATGACTCGCTTCACTAGTTTTGTCGCTGAACGACAAGAGCTATCAAAGATAATACTCGCTCAGCGATGCTCGCTTTGCGGTCAGAACTCATGCCCAGAGACCAACTAGCGGTCATTTCTCTACAGTGCAGCTTTGAAAGTACACGTATTTTTTTTGTTATGGATATGGATGGACAATCATTTGCACTCTAATTGTTGTCTAGTTCAGATGACGATGATGACGTATTTTACGATAACGTTTTTGTAGTCGTCGCCGCGTACGAGTGGCGCGAGTAATCGCCCGTCGCACTCGCACACACGCTTGTAGGTAGCCCAGAGACAAAACTATCGGAACTATACACTCGCTTCTTGCTGCTCGCCACCCGTTTCTAGTTCCTAGCTCTACTTGTTTCTCGTTCATCGTCGGCGGTGGGGCAACTGCGTTGATCCCAATTCCGTGGGAATTTCGGGATAAAATTAGCCCCTGTGTTATTCCAGGATGTCAACTACCTACATATCAATTTATATATTTTTTTCGGTGATAAACACATAACAACATACAATAGAAAATTACAAACATAAAAAAATAACTCAAAAAATTTCACTAAGCATGTCCACTCCGAAAGGGTTACCAACTCAGCATTTGCTTGACGAAAGACACCCAGCGCTGGTTTTCAGTTGGTATAATATTAAGGAATGTGTAGTGTATTAAATACATAAATGAAATAATATTGAAACGTGTAATACCGTGCTACATACTAAAAATAGAAACCTTTTAAATTGTACAACTCACCGCAAAAAGCGCGTTAGTTGCCCAGTAGGTATCAAGCTGCCCGACAAAGAAAAAAAGTTATTAAGAATTAATTTAGGTTTCCCAACAAAGAATACACTTACATGCTAAAATATCTTATAATACTATATCACCTTTTGTTTCTTCAATTATAGAGGAAGACATCATGCGTGAATATATAAATTACAAGAAAAAATTAAATACATGAAAAATCATTAAATACACGAAAAAAGTCACTAATATCTATTTCTTAAAAAAATGAAAATTATATAATACTATTATTAACAGGATAAACTGTGCGCTACTTTATAGCGAACAGCGAAGAAAAAACATAACAATACAAATTACGATATTTTAACACTATAATGTGATTAGCATGATTGAGTACCTATACCTATTAAAATTAGATAAAAAAATTGATAAAAAAATTACAACAGGTCCTTATACTAAGTTAGTGAGTGAGTAATTAAAGTATTTTATTAAACTAAATAAATAATTTTTAAATATTTATATTATTCAAATTAATATGCGATCAAAAGTCAGAATTCTTAAGACTTTTCTTAAAAATATTTAAATTTATTCAGATCCGTTTAATAGTCTTTGAGTAACAAACATCCTATCGAATTTTTACTTCAAAGATTCTTATTTTTAACCTACTTCAAAAAAGGAGGAGGTTATCAATTCGTCTTGAACTTTTTATATATTATTTATTTATTTATATATTTAGGATCTCTAACAAAAGATATACTTAGTTCATAAATATTCAGGTCATAAAAATTATGTGTTTTGTAGGTGTACTCTCTTTCTCTGTACTTTTTTACGTATGTTACCTCATTACTCGCAGATGGCTGGACCGATTTCAAAAATTCTTTTTTTTTGTTTGAAAGGGTATATATACTTTCTAGTTGGTCCCATTGTCGTCATGTTTGGATTTGATGATGGGATCATGGAAAATCGAGGGAACTCTTCAAATATGACCCATGAAAAACATAAATTTGAAATGAGAGCCAAGATCAATATTATCATAAATGCCTTGGTTGTTGACTTCAACGACAAAAGAAGTGAAATCTAAATGGGTGCCAAGTTCAATGGTCAGTCCTGAAATTTATTTATAACAACATAAAATATCATTTATTCTTATAACTTAGGAGAATATATTGTAGCCTAAGGTCTGACTTGGCTAGTTCTTATATACGAATTATTATATTCGATGGTTAGTTTCTACCAGCAAGCCAAATTTTCGGAATAATAAAATAAGAACCGAACCGAAAGATCTTAAAATCCACATATAGAGATTTACAATTATAAGTTAAGTGAAAATTATAATAAAATGATACAAAATTACCAGTTTCTGATTTTTTCCTTTGTATTCACCTAATTATCTATCTTATTGCCAAATTTGAACTTTCTAGGTCATCTGGAACTGGGTTATAGTTTTGATCTATAGGTCAGTCATAAAAATGACGATTTTTGGACGTTAATATCTAAATAACCGTTTGAGATATGTTTATAAAATTTGGAACACATATGTATCTCGACAGTTTCAATGTATGAGCTAAATTTGACAAGTTTAGGTGAAATAGTTTTTTAGTTATGAGGGGCTCAAAAGTGGCTCCAAATAGTTCGTGTAATATTACACACGGTGAGCTGCGCACCAGTTCTTGGCTTGACACGCTCCCGCGTGTCTAGGTAGGTAGGCGTTTTAGGTATTTCTTATATACCTTGTGCAGTTGCTCTCGAAAATCACCATTTGAGGAAGTGAAACTGATGATGAAGACCCCAGATGGCCACCGAAACTACTCAATAATAAGTATTTCGTGGATTGCGATTAGATTACTTGAATATTATGCTCATCACAATGCATATGGTGAAGTAGAGCTGATGGTGATGTACCAAGAGAACTCCTCAAAAATAAACGGCCAGCAGACACCGGGAAAAGCAATATTTTGTAAAAGGTGATAAGTAGTTAACATTTTGGATTTTGTAACTAGATAAATTACAAACCGACCCACTAAAAACCGTGAAAAAAAAATTTAGCAAAAATAGAACCCACGTCTATATAAAAACACTACAAAGGCAAAAATAACTTTAATTTCGGAAGGCGGTGTAAAAAAAAAAGAAAATACAAAACAAATGACACCGACTACCGAAATTATAGTTATTTTTGCCTTTGTAGTGTTTTTATATAGAAGTCGGTTCTATTTTTTGCTAATTTTTTTTTTGTTTATTAGAACCAAAGATAATAATAATAGACACGAAAACGTCACAAAAATATTGAACTCCTTCTAGAGCAGAAAAAGAGAAAATGTGGTAGAAAACTTTCTCGCTTCGTTTTGTTTTCATAAAATTGTTAATTATAATGTCATGCCAGTTTGTTATTGTAGTAGCCTCCAAAGAATTCCGAAGGACGAGTTATATTGAAGGCTAAAGTCAAACTGCACAAAAAAAAAAATAGGATAGGTACCCAGAACACCTCCAAATACTCGTACACCAAAAAGCATAATTTTAAGCACAGAGACAAGGGAAAATAAACACAGAAACAAACCAAAGAAGCAATATTTCACAAAATAACAAATTTAGTCAAATTCGGGCCTGATAAAGTCCACTTTTGGCCAAAATAAGTGGGTCCCGAAATTAATTCAAAAGATAATGGCCCACGATAAATAATAGAAACGTTAGCTTTAAATAGAAGGACTTCATAACTAAGCATTGTGTCAAGGTTCGTTTAAGATTTCTTTGTAAGGAAAATCTTTGAATGGCCGGTGTATTTTTTATTCAGTTTAAAATAGGTTTGTTCTTTTTGTCACTTGTATTTTTAAGATTAATCTCTTTCTTTTCTATATATTAGTTTAAGATCTTTTTTTTACAGTTGGATCAATTTAAACATTAACTAATAATTTAAAAGTAAATTTTAGATGAACACATTAAGACCTATCAATGAAATTCTTAACTTGTCTAGAACAGTTCTACTACTACGCAATGTATTACAATATCCTAGAAGAATACAATTCAACCCTTTGTACTCGCAATTAAATACACCAGCAGGAATAAAATTAATGTTTCCCAACGCAGATGTCAAGGTAACTAGATTAAGTAACTAGGTTTGTCTGGTATGTATGCTAGACCAGCCTCTTGTAGCTATTAATTAGTTGTTCCTATAGGTACGTTGTGTCCGTTAATCCAATTTGTCAGTGTCGTACCCTTGTCATTAGCCAACATTTTGGTCTATATTAGATACGTACGGGGATTATTATAATCTTCTTTAGTCCAACTACTTTTTGGCTCGAAGTGTAATAAAGTTTTGAGGGTCCGTATTAGCTTAGATTATGTAAGTACTTTTTATTTAATTTTACGATTATTCTAATAACAAAATATTTCACGTTTATTAAATAGAACTATTTTTTGAAAGTTGTATTTTTTTATATCCATTTATAGTAAAGGCCGGGTTTTTAGGCAAATAAGTGGATAAATAGGACAGTCCGAAAGCTGAAAATGGATATCAGGTGAAATAAATTCAAAACTATGAAAAGACTTACAAACTTTAAATGTCTTTTTACTCAATTTTCCCGAAAGGAGGGTATTGTTTTAAAGAGAGTATACTTGTATTATTTAATATACGTATGTATGTATATTTAGCACGCCTTAATAGATGGATACTGATATTAACAAATCAGGTACCGTTAGATACGCCTTAAGTACGGAAATTAAATATGAATTTTGAACCAAAAAACAAGATGACGACTGTCGTTGGATACCTAAGTCGTAATTTTAGAATGAAATGACGTTTTCTTTATCTATACTTGTGATTATTGTTATAACTGCCCCGCACCCAAGACCCCACTGTCAAGAACGTATTATTTAAGTATGCGTAGGACACACTTTTGTCTTTTCCCTTACGATATGACAGTAAAAGTTCAAAAATTAAACAAAAACAATACAAACAAACAATATAAGATACCCCTATTTGTGTGACTAGAGAAAATTAAACGCCATGAGACCTACTGATTGTATACGAATCAAAAGTCTTACGTCGACAGTTGTACTATCGTAATATTTTATACAAAAAATTGGCCAAGTGCGAGTCAAACTCGCCCATGAAGGGTTCCGTAGTAACTATAATAACATAATATAATATGTATATTTATTTGACAAAAAAAACCTTACTAATTTCTTAAGACTAGCTTATTTAAATTTTTTACAACTACGCCAAATAACTTTGTTTGAATTACAAAGTTATATTTGCGGTTTTAGAAAATAATGTTGTATCTCAAAAACTGCTGATTTGATCTTGTTCAAACTAATTTTGGTTAAAAGTTTACATTACGATCTACAGAAATATATTTTTTTAGATTTTCACTCCATTATTATAGAAGTTAGAGGGACACACACACACACAGTTTACCACTTTGGAAGCGTATATCTTTTAAACGATTAACTTTATGAAAAAGTTGTTTTAGAAATCTTAAGGTCATTTTTAAATACCTGTCTATAGATACCACACACGCATAGGTTTCATGAAAAAAAAAATTTTTTTTCTTAATATCGGAAAGTGGTTTACAGAATACATCTACCTACTAAGTTTCACATGTATATTTCTAATAGTTTCGGAATAAAATGGCTGTGACATACGGACGGACGTACAGACAGACAGACAGACAGACAAACGGACAGACATGACGAAACTATAAGGGTTCCGTTTTTTGCCGTTCGGCTACAGAACCCTAAAAATGGACAAGTTGGACTTACCAGTGAATGCTTCGGTAGTAGCAAGCCCATTTCGCGAAAAATTACTTTGTTTTTCACAGTGTTAATATAAATCAGTTCATCCGTGATAATGGCGCTTGCAACGGTCCCAAAATCCCGTTTTAAGTCCCAAAAAGGCTGTTTAAACTTTGTGAAAATTGTATCTAAGTCAAGCCCCTGTGATTTTGTTGACTGTTCGGTCGCGTCGGTAGCTAAATCTTCCACTCCGATGTATCTATGGCCCGATATTTCGGTCCTTCGTCTACCCAGGACAGACGGGCGACATTTTGACATGACGTCACATAGCTTGATGTGTGCTCAGATTGTTCTCTCGATAAAAGTTCTCTTTCGGATAAGTAGTTTTGTTGAAGAGATATTTTTAGGATTGCGAACAACGTTTTGGGAGATTGTCTTGTGGTTTATTTTTTGTATCTACAGACTGTCAAAGAACCAACCAGTACGAATAATGTAAAAAAAAGAGACGTTGACCTCTGAGTTCGTTTCGGTGTTTCTACTCAGAGTAGTTAGTAAAGAAACACTACCTAAACTAAAAACGGCTAGAAAATGTCGCGTAAAAGTGTTACTTATAACCAGAATACAAAACAATTTTCAATTAACCAACAAATTAACATGCTTTTCAAAGTACGGCAGAATCTGATTGAGTTGCACTTAACAACGGTTCCACTCACAGATCATTTAAACACAGAGATATGCTTTGTAAAGGATTACTTCGTATCTCCACCACAGATCATTTGTGTTTGTATGACCTGTGGTTCCACTTTAGCAAGGGTTGCATATTATATCGATTCATACGGTTGTCTATGTTAGCTACTGTACCATGTATAAATTCCAAGGCAGCTACGATCTTAGTTGGAGTTAAAATACTTACATTCTCTAAGCAAACAACGTTAGTTTCTGTCCCTTGGGTACCATTTAAGCTGCGATGCCGTGGGCAAGTACCAAGATATTTATGTTGTACACCTATGTTTCTGTTTGGGAGATTATAGGCTCCGGGTTTTGGATACGTTGAAATTGGTGAAAGGTAGTTAAGTAGCTTAAGAAAACAAGCATGTTGGATAAGACAAAATTAGGTAACTTGTTTAGTATGAATATAGATGCTAATTAACTTAGTGTTAATAACCTAATGGCTAAGACCGACTTGAGACCGAAAGGTCGCGGGTTAGTTGGAGGGGTTAACAAAATTTTTAGTAATGTGAATTCTATTCACATTACTAGTAATGTTTAAAAAAAAAACTACTCGATTCCCATTTTAAATACAGCTAATTTAAAAAAAGAATACCTATTGGATTGGCCTATTTTACTTCGAAACATTATTTTATTTTATTTTATTGGGACATTTATTTATTTATGTTACAACGGCTTACAAAAAACCAATTACAATAACATATATACAAAACTACTATACAAAGCAAAAATAGAATATGAAATTAAAAACACAAATTACAATAAAATATACATTAACAAAAACTTCACATAAAACAGTTACACATTACAATATAAGTGTGACGAAATAAAATTTTTAATTAGGTCAACGTGTGGGCCACATCAATGTCCGCGGAAGAATGGTAATGAAAAACCATATTTAGTGTTCTTCCGCCCCCATATGAAAATACCCCAAAAATCCTCTACAATAATCAGTAAATTTATTCTGAAAACAGCCTAAACGAGGTCACCCAACTCATTACCAACTACATCACTATACGCACTATTGCCATCTCTTACACTCTCACTACTATGCACATCCACCCATCCTACTCCCTGAAATTGAATGAGGCTACAGCCAAATTAAATCCCAGTATCGTAATGAAATCAAACCTGTCAAACGGGTATATCCACAAATTATTTGATAAAACGGTGAAATCATGCGCTCGTTAATAACAGATGCCCCTTTATTCCAATGATTTATTAGCGGTTTAAATTGTGACGTCATTATCGCAAATGACACGCGTACCGTTATGTAGCGATAAGTTAGATGTCAAAAGCTTTTGATAGTTCGGAATTTGTGCTTGTATGTGTGTGTTTGCTTTGAAGCTATAGTGCTGACTGATCCCATTAGTAATATGGAGAGGGTATGTTAGTTTGTTCTCGTATGATTTTTTTAAAGTGATCTTTAGCTTGCCTTTGACCACCGTCTCACCTGATGGTAAGCGATGATGTAGTTAAAGGTGAAGCACACTTCACGCTCTTTGAAAGTATACCCACAACGTTTTGTGTATATGGGACGTTATGGAATGAGATGTTTAAAAAGCTGATTATTTGTAATTATTCGACATGTTTGAATGGATTTAGACTGCAATAATCAAAATTAGATAGTTAATGAAATAAATACACATTTTTGAAAAAAAGAAAACTATATATTTACTCACGATTTTTGAAAGTTGTGGGTAGTTTTAAATCGTTCCATTGTACCTAGTAATCTCATTTTAGTGAGAGAAAAACAAAACTAAGGGAGACTTATGTCCAACATTATATTTTATCTTATACTTTATTAATCTTTTGGTTTAAATAAAAATAATTATTAATTTATTATTATTATTAATTATTATTAATTGATATAAATTTACTGAGTCGAGACCAGGGCCTGCATTAAAAAAGTTAATCTTTTTATTGCAGCCCAGAGACATAGTGTCCCAGCTACAATGAAATGAGCTACCCACCTGAGAAGTTTAATTCAATTCAGTACAATTTACTTATTTATGAAGGTACCATGAGTCATTTGACATTTGCGTTTATCATATGTTAGTAAAAAGTTGAAATAACTCTATCTTAACCCTACTTTCCCAAAAAAAAAAATCTGAATCCAGTTTTATCCTAGTCTGAGTAGTCCTTCCAATCTAGACAACACTAACAGATATTAAATATTAAACCAACCAGAAGCTAATTGTTTTGTATAACAGTCACAACGGATGGCCGCGATGCAGATAGAAAAAAATATGCTAGAAATATATGCTTTTGTATGATAAATGATCTTTATTTTGCAAATTGGTTATTAAATAATACTTTCACACGTCATTTTTTTCGTAAATATTAACTAGATGAGGCCGGTGTTTCCTAACTGACTACCCTGAGAAGAAACACCGAAACAAACTCAGGAGTCCGTCTCTTTTAAAGTCCATACAATCTATACTGGTTTAATTATATGGGAACCTTGTAGGTTTTAGTCTGAGGCGATCTTTTGAAGAAAGATGCTCACAGATTTGAGTGGGCCTGTCCATACAATGCAAGCATTTGTCAAATGACGTATAGCTCAACTTAGAACAAGGAGCTTAACGATTTGACGAACAATACCAAGGTAAGGACGTTTGGGTAGGCTGCAAAAGCACTCAACTGGAATAAAATAACCTACATAGTTCATATATTCACAATCGTTTATGTAGATTAGTCTAAAAAAAAAGATAAATTAAATTACGTCAAGGCGTCTATAGAGGGTGCCATTCAATTTTTCGAAATCGATTTCAAAAATTCTTCCACCATTACAATGGTACGCTATCATTGTGTGACATAAGGTATATTTTTTGCCGAAATATTACTTTTCACTCGTGCAAAACTATGGGCAGAAGCACTAGCTTCATTATAGATATTAATTAATCTATTAAAAGATTTTTACTTTTTTTTTTCGATAAACTTAAAAACCAGTAGACCAATTAAAAAAATCTTTCAACAAAATAAAATTATTTTATTAGCGAGTAACATGGCTACTTTATTTTTGCTGAAAAAATCATATAATGCGAGTGAAGCTGCAGGCAAAAGCTAGTATTCTATAGTTTATTACAAATATGTGTGAGTATGCGTATTGAAATTTAGTTTAGTATTCTTCTATGTGTGCGAATATTACCTTTTCAATAGTCCATTGATAGAATTTCTGGCAAATTGTTCTCGACTGTGGAAACATGAATGTAGTGGTTTCAATTAACAATTTTACAATGATTGATATTGTTTGATCTGGCACCATTATTTAATTAATATCTAATTGTTTGTTGTTGAGGGTAATACGTACTTGCCCTTCAGTTTATAGGTTTTATATGCAACACTTTACGTGGTATTTGGTACAGCTATAAAATGATTATCGGATGTGTTGGTTTTAATAGAAATTAAGCTTGCCTCCAGCTGGAAACAGCTTTACAAAAAAAAACCTGCTTCTACTTATTAAAAGGAAGAAAAAATTGTCGTTTATATTTCTAGTTCTATTCTCTTTGTTTTTATTTCACATAGGCCGACATGAGCACTTACAAAATGTCAGAAGTTAGTGCACGGTTCGACATTGGTCGTTTTCTGAAGAGAAGGACCGGTGCGAAACTCCACGTTTTTTTTAGGTATAAGAGGACAGTCCCTATATACCAAAGCGTGTACTATATAAAAATGGGCATATTAACTTCGAGCATAATAAAAACTTTTTTGCAAAAAATAAAACCGACTTCCATATCAAAACACTACAAAGCCAAAAATAATTTTAATTTCGGTAGTCGGTGTTATTGGTTTTGTATTTTCTTTTTTTTTCACACCGCCTTCCGAAATTAAAATTATTTTTGGCTTTGTACTGTTTTGATATGGAAGTCGGTTTTATTTTTTGCAAAAAAGTTTTTATTTTCGCGCTTTTTAGTGGGTCAGTGAATTTTCCAAATCGATTCGTAAATGACGGAGTTATGCGCGAACAAAAAACGCAATGCAGAGTAAACGAAAAGATCATCAAGGTAAATTATTTTTTTCGACTTTTTTTGATTTTTCAGAAACGGCTCGTCCGATTTCGATAAAATTTTCATGGGACCATTTGGGAAGTATACCCTTTCCAACAAAAAAATAATTTTTCAAATCGGTTGGCAAGCGACGGAGTTATGCGTGGACAAACATAAAAAAAAAAAAAAAAAAAAAAAAAAAAATACAAACATCCGAATTGAGAACCTCCTCCTTTTTTAGAAGTCGGTTAACAAAAGGCTGGTTGTCAATAAAGTTACGCCACCCGATCGCAAAGCGAAAGAAAGATTACTAGTAGTCTTGGTACTGGCTGCCGTCATAGTTGTGGAGTCATCGTTGACCTCGTTCCATCCCCCGTCGCCGCTCTGCGTCGGTAGATGTCATTTGTATAATCATGTACACTCCGCTCTTCTTTTCAGATTAATTGCCTTGCGGTATCGATAACAATTGATTTTTTTTTATCGGGACTAGTTGAGCTGCATTAATTCAGGCTCTGCGTTGTTAAAAAACATAGAATTAGTTGATCTGGTGATTCTAGGATTAATTTAGGTGTGTTTTTTTTTAATGATAATAGGCTCGCGTTTGACCACCATCTCACCTGATGGTAAGTGATGAATTGGTCGAAGATGGAGCACGCTTACCTAGAAGTAACCTATTCACTCTTGAATTAAAGTTCCACAGGTTATAGCGATCAGGAAACACAGACTCCGGCAGGGAATTCCACTCCTTAGCCGTACGCACAATGAAAGTATTCCCAAAACGTTTTGTGCGTATGGGTTGTCCATGAAACGATGGTGCATCGCCGTTTGTCTTGTAGTCCGATGATGGAACGGGCTTGGCAGAAGTAGATTGTGTAATTCCATCGCACACTCCTCGAAATGTAACCGCTAGAAATTCTATAGACTTGCAACTCGTCGTCGATGTTCAAGGCTCTGGAGCTTTAACTCGACCAGTGCATCGTTGCCAATGATTCTCTTGGCCCGTTTCTCGATAGACTCAAGTGCGTCCAGTTGGTATTTGGCAGATCCATCCCAAAGATAAGAGCAGTACTCCATACACGACTGAACCTGGGCTTGATATAAATTCAGCAACTGTTCCGGTGTGAAGTACCGTCTCACCTTTGCTAGGATTCCCAACTGTTTTGCTGCTAGTTGAGCCTTAGCCTCGATGAACGGACCAAAATTGAGGGTGGAGGTCAGTTTTACCCCAAGAAGCTACGATCGGTTATCGGCACGGTTACATTGCGGAAAGTAGGAGCCGGTTGGAATTGGCTCCTTTTTGCGGAGAAGAAACACGCCTGGGTCTTACTTGACCAAGCTACATTAAACTTGACCAAGTTGGCATTGCGCTATTCGGAGACAGTCTTCAAGAACAAGTTCAACCGCCCAGCCATGTCCTCACGGAGAAACTGGATCTGTGACCGACAAGCATGCGCGCTGGACACGTATCTCTCAGCAACTGTGTTGTCGTCTGCATACCCAAAGTTACTGGGCAAAGGCAGATCATTAATGAGCAAGAATAAAGTTGCTGAGAGAACCGACCCCTGAGGGACCCCTGCTAATTATAACACTGTTTATTTGGGTTTGGTACTTAACCCCACTAAAACGAAATATATGCTGATTGGAACCAAGTACCAAATCAGTGCATTGCCCTCTATGCTGAATGTTACCCTATTGGGTGAGTCAGTAAGTCGTGTTAGTGAAGCACGTAACCTGGGTCTGAAGATGGACGCTGAGTTAAGATATGAGGGGCACGTGGCAGGAGCAGTGCGTAACTGTTTCTACAGACTTAAGGTTCTGTATAAAATAAGGCCTTACTTATCAGAGGAGCTGCGGATCCAGTTAGTTGACTCGCTTGTGCTATCAAATTTAAACTATGCAGATACTGTTTTCGGTCCTCGTCTCTTGGCAAGAACTGATCGATTAATCCAGAGAGTCCAAAACGCCTGCACTAGATTTTGTTTTTCGATGCCACCAAGAAGCCACATAACGCCATTCCTCAATAAACACTCCATCCTTAAGATGAAATCACGCCGTAAGTTACACTTGGCGTGCCTAGTTTTTGGGGTTATTAAGTGCAAGCAGCCAACGTATCTTTTCAATAAATTAAGTTGGATTGCAAGCAAACGAGAATGCGCAATCAGACAGTGCTCTCAACAATTGTCTTCAAAACCACACAAAACAGCGGCATTCAGGGGCAGTTTTAAATACGCTGCATCTAAATGCTGGAACAATATTCCCCCTCCAATAAGAAATCTTTGCACCTTGGCACTTTCAAAAGTCGATTGCGGCAGTATCTCATTGACTCGCAGAAACAACTAGGTGAGACTATTTCTAACACGTCCATTATATAGTACAATATAGTTCCTTAGTTATAACATCCGTCCGCTAGATGGCGCTTTAGCTAGAAGCATCTGAATTGCTGTGCTCTGTCTTTAAAAATCAATAAAAATAAAAAGCAAAGTGTTATTTCAATAAGTGTGCAACAAAAACATTAACATAGTTATAAATATTAAGTGTGAGCGTTATCCTTGAAAAAACTACAGTAATTAAGAAAATCATTAAAAATTTGTGATTCGTTTTAAAAAGCCCTCTTACAAAAATAATGACATTACGCGTGTGAAACAATAGTGCAAAAACAAGTGACGGCCAGTGCATAATAAGTGAACAAAACTTATAAAATAATCCACAATATAAAACTGGATTACTTATGTTGTCAAGAAAAAATTCCATTCTCATGACTCATTTCTAACGACTTAGTGTAATTTAAAAACTTTTTCGCTTAAATTAATCACTAATTTCAACCACAACATTAATTGGACGGTTGGTTCAATCTAACACATAGTCGCCTGCTGTGTAACGAGTAGCGAGTTCGAACCTGGGCACCTGCGTCACTTTTTGTAAGAGATAAAATTGTTAATTTATTATCTTACTATGAACTCCTTCGGAAATATCACTCAGAGACGTCAGCGTCAACGCAGACATTCGGATACAAATGAAGAATTAAACTTAACTATAACTAACGCGTTAAACTGTACTAGTACTAGTTTGCCGGATATGTCAGACGACGAACATTGTGATGAAATTACCCAACTACAAAATAAAATAAAGGAGTTAACATTGGGATTAGAAGCAGCACATGCAGAAGTAGAAAGTCTAAACTTGGAGAATACACAACTTAAAAACACTATCGAGGAATTAACTAAAAAGAAAAATATCTATAAAAAGTTAACAACAGATATAGTAAGCGATAACAATACTTCTCCAATACCTAATAAGAAAAAGAGGAACAAAACGAGCGTCATAAATAACAGCTCCCAGGTAACTCCCAAGAGCGCCAAAAACAAACTCAACTATTTGCCCGGACAGACTGCTGACAAGTCAACACAATATGATACACAATTAATGACCAACCTACGAGGCAATAAGCACCGTTTCTTAAAAAGAGACAAAAAAATGTGTGTTATCAGCAATAATAAAAGGAATAGATTAAGTCACTTAATTGAGGACACTTTTGGTACATATGATTACTGTCACTATCTATATCCAGGTGGAGATATTCAACAAATGTTACAAGGTATTGACATTAAAGTAAAAAGTTTCAATAAAAATGACTATTGTGTTATTATGATGGGAGAGATAGACTTCGTGCGGACCGAAAATTATCACGACTTAATATTTCTTATTAGAGAAACCATCGGAAAAATCAACAACACCAATATAATTATTTGTCTTCCGACATACAGATATGGCAATTATACTACAATCTATAATACTAGAATAGAAACCTTTAATAATTTACTATATCTAGACAACTTAACCTACGAATATGCCTATTTACTAGACTCGAATGCAGACTTAACTTGTAGCTATGAAATGTTTTCTGCACTTCGAGGATCTATAAATAGAACAGGAATGAAGAATATTTTCAATAATCTCCAACGGACCATAACTGAAATTGATGCTGACAATAATGCGACAATATTGGATTCTTCTACCTCAGAAATGAAGCATTCAGACACGTTTTTTCTATAATTATCTGACTATTATGCATCAAAACATTGCGGGACTAATTAACAAAGTGGATCAACTCTCATTACATCTGCAAGAACTAACCGAGCAAAGAAACAGTATAGACATAATTTGCGTGACGGAACACTTTATGGAGCAAGGACACGAGGAGCTTCTGTCAATACCGAACTATAAATTAGCCGCTTGTTATTCAAGAAGTACCAAAAGAGGAGGCACCTGTATTTTAATGAAATTTGGTCTTCAGTACAAAGAACTTAAGGATATCAGTAAACTGTCAGTTGAAGGTGTTGTCGAAGTTTGTGCAATAGAACTAATACCACATAACACAATAATTATTTGCATGTATAGGGTGCCAAAATTAAATAATTTAGAGGTTTTCTACTCAAAATTAAACATCATATTATCAAAATACTGTTACAATTCGAACAAAAATGTAATTCTATGTGGTGACTTCAACATTAATATTTTAAAACAGGATAAATTATCAGTTGAATTGACTAGTTTCCTATTAAAATACAATCTCAGTTTACAAATTAATCAACCGACTAGATTACAAAGTAATACATGTATTGACAATTTTGCACATAATTTGTCACGAAAATGTGCTCATAATGTCCTTGATCTACATATGTCAGATCACACCGCTCAAACTTTAAAGATTCCAGTGAAAAAGACATGTTTAATTAAAAGTTGGAATATAAAAGTGCGTGACTTCAGTAATGAAAATTTGACTAAATTCAAAGATTGTTTGAAATCAATTTCTTTTTCTGATGTATACCTCACTAAAGACCCTAACGTAGCATATAATAACTTTATAGAAATTTTCCAATTATTTTATAATTTATGTTTTCCTACCGCGTTTAAAAAAATAAAGTTACTAAAGAAATCGAGTTGGTTAACCCCTGGAATTAGGCGTTGTAGTCAGAAAAAAAGACAGTTGTTATGGGAACATAGACTAAATCCATCCAACATAAATGTGACGAAACTTAATAATTATTCAAAGAGACTAAGGAAAATTATAAAACTGACGCAATTGGCAAAGAATAATTATAAAATAGAAACGGCATACAATAAATCCAAAACGACATGGAAAATAATAAATGAAAACAAAAGCAACTCTCCGCCAGAGTTTATAACAGAAATAAATCATGACGGAGTTAGATTCACTTCACCCAAAGACATAGCAAATACTTTTAACGACTATTTCATAAGTCAAGCAGAAAAACTTTCTACTAAATCAACACGATTAACTACTGACAACAAAATACAGTTCTCCTCACAGTCAATGTTTTTAGCCCCAATCATACCAGATGAAGTGAATAGAATTATAAAAGACTTAAAAAATAAAAATAGTGTAGGATACGACGACATTTCAACAAAGGTTTTAAAACATGTTTCAGAAATAATTTCTGCTCCTCTCAGCTACATAATTAATTTAAGTATTGAGGCTGGGATCTATCCTGATAAGCTTAAACCTACCGTCATAAAACCTTTATTTAAAAAAGACGATGCGAAAGACATAAAAAATTACAGGCCAATAGCTCTTATTCCGGTGATATCCAAGATATTCGAAAAATACATCTATAAATCCATAGACGGATACCTAAACAAACACAACATACTGGTTAAAGAACAAAAAGGATTTAGGAAAGACCACTCAATAAATATGGCAATATACGACTTTATTAATATTATAGTTGCAAACATGAATGACAGAGTCCCAATATCAGCAATATACATGGATATGACCAAGGCATTTGACTTGGTCAACCATGATATACTGCTGAGCAAATTAAATGCCTACGGAATAAGAGGAAATGTTTTGTCACTTATAAAGTCTTACTTGAAAAATAGAACACAATACACAGAAATAAGTCGTATTTCAAAATTAAATAAAACCATTATAAAATACATATCGAAAGAACGCAAAATATGTTATGGAGTGCCCCAAGGCAGCGTGCTTGGGCCTTTATTATTTATTATATATATAAATGACTTTCCACAGAATATACCCTATCCTATGACATTGTTTGCCGACGACAGTACTATCATTGTTCAACACAACAAAAATAATGAAGTCTTGGAAACTAACATAACAAATGCATTACAACAAGCTATTAAATGGTTAGAACATAATAACTTAATTATTAATTTGAGTAAAACAAAAGTCATGAATTTTCGTCAAAGAATAGCAAATTCGGAATTAAATGTAAGCTTTAATAATGAAAAAATTGAAGAAGTGCAAAATATAAAATTCTTAGGCTTAACAATCGACAATCAACTTAATTGGAAACAACACACATTAATATTAGTTAAAAAAAATTGTAAGTTTGCTTTTGCTTTATATAAATTAAAAAAAAATAGTCAATCAACCAGCAGCCGTTACTGCATATTATGGATATGTCGATTCTATACTACGCTATGGAATTATATTTTGGGGTAACTCCTGCAATAAAGAAATAGTGTTCAAATCGCAAAAAAGATGCATTAGGGCTATTACCGGTATAGGAACAACTGATAGCTGTAAACCTTATTTTGTATTATTAAAAATAATGACTTTACCTTGCCTGTACATATTTGAAACTGCGTTATTTGTAAAAAAGAATATGCATCTGTTTAGAAAAGCCTCTGAACATCGTTATAAAATGATAAGAAGAGAATACAGACATGAGTTATGTATACGACCATCAAAGACCGCTTTCATGCACAAAAGCATTCTTTGCATGGCACCAAAAATATTCAACAAATTACCAAATGCAATTAAAGACTTAAATATGATTCAATTTAAGAACAAATTAAGACATCTATTAATGGAGAAATGTTATTATACCATCGATGAGTTCCTTAATGACAAATTGTAAATTATTTGACATTCCTATTTATTGAATTAATTTTGACCATGTACCTATTAATTTATTATTTATTGATTAATTTAGAGTTGTTTATGTTTTAACTGTTGTTTTTCTGTTTTAAGTAATATTGTAATTTATTGACTTATTCAGAGTTGTTCATGTTTTCATTGCTTTTCTGTTTTAAGTTACCTATATTGTAAGTTTTATTTTTTTTCTGGACATAATATGCATACAAATTATTACTATTAAATTTTTTCTTGTAATATACAAATGAGAAATAATGTACACCTATAAGGTAGATTTTTGAGGAACCAATTAATGTAATAAGATCTCATATAAATATGTATCCAAAAATCACATTAATAAAATGAATTGAATTGAATTGAACAAATGCACTTACTTGTTTTATTTATTACATTAAGTATAATATTGAATGATATGTAACACACACACACCCCATTATGTAATTGTTTTATTTGTATTTTTTCTTTTACTGTTATTTTATATTCCACTCGTACCAATTAATAATTAAACACACAGAACACTACACAATTACACATCATATATATACGCCTCATCGCTACTCGGCATCCGTATGTCACTGCAGAGACCTAGCAGAATATCAGCGCTAGGTATTTCCTACCTGGCACATGCTGAGCTGGGCACCCATTTGGTGCAAACTCGAGACACACAGCGCACTTGTCTCGTTTATGTGTTTTATTTTCTTTTTTTGTTTAATGTATGAAATTTCACGTTTTTTCCTACTAACTGTACGTTTATTTTTTGTTTTTTACGTGTTTTATGTAAATTGTATTTTGTGTCTCCTGTTGTTGTACCAAATAAATATTTTATCTATCTTATAGGTACTGAAATTTTTTTTATACCTTTTTCGTAAGACCTGTCTTGATCTGTTTAGCCTTTCCTCAACTATGATGGGATCAACTTCCAGGCTAAAAGGCTGCTGCTGAGTACTAGTATATCGTATGGAGCCCTTTTTGACCTCCACAACCCAATAGCTGGTAAGACTGGTGTCAAACGTGTACAAATGTCAACCGGGACGAACGGTTTTACGTACTTTCCGAGGTACGGCAGGATCTTGAAATGTTATAATGGTCACAGAATAATAGCTGGCCCCGTCAAATTTTATGTTGTGTTACCTTTTAAGATCAACCCTTGTGGCTGTTATTATTTGTCCTCAAGCCCTTCTAAGAACTAATCTTATTTGAATATCAAATCTCTGTTCCTTGAACACTTTCAAGTATTCAGTTTATGAATTATGACAGCATCATTTCAATGAGGCTAAATTTACATTACCGCAGAACGAAATGGAAGCGAACGTTTCTAACGAAATTGTTTAGTACCTGTTATGAGTTTGATGTTAATTGTTTAAGGTATATATATTTTTTTATTTATAATAGGCTCGCGTTTGACCACCATCTCACCTGATGGTAAGTGATGATGTGGTCGAAGATGGAGCACGCTTACCTAAAAGTAACCTATTCACTCTTGACTTAAAGGGGTCTTTAAGTCAAGAGTGAATAGGTTACTTTAGGTTATATTTTTCATTATTCTATCGGGAAACAGACTCCGGCAGGGTATTCCACTCCTTAGCCGTACGCACAATGAAGGTATTCCCAAAAGGTTTAGTGCGTATAAGACCGAACCTGGGCTTGATAGAGATTGAGCAGCTGTTCGGGTATATACTGAATAAAAGCCTTACAAGAGGTCGTGCCGTGTCTTTTGATGACGTAGGGACATTAATAATACCATATAAAAGGTGTCACACAAATAGTAAGAGTCTAGTATAGTCTTCAAGTCAAGAGAAGTGTATAGGTGTCATGTATAGGTGGCATTCATTATCTTTTCATTCATTACCTTACCATTAGGTGTCAAACGTGAGCCAATTTATCTATACACGTTAAGCATCCGCAGGCGGGGTTAAAGCCCCTTGTCCACTCACTGCAACCCCTTATAGGATCGCAGCATCTTCCACTGAATCAGCAGGCAGTTACCCAGAGACACAATGGACTTCTCGTCTGAGATTCCTCCCTTTTAATTGAAAGTTTGCGGAAATGTACACCCCGCATACCTTTAGAGTATTATGATAAAGAGCTTTAAGTTTTTGACCTCGATCCCAGTTTCCCCTCCCACATTAATCAACTAATTGTTATTTCTAATTTCATCAGAGATACCGTGCCGTCAAACAGAGTACCTACCCTTATCTAACCGATGTTAGAAACATTGACATGTAACGAACCTATCACTCGAGGAAGTTTAATTCACGCCGAATTGGGCCTTACTCAGTTTTTCCAGTAGTAAAACAGAATTGTAGGATAAATACTTTTTTTGTCTAGGGGAAAATCATTTAATGACTCCTGGGCATTTCCCTATCTAGGTGGAGTGAAAGGGAATGTCAGATTTTAACTGATCAAGACTCGCAATGTTCCTTCAGTTTTCATTCCGGGGTCGCGGTAACTCGTTAGAATATTTCTACAACCCCAATACATCGCGATACCGTGGATATTTCGTGACATAGCCTATATGTTGTTGTATAAAGTTTCTATCTTCTAGTGAAGTCGCTTTGAAATCGATTCAGTCGTTCCAGAGATTAGCGTGAACCAACAGAAAGACAGAGAGACAAATCGACGGACAGACAAATATAGTTGTTTTAGTATAGCGTTTTTTAAGTAATGAATAAACAGACTCACACGTCAACCACAATACAAAGTTATCTACAAACATTACAAAAAAAAAACAAAAAATGTGCTGATCATGTCCACAGCAAAAGGGTTACCAACTGAGCATTTGCTGATCGAAAGAAACCAAGCGCTAGTTTTCATTTAGCACCCAGCAGTGACATACAGACGAGAGTATGTAAAATAAAATAAATGTAAAAGAATTTGTATTGTTTTAAATAAATAAATCTTTCAGCCTTTAAGGCAAGAGTGAATAGGCATCTTCTGGGTCCACTCGTTCCATCGTAGACCTCATCTATCGCTTATCATCAGGTGAGATCGAGGTCATGAATCACACGGAATTTTTAAAAAACAGACAGCCATTTCAATTTTAATTAGATAGACGCGTGTATGTATTTTTAAACTTATTTACAAACAAACTGAACATAATTATTATGTGTGTCATGCTGATGGTATATGACTGGCTTAAAGACCTGTCAAAACAGATACCATTGCATGTGTCACGAATTTTTAAAGCAGGGATGTTACGGAGTTTCGTTTCCGATTCCGATAAGTCGGTTCTTCCGATTGATATTACAACTCCGACTCTGACTTCGGTTTCGATACTATTCAATCGGAAGTAAATTAAAACGCATTGGCGGGCGGCGTTTACGGTCAACGTGTACGAACAAGTCTACATGTGGCGCGGAAGGAATTCCCTATCTCCACTTGCTTTCCGTAAAACTATTCAACTCTTTCTGTCGTTGGTTCGCAGTTGCTGAAATCGGTTAGCACGTAGTCGTTTTTTAGTCACAAACAAACCAATAATCAAAACTTTCCTGTGTATAGTATTATCATTTTTAGTGTTGAATAAAAAGGGTAATTATATTAGTATTATTTTGTATAATTATTTTTAATACTTTAGGTAACTACTTATCTCTCTTCAGCCTCCAATTCTGATTCGGTTCCCATAAAACCATCTCCGTTACATCACTAGTTCAAGATAAAAAAAACACATCGACTACAATGAAATTTTACACGAGTACGTACATTGATAATGTATTTTTGGTCAGTAGATAGTTGACATCCTGGAATAACACATAAGCTACTTTTTATCCCGGAATTCCCACGGGATTGGGATTTACGCGGAAAAAACGTCCCACGGCAACCGAAGTTGCGGGCAAAAGCTAGTTATGTATAAAAAATATTGATTATTGGAGTATTGATTATTTTAAAACATTAAGTGTTTTAAACATAAAGGGGCAAAAGTTAGCAAGACCTACGAAAAAAACCAGTCCAAAAAATAACACATTATAGGTGTGAGTTTTTTATTTTGTAGTATTTTGAATAATCATTCGAAAGGGTTGTAGGGTAATAGAGGTGACAGGCTGTTTAATATTGTTTGAATTACATTTTTCTTACATTTAGAACAAGATCTTTTATGTAATTTAAGACCTTTAAAAAAATCATTAAAAGTCGAGGCAATTTTCCTAACCTTAACACGTTTACACACTAGCTAGCCCAGACGAGTCAATATTCAGAAATGTCTCACAGTAGAATGTCAAATACCGAAGAACGAATAGAAGTCGAACAGTTTTTAGGGTTCCGTAGCCGAATAGGAAAAAACGGAACCCTTATAGTTTTGTCATGTCTGTCCATCTATCTGTCTGTCTGTCTGTCTGTCTATCTGTCCGTCCGTCCGTATATCACAGCCATTTTATTCCGAAACAATTAGGACTATACATCTGAAACTTTGTAGGGAGATGTAATCTCCCAACTAGCACAAATGGGCTGCATTAGAGCTTTGGAGCGTATCCGATTATTACTTATGGTAATAGACGTAAGCGCTAGAGCGTCTACTGCAGACTTAAAGCAGCCGCTTTAGCGCTATTTGGGCGCCATTTTATGCAACCTAAAGTTCCATTTAACCTGCACAACGGTTGCATAAAGGTTCCTTAATAGCTATAACGATTTATTAACGCTATACTAAAGCTCTCGTAGCGCTACTTTTGAATGATTTTGAACTACTTTGAACGAATGAATTGATTATAGTTCTTTATTGTATATCTTCAGTTGACATTGTTTGTAATATTTTGGTAAAGTGTTTTCGTCGCCATCATGAAAATAAAACATAAAGAAGTAAATGTTTGTATTCTGTATTAGCAAGATATATAAAGATACTTAAAACGCTGTCCAGTTTACTGTAGATATATAAGATAATTTTCGAGTAATTTTAACGCGCTTTTATGATATTTAAAAAATTAACAAAAGATATGTGATATTTTTTATTTGTTGTACAGAATACATTTTATTTCCGTATTTTTACGTGTCGATAACTTACTATTTGCAAGTGGCCGATTGTTTACCGGTACATTTAATGCACATTTAACTGAAAAACCAATGTATATCAAGTCAATTTTGCAAGTGAATTATAAGTTTTCTTAAAAAATCATGGCGTCATTGTACTGTAGTCATAATCTGCAGTTTGAGCTCTAATAACTCCCTTTTGAGAATCATAGTGCTAATTTTCACCCTTCTAACGCTTCCAGTGATTTTTGTTCCCCTAGTGCAACTCACAGCCACAAAAAGCTCCTATTTTCCTGTTTTTGAGGTTATAAGATTAATTATTTGTATCCTTAAGTGTATTGTAAGGTGTACAATAAAGTATATAATAAATAAATAAATAAATGAGATCTAGTTACGTACTTATTCGTTTAGCATCCATTTTATTAAATGTTTTATACTAGTTACAAAAGTGGCTGTAAAATGGCGAATGGATTGAGCCTGCAAGGAATGACTATTGCTACTAAAGGCCTTAGTTACACTGATGATTTTTTTGTAACTATAGTATGCATAAGAGTTTCTATTATTTCTATAATGAAACTTATAGTAGTATAATAGTGGTTACTATAACTATAACCTATACAGGTTACAATGGAAACTACTATGCAGCTGTGAGTGGCAGAATGACCTTCGTAACTCTCAAATAAAGGTGTAAGTGGTAAATGAGTTCTACCGTGGACTACTGTGAAGGCTATGGTAGTATTTGATTCAGCTTATAGCACCTTAAGTAACTTTTATAACTATAGACGTTTACGGATGCAGATATGCAACTCTGAACTGCTTTTTGAACCCTTAAAGCGCTATTTTACAGCCCAAAGTAACAAAATAGGCTGCTATTTCCACTAATGTGCTCGTTGGGCTGTGAACCGCTTTCCGATTTAAAGAAAAAAATTAAAAAATATTTAAAATAAAGGGGCTCCCCATATACATGGAACTAAAACTGACTGAAATCTATAGACAGGTCTTTAACCCGGCGTCATGGGGGTGGAAAATTGTTACACGGACGTGGGGGCTGGGTCATCATTACCCGGATAAGGAATGTGAATATTTCTGTATGTATATGAGAAAATTAATATATTTTTGCCTACAATAATTGACTGTTATAAGGGTAATAAAAAACTATAAACATAATGAAAATAGAAAGTTTTATTAATAAGAACAACGTTTTGAAAACTATGCACTCAAAAATCAACAAATTTGGCTTCCTTTACCAAAACTTAACATAAATAGAATATTAACCAGTCTTTGGTTTTCTAAAGGCACTTTTATAAATGTTCTGATATAAAATAATATAAAAAAAGCTAATCAGACTCATAATTATTAATACAATTGGCGCAGAAAGGCACTATATGTTGAGGACAAATATGCTTGTTGCATCCTTCACATACGTGTGTAGTTTTGCGATCTTTGCTTGCAGGACACACCTGACACCTCTTACGAGCATTTGTTATTTTTGCTGGGGGCTCCTCTATAGGTTCGCCTGAAAATTGGCCAATTTTTTTGCGAAGTTCTCGTGGCAAACTTAGAACATTCCGGGTATAAAATAGTTACACTGAATACAGGCATGGGTCATATTTACCTTTTTTCCAATACAACACTTGTAACTCTCAACGCGGTCCCCGCCAAACTGATTTCGCGGCAAAAACGTGTAAAGTGACTCAATGACTCCAGCTACTGAGAAGAACGCGTCGTTTTAAAATTATAAGTGAACTACAAAAGCGCGGGTAATTTTGACCCAGCCCCCATGACGCCGGGTTAAAAATAACATTGGGGTTTTTAAAAACCACTTTTTCATAAAGTTAATCGTTTAAAAGATATACGCTTCCAATGTGGTAAAATGTGTGTCCCTCCTCTAACTTCTATAATAATGGAGGGAAAAATTTAAAACAAATATATGTCTGTAGATCTTAATGTAAACTTTCAACCAAAATTGGTTTGAACAAGATCGGGTCAGCAGTTTTTGTGACACAGCATATTTTCTAAAACCGCAAATTTTACTTTGTAATTCATAAAAACTCTATGAAAAACAAAATTATTTAGCGTAGTTGTAAAAAATGTAAATAAGCTAGTTTTAAGAAATTTGTAAGGTTTATTTTTGTTAAATAAATATATTATATTATGTTATTATAGTTACTACGGAACCCTTCATGGGCGAGTCTGACTCGCACTTGGCCAATTATTTTTCTTTCTAAACTTCCCGCCGTAGACAGGAATGATTGATTTATTAGCTTTCCTCACTTATATTAGTTTTTTGTTAGTTCTAACTTACAAGGTCTTTTATATTTTCTTTGTTCTATTCAAAGTTTATGGCTCTAGTTAGTAAGTTAATGGTTTATGTGGTTCTACTAGTAGTAATATAATATTTTGATATAGTTCCCGATAAACGGACAAGGATTCCTCTGTCAGGACCTATGTCATAGGAAAGAGAACTTAATTATAACAGCCGCAAGGCTCAATTTCCAAGCTTAAGCGATATTTGCTGAGGTCGGTCCATGGATGGGTGACCATTTTACATATTGAGGTTCGTCCGTACCCTGGAAATTAAGCCGTCGGTCACGGCAGTCATTTCTACGTCTTCGATACAGGCGCGGTCCGAAGGGGGAAGAGGGGTCACAGGGGCATGACCCCCTCCCCCCAAATTGTACACCCCAAATAGAAAATCTTCTAAAATTTTGCAAAATAATAAGTTCCAAATATTATCACCCGATTTGTCAATAAAATTAGAAGACTTTCATTTGTTTTATAATGTGTGCGATAAAATTTTTATTGTGCAATAAAGAAAACTCATTTACTCGACAGTAACTTGTTAGTGACCCCCCCCCCCTTCCAAATTCCAGGCTACGACCGTACCTGCTGTGATAGTCATTACGAGTAGTCAGAAAGCAGAAAATCAGAGACCAGTTTTGCCAAAGAGTGGGTGAAATGAATCGAATGACTTCTCCCGCTCTGGGTTAAACGAAAGAGAGTGTCAGACTTCTACTGACTAAAAACCCACCCTGTTTCTTCAGCTGCACTAAAGTTTCGGGGCCGCAGTATCTCGATAGAACTTTCCCGCAAACCCTAGCTGGCAATGGCCCTATGAGGCCCCGTCACTATTGTTGACAGCTCTTTGAGGCGCGCGTGGAATACGACGCGCCGCCGACCCGGGCGGTCCTGCGAAAGCGAAACCTGCTTGCCGTCCGAAAGCCCACGTCTGCGGTGGCCGGAGATCGACTCGCGATCCCTGACCCCCGGGGAGTCTCCCGCGGCGACTGGGGCGCGAGGAAGAGAGTTGCCTCTCCCTCGCGCGTTCGGCCTCCTCCTTCGCTAGCATGACTGCTTCGCAGAAGGAGGCGACTGCATCCCATTGTCTCTCGCTCCGCACCATGGTCTGAACCAGGGCCGGGCACGAGAGGTCGTCACCGCCGATCGCCTCCACGAGGACACGGCAGTGCTCCGCCCAAGCAGCCCGCATACCTCGACCGTAAGCTCCATCGTGTCCTCCGGGTGGTCCTCGCAATGACGACACTCGGGCGAGTCCTCCCGCTGCATTGGAAAGAAGTCATTCTATGATTTTCCCACCCAGAACAAAAAAAGAAAGATATATAATATAACCATTCTGTAAACAATTCATCGTGTAACTTGATTTGAAATGAGGTACAAGTAAGCTTCTTGGTTATATTCACTTCACTTTAGTTTTCCGCTGCGTTACGTTTTCAATTCCAATTCGACTACAAATAGTTGTAAAAAAGCTCTTACGAGCGAATAGCCGCGAAGCGAAGCGAAATTCAAAAGCCTCATGGCTAAGTGGTGTCGGCCTTGTGATCGAGAGATCGTGGATTCAAAACCTACCCATTACACTATCTATTGCCGTGAACCCAATCCAGATACAAGCATATTTAACTTGCTTGCTTCGAGAGGATCAAGTTTGCTAGCACCTAATGTGAATACTACCCACGTTGCTAATTCTCTTCATAAAAAATCCTATTACTGGGAAATGTTTGTTTTAATGACAAATCTGGAGGTCTCATCATTATTATTAAATCCGACGAATGTTTACTTAATATGAATAGGACATAGACATAGTTCCATCATCGGACTACAAGACAAACGGCGATGGGCCATCGTTACATGGTGGACATCCCACCCATACGCACTTAATAAAAATAGACTACTGACCAAAAAAAAAAATTAAACGGATATGTTAGGACTAAATAAATATATTACAATTAATTTATAAGATAACAAAACAAAACAATAACACAAAAATAAAATCCATCCTTAAAATGATATTCACAAAATGGTGTGCCTCACGATTGGGTCACATAAATTCAGCATATAATATTCGGGGACCACTGTGTAATTTTATGTTTGCTGTTTTTTACAATACTCCATAAAGGTAGTATTAAGAAAGTGTCTGTAACAGTGGTTGAATAAATTAAATATGCCAGACAATTGTTTATACTGTTTAAAATTATACAAAGAAAAACCATTTTTATCACTGAATGTGATTTTCATCTTTGTGATAATATAATTTTTTAAGTATCTAAAATCAAATCAAATAGGCATTATGATATAGAACAATTTTCAACCAATATACCAAGGCATGTCTAGGGAGAAACCGAGCCACTTTCATCACGTGAAATGAACTCGTTACCATAGCAACATTGTTTACATCCACTTCACTCAAATCAATCTGTGGACTACTCCAATCACTTCACACCCCGCTACATACATACCACATTAGTGGTCCCGTAATCTCTGGGTCTATCCTTTAGACTATTTCTGGGACAGATACAGTTACCAGACATACAAATAATCAATCTATCGGTTAATGCCACAGAACTCTGAATCGTTGGGAGCGGCAACAGACTTAACTTTACCATAACAAAAAAACTATTTATTGCATTATAATCTTTGAATTACAAACAAATTCTGGCATTCAATACAATGCATTGAGCATTGCAAGAAATGTGTACTACCTAGGTACATACATAATAGATACACGACAAGAAAAATGTTTAGTTTTTAGGTTCCGAATGTCCGAATGAAAAAATTAAATTCTCGTAAGATCAGTCGTATGTCTGTCCGTCTATTATAGCCAAAACTATCTATATCTACGAAATCAATTCAACTCAAATTCTGGACACATTATAGGTATGCCTCCCATTACAGTGTGAGTGGGATTCGCCCATGAATGGTTCCATAGTAGTTACGCAAAACAAATATGTCGTCATAGTTTGTATAAAATAAAAGGTTATAATTGCGATTTTAGAAAATGTGTTCGATCTCAAACACTGCTGACTGTATCTCGTTCAAACCAATTTTCATTGAGATATTTCAGACGAGAAACAAATGGCTTTAGAAACGTCGAATTATTTTTTTAATTTTAGTTCCATGTAAGGGGGAGCTCTCACTACATTATTTTTTATTTTTGCATATATGTCGTAAAGTTTACAGAATACCACCAGTTTCAACTGTGTAGTCTCAACAGTTTCAGAATAAAGTGACTGTGAAATTCGGACTATGCTTCGTGTCACAGGTGCGATTTGCGCACGAATCAAATATTCGTATGCCGTTGTACTAATTATTTTTGTCTGGCTGTTTGTGTATTTGATTTTATTTGTAAAGACACCTACGATACAGGACCAATTAAATAGTTACGAGATGTTATTAAAAAAGTAATTAAATGGGTAATATAACCGGTTTCATGAAATAATAATTAATAATATTCGCCCCTGAGCGATTCGCATTGAAAACAACTTTTGTCTAACATAACTAGCTTGTTATAATCAAAATATCTCTGGAATGTGTTTCCCTTTGACATCAAGAAAGCTGATAGTAAATTTTCCCTCAGGTGTAAAATTCTGAAGTACCTAAAGGCCTCTTATCCGTCTGCCGTTTGAACTTCAACATTATCGTGAGCTCTCTGAACTAAAATTTTGGATGTTTATTCGGTTATTATTTCAGCTTATGTATTATTTTGGTAGTATGTTTAAGCTAAAGAAAGTGACTGTCTTACTGTATAAAAGGTAACTGAGGGAAGGTTACCTTTTTTACATTTCGAGGCCGTGTTATATCGTTGGGAAAATACCGCAACCCCTCGTGACTCACGTGTGATTCTAAAAAGTGAGACTATTTTGTTCTTAGCAGTAGTCCCCGAGACGTTTCTCTACTCTGTAGCGAATGCTATCAGATTTCGAAACGCGTTGTCGGGAAATTCGACTTATTTGAGGACGAAATTTTCCGCCATCTTGGAAAAGGGTCGACTGACAATATATCTCCTTCTAACGTATTATTGACTCCTAGTACTTGCGATTAGTTTCGATTACATTTGGTATATTGTTTTCATGTTTATAAAAAAGTAGAAAAAGCCGAAAATCTAACAAATCTCCCGCTATACAACGTGTAACGGAAAGGGTATATACATACCAAGCGCACAGCTTCTTTGGATTATATCAAACGATATTGGAAGGGTTTCAACTCAATATAAAATACTCTAAAAATTGAAACCAAATTTTCGGTTTCGTAAGTTTCTTAAATTGAAATCATAACAATCGTGTCACCGCACTACGTAGGTCAAAAACTTTCTACGTAACTTGCAAATATCATGATAAATCTCTTCCGTAATTCTGTGCGCCTAGTACTGTAGTAGCCTAGCGTAAAGGCGGTGTTCTTTTGACGGCGCGAGAAAGCAGATAGTATTAGAACACCTTTCCAATATCGTTTGATATCACCCAAAGAAGCCGTGCCCTTGGTATGTATATACCCTTTCCGTTACACGTTGTAGAAATCAGCCTATGCTTTTCAATGACAATATTTTTAGAAGTTATTCATATTGTTACGAGCTGGGGTTCGGGATAGAAATAATTAACGCCAATTAGACCAAAATTCACACTTTAATTAAGTAAACACAAAATAAAAATTAACACCGTTATCCAAACTACAACACTTGTCACTCAACACTTAAACCGCACTGAAATTCACTTGTAAAGCTTCGATTATATCGCCTCGTATCTTGAAATAAGACTTGAAATAAGACCGCAGAGGAACGCAGACAGCGTTCCTCTGCGATCTATTTTATACCCCGATCTATGACTTCTAGAACATTCTTGTAAAATCGACTCCCTGCCTATATTGCCAAGAATGTTCCAAAAGCTACTTGAGATACTCAGTACTGCTACTCGCCGACAGATTGCGTTAGTGTCTCGTACGTATTAGAAGTCGGTCGAAGTTTCTCGATATACTCAGTACTGCGACTCGCCGCCAGGTGGCGTTAGTGTCTCGAACATTCTAAATGTCGGTTGAAGTTTCTCGACGTACTTAGCTAAACGACTGGCGTAACAATATCTATAATACTAGTATGCTTTTTTCCAAGCTTTTTTCCTCAAATATTTTCTTCTCTCGCTCTGGGACGAGCGGAAGGGAGTGTCAGACTTCAACTGATTAAAAACCTGTTCTTTCAGTTGCCCATGCATTTCGGGGCAGTAGAACACCAGGGTATGGAGGATGCTCTTTAGGGTTCCGTAGCTGAAAGGCAAAAAACAGAACCCTTATAGTTTCGTCATGTCTGTCTGGCTGTCCGTCCGTCGGTATGTCACAACCGTTTTATTTCGAAACTATTAAGACTACATTATCTAAAACTTGGTAGGTAGATTTACTCTGTGAACCGCTTACCGATTTTTAGACAAAAATAAAAATATACTAAATAAAATTAAGGGACTCTCCATACATACAGCTAAAATTAAAAATATTATTTTTCATTAAACCTATACGTGGGTGGTATTTATAGACAGGTCTTTAAAAATTACTTGGAGTTTTGAAAAGTAAACCGTTTAAATGATATGGTTAAGCTTCCAAAATGGTAAAATGTGTCCCCTCCCCCTCTAACTTGTATAATAATGAAGTGAATAATTTAAAAAAAATTGCTGTAGATCTTAATAAAAACTTTCAACCAAAATTGCTTTGAACGAGATCGGGTAACCCTTGCATTCCGGGGCCGTGGTATCTCGTTAAAACATTCCCGCAACTCCAGGAGGCAAAGGCCCTATCGACCTCGGTCAATGCTGCTGACTTTACTTTGAGGAGCGCGTGGTACACGACGCGCCGTCAACCCGGGCCTGGTCTTTGCTGGACGGTGATCTAGCCTTGCTCGCCGTCCGCAAACCCGTGCCTACGGTGGCCGGAGATCGGCTCGCTATCCCCGACGTCCGGGGCATCTCCCGTGGTGATATGACAACATCCTGAGTATTGTACTATTTAACCGACTTCAAAAAAGTAGGAGGTTCTCAGTTCGTCTTGAACTTTTTTTTAATGTATTTTACCTCATTAGTCGAAGACGGCTGGACCGATTTGGAAAATTCTTTTATTGTTTGAGAGGGTATACACTCTAGTTAGTCCCATTGTCATGAAGTCAGGATCTGATAGTGGAAACCTTGAGAATTCAAGGGAATCCTACAAATATTATTGGCACACCTATAGCAATTTGGGTATTTTTCATAGTAACTTGTGCAGTTTTTCTCGAAATGCACCATTTGGTGAAGTGGAACTGATGATGAAGACCACAGATGGCTACTAGAACTACTCAATAATAAGTATTTCATTGGTTGCGATTCGATTAAGTACTTGGATATGGTTGTAAAACCCTTGAGCTGATGTTGAAGTACCAGGAGTACTCCTCAAAAATTAACAGCTATAGGTAAAATTAATATTTTGCAAAAGGTGATAAGAAGGTGACATTTAGGCTATTGTAACTAGGTAAATTACAAACCACCGACCCACTAAAAAGCAAGAAAAAAAAACTTTGATACAAAAAATAAAACCTAATTTAATTTCGGTAGTCGGTGTCTTTAGTTTTGTACATATTTTCGTTTTTGACACCCGAAAGTTCCGAAATTAAAGCTATTTTTTACTTTGCAGTGTTTTTTTTTTGGGAAGTAGGTTTTATTATTTGTAAAAAAAATTTAATCCATATCAACTTCAATGAAACATTTTCACCAGCCATCACAGCATGATTGAGATTGAGATTGAGCAGCGCAGTTGGTATAGAAACAGTCAAGCAGAAAGATAGTCGGTCTATTTACTTCCAGCGTTTATTTTTAGGTCGAAAAAGCACCAATATAGTGAAATCGTTACGGGGATCGTGCCTCGTTTGCCAATCCAAACTAAATGCAAAAAGTACGTCGCTTAAGGGGCAGGATTCATTACTGTTTGTGTGAATAGTAGCATATAAGAAGTCCCTTAATTACGATTTCGAATATGGACCTCCTTCCTAATACTATATTTACTAGTACGAGTATAAACTACGTGGAAAGTTTATTTTGGAATAGTTATTGCTTACAAGGCTCCGGGGTAAATAAAAATTGCCTCATCCGTCAATCAAATACTTCTTAGATAAAAACTTTTTACCAAAAATTTAAACCGGCTTCCAAAAACACTGCAAAGTGAAAAATAACTTTTATTTCGGAAGTTGGTGCCAAAAACGAAAATACAAAACTAAGGACACCGACTTAATTTTTTGGTAAAAAGTTTTTATTTCACTCTTTTTAGTTGGTCGATTTATAATTTACCTAGTTACAAAAGCCTAAATGTCAACTACTTTTAACCTTTTACAAAATATTGCTTTTCCCAATGCGTCCAGTTTTGGGAAAAGCAATATAATGTAAAAGAAAATTTTTGAGGTTCGTTAATTGTTGAGGAGTTCTCCTGGTACTTCACTATCAGCTTCACTTCACCATGTGCATTGTGACGAGCATATTTTGCTTAATAACCATATTGAAGTAATCGAAGCGGAACCCATGAAATACTTATTATTCCTACATATATATTGAGTTCCAGTGGCCATCTGTGGTCTTCATCATCAGGGCCACTTCACAAATGGTGCTTTTCGAATGCAACTACACAAGTCACTATAAAAAAAACTTAACTCATTATAGGTGTGCCTATAACCTTTGAAGAGTTCCCTCGATTTCTCCAAGAACATCATCAGATCCTGACTTGGTGACAATAGGACCAACTTCAAAGTATACCCTTTTAAATAAAAAAAGATTTTTTTAAATCAGTTCACCCGTCTTCGAGTAATCGGTGATCATAAATAAAAAAAATACGCGTTGACTTGATAAACTCCTTCGTTTTTTACGTCGGTTGAAAATCTGACGCAAGTTTCGCCAAGGCGTATCGTGATAACTAGCTACTGGGTTCTGCACGTCTAATAGGCAGTTGCACTATATAAGTAATCTTATCGTTATCTTTATCGTCTGCTTACCCTTATCCAAAATATGTTAAGCTGCAATACATGTTGGCCGAGCGTAGGCCAACGCGAGCGTTGGCAAATAGGTACAGGGCAAGAAATAATGTCCACACGTTCGACAAGTTCGTCGAACGCCAATGCAGACGACCAATGTAGAAGAGGGTCTGTAGAGCTGCCCACACGTTGGCCGAGCGCAGGCGAGCGCCTTTGATTTGTGACCAAAAACCGACACCGATCCGAAGTGAGGCAAGTGATCTCGAGCAACGGCGAGCGAAGACAACTTGCACCAAATGAGCTCTATACACGTTGGCGCTGGCCTCCACTCGGCCAACTAGGCAAGTGACACCGAGCGATAGCAAGACAAGGCAAATATACCGTCTACATGTTGGTATTGGCCTTCACTCGACAACGCTCGGCCAACATGCATGCTTTAGGGTCAGCTTCCAAGCTAATCGGATTGGTGTCAGATTTTCTGGTTACCTGTAGCGACTGTCAAAGATGTACAAATGACAGCCGGAATCAACGGGCTAACGTGCTTGCCGAAGCACGGATAAAGTTCGATATTTTAAGATGTTCACCCATTTCATTTATTACGGATGAGCACACTCTTGACATCGATCTCGCCTGATGGTAAGCGATAGATGAGGTCTACGATGGAACGAGCGAGCCCAGAAGATGCGAATTTACTCTTTTGGTTATAAGTGGCAGGGAACACAGAAGCCGACAGAGAATTCCACAACTTGGCTGTGCGCACAACAAATGTGGAGGAGAAGCGCTTGGTGCGACAAGACGGTATATCAACCAAGTGTGGGTGGTACCCAGTCGTGCGTCTGGTAGACCGGTAGTGAAAGGAAGATGGAGGAATCTCGTAAACCTTTCATGCTGCTGTTATTATTTAGCAATAAGTTCCTTAGAAATAACTAATTTTAATAAAAATCGATTTGCGTGCCATATCATACCCTTAATAGCTATCTGATTTAAAAATTGGCTTAAGCCGCAACAAGTTGCGATCTCCGATGCTCGATAATGGGAGTTTTTATTGGCGATTCAGCATGTGGCCGATCCATTTCAAGTGGAAATGGCGACGCACACATACACATTAGTACCTCAACACAAAAATAACATGGGTCAAAATAACAAATAATCAAAATAATGAATGAAATTTATTTTATCTGTTAAAAATAACACTCATTCAGTATAAGCTACATAGATAATGCTAATAATGCCTTACCTAAAAACTCCAAAACCAACTCAGAACTCAATATTTCTTTCAGGTTAAGGGGCTCCTCATACATGGAACTGAAACTGAAAATATTTTTTTTTTCATTTAACCAATGCGTGTGTGATATTTATAGACAGGTCTTTAAGAATGACATTGAAGTTTCTAGAACCACTTTTTCATAAAGTTAATCGTTTAAAAGATATCGCACGCTTAATAATAAACCGGAATAAGTCAAAACTTCACTTTTTTGGGAAATCGCGGTTAAAGTTTTGAGTCTCTACCTTGCTGAATACCATCTTGATGGTTTCACGTGTTTATGGTGTTATTTTTACTTTCTTGATCTTAAATTATAGAGAGATGTATAGCGAATATAACTGACAATAATATTTAATTGTATTATTTATATCAAATGAATAAATGAAGTTTATTTTCAAAGGTTTCGACTTATGTCAGTTTAGTATAAAAAATAATTATCAATTTTAAAAATTTGTGTAAACTAACATTTAGTAATTCAGTTTAGTATTAATAAATAATATAATCTATTTAAATGTATAATACTTATTACACTTTAAAAGTAAAACGGAAATAAAAATACAGAAATATTTCGCAAAACACCTTTATATTTTTGTTAATGTATAACAGTTTATATTTTAAGTTTTATCGTAACTGCTTTCTTAACCTAATAACAACAGTAGTTATAATAATCAGTCGTAGTAGGAACTTATAATCATTTGTACTTAGTAATTAACGTATTTTTTTAACAATCATAAAAAAGTAATTAAAGTTTCATAGTCATCACAAAATGTTTAAGAGATCTAGTTTCACGTAATTATGCTAAAGAACAATAAACATCGTAATACAAAATAATAAAAACTTCTTATATACCTACTTGTACTTGGTACATCTACGAACATTAATTATAATCAATAATTAGAATCAACATAACTAAGTAGGTTTTACTTATTAGTCTTAATCAGTCTTGTAAGTTGTGACTACTCAAAATATATGTATAATATAAAATACTACGAAAAAGATGCGTATAAAAAAATTAAAGAATTTAATTGTAAAAACTGGCAAAATAAGATGGAATCAGCCCCTTCGCGATTAACTCTTTCAAGTCCTTCTTTTTATTAGCGCTTATCTCCTGTTTTTGCGTATATGCTGCCTTCATGGTTATTTCTGTGACTGATTTCATCTTCCTTCGTTTATTTCGCACATTAACTTCTCTGTAGTTTTCGTCCTTGTAAGATGTCTTAAAGTAAAATAGAAACGGATTTTTTTTTGTGACCCTTAACACCTTTACATCATTCCAGTTGACATTTTGGCCGCTTTCATCTGTACCAAAATTAAAGCACCATTCTTCTTGCAACAGTTTAAGGTCCAGAATACTGTCGAATGTTAGCTCATGGATGTTGATCGGGGGGTTACATTTTTTTGCGTTTTTAATGAGTGTTATATATTGAACTGGGGTATAGATCGGGCCATACTTAAGATTTTTTTAACTTCTTTTTCTATCAAACTGTGTATGTTGTCTGCTTCGTTCTGCGTATGCCCTCGGATCATGAATTTATGAGTGATGCTTTGGATGTTAAAAAAATAAACTGCATACATATACATCGTCATTATAAACTTATTTTTATTCTGACCTGCACAATTATCAGAATAAAAAATGATGTTCAATGGTTCCTGTGCGTCCTTACCAATTTCCTCCAAGTATTTCCAAACGCATGTACCTATTTCGATCGCGCCACGCTTCGCATCCGATTCCGTCCAAAATAGCTATGTACAGATTCAAAAGCGCCTTTTTATCTGTTTGAGACAACTCGGTTACTGTCAAGTTGTAACTATTGAGTTTGGACTTATAGTAGAACGCCGACGTGTCACCACGTGGGCATTGTAAAACAGCTTGTAAGTCGTAAATTACGACTTTGTTATTTTCAGTAATATTTTTTCGGTCTAGATTTTTTTCATCTCTACTCAGTATCTTTTCCTCATGATGTTGGTCATATTTTTCTTTAAGCCCTTGTTTTTGGTCCGTAGTTGAATTTTCGTAAGACAAACAAAGATCGCACTTATCTTTTTTAGGTCGAAAGAAAGATATATTGAACTCCTTTGTAAATATGTTATAATAAGTCATGTAACTCCGTTTCTTTCTTGTTTCGTGTTTGTATTTCTTTAAAATCATTATAAAGGTCTTTGATTGTCTTTCCCCCATCTATATATTCTTTTGAGGTAGTAGCTCTTACGTAATGTGATTCCATTCGCGGGATAGAGTTTATGTGTTCTTTAATATCTTTTATTAATTCGGGATTTATTTTTTTATGATTATCATGCTTTCCACGTAAGTCATCTTCTATAAAGTTATTGCTGTTTGTTTTTTGCTGTGTGGTAAATATCATTCGATCCGAAATATTCAAGGTAGCTTTGAAAAAAGTTTTACAGACTCTAATTTGTTAATTGTCAATAGTGAAATAATAGGCTTTGTTTGGTTTTCGGGGATTCTCTGCGTTCGTATATTGATATCTTGGCTTGATATCTACCATAGATGATTTAACATAAGCTCTTTGTAGGTTCAAGTCTCGTAATCCCCAATAAAATTTGAACAGTGCGTATCTAGAGTCATAACCAATTTGATTTGCGCATTTAGTAACGCTTTTAATACCGTCGATTTCGATATTCTGCTCAGCATACTTCACTCTATTAACATATCTCCAACAGCGATTGACTGGTTTCGTAGTTACCTGTATGGCCGCCGGCAACGTATTTGCATAGATGAGTCCTGCTCTTCTTGGTGTAGTACTGTAGCCGGTGTTCCTCAGGGTGGCGTGTTATCTCCTTTACTTTTCGCAATTTTCATAAATTCTATTTCCAAAAAACTTCAATCCTCCTACCACCTTTATGCTGATGACTTGCAAATTTACAGACAAGCGCCTTATACTGATTTAGATGCTACAATAAATATGATAAACCAGGACTTGGCTTCAGTTTGCGAATGGAGTGAGGCACATGGTTTGCAGGTTAACCCGTTAAAGACCCAGGTCATTGTAGTCGGCAGCTCTAGGTTAGCATCTAAGGTAAACTGGTCTCAGCTTCCTCGGGTTATTTTCAATGGCACAGCTATTCCACTAAGCGAGAAAGTTAAGAACCTTGGGGTCTGGTTGGACAAATATCTTTCGTGGGGTCCCCAATTACAAGAGGTGAGTCGCAAATTATTTGCTTCTGCCAGTTCTCTAAGGCGGTTGCGTAACTTTCTGCCAACTGCCACTAAAATTGCGCTAGCACAGTCTCTTTTACATCCCATCCTAGACTACGCTGATGTCAGTTATCTTGATCTCACAGAGGCACAACTTGATAAACTTGAGCGACTTCAAAATTTTTGCATAAGATTTATATTTGGTTTGCGCAAATATGATCATGTATCTGAATTTCGTATGAAACTCAAGTGGCTTCCTATACGTCTTCGCCGGAACTTACACATATTGTCTCTGCTTTACAGTATTCTGTTCAATCCTAAGACCCCCTTTTATCTTAAAGAACGTTTTAAGTTCCTCCATGACACACATGCCAAATTTCTGAGGTCATCGGAAAACTTGAGGCTAGAGGTACCGAGTCACTCCACCAATTTCTTTGGTAAGTCGTTCGCAGCTCAAGCAGTACGACTGTGGAATACTCTTCCCGTGTCAGTAAGACAAGCACAAACCCTTCCTTCTTTCAAAAACATGGTAAAAGATCTCTATCTCTCTCTTTAATATGTTACTATTTTTTATATATCTCAGCTTTGTTATTTTATGTATGTATATGTATATGTGCATTGAGTATGTAGGTTATTACTTATTTATTGTATATAAGTAAATAGTACACCATGGACTACCCGCGAATTTATTTTCTCCTGCTGTGTCAAATCCATCTAAAGGTTGTCTGTAAAGATCGCTTTTAGCGATAAGACCGCCCATTGTAACACCCTTTGTAGTTTATAAGTCCTTATTTAATTCTGTTATGGTGTACAATAAAGAGTATATCTATCTATCTATCTATCTATCTAAGTTTACATTTGTCCGTACACGGTGGTTGAAGACAGCGACTTGGACTTTTCCCTTTTTTTGATACAGACGTGTATGACTGACCGCTGTTACGTAAACGTTTGGCTCTGTTTTGTTTCCACTTTGAAGTATCCCTTACTCGTTTTCGGCCTCTTTTTACCTCCGTATTTGACCTATCAGAATCACAGTAACTTGACGACCATCTAGATGGCGGAATAAAGAAGTTTCTGGGTTTATTTTTGTTTCTGTTGTCAGTCGTGTACACATCGTAAGTAGGATCATCGTCACTCAGATCTACATCGCTCTCATCAGAATATAACGGAGAAGTCACATAATTTGGTATGGAATTTAGATTTCCTCCTGAGCTAGTTGGGTCCTAAAAACAATAACACAAAATATAAATAATACTGTTTTAATGCTGAATTTATATTATTTTAATTTATATTTATTTACCAGAATATTTTAAAATACACGTATTTATTTTATTTAACATTATATGTAGTACCTAATTATTAATATATTATGTGTATATGTATATTTAAAAATAATAAAATATTATATATATGAATTATATTTGTACCTCCTTATTATATTATTTATTGTATGTTATTGAATACATATTTACTGTAATTTCCAGGTGTTGTTGTTCCGGACTCACAATTCTCTCAATGTAATTTGCCTCTTCATTAGGAACATCTACACGTTTCTGGTTAGCTAGCTGTTGGTCGCACTCGTCAGAATCTTGAGAAGAACAATCAGAATATGATACTAGCAAGTTCTTGGTAATGGCATTTGCAGGCGTGTGTGACAATTTTTCTTCATTCTGAAATTATAGGTAAACAAGTGAATTATAAAAAGTTATTGTACTTATAATAATAAAACAGTTTATTTACGTTGCTACTTACGTTGGTATTTTTTTTAATAAGGCGTGGAGGAGTATCTTCAATGATTTCATTACTGTCAAATTCGTCATCATTACACAGTATCGGAGACGGTTTTTCGGGTATACGTGAGTTATCATTAGAGCTTGGGGAAGATGAGCCTGAGGAAGATGAGTCCGAGGAAGACGAGTCTGAAGAAGAACTGGAAGAACTGCTTGACGATGACCTGGACTTCCTGCATTGTGGCGCTGGTGACCTGGACTTTCTGAATGGTGGTAATCTTGATATAATACGTGGTGACCTTGTCTTTTTGCATGGTGAGCTGGAGACCTTATCTTCGTGTATGTTGTGCTGGACTTTATCGTCTGTTTCATTGAACAAACTCTAAAATAAATAATACACATTCAATAAAAAGGTAAAACCCTTTAGTTAATTCAAAGAATATTACGTAAAAAGTTGAAAAAAAAAAAAGATATTTAAAAAATCTAAAAAACCCGACTGCTCAACTCAAATGCAAGAGACAAGCACATTTTTATTTTAAAAAGTGACAAGCAGGCGAGACCCAATTGAACTTTTTTTTATTAATGGGATGGGTCCGCCTGCTTGTCACTTTTTGAAATAAAAATGTGCTTGTCTCTTGCATTTGAGTTGAGCAGTCGGGTTTTTTAGATTTTTTAAATATCTTTTTTTTTTCAACTTTTTAGTTAAAATATTAATTAACATTTTAATAGTTTTCCTGGTCACAGTGGCACCCCACCGGATTCAGAAAGTGAAAGAGTCCATAGTCCAAGTCCATATTTTTAAACTTTCTCTTTGTATTATTTTTGCTAGTATTACACTAATGATAAATATGATATACCTTTTTGAAATCCTTGTATTAAGCCCGTTAATTTGATACCCATATAGCAGTGTTCCAAAAAAAAATTTTTATGAAATGCATTGTCGCGAGCTTTTGTAGAAAAGAGACGGGTGATCTAATAATTGGCCATTTTGGTTTGTTTCGCGTGGCGGGATTGTACCAATAGATTCTTCAATCAGAGTTAGTTCGTTTTATTAACAAAAGTGGTCGTCCTTAATTTTTGACATATTCCGGTTTATTATTAAGCGTGCGATATACGCTTCCAAAGTGGTAAAATGTGTCCCCACACTCCTCTAACTTCTATAATACCACACGTTATCTAAGTTGAGTAAAGTAAAGATTTATATATCTGCTTATGGTTATCAGTTAAACCATTCCATAATTGCAAGAACTCTTATGTATTCACTTCGCATGCCTGCATCAAATTCCCACATTACATAGTTCACATAACATACATCCAAGAAGCACAAGTATAATTATATTATAGGGTAATACGTATTATACAACAACTAACTGTGGCCGTGACTTCGTTCACATGGGAGGTTTTATCGCAGTAAATTCAGAACCCGCTGGAATTCTGGGATAAAAATTAGCCAATACGTTGCTTCTATATTCAAGTTCAAGTTCTATTAAAATCAGTTTAGGGTGTTCCAAACATTAACTCCGACAAACAGACAGACCAACAATGTAATAAAGTTTGCTTGCGTTTTAGTATCATATAAATATGTTTAGCACTTGTGAAAAAACATTTATTCTGAAATCACGGACAGACAGTTTAATTTTGTTTACATGTACGTATAGATAGATATATTCATACAATATGGATCGCTTGGAGTAGGCATATCCTATTATTCACGGTGTACTGAGCATTTCACAGATGACTTGCACCATTTTTGATGGCAACATCAAGGATTAGCTCGACTTTATTTGCCCGATTACTTTTTGCGAGCTCATTGAGGTAGATCAGGCCTGGGTCACCCACGCTTCGAAGAACAGTTAGCAGCAATGATTGGGCCCGGTAGGGTAGGAGGGAACTCGCACTCATCTCGTACATATTCAAAATATTTAGAGGGAAGGTGCATAATGCGGACGTATTAGGGCAAATAAGTTTGTGTGTTCCAGACAAGTACGTGTTACGACCTCGGCAGCCACGGCTGCTGGTGGAGCCGCGCGGACGCACCAATTTGTTGGGGGAGGCGTCACTGACGCGTGCGCTCCACACTCTCAACATCATTGCGATCGATTTGGACTTATTCTGTTGTTCACTGGTTGAATTCACTAGCAGTGCTTTATTTGTAATTTGTTATAAAAAAATTAAATAGTTGTAATACTAGAATAGGTACATTATCGCATTAGGTTACTCTGTAATGATAGATGTAAAGTGAATCCCATAAAAAAACAATACTTGTCAAAAAACCAAGTCTCGCAACTCAATTCTTATACCGTAAAAAGTTGTGAGATCCATGTAATACCAAGTCGGTTATTAATTTATTCAGTCCTTACTTAAGGGACCTTCTGTCTTAAGTTGTTACGTAATTATTTAACCTAACCACATCTTATAGTGACCATATCAATATTAAAAATATTTAACGTTTTAAATAAATAGATTGACTTGGCAATCGCAAAAACAATCTAATTTATATATGTATGTATTACTTGCACTCAATTCTTCTACCGTAAAAAGTTGTGAGATCCATGTAATACCAAGTCGGTTATTAATTTATTCAGTCCTTACTTAAGGGACCTTCTGTCTTAAGTGGTTCCGTAATTATCTAACCTAACAACATCTTATAGAGACCATATCAATATTAAAAATCTTTAACGTTTTAAATAAATAGATTGACTCGGCCATCGCATGAAAACACAATATATCTCACAAGTAATACATACATATATAAATTAGATTGTTTTTGCGATTGCCAAGTCAATCTATTTATTTAAAACGTTAAATATTTTTAATATTGATATGGTCACTATAAGATGTGGTTAGGTTAAATAATTACGTAACAACTTAAGACAGAAGGTCCCTTAAGTAAGGACTGAATAAATTAATAACCGACTTGGTATTACATGGATCACACAACTTTTTACGGTAGAAGAATTGAGTTGCGAGACTTGGTTTTTTGACAAGTATTGTTTTTTTATGGGATTTCATTTCTTTCTGTAGATAGTCCTACTTTTCCTTTCCGGTACCTTCTACTTCTTGTATACCAACCACGAATTTTCTTAAAGCCCTCTCTCTGTCTTATGAGCTTTACTTATTTTTGTAGGTAGCCTTCCTTTTTTCTTTTCCGGTACTACTTCTTGAGCTTCGGCTACAGTTTTTTTCAAAGCCCACTCCCTATCTCTATGGATTTTTATCGGATGCTCTGATGTCAAAACTTTGACAAATCTGGACGGTAAATTGGTCTGTTGTATTCACAAATTGAGGATTCCTGCGCTTTAAATACTTCCAAAGTTGACATTAATTAGATGTAAACCGCCAAACTTGTAACTCTCGAAAGTGCCACGTAAGCTTGACCGGATGTGAATACTGCAGAACCGATATTCATCAGCGCATTATTTATATTTAGGCCCTGACTTTTGCCTATAGTTATAGCATAGGCTATACATATGGGAAACTGTTCGCGATGAACATAAACTCTATTAATAATTTCAAATTTAGTTTTATTTCGGGACTAGTACTCACGCGGGGCTTCGCTCCCGTGGATTCTATCACGGTGAAAACATAACTCTCCTTTTTTGCAGTCGCGGTAAAAGTAGCCTATAACCTTCCTCAAGCTTCAAGCTACTTCCATACCAAATTGCATCCAAATCCACCCAGTACTTTCGAAGATTAGCGCGTTCAAGCAAACAAACAAACAAACAAACAAACAAACTTTTCCGCTATATAATATTAGTATAGATGTTGGAGAGATCTAAGCATTGCAGTATTTAGTTCTTCACACATGTTTTTTGTAGGTAATAAGCAAACTGTATCATTGGGAAGTTTTGAGAGGTGTTCAATTGTTTCGACTAATCTGTTTTAATTTTTTTTTTATTTGCGCCATTTGAGTCGGATTTGTGAGTTATTTTATTAATCTAGTCGAGAGTAAATCACGGTCTTTTAGTGTAGTCACATCTAATCTTATTCTACTTATCATTTCAACAAAGTCAGAATTATTGAGCTGTTGCATATTAATTATAAGTTCATCGTGTAACCTGGGCTATTTAAGTCAAGAGGGAAGCCTCCAGATAGGTTAGATCGAGGCAAGCGTGCTCCATCGTCGACCACATCATCACTTACCATCAGGTGAGACGGTGGTCAGCAAAAAAATCATTAAAAAAAATAACGAAATTGATAAATATTTTAGTTTTTCCTTGATTCATACAATAAACACTAATTGTATTCTAAATTTGAAGCTTCTACGTCTACTAGAAGTGCCTTATGCTTTTGATGATCGGTCAGTCAGTGAGTGACAAAATTAACAAACTTTGACTCGTTATAGCCACAATGCCCTCCGCGTCCAGTATAACAAAGCGTTCAGAGCAGTGTTGGGGCTGCCTCGTTTCTGCAGCGCCTCGGGCATGTTTGCGGAAGCGCGCACTGACTGTTTTCACGCCACCATGCGCAAGCGGTGCGCGTCCTTGGTGCGCAGGGTGCGAGCCAGCTCCAACGCTGTCCTGGTAATGATTGCGGGTAGAGTTGACTGTCTCTACATAAGGCACTGTTGTGGCTGGCACGTTGCTGTTGTTTGACGACTAATCTCATACTCTGACATATAAATTACAATTAATTTGACATTCTGACATTATTCATTTTTATTTTTTATATTGACATTTAATTTGATAGTTTGACATTTTATAACAGGATAAGTTGTTCTCACTCAATCACCTTTGTATTTTTCTTTTAACTTTGTTTACTTGTATAGTTATGTTATTTTGACATTTGGAATTTATGACTGTAAGCAATAGTAACATGTATTTTAATTTAATTTTATATGGGTCATGGACCTGCAATAAATTATTTTTTTTTATTTATAATTCTTAAACTACTGGTTCAAATTGAATGAATGCCTGCTCGGTTACTGAAAATTCAGGCTTATAGTTTTATCCACAACGAAGTTATAGGGGGTCGAAAATGGCCTGAATTGCTTCGAGAAAAGTATGGTACGGCCGTGCCGCTTTTTTGCTCGACTTGCAAGGGTTGCGAAAATATTGTAATGAGATACGCGGCCTCCAAACGCAAGGGAAACTGAAAGACAGAATGGGTTTTTAGTCAGAAAAAGGGTGATAATTCCTACCAGTCCAGAGCAGGAGGAGTTTTTGATCATTTTTCTCCCGAAAAAAGGGGTTTTTGAAGTCAAGAAAAGTAGGGAGAACACAAGTATGACAAGTGTGCTCGTAGCATAAAAGGCCATTTCACAGAATACCAGCGCTGCGTTCTTAACCGACTTCTAATAGGAGAGGAGGTTTCATGTTCGACTGTAAATATTTTATATAATATTTTTTTAGTCAAAAAGTATGCTTCTTATGTAGTTCAAGTTAGTATTTGTTTATAGGTCTCAAGGAAATGGGAGTGAGCACACCGCAACAAAGTTCGCGCGAGAAGGTTTTTACGCGTAAATCTCGATCTCGTGGCAATTCTGAGATGAAAATAAGCATGTATATTGCCATTTAACTATATTTAATTTCCAGCGAAACTCCATTTAAAATCGAATGAATTTTTCCAGAGATAAGCACGGACCAAAAGAATAGTTATCGTTTAAATAACTACAAGCACATGAGAAAACATATGTATTAATATATACGTATACAACGTGTAACGGAAAACCCATATCTATCCTAAAGGACTGAAGACAACATCTGGTATGGAGTCTCTATGCAAAGTTTCAGCTCAAAATAAGTGACTCACAGAATTGACCCCAAATTATTGGTTTCATAATTATGTTTCTTGAATACCAATCATAACAAACGTGTCACATCACTATGTGGGTCATCACTTTCCACGTCACTTGCCAATACAACGATAATTCTCTTCGTTCTTCTTAATTTGAAAAATTCGGTCTCTGGTATCAATGTATTGAAATTTCTAATAAGCTCCACACAATAAACATGTAGACATAGGATTACAAAACCCTTGCTATATCGTTTGAACATCCAAAGAAGCCGTGCACTCGGTATGTATATACCCTATAAATTACACGTTGTATATGTATTATAAGTCACTGAAAACGTAGGTAATTCGAAATTATCGATACTTTACAGGATCCTCAATATATTAATATGATCACCCATCCACAATTTGACAGCGGCAAGTATTGCTTAACCTTGAAAATCTACTTGTGCGAATGTTATTAATATTGTCACTCCTCTCTTCAGTTACTCAGTCTTTAATCCATACTAACACTATAAATGTGACATTGTGTTTGTTTATACTTTTCCTTCTTTTATGTCAAAACGGAAACATGGACCAGAGGTTTTTTGAACATTGATTGTATTTTTAGGGTTCCGTAGCCGAATGGCAAAAAACGGAACCCTTATAGTTTCGTCATGTCTGTCTGTCTGTCCGTCCGTCCGTATGTCACAGCCATTTTATTCCGAAACTATTAAGACTATACATGTGAAACTTGGTAAGTAGATGTATTCTGTAAACCGATATCCGATTTTAAGAAAAAAAAAATTAAAATAAAGGGGGGTCCCCAAACACGGAACTGAAACTGAAAATATTTTTTTTCATTAAACATATGCGTGTGTGGTATTTATAGACAGGTATTTAAGAATGACATTGAGTTTTCTAAAACCACTTTTTCATAAAGTTAATCGTTTAAAAGATATACGCTTCCAAAGTGGTAAAATGTATCCCCCCACTCCTCTAACTTCTATAATAATGTCAATATTAATGTAAACTTTCAACCAAAATTGGTTTGAACGAGATCGGATCAGCAGTTTTTGAGCCGCAAAAATAACTTTGTAATTAATAGAAACACTATGAAAAACAAAGTCGTTTGGCGTAGTTACTACGGAACCCTTCATGGGCAAGTCTGACTTGCACTTTGCCAAAATTTTTTTTGCGAGCGAAGCCATGAGCGAATCCAGGTAGTAAAGATTGAAACCAAATAAGATTAATTTCTTTATGTAATTGTTTACATCACCACTGCCCTTAAAACGGTGATCGAAAACATCGTGGCATGTTCTAGAACTGAAAATCCAAAGATTTGTGACTTCCGCAAACCCGAACTGAGCCCGCGTCGTTTATTACGGCTCTATCTCTCACACACATAATATAAAAGGCCTGTAACCCAGCAGTGGGAACGTTAGCCCTGACTGAAGGCTTTAATTAATTTATTAATTAAGGCAACCACAGGCGAACCCGGTTAAGCAGCCGACAACCTCAGAGGTTGACCTGTGAGATGCCACACACAAAAAAAAAAAATAGTGGGAACGTTACACTGGCTATATGCGTTGATGTTAAAGATCGGGTCTTCTTAATACGTTACACGAGTATTGGCGCGTTGTATCGAGAACCCCAAGTCTCCTTATGTTCTCAGAACGGCCACAGAGGGGATTTACCCGTTAGGGATCTGTATTATCCCTTCATTTTCCCCACACAATGTATCTGTGAGGATTTACATGTGTGTTGTTTTTTTGTCTATGGGTGGTAGGACAGTGTGTAAGCCATCTTTTTAATACCTACATATTTAAAGGCTTATATTCTTGTTTTAATTTATTAATCCAGTTTTGTTCATTTTGATACAGATAAATGATGTTTGTTTATTGAATGAGTGAAGATGAAAATACATAATTTTTTCCCTGTGTGTGAGCTGTCGAAGCAGGTTAGTCAAAAATATGAAGATAACGTAAGTTTTGCAACAAAACACCTTCAGGGCTCCGATCACAAGCGCAGCAGTTGTATGTTCTAAAAGAATGTGCAAAATTCTCCATGAATACTCTTTTTAATCACTTGGATATAATTATTTTCGATGAAATGTTCTAATACTTTCAAAAGAAACGACGCAGAAGTTTACTCTGCTGCACCAGAATTGACTATAATAAGCCAATCCTTAGGAAACTGATGACGATTATTCACATTTTATAAATTGATGTAAGCATCTACATCTCTCTTCTTTCGCGTTCTTCATTACTGAAGGTCATGTCCGTCTTGAAAAGTGTTAGTAGCCTCGGTCGTAATTCTTCTCCATCCATTCCTGTTTCGGCTTTCCTAAACGCTGACGTGACTGGAAGGCTCGTGAGCGTGATCTGGTCAGTCCATCGGATGGGAGAGCGGCCACGAGGTACCCTTAACTTTACCGGTAAAAGTATACATATCAAGGAAATAATATCGCTTCCCCTGCGGAAGCAGTAAGTTCACGATCTTGATACTTGAATGTATATCTCTACGTGTTGTCAACGTTCCCGCAATTTGAATGTATGCTTTTACAGATATTCAATATTCTTTAACTTCATCTATTTGAAACTCAGTTCGGAATTGGAGCAGGTCATCAAATCGACCGTCTATATTTTGTATATCGTCTTATATTCCACTTGAATGTGATGCAATAGTGAATGAATTCTTATGAAACTTGCGGTCGAGTACCGAGATCTTATCACAAAATGATTTCGTCTTGCCCGGCAGTACGTACTTCTGGTAAAATACGATTTAGGTTCGTAGGCAAAACTACAGGTAGGGGAAGGTGGGGCAGCTTCATACAGTTTTTATATTTCGTCTTATAGAATGCTCTCGGGTATCGATATCTATATCGATTCAACAAAAATCAATAGTCTTACTATCTGACTTTATATAAAAAACTTGAAATTTGTGTAAATACACTTGTACGACTTTTGTAACACTAAAGAAAAAATTATAAATGTATGAATGTACCCCACATGAGGGGCACTTACATACAGCCTATGTAAGTTGTACTATGTAAGTTTTGCGTGAAATGTTTATTTATTTATCAAACTCAAAGTATCAAAACACAACGTTCATGAAAACAAAAGCAATATTAGTCTCTGTTACCAAATAATACTTACATAATCATATTATAAAAAAATATATAATAAATATATATAATATAATATACAAATATAGTTAGTTTTTATTTTTATGGCACCAAGGGAACTAACTTAACCTAACAGTCTTTCTGATCAGTCACATAACTTTTTAAATATCTACATCCTATTGCTTAATTCTTATTTATTAGTACTATCAATAATCAACAATTTCAAAAATTATGACAATCAACATGAGGACATCTTTACAGTAGTAACATTAATGTACGTTATAAAAAGAGAGATCTTTGTTAAAACTAAAAATGCTGGCGGTCCTAGCTGTCTTAGCTGATTTAGGATCCGGTAATATCAAAACTACATCTGATAGATCTACTAATCCCTCATCTTTGACGTCTGGCAAGACAAAATTCATAGAAGATCCTGGCTTCTTCCTCAAAAATGAAACCATTACTTTTGTCTAACTGTAGTGTTTGATGATTTGTCCGACATAGTAAATAACGTACTTCTTTTTTTCAAATTTTATAAGCACAAAGGCACCATCTTTGACATTTTCAGGGTCAACAGGCACTTCATGATCATATTCTTCTTCGTTTTTTTCATGCACGTCGAAAGGTGAAGCGGAACTTTCTCTTAGTCTGATATCTGTTTCACTGTCACTACAAATTATTTCAATCTCTTTGGTGTTTTTTCTTTTCGGGGTACTTGATTTAACATTATCTTCATTTAATAAACTCAACGCTCTCTTTATTTCTCTTTACTTTTTTGTTCGTTTTCTAATCTCTTCATCTTTTTGATGTTTTGCAATTCTTCAATTCTATTCTTCTCGGGCGTGTCACTGTAAATTCTCGATTTTCCAAGTTTCCTTTTTTGGTTTGTGTGCGTCTTTGAACTTTCGGGAAAGGTCTTATCATTTCTGGCGTCTTCAATACTTTGGAAGTATTTGGTGCAGGGTTATCTAGATATATCGCTGTTGATGCAAGATATTGTGAAAGCAATGAAGGCGAGACATCTCTGGACAAAGTCGGAGGTGTTCGAGCAGAAACATCACCAACATCACCTTGTAATTTCTGACCCTAATCGTTCTGCAAAACAAAATTATGGTATAACTTAAATTTTACAAACAAAAAAAAATGGAGCACATTCATACAGTATGAATGTGCCCCATACACTCCTGTATGAACATACCCCATCACAAGAAAATGAAATCAAAATATTTCTAGAAAAAAGGCAAGCATATATAAAATTATTCACAGATTAATTCACAAACTTAATCCTATTATCTTTTAAATAAAATAGAACTGAATAATCTAGAGAGCAGCTTTTATTAAAAAAAGACGTTAAAAGTGAGCTTATAAAAATACTTACGCCTGGCCGAATCACGTTCCGTGTCACACCGCGCGTTTTTCACCGACTGCTTTCAAACTCCGTGAGCAACCACACACAAAAGTATACGCATAAGTCATTCTGTTGATGTGCGCCTAACATCAGAAATATTTGGTGTTACATGACGGTGTATGAATCTGTCCCACTTCCCCCTACGGATTAATAGCACTGTTGAAAGAAATGTATCGCTATAAAACTGTGTACATATTATTTATTTTGCATATTTTTCTAATATGTTTTTACACGTAGATCACATTTACATTTCGATGACATACTCTATTCTGAGATCTTTTATATTTATCACTAGCTTCTACCCGTGCCTTTACTCGCATGAAAAGTTTTCAGCAAGTTATGACAATATTTTTAAAATATGTAATTTTTTTTAACTCATATGTTGACGGGTAGGGAATGCCTTGCTGCATTAAGTCCACCCATGTTACACCATTGTAAATTAAATTTAAATTAATAAATCTACTTCTATTGGAGAAAGAATGATTAAAATCGGTTCCAAAGATCCAAAGATCCATTGCTACAAACTAATGAACTTTACCTGTGTATAGATTATCTCAATCATTACCCCAATCTGGAAGAGAGACGATAATGGTGACGTAATGTTATATATTTAACAACGACCATATATCGTTCATTTAATTTAATTTTTTATGTGAACGGATATGGTACTAAAATCCATGTCTAAACAATTGTCGGTCACGACAAACGCCACTCAATCATGCTCGTTCAAACTAGCGAGCCAACTCGCCTACCCGGCTATTTACGTGCGAGTTAAAACCGGCGATGTATCAACAAGTCGGCGAGCAGTGAGGCGAGCGAGCCACTCGACCGTGAACATCGAATGAACGGGTGACCGCTTGTGAATCAACTGAAACTTGTACTAGTGCTCGTTGTACTTGTACTACGGATTAAATGTCAATGTTTTTCGAGTTTATTAGACAGAAATAAATAATAAAATATATATAATGTTTTTTATTTTTATTAATTTTCGGTTGAACATCTGATGTTCAACCGTAAATAAGTTGGTAATTCATAGATCACGTTACATAACATCACACCTGTTTTGCACAAAGGATTAGTCAAAGGATTTTTTAAGAAGAAAATCATCGATGATTTCTTCTTTTTCTCCTTTTTTTCTAGGTGGGAAAATCATCAAATGACTCCTCCCACTGTGTATGGAGCAGAAAGGAGTGTCAGACTTCTACTGACTAAAACCCACCCTGCTTCTTCAGTTGACCTTGCTGTCCAGGGCCGCGGTATCTCTTTGAACATTCCCGCACCCCAGACAGGCAGTGGCTGCGGCCCCGTCAATGCTGCTGACTGCACGTAGAGGCGCGCGCGGACACGGCGTGGTTGACCTGGGATGTCCTTTAAAACTGACTACGAAAGAAGAAAGCGAAAAAGGGTGATTCGTCGTTTCGCACCACGAGTGGTTCGGACCACGGTGTGAAACGCATATGATTACAAGTCGTAACTGTTTTATTTTCATGAAACACTTTTCTACTTGACTGTACATACAAACTTTGAAGTTAGCTTGCACTTAAACATAGTGGTTCGAATCCCCCATTCCTAAGAGCTATTGGTTGTTTCACACCGCTCGGCGCTCCAAGGACCGCCGCGGTGCATAACAGCTCATTCTTAAGAGCTCTTCTGCGTTTCACACCGCGGTCCGAACCGCTCGTGGTCCGAAACGATGAAAAACCCGTGAAAAAGTAGGCAGGGGCTTTCTTTTTTTCATTCTATATTTAATACAACTGACACAATAAAAATACTGCCATAAGCATTTTACAATTAAACAAAAAAATCACGAGTATGTAATTAAATATATTACAGAAATACTTAATTAGATAAAACAGGAACTCTCTACAATTCTCCGTACTTGTTAAATGTATACGAAATTGTTAAGACATTTGTTCTGTCTTAGTAAAGTAAGTTTTTTGGAGTTGTCATGAAAGGAGATTGTAGAGTTTTATAGTTGTTTAGAGCTTTCCTAGAAATTGTTAATAAAATCATAATTGTCGCGTGGGACGATGTTCTAGTTTTAGCGACGCTTGGCGAGGTGAATACACTGAAAAAAGAACATCTAATATAAAACGCGACTCCTTCGTTTCTCAGAAAGCTAGATAAAGCGTTGGCCCCTGTTAACGTTTTAAAATCTTTGATATTCGTTATGAGTAGTCAGGATAGAGAAAATTAAATTGCAGTTATAACAAGCATCGACAATTATGTTACCCTGTTAATGGGTTGTAAAGGTCAGACAGGCAGTAGCTCTCTCTAAATACTACGCAGATAGACTGAAATCTGATATCAAAATAGTTGGTATTTTTTCTTTTATTGAAAATAGGCTCGCGTTTGACCACAATTTCACCAGATGGTAAGCGATGATGTGGTCAAAGATAAAGCACGCGTAAATAAAAGTAACCTATTTACTCATGATTTACAGACCCCCGGTTTATAGCTATCATATACTCAAACAAACTCCGGCAGAGAATTTCCACTCCTTAGCTGTACGCACAATGAAAGTATTCCCAAAAAGTTTTGTTATAATTGATACATACGTAACACATAGTATACAGTGCTAATGGTCACACACGCTTCTATTAGATATGAAGTCCTAAGTTAAAAAAACTCGTTAATCTCACAAGCCTACAGTATGAAATACTTACTTCACGATATATTTGCTTTATTGTACACCAGCCAAACACACTTAAATAACAATATAGTTAAAAATTTGGTTAAAATGGCGGTCTTATCGCTGGGAGCGATATCTTTTAGACAACCTTTGGAAGGACTGTACGAGTTTTAATTAAAATGTACGTTACGTTAAATACGTTTTACGACTGAAAACCAGCATCAATGAACTTTTAGCTCTCTGTAATATTTCTAAACTGGACTTTTGCCGTAGCTGCAAGGCGCGCAATGTTGTTATTATAAATTAAGTCTCCTTATTATTTTCCTACATTGTGCGTAGACACAACATGTTAACATGTTGTTTTATTTCTTTCAGTAACTAGGTTTCCTCTTAGTTTTAACTTTCTCAGAAAAGGCAAAAAAAGATTCGGTTAAGAGTCTTTATCATCTGGAATTTTTCAGTAGCAGTCTTAAACAATAATTCAATATTAAACCATTGCCAAAACAGAAAGACCAAGGTTCTGAATTTCATATTTCCTCTTTTTCCAAATGAGCCCACCCTTGACCTCGATCTTGCCTGGTGGTAAACGATAAATAAGGTCTACGATGGAATGAGCGAGCCCAGAAGATGCCTGTTCACTCTTGCTAAGGCTAAAAGTGGCAGGGAACACAGAAATTATACTTTAAAATGTAACTGGCAAAATGTTGTTGCCCCCCTACATAATTAAAGTCAAAATAATAAGAAAAAAAATAATAATAAAAAAATAATAAAAAAATAATAATAATAAGAAGCCTATAAAGCTTGCTATTAATTAATACGGGCCTCCTTTCTATGAGATGTAACGGGCCATAATCTACCACGCCAGCCCATTGCAGGTAGATTGTAAGTCTAACACCCGGTTTCTGAAAGGCTGATCATTTGCGTTGCGAAAAGCAATATGACAACAGTAGAGTTAGTTGATTACTGAATTGACAAGCTTTTCAGAAACCGGGTGTTGGCAACGCAAATGTCTGTTGACAAGAGATTTAAAAGTCGATTAGTTAATTTTTGCATTGATCAGCCTTTCAGAAACAGGGTGTTAGTCTATTTATTTTCGGAACATATTCACTCATGGTTGTTGAAACTTTCGCCATATTAAATAAGTTGTATTCTTTAAAAATATACATGTAATTGAATATAGAAAGCTCTTTTTATGTTAAACCTGTTACCCAACAATGTTACATGTGTCTATAACTTCTCATAGCTCTCCGACATGAATGTAAGCTATTGGAAAAACGTTGCGACGTCAGATTAACAGACTGCATTCACACCGAAGCAAAATATATATTGATAACACTGTTGTTTTACAGATTTAAAGAAGTAGAAAGAAAACAAAATGATTTGTGTTCTTTACTGTGAAGCTGAGGTAGGTAGATTTTTAACATTATTAAATTTTGAAGTGAGGTTAGCAATGAGCACCCAATTAAAAAAGAGGTCATATTATATGGCTTTTATTAAACTAAAAATTGCAAAAAATAAAACAATCTCTTGCATGGGTATTTAGAATCTGCCTAAACTGTTCGACCTCGACTATCCCATTGCTTGAGCTGCCAATGATCGTATCCAACTGGAAAGGGGTTTACGTTCACTCGTTCAGGTACAAGATTGTGCATGGACCATTCGTAAAGGATTGTTAGATGCTGTCTGTTCTACCATGGTGCCATCTACCTGCAAGTTAAGATTGAAAAGGTTAGTTCTAGTCAAGCATGCTCCATCGTCTACCATATCCTAGCTTATTACTAAGTGCTTAAGTGGTCAAAATTCGTTTTCTCTTCCTTCCAAGTCTGCTCCCTTTACATGGGGTTGGCTCTCCTCGTTTAAATGGGTCTAGGGACGGCGGACATCAGGATGTCCGTTGCCTCCTTTAACACTGGTTTAAGTCAGTTAGAGTTTAACAAACCCCTTTATCCGCCTCAGGTCGGAGGACATCCATGAGGATTTCCATCTCGAGAAAAACTCGTCTCTCAAAAATCTCCACGTTTAAAAACACCAGGACATTCTCATTTAAAAAAGTCCAGGTCTTGTGGTTTCAGCATCAATTACTAAGACAGATTTTACTATAATTCTTGTTGACCGACTATGACAGACAAGTACAGGTTCAACGTAAAGAGAAAACCAAGAAGAAGGTCTATATTAGTGTACAGTAGAACACTAATATAGCCCTCCCCATTTTAATTAAAGCTCGTAAAGTCCTTCCAAAGCTTGTCTGGAAGATATCGCTCTCAGCGATAAGACTGCCATTATACATTTTTTTTTTACAATATTGTTATTTAAGTGTGATTCAATTATTGGTGTACAATAAAGTATATTCTATCTATGTATCTATCTAACCATATAAAGCTTAAACACTTTTCCGGCCTCATTGCCGGTGCTGCAAACAAATAAAGACAAACGCTAGCTTTAATAAATGTTTATCCAACTGATACGGCATGGTGTAAATGCGATCACATAAGCTGACCGTCGTATATTACCGCCAACCACGCGAACACCGCCATTTTAATCTTAGCTTCACGCTATTTACTGAAAAAGTGGGCGGAAGAACAGACTGGCTATTTGTGTTGATGAAGAAAGGTAAGGGCTAAAGTTGGCTTAGGCCAGGGCAGGCGAACCTTTATGCATCAATGTGCCACTTTTTCTAAAGAAATGTTGAATGGGATCATAGACGTGCCGTCAACTAATTTTGACTTTGTGATTATTGGACAATAATAATAATACAACTCAAAATCCTACAAAAAAGGGACATTTTGCAATATTTCTCTTCCAATACTCTGTGGCATAGGGCCACTTGCGTTAGCTCGTCATAAAGTACCTACTTCAGACTTTTTTCTTACTGCATAATAATGTTCATAGTTTTAGCCAATTTTCTTTGTTAAAAACACATAAACAAAACATTATTCTTAAAAATTTAGTGATAGATGACGTGCCCAAAATATTACGTCGCGTGCCATTGGTTCGCCATCCCTGGCTTATGCCGGTTGGACTGGATTTCAACCCTAACATAGTTGTAATAAGGCTTGATTGAATGATTGTATTTATGAAATATCCTATATGTATATAATGAAAATGAATCGCTAAATGTGTTGCTAAGTGCAAAATACGAAAACGGCTGAACCGATTTGGCTGATTCTTTTTTTGTTGTGTTTGGTTTTGTCAGGAGAAGGTTCTTATTAGAAAAAAATTTAAAAAAATTATCTTAGAAAAAAAAAAAAGTAGGAAAGGTCTCAAGAGTAGGGGTAGGGTAGGGTAGGGGTAGGGTAGGGGTAGGGGTAGGGTTCGGTACGGTAGGGTAGGGTAGGGGTAGGGTAGGGGTAGTGTAGGGTTTGGGTAGGGTAGGGGTAGAATAAGGTATGTGTAGGGTATCGGTAGGATAGGGGTAGTGGTATCGGTTGGGTAGGGGTAGGATACCACGCGGGTCAGCTAGTACCTAGTAGATAAAAGTTATTAAATTATTAATATTGTTTGCCATGTTTAGCGATTACGCTTTGGCTCATAATCAGGCCAAACCTGTGCGGTGTATTTGTTAATATAATTAAGTGTTAATATTAAATAAATTATTGTTACCCGTTGTAATTGCGATGTGAATAAATAAATAGACCATAATTATTTTTGTTGCAGTTTTCGTCGTTTTCACGCGTCAGCTGACCACAGAAAATAGCATTTAATAAGACGTTCATTTCATGTGCTGTAATCGTTTCCTAATATTAGCGACGGTTTCCGATTGCGATCCTAATTATGGGGTCAGAAAAACTGGCCATTTACCCGGTCCTCACTATCTATATCAATGATCAAACCGTAAAAACGTACTTACGTTTTACACCTCCCACACTATCTCTTCACCACTCATGGCAGACAGATACGTAATGCCTATGGCATTACATCCACCTTTCTACCTACGAGTATTTTTTTTTTTGAGCCTTTAAGTAGTTTTAACGATTATCTCAGAATGTTTACCTACAGTTCAAATATCAGAAAAATGTTTTCTCAATAAGTGAATAGTTGTAAATTCTTTATTAGGAAAAATAAAGTTCTTTCTCATAAAGAATTTAAGTTTCATATTTTCATACCTACTAAGCGGCATCAGTTCTAATTCTTGAATTATAATTAAGATTACAATGTCAATTTGTGAACTTTATTTTTTTTTAACGTTGACGCGCACTAGAAATTTCTCCTGTATCGTGAGTGTATTTTTACAAACAACCAGACCCGGAATAACTCATTTTGTTGGCCAGACACACATTAATTGTTCCGTTGCAGATATCAAACCCGCGAAACACAGTGCATAGGCTAATCGCTCAACCGCTACGCCAACCGTGTTATAATAGTTTTATTAAGGTTAACAAACAAATTCTGTACGCAAAATGTCTTACGTGTACGTATAAAAATTGGCCAAGTGCGAGTCAGACTCGCCCATGAAGGGTTCCGTAGTAACTATAATAATATAATATACTTTATGAAAAAGTGGTTTTAGAAACCCTTATGTCATTTTTAGGGTTCCGTAGCCGAATGGCAAAAAACGGAACCCTTATAGTTTCGATATGTCTGTCCGTCTGTCCGTCTGTCCGTCCACCCGTATGTCACAGCCATTTTATTCCGAAACTATTAAGACTATACATGTGAAACTAAGTAAGTAGATGTATTCTGTGAACTGCTTGCCGATTTTAAGAAAAAAACATTAAAAAATATTTAAAATAAAGGGGGGTCCCCATACATGGAACTAGAACTGAAAATATTTTTTTCGTGAAACCTATGTGTGTGTAGTATCTATAGACAGGTCTTTAAAAATGATATAAGGGTTTCTACAACAACTTTTTCAAAAACTAAAATGTGTGTCCCACCCCCTCTAACTTCTATAATAATGGAGTGAAAAATCTAAAAAAGATATTTGTCTGTAGATCCTAATGTAAACTTTCAACCAAAATTGGTTTGAACGAAATCGGGTCAGCAGTTTTTGAGATACAGCATATTTTCTAAAACCCCAAATATAACTTTGTAATTCATACAAACACTATGAAAAACAAAGTTATTTAGCGTAGTTGTAAAAATGTAAATAAGCTAGTTTTAAGAAATTTTTAAGGTTTTTTTTTATTCGTCAAATAAATATACATATTATATTATATTATTACTGTTACTACGGAACCCTTCATGGGCGAGTCTGACTTGCACTTGGCCAATTTTTAAAGGCCTGTCTATAGATACCACACACGCATAGGTTTCATGAAAAAAAATATTTTCAGTTCTAGTTCCATGTATGGGGATCCCCCTTTATTTTAAATATTTTTTAATTTTTTTCTTAAAATCGGAAAGCGGTTCACAGAATACATCTACCTACTAAGTTTCACATGTATAGTCTTAATAGTTTCAGAATAAAATGGCTGTGACATACGGACGGACGAACAGACAGACAGACAGACGGACAGACATATCGAAACTATAAGGGTTCCGTTTTTTGCCATTTGGCTACGGAACCCTAAAAAAGTATTACATAAGTCGTGAATCATACGTTAAACAGCATTCACAAATATAATAAATAACCAATATAATAAAAGAAGAATTAAACTACATTAAAATCAGATCTATAGTTCGTGTGGTCAGTTTTCGATATGATACCTAGGAAGTTAAAAGACATAGTTTAACGAATAATTAGACAGTATAATTACAAAACACTAGCTTTTGCCCGCGACTTCGTTCGCGTAGGAGTTTTTTCCCGCGTAAGGCTGCGTTTCCACCAGAGATGTGCGAGGATGCGTAGCGAAGGATGTGTTTGTAAAGAACCAATAGAATCGCTTCATTTACCTCGCCTCGGTCAGCACAGCTCTGGTGGAAACGGCTCAGTGGAGCTAGATTTTTGCGCAAACAAAACAAGCGAGGGATGTGTGCCAGGGATGTGTGCGAGAGATGTGTTACGAGGGATGTGTTGCGAGGAATATGTGTTGAGAAGGATGTGTTGCGAGGTTTGCGCATCCTTGCACCACACATTAAAGCGCATTTTCACAGCTCCGCTACACATCCTCGTAGGCACATTTTCATCGCACAGCTTTGGTGGAAACCCCCACACATTTTCACAACACAGCTAGACATCCTCGCACGACACATTTCCATCGCACATCTCTGGTGGAAACGCAGCCTTAATCCTGACCCCGTCCCAATTATAGGCTACTTTTTATTTTGGAGGGGTTAACAATCAATCAATCAATTAGTGGCTCGATCGTGGCTAAGATAAGCTTGTGGCTGAATAATAACAACCGATTGGGTCGTTCAGTAAGATCAAGCAACGCTTGCCGAGATCATCGTCAGAAAGTCTGACAACAGTTGGTTGCGCCAACATTCAAAATATGATTGACATCCGCTATTTCCTATATCCATCTCCTTCCCGCACATACCTCGCGAGTGAGTAAGAAGATTCGCCCGCCATTTGTCGAAAAAACTTGTGTTCCGAATCGCTCCGCAAACAAGTTGACAATGGCGTCGACGCGCTCCGCTTAAAAATATTAATAACTTTGGAATCACCACATTTTCGCATGTAACACTTTCTTTGGTCCCTCTCACCGGATAGTTAGGTACTTATTTGAATTAGGTACATATTTGTTGTAGTTATCGCATTGGTATTTATTCCATAAGGAATAAACGCACCGCACCGCAGTCTTATACCTAACCCAATTCGTTGTTTGTTCATCTATTACATACGTACGTGCGTAATACCTACATACCTACGTAGCCATAGATCGCTCGTATTAGTTATTCATTTGGAAGTCTAAAATTATTTGTATATCAGAAACAGAGACACAACCTAGTGGGTAAATTAAGATTGTTTAAAAACTACCTACAGTTCTTTTATTTCACCCGCAGTTCGTTATAACTACCTACCCACTTTAGGTATTTAATATTGTCCGCGTCGCTGTTCTCCATCGCTTATTTGTTAAAATAACTTTATTTGCTTGTTTACCGCATTGATTGTTTGTAATAAATAATTATTATTCACGATGTCTCATAAGGACATCAAAGTTCAATTGAAACTTTTATATGCTAAAAGAGACATGATATTTTCTCGCGTGCAATCTATTTGTGATAATGCACTTAAAACACTTGATCTAGCTATTAGAGATTCGTTCTTATGTTCTATAGAAAACTTGGATAGTTTGCGCACGGAATTTGAATCCGTAATTCATAATATTAACGTTTTAGAGTTAGAATTAAATCCAGAATACGCTGTGAGTTATCAGGCTTTGGCGTCATTTGATGATTTATTCTGTCGCATCAAACGCGTCGCGAGGAGCTTGGAGAAACCGTTAGTCCATCAGAGCCAGGCAAATCACACTCGCGATCGACCCAAATTACCGCCCATTCAGATACCTGAATTTAATGGTGATATTCGCAATTGGAATCTATTTATAGATAGTTTTGAAAACACTATAAATGGGAACGTCTCTTTGACAGATCATGAAAAGTTACACTATCTGGTTGAAAAGTTAACTGGTAAAGCTAAAACTGTTTGTGCCGGCATTACTTTTAGTGCCGAAAATTATTCATTAATTTTAAAAACTTTTAAGTCGAAATATGAAGACAAAAGATTAGTTGCTACCGCATATTTAGATCAGCTATTCGAGTTGAAAAATATTACAGTTTGTAAAGAACATAATTTAGAGAAGTTTTTAGATACTTTTGCATCATCTGTTCGCGCAGTAAAGAACCTGAAGGTCGATGACCTTTGCGACTTTTTGTTTTTATATTTGGGTTTAAAGAAATTAGATAGTGAAACTGTTCGTTTATTTGAAATAGACCATCGCAGTAGTAAACTGCCAAAATTCAATGATTTAGAATGTTTTGTTCGCGATCATATTAAAATATTACAACGCACTTCGTCAACCCATGAAGTTACGAAGAAGTCCGACCGTCGAACAGATGCGGCTTCGAAGTCACAAAAGTCGACACATACGTATGTGAATACAGCACCTGCTCCTGTACAATCGAGTTGTTCTTTGTGTAATAGTCAACATTCGCAATTGTACAAGTGTTCTGGTTTCTTAAAATTTACGCCCTATGAACGTTATAAGTTAGTTCGCGAAAAAAATTTGTGCTATAACTGCCTTAGTGACAAGCATCGGGTTACGTCTTGTAATAGTAGTCAAAGTTGTCGTAAGTGTCCTTCGAAGCACCACACTTTACTTCACATGGAGAAAAGTTGTAATAATGCCACATCCAATGTGAGCACAGTTAGTTTACCAAGCGGTGACACGTCGTCGCAGTCAGTCGGTGCGAACTCTGCGTCCGCTTCGCAGCCGCAGCCGCAATCAACGCGCGACGTTGCCCGCTCGCAGGCCGCCGTGAGTGACGTCACGTTGTGTTCGATGTCCGCCGCAAGCAATACGTGCACTACCGTGGTGGTCGCGACCGCTCACGCTGTTGTTGATGATGCTTTTGGTAATCCGTGTCTTGTTCGAGCGTTGTTAGATTGCGCTTCGCAGAGTAATTTTTTAACTCAAAATTGTTGTCAACGCCTTGGTTTTAGTATTAATAACCGACCAGCCCGCTCAGTAGTTAAGGGGTTCGGTGGTTTAAAATCAACCATTCATGGTTCGATTAAAATTAAATTTGCATCGCGTTTTAATTCTAATATTATTTTGTTTTGATATGGATTCGCTTGTCGTAGATAAAATTACGGAACAATTGCCTACTGTCCCGGTTGACACGTCTTTATAGACCAAATTTAAAGACCTACCGTTGGCAGATGAATCTTATGGTGTCCCTGGAGACGTTGATATGTTGATCGGCGCATCGATTCTCCCGCACCTTCAGTTATCTCGTAAGATTCAAGGTCATTCGTCGTTTCCCGCACCGCACGCCCTAGAAACAGTTCTAGGTTTTGTTATTGTTGGTTCCGCACCCGCACATTTAGATAGTTACTCGACTGTGTCACATTGCTGCACTGTTGAGCCGCCGCTGGAGTCTACCATCCGCAGGTTCTGGGAAATTGAAGAGGTCAATGTCCCGCCTATCCTAAGCCCTGATGATAAGGTGGCTGAGGAGATTTATTGTGGCACGACTACCCGTGATAATGATGGTCGTTATATTGTCGCGCTTCCATTCAAGGGAGATATTTTTTCGCTCGGTGACTCCTACGCTTCCGCGGAAAAACGCTTTTCTTGTTTAGAACTTAAGATGCAAGCATCTCCGAAGTTGAAGCAAGCCTATGATGAGGTGGTTACCGAATACTTAGGTAAAGGGTACATCTCACCTGCATCCACCGCCGAGACTGACGAGACTCTTGATCATCCATCTTACATCATCCCGCACCACGGAGTTGTTAGAGAAGACAAGCTTACTACTAAGCTCCGCGTGGTTTTGGACGGCAGTGCTAAGACTAGCACTTCCGTATCGCTCAATGATATTTTGTATTGTGGTCAAAACCTTCAAGGTAACTTATTTGACATTATTGTGAATTTCCGCTTGTTTGCTGTCGCGCTTTCCGCCGACATAAGGCAAATGTTTCTTTCTATTGGTATTCGCTAATGCGACCGCAAATTTCAACGTTTTTTGTATAGATTTTCGCCTCAAGAACCTTTGAGAGTTTACGAGTTTAATCGTGTTTGTTTTGGGCTTAAGTCGAGTCCTTTCCATGCGCTTCGCACTATCAAGCAATTAGCCGCTGATGAGGGTGAAAGATTCCCGAAAGCGAAAGACACTATTGAGACTGGGCTATACATGGATGACTTTGTTTATAGTGTAGCCGCCGCTCAAGTAATAAGTCTTATGAAGGCCGGTCAGTTTGATCTTGTGAAGTGGACTAGTAATTCGCAGACCGCTCTAGATTCGATTCCACTATCGCATCAATTATCTTAATCGGTGAAGGAATTTGATGGTGATGATACGCACAAGGTTCTAGGTTTAAGTTGGTCACCCGCGTCTGACATGTTCAGTCTTAAAGTTAGTTCAACTCCGCAAATTTGTACTAAGCGCATTATCCTGTCGTGTGTAGCACGTATATGGGATGTTATGGGATTTGTAGCTCCCGTCGTTTTATATGCCAAGTTGCTTATAAAAGAACTTTGGCTTTCCAATAGTGATTGGGACGACCCCGCGCCCGAAAATATTGTTAAATTGTGGGCTCGCTTCCGGAAAGAACTTCCATTGCTCAATCAAATAAAAATTCCTCGCCATGTTGGTATATTGTCGAACAGTATAGTTACTGTTGTAGGCTTCGCCGACGCCAGTGCAAAGGCTTACGGGGGGTAGTTTATTTTCACGTTTTGGATGCTGACAAGGTTTCGGTTAGTCTTATAAGCGCTAAATCCAAAGTCTCCCCTCGCAAGGTCATTTCTCTGGCGCACCTGGAGCTGTGCGCTATACTTTTGTTAGTGCAATTAATCAGCTCGATTGTCAATGCTTGTAGGCACCGCATTATTATTGATAGAATTATGGCTTTTTCTGACTCTACTGTAGCTTTGTGTTGGGCACATTCTTTGCCCCATCGCTGGGACACATTCGTCGCCAATAGGGTGGCCAAAATCCAGTCCGAATTACCACCACAAAATCTCTTTCACGTTGCTAGCACAGATAATCCCGCCGATTGTCTCTCCCGTGGGTTGCTCCCTTCGCAAATTTTAGATCATCCGCTGTGGTTCTGCGCTCCGTCTTGGATTCATAGCGTGCTCGAGGAATGGCCGGTTAAGCCCTTTAATCCAGCTGCCATTTCAGAACCACCCGAGGAGAAGAAGCATTCGCTTGTAGTTTCGGTTCCACGTGAAGAGTCGATTATTTTATCGTTATCTAATCGCGTCTCGTCTTGGTCGAGACTTTTGCGTTGTGTGGTGTATGTATGTCGTTTTCTAAAACTGTTACCCACGCGCGGTGTTATAACCGCCGCTGATCTGGATAAAGCTGAGTCAGTCGTGCTACGTGAATTGCAGAGATTTTATTTCGCATCCGAAATTAGTAGTTTGGAGTCCAACAAACCTTGTAGCCGCGCCTTTCAACATTTGAAACCTTTTTTGCAGAATGGTCTTATTCGAGTAGGTGGTCGTTTGAGAAATTCCGATTTAGGATTTGAGCAAAAGCATCCAGTAGTTTTACCCCGCAAGGACCATATTTTAGATTTGATTGTAGATTATCATCATAGGTTGAATTGCCACGCAGGTCCAGACTTGTTGATATCTATCCTTAGACAGAAGTATTGGATACTTTCCGCTCGCAATTTGATTCCTGCTAGAGTACACAAATGTGTGCCCTGTTTTAAGCTTTGCCCGCGTTTTATCGCGCCTGAAATGGCCGATCATCGCTCTTGTCGTGTTGTTCAATCCGCTAAACCTTTCGTTCACACCGGTACAGACTTCGCCGGCCCGTTTAGGGTAACTGTTGCCCGTGGTCGCGGAATATGCTCCACAAAAGCTTACGTTTGTCTATTTATTTGCATGACAACTCGTGCGGTTCACATAGAATTGACCGGTGATTTAAGTACGCAAAGTTTTATGTCCGCGTTTAAGCGCTTTTTGTCGCGCCGTGGTCCCGTCAAACGTTTATATTCTGACAACGGTACCAATTATGTTGGAGCTCGCCGTAATATTTCGGAGTTGCACGCGTTCTTACGGTCAAAGTATTATCAGAGTGAATTCGCTCATGTTTTGGCCGAAAATCGTATTGAATGGCATTTTAATACGCCCGCTGCTAGTCACTTTGGTGGTAATTGGGAGGCGAATATTAAGAGCCTCAAGTCGCATCTGTTCCGCGTTGTAGGCGTACAGATTCTCTCTTATGAGGAGCTGAGTACTGTACTCGCTCAGATAGAGGCAGTAATGAATACTCGTCCACTGTGCCGAACTCTATCTAGTGACCCCTCAGAATCTTTAGCTTTAACTCCGGCTCACTTCTTAACCACGACTCCTCTTAAGTATTTGCCCGCTATGGATGTTGATGAAGACAGACTACATCTCCTAAAGCGTCATGCTCTTTTGGATAGATTAGTTCAATCATTTTGGAAGCGTTGGAGAGCAGATTATTTGCACACGCTTCAGTCGCGTCAAAAATGGAATACTCCATCGAATCCAGTCACCGTTGGTACTGTAGTAGTTTTAATGGCCGAGAGTGCGCCTCCTCTACACTGGCCTCTAGGTGTAGTGGAGGAAGTTTTCCCTGATCCAAAGGGAGTAACGCGTATAGTAAAAGTTAAAACCGCGACCGGTTCGTATTTACGTCCGGTTATTCGCCTCTGTCCTCTGCCCAATCAGCAGCAGGCTTCAAATTAGTTTAGTAGTTATGGTAACGCTTTATATTAAAGTTTAGGAATAAGGTTAGAAGTTAGATGTTACTCCAGAGTTTAGTTCTTTGATTAGTTTCGCTTATAGTTTTTGAAGGTAACCCTTCAAACCGGGGGGAATGGTTGCGCCAACATTCAAAATATGATTGATATCCGCTATTTCCTATATCCATCTCCTTCCCGCACATACCTCGCGAGTGAGTAAGAAGATTCGCCCGCCATTTGTCAAAAAAAAAAAAAGTTTTGTTCCGAATCGCTCCGCAAACAAGTTGACAATGGCGTCGACGCGCTCCGCTTAAAAATATTAATAACTTTGGAATCACCGCATTTTCGCATGTAATAAGACTTATAATCCATAGTTTGTGCTTGTGTTTAACGTGTGAGGACAACAACTAGAAGCCCAACTGCCCTGAACCTGGAAAAGTGAACCGGCGCACCGGCGACGACGCGAGCACGTGGCTCCCGTAAAGGTTTGTGCTTCCTTCCCTATTTATTTCGGGTTGTATTCCATTGTCCCACACCCACTGCAACTCGAATTACCTAACGCCAAGCGTTTGTCAATCGTTTAGCTCCGCACCGCAAATACAGTCCACTAAATTAGCCTTTCGCGCCAACAACAGTCTTACCAATATGTATCGTGTTACCCAGTTACTGGGTTGTTGAGGTCAGATAGGCAGTCGTTCCATGTAAAGCACTAGTATTTAGCTGCATCCGTTTAGACTGAAAGGCACCTCAACATAGTTGGGAATAATCGCACTTCTGTACGCAACTATTATAATTATAGTTGCGTAATAAGTGCAGTACGTTTAGACGCATTAGATAGACATAAGTTTAAGAAAAGTATTGTAAAGATGTTACAACCAAGTCAGATTATATTGTTACAATAAAATTTTGTTGGTAATATTAATAGTTATAATAAGCCACTTGTACTTTTAAATTCGATTGTAACCTGTGGAAACGTAGTGAATTGTACTTTAACCTATCTTTTTTAATATTTATTTAGATGTAACACATTGTACAATTGTTGGTTTTCCCAAATATAAAAAAATAAAAATAAAAATCATAGTTAGAAATGATCGTATTTCTGTGCAACTATTATAATTGTAGTTGCGAAATAAGTGCAGTACATTTAGACGCATTTCATTCATCTACATTTATCAAAACTTGAAAGCTATTTTATTTGGTGCATACGTATTTTGTGCGTGAGCATACTACATGAGCTGGCATACATATTTTATGCCATATTTACACGTAACAAACTTTATAACATACATGACACTGCTATCGCATACCCGAGGTGCTTTGAAAGGACACCTGACACCCGAAATAATGAAAATGCTGAAAAATGTAGGTATAAAAAACAGCTACAATTTTATTTTACGCGACACCACATAATGTATCAGGTGTAGTCGTAAATGACGTGTCATTCACGAAATACTGTTTTATAACACAAATTCTTTAATAATGTGTTCATAATATCTATACCTACATACGTATGTTTTTTTTCTTTAAGTTAATTAACCCTACAGTGCACAATGCCTTCCACACCATCAGAGGCAGAAACTATTGGAAAGATCATACGAGAGAGAGTAATGCAGAAGGGAGGTCACGACCCTCAATACTGAGGAAAACGCATTCATAACACGCTCCTCCATTTACTACGGTCTTCAGCTTGATGGTGAGCCTGGGACATTGGCGTCTGCAGTACTTCGGACACCTGGACTCCTCATCATACTCCACCACAACCACATAGTTCCTCAACCTTATCGTAGACACATTCGTCAAATCGCACCACATATCCGCATTATATTCTCTAATTTATAGGAGACCTGGTGACCTAAAATACAGAACCCCACAAAATTGTTATGGTACCCGGTATTATAATACTTATTTTACTTATAGTTTAAAAGCTGCACAGAGTCATAATTTACAAAGTTGTGACGCTGTCCCCCAGTGGTGGACAACGAGAATAATGTTTTAAAGTTTTCTCGCTGTCCCCCAGTGGTGGCCAGACAAGTGGTGGACATCGGGAATAATCGCCGATAACCGACCGTATCGAGCTTCTGCAACACTAACACTAACTTCTACCCTCAATTTTGGACCGTTTATCGAGGCTAAGGCTCAACTAGCATCAAAAAAGTTGGGAATCCTAGCAATGGTGAGACGGTACTTCACACCCGAACAGTTGCTTAATCTCTATCAAGCCCAGGTTCGGTCGTGTATGGAGTACTACTCTCATCTTTGGGATGGATCTGCTAAATACCAACTGGACGCGCTTGAGTCTATCGAGAACCGGGCCAAGAGACACATTGGCAATGATGCACTGGTCGAGTCAAAGCTGCAGAGCCTTGAACATCGACGACGAGTTGCAAGTCTATCGGTTTTCTATCGGTTACATTTCGGAGAGTGTGCGATGGAATTACACAGTCTAATTCCACCAAGCCCGTTCCATCATCGGACTACGAGACAAACGGCGAAGCGCCATCGCTACATGGTGGACATCCCACCCATACGCACAAAACGTTTTGGGAATACCTTCATTGTGCGTACGGCTTAGAAGTGGAATTCCCTGCCGGAGTCTGTGTTTCCCGATAGCTATAACCTAAGACTCTTTAAGTCAAGAGTGAATAGGTTACTTTTAGGTAAGCGTGCTCCATCTTCGACCACATCATCACTTATCATCAGGTGAGATGGTGGTCAAACGCAATCCTATTTTAAATAATAAAAAAAAAACTTGACAAATATCGAAGTATTTCTCATGAAATAATTATTCTTTTTAAATTACACTTTTTTTTTTTAATTATTCACACAATATATTTTATTTATTATTAGCCTTTATTAACAATTTAATTTTCATTTTAGTTGGTATTTCTATTTTCAGGTTAGATATCGGACGAAGACCTAAAGGCGACAGTAGGCTGGATCAGAGTGGAGGAGAAAAACACAAAATGTACCGCTTTGTGGCCACCGGTGGCCTTCCGTGATTTGAGTGGTTAATTGATTCTTCATTAATTGCCACTAGTTTCAGATTGATAGACTAAAAGTTATTATTATGATTCACAAAGCTCTTTCAGTCACATTTATGACCTAAAATAGAAATTATAGATAAGGATCGATCGTTTTATGAAAGTGACATTCCGGACTGCCAACCGAAAACCAGTGCTGGCTGAAAATCTGTCGCCCACAAATAGCTTAAATTCAATATAATTAATAGTAATGCTATTATACGATAAAAACGTATATTAACTTTATATTTTCTTTTGTGTTTGATACCATAGTGTCTCATTTATGTTGAAGAAATGTTTATTATAGGTACATATTTATATGGTAAACACAACCCGTCTGAAAAGTCGTGATTTTTTATGGAATCGAAGGGATAGGACCAAGAAGACATGTTTAAAGAATAAATCCCTGAAGTATATTATGCATACCCCTTAGAAGATCAAAGTATTATCTATCACGCACACTATTGTAATCCGTTCTTGACGTATTACGTAAAACGCATGACAATAGTCTGAGATAAAACATACGGGGGTGGATTGTGGGCGGGGACTGTTATTACAGTCGAGACTTTTGGTATATCAGAAAACAACTTAAAATCAGGTCAAGGAATAAAAGAAAGGCATGTTACACCCACCTTTCACCAGCGTTAATTATTCCATGTAATAAGAAAACACACGAAGGGTTCCGTACCATCTATACTAATATTATAATCTATACTTAATATTATAAAGCGGAAAAGTTTGTTTGTTTGCTTGAACGCGCTAATCTTCGAAAGTACTGGGTGGATTTGGATGCAATTTGGTATGGAAGTAGCTTGAAGCTTGAGGAAGGTTATAGGCTACTTTTTGCCCGACCGCAAAAAAGGAGAGTTATGTTTTTACCGTGATATAATCCACGGGAGCGAAGCCCCGCGTGAGTACTAGTTATCTATAAAAACGGCATGTATTTTTGTATGGGAGCTCCCCTTAAATATCAATTTTATTTATTTTTTAGTGTTTGTTGTTATAGCGGCAATAGAAAAAAAGCATAATACCACTGACTGATTAATCTCGAAATCTCAGAAACTACAAGTAGCAGGGCTCTCAAATTTTGCATGGGGGTTCCTACGTACGTAACGCTTGCTAAAACTGGATTTTGCGAAATTTCCACGAAATCGGGATTTACAAGGGAAAAACTTTCCACGCGAACGAAGTCGCGAGCAACTGCTAGTGCGTAATAAAATAATAATTCATGAGATATAGCCTGGTGACAGACAAGGGAGCCTTAGTAATAGAGTCCCGTTTTTACCCATTGGGTATGGAACCCTAAAAACAACATCAATATCATTTACGTAGGCTTTTGCTAAGATTGGCTTTTGTTAGGGTTGGCCGGAAATCTATTTATTTTAAATTTGGTTTGTCTTAATTCAAGACAAATACCTCCTTTTCCTCAAAACAATAACGTAATATCCCTGCTTGAACATGAGATCCTTTTAAATTTTACGGGGCTCTAAAATTCATGAACATAATCAAATTCCATTTCGCACCCTTAGTAATGTAAGGGCACAATTCGAAATTTTGAGTTTTCGAGTTTTTGTGATAGATGGGCACAAAATCACCTGTTCTACCACTTGACTTTTACAGAGAGAGAAAAAAGACAATATTAAAGCGAATACTGTAATTATGTCTCTTTTACATTACCCTCTCCCGTACCCGCGTCTTCCCACTAGAGAGGCCCAACCAGTAAGGTGCCAGTACTTGTCGAAGCCGGACTACTGACGCGATGGCAAAATTGGAGTTGTGCCTTTTTATTACTAATTATCGGGTAAGTATTGCAATAGTTTTTAGTTTTAACAAGGTCGACTTAGAGTTAGGCCCTCTTATCACTACAATGTATTAAAATATGTCATCATTATATCAAATTAGTTCCTTATTTTACGAAAACATTATGTTTTTACGATGTTCATCTCGAAATAATTCCTTGTTTCACAAAACTTTATGAACGATCTGTGTTTGCATTTAAGATTAGGTCTTTACATGATGTAAAATATTTAATCAAATTACAAGTTACGTCGATAGTTTTAAGTATGGTTAGTAAATACATACAATAATTAAGCGCTTTATTGATTGGTTAAGTAGGTATTAAACATGTTGAAGTACGTAATTAAACAAAATAGGTACTATTATTATTTTTATTTACAGAAGCATGACGTCGCGGTCGCAAAATATTTTAACTTACTCAATCGCCCAGAATTAACAGCAAAGCTAATTGCCTAAGTATCAAAAGTAAGTGGTTTTGCTACGTGTCTTTATTGGTTAAATCTTACTAGGTAAGTACTTACATAAGTACAGCATCTAATCGTTTAATTTTTATTTCAGTATATTACTGGACGCATTTTGGAAAAAGAGAATATTCCCAACACAATTCCCAAGATTTCGTAATTTCGTTACCTGTGTAATGTTTAAGTGAACATTACACAGGTAACGAAATTACGTTTGATATTATGATTCCAAACCCAAAAACTGCTGAAAATATTCAACCATCAGTCGATACACCCGTGGCCTTGACTGAAACCAATGGTTTTATCGCAACACCATCAAAACGTTCATCCAGATCGTCATCAAGTTGTTCCAGCTCATCTTCAAGTTCCGATAGTTTTACGAGTACAACTTCTAGCAGCCGCCTATCGTCCCGCAAATGTTCCCGAGAATCTCGAGCACTACCTATTTTCAAAGATGATTTTATACTATCTGAAGAACAACCACTAATTTCTCGGCCACACTCTACGTGGGAGACGTAGATTATGGCCAAAAATTTTCTATCTTCTTTGACTCTTCAAAATGTTGAACCAGTAATAACACAGCAAGTTCCTACCGTGGATTCTTGCATTTCACCGATTAATTCTGCAGAAAGTGATGCTGAACTTAGTGATAACGATCCAACCTATAACGGAGAACCAGTAGCTAGACAGCGTTCTTCGAGCACATGGCCGTGAGACCTTAAGGAATTAGTTTCGAAGAAACTAATTGATCCTTACTACGCCACCTATTTTGATAGTATGTTATCGTCTTGAGTAGTTAATATTTTTGTTTAAATTTGAAATACGTCTACTAGAGTACATCAGAGATAATTTGAGGCTATTTGTTATTTAAATGGTATGCTATTTAAATAACAAATAGAATCACATTATCATCCATCTTATGTTATAACTAAAGGTTGATTATAATTATTATATAAGATATGACTGAAATGAAGAAAATATATAAAAGTTTTATTGTTAAATGATTAAAAAAATGTTTTGTTCTAAGACTTGTAATAAAAAAGTTTCATTGTCGAATTATTATTTTTATATATGGTATTATTTTTTTATTATTCCATGTATTTAGTCTATGTGCATACAAATGACATTTTTAAATATTAATATAAAAAATATAAACATTTAAAAATATATAAAATAGTAGCCCACCGGTATCGGGAACAGGGTCCAAGCTACCGGTGGTCAGGGCTCTTGAGAGAAGAACCTCCTCAAAATACGCGCCGTTTCCAGAAGTACTGCTTTCTGGATCAAGCCCTTGATCCAGCTGCCCAATGAGAGCCTCCTTAGATGTTGGTCGAGGCAAGAGCCAATGGTATAATTGCCAAGAGGCAATTATACCATTGGCTGTGACGACGTCTTCACATCCCACATGTCGACAACCTCGCGCGCCAGGTCAAGATATTTTTTTTATCTATCTCAGGTTTCACGAGGTTCTCGTCATGGGGGACTGCTATATCAACAATCATTGTGCGACGATCTAATCGGTCTATCACCACTATGTCAGGCTTATTGGCAACATAGTCCTGTCAGTAACGATAGACCGATCCCAGTACAGTGTAATATTGCCATTTTCGAGAACTGGGTCGGGCACATACCTATAGTATGGTACTTTTGATTCCACAAGATTGTATTTAAGAGCAAGTTGCTGGTGAATATATATAATATTGTTTTTTATTATTATTAAAGGATCTATTTTTAAGTTGGTAATGTCAAGTTTATAAAAATGTTTATTTGAAGTTTATTTAACATTTGAAAAGTTCTTACTTAATTAATTATTTGCCATTTTGGATGTTTTAATTTTAAGAATAATAAAGCTTAATTTTTTATACATTTAGTTTTCTTTTTTATTTCATTCGTATTTTACATTAGGGCACTTTTACTAATTTATGATAGGATATATTGTGTGATAAAGCATTATTTTGTGATAGTCCTTATTATTTTGAATATCATTAGTCTTGTAAAGGCTTATTACAAATATTGCCTTCAAAAATAAAAATATTAAAAAAGAGGCCTAACTCGGAAGAGCTTTAAAAAATATATTTATTAGTACTTAAATATTTGGTTTTGTAGTTTTTCTGCTATTAATACCGTAGTACATGTAACGTAGACTAGGTACAAAAAAAATCAGAGCTATAGCACTTTAAATTATGATGTTATCAATAATAGACTAAAAACATCGGATTCCCTGAATCTTAAAACATGTTTTCCCAAAAGTTGATATTTTTGAAATATGCCTTTACTTTATTAAGGGTGCGATTTGTTAAAACTTTATTTTAAAATCATTGAGTTTTTTACTTAAGAAATAACTTCCGAACAACAACCCTTTATATGAGTTATTTTGCTCCAAAATTACCCACGTTTAAGCATTTATTATAATTTTATTTGTTACAAATAAAATTATACCTTTTAATATTTCCCGCATTGTAATAAGTTAAATTCATTACCAGTAATACGTAATGGTAGAAAGGACTTTGGTGCACTCAAAAATGATTGCGTAGAAGCGAGTTTAATAAGATGTTACCCATCCATGAACTAACCTCCGCAAGCGTCACTTAACCTTGAAAATCGACCCTTTTTTTCTGGTTGGGAATATCATCGAATAACTTCTCCCGCTCTGGGTAAAGCGGAAGGGAGGACCATGAGATCTACGAGTGTAAATATTTATAAAAAATACATAAATATATAAGCTACAAAAATATTAATTGCTTAATTTAAAAACCAACAGGTAATCGATATTACTAAGTCGAACAAAATTTTCTTGGAACTTCAGAACTAAGTTAGCGGAATTTTCTAAACCAATGTTTGTTAAAATGCTATAGTCTGGATAATACTGAGAATGGTTTTGATCCATTAGATTAAACTAACAGCTCTTTGAGTATTGAATAAATATCGGCCAGAAAATATAATTGAGATGTTAATTTAAACGTTTAAATTACTAGTTATGCTTAATGCTTGCATTTTCATTGGGTATTTCATATATTTAAAAAAAATATATATATTATAAAAAATATTGCGATATTAGTGTGCAATAAAATAATTCAATCCATTAATCATTTTCATTATACCAGTGGTGTCTCAGGCAGGCAGGCGAGGTGCGAGCAGTACTAGTTTTTAATTAATATCAACGTCTCTGTTATTCTTTCTTATATTATCTTTTGCGTTCTACCACAAATAATCATCCCGTATATTTCCAACCTTACCCAGTCTTCATATTTGCATACAAAGTACGGACACGGAAGGGACACACATTTTTCAGAACCAAATAATGGTCGCTAAATATTTTAACGGGGTCTTACCCCTAAAAATAGTGTCGATATTCTTTTATTTATAACGCCATCTAGCGGTGTAACGACGTACTGAATTATTTTTTATGTTTACCTACCAATATTGTATTTATGGTGACGTGATTATCATAATGGAGGTTAATAGTTTGTAAGAGATTTGACGATATGTTCAGGGTACGTGTTGGGTTTGGGAATAAAATAGTTATAGTGGGAGTTCTAGTGACGTAGCTAAGCGTGGGCTTAGATAGATAGATAGATAGAATACTCTTTATTGTACACCAATAATTTAAACAAGCACTTGATTTACAATAATGCAAAAAAAAAATGGTTACAATGGCGGTCTTATCGCTGATAGCGATATCTTCCAGACAACCTTTGGATGGACTTTAAGAACATAAAACAAAGAGGGGAGGAGAAAGTCAGTGTACTTACCTCAAATATATAACATACACAAAAAGTAACTAAAGTAGCTAATATAACTATATATATAGGTATATATAATACAACACAATACATAAATAAGTATAAATAAATATATGTGTTTCATATATATAAATATGTCATAAGGAAAGAAATACAAGGTAAAATCATAGGAGTGTATAAAAATGATTGACAACAGAGCTTTTAAAAGCAGCAAGTGACTGCGCTTGTCTAACTGACAACGGCAATGCGTTCCACAGACGAGTAGCCTGCACCGTGTACGATGAATCATAAAATTTTGTGGAATGCGCAGGCATTGAAAGTGTCAAATTTACCGATGATCTCAAATCTCTAGTATGTGTGTCATGAAGGAACTTAAAACGTTCTTTGAGGTAAAAGGGAATTCTTGGATTGAATAGAATATTGTAAAGTAATGATAAAATATGCGCATTCCGGCGAAGACGGATAGGCAGCCACTTGAGCTTAATACGAAACTGAGAAACATGATCGTATTTGCGCAAACCAAATATGAATCTGATACAGAAATTTTGGAGTCGCTCAAGCTTATCTAGCTGCACTTCAGTGAGGTCTGGAAAACTTGCATCAGCATAGTCAAGAATAGGAAGAAGGAGAGATTGGGCGAGCGCAGTTTTAGTGGCAGTTGGCAGGAAATTGCGCAGTCTACGCAAAGACCCCGCAGATGCAAACAGTTTGCGACTCACTTCTTGTAACTGGGGACCCCAAGACAAGTCCTTATCTATGTAAATACCCAAGTCTTTCACTACATCACTATAAGGTATTACTGCACCATCAAAAACAATTTGGGGAAGGTTCATCCAGTCAATTTTGGATCGCATTCTAGAGCTGCCAACCACAATGACTTGGGTCTTCGCAGGATTAACCTTCAGACCATGATCCAAGCTCCATTGAGAAATACGTGCTAAGTCATTATTCACAATGATCACTGCCTCAGACAGTTCATCTACGGGAGCTTGCGAATAAATTTGCAAATCGTCAGCATAAAGGTGGTAGGATGAGAGAAGTTCATTAGAAATAGAATTTATAAATACAGCGAAAAGAAGAGGAGAGATAACGCCCCCCTGTGGAACGCCGGCAGTGATATTGCACCAAGAAGATGATGAATCTTCAATGCGAATACGTTGTCGGCGGCCACACAGGTAACTTCGAAACCAATCAATTGCTGTTGGAGATATGTTAAGAGAGCGGAGTATACTGAGCAGGACATCGAAATCGACAGTATTAAAAGCGTTGCTGAAGTCCAGTAACGAAAGGACCGTCAACTTCCCATTATCCATACCTGATCTGAGATCTGAGGCTTAGTGGGCCGTCGCTCCCAGACTTTACGCAGATGACTAAATAATAAAACCTTTTTTTCAGATCTATGTTTTTTTACGGTGGTTGGAGCAATTGAAGTTAAAAAAGTTATAACGGCTCCCAAGAAAGTTCTCCGTATGGCCACCGATCACAATAAGTTGAAATGCCTATAGAACCGCTGGCTGATGAATATATACTGGTAATCGTATTTGTAGCACGTCCTCACAACATAAGGTCCAGTTGAAAATCAGGTTCGGGCAATTTGCAGTTGTCTGGCATTTTGCTGAACTGGGCCTATTTGGCACAGCCATGAGGCACACGCAACGCAGTTTTATTTAATTAAGTTGTTATTTTAGTTTTATTTAATTACTTTTTTTTTGTTTTATTTTTTTTTGTATTTATTGTGTGCCTTTAGATCTGGGTCAGCATTTTTTATCACTAGTGTAGGTATACTATCAATGCCTGTTGCGGAGTCATTTTTTAAGTTAGAAATGATTGTTTCTATCTCCAAAAAGTCAACGTCAAAGAGTACCATAGAGTCTCTTGGTGATTGAAACTGGCTAGATGTTTGTTGTATATCATACCAATTTTTGTCGCGCGTTTTTAGTATCGCATTAGCAAGAGTCTCCCCGATTCCTGCAAAATAGTCGTTAACGGAGTTGACTGACACCTGTGGATCTTGATTCAGGGTTAGCAACTCGCTGGGAGTGGGTGACTTTTTAAGGTAGGTAATTTTATTTATGGTGTTCCACATACCCTTGGGATTGTTTTTATTTTTGAGGAATTCGGATTTTTCATACTCAGTTTTTAATTTTTTTAAGAGATTATTGCAAAAATGCGGTATCTAGTATACGTCACCTTCTGGCAGAGAATTCCACAGCTTGGCTGTGCGCGCAATAAATGTGGAGGAGAAGCGCTTGGTACGACAAGACGGTATATCAATCATTTTTTTTTTTTATTGAAAATATGTTCGCGTTTGACCACTATCTCACCTCATGGTAAGTGATGATGTGATCGAAGATGGAGCACGCTTACCTAAAAGTAACCTATTCACTCTGGACTTAAAGACTCCTAGGTTGTAGCTGTCGTGAAACACAGGCTCCGGCAGGGAATTCCGCTCCTTAGCCGTACGCACAATATATACAAACAAAGCATGGGTGGTATCCAGCCGTGCGTCTGGTAGATCGGTAGTGAAAGGGAGATGGAGGACCTGCGCACACTCCCCGAAGTAGAATCTGTAGAAAACAAGTATTTTTTGGAAATCTGTATGAGGCCGGAAACCTTAGAAATCGTTGGGAACGTCTATCATTAGCATTACCAAGCAATCATCATTAAAATCTGCTTAGTTTTTTCCCAAATTTGTCGGGATCGGCTTCCTGACTAACCGGATGCAGCAGACTACTAGTGTTTTACATAGAGCGACAACCTATCTGACCCAGTAACTGTGTAACACGATAGCCGTTGGTAAGACTGGTGTAAGATTTTTTGGCTACCCATAACGACTGTCAAAGATAGTTTATTTTTGGCTACCCATAACCACTGTCAAAGATAGTTTATTTTTGGCTACCCATAACGACTGTCAAAGATAGTTTATTTTTGGCTACCCATAACGACTGTCAAAGATAGTTTATTTCTTTAATAAAAAATTGGCATGTATGTTAAAAACATTACTTTTTTAGGGTTCCGTAGTCAACAAGGAACCCTTATAGTTTCGCCATGTCCGTCTGTGTTTCCGTCTGTCCGCGGTTTAGCTCAAAAACTATTGGTACTAGAAAGTTGTAATTTGGCATGAGTATACACGTCAATGACGCCGAAAAAGTGGTAAAATAAAATTTTGAAAAAAAAAAAACAATTATTTAAGGTAAAACCTTCCCCTACATGTAAAGTGGGATGATATTTTTTTTTATGTCCTTCCTATAGTGTGGGATATCGTTGGATAGGTCTTTCAAAAATATTAGGGGTTTGGGAAGACCGTTTTTTGATTAAGTAAACCGTTCGTGACTTATCAAGCTTTAAAGTACCAATTTTCGTTAGAGTCAAGTGTCCCCCCTCTATCAACTAAACGGTTGTAGTTAGAAATTCAAATGTCACGACAGTAATACCTACATATAACGAAGTTTAAAGAAAAACTATCACACATAAGTGGGCTTTACAAGTTTACGAGTAATAGAGGACCAATTGTATTTGACTCGAAAATTTCGAACAATTCTATAGAAATTTCGATAGATGGCGCTAAGCGCCAGTTGTATCGTGCTAGTTTCTTGTGACGATTGAGTAGTGTAGCTCTGTGTCCGTGTTTAAATTCAAAACACCGGCTATGACAAGTTTTATACAAATCTCTAAAAGAAATTAAAACTTTCCGTGTAAAATTGTCGGATCAGGTGAGGATTTGTATAGGAAGTCAAATTAGTTAGGTAGTCATGTTTGGCTTTTAGTTAGAGCATGGTACGAAACGATCAGTCAGCGAATACGACACGCAATTGGCTGTTATAAAAACTACGGAACCCTACACTGCGCGTAGCCCGACATTCACTTGACCGGTTTTTTTATTTGTAATAGGCTCGCGTTTGACCACCATCTCACCTGATGGTAAGTGACGATGTGGTCGAAGATGGAGCACGCTTGTCTAGAAGTAACCTATTAATTCTTGACTTAAAGACTTTAAAGAAAAATCAACATTAACAAATAAAACCGGTCAAGTGCGTGTCGGGCCACGCGCAGTGTAGGGTTCCGTAGTTTTTATAACAGCCAAGTGCGTGTCGTATTCGCTGACTGATCGTTTCGTACCATGCTCTAACTAAAAGCCAAACATGACTACCTAACTAATTTGATTTCCTATACAAATCCTCACCTGATCCGACAATTTTGCACGGAAAGTTTCAATTTTTTTTAGAGATTTGTATAAAACTTGTCATAGCCAGTGTTTTGAATTTAAATACGGACACAGAGCTACACTACTCAATCGTCACAAGAAGCTAGCCTGATACAACTGGCGCTTAACGCCATCTATCGACATTTCTATAGAGTTGTTCGAAATTTTCGAGTCAAATACAATTGGTCGACTATTACTCGTAAACTTGTAAAGCCCACTTATGTGTGATAGTTTTCCTTTAAATTTCGTTATATATAGGTACTACTGCTGTGACATTTGAATTTCTAACTATAACCGTTTAGTTGATAGAGGGGGGACACTTGACTCTAACGAAAATTGGTACTTTAAAGCTTGATAAGTCACGAACGGTTTACTTAATCAAAAAACGGTCTTACCAAACCCGTAATGTTTTTGAAATACCTATTCAACGATATCCCACACTATGGGAAGAACGAAAAAAAAATTATCATCCCACTTTACATGTATGGGAGGTACCCTAAATAATTGCTTTTTTCGAAATTTAATTTACCACTTTTTCGGCGTCATTAACGTGTATACTCATGCCAAAATACAACTTTCTAGTACCAATAGTTTTTGAGCTAAACCGCGGACAGACGGACAGACAGATGGACATGGCGAAACTATAAGGGTTCCTTGTTGACTACGGAACCCTAAAAACGGTTTGTAAAAATTGGGGCCTTCCGCATCTGAACGAGGCAGTAGCTGCATCTCGGATTACATTGATCCCCTTACATAATTTGATAGATAAGACAAATGAAAGCCCAGAACAAAGGCTAACTTGCTTTCCGAGCACAGCAAAATCCACTTATGACCTTTCAGCCTTTAAAACAAAAGTAAATAGGCATCTTCTGGGCTCGCTCGTCACATCGTAGAATTCATCTATCGCTTACCATCAGGCGAGATCGAGGTCAAGAGAGGGCTCAACTGTAATAAAAAAAATATGTTTATTTCTCATGAAAAAGTTACAAGTTGTAGGAACATATTATTTAAAAATATGGTGGCTGTGATAATTTACATGAAATTTTTGACCCTATCCCCTGAAATAGGTGGTAACCTGTATCTCAAGGGGTAGCGTTCAGCCATACGTTATACAATCCAAAAGTTATCGAGTGCCACTACTATTTACAAGATTAGCAATTTTATATCTATGAAAGTAGAGAGTAAAAAAGTAAAAACTAAAACCCGACTACGACAAAAAATCGACGCTGAAAAAGTATGAAACAAGATTTTCAGGATGCTGAAATAAACAAGGATACTGGCAAAACAAGAACAGAACAAAAATAAAAGCCGCTGTCACACGTTATTAATTGTTTTGTTACGGTTGATATCCTATATAACGTGTGACTGCGGCTTTTATTTTTGTTCTGTTCTTGTTTTGCCAGTAACCTTGTTTATTTCAGCATCCTGAAAATCTTGTTTGATACTTTTTTAGCGTCGATTTTTTGTAGTAGTCGGGTTTTAGTTTTTTACTTTTTATTATTTAAACTATTTTGGTGTTAAATCACTGTGCTTCTATACTATTTACTTTATTTTTTATAAGTTCAAGTGAAGCCCTTTCAAATGATACCAAACACGGTGTATCTATCTCATTTTTATTTTTACACATGACTTTACGTCCGCTAGAGGGCGCCACGTTAAATTTAAGCAATATTTTTGATAAGTACAAGTGAAGCCTTTTCAAATGATACTAAACACGGTGTATCTATCTTATTTTTATTTTTTTACACATGATTTTTTGTCCACTAGAGGGCGCCACTTTAAATTTAAGCAATGTTTTGGAAATGTGCATGTGACGCCCTTTCAAATGATATCAAACACGATGTGTTTATCTTATTTTTATTTTTTAACACAACACTTTTTGTGCGCTAGAGGGCGCCATATTGGGTTTTGTGACACGTCACGTAGTCTATGTTCAGCGGACGGTCAAGACGATTCTAACGATACCTCATTTGTCGAGTTCCGATAAGTAGCTTTTGAGCTATGAGGGAACAGATGAACATACACACATACATACATAGCCTGTCAAAATCATAACCCTCCTTTGGCTTTGCCGTAGTCGGGTAAAAATAGGCCAAATGCGAGTCAGACTCGCCCATGAAGGGTTCCATAGTAACTATAATAATATAATGTAATATAAAAAAACCAAAAGTTGACATTCCATGACCACATTTCCACCGTTGCTAAGGAATCATTCAAAAGACTCGGGTTTGTTCTCAGAAACGCACGGGATTTTCGTAATATGCATGTTGTGCAACTCCTATACAATACATATGTCAGAAGTAAGTTGGAGGCGAGCTCTTGCGTATGAAACCCACATGAGGCTTCTTATGCTCTTCTACTTGAAAAGGTCCAAAAAGCATTTTTGAGATTTCTGTATAAATTCCGTTTTGGTTACTATCCGTACTTATATCCCACCAATTTTCTCATAGGATATTTAGGATATAATATATGTTACAAACTAGAAGAGCCTATGACCAGCTAAGTATTATGCTTAAAATATGCAAGGGAATAACAGATGCTCCTGATCTCCACAATGAGCTGATTCGCCTTTACGTTCCAAACAACTACCTCCGTAGCCGAAAACACCGCTTACTAGCAGTACCTACGAGCCGTACTGTCGCCCGCGCTTCATCTCCGGTTCCCCGTGTCCTGACTGCTCTTAACAACCTCATGGAAGCTAGCCCAGATTGTGATATATTTGCAGATGATTTTAACATAGTATTGTCTGTTTGCCTTAAAATATGCGAAAGCCAAATAGTTTAATTATTACTATTCTTTATTTTCTTTTTAATTTTAATTTAATTGTTGTTTTGTATGTTTAAGTCGAGTTTTGTTTATGTATATTTTATTCTAATTGTAATTTCTGTTTTTATTTCTCATTTTATTTTTGTTCTTGTATTGTGTTTTTGTATTATGTTATTGTAATTGGTTTTTTGTAAGCCGTTATAACATAAATAAAATAAATAAATATAATATATATATTCATTTAACAAAAAAAAAACCTTAGAGATTTCTTACAACTAGCTTATTTACATTTTTTACAACTACGCCAAATAACTTTGTTTTTCATAGTGTTTGTATGAATTACAAAGTTATATTTGCGGTTTTAGAAAATATGCTGTATCTCAAAAACTGCTAACTCGATCTCGTTCAAACAATTTTTTTTAGATTTTTCACTGCATTATTATAGAAGTTAGAGGGGGGGCACATTTTACCAATTTAGAAGCGTATATCTTTTAAATGATTAACTTTATGAAAAAGTGGTTTTAGAAACCACAATATCATTTTTAAAGACCTGTCTATAAATATCATACACGCATAGGTCTCATGAAAAACAAAAATTCAGATTTAGTTCCATGTTTTTTTTTAATTTTTTTTTTTTTTTTTCTTAAAATCGGTAAGCAGTTTACAGAATACATCTACCTATCAAGTTTCACATGTATAGTCTTAATAGTTTCGGAATAGAATGGCTGTGACATACGGACGGACGGATGGACGCACGGATGGACAGACAGACAGACAGACATGACGAAACTATAAGGGTTCCGTTTTTTGCCATTCGGCTACGGAACCCTAAAAAGTAGGTATGTGAGGTGAGCTGTATGATGCAGAGAGTATGTGTAAGTGTAAAGTAGGTAAGTGGTGTGCATTTTTTGTGAATGGATGTGGTGTGTGAGTGATGTGATGGAATGATGTGTATATATGTTAAGATAGTAACCCACCCACCGTCCGACCATTGGAGATCGATCCGTACGGCTGTTATTATTTAGCCAGAAGCCCCTCAGTGTTACAGGAAAATTGTAACAAGATGTTACAGGATAATTCCTCAACACCATAAAACTGCACAACTAACGTGATTACAGGAACCACATCAAAATCCAAACGACACCATCAAAACTACCCAACAAAGTAACAGAACTGAAAAGTTAGCGAGCTCAGCATAACACAAATTATGTTGGTTATACCCGGCGGGATCAGCGTTAATTGGATGAGCTAGCTAGCCACTTCGTTAGCGCACCTAATAATGATCAAGCTTTATTAAAGCATCGCTGGAAGGGATTTAGAATCATTAAGACCATTGAAAATTTTGAGTTCTATTGGATCGGAATGTGGGCTGGAGTGATTGGCTGTGAAGTGAATACAGTCATGTCAATTCATTGTTTGGGGATATTGAAGACTTTAGTCCGATACGACGAATCTTATTAAACTTTGGAATTTATAGTAAAAAGTATAATATTTGGTTTATTAGTTAAAGTGTTAAACTTACTATAGCTATTAGGTACATAAATAAATGTACGATTATTATTACTTAAACAACTGAAGGTTCAAGTAATCTTATTTGTTTTATTGATAGTAGGCTCGCGTTTGACCACGATCTCACTTGATGGCAAGTGATGTGGTCGAAGATGAAGCACGCTTACTTAGAAGTAACCTACTTACCCTTGACCTAAAGACCCCCAGATTATAGCTATCAGGAAACAAAGACTCTGGCAGGGAATTCCACTCCTTAGCTATACGTACAATGAAAGTATTCCCAAAACATTTTTTGCGTATGGGTGGGATGACACTGATACTATGTAAATATGGCGCATCGCCGTTTGACTTGTAGTCTGATGATGGAACATATTCTAACGAGATATCGCGGCCCCGGAACGCAAGGGAAACTGAAGGAGCAGGGTAAGTTTTTAGTCATTGGTCGAGGCCATGCTGCGGGGCGAGATGGAGAGGGAAGCGGTCGCCTCCTTCTGCGAAGCAGTCATGCTATCGAAGGAGGAGGCCGGCCGCGTGAGGGAGAGGATAGCGTCCTCCCTCCAGCCCAGCCGCAGTGGTAGACGCCCACGGCGTCGGACGTCGGCCGACAATCTCCGGCCACCGTAGGTGCGGGCATGCGGACAGCGAGTAAAGGGCAACTCGCTGTCCGACCATGGACCATGCCCGGGTCGACGGCGCGTTGTGTTCCACGCGCGCCTCAAAGAGCGTCAGCAAGATAACGAGGCCCCCCTGTAGAGAGCTGAAGCCTGCCGGGGTCGTGGGACTTATCTCACTACCGTGATCCCGGAACGTAAAGGGCTATTGAAGGAATACTGTGGATTTTAGTCAGTACAAGTCTGACAGTAGTAGTAGTGATTTGCCGGTTCTGGCGCACCACCGCTTCTGGCGCAATCGCGGTCCAGGGCGTTTCAAACCTAAAAAAAAAAAAAAAAAAAAAAAAAAAAAAGGTTTTGGGGTCCGCTGATCACGTTTCTGCAATCCTTTTTTGCGTAGGATGCATGGTTCCGGAGATACAGAAATCAATTAACAACAATCTGTTTCATTTCCGGTGACCCGAACCTCATTATCGACTTTCATTGTTCGCCTTTTCTTATCTATTGTCCGTGCGTCCGGCCGCTCACCCTCATTAGGATTGCATTGACGTTTCTATGTATTACTCATTGTTACTGCTACTGCTATTGTATACTTTTATTGTTCATAGACCATTGCTTACTTTGCTATTCGGAATCATCAAAACGGAATCAATAAAACACATGCGTCATTAACAAATTTTATTTTTATCTACAAAATATGAGCGGAACATCTCATCCACTAAAATATCGTTGTACAGTGTGTTCCCTGTAAATATGTTTGTAAAACTATGCATTGAACATCCCTGAAACTTATATAGCAAATACATTAAGCAATATTCACCACAAACTGAAGTCCAATCATTCTGAATCCTATCAATACTCCAGCCCCATCTTTTACAATTCCTTTTCAAAAACTCGAGATGATATCGCGCAGGTGTTCGCCCATACGAATCAAAATATTGACCGATGCCATTCGTATCGATATGTACAGCTACCCAGTGTGAACCTGGCTTATCATCCGCATCCAAATTGCATATTATATACGTTGGTGCATGGGTATACATAGGGAGTCTATTAGCAGCATAAACATTATTTTCTAGACTGGGATGAATCTTTTTCAGATGTTTTTGTACTTCTAGTGTATCCATGATATAGCATATTATTACACTACCAATCTATTCAATGGTTGTCATAGGAATGTTCAATTATAGTGATTTGTAAATATTAAATCGCATTATTTTGTAGCACTCACAAAACAGGTTGATGCCAGCAATGTGAGATAAGTTTGTTGACTCATAGAGTTACTATCAGTTTCCGGAGGAACGTGAGATAATTTTGGTGATTCATAGAGTTACAATCAGTTTCGTTGTATTTAGGAATTTGTTTTAGATAAGAATAGTGCTATATAAGATCGTACCATTGCCGTCATGCAGTCAGTCTATGGTCGTTTGACCGCAGTGGATTGTATACGTCTACCAATACTACGTTTGTGTTACTTCAACGCATCAATGGCCATGGAGGTAAGTGTTTATTCTATTGACAAACTTACTTGTATTCTTGTTGTTGTTTCCTAACGTGTGTGATTAAGTGTAAACAAATTGATATTAACATGATAACTGTCTTGTTGCAGAAATCATTCAACTTCGATGAAAATACCTATAAACAGTATTACTACTCACCGCTCTCCCCTCAACATGAAGAAGAGAACGATGACATCATTATTAATAACACATGTGATGGTGGAAAAAGGAAATCACAACCGATTGATCATTTTTTTGAAGTCGCACCAAAAATAAAAAAGAAGAAACTGTTATCGTCAACCGTGGCACGAGCCGCTAGAGATGGTGTATCATACATTTCTAGTAATTCTGACGACGGAGACCAAGCGACGCATCTCATAAAAATTGAAATGTACGATATGAAGAAGCTATGTAAGATTCCAACTACTGATCATTGGAAACACGCTACCACGAGGATTAAATATTATGTAAAGAATAATAAGGATAGCATCTACGACAGCACAAACGGGCTCGTATACAACATTACAAAGACAATAGCAGAAAGTGAAAAAGTTAAAAAATACTTTTTTAACAATGACACCCATTAGTTGATTAGTGAATGTGATTCTGTTTACTTAAATTACTTCTGTGTACTCATTAGATTCTACCTGACTCGTCATTAATAACACATGCGATGGTGGAAAAAGGAAATCACAACCGATTGATCATTTTTTTTTGAAGTGACACCAAAAAAATAAAAAAGAAGAAACTGTTATCGTCAACCTTGGCACAAGCCGCTAGAGATGGTGTATCATACATTTCTACTAATTCTGACTATGGAGACCAAGCGATGCATCTCATAAAAATTGAAATGTACGATATGAAGAAGCTATGTAAGATTCCAACTACTGATAATTGGAAACACACTACCACGAGGATTAAATATTATGTAAAGAATAATAAGGATAGCATCTATGACAGCACAAACGGCCTCGTATACAATATTACAAAGACAATAGCAGAAAGTTAAAAAATACTTTTTTAACAATGACATTAGTCGATTAGTGAATGTGATTCTGTTTACTTAAATTACTTCTGTGTATTCATTAGATCCAAGGAGGTGTCGTCTTGTGGTGCTGAGAGAAAAACAAGATTAGAAGGAAGAGATGAGTGTGGCATACGTGAACAGATCACTTCATTGAAAAGCAAAACTACAAAACTGATTGGAGATGAAAAAGTGAAGAATATGCAGTACCCAAGAGCTGAATATCCATTTTTCAGTTCAAAATCTAGACGGTTGTTCAGTTTCGGAGACTGGCCACTCGTTATGAAACAGAAGCCTGAAGATCTTGCAGAAGCCGGTTTCTTTTATACTGGTCATGAAGACAGGACCAAGTGTTTCCATTGTGGTGGCGGTTTGAAAGATTGGGAAGATGATGATGATCCTTGGCAGCAGCATGTTCAGTGGTTTAGTCAGTGTGCTTATGTAAAGTTTAAACTCGATCAGTGTTCTGTATAAGATTGAATAGGGTGTTTATAAAGAAATAAAAAAATAGTATATTGCATATAATTTGTTTTATTAAATTTTATAATTTTTCCTTTAGTTACATACACATAACCTTAACTACTATAGTCTACAGTAACATTTCTATTTTTATCTATTTCAATAATATTATCAAACTCAGCATAAACAATACAGTTAATTGTTTGTATTAGTGAGGATTCAAATCGTACTTCTAATCTTACACTACCATGCTTTATGAGATTCCAATGAGCTGATGAGTTAGCTGATAAATCAGGAGTTAAATCAAATGCTAAAAGACAGTAACCTTTAGCATACTGTTCACGAGAGATTGCATTTCCTTCATTTAGAAAGTGAATACCAGTCCCCGAGAATAGAGTATGATATGCTGATGTAAATATATTATTATTAAAAGATGGTTGCAAAGCTTTTGAAGGTATTTGTTGACCATCAATATATAAGCTGAAAGAGTTAATACCATAGTTTTCAAAGTTAAATGGATTTTTAGTAAGCGAACCATTAAATGCAGAATTGTTTACAAATCCAATAATACATCTTTTGGGTACCTGTCCTAAGAATATATTATCAAGAGTTTTTCCTTGAACACCTGATGGAATTGTTAAAACTTTAACTTCAGCACGAGTAATAGGATATTTAGCAGTGGTAGAAGCTAAAACTTTCTGATGTGCGAGTAATACACTTGGATTAATTCGTGCTCTTCGAACAATAAGAGTTGCGTCTGTAATGCAAACTTTAAACTTTACATCATTTGACCCAGCAATTAAATTAAAACTCTCTCTTGATCGAACTAATTTTACACTCATTTCAACGCCATTCATTAAAAATTTATCTTGGTTGAAAATGTCACCATGAAGATGACCAATCATTTCTATTTCCCTACTTTCATTAACTAATTCCTGTCTTTTAACAAATCCTATGTTTTTACCATCTGTGGAATCCATTTTTCCTGCTGTATCCTCATACCAAAGGCTACAAGTAAGATGAGATTGTTTAGCAGCAGGAGCATAGTTTAAAAGAGTTTCCATGTATGCTCGATAGGCATAGGTATTATTAGGTGGTGATACAAGTTTTTGGTTTAAATAAACATCAAGTTGACTAAAAAGTGAATGCAGCCAATTATTTACAGGTGCTACTGCTGTAGCTGATATCAAGTTTGATGAATCTTGATTTAATACTTTTGCCTTTATCTGGAGTAATGTATGAGACAAATCTATGTAGTCATCGCCTGTTCCAGGAACTTGAAACTCGATAGGTCCATCATCAGCAAGAGATGAAATTGGTTTATAGTGAATCCACAATCCATTTTCAATGCTTGTTTGTGTAGACGGTAATGCAAATAAATCTAATTCTGACTTAACGCACTCACAAGAATGATTATGAAGGAAAGACATATTTAATTTGAAAATATATCTTCGATGTTTTTTGGTTTTAGACCAAGTTTTTTCGTAGCTTTCACTTTAGCAGTTAGTGGTGGAATGAACGATGCCAATCGTTTTCTTTTAGTTATATATCCAGATCCTGTCATGTTAAATCGATCAATTTTGTTATCAGCCTTTCGTTTTAAGTTCGTACTAACTTGTTTAAGACGATCTTTTATTGAGGCTTCCATAGGACGCGCTTGAACCATATCCGATAAAAGTCCTACTCCAGCGTTTAATGCCTCCTTACCAACCACTCGAACACCACTTGAAAGTAAAGGTAAAACTGATCTAAATAACCCTCCTAAGAAGCTCCCAATACCATGACCGCGTTGGTATGGTGAACCCTTATAAATTACACCAACTCCTGATCCAGCTTGATGTGAATAATAATTTTCATATGGACATTTATGATGATCATGAGGAGAATACATTATTATAATTTGTGGAAATGTAGTTTGATACACACGGTTCCGAACTGGAATGGTATTTTTTGTCCTGTGCTCGATCTTATATCTATTTCCAGCGTATCGAACTCTCTTCGCATAACAGGTAAGTAGTGAGGTGGAGAGAAAACGTGCATTTTATTCGCACCATAAATGTATTTTGAAGGATCTAATGAAATGACTCTTAATAGCGGAGTCATAACATCACCCACAATCTGAGGATCGATAATGTCACAATATAGAAATAGTTGAGATGGTAACCCTAAGTGTAAATTAGCAGGACACTTCCCAAAATTTCTGTCTAGAAGATTTGTATTTGGTTCATAACCTAGTTGTAAACTTAATTTGGGTGATAATGTTACGGATGTTATATTTTTATCCAAAACAGAAATAGACACAAATTTTGTTATTTCATCATAACGAAATTTTAAGTTCTCTCTGATACCATTTAACGCTCTTAAAATATGTTCAACGTTATCATAGTTGGTAGCCGGAATATGTTTTTTGTAGTACACTGTTGATGGTTTATCTTCATTAGGCATTAACATGGTTTTTGTAATGTACACAACATTTTCATGATCTTGAACAGTAAACATGGTGCATGGATATTGAAACTCGACAACTCCAACCGACCATTCGCCTTCTAATTTCATAGCTTTTGGTAATTTTGTTGAAAAATTTGTGGTCTTGTTATCAGGAAAGTATTCCATTGAACTATTGCTGAGCAAAGTTAAATAAAAACTTTCTTTATTCATATTTCTTTTAAACTAGAAGCTAAAATCCAACTGTTAAATTTATCTGGATAACCTTTCCACTTCACTAATACTTCTTTTCTGTTACCCGAATAACGAGTACCAATTATTTTATCTATTTTATATTGTGAGGTGGGGTTGTAAGTGACCTTCTGTAATTCTTTTTCATAAAAAGTACCAACTATTGCTTCATCTTGTAAATCTGTTATTGTATAAACAACCCATGGAGATCTATCAATTATTGAAGATATAATAAATATTTCATCACTCCAATTTGATTCATATCCTTTTTGGAAAACATGTTTATATTTAGTTATTCGAACATAATCACCCACATTGAAATTTGGTTTTGGATTTTCTAAAGAAAGTTTGTTTGATCCTCTATTATAAAGATTAGTCCAAACTGTCATAATATTGACGGAACTTACATCACATGGGCACATCTTAATACTAGAGTGAATGCTGTGATTATAAGAGTATATTAAATCCTGTAAAACATCTATGTATCTATAAGTATTGTTATGAGTGAAATAACGCCACATTTTCATTTTTAGAGTTCTTTGAAATCGTTCAACAATACTAGCCTTAATATCAGGATTGTTAGTGGTATAGTAATTTATCTTTTTGGATTTAAAGTATTTTTGTACATCTTTTGAAACAAATTCTGTACCTTTATCAGATTGTATGTGAGTAGGTGTGGAATTACTTTCAGTAAATATACTTTCAAAACATTCTTTAGTAGTTTCTGAGTTTTTCTTTTTCATTGGTCTTGCAAAAGCATATTTACTAAATACATCAATAACACAAAGTATATAGTTGAAACCATCATTATATTGAGAATAAGTTCGCATATCACTTAAATCAGCTTGCCACAGTTCATTAATATTTGATAGAATGTACCTATTACGTGGAAATTTTTTCCGAGTGGGTTTATGTAATGTATATGTTTCTTGTGATTGTAACCATTCCTTTACTTGCTTTTTATCCATTTTACCCTTCATGGCTTTTGATAGTTTATCAATACTACCAAAACCAGCGGGGTTAGATGGATCATAATAAATCCTGTTAATTTCTTCTAGTACGGGGTCCATTTTTCCCAATCGAGCTTTTTACGTATTTTAGTTATAGATCTTTTATCTCCACTGCTCGGTGTAGAAAACTCTTGAACTTCAATCTCAGAGGTTTTGTTCAGATCTTTTGCTTGAAGTTGGTTAATAAACTCACATCTCTTTGGATTTCCAATATAAGTAAGTGGTACTTTAATATCTTTTAATGCTTTAGCAAATCTATCCCACCCTATCGGATCACTTCTTTTTAAGGGTCTTAGTGAATCATTTATTAAATCAACAATATTACTTCCAGGAATTTTTTCATTATCAATTATGACTGTGCCTTCATTATCCCAATGTATTTTACTTTTACTTGTTCCAATTAAGTTTAATAATGACTCACCTTTTTTATTATATGTTTTTGGTATTAAACTGAGTATTTGAGTTGGTGTGTAAAGTGGATTTGTGTCATTTTCAACATCCAACAAAGATTCAGCATCAACTGAACTTTTTAGATCTCTATCTTTATTTTTAAAACCAATTTTAGATTCATTTGAATCTTCATTAGATGTATCAGAATAAATTGGTAATCTGAGTGGTTGACGATCCTCTTCGGTAAAGTGAAGGTATCTTTGTAGTGTTTGTAAATATAACATCCACTTCTTGCGGTCTTCCGTCTTACTATTCATAATATTTTGCATTTCAATATCTAATCGAGACAAATTACTATTAACCTTATTTTCTTGTTTTAATTTTTCAATCAATCCAGGTTCAATAAGTATCATTTTCTTTGCATTTTCCATGTTAACTGGCTAGTCCACTTACTAATCCACTCAATATTGCACCTAATATTATTGGTAAGAAAGCCCCTCCTTTTTGTATGATTATATTTTTTCTTAGTTTATGTTTACACTTATGCACCAGTTTACGGAGTATATTTTTGTGTTTATTCAATTTTTGTTTATCTTGATCTTTAAGAGGTACCTTTCCTTGTAAAACGTTATGAATACATTCACAAATACAGTTTATTTCTTCTTCATCACATGTTTTAAGTAACGCTCTTTGATATTTTGGTTTAAGCGTATGCAAAGCGCTTAGCAAATGTTTATGCGTTGTGAGTCGACGATGCATCATTTAGAAATGATTTGAATTGTTTGATTCTTGGTGTATTTAAACTCTTTTGTGGGGACGTAGACTGTACAGTGTCCATTAAATGGGAAGACATTTGTCTTGATACGACAAAAATCATTGGTATTCTGTTTTAAATCAACCATTAAATATCCATGCGCTTCTAAAGTTGCATCCCTATAGGCATCTTCAATGAATTTTGGGTTGTCTGGTGACACTTGTCGTGCTAAATATCTTATTTGAGTTTTATCTCGAGGGTTTTTAAAATATATTATATAACTTGAGTTTAAAGAAATGTCTCTTTGACCTTTACCCTGATGAAATAAATTTTGTGTTAAATAAAATACACTCAGATTCCTGTGATGACTACCTTTTGTAAATATATCCACAATTCTTCCATCAGACTCTCTCATTAGATCATCAATAATAACAAGATGTGGGTTTTCACCATCAAACATATTAAGATTTGGAATTCCTTGATGATAGTTAACATTTGGTAAATTATATAAAGGTTGCATTTCATCAAAGCACCATGTGATCTGATTAAAATCACAATTACATATTTCTTTAACTGATTTTATGAAATTTGTTACAAAATTTGACTTCCCACATCCACTTGGCCCTGCCACAATAGCAGTAAACGGATGGATAAAGTGAAACATTTCACACGTCTAGAGTTCAAAGGGATGAAATAAAAAATGAAAATTATGTTGTAAAAATTAAATATATATATTGCTAAAATTACAAAAAACATGTAACTGATGAAAAACAGACTGATCTGTATACTATTTCTAACACAATTATTACTTATCAGAACTTTACAATCTTCTCAAATGTATGTTCACCGTTTTATTATTACTTAGATATCATTATTTACAATCGAATAATTAAAACTAACACAATTAGTACATCAGAATTTTACAATCTCAAATTTAAACCTACAAATAAAAACCACAATTATCTTACATTATTTACAATCAAACATTAAATTTTAAGTATGTAATAAACTATTATATAACATTATAGTAATAACATAATTTTACAATCAATATAAATTTTGTATAGTACAGAAGTAAAAGTAAAAAGTGTCAACACTTAACGTAATTTATAATGTCCCCAAGCCAATGTATCAATGTTGTTGTCCATAATACATCGTTTGCTATCATTATATGATAAAGATGCTTTATTTATTTTTTGTGTAAAAATAGTGTGCTTGATTGACTTAAACCGAAGCATACTACAATATTGTACATTTTTATTAAACAAACACGATTTGTAATTTTCCATATTCATTTTTTTGGTAACACTTTTGTTAACCCCTTTTGCCTTTGCTATAAATTTATCTTCTACTTCCAAGGCATACATTTTTGATCGCAACCCTACAAATTCCTTCAACACTTTACCATTATTCTCGTCTTTAAAAAAACCTAACTTCTTTTTATTTATTTTTGGATAATCGTAAATATTATTTTCTGGATAGTCTGATGTATCAAAATAGTGAAGTAGGTCAGGTTTTATATCCTCATACAAATTATCTGTAAAAATTTGATATATCAAACTATCGGTATCGGTGTACAATAACTTAATTTTGTTATTAAACTTTTTAACCATGTAGTTATAATGAAATTCGTACATAAGGGTCTTAGATATATCTAAAATACAAAATCCTAAATAAATTGGCTTATCATAAATTAATTTTGTTTTTCGTAATTGTATTGCGACTAAATGTTCTGAAAATATTGATAAACTATGGAATTCTGGTTTTGCAATCAATTCCTGAGCACCTAAAACTTTACCACGATTATCCCAGTGAGTTAGTAGTTTAACGTTTACTCTTTTTTCAATATTTTCCATTGTCTTACCGAAGACAGAATTGTTCATTAATTTAAAAAAGTCTTTTTCAAAGTTTGATTTAGCTAACGTTCTCAAACTAGTATTTAAGTCTATGTATTTCTTTAGCCAAGAACTCTGTTTAAATTTTAAAATTCTATGTACTTTAATTAATTTAATTCCCATTTCAATGCATTGTTTTAAATTCCTGTAGTGAATGATGTATTTATTTTTATTATTTAAATTAGGAACTAATTTAGTTTCTTTAGTATTACCCACACATATGTTTTCAGGACATAATGGAAAGTCAGAATGCAAATTATGAAGTTCATCAGGATATTCCAAATCAACTTCTAAAACATAACCAAAATCAGACGTATCCAACACATTATAATCAGTATTACAATTTATCCATTCGAAACCACCAACAGGAAGGGATTGGGACATTGCCCAACCATATAAATTATTCGCATCAAAATATGTTAGATATGAATTAGCTTTTTCACCATCATAATCCTCCATGAATTTATTATTTGCTCTAGCAAAACGATTGCTACATTGAGATACACCCCCTCTAATACCAGCTTTAAAAAAAGCAATTTTGTCATAGTCCGTTAATAATTCTAATTCTATTTTCGTAAATTTTAACATTGCATCCCAACTTAAACCTGGAGCAGTATAGTAATGGGCAGGATCTAATCCATAAGTTTTAATACATAGCTTTCTGAAGTTTTCGAATACATCGGTCAAAAGTAAAACATCAGTTTTTAAATACAAATCGGAATAATCAGACATACTACTACACTTAAAATGTTGCCAAATATCTTTTGCATGATTATAATCATCATTTGAAATATTTGAATCTGTGAGTGAACTATAAAACTGGTGTTGATCAGGAAGTAACGGATGTTTCAAGCAATCACTATTACGCATAAATTCATAAGGATAAATACCTTTCCGTCTTAAACGTAAAAAATCTTCATTATTAGGATAGTTTCTTTTTAGTTCTTTAAACTGATCGTCATTAAGATTTTTAGCTAGCTGATCTAAACTACATGATAAAAATTTCAATGAATCTACGAATCTTAAGCTTACAGGTTGATTATTTATTGTTAACTGTTTTGAAAATGATATGTATCGTTCTTTATTTTGTGGAATAACTTCAACTTTGCCATCATCGAGGTTTAATGCATGGACAATAAAATGAGCATCGTAGTGACCGAGGTTATGTAAAAATATTGGAACATAACGAGGGGTTCTGTACTTAGAACTACACACTTGATGTGCAACACCCCTAAAACTGCCAGTGTACCAATCAAAATCGTAAAAAGGATCTTCATTTAATTGAGTTTCACAAATATGACAAATGTTTGAATTTGAAATTTTAATTTTATCTTCATCTGATAATGGAACGGGACATTTTTGGAAACAATTTTTTTTAACTATTGTTTTCACATCTTCACAAAGGCGATTCATAAACACTTGTGCACAGTTTGGCCCACTATACGTCTCATATTTTGATAATCTGTCATCATATGAACATTTAATGTAATATCCGAAACTATACACTTCATGTTTTTGAATACTAATTGTACTAGGCTTGGATGGATCGTTACTACATGATTCTATCGGGTTCAAAAATGCTTCAAAGTCTGCATAAACCACAAAAGGCATTTCCAACTTTTTCACGAATTTATCAAATTTTATTTTATTATTTGATGTTGCTTTACCGAACCAATCCTTTTTGGAATCCTTACCGTTTGGTAATTCCGTACAAATATGAGCGCAATCATATTGTTGATGGTTATTAAGTCTTTCCTCTGATGGGAAATGAAGTAAACATGAATCGCATATATAAACTGCGTGATGATTACTCGAGATTTGTGAGCTAACTAACCGCGATAACTTTTTAATATAACAGTAATGATTGTTAGTACCATTCGATAAATATAGTAGGTTGATATGATTAGGTGTACGACATTTTGTTAAATATAAAGGACCTACAACTGAATTACACTTTTTTTCTTTATTATACTCTAAACCAAAAACATTTATACTAATATTGTTTAATTTCTCTACTTTTGATATATCTACAATTTTAACCGGAAAAGAAATACCAGTAAATTTTAGTTTATTTTCATGAATTGCGTATGATGTTACGTGATCTACACTTTTACATACAGGATATAAACCGGAGAGTAATGCCCATTTGAAACACATATTATCATTATTTTTAACATTGATTACAGCTTTTTTTAATTTAATATCCTGAGGAAGATCGATATATGAACTACCACGTAAGGGGTTGAATTTGTTAACATTCATATCTATGTATTTAATTTGATTAAGACTCCAACCACTATCTTTTTTTTCAAATTGACAAATTTTACCAACAATAGTGTCTATTAATGATGAAAAAAAAATATTTAAGTCATCACCCTGACAAATTATATAATTAAACGTTTGAAAATCAAATGTATTTTTAATATCTTTAGTTTGTTGTATGAAATCAGCATGCAATATGAAGTTTATTTTAAAAATTGTATGTTGTTGAATACATTCATTGATTAAAAATAAGATATCAATTTTTAATGAATTTAAAAACGATTCCGGTGTTTCAAAATATTGTCCCGATTGAATTGTTTTACTATTAATTCTATATGTTAAAATTCGGTTGCCAAAAGCGGTTTCAACAACTGTAACATTTGCTAGTGAATTATGTGATTTTAAAAGATTATTTTTGTGAACATTGCTTTTTAAATGGTTATTTAGATACCTTTTATTAATAAAAACATGACATGTGTCACATTCCACCTTATTGTTCTCCACGTTATTTGTTTCAGTCGATGATGTAGAAGCTCCTTCATCAAATTTTACTTTCTTGGGAACCTTATTTTCGTCAGTAGTGATACCTCGTTTGATACCTCTTCCAACTTGTGGTTGACTGTAACAAAACAGCAAGAAAATTATAAGACAAATCTTAAAATAAAGCAATACAACAATAATCTTTCTTATTGAGTTTGTACTTCTAATACTTACATCAACGCTGTTTCAACCATCTCACAGTGATTATACAACTCATCATCATACGATGAATCAAACAGTTCACACTTCTCCATTTCATCACAAACTTTAGGCAGCTCCTGATCGAATTCGTTGATGAATAGTTCCATATTCTCTTCCATGGGTGCGGAAAAGAAAGCACTGGTACACACTTCACTGAAGTTTTCCATCTTTATAGCAAAGAAGAAATTAGGTAGCACAGTAAGTAACAGTTAAGTGTTAGTAGACCAACTGATACCCAATTTCAAATAATATTCAAGATTTCAAATAATGTTCATTATATAGAGTCTAACAAAGGATTAAAAAGTCAGGTAGAATCTAATGAGTACACAGAAGTAATTTAAGTAAACAGAATCACATTCACTAATCAACTAATGGGTGTCATTGTTAAAAAAGTATTTTTTAACTTTTTCACTTTCTGCTATTGTCTTTGTAATGTTGTATACGAGCCCGTTTGTGCTGTCGTAGATGCTATCCTTATTATTCTTTACATAATATTTAATCCTCGTGGTAGCGTGTTTCCAATGATCAGTAGTTGGAATCTTACATAGCTTCTTCATATCGTACATTTCAATTTTTATGAGATGCGTCGCTTGGTCTCCGTCGTCAGAATTACTAGAAATGTATGATACACCATCTCTAGCGGCTCGTGCCACGGTTGACGATAACAGTTTCTTCTTTTTTATTTTTGGTGCGACTTCAAAAAAATGATCAATCGGTTGTGATTTCCTTTTTCCACCATCACATGTGTTATTAATAACGATGTCATCGTTCTCTTCTTCATGTTGAGGGGAGAGCGGTGAGTAGTAATACTGTTTATAGGTATTTTCATAGAAGTTGAATGATTTCTGCAACAAGACAGTTATCATGTTAATATCAATTTGTTTACACTTAATCACACACGTTAGGAAACAACAACAAGAATACAAGTAAGTTTGTCAATAGAATAAACACTTACCTCCATGGCCATTGATGCGTTGAAGTAACACAAACGTAGTATTGGTAGACGTATACAATCCACTGCGGTCAAACGACCATAGACTGACTGCATGACGGCAATGGTACGATCTTATATAGCACTATTCTTATCTAAAACAAATTCCTAAATACAACGAAACTGATTGTAACTCTATGAATCACCAAAATTATCTCACGTTCCTCCGGAAACTGATAGTAACTCTATGAGTCAACAAACTTATCTCACATTGCTGGCATCAACCTGTTTTGTGAGTGCTACAAAATAATGCGATTTAATATTTACAAATCACTATAATTGAACATTCCTATGACAACCATTGAATAGATTGGTAGTGTAATAATATGCTATATCATGGATACACTAGAAGTACAAAAACATCTGAAAAAGATTCATCCCAGTCTAGAAAATAATGTTTATGCTGCTAATAGACTCCCTATGTATACCCATGCACCAACGTATATAATATGCAATTTGGATGCGGATGATAAGCCAGGTTCACACTGGGTAGCTGTACATATCGATACGAATGGCATCGGTCAATATTTTGATTCGTATGGGCGAACACCTGCGCGATATCATCTCGAGTTTTTGAAAAGGAATTGTAAAAGATGGGGCTGGAGTATTGATAGGATTCAGAATGATTGGACTTCAGTTTGTGGTGAATATTGCTTAATGTATTTGCTATATAAGTTTCAGGGATGTTCAATGCATAGTTTTACAAACATATTTACAGGGAACACACTGTACAACGATATTTTAGTGGATGAGATGTTCCGCTCATATTTTGTAGATAAAAATAAAATTTGTTAATGACGCATGTGTTTTATTGATTCCGTTTTGATGATTCCGAATAGCAAAGTAAGCAATGGTCTATGAACAATAAAAGTATACAATAGCAGTAGCAGTAACAATGAGTAATACATAGAAACGTCAATGCAATCCTAATGAGGGTGAGCGGCCGGACGCACGGACAATAGATAAGAAAAGGCGAACAATGAAAGTCGATAATGAGGTTCGGGTCACCGGAAATGAAACACATTGTTGTTAATTGATTTCTGTATCTCCGGAACCATGCATCCTACGCAAAAAAGGATTGCAGAAACGTGATCAGCGGACCCCAAAACCTTTTTTTTTTTTTTTTTTTTAGGTTTGAAACGCCCTGGACCGCGATTGCGCCAGAAGCGGTGGTGCGCCAGAACCGGTGAGCCACGGGATTGGTGCGCCAGAACCGGCAAATCACTACTACTGACAGTCCCTCCGGCCCTGCCCGGGGTGGGAGATCTCATCTGATGATTTTACAACGTAAAAAAAAGGGTAAGGAGTTATTTGATGATTATAATCAAACAAAATAATAAAATTATAAGCTGGTATACCAGCCAAATAACAAAAATGAGTAGCGGACATCCATGAAGATTTTCACCTCATAAAAACGAAATGTCGACTAGCCGAGATAGACAGAAGAGCCGACTAATTTTATGCTTATAATTTCTAAGTACTTTTGGAATTGCCTCGGTCAATGATTACTTTGGTATTCAACTGTTTACTTTAATAGCACAGGCTTAAACTGAGCTTAGCACTAAGATCAAACCTAATACAATACTAATTTCGAATTAAGCGAAGTTCTTGCGGTTTCAACTTAAGTAATGTTTGTTTTAGACTTCGAAATAGTTATAATTGCTTCTATTCTCGGTACAGTTAGCGTCCAATGTATAGCCGCAAGTCTAATGGTATTCAGCTAACATAAAATATTAATTAAATTACTATCGCAAGTCGCCCAATGGTTACGGGTGACTTGCGATTTGCAGGTCGTAGGGATCACAAAGTGTGATCACAATTTGAACCTAAAATGATTAAAAAATTGCCTTTATTATATGCATTACTAAATAGAAAAAATTAAGAAACCTACCTAAAACTATTCCAATTATTAAAAGAATATCTCTCGTAGATGAATATCTATTACTCCAGACACAAGCATACTTAGCTTAGTTGAAGGGGTTAATAAGATCGCTAGTAATGTGAATTCTACCCACATTGCCAAAAATCCCTAAAAAAAAACTTTTTTTTATTACTTGGTCAAGAGGAAAATTAAGAGTGTTTGTTTCTCAATACTACACATATACTACACGTCTCCATTACTATAAGAATTATGTACAGACGCCAGCACATCAAGCTACGACAATCTGTCAAATTTCTTTAATAGATTTTCAACTTTATTGCTAATGAAATTAGGTTCAAGATTGATTGGGAAAATTTGACAGTTTCGGGTAGCTTCATGTGCTGGCGTCTGTACAAACAGTGTTTTAATAACCCTGTACGTATATTTTTGCTAACGCTCCAAAAACTCGGTTAGGGTATCCGACTGCCTTCAGGCGACTCGTGCCTAATCTCAGCGGGCCAAACGCCTCCTGCCGAAGGCTGTACGCCGGCGTCGTGCGGTCCATGGCCCTCTACGGGTCCCCAGTGTGGGCCCTGTGCATCCGGACGCGACCACTAAAGTTGGTCGCATGCCAGAGGGTCATGGCTATCCGAATGATCCGGGGATACCGCACGATCGCCGGCGAATCGGCCAACCTCCTTGCCGGATTGCTGCCCTGGGATCTGGAGGCGACTGCCCTCCAGCGCGTCTATGAATGGCGCGTGGAGGCGCAGCGCCGGGGCGTATCCCCGCTGCCTCGAGAAGTCGAGGCGCGGCGGGAAGAGCTCCGGCGCGATCTCAGGGCAGTATGGAGGGAACGACTGTCGCAACCGACGGCCGGGCACGCCGCAATTGCGGCGGTAAGACCCCTCTTTGAGGAGTGGCTAGATCGGCGTCACGGCGTCCTGACCTACCGCATGACGCAGGTCCTCACCGGACACGGAAGTTTCGGGAGGTACCTGTGTCTGATGGGAAAGGAGGACACGCCTGGGTGTCACCACTGCGAGGGTCGCCCTGAGGACACCGTAGAGCACACGGTGCAAGACTGCCCTGCCTGGGCAGAGCACCGACGTGTCCTCACGGAGGCGATAGGCGGAGACCTCTCGCGCCCGGCCTTGGTCGAGGCCATGCTGCGGGGCGAGAGGGAGTGGGAAGCGGTCGCCTCCTTCTGCGAAGCAATCATGCTTTCGAAGGAGGAGGCAGGCCGCGTGAGGGAGAGGATGGCGTCCTCCCTCCAGCCCAGCCGCAGTGGTAGACGCCCACGGCGTTGGACGTCGGCCGACGATCTCCGGCCACCGTAGGCGCGGGCATGCGGACAGCGAGTAAAGGGCAACTCGCTGTCCGACCTCGGACCATGCCCGGGTCGACGGCGCGTCGTGTTCCACGCGCGCCTCAAAGAGCGTCAGCAACATGACGAGGCCCCCTCTGCAGAGGGCCGAAGCCCGCCGGGGTCGTGGGACTCATCCCGTTACCGTGGCCCCGGTATGTAAAGGGTTATTGAAGGAACACCGTGGATTTTAGTCAGTAAAAGTCTGACAGTCCCTCCCACCCTGCCCGGAGTGGGAGGACTTATTTGATAATTTTACCACGTTAAAAAAAAAAAAGAAAAAAAAAAAAAGGGTATCCGACTGGAATAAAATATTTAAATTTGATTGTGATACCCTGCGTAGTGGATCAGACCGGAATAAAAAAATAATTATAAAATAAAACCGATTCCCCAGGGGATCAGATCAGGGTATCAGACCGGAATAACTCCTTAAATCGGTGAAGGAAAACATCGTGGAGAAACCGACATGTCCTTGGACTGGTCCTAGGTCCATTGGGGACCTGCGTTGTGGATCACTGATTGACTCTTTGAGTAGAGGCCTATGACTCAGCAGTATGAATGTTATAGACTGAATTATAATTGTATGAGCCGAATGCACACCAGTCATAAAGGTATCCTGAATATATTGGCTGTCAGAAAGGATAGCATTATAGCAATAAGTACTAATATTTAGTCTAAGCTACTAACACTCATGCAACTCGCTGTCCGACCATGGACCATGCCCGGGTCGACGGCGCGTTGTGTTCCACGCGCGCCTCAATGAGCGTCAGCAACATGACGAGGCCCCCCCTGCAGAGGGCCGAAGCCTACCGGGGTCGTGGGACTTATCCCATTACCGTGACCCCGGTACGTAAAGGGTTATTGAAGGAACACCGTGGATTTTAGTCAGTAAAAGTCTGACAGTCCCTCCCACCCTGTCCGGAGTGGGAGGACTTATTTGATAATTTTACCACGATAAAAAAAAAAAACTTACTTCTCAAACACGAAGCATGGGGTGTTTACCTGTAATTAGGTGTGCGGTATTAATCTTAATAAATATCAATCATGTTTAGCTGTAACACTTCTTGGTGAACCATAAGTAAATAGCTCTTTTCTCGAATACTGGCTCCGCATTTTATGCATGATACATGTTTTTTTTTTATAAATATGTAATTATATAACGTGTAATTTAAAGGGTACATACATACCAATTGCACGGCTTCTTTCGATGATAACAAACGATATAGCAAGGGTTTTGTAATCCTATGTCTACATGTGTGGAACTTATTAGAAATTTTAATACATTGATACCAGAGACCGAATTTTTCAAATTAAGAAGAACGAAGAGAATTATCGTCTTATTGGCAAGTGACGTGGAAAGTTATTGACCCTCGTAGTGCTGTGACACGTTTGTTATGATTGGTATTCAAGAAATATATGAAACCGATAATTTGGTATCAATTCTTTGAGTCAGTTATTTTGAGCTGAAACTGTACATAGAGACTCCATACCAGATGTTGTCTTCAGCCCTTTTGGATAGATATGGGGTTTCCGTTACACGTAGTAAATACAAACCTTACCTATTAATCTCTTGACGAGGCCCCCTTGTAGAGGGCCGAAGCCTGCCGGGGTCGTGGGACTTATCCCATTACCATGATCCCGGAACGTAAAGGGCTATTGAAGGAACACCGTGGATTTTAGTCAGTACAAGTCTGACAGTTCCTCCGGCCCTGCCCGGGGTGGGTGGACTTATTTGATAATTTTACCATGTTAAAAAAAAAAACCCATTAATCTCTATCTATTGGTGAAAACCACATGAAATACTGTTCAGTATCAAATTTTTAAGTTTATCGCGAACAGACGTATAAAAATATAATTTATACAAAAAAAAAATCAGGATTATTTATATTAAGCAACAATAAAAAACCACTAAGTTTTATCCTTGCTCTATCAAATAACTCTATTATGATGCCAATATTGCTCGGTGATATGATAACTTAGCATTCTACGGTTGTAAGAATTACTAATCCTCTCAATATTTATAATAAATACAAATATCATAAAAGCCGTAGGAAATGAGATATTTGCAATAAATGTAAATAATCGATTTTTCGTCTTTGAAATGCACACCCTACTATAAGTAGGTTTTGAAACAAGTTCTAGGGTACCAAAATAATGGTTTATACAAGTTTATAGCTGACTATCTCTCATTCCGAGATTCTTGCCCTCATTTGACTAATATTCCCGGACAAATAGGTACATCGTCGCCCTTTAATAGTATCGAATCGCCAAAATTATGAAGTTTTTTCAATATGCTTACCTGCTCAATGTAATAGCAACCGTAAACTCCTATTTACACATAGGTACGAGTAATAAAATCTCATAGAACACTAAACTGTCTGTACGTACAATTAACTAAAACAGCTTATGTTCAATGAGGCTGACTCGCATTTGCACATGTTATAGACAAACGATTGTGAACCCTTTTCGTTTGTAAATAGATTCATTTTGCAACGACAGCGATGTGAATATTTCATAAAGGTCGGGCTACACGGTGTACAAAACTCATTATGTAATGTAGTAATGAGCAGGGAGATGCAGATTCCGTTTTACTGTGACAGTTTGTGTGTACCTGGGACCGTTGTTTGGTTGTGGCCCAAGTAAAGACATTGTAGCGATTTCATTTGCCCCATTTTTTATATTCTCAGTTTCCTCGTTGGCCTAGTGGTTGCAAGTGAGATAGCTGAATAGGCCCTGGATTCGATTCCTGGGTAGGGCGAACAGTGCTATTGGATTTTTCAAATATAAATTTCTCGGTAGTAGCCCGGAGTTTGGAAGTTGGTGTGGGAGGTGTGACATCCCGAGCCTTAGAAAGTATGTGAGGCCCTTGACCTTGGGCATGACCGCTCTGCAGTCGTGTCGAATTGCCGTCCCATCAGACTATGAGGGTAAAACCACTGAAAGTGCACCGGCGCCGCGGCGCGGCGCACTTAGTCGTGCACTATAAGATCTCTTGTGCCGCTGGCTAATCTTCACTGATATTTACCGCTGTCGTTGAAATCGGTTTGGAGGACTATTGTTATAAAACCTTATGATAATTGACAATTACCAACTGTCATCTTAGTTTGATTACAAAGTAACCTGTGTTAAAGGTACCAGACTCTTTCACCAAAGTGTATACAATTATTAAGTTATGCCGTCTTTATATTAACAACCACAAATAGAAAAATTAAAATGAAATCGTGCATTCCGTAGTCCTGCTGAGTGCTAGTATTTCAAGTCATCTCTTTTCCAATTAAGGCTACAAAAAAGAACAGCTTCAGGCGTCTGATGAACAAAAAGTACAGCTGTTATGTAGCTTAGCATATGATTCCGATTTTCCACCAATGCCGACCTTTAACTCGTTGAATACAACTTTGGAAACTGATTTTAATATGAATGAAATGAATAAATGTCTAAAAAAAGATACAGCTTCAGGCAGTGACCTGATAACATATTCAATGTTGTACAATCTACCAACCATTGCTAAAGTCTACTTGTTAGATATTTATAATAATATTTTGAGACAAGGCTCTGTTCCTTTACAGTGGCGGGATGTTAAAATATATCCTATTCCTAAAGCTAACAATACGCATAGCACTGCAAGCCCTACACCTAAATTGAGACCTATTGCCCTTATGTCTTGTGTATGTAAAATCCTTCATGCAATGATAACTAATGGTCTTGAAAGGTATATTAAAAAAAAAATTACCACTTAAAACAACGGGATTTAGACGTGCTCAGTCAACTGCAGATAGTTTAGTGCGGTTAGGCTGCGTTTCCACCAGATATGTGCGAGGATGCGTAGCAAGGGATGTGTTTGTAAAGAACCAATAGAATCGCTTAATTTACCTCGCCTCGGTCAGCACAGCTCTGGTGGAAACGGCTCAGCGGAGCTAGATTTTTGCGCATACAAAACAAGCGAGGGATGTGTGCGAGGGATAAGTGCGAGAAATGTGTTGCGAGGGATGTGTTGCGAGGAATATGTGTTGAGAAGGATGTGTTGCGAGGTTTGCGCATACTCGCACCACACATTAATGCGCATTTTCACAGCTCCGCTACACATCCTCGTGGGCACATTTTCATCGCACAGCTTTGGTGGAAACCCCACACATTTTCACAGCACAGCTAGACATCCTTGCACAACACATTTCCATCGCACATCTCTGGTGGAAACGCAGCCTTAGTATCCTACATTCATATAGGTTCCTCCAAAAAGTTGTCTACACTTACATGCTTCCTAGTTATAGATAATGCTTACAATAACATTTCAATCAATAAAGTCGTGACCACATTGGAAGAATTAAGTGTTGGGACGAAATTATCAAGATATATATGGAACTACTTAAGTGAGAGACAATTATCAATTGATATTAATGATGGCAGTAACTGTGGGAGTTTATGTAGATGGACAAGTAAAGGCATTGGCCAAGGAGATCCTTTGTCACCATTATTATTTAATATCGTTACATATACAATTTGTCAGAATATAACAGATGTCATTATATCCCAATATGCAGATAATTTCGTTCTGTATATCAGTAGTAATAAGCTTAGTCAAAGCGCAGTAATTATGCAAAATGCGTTGACCTCAATATAATATGCAGTTCTGCAAGATATAGGGCTCCAGTTATCTGGTAACAAGTCAAAATATTTTATTTTCAGTAGAGGTTACAGGCAACAGGAAATTCAGCTTCAGATTAATAATACACTATTGAGTTCAACCGAAAATATTAAATATTTGGGTGTGTGGCTTGACAGAGGTTTGCGTTGGAGAAAACATGTCAAAGAAATAGTTCAGAAAACTCAAAACATTATGAATTTGCTCAAACTTCTATCTGGTCCATCGTGGGGCATTCATCCAAACCATTTACGTAGATTGTACATAGCACTAATTAGAAGCAGGATCGATCATTGTAGTTTCCTATATGACAACAGCGCTAAAATGCATGTAAATAAGTTGGACATTGTACAAAACCAAGGCTTAAGGATTATTGGCGGCTTTCTTAGAAGTACGCCAGTACATGTCATGGAATTCGAATTGAGTGTACCGCCACTATGTGTACGTAGATATTATCTAGCAGCAAAATATATATTAAAAGTAAAATCATGGACGAATAATGCAACCATTCATGTATTAAATGAACTTAGCGCTCTTTGTACCAACAGATATTGGCGAAATAAAAAGAAATCCCTTTTGTTAACATTATATAACGATACGAAAGATGACTATATAGATAAAAAATGCCCTCTTAAAATGTTTACTTTAGACACTTGGGTAACAGACTTTCAAACGTTAGAGACAATAAATTTTAATTTAGACTGTATAAAATATAATAAAAATAACTATCACATTGATTCACTTAAAAATAATGTCATGGAAGAATTATCAAATAAATATAATGGGTGGCACAAAATATTTACTGATGGGTCAAAGAGCGCTAATGGCATAGGTGCAGCATTTTTTGACCCGTATTATAGTAATAGTGGTAGCTTTAAGATTAATAATATGAATATTTGTATAATGACGACGGAACTCACTGCAATATTAGAAGCTTTACGTTATATTAAAAATAAAAAAATAAATTCTAGGGTGGTCATAATAACAGATAGTAAAAGTGCTTTGCAGCATTTGGCTCGATGCGCTTCTGGTGCATCAATAGCCTATGATATTTTAAATATTATGTATGAATACCAATGCAACAATATTACCCTAAAATTGCAGTGGATTCCGTCGCATTTTGGCTTACAGGGAAATGAGGAGGTCGACACATTAGCAAAAACTGCAGCTATTACTAGGTCAATTCTTAATATAAAATTTTGTTTCTTTGAAATCTTACCAAAATTTAAAATTCATTGCTTAAAATATGGAGAGAGTATTTCGACTTAAATTCATTAGTAAAAGGTATTTGCTACAGGACAATGCAGTGTGAACCTCCTTGAGTTCCCTGGTTTGCCAACATTAGAATTAGTAGAAAATACATTGTACTAGCTCATAGATTAAGGTCTGGGCACATTGCACTCAACAAGTTTGACTATTTAATGAAAAAAACTGATAGCCCTAATTGTGAAGTATGTGGACTTGTTGAAGATGTTCACCACTTGTTGGTGGAATGCACCCGGTATAGAACAGAAAGAGACATACTACTGTCCGAGTTAAATATTAATAATTTAGACATAGGTACCTATCACACAATTTTAGCGAAACTACACTGCGATGATGCAATTAAAATATATAAATTTTTGAATAATTTAAAAAGAATGTAGCAGTAGTATCTCTCTCCTCTTAGGCTACGATGAGCCTGGCATGATCATAAGATTAAAGGGCTCAAAAAAAAAAAGAGAAAAAGAAACCCATCCCAATCTCTGTCAATTATACTACGATTATCGTTTTTTCACAAAGCCTGAAGGCATCCATCATCTGTTAATTTACGGTCATCATTCAAAATACCTTTTAGGCTAGTAAGAAAATATAATACAATGTATTTAAAGAAGATGTGTTATACTTTACAGTCGTATAAATACTAACGCATTTTTTATGCTTTTTCATTTAACAAATTGCATCTCATTAGATCTATTAAAACCAATCATTAAAATAATTCTTCTCTAATGAAATATTTTATACCTAAATATTCAGCATTTTAACACGCTTTGCCCTCATAACTTGTAACACACGTTAGTACTATTCTAAGTTTCAGTTTGTCTTACAAACAATATGCAACTCATAATTGAGTTCCTGGGTAATACAATTCATAACTGCGACTGAAACTTCAACGATTTAGTAAATAGAAATACTGCGATTTATAAATAACGAATTCCATCTTAATTGGTTTGTTTGTTAGTAACCCTTTCAGTCGGACATGCCCATGATATTATAAGTTTCTATTGTAGATATTGACCTGTACTCGAAGTATTTTTAACCGACTTCAAAAAAAGGAGGTTTACAATTCGTCTTGAACTTTTTTCTTTCTTTTTATGTATGTTACCTCATAACTTGGAGACCGCTGAGCCGATTTGGAAAATTCTTTTTGCGTTTGAAACGGTATACTTTCTAGTTGGTCCCATTGTTACGAAATCAGGATCTGATGATGGGATCCTTGAGAAATCGAGGGAACTCTTCTAATATTATAGGCACACCTATAGCGTTTTGGGTATTTCTTACAGTACCTTGAGCAGTTGCTTTTGAAAAGTACCATTTGGGGAAGTTGAACTGATAATGAAGACCACAGATAGCCACTGAAACTACTCAATAATAAGTATTTCGTGGATTGCGATTCGATTACTTGAATATGGATGTCAAACGCTTTATGCTCGTCGCAATACATATGAGTATGGTGATGTAGAGCTGATGGTCAAGTACCAGGAGAACTCCTCAAAAATTAACGGCTATGCATCGGGAAAAGCAATATTTTGTAAAAGGTGATAAGTTGTTGACATTATGGCTTTTGTAACTAGATAAATTACAAACCGACCACTAAAAAGCGTGAAAAAAATTTTTTACATAAAATAGAACCGACTTCCATATCAAAACACTACAAAGCCAAAAATAACTTTAATTTCGGAAGGCGATGTGAAAAAAAAAAGAAAATCTAAAACCAATAACACCGACTACCGAAGTTAAAGTTATTTTTAGCTTTGTAGTGTTTTGATATGGAAGTCGGTTCTATTTTTTGTAAAAAAAAAAATTCTTGTGTTCTGTTTTGTTTTCTGTTTAGTGTAGTTTTCAACGAAATATTCCCAGGCTCTAAACCATGTTTGGATTTTCATTGAAGCTATATAAGTAAGTATCTCTTTATTTTGTATAGAATGATAGCCGTTTTGACCTCACCAAACTAATCACTGGGTAACAAGAGATAAATTAGCCAGACTAAGTCAGATATTTAGACATCTGACACATTGTCAGATGTCAAAGAAGTACAAATGTCAGCTTAGAGTAAAGGCTTAAAATGGTTTTTTATTTATTTATTCATTTATGTACACACATGAAACTAAAAATAAAAACACAAATACAGACAAAGGAGCACAAAGGTGCTGCTTATTTCAAGAGAAATTTCTTCCAGCAGACCTGCGACACGAGATAGAGGTAGACACAGTGTGTATAAATATTAATTAAGTTGGACTTCGTTGGACACGAAGGCATCTTGTTCTGGCAAGATGGTAGCCCGTCCGCGGACCAACCTGGACAAAAGGTGTCTCATCATCAGTAAACAGGCCTGTATTCACAAAAGCGTTAGGTCGAGATTAGCCTACAGATAAGTACAACGATAGAGGCTAGCCTAACTAGGCAGATGATCTAGCCTTTTAAAAAAACTATTTCTGATCCTATAATAAAACAATATGGATAAAGCCATATTGTGATTGAAAATCTTTTCTTGTAAAAGTTATAAAAACGCTCAGTAAAAATGATGACTACACCAAAACGCTGTAAGCTTATGACTTACACTACGTACACATCTCTTTGAGTATTGCATTAAGTTGAGAAGATCTTACGGCTGTGCAGCTAACAGCCGGGTGACACGTGTTATTTCTAACAATTGCACGGTTATGCACTTTGTTACACATTTTCTTGTCTGGTTAAGTTCTGGTTTGCCCAATGACAAAAAGGATGTTCTCTTTTGATAGTAAGTATGTAAGATGAAAGGCGTAGTCTGGAATGAAACCATCGTGATGAATCATTACATTTTATTTACACATTATTTAAATACAATTATTTAAGTACTTCACAAATCACTGCTCGATAATATAACTCAAATAAAACACGAAATACAATCAGAGGTCCGCTCGGCTCGAGAGCCAATGATCGAATGCCCCTCTCTTGCGTTTGCACGCCGTATAAGTCACGTGCCGGCGGAAGTGAAAGGTGCCGGAAGTGGGGCGCGCAGTTTAACGTTGAGTAATTTGACAAGGCCGACGTGGCGCCGACACGGCCATTCTGAACCCTGGCGCGTCCCTGCGCCAGGCTCACATAATCTGCACACAAAGTGTCTTTATATTCATTCTTACATTTGACCTCATAGCCTCAGCGCTAATATTGGTCAATTTATTACACATAGGACCTCATAGCCTCAGCGCTAATATTGGTCAATTTATCACACATAGGACCTCATAGCCTCAGCGCTAATATTGGTCAGTTAATCACACATAGGACCTCATAGCCTCAGCGCTAATATTGGTCAGTTAATCACACATAGGACCTCATAGCCTCAGCGCTAATATTGGTCAGTTAATCACACATAGGACCTCATAGCCTCAGCGCTAATATTGGTCATTCATTATCATGTACTACCGATTACAAATTCGTCAGCATCCATATCCATAGGATCAGCTTTGACAATGTTCCTTAACATTTTCCATATAATAGATTGTATTTGGGTATGTTCTCAGCGTTTTAGTGGTGAAAACTCGAAATTTCAACACATCTGAAAAGCCGGAGTCGAATTCGGGTCCGAATGTTTCTAGCATGACTTCTTTCATCTGAGCAGACAATTATCTCTATCTCTTCATTTTAAAATACTTTGTTTCTCGGCCAGACTGTCTCGTGAACTACATGGCCATTAGCTGACGCTCTTAGCGTCTTCTTCCGCCGACACGGTTATCTGGTCTCTAGTTGTTCAAGCGCTAAACGAGAAAAATCTTAGCTCTCGAAACGTCAACCTTGAGTGGCTATTATGCAATTCGCGGCACGAAATAAGGCTACACAAAATTACTACAATTATCGTACCATCACTGCTGGCATTAGAGAGTGGACTGAAGAGTGAAGCAACAAAACAAATTTGGTAAATGTATCCACGAAACGTACTCCTCGATGTCAATCTTAGCAGATAATATATCGGAAGCATCAACAAAGGGTGAACATGAACTGCGTGTCACGAAATTGAATTGGGTGGTACTTCGCCAGAGTGCGCCAAGCTGACTTTTAACTGATACTCACACAGTCATACATCTGCACGATAGCAAACTTAGAAAATTACCACAGCGCCGAATTTTATGAAACAAAATATTTAAAACTTCCGTACGCAGACCAGATATAATTTCACTGATTATTTTTACCTTTATCTTCTGCCTGTATCAAGTTACTAGAAATCAAGCTAAACCAACACGTTTCGGCTCTACTTCTAAGAAGACTTTTAAGAAGGAAATCCATGTGACTCATCCCACCACCATCCACAAGCTACAAAACAATATTGAACTAAAATGACTATACGCCAGTCCAATGATCCGTGAAGACAAATTCAGTTTCCAGAACTATAACCCGTCACAACTACGAACCCACGACCCAGCAAATAAAAATGTTTGATGGCATTACAGACAACGAACGTTTCTATTCCGAATGAACGGCTCTTCGATTAGGCTGGGGACGCCAAACCCCTGACCAGGATGGCATGGCCCCATCATCAAAACCTTCAGCACTAGCAATCGGTATGCAACTCGATAGCAGGTGCAGGGTCAAACATTGAACAAACACAAACTGGTCACAGAAGAAATAATTTTTCAACGAATACTCTCATAACTGGGTTCGCAACGAATAAGTAAAGACATGGTGATGGAGAGTACAATATTTGAAAACCTCCATCAAAACTGGGAGAAAGTTTTCCTCTAGGAAAATATTATCATATCTCCAATATACTAACGACACTATTCTTCTGGCATCCCTTATAGATACGAGTTAGCTGTTTCAAAGACGTAAGTTGAAAATGGCAACTATGGTCTTGTATAGAACAGTGAAAACTAAAACGATGATGATGATAGGGGGTGGAGCCGGAAAAAGTTAAGCTAACAGATGTCACCTACAACATTCTGCTGGCTGGGAATACCGAAGGCAAAAAAAAATCACATAGTCGTTCACCATCAAAGTAGATGGATCAAGCGAAAGGCTTGTCATTCTCCAAATTTTACAGGGTTGTCAGAGACGCTGGAGAGAAACCGGTGGAGGCATATCATCTGTTTCAGATGCCACTCCGATGCCGACCAGCATCCTCAGACATAAAGGACCGACCAGAGTAGGCGTGTGTAACTCTATACGGAACCGATTCACTGATCCGAATCATTGAAGTGATTCAAAAGATTGCTTCAGTAACGACGTTTCAAACTCATCAATTGGATCTGAAACGAGCGACACAGTTTGAGACATACTGAGTTACTTGACTTTTGACTCGCGTCTCGTATGAAGGAAGGCAAGGGGAAGCACTTGCTGTTTCCCTTGACATCTCCAAGGCTTTTGACAGGGTCTGGCACGATAGCCTTATTGCTAAGCTTCCTTCTTTCGGGTTACCCACCCAACCTTGCGTTTGGATTGAAGACTTCCTGAGGGATCGGTCCATTCGAGTGGTCATTGATGGCTGCTCGTCTGGCCAATTGGCAATTAATGCCGGGGTCCCTCAGGGGTCTGTTCTCTCAGCAACTTTATTCTTGCTGCACATTAACGATCTGCTAATGCCCGGTACCTTTGGGTATGCAGACGACAGCACAGTTTCTGAGAGATATGTGTCCAGCGCTCGAGCTGGTGGGTCACAGATCCAGTCTCTCCGTGAGGACATGGTCGGGCGCTTGAACTTGACCTTGAAGGCTGTCTCCGAATGGGGCGATGCCAACCTGGTCAAGTTTAATGCAGCTAAGACCCAGGCGTGTCTCTTCTCCGCAAAAAGGAGCCAATTTGAACCGGCTCCTACTTTCCGAGGTGTAACTGTGCCGATAACTGACCATATCGAGCTTCTGGGGGTAACATTAACTTCTACCCTCAATTTTGGCCCGTTTATCGAGGCTAAGGCTCAACTAGCATCAAAAAAGTTGGGAATCCTAGCAAAGGTGAGACGGTACTTCACACCCGAACAGTTGCTCAATCTCTATCAAGCCCAGGTTCGGTCGTGTATGGAGTACTGCTCTCATCTTTGGGATGGATCTGCTAAATACCAACTGGACGCGCTTGAGTCTATCGAGAAGCGGGCCAAAAGACTCATTGGCAACGATGCACTGGTCGAATCAAAGCTCCAGAGCCTTGAACATCGACGACGAGTTGCAAGTCTATCGGTTTTCTATCGGTTACATTTCGGGGAGTGTGCGATGGAATTACACAATTTAATTCCAACAAGCCCGTTCCATCATCGGACTACGAGACAAACGGCGAAGCGCCATCGTTACATGGTGGACATCCCACCCATACGCACCAAACGTTTTGGGAATACCTTCATTGTGCGTACGGCTAAGGAGTGGAATTCCCTGCCGGAGTCTGTGTTTCCCGATAGCTATAACCTAGGAGTCTTTAAGTCAAGAGTGAATAGGTTACTTTTAGGTAAGCGTGCTCCATCTTCGACCACATCATCACTTACCATCAGGTGAGATGGTGGTCAAACGCGAACCTATTCTAAATAAAAAAAAAAAAAAAAAAAAGATCTATTTTATTTATAATTTACCTTACTACAATAAATTTGTACACATAAAACATTCAGTACTGTTGCCACGTAACATTTATATGCCTTGGTAGTAAACGCGCGCGATGCATCGTAATGTACAGATACGTAGGATTCTTTTTATTTTATATCATTTGAGCTGATGATCCAAATGAGCCAAATGAAACATGAGTGTTCCGGATCGTTCAGTGATCGAGACGCAAAAATGATACACATTGCCCACCTCTAGACCAAAGAGAGAGAGAGAAAGAGAGAGAGAGTCGAATGGAACAATAAAACTTCAACGTTCATGCCGTTGTTCATGAAATGAACATCCGCAAAGCTTCTGCGTTCATTGAAAAATTAGCCTTGGTCAATTCATCCACACACATTCAGTGTACCGAAACATGTTCTCGCTTTTGACCCTACTATCTAAATTACACCGCCGCGACAGAGACCATAGCTACAGGCAAGGTTAGTTCAGGCTCTCATCGCTGAAACCCTATCAGAGAAAACACTATCAGATTCCATACTGACGCTGAAACCCTGATCCAAATCTGGCAATCAATTCTGGAAACAAGATCTACAAGCGCAGATTGACAATCACAACCTTAAACAAAACTTGCAGGCTAGTAAGGTTTGTACACTTCCCTCAAACCAACCAAAAGCATTCTGAAAATTACAATGTTATACGCTTGCGCTCAAAGTTTGACGCGAATAATCTTTAAAAATATGTTATACTGAAATAATCTTCCAGAGACTATTTGACACTTGAATAAAATAAAATGGATACGACTCACCAGATTTCGTCATATTCACAATACTCTGATTGCTAAAATAGCTACGCGTCGTTCCTTGCTCGACACTGCTGCAGGTGTATTGCATTTGTAATATTTTAGCTTAACCCATTAGCGTTGACTGCTGCTTAACCCATACGGCTTCTACGTCGACGTCATGTTTCGCTTATGGACCAGCCATTTGCGTCCGAAATAAATTCGCGTCATCGCGTGACGTCATTGCTCCATTTTTCATCAACTTGAGTGAGTGAATCCCTCTTCTGATGTAAGATGAAAGGCGTAGTCCGGAATGAAACCATCGTGATGACTCATTACATTTTATTTACACATTATTTAAATACAATTATTTAAGTACTTCACAAATCACTGCTCGATAATATAACTCAAATAAAACACGAAATACAATCAGAGGTCCGCTTGGCTCGAGAGCCAACGATCAAATGCCCCTCTCTTGCGTTTGCACGCCGTATAAGTCACGTGCCGGCGGAAGTGAAAGGTGCCGGAAGTGGGGCGCGCAGTTTAACGTTGAGTAATTTGACAAGGCCGACGCGGCGCCGACAAGTATGTAATATTTTAATGAATGGATGTAGATCACTCGGCTGCAAAGCTTATAGAACTGGAGATGCGACAGATGTGGCAAGCCTTGCCACATCTGTCGCATCTCGGAGGAGCTATGAGCAAAAGTACCACCACAATTGAGGCCATGAGAGCCAGAGTGGCCTAACCGTAAAATCGACTTATTGAAAAAATTACAGCTAGATCACTCTGGCTCTCATGGCCTCAAAAATTTCAACTGTCTAAATAAGGTCAAAATGTTGAACTAAATTTTACGCCACTGTGGTGCTATGATTTTTACCGTTTAGAGCTGTTTTATCAATTAAAATCAGTATTAACAAAAATACGGTCAGGCCACTCTGGCTCTCATGGCCTCAATTATGGTCCCAGTTCCAAACAGTAGTAACAGTAGTGTTTCCAAACAGTAAACGAGAACACGGCTGAGATGGCGGGACGAGTTCGATTCTTATCTTAAAAAATAATAAAATTATTTTTAGTAGTACTTAGCTCCCTAAGTACTAGTAAAAATAATTTTATTATTTTAGTGTCTCCAGAAAAGCAACTAATTATTATATGCCACAATGGGGCATTTAGGCGTACCCAATGTCGCACTATCTAGCGAACTGTTCTAGTATTCAGGATGCTGTTGGGGCTGACGCGTACCCTGCGCATGATTGTAGCGCATCGCTTGCGCATGATACCATCCATGCACGACTCTGCATACATGGCAACTACTAAATTTTTGAGTCACTATTAGTTAGTTTTAAAATAATATTTTTTTTTGTGCTAGTTAAACGCAGCATGTACGATTGCACATGCTGCGTTTACCAATAAGTACTTTTTATACTGTTACCTTTTTAACTCTTGTGCTTTAAGAGCATGTCTTATGCAGAAACAATTGTTGGTAAACCTAATAAATACCGAAAACAGGACAGTTTGTTAATGTATTGTCCCCAGTTAAGTCTATGGTACAGGTGGACTTCTAACATTCTAGTCCGGATCCACTACCCACCAGCTCGTCGAAAAGGCTGTTTGTATTGGCCGCTTGTTCACTGGCTCTCAAGGTTTATATATTAGACTAGTATTTGCGTGTTGCGCGAGGTGCAAGCACCTCGCGTGCTTGTGAAAAAAAAAAGTATTTGCGTGTTGCGCGAGGTGCAAGCACCTCGCGTGCTTGTGAAGAAAACTAAAGCATTGCCCCTCTAAATCAAGTATTTGCGTGTTGCGCGAGGTGCAAGCACCTCGCGTGCTTGAGAAAAAAAAAATGGGGGGTGTGATGGGGGGAGATGGGGGGTTTAGTACTTGCGTGTTGCGCGAGGTGCAAGCACCTCGCGTGCTTGTAAAAAAAAAAATAAGGGGGGGGTGATGGGGGGAGATGGGGGGGTTTAGTATTTGCATGTTGCGCGAGGTGCAAGCACCTCGCGTGCTTGTGAAAAAAACTAAAGCATTGCCCCTCTAAATCAAGTATTTGCGTGTTGCGCGAGGTGCAAGCACCTCGCGTGCTTGTGAAAAAAACTAAAGCATTGCCCCTCTAAATCAAGTATTTGCGTGTTGCGCGAGGTGCAAGCACCTCGCGTGCTTGTGAAAAAAAAAAAAAAAAGAGAAGGGGGGGGATGATGGGGGAGTTGGGGGTGTTTAGTTTTTGCGTGTTGCGCGAGGTGCAAGCACCTCGCGTGGTTATGAAAAAAAAAAAAAAAGGGGGGGGATGGGGGGGGGGGGTTGCAGAAGTATTTTGACTAAAGCATTGCCCCTCTAAATGAATCTGAAAAAAAAAATGTTCCAAGTCTCTTAGATTCCGAGATCCGCCTAAAGGGGGGGAGAAGGGGGGCGGGGGGGACTTTGAAAAATGGTTTTTACTTTACCGAGCCTCCTCTATACGAATCCGTAAAAAGAAAAAAATACGGGTCTCGTAGTTTCCGAGATACGATAGGGGGGGGGAAGAAGGGGGGGGAAAAGGGGAGGTTTGGCACTTTTCCCGTAGGTTTGAGAGTTACTTGTTTACGAATCTGTCAAAATATACCCACCTCCCCATCCACCATCTGGGAGAACAATTATGTCAGTGAGTCAGTGAGTGAGTGGTAATTTAGCTTTATATAATATAACTAGTATTTGCGTGTTGCGCGAGGTGCAAGCACCTCGCGTGCTTTTTATAAAAAAAAAAATGGGGGGGGTGATGGGGGGGGTTTAGTATTTGGGTGTTGCGCGAGGTGCAAGCACCTCGCGAGCTTGTGAAAAAAAAAAAAAAAGAGGGGGGGGGGGTGATGGGGGGGGGGGTTGCACAAGTATTTCGACTAAAGCATTGCCCCTCTAAATGAATCTGAAAAAAAAAATGTTCCAAGTCTCTTAGATTCCGAGATCCGCCTAAAGGGGGGGAGAAGGGGGGCGGGGAGGGGGGACTTTGAAAAATGGTTTTTACTTTACCGAGCCTCCTCTATACGAATCCGTAAAAAGAAAAAAATACGGGTCTCGTAGTTTCCGAGATACGATAGGGGGGGGGGGGGAGAAGGGGGGGGAAAAGGGGGGGTTTGGCACTTTTCCCGTAGGTTTGAGAGTTACTTGTTTACGAATCTGTCAAAATATACCCACCTCCCCATCCACCATCTGGGAGAACAATTATGTCAGTGAGTCAGTGAGTGGTAATCTAGCTTTATATAATATAACTAGTATTTGCGTGTTGCGCGAGGTGCAAGCACCTCGCGTGCTTGTGAAAAAAACTAAAGCATTGCCCCTCTAAATCAAGTATTTGCGTGTTGCGCGAGGTGCAAGCACCTCGCGAGCTTGTGAAAAAAAAAAAAAAAAAAAAGAGTGGGGGGGGTGATGGGGGGGGGGGGTTGCACAAGTATTTCGACTAAAGCATTGCCCCTCTAAATGAATCTGAAAAAAAAAATGTTCCAAGTCTCTTAGATTCCGAGATCCGCCTAAAGGGGGGGAGAAGGGGGGCGGGGGGGGGACTTTGAAAAATGGTTTTTACTTTACCGAGCCTCCTCTATACGAATCCGTAAAAAACAAAAAATACGGGTCTCGTAGTTTCCGAGATACGATAGGGAGGGGGGAGAAGGGGGGTGAAAAGGGGAGGTTTGGCACTTTTCCCGTAGGTTTGAGAGTTACTTGTTTACGAATCTGTCAAAATATACCCACCTCCCCATCCACCATCTGGGAGAACAATTATGTCAATGAGTGAGTCAGTCAGTCAGTGAGTGGTAATTTAGCTTTATATAATATAATATTGTGCTATGAGCCTTGTATAATTCCGCTTCAAGTCCTGATATACGTTTCAGTGCTTGATCATGTGTGTCACTGCATTCTTGAAATTCAGACACTAGATTGCAGAGATGGTGATGCCAGTATGTCCATGTGCTGGGTGTGAAGTTCCACGAGCTGTCTCTTGAGTTCTGTGTTTTTGTTAACTTCCACCTCGCTTTCTTCTTTTTCTTGCAGCAGGTCATTGCAGGTCTTCTTTGAGACCTCAAGCTCCTTCAGTGCGGCATTTAGTTTGATATGCATAAAAAAGTTGATCAAACTGCTCCTAGAATGTGACAAAGATTAGCTTACGACAGCTTTGGTTTGGATTAAGTGGAAGAAGAGAGATATAAAACAAATACATCAATCTCTAAAAATGCTAGATAGTTACGTACTATCCTCCTCCCACACCCTACAGAAAGATAAGCTATCGTGAACATTTGTAAAATGATCCGGAAATTCCTGCAAAACAATACTCTAATATCATACATACCATCTATCACATAATATCACATAGCCATCACCCGTAAGTTATGGACATATGTATTTTCAAGGTTTTGGGTAGCTCTTGGCTTTGGCCCTTGTTATCGTATAAAACCGGCCGAAGATTGCTGAGGTAAAAAAAAAAATATAATTAATGCATATTTTTGGTACGCGTGGTACCCTATAGGTATGTGAATAATGGTATCAAATTTTTTGGCTACCCACAATCCGGAAAGCCTACCAAAGAGTCACAGAGTAACCTCAATTAGATGATCCATTCACATATCGACCTCACACAGCATTGCTGAACCTTAGTATATTAAGCAAATAAACTAGGAAGGTTATTGTAAATACATTAACTATTAACATAATTATACCTGTTGTTAGTTCCTGACTTTATTATACTAATGTTTATTATACCAATGTTTATAAAATCCAATCAGTCTAAAAATTATGCATCACATTAATCAAATAAGTTGCATGAAACATGAATTCATAAGTTATTAAATTGTCTTATCATTTAAAAGCATATTGTATTACATTATTAAACAAAAAGTGACACAAATTTTATATTACAGTAGAATAATCACACACACAAAGACATACAACTTAAACACCGACACAAAACAAACACCTTTCAATATAAAAACACAAACTACAAACAGCGATTTACGTACGATTGAGCCAATATCAACTTATCAACTGAATGTTCATAAGTACCTCGGGTTAAATGGAAGGGTTTTTTTTCCTCCTACCCACATCATAAACAAAATACATAAACTAACCTTCACACATGCTCACTTGCTCATTTTAGAGCTGCAAAATGGCCAAAAAATGCACCATGTTATTATGCTTAATAATATTTGCCTAGTTTGTTCAAATTCAAAGATTACTACAGTACTGCCATCTTGTTACCAATGGCCAACTTAAACTTCGATTTGAATACTGTAGCCAATAGCATTGATAACATTCATATTGCCACATCGTTTGTTACCGAACCGGGTCAGTGTTCTAAGTATTTAGGAGTTGCAAAAACTATGAACATCTTACACATGAACATACGCAGTCTAAATTGTAACTTCGATGAACTAAATGTTTTATTAATGAGCATGGACTTAAGCTGCGATGTAATTGTGCTATCAGAGTGCTGGCTGAGTAAAGTTACGAACATACCCGAGCTTCCTGGCTTCGTTTCGCATAAATCCAAATTTTACAATCAGAACGACGGAGTGGTTGTTTACGTATCCACGCAGCTTGATTCTTATACATGTACTGAACCTCCTTTTGTTGATGGAAACTGACTTGTAATTAAACAACAGAGTACAGCTATTATTGCTATGTATCGTTCCCCTTCATACAAACAAATTGACAGTTTTTTGAATAGACTAAATGATGTCCTATCTTGTTTAAGCTCATTCAAAACTGTTGTTATAATGGGGGATATCAATATCAACATCAGCCCGAACAGATGTGATCTCCATGCAGACGAGTACCTTAGTCTGACAGCCTCCCATGGCCTCCTACCAGCACATGAGATACCTACCCGGGGCGAGAGCTGTCTCGATCATGTAATGCTTAAAACTAATCATATCTCAAAGGTTTTTGAATTAAATACATGTATTACTGATCATTTTCCAACTTTGCTCTGTGTTGATCTAAGACTGAACCGTAATAAAACTATGAAAACCGTGAGTAGATTAGACATAAAATCCGCAAAAACTAATGTTAAAAATACAGATTTGACCTCAATTATTTCATCAAATGATGCTAACCTTGCAGCCGAAAACCTCGTTTCCATGTTATCTAATATAGTTATGACTAACACTAAAAATGTTACGATTCCGCATAAGCAAATAATTATAAAGCCATGGATAATGCCTGGCCTTTTAAGATGCATTAAAAATCGCGATAAATTGCACATGGAATCAAAAAAAGACATTGAGAATATGGTGAAGCGTGTCACGTACACTAGGTATCGTAACTATTGCAATTTACTTTTAAAAAAAACTAAAGAAAGTCCACGAGCAGGATGAGTTTGAAAAGGCAAAGGGTGATCCTAAAGCTACGTGGAATGTTATTAAGAATATTGCTCAGCTTAATCGGCAAAAACCCGCACCTGATGAATTGCTGAATATTTCAAATGATCCAATTTCTTCCATAAATGTTGTTAATGACTTTTTCGTTAGCATAGGGAAAAAATTGGCTCTCTCTATAATTTCTAAGCAAAAACAGAGTAATTCGAATACTACCCCGACTCCCTTTTCACCTGCAAGGAATAAACAGGTTCTTAACATGACAGGTAACTCGATGGCTTTGATGGATGTTGATGAGAGAGAGGTTGAGATAATTATAATGGGTCTTCGCAACAATTGTGCAGTAGGATGGGACGGAATCTCAGCCAATTTTCTGAAAGAAATACGAACATTTATTTTGCCTTCCCTTACACATGTTATAAATTTGTGTTTCTCGAACGGTGCATTTCCTAAGGTATTCAAGAGAGCTCTTGTGCATCCTATCTTTAAGAGTGGGGATAGAGGCAGTGTCACGAACTACAGACCGATCTCAGTATTGACCACAATCTCTAAAGTTATAGAGAAAGCACTCAATACACGTTTAATTAGCTTCTTAAATACAAACAATATTCTTTCACAAAATCAGTTTGTATTTAGACGTGGTAGGTCTACTGAAGATGCTATTATTGATTTGACAGAACATATCAGTAGGAAACTTGATTCTGGCAACAAATGCATCGGTATTTTTCTGGATCTGTCCAAGGCTTTTGACACTGTCTCCGTGCCCATCCTTCTCGATAGACTAGAATCCATAGGAATTAGAGGGGTTGTTCTTGATATCTTCCGTAATTATCTTGCTGAACGCAGTCAGACCGTTAAGATCGGTTCTCTTATTAGCAATGAGCAGCAGATCACGTACGGTGTGCCCCAGGGCAGTGTGCTGGGTCCCACCTTGTTTTTGATTTACATTAACAATCTATGCATGCTAGTTCTGCCCCATACTAAAATTCTGTCATATGCTGATGACACAGCACTGCTAGTTGATGGTTCGGACTGAGAGCAGGTCAAAATATACGCTGAGGACAATCTTAGGCTAGTTATGGATTGGTTGTCTGATAACCTTTTAACACTTAACCTTGCTAAAACATCAGTTGTATGTTTTTCTTTATCAAAAAAATCCCAACCAGAGACATTTTCCGTACGGGCACATGGCTGCGATTCTGCAAACCCCTATTGCGATTGTTTGTCCATTGGGAACAGCTCAAGTGTAAAGTACCTTGGGGTTCAGGTGGATTGTTTGCTAAGCTGGAAAAACCATATTGATGCACTAGTTCCTCGTATCCGTAAACTCATTTATGTGTTCAAGAGTCTCAGATCTGTAGCGGATACCAAAACATTGAAAACAGTTTACTTTGCGCTTGCCCAATCTTTGCTGGGCTACTGTATTTCTGCCTGGGGTGGCACCTTTGCAGTCAGTATGTTACGTTTAGAGCGAGCACAAAGAGCAGTCCTAAAGTCATGTGCAGAAAACCCTTCAGGTATCCTACCACACTTCTTTTCAAAGAGTGTGAGGTCTTAACGACTAGACAACTATTTGTGCTCCAAATAACATTACGCAAACACATCACCATATCACAGGCCTTAAAATTACGAGAAGGAAAGCGCAAAAGAACGAGGTTGTGCAACACAGAGAGGCACAAATCTACTCTGGCTCAAAGGCATTACTGGATTTTGGGTTCACATGTTTATCTATACTAATATTATAAAGCGGAAAAGTTTGTTTGTTTGTTTGCTTGAACGCGCTAATCTTCGAAAGTACTGGGTGGATTTGGATGCAATTTGGTATGGAAGTAGCTTGAAGCTTGAGGAAGGTTATAGGCTACTTTTTACGCGACTGCAAAAAAGGAGAGTTATGTTTTTATCGTGATAGAATCCACGGGAGCGAAGCCCCGCGTGATTACTAGTAATAAAATAAATGCGGTCTTAGATATCTGCCTACTTACCCGACATCAATGCAAAATCGCTGTTAGTGACTGGCTTAAGAGTCTCAATTATAAGGAATCTGAGAGACTTATCAAATTGGGGTGACTCTTAGAATCATCAAATGTTACACATACACAATCGCACACTATACACACAGTTGCAGTCTATACACATTACCACACACTCTACATACAGTCGCGCACTACACACAGTCGCACACTACACACAGTCGCACACTACACACAGACGCACACTACACATACAGTCGCACACTATTCACACCTGTTTTGTCTTATATAATTTCAATGTTATTTTAATATTTTTGTTATTTTAAGTTATTAGTAAATTATGTTAATGTCTTTTTTTTATATAAATTTTTTATATAAATTTTATTGAGTGATATTATTTGGTCCGGAGGAAAGTGACGGCATTCGTGATACAGGGTAATCCTAGTACGAATGCCAAAGTAGTATTATGTACCTACAAATAAATAAATAAATAAATAAAATAAATAAATGCGTATTGAGTGATCTTGCAATTCAGCCACTTTATTATCCTGTTGTTGCTATACTGTCAGAGTATCGGACAACAAGGAAAAAGTGTAATATCCACCATTGTTCTGGATACAGGGTCTTCACGAAGCCGGTCACCAATTGCTCGTTCTCGATCACGACACCGATCTACAAGTGCTCGTTCCCGATCGCGACACCAGTCACCTAGGTGTTGGAGCCGCTTACCATTTAATCGTGCTCATACCCGATCACAAAGTGTACGGTGCCACACCCCGTCTCCTAGTGTGCATATAATACAACAGCCTGACAATCACCACAATGGTGAACCTTCAAGTATCCAAGATTTAGAAATTCCTCAGGAGTTGGTAGATAAAGCCCCTGAAAAGGCACCAAATGACACAATGGAGCTGAATGCACAGCAGCAAGAGACTGGACATATTGAAATTGATATTGGTATTATATCTGCCATAGGTACTATGGAGGAGGAGCCTGTAAATGGCCCTCCAGCTCAAAATGAGATTGTGCAGCGCTGGACATCTATTCTAAATAAAGGTCTGAAAAAAGAAGACAAGGCTATGTTATTAAAAAAATATGCCTCTTTTCACAACATACCCATAATGGTGCCTCCAAAATTGAATCCAGAGTTGTCGGCTGCCGTATCCGAGCTGGTAAGGAAAAGAGATATAATTATAAAATACAGACAGAAAAATGTGGCTGCTGCCCTAGCAGCTGTTGGCCGTGGTTTGGAGAGTTTTATGTTTTAAAATAAAGTTGATGGAATAAAAAGATTTAATGATGCAGCTAAGATTTTATGCGAACACAGTGAAACTCAGAGCAGAAGAGCTCTTGTTTTAAGTGTAATAAACAAAGAATTGAAGGACACCTTACAAGGAAGGTCCGATGCATTCCTTTTCGGTGAAGGCCTCTGTGAGGATCAAGGTGGCTAAGGCAGTCCAGAGGTCTGCACAGGATCTGAGTACTACAACCATTGTTAAACAAAACCACTACAACTTTTGTAATTAACGACCTTTAAACTCGTGGGTGCCTCCTCAACCAGGAAACAAGCACTCGGGTTTCTACAAAACAAAGAGCGAGAACCAACAGGATGGAGGAGGGAAGAAAGCATATTCTCAGAAGAAAATGCGACAGCTACCCCAACAACAGTGCGAACGGAGTTACAACCCACGCAAATGAACCTGCACAAAGAGGTAGGCAGATTACACTATTGGGAAACAATTATAGATGGCCCTGTAATTCAGTTCTTGTCAGGGAGATACCCCTTTTAATTACAAATTTTCTCAATCTGAGACAATTCTTATTAAAAAGGAAATTGATGAATTACTTAGAATTAAGGCTATTGAATGTTGTATGCCAACAAGGACCACTTTTTGTTCACCCATTTTCTTAGTCCAGAAACCAAATGGAGAATACCGTTTTATTCCAAACCTTAAAAACTAAATCAATTTATGCTGCCTGACCATTTCAAATTAGAAGATTACCGTACAGTTTGCAAGTTAATAAAAAAAATGATTATATGGCAACAATTAAAAAAAAAAAAAAAAAGAATGTTTATTATATGATGAACATAGACCTTAACTACAGAAAATACCTCCGATTATATTTTGTTTGGAAATTATACCAGTTTACAGTTCTACCATTTGGCCTTTGTACAGCCTCCTTTTTTGTTTGTTTACAAAAATATTCAAACCCATACTCTCTGTGATTAGAAAAAGGGGAATAAGAATGGTACAATACCTTGATGATACCTGTATCATTGCAAAATCTTACTTAGAATGTAAATATCAAGTAAATTACATAGTTACTTCATCTTTTTGAAAACCTGGATTTTTTAGTAAATTACAAAAAATGTAATATTATACCTAAAATAGAATGCAAATTCTTGGGGTTAATTTTCAACAGTAAAGATATGATCATTTCAATTGATCAGGACAAAAGACAAAGATGTTTAGAGTTACTTTCAAAATTTAAACCTAGAATTTCGATTAGGTTTTTAGCTCAAGTTTTAGGAAAATTAGTTTCTGTTTGTCCTGCCATCCCATATGGCATGATAAAATGTTTAGTATATAAATACTAAATATTTAGAAATAATTAAATATTTATCACTACTGTCAAGTAATGATAATTTTGAAAGTGTCATAATATTACCTAATAGTTGCCAAGAAAATATAGTATGGTAGTTTACTAATATAAAAACAGCTGAAAGACAGAGAAAAATAAATTTTGTTTAGAAATCGAGACTGACGCGTCTCTTACAGGATGGGGTGCAAGATGCAGTAACAAAACTGCTAGTGGCCCATGGACACAAGAGCTCCATAATAATATGCTAGTACTTCATGCAGCCTCCCTAGGATTAAAAAGCTTTGCTAAAGACAAGCATGATTGTGAAATACTATTGAGAATCGACAACACCACTGCAATATCATATATAAATCGTTTAGGTGGGATCCAACACAACATTTGAACAATATCTCAAAATCAATATGGCAGCGGTGTGAATCAAAAAACATGGATTTATGCCTCTTTCATTAATACTAAGAATAACATAATTGCAGACTTTGAGTCGCAAAAGAAATTAGGTCATACAGAATGGGAACTTGGTAACAAGTATTTTAAAATAATACCAGTTTTGGAAACCCTGATATACTTAGATTTGTTTGCTTCACGCACAAACGCAAAATGTAAAAAATATGTGTCATGGCAACCTGATCCTGATGCATTCACATTTTCTTGTTAAAAATGTATTTTTATGTTTTTCCCCGTTTTCAATGATTTCTAAAATAATTACCAGATTGGCCTACACAACCATGGTCATTTCATTCACTACATAGGAGTCTAACATTGATGGTAGGACAGCTCTGCGGCGCAGCTTTCTTGAAGCAGGCTTAGAACATGAATCTACAGACATAATGCTTATTCAATCTCGAACAATGCTCTGAAGCAATATTCCTCTTATATAAAGGATTGGATGTCATACTGGTATGTAAACCAGCTAAGTACATTAAAACCTAGTATACCAGAAATTATGTCTTATCTAATTAGTAAATTTAAAGAAGGTTTGTCATATGACAGCTTGAATTCTACCCGGTCTGCCCTGTCACTATTTTTAGGCTCTCATGTTGGCACAGATTGCAATATTAAAAGACTGTTTCTTTAAGTTAAGGCCAAGTCAGCCTAAATATGATTACACATGTGATGTGTCTAAGGTATTAAATTATATGGAAAACAAATATACAACCTATGATAATTTAGAAGTATGTTAAAAAGACTGTAACTCTTTTAGTTTTTAGCAATAGGCCATAGGGCCAAAACAATATGTGCCATTAATATAGATCATATTAAAATTGAGTCTGATTTTGTATTAATTCAAGTAGATAAAATACTTAAAACATCTGCACCTAATAGAATGCAACCTTTTATTAAGTTGCCATTTTTTCACAGATCGACCACATGTCTGTCCAGCCAAGGTTGTTATTGATTATTTAAAAGTCACTAAAAATATTAGAGGTAATTTTAAAAAACCTATTTTTATCATATAAAAAACCTTATAAACCTGTAACTGTCAGTTCAATTAGCTGTTGGATAAAGGCCGTATTGCAAGAAAGTGGTATAAATATTAGCGCATTCTCCGCACACAGCACTCGACATGCGTCTGCCTCTGCAGCACTTCAGAGGGGTGTCTTGATCGACGAGATCCTAAGAACGGCTGACTGGACTGACAGCTCAACTTGTTTCGCTAGGTTCTATTATAATATTATACGTACAGGTCTGTTATAATAACAGACCTGTACGTAACGAAAGCTTCACAGAAGCAATTCTTCGCTCTTAAACAAAGATTAATTATGAAGTAGATAATATTGTCTATTAAGTTAAGCAGTACTTATAACTTAACAGAAGTTTATTAAAAAGATCTGATTGTACAACAGTCTTTGAACATCTACCTTAGTAACTATTCTTCATCATCGAGGACGAGACAACAACAGGTATAATTCAACAATCAAACTAGCTTACCTGTAAGCGCCGTTCGATTGAGATTATTCCTGTTGTTGTCTCGTCCGAAGATGATGAGTCCCGCCCACCCTTATAAGCCCTTATTTGGTTGTAGCAATCAGATATTTTTTGGCTGATAACTAAATGAAGTCCACAGATAATAGAACGGTGAGCTGGAAATGGGAGCGTTCGGATATGAGTGTAATTTTTTATTTTTATGGATTTAAACTTTATGTGACGCCCTCAGGTAACATGGAAATATACTACCTTAGTAACTATTCTTCATCATCTTCGGACGAGACAACAACAGGAATAATCTCAATCGAACGGCGCTTACAGGTAAGCTAGTTTGATTGTTCAATTATGCCTGCACTTAAAGCCATTTTGATGTAAAATGGCTTTAAGTGCAGGCATATTCTCAACACACGTGTTACAATTCCCACTAATGCTATAACATGTGTTTGCGGAACAATATTATTGTATTGACTTGCCTGGTTTGCGTTTGACTTGATCGTTGTAATTGTTAGCAAAGTTCTAAGTGTTATATGAGGTGGTGAGATTATTTGTGTTTTGGTTAAAGATTAAAAACAGGATTAGATTAAATAACTTAATCATTAAGAGGAGGCTCCCTAAATTGTAATTTTGTATTAGTAGATTATTCAAAATTTGATCAAGATTACTCGGTTTCTATGTCTAAAATTAGTATTGACAGGAAGAAAATATAGTTTATTATCCAAATATAGGACACTTTTTCTCTAGATCAATTATAACTTTAGTTATTAACGAAATAAGAATTGAGACTTACGACATTTAGTTTCGAACCGGAACACGGTAAAAGAGCGCACGCGATATTCAACTTTATTACTGCTGCGTTAGCATTTAGCACAAAACGGCAGTTTCGAATCCGAACACGGTGAAAGAGCGCACGCGATATTCAACTTTATTATTGCTGCGTTCGCGTTTAGCATACAACGGCCTAACGGGGTGCATGGGGGTGGAGCTTGAAAATTATTTTAGGCTGCCTGGTCTTAACCAAAACACCATGTTTAAATGCAAGAGGGGGTCGTAGCTATATAATAACAGCCGCACAGGTATATTTTCAAGGTTAAGTAACACTTGTCTGACTGAATCTGACACTAGTTTCGCCAAGGGGTATCGGACTACCCAGTTACTGAGTCGTGGAGGTCAGGTATGCAGTCGCTTCATATAAAACACTAATACTCAGCCACATCCAGCTAGACTAGGAGCTAACCCCAACATAGTTGAGAAAAGGCTAAGAAGATGAAGATTAAGATTAAGTTATGTAGCGACATCTATCTCGCAACATACAAACTAAACGATAGAAATCCTGTATCGCGCAAGCAAAGTTTACCGCTCAACTAGCCTACATACAAATCACCCGATCACAAACATCTGGCAGTTGCCCACCAGACAAGACACGTGTCTGGTCGGAGGAACCTTCCTTTTCAATGGGAATGCGGGACTTTACACCCTGGTCAAAAGTCTACTATCTATTAGCAAAAATCGTATTGATGACGCGTGTCTTCGAATTTTTTGTCCTAAGACACGCAGATGGTTTCCTAATAACGTTTTCCTTCACCGTTTTTGAAGCTGTGGCCATGATGTAATAGTAGGTACACAGAGTAGGTAATGTAGATGTCTGGGTTCGAACTCAATTAAAAAGCCCCGGTTACCGTATTTCCCACAATTACAAACGGTTATTCGTAGATAGGCTTCGGTTGGCAAGCTGTCGGTACATACTGCGGTTTTATCACCTTTTAATCCACTGCAGCTGTGCCAAATGTGGTTTTAATATATAATTTGGCACTAATTATAGATGCACAATACAATAGGGATCAATATTGTAAAATCATTCAAAATATGAACAGAATTTTAAGTGCTTCTATGAATGGAACTTTGTGTTTACTGCTAAGCTTCATCACGACTTTACTTCTCAATAGGATTGTTTCCTGTATTGTGAGGGCATTTCACCAAATACTAGACCCAGTACAACACTTTGTAGGCCATCAAAATATTTGAACCGATGCAGAAGTCGAACCGGCAACACGATATCAATGCACTAGGAAAATAATAACACCATGCTTCTTATATCACAGTTATTTGGAACCTATGAGTCCAGTGTGCTAATAAGATATTTTACTTCATTTGCGTATAATTTTTCTCAAAAACAAGACATATATAGAAATAGATACACTAAATTAAAGAAAAAAATTCATAAAATAAAAATGACGTAAGTGTAAGCAATTAGTCATAATATCTTACGTTTTATCAATGTAACAGTATCTATTGCGTTCTTTACGCTGTCAAACAGAAGAATTTTAAAACCCACAAGGAAACGCTCGACAAAGCAAAGCAGCTTTTAAGATTACATTATCAGTACAATATAGACGGAAGAAAGAAACGAAGAAATCCATGGTGTCTACACAGAATTAAACAAAAGAACAATCTAATTAACAAGAAGCGCCACCCTAGCCTAAAACATTCGCCAACCGACCGTCAACTGTCACGTCCAGTAACATGTCCACTGTCCAGCAAAGGCGGAAAACACACCCGATCGGGCTTATTAATGAGCATCGTACATTACGAGCCAGCTCTGATAGATGACTGTGGACGCAGCCTGTTTCGTGTGAACGATTTCACTGGATTGGAGTCTGTCAGAATTTCTGTGTAGGGCAATTAACATCTTGGTTGTGGGTTGCGGGAATGACGTAACGAGATACCGCGGCCCCAGACCGCAAAGGCAACTGAAGAAAAAGGGTGAGTTTTTAGTCAATAAAAGTCTGACACTCTCTTTCGCACAATCGCAATCGCAAGGGCTGCTTTATCTAGAGAAAAAGCATCATCGTCAACCACGACCATTCTGTCAAGAATGCACGACTAAGGAGAGAGGAACTCTCTTCCGCTTCACTCAGAACGGGAGGAGTAATTTGATGAATTTCCCACCGAAAAAAAAAGGGTAATTAACATATGTTTTTCCTCTTTTTAACAAGAAATCTTGACTAATTAATAAATAATATACAACGTGTAACGGAAACCCCATATCTATCCAAAAGGGCTGAAGACACCATAGGTATGGAGTCTCTATGCACAGTTTCAGCACAAAATAACTGACTCAAGGAATTGATACCAAATTATAGGTTTCATATATTTCTTGAATACCAATCATAACAAACGTGTCATAGCACTACGAGGGTCAATAACTTTCCACGTCACTTGCCAATAACACGATAATCCTTTTCGTTCTTCTTAATTTGAAAAATTCGGTCTCTGGTATTGTGTACTGGAATTTGTAATAAATTCTACACACATAGACTTAGGATTACAAAACCCTTGCCATATCATTTGTTATCATCTAAAGAAGCCATGCACTTGGTATGTATATACCCTTTAAATTACACGGTGTATATACAACAAATTATAAATGACAATTGTTTTGCAAATCGGTTAGAAATAACAATTTACCATGTTTAGTAGTTAATTTAAACTAGATGAGGCCAGTGTTCCTTCGCTGCCTACCTTTGGAAGAAACAACCAAAACAAACAGAATTCAACGTTTCCTAAAGTACCTGCATTCCGTAGCGATCAAATCATAATATGAGGAGCAGAAGACGTTTAAGACAACTATATAGATGACGTGGCCCTGGAAAGCAGCTTGGAGAGTAAACAGGGTGGGTTTTAATTCAACAGAAGTCTGATTCTCCCTCCCGCTCTGGATGGACCAGAGCGGGAGGGAGAATCAGACTTCTTACTTACCGGTAATAAAGTTATTACTCGGTGGAGGTCAGATACTCGTAGGCATAGCAGTCACTCCATATCATATATGGGTATTCTGCAATATTCGAATAAAATAAAAGCAAAACACAAATTTTTGCGAAATTACTTAATTGATGAAAATTTATGAAACATTATCCACCAATCACCTAACTGTACACGTACGAGTAAGAGATGATTCCGAATAGCAGTTGTCGTTTTACTAAATCATAAGCACAATGCATAAATTCAAAGCATTTCATTGGTGGATTCATTTCGTATTTCGCCGTACGTTCACGACCATTAATATGCAAATATTTAAGTAAGCAAACATGTTTAAAATCACGCTCAAAATACTTCACGAGTAAAGCACACAGTTAATGCTCTAGCTTTACTTAATATCACGTTTGACGTACATAAGATGAATTTAAAATTGTTAATAAAGGTATCTCGCTGGGACAGTTTATAAACCCACTTCTACTCTTTCTAAACAAGACAAATACAGGTAGTAGGAAGGATTTACTTTTGCATTCGATTTTATAATTATGAAAATATCATGTACTAAACCTCTAAGAGACATAACAAATGTGTACTGGTTTTATACTTGGTTTATTATTGTGTAACTATCATATATGCATACTTTGATAAATGTTATTTTTCATTGTGGTTTTTTTATCCCAAAGGTCGACTGCTAGAGAATGCCTTGTTGCATTAGTAGTCATGTGTAGAGAAGTGAATTGTTTACACAAGACTACTAATGAAGGTTTATCTGTAAATAAATTTGAAAATAAGTTGTTGGTATGCCTCGAGAATAAATAAATAAATAAAGTCCACCTATGCACCACTATTGTAGATAAAGCTTAAAGAAATAAAAAAAAATATTTGCAAATAAAAGTAAATATTTGTATGCGTACTTAAACCATTGAACTGACCTGAGACTGTGATGAATGATGAATCTTTAGCAGTATGATCTGAGGACGCGCGGAAGGGTTTCTCCAAAAAATACAGTAAAAAATAAAAGAGAGGATAATGAATGAATTATTATTTCTATTGTTTACATTACATATATATTATTATTATATTATATGATGAAACGGATTGACATCCGTATACTCACCAATAATTAGGTCCAGTTGAAAACTAGCGTCGGGCGCTAGTTACCCGGAATTGTGCTGAACTGGGCCTATTTGGTGCAGCCGTGAGTCACACAGTAATATTAATCGTCCTAGTACCTATTTTAATAATTATATGATGTTACTTGTTAGAGTTCCGTACCTAAAGGGTAAAAACGAGACCCTATTACTAAGACTTCACTGTCTGTCCGTCTGGCTGTCTGTCACCAGGCTGTATCTCAAGAACCGCGATAGCTAGACAGTTTAAATTTTCACAAATTATGTATATCTGTTACCGCTATTACAACAAATACTAAAAACAAAATAAAATAGGCATGATTTTTTGCCGTTTTCATAGAAAATAATACGGAACCCTTCGTGCACGAGTCCGACTCGCACTTTTTTTTACTGTGTGTACTTGTGGCTTCTATCAATTAACGTTTATTCTTTCTTTATGGAAATATTTTGATTGGTTTGTTTGAAAAACACTTCATTACTTTACATGGCATTGCAACGCAACAGCTGGTTAGTTATAAGTAACACTTTTATACGTCTTTTTTTCCGTAAAAATAAACTAAGTAGGTAGATGAAGCCGGAATTGCCCAGCTGACTACCCTAAGAAGAAACACCAAAACGTTGGTCAAAGTCTCTGCCAAATAGAACCTACATAAACCTATGAGCTAAAATTAATCTCGGTAGCACTTTCAGATTAAAATAATATTACGCCAGTCGCTTAGCGAAGTACGTCGAGAAACTTTGATAGAAATCTAGAATGTTTGAGACACTAACGCCACCTGGCGGCGAGTAGCAGTACTGAGAATCTCAAGTAGCTTCTGGAATATTCTTGGCAGTGTAAGCGATGAGTCGATTTTACAAGAATGTTCTAGAACACAGATCGGGGTATAAATAGATCGCAAAGGAACGCGGACAGGGCGTCTTATTTCAAGATACGAGGCGATATAATCGAAGCTTTACAAGTGAATTTCGGTGGTGAATTTAAGTGTTGAGTGATAAGTATTGTACTGTGAATAACTGTATTAATTTTTATTTGGTGTTTATTTAAGTAAAGTGTTAATTTTGGTTTAATTGGCGTTTATTATTTATATCCCAAACCCCCGTAAAAGCACCCGTAAATATCTAATCTCTCATTCTTTACTATGTAAATCTCGTCGAAATCTACTCAGCAATTTTACAAAAAGTAACTAATACACACATAAAACACCATGTTAATAATAACTCACCATTGAGTAATTTCCGTACAATATTTGGAACACATCCTGCGTGACATTATACCCAAGATTACCACCAATCAGGGATGCTCGCTACTCTAAGTACATAATATGACTGTATGGCAGATACTTTCAGAAGATTAACGCCATACAACGATTGAAAATCTATGCAAACAAAATATAGACTCGCTTTACATATAGCAAAAGCACGTACTTAAGGCAATAGATTCATTTTTAATTTGAGATTGTTGTACTATTTTAATTTTCAGGGCAAATATTCAGAAATTAGTTATCTGAAAAGACAATGAAAAAAACAAAAAAAAAATACAGTTATCCTATAATAGGCACTATATAAAACTTTTTTATGATCATTGATTTTCTATGTTGTAGCGTTAGTGCGACTACACACTCAGAATATCAAAACTGTCTATCTATTACGATATATGAGACACAGTTTGCTGACAAACAAAGAAATGGACCTAGTTTTTCATTTGGTTGATTCAGATTCGCACTAGTTTTTGATATTTCGGCAAAACCTTGGTCATTCCTTCCGGTTTCTGATACAATTTCGTTTTAAATATTAACGTCATGTATTCGTACAGCCAATAACTTACACAAACTTGTTGATTTGCCGTATTAATTTTGCAACAATTCCACCTACTGATGCTCAGCTGAATTAAGCTATACTCGTGTATTTAAGGAAACACCCGTGATTTCCCTACTTTTTGACATCAGCGATTGATTGTTGTTGAGGTGAAATTGCGACATGAATGTAATTCTTTTTGAGTAAGTGAAGTAGCTTCTTGATCTTCTGTACTTCTCTGTTCTGTAAACTCTCCGGGAACACGTCTCTACTTGACAGCTGTTACGTTCGCTTAGTTAAGTCGTCTAGTTATGTTTAGGCACGTTCTTCTACGTTGAACTTGGCTATAACTTTGACACCGGGGTTCACTCGGGTTGTGAAATTTTGCGTTACGTTGTTTTACGGTCTAAGATATTGGTTAAAAGGTGCATACATATTCGTTCATATTACTTATATTTTAATAAATAACACATTGCTTTATCACAAAAGGTGCATCAGGAGAAAAATGTGAAAGTACTGACATTGTTTTCAATTATTTCTAAAGCAAGATTGTTTGATATTTTTCGTGCTTTATTAGTATGTAAATAAATATGCTCTTTGGTTTGTACGCCAAAACATACAGATGTAATATCTAGATATAATAATATATTAATTTTCCTAGAAATCGGTCACTGGGCAATAAAAGGTTACTTATAGGTAAGCGTGCTCCATCTTCGACCACATCGTCACTTGCCATCAGGTGAGATGGTGGTCAAACGCGAGCCTATTATCAATAAAAAAGCAATCAATAAAGCAATTAAGATGCTGCAGAGAAATGAACATCTATCGATGAACAAAATATGTAGATATGGAGATGTGGTACTGGAGACAAATACTTAGTGTGTCTTGGATGGAATTTCGTACTAGTGTTTTCACACAGCCAAAACTCGGAATCAAACAGTGTCTATCGAATTGAGAAGAAACTCACATCAAAAAACTACTGAGACACATCTCAGAGCGTAATAATGACTCCATAGAAAGTCTCGTCCCCAATGGCAAAATAGAGGCCACCAGGCCGCGCGGACGATTGCCGATGCGATGTACCAATATCACGATCCAAATATCACCACGGTGGATGGGCGTTTGTATGAGTGCACCAAAACGTCGGCAAATAAGGAGAGATGGCGGGAAATCGTGAGGCAAGTACTACGTGTCGACCACTCTGACAGGAGTGATAAGACTGAAATCATCGTACAACTAGACCAATGCTGATGCGTCATCGTTACATGGTGGATAACTCACCTATATGCACAAAACGTTTCGGGAATACTTTCATTATGCGTACAGCTAAGGAGTCGAATTCCCTACCGGCCGTGGCAGTCTGTGTTTCCTGATAGGCAGCCAGTCTGTGTTTCGTGATAGCTATAGCCTTTAAGTCAAGAGTGAACAAATTAGTTCTAGATAAGCGTGCTTCATCTTCGACGAGATTAATCAAAATACAAAATGAAAAAAAAAAATTGCTTGATTTTCACTGGCAACGGCAAACAAAGGAACAACCATTTAAATAAAAATAAATCCAATAAACGAATAAAGCTGACATTAAAGCAAAAACTACGGTTGTACCACTTAACATAATTCCCACCGTAAAATTTTAGTGTACAAAATAAAACTACACACAAAAATCTAACGAACTTTGTAAACTAACAATGCAAAGGTACCTTTACCCAAACCCCGCATAGTAGACTAACGAAGCCAAAAATGTCGCCACAAAAATGCATAGAGACCAACGTAAATCTTATTTTACCCGAAACAATGAGAAAAATGTTCACAGAAAACTTAATGAAAATAGAATTTGTTCAGGTGGTTTGAAACACGGTGCTCTGATGTTATTCAACATTTTTGTTTGAGATTAAAACTTTTCTTTGAACTTAAATGAAGCTTCTTTTTATTTATTTCATTTTATTTATTTTTTTTATTTTCATGGTTCTGAATTATCCTCACATAACGTGCTAGATAGATAGATATAATATTTTGAATGGAATTATAAGTAGTACGTGTCTTAAAAGAAATGAGAGTGGCAACTCGTTGTTCCGACACTATAACACATGTTACACACCTACATTGCACTATATTATACTTGTCCTAAACTTTTCTCGACTGCAAAAGAAAAAGACTCCCATCAGCAACATTTCTAATATAAAGAGCACTTTTATTACTACAAAAAAGATCCCTCAAAGGAACCACCACACACAAAGCAATATACCTCAAAGTCTACTCGCCTCAAAAAACCATTACGGCCAAAAACTCAATGTCATTATTCTTTTCATTTCTCTATATACATTATTATTGTCATTAAATGTCATTTATTTCTTCAACGTCAACGAAGGAGAATTTAATAAATTTCGTCCAGTAAGCTCGTAACACCGAAATGACGGAACACTTTTAACAGAATGAAAAGAATTACTGGTTTTACAAATGCCCGGCTGTAAATTGGAGAAGGATTTCTCGTGGACTCTTAGGGAAATTAAATCTATTATACTGTTCTTTGATAATGCTGTCTGGTCGGTTTTTTTTTTAATGTAGTAGAGTACTTGTCATGCAATTGGGTTTTGGAGGTTAGATGTTCATTTGTTTCACATAATATTGTCCACCCTAATTAGGAAAACTCTAGCCACATAATGCATTTACTTTCTTCAAAATTATATTTCCACTAGCATAGTCTCAGATGAGATTAGCTGTGGTGGTTTAGTGATTACAGATTTTTTTAAGGATGGGATATCATCCAATGACTGCCCCCCAATCTGGGCGAAGCGGGAGTGTGTGTCAGACTTTTACTGACTAAAACCCATCCGTGTTCCATCATATGCCCTTCGTGTTCTGAGGCCGAGGTAACTCTTTCGAACAATTCCACAACCCCGGCAGACGGTGGTTTCGAATTATAGTAAAATAGCTATAGACCCATCCACATACACCTCTATATTATAATCAAAAACTCATTGAAGTTAAGACTTACAACGTGGCAATGCCGCCAGTTTCATAGATACATTACCAGTCGATAGCGTCAACGTCAAACTTTTAAATGTTTTATTTTATTTGTACTACAATAAATAGTTTATAAAAATGTACCTACCGTAAATTAAAAATAATTTTAAGTGTCCCGTTTTGTATGCAGTCACAATTCCAGCAATAAACTAGTCCAACTAATTTCTAACGATATCGATATTTCCAGAAATCAGGGATCGTTTACAAGCATCTAAAGTCACTTGTACAATCACCAACAGCCCCGAACCCGACCCGGAACAACTATCTATAGGCCAAACAAACATTTGTTCTATGCGGAACACATGCATATGTACATATATGTATGAACGTTGGCACCGACTTCAGCCATGTGAGTAGATACCTAACCCTTATTTTAAACGGAATTAGACATCCTGTTAAACAATATTTAAGGTTATTACTCTCTGTGTAGTGCAATTTTTTTTTTGTATGTTTCAAATTCTTTTTTCTTTTTTGTAAAAATAGTTTTTATGTTCCTTCCGCTGCCCTTGCGTCTCAGGGCTGCGGTATCTCGTTAGAACATTCCCACAACCCCGAAACACAATACCGAGGGGTATTGTGCACAGAACATATTAAAGAGGTTAGAAAGGAAATAGTTCCTGATTTGTATGAGAACGCGTGTCGCCGCTTGTCTCCCACTCTTTAGCTCCACTACAAGCAAGAGGCCCGTTACGTATGCGAATTACGCGCACAAATAAATTACACACACTTAAATCGAGAGCTTGCTACTGATTGTAACTCACTGTCGATAAACATGCGCCGTGCATCACGGCCAATCAGGGCAAAGGACGAAACGTCAATGGTTGAAGTGTTGAGGACGCAACGCATGCAGTACATTGTAAGCGGACTTGGTCATTGCGTTGATTAAGTGAGTACACATCGGGCAATGTATATTTTTTACAACTTGTTCCAATAATGTTGTTAATGTTTGGAATTTCATAGTGATCAGAATATTTTTATGTTTTTTACAAATAAAACTGTAATTAAATATTATTTTCGACTTACCGATAGAAAGATATACCTCCTTGCTCTATATTTGCTGTCTGACTTTTTGTTTTACAGCTTATGATAGCACAACACGGCATTTTAAAACAGAGCTTTGTGTTCCGAAGTAGTTCGAAGCGCACAAAACACGGTGAATGAATTAATCGGTCGAGCTATGATTTTCGTATCATAAATGGGGCGCGCTCGCCACACCCGCGTTACCATTCCAACCTTATTCATCTATTCCATGGTCGGGATCAACGCCTCTACGTGCGTTTCTAGGCAACGAATTCGCTAACACATCTAGTTAATACCAATGAAGTGTTCCCTAAGGGACTTCCTGAAAATACAAAGCCTAACACAATCCACTTGCACAGTCGATTAAGTATAACACTGGTCGAGTGTTCTAGAAGACATTTTAGCATTGAGTTAAATTTAAATTGAATTTCAAAATTAAACCAACAAGCGTCGTTGTAATAAAAAAAAACATTTTTTTTTATTCGTTTTGCGACTCGTGGTTGTGGAATCGACGTGAATGAATTTTGGTTTTAGATGTGGTATTATTTTATTTTATTATTTGGCAAGACAGCTGAAGAGTGTAATTTGCTGAAAATAAAGTAGTTATGATAAAGTGAAGTTTTAATAGATGTTACCGTCTCATAAAGCGAAGACTTTTATCCCAACAGTGGGAACGATGGTAATGTTCTTCATTAGATGCAAAACAAATTCCTACAATTCAAGGCAAGGTGAAATGCTACCTTGAAATATTTGGTTAGAAATTGCTCTTTAAAAAAATAATTTAATGATTTTTTTGAAATATTTGTCAAAAACTACTAACAAAACTATCATCCATCACCTGATGAACCCTTTCTCAAAATTTTGGGGTCAGTTTGTGGTATAAATGGATACAGCAGTTAAGTAAAATCGTGAATACCACCTCCTGACAGAAAAGGCAAAATTAATGCAAACATTTCTAGAAAATAGACGGCAGTTTCAGCTCTGCGTTGATAAACCAGTTAGTTTTGCTATTTAAATATATACATGAAGATTCAATGTCCTTGAATTTCACCATGATCATCTGTTTAGCCAACTTTTTTATTGGAAATAGGTTCGCGTTTGACCACCATCTCACCTGATGGTAAGCAATGATGTGGTCGAAGATAGAGCACGCTTACCTAGAAGTAACCTATTCACTCTTGACTTAAAGACTCCTAGGTTATAGCTATCGGGAAACACAGACATTTCGATACGTCACAAAAATAAATAGCACAACACTGCAAAGCAGGCGCGTGGGCAGTCGCAGCTTGACTGGAGTGCACGGCTCGTTGCCCGCTCCCGCTCCGAGTGCAGATATTATTATTTAATTTAATTTAATTTTAATTTAATCATTTATTTACCTTAACCTAACCACGAGCCACTATTTAGCCACGAGCTCCTCTACCCTTAAACATTTAACTCGACAATAAAAATGCCACATCCACTACAAAACTTGATCCGCAATAGTAGATAGGACCCGCAAGCGGCGACTTGCTTCACGTAATTAGATTGCACTCCAGCACACCGCGGAAGGAAGGTGTAAGAAAATTGCATAATTTATTTTATTTCAACGCTGCTTTATAGTGCGATTATTTAATAACGGGAACGACAGTAAAGTTAAAGTTTTTTATGACGATTGTTGAAGAAGCCGAAGAAATGGTAAAGTTTCCTAATGAAAAATAGTTTTACTTCAGTTGATATAGTGTGACTTTTGATTTTATTTTCTGTTTCTGTCATCAAATGACTACTCCCGTTCTGGGTGGAACGGGAAGGAGTATCAGACTTGTGGCTGACTAAAAACCAACTTCACTTGCCCTTGAGTTCCGGGGCTACGGTATCTCGTTAGAACTTTCCTGGAATCCCGGCAGGCAGTTGCCCTTCGGGTATCGTCGGCGCGATTAGGGCTTAGTCGTTATCGGTAGATTAGCTAACCCTGCTTTTCATTATTATTGACATCAATATGGTGATTTGAAATCACTGACACTTTAATTTTGTTTATAATTATGTATAAACTAGCATTTCTCCCGCGTTGATTTCGAAATAATTTATAGCCTGAAGGTGTGTCCAAACATCGAGCGGCAATCGCGCGCGGCCCGCCGCCCTGTGTTTAGACGACTGCCGCGCAAAAATTAGTCGGCTTTGTCCTAACTAGAGTGCGACAGAAATATGTCCTAGAAATGCCGCGTGTTGCTGCCGCGGTCTTGCTGCTCAATGTTTGGACACACCTTAAGACTCACAAATAATATTGATTAGTGCCTATAGATGAACGCGGTAATCAATGTATCTAAGTACCTACGGCAACTTTTAAAACAATTGTTAATAGGCTCGCGTTTGACCACCATCTCACCTGATGGTAAGCGATGATGTTGTCGAAGATAAAACACGCTTACCTAGAAATAACCTATTCACTCATGACTTAAAGACCCCCACACAGATTTAGGCAGGGAATTCCAATGCTTAGCTGCTGCTGTTTGCTTATTATATTTCCACATCAATTACCATCAAGAATCTAGACTAATATTGTAAAGTGCAAAAGTTTATTTGTGCGATCGCGCTGATCTTCGAAAGTACTGGGTGAATTTAGATGAAATTTGGTGTGAAAGTAGCTTGAAGAACTTTTCATCCGACTGCAAAAGAAGGTGGTTATATTTTTATCATGTTATGTTTGTATGTGTCTACCAGACGCGCTGCTGGGTACCATCCACACTTGGCTGATATACCTTCTTGTCGTACCAAGCGCATCTCCTCCACAATTTATTGTGCGCACAACCAAGCTATGAAACTCTCTGCGGTTTCTGCCTTGACCTTTCAGTCTTTAAAGCAAGAGTGAATAGGCATTTTCTGGGCTCGCTCGTTCCATCATAGACCTTATCTATCGCTTACCATCAGGCGAGATCGACGTCATGAGTGGCAATTCCGGAATTAAAAAAAAATATTTAAAAAATTATCCACGGAACCGAACCCACGCGTGACTGCTGAAGTTAGTTTGACGAACATAAATAAAATGTTCGTCAAACTAACTTCCACAGTATACAAACATCATATTTCTAAGTACAAAAACTAGTTATGATGATATTTGGAGCTCAGCACACAGGTATGTTTGTTTACGGTTAGTTTACCACAACAGTACTGTATGTAAATTTTGAAGTTCTAATTCATGTTACATAGTGCTTAAGGTTATAGATTCAGAAAGTATGAAGTAAACGTTACTTGGTTGTAGAATATTCAGGTAGTAATTAATCAAGTAAACCATAATAAGAACCTGGAGGTATTATACAATTTATAGAGAAGGGTGATGTCGTGCATGTCGACTACCTCTTAAAACACAAACTCAAAATATTTTATTTAACATTAGCCTACAAAAGCACTTATAAAACGTCAGCAGTTAGTGCACGGTTCGAAATTGGTCGTTTTCTATGGAGAATAACCGGCAAGAAACCCCACAGTAATGTTTTCAAAATATAATTTTTACAATGTATCCATAACACAGGTTAATTAGGTATGAGATATTCTTTGCTCATGCAGATTTCACATTTCTTTCTAAGGAATCTTAAATAATTTAAAAAACAAAATTATTTAAAAAATCTTTAAACCCAACTGCTCACCTGAAATGGAAAAATCAAGCACATTTTTATTTTAAAAAGTGACAAGCTGGCGGGACCCAATTGATCATGATATAAATTTAATTTAAAAAATTTGATGGGACCCGCCTGTTTGTCACTTTTTAAAACAAAAATGTGCTTATTTCTTCCATTTCAGTTAAGCAGTCGGGTTTTTTATAGATTTTTTAAATAAGTTTTATTTCAGCTTTTTAGTATTTAATTCCGTTAAAAACGTTATATTTCCTAAATGATTGCTCAAAATGAAATATGGTAAAAGAAACCTCGATATCATTTTTAAAGATCTGTTTTCATTTGACATAGTTTGTCGATTTTTGAATTTTTATTTTTGACAATATGGCGCCCGATTGCCATTGTGGTGATTTGGTTTTATTTGAATCCATCCTATGACACTCGCGCCATTTAGACAATTCTAACGACGTATCATTTATTCAAATCCGTTCACTGGTTTAATTGTTACGAGGGAACAAAGGAACGGACATACATATATACGTGGTAAAACATAACCCTCCTCCTTGCTTCGCCGCAGTCGGGCAAATAGTTTCCCTATCAGCCAATCAAAATTAATTTATGGGGTACGATTTTATTTTTTGCTATGTGGTTAACTTTTTTGAAGAAAGTTATATATCTGACGGACTAACGAAAGAAGCAGTTTTTAAAATAAAAACTATAGCTTGTATATTATCTACAGGTATTGTAACTTTGCATTCGATAAATTCAGTAATGTGATGGAGTCATAAAGAAAAAGTTTGATACTTTACCAATTTCAACTTTAATTTCTTCATATTCATTCATTCCTTTGAAAAGGGCATGTCATAAAAGTTTAACTTCCTCATGCCATTTTCATAGATGAATTAGTTTTGCTTCTAGAATGATGTGCTTTTCTTACAGGCAATATATCTTTGGGTCTTCTTCTAAATAAACTGCGAAAACGATCAAAAACGTGCCTTGTAAAATATTACCAAAGATATATAAGCTGTCTCTCACGTAGAATATATCGCCGGGTTAATTCAAAAACCAACTAACTCAGTGATTTTGGGATATTGAGTTAAATATACCCACCGACTCAATTTTTTTCTCTCTTTCTACTGGTAAAACATACTAAGCCATGCGATGCTTTATTTCGGAGATACTGAATGGTGAAACCAACTATCTAACCATACCATTTTTATGCGAAACAAATATTCCTTGTTAATCGGAAAAATTATATTTTGTATCGAAGTCAAACAAAATACTTAAATTTAATCAGTTATCAAAATAAAAAATACCTCCGAAATATACGGAATTTTGGGAAAGAAAAACGATCACATCCAATTATAATGATTTAGTACTTAGAAACAACAGGAAATAGCGTTAACATTCATTGATAATAGCAGTTACTAAAAGATAATAGCTATTACTTGCTGATTTATTTATTAATACTTGACACAAAATCAAGAAGTAATTGTCAATAAATAGGTTTAGTAGGTTTTACTTCTATAATTTTGATCATGATCCCAACAAAATATTGAGAAGTAAAACTGATTAACCGCGGGTAGTTGGTTTAAATTCTCTAGTTTCTAACCGCGCATGCGTCATAGTCGTCGTTGCTCTCGCGCAAACGACATTCAATTCATTTTGTGGCGGCGAAAAAATTAAGTTCCAAGTGATAGTAAGGTGTTTGTGGTGTTTGTGCACTAAAATGGATTCTTGTGATGCTGATCCTTCTTTCTTCCAGACTTTCAAATTCAAATTTCAAAAAAATTGAATCTTTCTTTATATTTATTTGTCTCAATATGTTTTTTTTTTAATTAAAAATAGTTTCGCGTTTGACCACCATCTCACCTGATGGTAAGTGATGATGTGGTTGAAGATGGAGCACGCTTACCTAAAAGTAACCTATTCACTCTTGACTTAAAGACTCCTAGGTTATAGCTATCGGGAAATAGAGACTCCGGCAGGGAATTCCACTCCTTAGCCGTACGCACAATGAAGGTATTCCCAAAACGTTTTGTGCGTATGGGTGGGATGTCCACCATGTAATGATGGCGCTTCGCCGTTTGTCTCGTAGTCAGATGATGGAACGGGCTTGGTGGAATTAGATTGTGTAATTCCATCGCACTCTCCCCGAAATGTAACACATAGAAAACCGATAGACTTGCAACTCGTCGTCGATGTTTAAGCTTTGACTCGACCAGTGCATCGTTGCTAATGAGTCTCTTGGCCCTCTTCTCGATAGACTCAAGCGCGTCCAGTTGGTATTTAGCAGATCCATCCCAAAGATGAGAGCAGTACTCCATACACGACCGAACCTGGGCTCGATAGAGATTGAGCAACTGTTCGGGTGTGAAGTACCGTCTCACTTTTGCTAGGATTCCCAACTTTTTTGATGCTAGTTGAGCCTTAGCCTCGATAAACGGGCCAAAATTGAGGGCAGAATTTAGTGTTACCCCCAGAAGCTCGATACGGTCGGTTATCCGCACGGTTACACCCCGGAAAGTAGGAGCCGGTTCGAATAGACTCCTTTTTGCGGAGAAGAGACACGCCTGGGTCTTAGCTGCATTAAACTTGACCAAGTTGGCATCGCCCCATTTGGAGACAGCCTTCAAGGACAAGTTCAAGCGCCCAACCATGTCCTCACGTAGAGACTGGATCTGTGACCGACCAGCTCGCGTGCTGGACACATATCTCTCAGAAACTGTGCTGTCGTCTGCATACCGAAAGGTACCGGGAATCAGCAGATTGTTAATGTACAGCAAAAACAAAGTTGCTGAGAGATCAGACCCCTGAGGAACCCCGGCATTACTTGCCAATTGGCCAGACGAGCAGCCATCAATGACCACTCGAATGGACCGATCTCTCAGGAAGTCTTCAATCCAAACGCATAGTTGAGTGGGTAAACCGAAGGAAGGAAGCTTAGCAATAAGGCTATCGTGCCAGACCCTGTCAAAGGCCTTGGAGATGTTAAGGGAAACAGCAAGTGCTTCCCCGCGCTTCCCAATGGCGTCACTCCAGGTATGAATGGCATACGCTAGGAGGTCCCCAGTTGACCTGTTTTTACGAAAGCCGTATTGTCGGTCACTGAGGATGTCGTTGGCTTCTAGGTATGCCAGGAGCTTACTATTAAGTACACGCTCACGTCGTAAGACGTCAATAAAGTAGCTTTTTATTCTGACACATGTGGAGGCCAAAATAGAAATCAGTATGTGGCTTCACTCTTATCATGGGCGGTTCAAAAAATTGACAATTTAAATATAATCGAGCACAAATTTTTGAAATATGGCCACTCGTATATGGAGGTCGATTCAATGCACTGTAGCATAGAGTCAGCTCAGAAACACCCGAAGATCTACTCCATGTCTGAATGGCTTAACGTTTTCTGACGAGCTCGGTCTTCACGATAAAAAAGAAACAAAGCTATGCCGAAACCTTATAACACGAAAGAGTTAAAATATAATGATTTCTTGGATTTAAAATCTTTGGCGGGCATCATAATGAAAAACAAAAATAAAAACACAAGAGGAGACAGAGTGAACTGGTTAAAGATAAAGAGAATGAAATACGAAAAGGGTCAAATGAAAATTTTGTATAATTACGACATGTCTGTGAATTTCTTGGATCTCGATCTTGAAATTCAGGAAACAAACGTAGAAACTACTCCTACTCCTGGTTCCGACATTCCCGCTCATCGCTTCGGAACCAGACAAAAAAAGCCGTAGCGAATTCAGCAGTTGCAACTACAAATGCCATCGAGGATCCTACTAAAGCAAGCCTTCCAACCAAATTAAATCAGCTGTACAGTGCACCACTGCCCATTACAAATGCAAAAAAATCCTACTTGCTAAAATTGTGCAAAAAAGGAGTAATCCCCGAAGAATACCATGCTTGGTGTGAAAATTTAGCGACTGATAGTGCTAAACTAGACCATGTACCGGATGCTACTGTATCTGATGTATCTTCTGGTGCCTTTGTGTTCGTTTTTCTTGAATAAATTTATTTTTCAAATTAGGTGTGTTTATAATCAAATTATTTCCAATTTATTAACCATCTCTAACCCTTAGATAGTTTTCATAATGACGCTTTGCTGAGGAACACCGCATAGGTTAGTATAAAATTTCAACAAATATCGGAAAGTAAAAGCGACTAAAATTTTATGTTTTTGCATTTTTCTCGAAACTAGCAGGATTATTATGAACAACACATTATTGTTCGATGTATATTATTGAATTATTAACTAGTACGTTTCAGAGACTCGACAGTAACGCTTAATTTAAAAAATAAAGCCATTATTTTGTAGGGAGGTAAAAGCAATTAAATAAGGGGGTTTGGGGCACAAAATGCAATATTTTGTGAAACCTTGTTACTTTTCCATCAACTGCTAAAAATAAACGCATACATGATTAAATTACAAATCAGATGCTGTTCCTTATAATAACATAATCTAAAATAGTACATACAATTTTTTGATACAAACTTTTAAAACGCCCTAGCACAAAATCATAATTTGGTCAGTTAGTTGGTTTTTGAATTAACCCGGCGATATAGTGATATCGACATTGAATGACGTGTACATGAACACGGTATTAGGCTTAGGCTTTCTCGAAGATGGTATTAGGCACTTTGGCACATATGATACATGGCTTAAACAAGACCTAAAGAGAATTGTATAGACGTTTCGTTCAGCAAAAGGCAATTAAGCCTTAGGCAGGCTTTTATAAGTGAATACAGACACCGACAAATATTTATTTTTTGTGGGTAGTCGACTCAAAAATTTATAAATGTGTAACAACGGTACGTGAGCAACTACAGTATAAAAATTACTTTGCACTTATTTAAATTCCTCAAAAAGTTTGTCTCAAAGAAAGAGGGTAGACCGATTTGTCTGCTCATAAACTTCCACCCGCAATTACTTCAGTTCATTCGTGATCATGGCGCTTGCAACAGTGCCGAAATATCGGAAACTCAAAACAAAAAATACACTTGGTAAATATCCCGTTTTAAGTTCTAATGATACTGTTAGTGACCATGTTAGCTTAAAAACTTATATTTTTGCTATCGTATCCTCAGGTCTCAAAGGTTTCAGAGATTTCGGGAATGTTCTAAAGAGAAATCGTAGTCCTAAAATGCTAGGGTTTTTAGCCAGTAGCAGTCTGACAATCCCTTCCGCTCCATACAGAGCAGGAGGAGTCCCTTGAAGATTTTCCACCGAAAAAATAAAGTTTAAGCTCTCGGAATAAAAGTTACAAAATAGTTTAGACCATCAATCACCATTCCCGAAACTACGTTTTGTCAAACAAAATAACAACCGTCCTCACTCATTGGAACTCCTTCAAAAGTAGACGCAAAATTCCCAAAGGATAGTCCTGGCATCTTGAATGATCGCGGGATCACATAAACACAAGGATATTGTGGACATTACCGCACGGACAGAAGCCAGCAAGGCTGAAATAACTGGCTTACTGTATACTGGGACACTGTGGGAACTTTAGTGTGGAGTGAAAATTGGTGTCAAATGGTTTTGCAAGCCTCTACAACTCGGTTTCAAATAAAATGTCTCGAACGTATATTTTTTTCAGAATTTTATTAAAGGTTACAGGTTAAATCATTGGTAAGATTTTGAGGACTAAAACAATCGTACTGATCTGATATTCATCACTGAGTACAGAACCAGTTGACGTCATTACGTCAGTGCTAGCCGTCGCGGAAACCAGCGCTGTGTCATTGTGTCGCATGGTGGCCCAGCATTATGCTGAGTGATAACCGTTTTGCAGGTATGTGTTGCGTATTTTCCCTCTAGTTTAAATTATATTTGTTTTTCTTTTCTCATTTTTCTCATTTTCTTATGCGGCATGTGACCATGTGTTTTTCTAAGAATAAGTGTTGACCACATATAATGTAAGCCACATACGCTACGGTTTTTAAATTTCTGTATTCTTAACATTAAAGTTTGTGCAAAGTTTTATCAACTTTGATAATATCACTGCCTACGTGATTTTTTATAATATTACTGACTACGTCAATTCCGTGCTGCAGGTTGTGATCCCTGATAGCTATAACCTGGGGACATTTAAATTGAGAGTACATATGTTATTTCTTAGCAAACGTCGACATTATTATAGATTACAATCAAGTAAGAGCATGGTCAAACTCGAGCATATCTAAGTAACACTACTATAAACTAGAAATAAAGAAAATTAATTGTTTGGGATTTCAATATAACTGTATTTTCTTATGCTGAGGTATATTTATTTACATGACACAAAGTCATAGTAATTTCAGTTTTTCGTTCTGACCCAGGACGGTTTTTCACTAAAAGATAGATTTTAATACCGGAAACCGCACAGATAATATTGAGACACGCGAACGACATCGCGGGTACAGCTAGTATAAAGTAAAAGAGATTAAATTTCTATTCTAATAGATAAAAATAATGTATCATCAAACTATTCTAAAACACGACACACACCCATTTCTCAAGTCAATTTTCAGATGTCAAATTTAAAATCGCATGCTTTTGCGTTCCCTCGTAACCAGCTACGACCCTACATAATATATCACACTTATTTATTTCACGTTACACACCTTATAAGTTCTTCATATTTATGCTCAGCCACGCCAGAAATATATGTTCGTATATTTTCAGCGCGCCGTTGAAATATGCGATCTTTCGTAGTTTATACATGGGCTTCATATCACCCCTGACTAGGGCACAATGAGGTGATCTGTAGGCCTACTTTGCGGCAGTCTAAGTTTGCCTGAAAATATTCTAGGGCGCGTGCGAATATATTTGTTGAGCCAAAATATTCTAAGGTACCACAGGGATATTTACCCTGACACGTAAAAACTTATGTGTTTAGTTTACTGAAGACTTTGTTGAAATATTTTTTATTTATTCATTCTATACCTACCTACATCGGTATTTGATTACAATTTACCTACGATGCCTGAATAAAAAATACCAGCCAAGTGTTTGTCAGGCCACGCGCATTGTAGGTTTCTGTAATTTACTAAAACGCCAAGTGCGCATCGGATTAGCTGACCAAGAGTTCCGTACCATACACTAAAAAAATACTCTGTTTTACACAAATAAACCCTTGATCTAAATATTTAATGGATTTGTCAGTTTGTTGGTCGACTATTACTCATAAATTTCTGAAGCCAACTTAAGTCACCACTTGCTTGTCGACTACGGAACCCTAAAATCGAATTAAAATTAACATGATTTAATTTTAGGATCATATCGTATTCTTTTCATGCAATAAGATGACGCAAATGACTATTGCGTCACTTGCAAGTGACGTCAGCCAACATCGATTAATGTTGTCTCTGTCTATTATCTATCTATCTATCATCTGGTAGATGTAGTCTCAACTCCGTTATTTTTTGGGTGTTAGGTATACAGCTTTTTAATTACTCGTAATATAACATAATCTTTCAATACTCTTGCGTAGAAAGATACTCGATAATGAAAACAGTTCCCAAGATAAGCCGGTCACACTATTCTGACCCTACAACTCTTGAAAGTCGAAATAAACAGAAGAACACCGAATGAAGCTCTACGAACAACATAAAGATTCAAATGCACGGATCCCGCAACGATAGAAAAACATAATTTCTATTTTCTCTCAAAACAAAACTAGACAAATATTGAATTTTTGAGAAGCTAGCTGTTGCCCGCGACTTCATCCGCGTAGGAGGTACATAACATGCATAACTCTAACTCTGCACGACAATCAGTTTGGTTTCAGGCCACAACTGTCTACTGAAAGTGCTATATTGTGTCTTAAGCATACCGTCAGATACTACACTAGACGCAATACGCCGGTTTTAGCGTGTTTCCTGGATTTATCCCGTGCTTTTGATCTGGTGTCGTATGATATCTTGTGGGAAAAGCTAAAAAGTGTGAACCTACCTATTGAATTAGTTAAAATCTTCAAGTATTGGTACACGCACCAGATCAACAGCGTCAGATGGGCAGGTACAATGTCTGAGACGTATGAGTTGAAGTGTGGAGTGAGACAGGGTGGACTGACCTCGCCTACCCTGTTCAACTTGTATATGAATGCATTGATCGTCGCGCTTAGCAGTCAGCATGTCGGTTGCCACGTTGACGGAGTTTGTGTTAACAATTTAAGCTACGCAGACGACATGGTGTTGCTGAGCGCGTCGGTCTGTGGTCTGAGGAAACTGGTGCGAATATGTGAGGAATATGTAGGTGAGCATGGTCTTACATATAATGTAGTAAAAAGTAACTGCATGATCTTTGTGAGTGGTACGAAGTGCCCGCTAGAAGTACCTCCTGTGTACCTCAATGGGAACCCTTTAGTATGGGTGACTCAGTTCAAATACTTAGGGCACATCGTAACTGCCGACTTACGGGATCATGCAGATATTGAACGGGAACGGAGAGCACTGTCAAGGAGGGCGAACATGATAGCTCGCAGGTTTGCACGTAGTTCATTTGAAGTTAAGACTACGCTCTTTAGGGCGTATTGTACGCCTTTATATACGTGCAGCCTGTGGGCTAACTACACGCAGAAAAGTTACAGTGCTCTCCGTGTACAATATAATAATGCGTTTAGGGCAATTATGGGGCTGCCCCGCTTCTGCAGTGCCTCAGGGATGTTTGCTGAGGCGCGTACTAGCTGCTTTTATGCGACTATGCGTAAGCGGAGTGCATCCCTAGTGCGCCGAGTGTGGACTAGCTCCAACACTATTTTGAAGATGATAGCAGGTAGGCTAGACTGTCCCTATATACGACATTGTTGTGGGAGACATGTCGCGTGTGGGGTGGGATAGCCTATCTGTTTTGCATGTTTTTTATTTTTTTATTTAATTGTAATTTTTATTTTTTTATTTTTTATTTTTGATATTTTGTGTGGATGTTTAAGATAATTTATTTATTATGTAATGTATCTGTCTTTAATGTATGTGTCTATATGGGACTTTTGAATCCTGAATTAAACGTATTTTTATTTTTTATTTTTATAAGCTATATTACAGTAAAGTTTCATCTAAATCTGTTCAGTATTTTTTGCGTGAAAGAAACATGCGTCAACAAGTAGGTTTTTTTTTTTATTAACGTGGTAAAATTATCAAATAAGTCCTCCCACTCCGGGCAGGGTGGGAGGGACTGTCAGACTTTTACTGACTAAAATCCACGGTGTTCCTTCCATAACCCTTTACATACCGGGGCCACGGTAACGGGATGAGTCCCACGACCCCGGCGGGATAGGAAGAAAGAAACGCTATCCCGTTACTTTTCAAATGAAGTAACATAAAACCTTTTTTTGCTTTCACTGAACATGGAGTTCATTTTAAAGGATGGTCTTGGCTAAATAATATCAGCCGCACAGGTTGATCTGTGAGGTTAAGCAACGATTGCCGAGGCTGATCTTTGGATGGGTGACAATCATGAAATATCGAGATTCCTCCGTGACTTTTGGTTCCCACTGTCATTTGTACAGCTTTTACAGTCGTTAAAGGTAGTCAAAGCCAGAAAATCTGACACCAATTTTGCCAGCTACAGGGTTTGCGGAGATCAGATAGGCAGTAATTTTCAGCGCGGCGAGCTAATTTAGTTTATTTTAGTGGACTGTATTTGCGGTGCGGAATGAAACGATTGACAAGCGCTTGGATATAGGTACACGAGTTGCTAGGGTGTTGGACAGTACAATGCAACCCTATATTTTAATGAAGGAAGCACAGTCCTTTTTTCTGAAGCCACGTGCCTAGTCGACACCGGTGTTCATTTTTTCATTCTTCCTTTCACTGTCCTCACAAAACACGAACACAAATTGTTGTTACTCAGTCGGTGAAATGCGATGAATCCAAGATTGTCAATTGTTTTTGATAAGCGCAGGTTTGGGGCAATGTGCACGCGCGGCGGTTCAAATCGGAAGAGTGGATCGCCACCAACAAAATGGCGCGGTCAATCTCCTTCCTTTCGCGAGGTTTGTGCCTGGGAGGGAAGGAGGGATTTGGGAAACGGATGTCAAACGAATTCTGAATGTTGGCGCAAATAAATTTCATGTAAAACACTAGTACTTAGCTGCATCTGCAGCTGGGAACAGCTACACAGATGATGAACATCGAATCCATGTTGGTTATGGATATAAAAGAGTATCTTCAAACTCACCACTTAAGAAGCCCACAAACTTATGGTAGAACTGATCAAAAGATATAGAAAACTTGACGTCTTATCGAGGAGACCGATCTCAAACCTTTTACAAAGCCATTCGAGCCATTATCTCAAATAACTTTTTTACAAAGATCTAACGCGATTAGAATTTGGTTTCGTAGCAATTAAGGAGTTAGCTGCTTCGCTTTAACGACGATTCTTAGGGCCCTTGACAGATAAGTATGCAACGCGACATTGCGACAGCGGGTCTTCATGGAAATCTCAAGAAATATTATTTTTCTTGAACTTTTAATAGATGACATCGGATTAGTAATTAAACATCACCATTCTAATCAATCTATATAAGCTTATACACCCTCGTTTAATTATAAATCCAAATTCAGTAGTTCATATTTGTAACGCATCAACTAATAAAATCACAAAAAACCTTTGACTTCGATGTTATTCATTCTTATATTATATTGTCATTTGTGTATTTTATTCTTTAATATACGGATAGTGCAGTTAAGCGATTCCCTGCTGGGCTGCCCATCGTGGGTTTGATTCCTGTTACAGAACAATTGTGTTTGGACAAAAGGTGTTTGTAAAATAATAAAAATACGCTTAAGATACAGGACAAACTCTTAATGTTTTAAATAAAATATACAGATACATGTTTTTTTTTATTGATAAAAAGATTTTCAAACCTAACGATACATTGCAAATGCCGTAGGTCGTAGATTGTCGTTTTTAATATCCCAGTCGTATGCCAATATGTAAAGGTGTTAGTCTAGTTGCAAAGGTGTTAAAACTCTAAATCAGAATTGTACTGTAATTTAATTCTCATATTCCTGCCACACTCCAGACTGCAAGCGGTCAGTAACGTAGAATCTAGCTGACTAATCCAATCCCTACGATGGTAGACGTAACATAATATCTGAAGAAAAATGTCTGGAAGTTTTAATCCGATTACAAACTGTTTCCATTGGTAAAAAGCTTGACTGAAGCCGCAGGAAAAACTAATAACAAACATTTAAAAAAAACATTTTGCTATGGAGAAAAATCGGCAACAAACTATACATTTTGTCACATTGTCGAGTTGCGCCAGTCTGAGAGATACTTAATAAGTCTTTAGGCAGCCATCTTTAATAACAATCGGCCTGAAGTATGTAGCGGCGTTTCATTTTCAAAGTAAATAGGGAATCGTCGTTTCAGACCTAAATGAGGCTTTTCCTTTATGTGTTACTAAGAACTGTTAGGAGGAATTGATTTTCTTTTCTTCCTTTGTTCTTTTCATATACGAAAAGGTATATTATATATATATTGTATATACGTATTCTTTCTCTAAATGAAATTTCAGTCCTGAAAATACTAGGTTGAAACTCAGGACTAAATAAACATTGAACCTATCCTGGCCGCGCTCTTTTTTCAAAATATACTTACTCTAGTTTTTTGGTACCCACTACATTGAAATCAGCCATTTCACAGGCCACTTGACGGCAGCCATTACACCGTACTTATAGGTCATAAAAAGTTTCAATTTGATTACTTTCTTGAAATTGGGAGAAGTTGGTTTTCATAGGCTTTTAGTGCGGCACTTTAAACGTAATCAATCACTTCACTTACGTAATTAGATTATGCGCATTGTATAAAAACTATTGTCACTAGTTGTCAAGTTTCAATAGAATATGAGGAGAATAGATTAGGTAAAAGAACTTTTGAGACACGAGCCGATCTCTGGCCACGTAGGCTCGGGCTTGCAGAGGTAGCTCGCCGTCCGGTAATGGTTGCGGAAATGTTCTCACGAGACAACGTGACCCCAGAATGCAAGGACTGAAGGAACGAGGTAGCTTTTTAATCAGTACGATTCTGACAATCCCTTCCGTTCCACTTAGAGTGGGAAGAGTCATTTGACAATTATCCCTTAAAATAAGGCTGTTGAGATTTTACAGCTGTATCAATTCACTCCAATTACCTCTTTACTTAAAACCGGCTTATAGATCCAAAGTACTCCTATATCCCAAAAAGTCCTTTATTCCCAAACAACTCCCAATCAGCGGGTCCGCAATAATTGTTCCCCTTCTGAAAAGCAGATAGAAGCTGTCTCCTAATGATAATGTATTAATTGAATCCGCGTAAACAGCTTTCAATTAACTTGAGAGTTTAAGCGGCGCCATGTTTTTGCTGAGTTGTGAACGGATGGGGAATGTTTGTACGATCTTTTGCAGTCGTGTGAGATGTTTTTATTTGTTTTTGAAGTGAAGTTGAATTTGTTTTATATAATGGTTCACACATTCTCGAGGACATTCAATCAGCTATAGCGATAATCGTTAATAGCAAAATATTTTATAAAGCAAAATATATTGTTACATGGTCAACTTTGACTTATTAAACGACTTCAAAATAACTAAAGCATGAGCTTTTTGTAAATGATTTTTTTGCCACATAAAAATTACCAATGGGATGTCTGCAAGTTGGTCGGAAGACGAAGAAAGAAATATAGTTTTAAGGGTTAGGGTTTTAAGTTTCTTTTTTGCATTTACTAACGTAAACATTACTGAGTTTCGTCACGATTGGGCATATATTATGAGGGTATTACGATGTGACTGGATCTTTCTCAACGTATGACAATAATATTATAATAATCTTTTCAATTTGTGTGATATAAGGTATGCATAAATTTACATATATATATTTTTTTAACAACCCCAATGAGTTGTTTAAGGCAATGTTTGTCCATAAATTCAATGAGATTAAATCATAATAATGGAATGATTCACGCAGTATTGGTAGACTATTTTTTGTGCCTTTACAAACATAACTCGCATGCAACTAGACCGCACTCACTATCTGAAGGCCAAACAATTAATATTTGTTCCGTGCGGGAAACGAACCCGTGACATGCAGTACAGCAGCCAAATATTATTAATTTATTATAAAATTTAATGTTTTTACTAATAAACGATCAATTATAGTAGCGGACACAAAACAGTTTTTTTTTTTATTTTCATTTTAGTTTCTGTACCAACATCCCGTTAATTCGTTCATCTACATACTACAACTCAGTGTACGGACTTTATTGCCCGTATGAATAAAAAATATTTTTTGTCTTGAAAAAAATCTTGATCTCGACGAAACAAATGAAATTATCACAAACAAAATCTGTTACTTTTGTAGAAATGAATCCCACAAATTGCAGCAACCAACAAGATAAATACTAACTATTTTTGCAAGGCTATTCTGTCGCTGGTTTTGTTTTCCCAGAGGCGAAGAACTAAACGTGAAGTTTCAAGGAAACTCGGGCAAAAACTCAGCTCTAACGCAAATAGATTCGGCTTATCTGGACCCCGTTAAACTAAAGGCTGGCAGTAAGTTTAACAGGCATAACAGCATACAATACGGTATATTCAGTTGACGTGAAGCTAACCTGACGTTTGTTAAGGTCAGGCCCATGTAAACAAGGTGCTGTACTATTGAGCTACAAGAGTCTGAACTGACTTGACAGGTACACTCAAATCTGTGTGGTTCTTTTGTCTAAAGACTATCTCAAACCCATTTTAACTTTAAAACTTAAACTAAAAAGCGTGCAAAAAATATTTTGCAAAAAATAAAACCGACTTCCATATCAAAACACTACAAAGCCAAAAATAACTTTAATTTCGGAAGGCGGTGTGAAACTTCCGAAATTAAAGTTATGAAATACCCAAAACTTACTTAACAAAGGTGTGCCTATAATATTTGAAGAGTTCCCTTGATTTATTCATGATTCCATCATCAGATCCTAACGTGATGACTATGGGACCAACTAGAAAGTTAAAATAAAAAAGAATTTTCCAAATCGGTCCAGCTTTCTTCGAGATATAAGGTAAAATACATTAAAAAAAATTCAAGACGAACTGAGAACCTCCTCCTTTTTTGAAGTCGGTTACTATGAGTAAATTATCGCACCATCAGGTAGTTCTAATATTACTTTATGCAGCCTAACCAAATGTCCTTAATTTTGGGATGTCCGTAATTTATTTTTTCTAGAAAAGAAACGAGCAATGTCGGTAGAATTCACATTACTAGCAAACTTGTTAGCACCTCCAACTAAGCTTAATATATATGCTTGAGTCTGGAGTGGGTTCACGTTTACGGCTACAGTGTAAGGTTCGTACTCCTTAAATTTCTAAGTTGAACAAACCAAAAACTGATAAATATTTGCACTGTTTAGATAGTTACGCTCAAGTCTGTGTTTATTTCGTCAAAAGAGCGTCTCAAACATTTACCTCACATGATTCTCATATGATTTGACCAGCACGATATGGACTTCAAAAGAAACGTTGAGTTGTAGTCGGCTGAGAAACACTGGCCTGATTGAGTATAAATTTATAAAAAAGATAGAGTAAACGTGTTACTTATATAAATTTTGCAAAACAAATACCATTGGGGTCCGAGTGCGCGTCTCCTTATAAGGAATTGTCTCGCCGGCTGATCGATTCCTTAAGTAATCTCGGGCTGGCTCGTTATTTGCCCAAAGAATAAGCATTGCCATTCAACGTGGCAATGCTGCCAGTCTTGTGGGCACTTTTCCGGACGACAGCGATGTGGAGGAGTACTTTGACGCATAGTTAGGTTAGATTTAAAACATTAATTTTTTTAATTTTTTTTAGATAAATTGTAAGATACACTGATGGCTCTTATTCATCTTTTAGTTTTCTATACAACGTGTAACGGAAAGGTATATACACACCAAGGGCACAGCTTCTTTGGGTCATATCAAACGATATTGGAAGGGTTTTTTAATCCTATCTCCTTTCTCGCGCTGACAAAAGAACACCGCCTTTACGCTAGGCTACTATAACAGTACTAGGCGCACAGAATTACGGAAGAGATTTATCGTGATATTTACAAGTAACGTGGAAAGTTATTGACCTACGTAGTGCGGTGAAACGATTGTTATGATTTCAATTTAAGAAACTTACGAAACCGTAAATTTGATATCAATTTTTAGAGTATTTTATTTTGAGTTGAAACCCTTCCAATATCGTTTGATATCATCCAAAGAAGCCTTGTCCTTGGTATGTATATACCCTTTCCATTACACGTTGTATAGGCTGTCGCACTAAGTAAAAACTGACACTCAACAGCATGTGTATACCCTACCACAACTTAGTTAGGAAAGGCTAGGCAGGATTACTTTCGACTGGTTGTCAGAAATTTGGACATAATATGAGTGACCTACGAGTATATTCAAACCGGCTCTGACACTAGTTCTCAAAAAATGCCGGAAGCAAACACCCATTACAAAGAATGGTGAGGTCTCCGATAATCAAAAACAAATGAATGCCTTAAGTTTCGAGAACCTTCTGTCCCTTTTGAAAACTTTTGATCAAAAAACTTATCGCGATCTACTGCTGAATGGAGGCCTGCTCCGAAATTGAACTCCAGCGATCTCTTTGTGACTCATTTCAACATAGAGGGCTTTAGGAGTTATGAATATAAATGTGCAAGGAGAGTTGAGGTTGGAGCTAAGATAGCATGGGATTGAGAAATCATGATAGAACAAAAGGCTTTGTAACAACCCCTTGAAAAAAATATATTATTAACGAGAGATTAAATCAGCAATAACTATTGTTAGAAGTCGAATCCTTCTGGGATAACAGTATCCTATTTTCTAATAATTTGAGATATGACTTACCCAAGTTTCACTTATGTAATTTAACAAACAGATGAACAAAAAGAGTTTGGTCCACGTTTATAATAGTACTAGTAGTCATACGGAGTTTCGTTCCCGTGGAATTTATCACAGTAAAAACATAACACTCCTTATTTTGCAGTCGGTTAAAACCTAGCCTATAAACGTTTTAGGGAATATTTTCATTGTGCGTACGACTAAGGAGTGGAATTCCCTGCCGGAGTCTGTGTTTCCTGATCGCTATAACCTGGGAGTCTTTAAGGCAAGAGTAAATAGGTTACTTCGAGGCAAACGTGCTCCATCTTCGACCACATCATCACTTACCATCAGGTGAGATGGTGGTCAAACGCGAGCCTATTATCAACAAAAAAATCCTCAAACTTCAAGCTATTTCCATAGTAAATTTCATACAAATCCATCCAGCACTTTTGAAGATTAGGTCTTATAAACAAACAAACTTTTCCGCTTTATAATATTAGTGTAGATTTATTAACTCACATTGGACCCGCGTGTTGGATCTTGGCTACATCCCTTTCATATTAAAGGGCCTGTGTCTCAGCTGTCTGATCTGTAATATCAATCCCAAACATCGAGGCGTTTTCTAACCGACTTCAAAAAAAGGAGGAGGTTCTCAGTTCGTCTTGAACTTTTTTTATGTATGTACCCTCATATTATCTCGAAGACGGCTGAACCGATTTGAAAAATTATTTTTTTAGGTTGAAAGGGTATACTTTCTAGTTGGTCCCATTGTCATCACGTTAGGATCTGATGATGGAATCATGGAGAAATTGAGGGAACTCTTCAAATTAATAATAATAATTATAGGACCGAAACTACTCTCCTAACTCCAAACTAATATGGATGTTAAGCACTTTGTTATGCTCGTCACAATGCATATGGTGAAGTAGAGCTGATGGTGATGTACCAGGAGAACTCCTCAAAAATTAACGGTTCTGCATCGGGAAAAGCAATATTTTGTAAAAGGTGATAAGTAGTTGACATTTTGGCTTATGTAACCAGATAAATTACAAACTGACCCACTAAAAAGAGTTAAAAAAAACCTCTTTAGCAAAAAATAAAACCGACTTCTATATCGAAACACTACAAAGCCAAAAATAACTTTAATTAGAAGGCGGTGTGAAAAAAAAGGAAATACAAAACAAATAACACCGACTTTTAGAATTCACTTAGTCTAAAATCTCAGTACTTTCAAAGGTAATTTTTTTTAAACATTACGTAGCTATAACGTCATAACCGTCACATTTTACGACCTACTTCTAAGTATAACTTTCGATGTGAGGCTCGCGGAAGAAACCTACTCAAAATGCAAATATCTTGATATGCTTTTATGGTATAACTTCACTTCATTAGCATCGGAATCTTGGTGCAGCAGCTGTGGCTTCCAAAGTTTGACTCCCGGTTTGTATACCATACGAGAAATTAACGTTCTATCATAGGTAGTACTGTACGTAATTTTAGAACAAAGATCTAATTCAAAACGCGTTGAATATTCAAGTGCTTAGGGTAGGATTGGTTGAGGATTTTGGTTAGAATATGTAGATATTCTAGGTGTCTTCGACCTAGAATTAGACTTTGGGTTTCTGCAGACAGACGTGACGCGACTATATGACAATGGCGTGTTTATCTGCAGAGCAATTTGAGGAAAAAATTCGGAGCCTTATTTCTGCCGTTGTGTTTGTACTACTATGTAAGAGGTTTTCACAGACTAAATCCTGATAGTGGTAAGTGACTTTAATTTGGAACAATAGAACATTAATGCTATAAGAAAACCTACAGTCGCCTGTAATCGTTAGCACTGGACTATATTAGAAACAGTAATGAATTAATACCTTAAAAAATCAAGGTATTGTTTGCTATATTTAACAAACCAATGCTAACTGAGACGTTGCGGAATTATTCGAAAGAGTTACCGTGGCCTCGGAACACGAAGGGCACAAAATATATGATGGAACACGTATGGGTTTTAGTCAGTAGAAGTCTGACAAACCCTCCCGCTTCGCCCAGATCGGGAGACAGTCTTAGGATGATTTCCCATCCTTACTTCTAACAAAAAAAAAATGGTAACTGAGACAATGACGTATTATAATAGACGCGTCATATTCCCACAAAACACCTCTCAAAAACGGCACGAAACACACACATAGAGAATTACTATCTAATAAGTGTAAAGAAAGGGACAGAAAATAAATGCCATCTTTAGGTACACCTGATGTTAGAGAGAGTTGAATATACATCTTTAGTTAACAACCTCCCCTAACGTCCCGTGACTGACTTCATTCATACGCTAGCCGCCATTAGCCGTGTAGAAAAATTAAAATAAAAAATGTATTTCTGTTGATATTTACCTATGAAATGACACATTTTGACCTCTCACGGAAGCAGTATAATTAGTGCAACGTCTAAAAACACACAAAGCCATGTTTTTTCCTAATTTTCTTTTAAAAAATTTTCTTAAGATGTTGTAGTGTAGCGATCGCGACACAGGTTCGTGCGTAACTAAACAGACACGAGGCACTTATCGTGATTTCAACTTGCCATTTTAGAGCGCGGACAACGTATCTATAGTTTATTATATATCTTTGAACTGAGATTCTTCCGTGTTTTGGAAAGCACGTTAATCACCGGCTTAAGCAGCTAAGCAACTGTATTTCACATGGAGCTACTGTGTATGTGACCTCTATAACCCAGTAACTGGTTTTAATACTATACTCCTTGACAAGACTGGTGTCAAATAATCTGGCTTCTGACTACTCTTAAGACAGCTTTGAATTTTATTAGTATTATTATACAACGTGTAATTTAAAGGGTATATACATACCGAGTACACGGTTTCTTTGGATGATAACTAACGATATGGCAAGGGTTTTCTAATCCTACGTCTACATGTGTGAAGCATATTAGAAATTTCAATACATTGATACCAGAGGCCGATTTTTTCAAATTAAGAAGAACGAAGAGAATTATCGTTTTATTGGCAAGTGACGTGGAAAGTGATGACCCTCATAGTGCTGTGATACGTTTGTTATTACTGGTATTCAAGAAACATATGAAACCAATAATTTGGGGTCAATTCTGTGAGTCACTTATTTTGAGCTGAAACTTTGCATAGAGACTCGATACCAGATGTAGTCTTCAGTCCTTTTGGATAGATATGGGTTTTCCGTTACATGTTGTATATTAGTATTATATTTAATAGTATTAAATATATTATTTCATTCCATTTTCTCGTACACCTACCACAATGTTTTTTTTTAACCCAAAGGTTGACTGGTAGAGAATGCCTTGCTGCATTAAGTCCGCCCATGTAACACAATTTTACATAAAGTGTAAATAAATAAATAAATCTTAATATGTTAATATGGTCACCCATCAATAGACTGATTCGGCAAGCGTTGCTTATCCTTGAATATAATAATATAATATAATATAATATAATAAATGATAATATAATAATAATAATATAATATTCCACAACTTTCACACAACGCCATCTAGTCCCAAACTAAGCAGAGCTTGTGCTATGAGTACTAGACAACTGATAAACATACATATTGTTACATTCGTGATTTTGTCCCTCTAGAGGCAATGGAACTCAATCCCAAATGCAAGGTGGTTGGTATTGAAACAATAAACGGTTTCAAACAATATTAATTTATTAAAACAAGTAAAAGTTAAATACGTAAAAAAGAGTTAATTCCTTATTCAAACTAGGTTAAATTAAATACCTAACAATGGTTAATGCCAGCCAGTTTAAACTTCAGTTGGTAGATCTACGGGTTGTGGGTGATTGGGATAATACCAGTACTGTTCTAATCATTCAAAGTTTAACCCTAGATAACTAATTATTCGTCGACACGACGACGCACTTAAGCTCGAATGTGTCGTTTGCAAACTTCCCCGCGCCCCCCTCGTTCTTCTATTTGTTTACCTTAATAATATCCAAAAACAATGCACCGCGTGACCCGATTGCATGCACACACCTATTTAGAAGCTACTTATAGGTATCGCGTCGCCCGCTCGACGAAAGTTTAGTTACTACGTTTCTTTTTTGTAAAGGTATGTACTTTTGTTTTTCTTTACGTTTTTTATTTCAGGTGACTAAATAGATAATTTTGCTGCAATTAATATTTTTTTTCTTCGTTGTTTTTGTAATTTCCACTTTTTTCACGTCTTATAATACTCTTACTTTTAGATGGATTTAATAAGGCAAGAGGAGCAAATAAGCCAATGGATCAATGCAGAAGAGGACGGTGAATGTGAAGACGAATCTGAACCGTCAGCATCGGAAATAGAGGATAATTTGATGGAGGAAATACATCAAGACACAGACAGCGAATTTGATTGTTTGATTAGCTCTTTGGAGTCCGATGAAGACAATATTCGACTCAGTAAGAGACAAAGAACTCATTCAACATCAATGAAAGTACAGGAAAACCTGAAATAATATTTTTTTTTTATAATAGTACGAAAGGTGCAATCGACACGGTAGACCCAATATGTTCCAACATGAGTACTAACAGAAAAACTAAAAGGTGGCCGCTATGTATATTTTATAACATGCTAAATCTGTCAGCTACCAATAGTTTTGCTATATATGTTTCTAATAACGTTAGAAACAAAAAGAAACCTGTGTCTCGGCGAGATTTCGTCATGAACATGGGAGACCAACTCATGGAGCCCTGGCTACGACAACGATTACAGACAGTGACTTTGAAGCGGGAAATAAAAACCAGGACATTCTAGGTGAATCGTCCAATAAAGAAGCTACTGCTCATTCTGCATTGAATGCACGCAAAATATGCTATTTATGTCCGTCAAAAGCTCGCCGAATGACTAAACACCGTTGCATAGATTGTAAAAATGCAATCTGTGGCCCTCATAATGTTGACATGTGTACCAACTGTCTGTAACAATATTTGACATACTTTTTTATTCTTAATTAGTTTATACTTACCCAAAGTATTGTGCCATATAACAAGTTACTGTTTTTAATAAACAATTTTGTTAATAATGACGTTTTTTAATGCGTAGTCCGCTCGACGAATGATTAGTTATTACGTTTCTGTAAAACTAGTTTAGTTATCTAGGGTTAAGTTAAAGTTTGTCATAAATTACAAAATAAGTAAGTATTTAATTGAATTAAATTTTAAGGTACAACCTTCCAGTTTTAGTGAAATTAAATTATTAATAAATGGGTGCCAGGGACCATAATAGTCCCAGATCCCTGAGCCGAAGAAGATGTTCAATATTCTTCCAGTTAAGCAGAGGTGTCGACACTAAGGTCCTTCAATTAAATCTAATGTAGACCAGCTTCTTTATTTGAAAACCGGACTGGTGATAAGCAGGTTACTTTATGTACCGGTAGAATATGTATGCGTTGTAAATATATTTAAAAGTTAAAATAATAAAATTAAGGAAAATTACGAAAATTAGAAAAACCGTCCCGCCTGGACTGGACTCTAGGCGGACTCTGTCTCCGCTCAGCCGTCTCCTCACGAGGCTTTTGGAAGGGCTCGAGGAACGGGTCTCGCGTCCAGGCTCCAGAGATGCCTCTAGATCCTGGCGGCGAGAAGAACCTCTCGGGCCGCCTCATCTGGAATTAGTAATACGGAGACCCTATTATATAATGTTAAACTTATGTACTTTCCCCAAGAAGGGAGTGAGTTGACCGTCTGATCAAGCTAGGAAATCTAAAGGTTTAAGCCTTCGGCCTTCGCAAAGACAATATAATGAGACATAACCACAGCTTTCCCAACCACACGTGGTGGTACAACTTGAAATAAGATTACCCATGGAGTAACGTGCAGTAATAATCACAGTTTGTCAATGGTGATGACACATTGCGGGAGGCTCCGACAGGTGGAAGAAAGCGTGCGTGACCTCTCGGCGAATCCTTATAAAACGTGGAGTCCTGCAATGAATATCCACGGATCACAATAATATCCCATTAACGACTGGGGAAGGACTCAGAAGATACTTCCAAACACTAATTCACCAAATTCCTTACCTTTTAAAACATGCTATTAAGTTTAGTTGTCCATTCCAAACGTAGTGACTTGTCAAAATGAACACGTGACCGGAAAATCTTTCCAGTCACCCGAAAAACCACAGACTAAATATAGACTGCGTTCCAAATCGAAGCTTCGAGACTAATGTCTATGATAAAAAAACAATTACACTTATGTTTATTAACCTTTAGCTGCCGACCTGGTCTAAACGTAGCACTTACGCCGACGTGACGACTGAGAGACGTCAAACTTTAAGTATTGAAATAAAATGTGTATTTGCATGCTTCATTTTTCTATTTTATACATTAAAAAGTTTGGTGTTTGAGGTAACAAAATACAGAATAAAAAAAAATACACGCTATTTTTCAGGTAAAATCAACATTTATTCGAGAGATCACAATTATTTGGCACTAAATTTTAAGGACTTACTTCAGTCTCGTTTTTCTCTAAAATTAAGTAATTAACAACAAATGAACCTAAAATATGTTATCTTCTATAAACTATTATCAAAATAAAACATAAATCTTACTACTTAGTTAAAAAATAAAAATAATGACAGCCCTCGAATATTTGGTACATTCACTACGTACGTTTGCAGTCAATGCATATTCGTAGACAGCGAGTAAGGCACATTGGTTTCTTGCTTTTGTAGCAACAGTACTTCGTTCGCCTTTTGAACCGATTGGGACAGATTGCACATGTCTTTCTAACACCTGAAAACAATAGCCCAATAAAAAAACGCCTTTATTTCTGTCTCATACGTTGAGCCTAGTTCAAATCTGCTACTGTCTTTTTACTTAGCCCTATAGCTACCTAGTTTCTTGTTTGTATAAGTTACTATCATTTCAATCATGTGATCACTAAACATCAGTTTCCATAATTCCGTGAAAGATTCGAATTCAATCGGACTTACTTGAGATGGTGCATTGACAATATTGTGCGTCCGTACTCGACTTGTTCGGGATGGTTCCGTCGATGCCCATTTGTACCTATTCTTCCCGTAAAAGTAGCGCGGCAGCTCTCCTGTCGATTCTTCACTTGGCTCCTGGTCTGTTCTAAGATCTTCACTACCCTGGTCATTTCGCGTCTCTACTTCACTATACTGCTCCTCTCCGATCTCTTCAATTCTAGTTTCTGCTGCGCCATGCTGTTCCTCTCTGACCATTGTCTGTTCTTCGATCTGTTCTGTAATGTCCTGGCTTCCATGAGCTCGTACTTCTCTTTCTTGTTCTTCATTGTCGTGATTATGGTTGATTTCTCCGTGGTAAACTTCCTCAACATGGGGATACGCGACCTCAACATCATCCTCATCGGATTGTTCGGATTCCGTGTTGTGATCGCTCTCTAAAATAAAATCAGGATCGCCTACATCATCGTCAAAATTGTACTACAGTTGCCGTCACTCTGGTTTATGAGATTTTCACATATCTCGTTATCTTCTAAACACCTATTCTGTTTTTGCAGTTTCGGAGGCTTCTCGGAAACTGAACCGTCATCATTTGCAGGTTTTTTCCACTCACTAGACGTGATGTTTCTCCTTTTAGGCATTCTGCAATTAAAAGTATAATTTTAAAGCCGATGTGACGTCAATCAGACATTATAAGCTACCACACATGAATACCGAGGTGACGACCAAGAGACGTACGAAATTTAGTACATAAACACCGTACTTACGTCTGTGAGACGTCGATCGCTTCAATACGGAGACGTGTGCACTCGCCGCGGGCGCAGTGTCGACTGATAGCTTGCGACGTAGAGGGAGGAAGGTAGCGGGAAGGGCGACGCTGAAGGTGGCGTGATTTTAGAAATATTTCAAAATTAAAAGTTATTTTTTTTTTTTTTTTTAATATAAAAAACATCAGAGAATAATAATAATATTCCACAGCTTTCACACAACGCCATCTAGTCCCAAACTAAGCAAAGCTTGTGGTATGAGTACTAGACAACTGATAAACGTACATATATATTTTTAAATACATACATGTTATAGATAAATTACACCCAGACAAAGAACAAATGATCGTGCTCATCACACAAACGTTTGTACTTTTTTTTTTTTTTTATTACGTCTGTGAGACGTATAGGTCGGTAGTTAAAGGTTAAGTGTTTTAACCAAAAGCTGATAACTATTAAGGATTGGTTTTTTCGACATTAATTTAGTCTTTCAAACAATTTGCTAAAATTAATCAATATCGATCCGAACTAAAACTGCAAATCGACTATACGTCAGACGTCAACAACAACTGTCAGAAACCAACCTACAATTGAATGACATTTAGAATGCAAACAAAACCACACTTGATCATGATTTAATTCATATAATTTATTGTGATAGTTTATATGTGCAGTAATTCAACGTCAGAAAGTGTTAGTCTGGAACTGTTCACTTGGAAACCCCACAATTCACAATGCAGTTAAGCTACGATAAAAAAAAAAACAACGTAACAATATACAACGTGTAACGGAAACCCCATATCTATCCAAAAGGACTGAAGACAACATCTGGTATGGAGTCTCTATGCAAAGTTTCAGCTCAAAATAAGTGACTTGAATGAATGAATTGACCCCAAATTATTGATTTCATATGTTTCTTGAAAACCAGTAATAACAAACGTGTCACAGCACTATGAAGGTCATCACTTTCCACGTCACTTGCCAATAAAACGACAATTCTCTTCGTTCTTCTTAATTTGAAAAATTCGTTGAAATTTCTAATAAGTTCCGCACGTGTAGACATAGAATCCTTGAAACCTTGAATTTTGTAATCACAAAACCCTTGCTATATCGTTTGTTATCATCCAAAGAAGCCGTACACTTGGTATGTATATACCCTTTAAATTACACGTTGTATATTTCTAAATACATACATATTAAAGATAAATTACACCTAGACAAAGAACAAATGATCGTGCTCATCACACAAACATTTGTCCTGGGTGGGAATCGAACCCACGACCTTGCGCATAGCAGTCAGGGCCACTGACCACTAGACCAACAGGCCTACCGTAATAATCGTGCTACTATTATTTAGCCACGAGATTGGGCTATCCTTTCAACAAAAACTGTATTTTACAATCTCTAACAACTTCAATTAAAACACTATAACAATTAATCTATTGCTATCAATTTATTGGTTCACAACGTCCCTATAAAAGATCTATTGTTTTAGTAATTATAATTATTCAGTATAATAGGTGTCAGCGTTGGGATTGCGTTCATTAGCTAACATTTCGAGGTCGTTAGACGGTGCTGTATCCTAGAACGTTTAGCTTGTAATCTAGATATGACGGCTCATCATGAGGCCGCTTAATGACTTTTACTGATGGAATTAGATACAAGAACGGTCAATCAGCGTTTCAAACTAACATTAGTGAGAGTAGGTAATGTCATAAATAAATAAAAAAGTCATTTGAATTTTATAAATTACTAGTTGTAGACCACGACTTGGTTCGCGTGAGAGGTTTTTCCCATGTCAATCCCGATCCCGTGAAAAATTCTAAAAGTCCTTTCTTACTGCTCCCCTACACACCCCAAGGAACTTACATGCCAAATTTCAGCTTCCTACGCCCAGTAGTTTCGGCTGTGCGTTGTCTGTCTGTCAGTCAGTAATGGAAGCGTTTTATATAGGTACATAATTATATTGATCATGTATCTTGTGCGTTATGTAAATTTTGCCGGTATATTAAACACAAAAAGAATTGTCTAGACTCCAAACTAAGATTTCTTGTGTTGTGAAATAATGATGTTTATTTTCCAAATATGTTGTAACACTTTTACATGTAATTTTTTCTCTAGATGAGCCTAGTAATTCCTCTCCAACCTGTGAGAGCTCGCAATTTAGGAATAATAGACTACATTTGACTCCGATCATTAGTAAAACGGTTCATACGCATCACAATTTGATCAGTACCTTAACTAGCTCTTCCTCCTTATATATAAAACTAACTTCTACCTGTGACTTCGTTCGCGTGGGAAGTTTCCCGAGTAAACCCCGATCTCGTGAGAATTCCGGGATTAAAAGTAGCCTGTGTGTTGTTAATGTCAACGATCTAGTTATTTATTATATACTTTATACTATACCTGTTCGGAAAATGCCTTATTACTTTTTAAAAAGTTTGACAGAAAGGACGTCATTACTGTAGTACAAATGTGCGGGTCGCAAAAGTGTATGAGAATTCATTGACGTGCTGGAGACACTGGAGAGGGAGGGAAAAGTGTATGAAAATCCATTACTAACGCGCTGTTTTTTTTTTAAATTTAGACCAATTCAGTAGCTAACTTAAAAGTACTCATAATGCCAAAAGACAAGAGATAGATTATTATTATTATTCTTTCTTATTTTCCTCGTAGGTATAGTATAAATAAAGCACTATGTATTACTCAGAAGAAAGTGCGATTCCCAACTCGTGTGTATTAAGGCCTTCAGCTGCGCTTCGGGCCTCAAACTACACCCTCGTTGGTAATCGGTCACTTTCTCCCCTCGATGAACAACGTACTATTATTGTACACTTCACAATATTTCTATGGATACAAAAATTTAAACTAGTGTACAATGGGCGATCTTATCGCACAGGGCGATCTCTTACAGACAACCTTTGGATGGACAAAAATTAAAGGAGACAGATTAAGGGCTGTCAGTGTACAAACAACATAACTTACCTTAATTAACTACTTATTAAATTTCATTCAGATCCGTTCAGCAGATTTCGCGTGAAAGTGTAACAAACATCCATCAATCCATCAGAACATAAGAAGTAAGATACTGCTTTGAGTTTGCCAAAAAATATACTCCTCCTAAAAAAGGTTTGCGAATGTTACGTATTCATGATCAGATGTAACAAAATAATTTACTTTCAAAGTTGCCAGGATCAATTGAGGTGGATCAAAGTATTGCCAGATATTTGGCAATACTTTGATCCGCCCCCAACACTATCAGTCAGACGCCCACAAACGGATGGAAGAACTAGAGTAGGTAGCGTCCTTTATTGTGGTTTTCTAATAAAAGATCCTTTCAAACGTCAAATGTGACTAAGATCGTAAGAATACAATAAATTTCTTTCAGTAAAAGTATCTATTACATACATTACAGGTATATTAAAGTATTATGAATACTTTAATATACCTTTATATAGGTATATCCACAGATCATATAAACACATAGGTATGCTTTTTAAAGAAATATTTCGTGTTCAGGTGTCTCCACATTTCTCCCACTCAATTCAATAACACAAAAGCAAAAACTATAAGAACGACACACGAGCTCACATTTCTCCCACACACACAAAGAAACTTACAGCAACACTAAAAAACTCACTAATAGATCACATGCAGGCGGGCACGTTCCGATATATGTGCGAGCGGAGCCGCTGGCAAAATCTAGTAAGATATAATACACAACAATTAATTTGTTTAGATTAGTTGTTGTGTAAACTAGGATTTCAACTTCTCAAATCTAAATTAGGAGAACATATGTAAAACTACAAGATTTTTATTGAAAATTATATATAGATAATTAAATATTTATTTAAATCTTGCCACTTTGACAAATTAGGTGTTGCGTTATTAGTTAAATAGTGTAATCTTACGTTTATATAATTAATTTTCCATTACGGCTTTTATAAGTAATGTTAAATGGTTATCCATTGGCGTTACAATTACACAACAACCATAAAATTCCATGCAACAAAAAAGTCTTATTTTATTCCCTTGTGTAATCAATTCATACGTAGTAAGTAGGAACGTATAAAATATCGACTACCACAAGTAAGTAGGAACGTATGAAATATCGACCACCACAAACGTGTAGTTACATCCCTCACCAACAAAAGCCGGCAGCGGCCGCTTCACGAAACTTTCGTGTGAGTGAGAATATCAGTAAAACACTTATCCATTGCACTATTACAGTTGACGTTTCATTAATCGATGTGTACTAAACAATCAATGGTTTTTGTTCCTAATGAAAATAATTGCTCTTGGTACTTCATCGTGTTTCAAGTATCACGGAGTAATGTTTTAACGAATTTAATAAGAAAAACAATATTATTTTAGTACTTTTGTGTGAAATGAGATGCTATCTTTGACAAAATTCACAATACAGCTGTTGATTTTTGCAAACAAGCAATGAAAAACGCGATTTTTTGTCAAAAATCATAAGCAGCGAAGACGTCGCAAGTTGACATTCGACTAATGCCCGAAACTGGTATCAAGACGCTTTGAGGCTAGATGCGTTCGAAAGCGCCACGCCCTCTTGCCATATCTCTTGCGTTTATATGATATGTGGGTATATCCATCTATAAATAAAATTAAAATATCCGAATGTGATGTCAAAATAATTGTGTTTTCTCAAGTGCTTATCTATAGTTATTTATACGATACTAAAACAGAAGCAAACCTCTTTAAATTTTATCTATCTATCTGTATTTCTTTTTGTCCGGGCCAATTTCGGAAACGAATGAATCAATTTTATCCCAAATTCCCGCCAGATTGGGATTTATTCTGAAAAAACCTCCCGGGTAAACGAAGTCAGTGTAGTCTCGAGCTAAGCTAGTATACTACTACTACTACTATACTGTTGCCAGCACTCAGACCTGGCAACATAAAAGATAACTACCGCGATTCTATACACCATGTGTAGGTACGTAGGTTAGCGATTAGAACTAAAACTACCTGCGCTGTTTTAATAGGGCTGTGATGGATGATGTTTGTGTGTGTGTGTGTGGAAGCGTCAACTACAACAAAATTCAACAAAAAGGACATTTCTATTCTGCTCTAAGATACAAATTGCTGACGTTTCTTAAAAGGCCGCTAAGTTGAAGTAGGCCTGGGCTGGCCACGTCTACCGCATGCCACTTTTTGGAGCCCTGACACAGCTAGACGGGCGTCGCGGTAGACCTCGAAGATGGCGGGACGAGCTGGACCAAACTAACGACCAGTAGATTACTTTGACCCTGGACAGAACCACCTGGTCATTATGGGGAGAGGTCTTTGCACAGCAATGGGATGATGCAAGCTAACAGTTAGGGTGCGTCTCCACCAGAGATGTGCGATGGAAATGTGTCGTGCGAGGATGTCTAGCTGTGCTGTGAAAATGTGTGGGCGTTTCCACCAAAGCTGTGCGATGAAAATGTGCCTACGAGGATGTGTAGCGAAGCTGTGAAAATGCGCATAAATGTGTGGTGCGAGTATGTGTAAACCTCGCAACACATCCTTCTCAACACATATTCCTCGCAACACATCCCTCGCAACACATCTCTCGCACACATCCCTCGCACACATTCCTCGCTTGTTTTGTATGCGCAAAAATCTAGCTCCGCTGAACCCATTTCCCCCAGAGCTGTGCTGACTGAGGCGAGGTAAATGAAGCGATTCTATTGGTTCTTTACAAACACATCCCTTGCTACGCATCCTCGCACATCTCTGGTGGCAACGCAGCCTAATAGTAATCAATCAATCAATTCATTTATTTCAGGCAAACTTGGCCCATACAAATAAAATACTTAAACTAACAATAACTATAAATAAAGGAATGCATATTACTTAACTGAAACCAAAGTTAAAACAACAAAATACACAAAATAATCTAATACTACATATAATAAACTAATACATATAAAAACCTTATAAAACTATCACTTTACACACAATGCAGACGGCGGCGGCGTCATGTTTCGCTGCGAATCGCCGCGAAACCGTCCTCGAAAACGTCGATAAACGACACCTTTCTGCCAAAAAAGAATTCTATACTCCTTTCTGTAGATCTGCTTGTACATTTTATTATAAGCTTAAATAATACTGGCCTTAATGTGAATACGCACTTTTTTATTCATTCGTAAACATAAACGACACGTATTTTATTCCAGACATGATCCATTTTATTTCAGTATCGGGTACTAATGTTTATCTAGGGTAATGGATACGTTCACCCCATATAAACCTTTCGTCGCCTACGTTCGGTACCTAAGTACCATAAAAAGGTAAGATAAAAAGATAGCTTACTTTAGGCGTAATATATGTATAAAGGAGAAACTGGAAGTTGGACGCACGAACTCTTTTCTCAATACAAACATTTTCTTAATTTACCTTTCATATGAAATAACTACCAATTACGATTAAAACGTAATAATATACTAGTAGTGACAGGCAAATAGACACACATCCAGGTAATCATTTACTTATTTATTCATTTATGTTCACAAACGACCATTTATCACCTTTTACAAAATATTGCTTTTCCCGATGCAGAGTCGTGACTTTTTGAGGAGTTCTCCTGGTACTTCACCATCAGATCTACTTCACCATATGCATTGTGACGAGCATAAAGTGCTTAACATCCATATTCGAGTAATCGAATCGCAATCCACGAAATACTTATTATTGAGTAGTTTCGGTGGCCATCTGTACGCTTCATTATCAGTTCCACTTCCCCAAATGGTGTTTATTGAGAGCAACAATGGGACCAACTAGAAAGTATACTCTTTCAAACTAAAAAAGATTTTTTTAAATCGGTTCAGTCATCTTTGAGATATTAGGTAACATACATAAAAAAGCCTTGTTGCATTAAGTCCGCCCATATACCACTATTGTACATAAAGTTTAAATAAATAAAAAAAAGTTCAAGACGAACTGACAACCTCCTCCTTTTTTTGAAGTCGGTTAAAAATACAGACAAAAGAGCACAAAGGTGCTGCTGATTTCATAAGTCTTCCAGCATACCTGCGACAGAGTTGAATAAGAGATACACACAGAGGCAGCAGAGTACCTGTATTTTATGGAGTAGATTCTTATTAGACCTCCACAACCCAGAGGCACGATACTCGTGATGACAGACACTAGACAGAATTAACAGCTCAGCGTGCCTTTCGAGGTATTGAGGAATCTCCATATGGTAAAAGTAGAACTTTTCTGCGGCAATGCCCGCATGAATTTCGTTTTACTACAATCTAATTCCACCAAGCCCGTTCCATCATCGAATTACAAGACAAACGGCGATGCGATGCGCCATCATTACATGGCGTGCGTACCTTTTGTGCGTACGGCTAAGGAGTGGAATTCCCTGCCGAAGTCTGTGTTTCCCGATAGCTATAACCTGGGGATCTTTAAGTCAAGAGTGAATAGGTTTATTCTAGGTAAGCGTGCTCCATCTTCGACCACATCATCACTTCTCATCAGGTGAGATGGTGGTCAAACGCGAATTTATTCCGAATAAAAAAATAAATAGAATAAGATCATTATTCCGTACATATAAACAAAATTTTCCTCTTTATAATTAGGTTTCTTTTGTGATGTTATCTATATCTATTCTATATTTATAATAAATCTGTAGAGAGGTCAATTCTGTACATGAAATATATTTCCAAAATAACTATCAGGGGGTGATTAAGGATCGATACTCATGCCAAAAATTCAATCAGTTGAATTTTTGTCTGTCTGTCTGTCTGTCTGTCTGTCTGTCTGTCTGTCTGTCTGTCTGTATGTCTGTATAACCGTTATAGAAACAAAAACTACTCGACGGATTTTAACGAAACTTGGTACAATTATTTTTCATACTCCTGAGCGGGTTATAGTATACTTTTCATCACGCTACAATCAATAGGAGCAGAGTAGTGAAGGGAAATGTTGGGAAAACGGGAGAAGTTACTCCATTTTTTAAGCTTCCGTCGCGTGTGCAACCTTAATGGTTAAAGCTACACAAATCATTTTATGACGGAAATGTTCTCCTTAAAATTATATAAAAAATATCCCACGACAGCATATGTCTAACTTTTTATGGTTGACTCACAATAACACGTGTAACTCCCGATAGCTTAGCAGTTCGAAGCTTTCTGATAATAATATTTGTCTACTCTTACGTTTATAAAACTCTCAGTCACCCCTAATTGAAAAAGTTAACATTATTAACTATTCCATAAAAAAATTGGCCAAGTGCGAGTCAGACTCGCCCATGAAGGGTTCCGTAGTAACTATAATATAATATGCAAATTTATTTGACGAAAAAAAAACCTTACAAATTTCTTAAAACTAGCTTATTTACATTTTTTACAACTGCGCCAAATAAATTTGTTTTGAAAAAAAAAACCTTACAAATTTCTTAAAACTGGCTTTTTTACATTTTTTACAACTGCGCCGAATAAATTTGTTTTTCATAGTGTTTGTATGAATTACAAAGTTATATTTGCGGTTTTAGAAAATATGCTGTATCTAAAAAACTGCTGAACTGATTTCGTTCAAATTTTGGTTGAAAGTTTATATTAAGATCTACAGACATATATTACCAATACATTAACTTACGCTGACGGAGTCGCGGGCACAGCTATATTGTATCATTACGCTAAGGCCAATAGGAGCGGAGCACCAATGAAGAATGCTTCAAAATCGGGGTTAAATTTAACGTTAGCCCAAAGTAACTATTCCACGCGGACGAAGTCGCGGGCAAAAGCTAGTATATTAATATTTTAGAAGTTTACTGTTTGATGTTACAAATTTAGATGCTAAAAATAACCACCATGCTGAGTTGTATTTACAGTGGCTTACAAAGAATATAAGTAGTGGCTCTCGTTTATTCTGGCTGATGTAGTAATTTAGAAGGCAATGTAGATTTTTAGATGCGAATGATGATATTAAAACGAAGTCTGTTTAATAATATTGGTAGGTATAATAGTCTCTGGCACACATTATTTATTCTTGAAGATCAACTCATCCGGCTATTATTTTAGTCAACAACTGCTCAATAACGGTACATTAATATGTAAGATACCGTAAAAGATGACGTAAGTGCCCATAAATTAATGCCGAGAATAAGTAAACATATCCACAGACCCAAACTAGCACCTTTAAACATCCGTAACAACGAACCGACCTATCACCGGTTTATTTATTGTTACCGATGGAAACCTAACAGCGAAAAGTTAAATTGAATATAAATCTATTCACGAGACGTGTACCAAGATACTCATTTAATTGAAATACTGTAAAATGAACTTTAGGTGTGTTGTAACAAATGTTAGCTGAAATGTATTGTTAACTTTGCGTTATCCTCAAGAGAGGACCATCAATACGCAAGCAGAGGGCTGAGTGTTTTTAAATAAATAAAATAACCTGCTTTGAAGCAATTAGAGATTTGCCGATATTTGTTTTTCTGTATTCGTTTGAAAATCAAAGGATTGGTATTTGTTTCATTTGTAACGTAAATAACTAAGTCAATAGCTTATCAACCTAAAAATGTATTGACTCGACGATCGACTCTAATATATAATACATAATTTACAGGCAAATATAAAAATAATTAATTGGGCATCGAAATATTCGTCAACATTGCTTTCGATGGGAAAAATGCCTAGAACACAATATTAACCTAAGTAAAAGCGAGCCCAGGTCTCGTAAAGAGTTGTCTAATCGTTTACTCATTTTATGAAATATTCATGGTTAATGTTTCAACCTGAAATGGGTCAAACAAATAACTCCCTTTTCTTCGGTTGGGAAAATCATCGCATGCCTTCTTCCGTTCTGGGTGAAGTGGAAGGGTGTATCAGACTTCTAATGACTACAAACCTAGCCTGTTGTTTCAGCTATCCTTGGGTTACAGGGCCAAAATAAAAACCGGTGCGTATCAGCCGAGGGCGTGCCGGAATAACGATATGAGGGCTCCCCGGAATGAGGGCGCAACGGCCTGACCCGCCGTATCTCGGTAGAACTTTCCCGTAACCTGTATAACTCTCCATAAGGTTATTTGCGCCATTTGAGATGCAAAAAACACCTGCACCAGCCGTCTCAGCACTGCACACCATGCTACATGCCAAGAAAATGGCATTGCATAAGGTAATTGGTCCACTTGACTTTAAATAAATGAACTGATTGATTGATTGCACAAGGGTATCGGCACATTTTGAACAACTTCCAACGCATTTTAGTCATCTCGTACTAAGCTAGAACTAGGTACTACTACTAGGTACTACATAAATCATTTATTAATTTGCAAACATGGGTAAAAAAAATATACATTGATGTTTTGTTTTTAAATAAGGATAAATTTCTCCATGTTTAACCATCACATGGGTATGCAAATAAAAAGTGGGTATAAGATAAAAAATTAGATATGTTAGCCTTGTCAGTCATAGTTATGAAATTATTATAGTAATATTAAAATGACAAAATTAGATTAAAAAAATCAATACAAAATTAATGTCAAAATAAAAAAATAAAAAAAAAATATCAAAGCAAAATAAAAAATCAATAAAAAATATTAAAAAGAATTTAACTTATATTTGTTTGTAATTATTTACAAACAAATATAAGTTAAATTCTAAATAATTCAAATTCATACAGCTTATGGTCCGTCAAATCTTTTAAAATAGGGTTGAACCGTCTCCTATAATCAACTAATTCGTTTCAGTGAACAAATTTTATCGTATTGTTTTCGGACTATGGCATTACGACCTTGAAATTGTCATGGTGGTCGCATCGTCGTCATTCCGACGCGTCACTTCTATCTGCTGTGTTAAACTACCAAGTAACAATAAATAGACCTAAAGCTTCTCCATGAATTGCGATAATTTTGACTAATGCTCTAAACCACCTCAGTTCAGAATACCTTAATACAAAGTCATGTTTGACGGTTCTCGTAATTTCTAATATTATTTCATTCAAAATTAAAATAGTTCAAACATTGACTGTTAGTACTAAATTCATAATTACAATTAATACCACTCTAACTAGTAATAAACTGTCAGTATAAATGTTATAACTGTTGAAATTGAGCTTTGAAGTCCCTTTTCAAATTAATTTTGATCACTCGCTTTAGAAATTTTGATCATTCTACCGAGTTCATACAGAACGTAATATACAGTATGTTAACTAACAGAGGGCATTCCCGTTAACCCGCAATAGTATAGCATCCATACATGCTAAAAAAATATTATCAGTCGAAAACATATTTTTTTTTATATTAAAATATTCACTAAAAATTTTAAATTGATACGTAAAAGAAACACTCTGTACACGCGTACTTAAAGGACGGCAACGTCGCAATTTATTTATGAACGCAAACACGTGAACGTGTACCCGATAACCTGACACTGGTCTTGCTAAGTGATATCGTGTTACCCAGCTACTGGGTAACACGATATCACTTCTGTCACATCTGTGTACATCTTTGTCAGTCTGTAACGACTGTCAAAGATGTACTTACAAAAATGACAGCCTGAACCAACGGATTAACGTGTTTTTCGATGCAAGGAGGAATCTCAATATGTTTTGATGGTTACTCATCAACGGACAGACCTCGGCAAGCATTGCTTAACCCATTCATTGCTACTTAAATTTTACGAACATCACTTGGGTGCCTCTTTTTAATTTTGTCGATTACAATAGGAAAGCTGTAATTGAATGTGTAAACCAACCGCTTTTCATTACTAAAACAAGATTGACAGTACAAAGCAAAAACCATCAGTAATTCCGCATTTATAATTTATTTAAAACTATAAATGTTGTCAAAAAATTTAATAAATTTCTACTTTTTTCAAGTAATGCGAAAAAAACGTCAACAGGTCACTCAACGCAAATGGTGCGTTGGTGGCATGACGTAGTATTCTCGATCAACTCAAATGGAGCGTTGGTGGCAATGAATGGGTTAACTTTGAAGATTGACCTGTGCGACTTTTATAATTAAGCCACGAATATCAAGCCTGATCAAAATTGTTTATTTAGCACATCATTGAATTAAGTAATCCAGTAAGACGAGAAGAGTTAGATAAGGCTTTTTTGTGAATGGGAGAACACTGCAGACTGTTAGATTTGTTTTACAATTTTTTATTTGTAATTCCATTGCGCTGTATTACTTGGTCTATACTGTCCTCTCATAGCTAATTAACCTGTATTGTGGATACATTGTAAAAATGATATTTTAATTTGAATAGAGTAACTGTGGAGTTTCTTGCCGGTTCTTCTCCATAGAAAACGACCAATTTTAAACCGTGCTCTAACTGCTGACGTTGTAAGTGCCTATGTAGGCTTATGTAAATTAAAACATTTTGAGTTTTGAGTTTGAAAGACGATGAATAAATAACCTATCAAATATACCATAAGTACCAAAAATGGACACATTTCAAAGCAAATAAATTCAAAATCCCCACAAAATCCCTCACCAAAAGCACAGTCCTTCAATTATACAACGTAACATAGCACCTAATTAATGGTAGTACACAAACATTAGCCGAACTCAGCTGTTTTAATCAAACAATCTATCTAAAAACTCCCCGAGCCAGTGCAATCTAATTTGCTGAGCTCATAAGGATTCGCTGCTCTGAGCGCCGATTTACAAAGATGCGAAACAAAGAGATACGGTTTCGCATGCGAGAATTACAGAAATTGATGTAACGCACATGGTGCGAAGTAATCACAGATTTCATTTGAGAAATTTTCGTGTCTTAAGATACTAAATTACTTATTGAGTGAGATGTTAACAAGTATTAAGTAATCATGATAATGTGTGGAGTTATTTTTCTCAATCATAATCTTAATTAATTGATACTACTAACTATGTTACTTTTGTACAGGAAGCTTTTGGTTAAAATAAGGTTTCTGTAAAGAAATATATTTTCACAGAACATTTCCCACCATCCACCGCCTTTTTGACTTAGAGCTTAGAATGACGTTACCAATGGGCTAACCAAAAGACACATAAAGGTCCTCCCTTTATTCAAGCAGCCCAATAACCATTAGTGGCACAAAAAGAGCCAACTCAAAGACACATCTAATTAAGTAGGAGAAGCAAATCGCACGCACCGCCGACATCAAAGAGAACTCAAACAAAGCCGACGTTGGCTCTGAGATGAGGCGTTGTCCTAAGTGAGTGATGAGGGCGAAGATGTAAGTACAAGGCTTAAGTTTGAGTTTGTTTCGAGTATATTATTTAATTTGTATCGCTTTATGCAAAGAGGCCGAGCCACCTGTAAGTTACCGCCGCCCAAGGCTAGGATTGACGAATCATATAAATTATAATGTCATTTTCAGAAAGTGTGATTAATTTTTATATCATTGCCTCACACTAGATATCGTGTACATTTGTGCAAACACCCTTTCCTGGGAAACATTTTGTAGGAAACTAGTTTTTGCCCGTGACTTTGTCCGCGAGGAATGATTTTCTCGCGCGAATCTTGTGGAAATTCCGGACCTATGTTTTATTCCAAGACTTCAGCGTAGTGGACTTGCAAATTTAATATTCCACAATAATATAATAATATTCCACAACTTTTTCACACAACGCCATCTAGTCCCAAACTAAGCAGAGCTTGTGGTATGGGTACTAGACAACTGATAAACATACATATATATTTCTAAATACATACATATTATAGATAAATTACACCCAGACAAAGAACAAATGATCGTGCTCATCACACAAACATTTGTCCTGGGTGGGAATCGAACCCACGACCTTGCGCATAGCAGTCAGGGCCACTGACCACTATACCAACGGGCCTGCCAAAAAATTTAATTGATATTATTATTTAAATTTTGATTATTATTATTATTTTTTACTTCTGACCTGTAATGGTTGAATTTGTATTTTTTTTTAATTTTTACATTGTTTATATTTGACATAATTATATGGTTTGTGTAACAATGTTATTCTAAGAATATAATTTGAATGGTATATTGTAATTTATTTTATTTTGATTAGTTTTTGCTGTATTGTAATAATGCTTACATGTAAAATTTTTTTATGTTTGTGTGTATTTAGAGCGATAATTTCAACACAATGTGAAAATTGTTTATGAAATAAATAAATGAAATGAAATTCAACTATCTACATACCAAATTTTATTCAGATCAGTTCCATAGTTTTTGCTTGGAAGAGTAACAACCATTCATCCATCAATCCTCACAAACTTTCGCATTTATACATAACTAGCTTTTGCCCGCGACTTCATCCGCGTGGAATAGTTTCTTTGGGCTAACGTTAAATTTAACCCCGATTTTGAAGCATTCTTCATTGGCGCTCCGCTCCTATTGGCCTTAGCGTAATGATATATAGCCTATAGCCTTTCTCTATAAATTGACTTTTAATTAAAAAATAATTTTTCAATTCGAACCAGTAGTTCCTGAGATTATCGCGTTCAAACAAACAAACAAACTCTTCAGCCTTATATTATTAGTATAGGCAGCTGTTGCCCGCGACTTCGTCCACGTTTCCGTCGTTTTTCGTAAAAAAAAAGTAGCCTATGTCCTTCCTCACGGTTCAGTGATTTTGATGTAACAGACTGATTAACTTTCGTAATTTAGTAGGGAAATATAATATGTCAATCTATAATACTGTTGAAAAATATCGCAATACCGAACCGCACAATATTATTGTTAATAGCTGTGCCCGCGACTCCGTCAGAGTGTAACTCCTTGTGTATTATTAAGTTAATGTATCGGTAATATTGTTTAGATCGCGTTCACATGAGGCTTAAGTACCTATAGAACGAAAATACTTCAGCGCAAAGCTTCCGGGTAAACTATGTTGAAAGTTGACCCATCCGGCACGTGAACATAAAGATTTCTAGAACTGCTAACAAAAACAAAAACATTCATTATAATATAAATAAAATGCGAAGTTGCATCGTCTTATCATTTTTTTCCCAATGTCCCAAATTCATGAAATGCAACCTGCAATTGGATGCTGCACTGTGGGTCGCGGGTACGATTACTGCACCGGATCAAATGTTTGTGTCTTATCTTACTAATATCTTACTTACTTCTTACCATCTTCTTACTTCTTACTATCTTATCTTATCTCTTCTCTTACTTATACTTAATACTTAATGCAATACTTAATGCAAAAGTTTGTGAGGATGGATAAATGTTTGTTACTCTTTCACGCAAAAACTACTAAACGGATATCAATAAAATTTGGTAAATAGATAGTTGACATCCTGGAATAACACATAGGCTACTTTTTATCCCGAAATTCCCACGAGATCAGGATTTGCGCGGGAAAAACTCCCTACGCGTACGAAGTCGCGGGCAGAAGCTAGTCTATTTATACTTATAATAAATTTGTAGAGAGGTCAATTCTGTACTTGAAATATATTTACAAAATAACTATCAGGGGGTGATTAGGGATCGATACTGATGCCACAAATGCAATCAGTAAAATTTTTGTCTGTCTGTCTGTCTGTCTGTCTGTATAACCGTTATAGAAACAAAAACTACTCGTCGGATTTTAACAAAACTTGGTACAATTATTTTTCATACTCCTGAGCTGGTTATAGTATACTTTTCATCACGCTACAATCAATAGGAGCAGAGCAGTGAAGGGAAATGTTGGGAAAACGGGAGAAGTTACTCCATTTTTTAAGCTTCCGTCGCGAGTGCAACCTTAATGGTTAAAACTACACAGAAATCATTTATGACGGAAATGTTCTCCTTAAAATTATATAAAAAATATCCCACGACATCATATATCTATCTTTTATGGTTGACTCACAATAACACGTGTAACTCCCGATAACTTAGCAGTTCGAAGCTTTCTGATTATTATTCTGCTCCGAAATTTAAAACCACCACAACTTTGCAATGGAACTCGGCTAAAAGTAACCCAGTTGCAACAAAATATAATCGAGGCTCATATTTTAACAGGTTGCGGTGCAGGAGAAACCGTCTTTATTCCCAGAATTCCCATAATACCAAATAATTTTCCATTCCAATTTAAAAGAACGCAATTCCCAGTATCGGTGTGTTATGCAATGACAATTAATAAGGCTCAAGGGCAGACTTTTCGTGTTGCTGGAGTAGATCTCGGTGACAGTTGTTTCTCGCATGGTCAGTTGTACGTCGCTCTTTCTCGGGTTAGCAGTTCTAGAAATCTTTATGTTCACGTGCCGGATGGGTCAACTTTCAACATAGTTTACCCGGAAGCTTTGCGCTGAAGTATTTTCGTTCTATAGGTACTTAAGCCTCATGTGAACGCGATCTAAACAATATTACCGATACATTAACTTAATAATACACAAGGAGTTACACTCTGACGGAGTCGCGGGCACAGCTATTAACAATAATATTGTGCGGTTCGGTATTGCGATATTTTTCAACAGTATTATAGATTGACATATTATATTTCCCTACTAAATTACGAAAGTTAATCAGTCTGTTACATCAAAATCACTGAACCGTGAGGAAGGACATAGGCTACTTTTTTTTACGAAAAGCGACGGAAACGTGGACGAAGTCGCGGGCAACAGCTGCCTATACTAATAATATAAGGCTGAAGAGTTTGTTTGTTTGTTTGAACGCGATAATCTCAGGAACTACTGGTTCGAATTGAAATTTTTTTTTTTTTAAATAGTCAATTTATAGAGAAAGGCTTATGTCGAGTAGTTTTTGTTTCTATAACGGTTATACAGACAGACAGACAGACAGACAGACAGACCGACAGACAGACAAAAATTTTACTGATTGCATTTTTAGCATCAGTATCGATCCCTAATCACCCCCTGATAGTTATTTTGTAAATATATTTCATGTACAGAATTAACCTCTCTACAGATTTATTATAAGTATAGATTACTAATGATTGGGATTCGCTTCCTGCTGAACAGTTGCATGTAAGGTCAGGAAATCAGCTTTATCACATTACGGCATCCTATCGCTTATCGTCGCTTGTCATAGTAGTACTAGTTAGCTATAAGTAGCCCGTAGAAAGTCGACCAAGATATTGTAAAACCTAAAACTTCTTACGTGAGGTACCTTCGAGAGCATTTTTAGAGAGTCTTAGAGTAAAAGAAGCTTTAAGTTTTAATTTTATGAAGTTTGTTATTACATAGTAACTTATTTCATTGCTAGTACCTTCAAATAAACTGTTGAGGTAGAGGGTAAAATATTAAAAAAAAATGTATAATTAAAACATATTTTTGAAGCACGTATTAGTTTTTTTCTCAAAAAATTGTCCAAGTGTGATTCGGACTCGCCCATGAAGTTTTCGTAATAACTACATTAAATAACTTAGTTTTTCATAGTATTTAAATGCAGCAGGAGAAAATTCGAATGTTGATATGTATTAGAATTTTCAAATCTTCAAATTAAAAAAAATGTGGGCTTATGCTTAATAAATTTATTTTCGCTCCATATACCTTTCTGATTTTAATCCTGGTCTTATCGCATCTCATCACTTCAAACAGAAACCCAACGAGCTAGTCTTAAACTCTGTACTGCACTGGGTACCTACTTTCAGTGCCTCTCAAGTATATGACCCGCCTCTGTCACTACTGCTACTCACCGACTACCAAGTAGCTGGTTGGAAACCAAGCACTTAAACGGCTGGTCGCTAAAAGTTTCAATGTTATTTTTCCATTTGATAACACTTGGTTAAAAGCCATGAAAACAGCGAGAAATAGAAATATAAGATGTTTTGGAGTTCCTCAGATAGAAAACCTTTTCCGTTTTGTGGTAGCGAGAACATACGCAGTCGACTGTAATTTTTGGCCACTAGACGATTCGTCAATAATTTAATCGTATTGAGGTTTAAAATGTATAGATAATACTAGATAGTCGTTCATTTAAACTTTTTCAACTTTACTTGTAACTTTGCCCCTAAACTAAAGGGTACCCAACCTTAAAAACTAACTTGACTTAAACTAACTTAGTTGTACGCCAGGAGAGAAAAGTTGTGCGATGAACTTGCCTATACTAAATGAAACTTGGTATACTAAATGAACATAACAAACTATGTATTATGTGGGCAAATTACTATGATTAGTGTTGATTACTATGATTAGTAGTTTTGTCGCTCTCTCTTAACCTTTTTTTGGTTTTAGGTAGTCTATTTTTAGTTATGGTATCAGATTTTAACCTTAGTTTAACAAGTTAGACGTGTAGGTATAGAATTGGCAAGCGAGCTCAAACAAACTAAAAGAAAACGAAACAATGTTTGCAAAAAACAAACTCTTTCAATTTCACAATACTGTTACGAAAATTGGACAAACTTTACTTCTAGACTTCAATATCAGAGCAAATCTAGTCTTTCCATATATTTTTTTATTTGAATTTACCCAATAAAAATTGTGAATAAAAAAAAGTAAACCAAATAAGACTAAAGCAGCTCCCGCCATCTTCGCCGCTAGTTTTAGGGCCGTACTCCAACTTGGCCATCCAGTTTGCTAAGTAACACATAAATTGTACCGCGTCTAAGTGCGGGCCACACTTAGCACAAGTGAGCCGATAGTCATGTCTTCCTGGTACTCGGCCAAACGTTCAACTTCAAGTTATTGTAATTTGTAAAGGTACTTAGCATGTTTTAACTTAATATGTAATTTGTGAGTTTTATAATTGATTGTTTCTTTGATTCGTTTTATAATAGCCATGCTGTCGGACTTGTGATCAACAGGTCGCAGGATCGAATCCCACTCATGACACTATTGTCGTGAAACCATTTCCGACCCTGCTGCACTCCCGAGCTTATTTGGGGGGAGGGGGGGGTAAAAAGTTTGCTAGTAAAGTATTTGGTTCAGAATCGGCTTCTGAATTGATTTCCGTCATAAAAAATAGGTGTTATATTTTGACGGAATAATCTTTCATTTAAGTAACTTAAAATTGAAACACAGTATCATGACAAATTAATACAATTCTTAATTCAAGGAAATGCGCTCGTGTGCTCGTCGGCCGCTAACATTGCATGAGTGTATGCGTCTGCGTAAGGATATTGTATAACACGCATACGTTTTGCGTTTAGTTAGGATGACTATTTTATAAAAAAAGTCTAGGTTTGGTTTCAATTTATTTAGTTACAGATGTTGTTTTAGACTTATAATTTAATATTCTAATTGGGGTATCTGAGGTATTGCGCTTGATCTGTTGCACCTTGTATATCTGTGGATAAATGTATGTGTGTCACCTTAGTTATCATATCAACCGGTTTGCTCACGCATCAAGCTATATCATGCAGCTACCCGTGACTGTTAAACATGTCCAAAAATAGCAGCCGAGACACATTGTCAGGAGAAGTCATTACTTAACATGCTTACCTGCGTGCTACGGAGGAATCTCAATGTATCGAGATTGTCAACCAACCGTCCTCGCCGTACGCTGCTTAACCTTGCAGATTTTTATTGATTTTATTTTTATTAAGACTGTTATTATTTTATAGCAAACTTTCTACGAGCTCTTTTTTATATAAATGACTGAAGCTTACTTTATATTATTTTTATGGTGAAGGTATTAAAGCGTACAACTTCTGTTCTGCAGTGTACTTACTACTGTAATTGCCCACTTTGTATAAATTTTTATTAAAAGCTAATATTGGTAGTGCTGCGTTTTAGTAGTGTCCATTACTTTATCCTTTCTAAAATGGTATTTTAAAGTAAATATGAAACCTAAAACTGTTTCTATTTTGTTTGGAAAGAAAAATCGCGCACAAACAATAACTTTTTGATGTGAATTGAAATCATAATCATAATCAATCATCCACATTAATTTTTATCAATTATTTTGGTCCAAAATAATAATGAACACGTCAATTGTAAATTAAAACAATACCGGGCAAATTATTGATTATTCTAAACTTTCTAACACAAATTGAAGCCGAAATACTAAAATTTAATATAAATTAAACCTGAACTACAGGCTGATTTAAATCTGACAGCTTTTCATTAACCTTGTAAACCATTTGAAGTGTCGATACGTCCAGTTAATGGAACCACGAAGCAAGCAATACCAATATTAGTTTTTAATTAAAAGTAAGAATATGGTATAACGACATTTCTGTTGGAACAACCATTACCTGAGTACATATTTATATTTTCCATCAAGGAAGAGGTAAGTGTATACTTTAGCTGTGTGTAACTGTGTCCATTTACTGTGTTTTTAACCGACTGCAAAGGAAGGGTTATGTTTTTCGCGCGTATCTTGTATGTAAGTATGTAATATTTTTTATTACCTCATATCTCCAGAAGCGTTGAATGGATTTCCATAATTGAGGTATCGTTAGATTCGTCTTAATAGCCCAAGTGTTCTTGATGGGTGATATTAAAAAAAAAAAAAAGTTATAGAAAGAAAATAATCCCGCAATTTTCTCTCAATATGCAATTAAATTGATTGGTGGCCGTCCTGATATCGAGAGGTAGTGCATTCCACAGAAGAATAGACTGTATATAGAAGGAAGAATGAATAAAATCAGAAGCATGAGAAGGACAGAATAAGAGAAGATTATTGGAAGAGCGCAGACTTTTAGCGTGTGAGGATCATAAAAATCGAAATTGAGAAATAAAGTAAGAGGGAGGGGTAGGAGAGATCAGCAAAGAGAAAAGCGTAGTCAAAACGCGCAAACTTCTTCTCTGGCGAATGGGCATCCATTTGAGCTCGGTTCTGGACCTCCACAGCCCAGGTTAGCCGGGAATCGAAGCCGAAACCCCATGCTCAGCAGTCGCACTAGCTACCACTATACCAACGAGGCAGGCAGAATCCGAACAGCCAATAAATTAGTTAAAAATCTCCAAGAAGTGCACGACCTCTAGTGATAGGAAGGAGGAATGATGTAGATATTAGTACTTAAGACCTATATGTTATTTGTAAAGGTATTCTCGTCTGACATGAATGGGTGGTGTTTGAGACTGTCAAGCTCACTGAAATGTTCCGCTAACGATTGCGCGTTGTTTGTTCGATTGTGCAGTTCCCTTCAAAGTGATTAAGATGAATTGTGTTGCTACACGCGTTACGTTCGTGAACGGTGGCCTAACTCTTTGAACTGCTACTGGCTTAAATATTTTTATTTATAATTTATTTATTTATTATTATTATTACATACATACAATTATCTATATTATACATTTTGTTTAATTATTTTGTTACTAGCAGACGCGCGGGGGAGGGCTTTGCTCCCATGGATTTTATCACGAGAAAAACATAACCCTCCTTTTTTTAGTCGGGTAAAAAGTAGCCAATAATCTTTTTCAAGTTTTAAGCTACTTCAATACCAAATTTTGTCCAAATCCACTCAGTACTTTCGCAGATTAGCGCATTCAAACTAACAAACTTTTCCGCTTTATGTATTACTAACTGTGCCCGCGACTTCCTCCGCGTGGAATAGTGACTTATTATGTTGAAAATAAAACTCATACATAATTTGAATGTTGTATTTATTAATATCTAATTAAAAGTCTAAAAAATAAGTTTCAAGCTTCTGGCTTTAAAAATGACGTAATTTCCATACAAACTTTCATCCCCTATGTCAACCACTTACAGTCCTTTTTTCGCATTAAAAAGCAACCTATGTCTTTTCTCAAACTCTAGACTATGTCCGTACCAAATTTCATTAAAGTCGGTTCAGTAGTTTAGGCGTGATTGCGTAACACACAGACAGACAGAGTTACTTTCGCATTTATAATATTAAAGTATAGGTATAGTTATATAAGTATAGTATAGCTATATTAGTAATAAACATTTATAATCTTGGGTTTTGGTTTACAATAATGAGTATGTCTTTGAAATGCTTTTCTTTTGTGACGTTGTCCCTTTTAAGAATGTTATTAAAATTTTTCAATTATTTATAACAGTATTGCCTACCATTATGACGGCATGTATACTTTTACTTTACCCACAGAAAGATAGGTCACCTAGAATCGATATTTTACGCTACATTTTACGACGATGGTAGATGCAAATAGCATGCAACTTACGTACTGACCTAATGGCTGAAATGCCAACGAAGAAAGTACATAACGAAGTACCCAAGATTTCCATTATAATGTCAGCACAGTTACTTTAAAACATCTACTATACTTTACAAGCCATAAAACAAAAGAGTTACCCGTACAGAAACAGAAGACTTCATAAATAATTATTCCAAGCTTGCAAAACATGAGAAAACAAACTAAAAACATACATTGTCCTGGGGCACTAATATTTATGTACGCTTCGGAGATTCTGGAAATAACTTTGAGTATGAATAAGAAAAGCTAGAGAATGTAATTCGTTGTTACAATTTTCTAGCAATTATGACCCGTCATAAAGAGTGGTACATCTCTCGCTTACCAACTGACGAAATCGAAGTCAAGAGCAGGTTCATACAAAATCCACATTTGGATAATATACCGTCTTGTCGTACCAAGCGCTTCTCCTCCACATTTATTGTGCGCACAGCCAAGCTGTGGAACTCTCTGCCGGCTTCTGTTTCCTGCCACTTATGACCTTTCAGCCTTTAAAACAAGAGTAAATAGGCATCTTCTGGGCTCGCTCGTTCCATCGTAGACCTCATCTATTGCTTACTATCAGGCGAGATCGAGGACAAGAGTTGGCTTATCCGTAATTAAAAAAACACTCGATGTTTAAGTAGATTTCCGTATTTATTTATTAGCAAGAGCCGTCTTCACTTTTCACTTCCATATTTAACTAACATAAATAGTCCCTGTTCTGGGTTATTTCACTTTACTTTTTATAAACAAAAGAAATATTAAAAAAAAATCACTAAACCTAATATTGTACGTATAATATTTATACCCTAGCTGAGTTCATTAGATATTTTGTGGACATGATATCCATTTAGATCTATTTCTGTTATATAATCATGTCATTTATTCAATTTAAGATATAAGTTTATCTTTATTTCTTTGCACATTTTTGTGAAATAGTTACAAATGCTTATTTAATAAGCATTTTGTTTTTCAAAAAATATGTAAGTCTACAATATAAAATAATATTTAACCTAGCCTAACCTATTACTGAGAATATAGACCTTAATGTTACCAAAACACATTGCGTACAGACATGCTGACATGATCTGGGCATGAGTGCGTGATCAGATTTGTGCCTATGGTTGGGATGTCCACCATGTAACGATGGCGCATCACCGTTTGTCTTGTAGTCCGATGATGGAACGGGCTTGGCGAAATTAGATTGTGTAATTCCATCGCACACTCCCCGAAATATAACCGATAGAAAACCGTTAAACTTGCAACTCGTCGTCGATGTTCAAGGCTCTGGAGGTCTGATTCGACCAGTGAATTAAATAAATAAAACTCTATCAAATGGTTGTTTTTTTATGATTTTTGCCTGCAAGTTTTACAAAATTTCGCTTAGATTAATTAGCCTTTCATCCGTCGATATCAAGAAACTGTGGTAATTTTTTTAACTTTCTTAATAATATTATAAATGAGAAAGTTTTGAGTGATTGTTACTCTTTCACGCAAAAACGACTGAACGGATCTGAATGAAATTTAGTGAATAGATAGTAATTCTGGATTCTATCTATTCACTTTTCTGGATAGAAAATATTTTTATTTCTAGTTCTCTTATAGTCTTTGTTTTGTAATACTTCATCTTATCCATACTCTGTCACCACAGAGAGAAATCTTCCAAAGAAAAAACTCGCCCCTATGAATATTGACACATTTAATTCCCAGGAGTTTGTACGGGACAAGACTAGAAAATAGAAAATTATCATTTCATATTCTATACGGTCGTTTGTAAGGAGGGTACATGAGATACCCGTATTTTGTGATCTTTATTTCTTATGTTATTTGAATTTTGTGGAAAAATTATATAAATGTATCGAGACAACTAGAGTTCTTTATCTAAAAACTTGTACTAATTTAGATTTTCCATGTTATCATTGTATTTTTTTTAAAGAACTGTAGTAATGTGGATAAAATTCACATTACCTTGCGTCTAGAGTGGGTTCACGGCAATAGTGTAATGGGTTGAGTTCGAACCCGCAACTTCTCGATCACAAGTCCGTTGAAATGTTCTAACAGCATACGGCTGTCCCGGACCACAAGGGCAACTGAAGGAACATGGTGAGTTTTTAGTCAGTAGAAGTCTGACACTCTCTTCCACTCCACCCGCAGCGGGAGGAGTCATTTGATGATTTTCCCACCCAGAAAAAAATGCCCCTGTGTAATTCTGTACTTTTCTAAGTTTTTCGACATGCTGAATTCGTAAAAACTTTCTTAAAAGACAAGATTGTGAGCAAATGTGCTGTGAAATGAAATGAAATATTTATTTTGTAAATTGGTTATAAATAACGCTTTTACACGTCATGTTTTTTTGCGTGTTAAGTTTAGTTTAGTTTAGCTAGATAAGGCCGGTGTTTCCTAACTGACTACTCTGAGAAGAAACACCGAAACAAACTCAGAGTTCAACGTCTCTTTTAAAGTCCATACAATTTGTGTTGGTCCAATCATATGACAAACATGTAGGTTCATGTCTTTGGTGCTCTTTGAGGAAATAACCATACAGATTTGAGTGGACCTGTCCAGACAGTGCAAGTGTGTGGCGGACAGCGAGTAAAGGGAAACTTGCTGTCCGACCATGGACCATGCCCGGGTCGACGGCGCGTTGTGTTCCACGCGCGCCTCAAAAGGCGTCAGCAACATGACGAGGCCCCCTCTGCAGAGGGCCGAAGCCTGCCGGGGTCTTGGGACTTATCCCATTACCGTGACCCCGGTACGTAAAGGGTTATTGAAGGAACACCGTGGATTTTAGTCAGTAAAAGTCTGACAGTCCCTCCCACCCTGCCCGGGGTGGGAGGACTTATTTGATAATATTACCACGTTAAAAAAAAAAAAGTTATGCAAATAATTGAATTTTCATTTCGATTTTCGATTTCAATGCGATATTTTTCCAAAGTAAAACATATTTTTTCAGTGCAAGAATTATGTTTGCAATACGCAGCGCAACATCTAGTCGAGCACTGCGCAAAACGCGTACTAATTTTTTTATGAAAAACTTTTTACCAAGAAATTAAACCGACTCCCAAAAAACCCTGCAAAGTGAAAAATAACTTTAATTTCGGCAGTCGGTGTCTTTAGTTTTGTATTTTCGTTTTTGGCACCGACTTCCGAAATTAAAGTTATTTTTCACTTTGCAGTGTTTTTTGGGAGTCGGTTTAATTTTTTGGTGAAAAGTTTTTATTTCACTCTTTTTAGTTGGTCTATTTTTAATTTACCTAGTTACAAGAGCCTAAATGTCAACTACTTATAACCTTTTACAAAATATTGCTTTTCCCAATGCTGAGCCGTTAATTGTTGAGGAGTTCTCCTGGTACAGCTCTACATCACCATATATATGCATTGTGACGAGCATAAAGTGCTTAACATCCATATTCAAGTAATCGAATCGCAATCCACTCAATACTTATTATTGAGTAGTTTCGGCGGCCATCTGTGGTCTTCATCATCAGTTCCACTTCCTCAAATGGTACTTTTTGAGAGCTACTGCACAAGTTACTATAATAAATACCCAAAACGTCATAGGTGTGCCCATAATATTTGAAGAGTTCCCTCGATTTCTCCAGGATCCCATCATCAGATCCTGACGTTTATGAAAATGGGACCAATTTCGAAGTATACCCTTTCAATCAAAAAAAGAATTTTCCAAATCGGTTCAGCCGTCTTCGAGTAATCGATGATCATACATAAATAAATAAAAAAAAATATACGCGTCGAATTGATAACCTCCTCTTTTGGTCGTCGGTTGAAAATCAATTAAAATTAAACCAACAAGTATAATTTTAACTCTATTTGAAGCAGATTTTTTTGAACTTACAAGATGAGACCTAAACAAACATTGGAATTTGAATACATATTATAAAAACACCCTGTACAGTACTTACTAAATACTTCCTTACTTACACAAAGACCTTCACTTTACCTCTAAAAGAAAAATGTTAACACCAAAACATCCACTTGTATTTAGTACGCAGTATATTACTAAACCGATACCTACATTCTAGACCCAAGTCATTACGTCGCATTCCCTATTATTGGCTACGAAAAAGAACAAAAACATGGTAGCTAGACAAACAGAGAATATTATGTAACTTTGGCACCGGAGCAAACACTAGAAATATCTTATGCCTCAGGTGTAGTCTAGATTGGTTTAGTTTTGAACTTTTTATGTTAAACGGTGGAATGGAAGAGAACGTAAAGCCTTTGTTCCTGACTATCATTTTGAATTTGATAGACGTCAAGGTTACCTTATTACATCCTAGTAATTAGGTGACGTGACTCAAGTTACCTAATTACTGGACTGTGGAGGCCAGATAGGAAGGCTTTCTCTGCTGTCGATCCTTCATGGCTGAAGATCGCGATCACCATTATTCAGCCTCCAGTGGTTCGTTAGGCTTTTCCACTTGTTGCGATCGGTGGCCATACGGAGAACTTCTTCAAAACTGTGAGAGCTGTTTGTTTTCAGTAGCTCCGACCACCGTAACGGGGATCTCCCTCTTGACCTTTTGCCCGTTTGCGCAGATGATTAACCTCTCCAGATTTTTATCCTGGCGTCGAACAATTTGGCCGAAGTAACTCAGGATGCGGCGTCGGTATACTGTGGCCAGACGGTCTTCGATACCGAGCTCTTAAAGAATAGACACATTTGTGCGGAACGATGTCCATGGTATTCGGAGCAAGCGTCACCAACACCACATTTCGAATGCGTCTAGGAATATAGATAGGAAAGCGCTCCATGCAAAATGCTGGTATACAGCTGTCTTCGTTTAGTTTAGTACCATAAAGTTGGCAATAAGTATAGGACGCCTCTGCACATCTCACCCGACACTCACTCACTGCATCTGTTCAAAGGAATACCTTTGAACAGATGTTTCGGGGGAACAAGAGCAATTAAATACTCTTCGATAGCTTCTAAGAGAACATTTTATTTCGGCTGAGCCCTATATCGGTTTTTTTATATTAATAATAATAATAGAAGGGTTCATGATAGCTATACAAGATCAAATTATCAACACAAGAAACTACAGAAAATATATTATTAAAGACCCTACCGTCATAAACGACAATTGTCGCAGGTGTCATACTCAACCGGAAACCATCCAACATATAACCGGAGCATGCGCAACCCTCACACAAACAGACTACACTCACAGACACAACCAAGTCGCAAACATCATTCACCAAAAACTAGCAATTAAACACAGCCTCATTCAAAACTCTGCCACCCCTTACTACAAGTATAAACCTGAAACTATTCTAGAAAATGACACACAAAAATTATATTATGACCGTGCCATACTTACAGTTAAACAATTCACTATAACAGACCAGATATAACGCTACAGGATAAAATAAAAAAAATTACTTACCTCATAGACATTGCTGTTCCTAATACCCACAACCTACAAAAAACAATATCTGAAAAAATTTGCAAATACGCCGAACTTAAAGACGAAATCACAAGAATATGGAGACAAGAAAAAGTCTATGTCATTCCTTTAGTTCTATCCACGACAGGAATAATCCCCAACCATCTTCTCCGTAGCTTAAAATTAATAGATTTAGAGGAATCCGTATATATCAACCTTCAGAAAGCTGCCATATTAAATACATGTAGGATAGTTAGAAAATTCATGCAATTAGAAGAAGAAAACACACTCCCATCTTAAATACACACAACACGCTGCATTTACTTGACCTTGGTCCGTAAATGTAGCTAAAACCAGCCTAAAGAGCTGAGAAAAGAAAAACATCACAGATAATAATAATATTCCACAACTTTCACACAACGCCATCTAGTCCCAAACTATGCAGAGCTTGTGGTATGGGTACTAGACAACTGATAAACATACATATATATTTCTAAAATACATACATATTATAGATAAATTACACCCAGACAAAGAACAAATGACCGTGCTCATCACACAAACATTTATTCTAGGTGGGAATCGAACCCACGACCTTGCGCATAGCAGTTAGGGCCACTGACCACTATACCAACGGGCCTGTCAAATTGATAATAGACTCGCGTTTGACCAACATCACACCTGATGGTAAGTGATGATGTGGTCAAATATGGAGCGCGCTTGCCTAAAAGTAACCTATTCACTCTTGACTTAAAGACCCCCAGATTATAGCGATCAGGAAACACAGACTACGGCAAGGCATTCCACTCCTTAGCCGTACGCGAAATAAAAGTATTCCCAAAACGTTTTGTGCGTATAGGCGGGATGTCCACCATGTAACGATGGCACATCGCCGTTTGTGTTGTAGTCCGATGATGGAACGGGCTTGACGGAGTTTGTATTTTTCATAACAATGAATGTCGGATATACAGACAGATGCGCAATGTATGGACATTTACTCGTAGGTGCATCCAGTATGATTTGAAGCGGTTCGATAACCAACAGCATGAACGTTCTCAAAAGATCAGCTATAAAGCACCTGCGGCGTGATGCTTCCAACGTTATCTTTTACAGCAACAAACTTTGAATATGATAATACTATTTTGACATGGGTTATTATTTGATTGGCATTTCATGATTTGGTCTGACGTCGAGTCTATTATTTTAGTGAATACAAGGATATCTTTGAACTGATTGACCGAGAATAATGTAATCTGTTCAAACTGATCTGTTTACATATACTTATATTCTATAGTTAGTGCTTATTTGAAGGGTTAAAGGAATAACGTTACACGTGGATTATCATCTGCCTAGTTAGTGTTGACAGTGTGACATCCAAATAACAGTACTTTAGATGAAGTGAATTCCTATCTGATTGTCACCAACCAGTAACTGGGTTGCACGGTATGAAATAGGCAAGACTGGGGTAAGATTTCTGTGGATACTCAGATTACCATAACAAACAAACATTTTTTTTAAATCTGTTTTGATCTAAAAGTACCATTGAAATATAAATCTCTTCTGAAAAACTTGATAATTCCTGAAATACTTGTTAATCGGCGTTCAAGAGATCCCAAAAGTTTTGGCGTTTATATAAGCCTTCTTATTCAAAACATTCTTAGTTCAGAATCCTCAAGTCTGAACGGAGTGTTCAAAATGAGTTAGAAATTATGGCCACAATAATTATGCGATACTTGATACAAACTAAGTTCTTTGGACCACTCTTTTCGTATTAAAATTATGTCAATATTTAATGTCAAAATGCATGCAACAAATTGTCAAACACTCGATAACATGAATGTTCGAATTATAATAGGCACTCGCGTCACTTGCTCCACTCCCATCTCTGTAGTGCTTTTGTCTATGGCCTAGATCAGACATTAAACTACTTGGGTTCACAATTGACCAATCCATCCTACTTTAGGTGCATCCACTTCAGCACGTTCGCAGTTGGGCGTCTCCGACTGGGCTTCCTTCAAATAACTAAAGGTCTCATCTGGCGGACCACATTGATGTCGGGAAGAAGCATAGCTGAGCTACAGCGCAGTGGCGCGCCTATAATATTACAGCAAGCAACTTCTCACAAGGCGTGAGCTTGTGCTATTCATTTTTAAGTAGGCGCACGCAAGCAAATCATTCATTCAGTCTTTGTAGGGCTATAGCGATTACCACCCGAAGACCAGTACCTACGAATTGAATGAACTTTGAAACAGACTTTGACCTCTAAGTATGTTTTCAGGTTAACCTAGCTAGGAAACACCGGTTTCAAAAGTGTTATTTGTGTAACATCTTATTGCTTTCTTACAAAATTGCGTAAACATGAAAAGCTATATTGTGCCCACATCCTAAAGCTGAAAGCATTACGACAAAGCCACGTCTAAGCCAGACAGGTGTTCAAGTCGACAGTAATGAAAATCAGCTGCCAACAAAACTGTAGCACGCAACCCTCTTCAGAAACGACACATATTACTTTTAGACGTCATTCTGAGATTCAGTGGTCACTATAACGAATAGGTTTTCTGGTGTTAGGTCAATTGAGTGATTCTGTTGCGGAAAAAGACCAAAATAGGCATTGCATGTCAACTTTAATTCGTACTAGTTCTGTCCGCAGTTCCGCTGGAGTGAATACAATAGTCAAAATTCGGATTATATCCCAAGGAAGCCACAGAATTATTACTGGGTTGAAAAGTATGTACCTAGGTATGTTCTAATACAGAACATGATTGACCCGAATGCCAAATGTCATGCATAATCCTCTCAACTCTTCTTCTCTCAACATAAGCTATGCTGATGACATGGCGCTGCTCAGTCCGTCAATGGCAGGTCTTTTGAAATTAATAAAGGTTCGTGAGAGATATGCTGATGGACACGGTTTAAGATATAACACCAAAAAAAGTGAATTACTAATTTCACGGGTGGCTAATAAGAGTGCAGAAGTCTACCCAGCTGTCACTTTAAATGGTGGTATCTTGAACCGTGTTTATCAGTTTAAATATTTAGGCCACATTGTAACTGACGATTTAAGGGACAGTCTAGATATTGAAAGGGAACGGAGAGCATTGGCAGTTAGGTGTAATATGCTGGTCCGAAGGTTCTCGCGTTGTACAGGTGCCGTTAAAGTAACACTTTTCAAAGCTTACTGTCAAACTTTTTACACGTGTAGCCTTTGGACTAGTTGTACCCTAAAATCTGTCAATGCACTTCGTGTTCAGTATAACAATGCATTCAGGATGCTGTTAGGGCTGCCACGCTTCTGTAGCGCGTCGGGCATGTTCGCGGACGCGCACACAGCGAGCAGCGTCCTTGCTCAGCAGAGTGCGTGCTAGCACTAACAGTTTCCTGTGTGTCATTGCCAGTAAATTAGACTGTCCTATTATTCACTTTTTGAATCAATTACATGTACGTACATGTAATTGACTCAAAATTTTAATTTTAATTTAGTTTTATAAAGTTACTAACATAGTTTTAAGTAGTGCTACTAATGATAATTATTATTAGGTATTAATTGTATTGGGTATGGGAAGAAAATCCTGAAATAAATGATTATATGATATTATTATTAAAAGCGTCTCAACCTTAGTCAGTATGAAAAGAACATGCAGCGTGATAAAAAGGGTTTCGTGTAATAATTGAATTGATTGAAGTTGCGATCAGCCCTTAGGATATGAAGCAGTAACAAACAGACCGATATGACTTTCCTAGCTGACTTACCTCTGTGGTTAACTGTGCCTTATGAAGACCATTCAAACTGTACTGATAGAAACATATTATGGGAACCATAAAGGTTTGTGTCTGTGGTGTTGTTTTGAGGAGAGCTACTCTGTATTAAGTTATTTAAAGAGTCATTAATATTAAGAATGTAATAATAATCAGGTTCAATTATAAATAGTTAATGTACTTTATAAAAAAAATGTGTTACTGTTTGTTATTCCCTAATAAATAAATAAAATAAAATTAATAAATTATGTTAATACCAGTATTTTGCACGCCACATATATTATGGCAAATGTAAAGAAACGATTGAATAATATAATAAATACCATATCCAGATAAATATATCGACGCTGGAAAGGAAAAATTTTTCAAGAGACATTTTTGGCATCCGACGGCCGGGCACGCCGCAATTGCGGCGGTAAGATCGGGCTTTGAGGAGTGGCTAGATCGACGTCACGGCGTCCTGACCTACCGCATGACGCAGGTCCTCACCGGACACGGAAGTTTCGGGAGGTACCTGTGTCTGATGGGGAAGGAAGAAACGCCTGGGTGTCACCACTGCGAGGATCGCCCTGAGGACACAGTAGAGCATACGGTGCAAGACTGCCCCGCTTGGGCTGAGCACCGACGTGTCCTCAGGGTGGCGATAGGCGGAGACCTCTCGCGCCCGGCATTGGTCGAGGCCATGCTGCGGGGCGAGACGGAATGGGAAGCGGTCGCCTCCTTCTGCGAAGCAGTCATGCTATCGAAGGAGGAGGCGGGCCGCGTGAGGGAGAGGATGGCGTCCTCCCTCCAGCCCAGCCGCAGTGATGGACGCCCACGGCGTCGGACGTCGGCCGACGATCTCCGGCCACCGTAGGCGTGGGCATGCGGACAGCGAGTAAAGGGCAACTCGCTGTCCGACCATGGACCATGCCCGGGTTGACGGCGCGTTGTGTTCCACGTGCGCCTCTAAGGGCGTCAACAATATGACGAGGCCCCCCCTGTAGAGGGCCGAAGCCTGCCGGGGTCGTGGGACTTATCCCATTACCGTGACCCCGGAACGTAAAGGGCTATTGAAGGAACACCGTGGATTTTAGTCAGTACAAGTCTGACAGTCCCTCCGGCCCTGCCCGGGGTGGGAGGACTTATTTGATAATTTTACCATGTCCATACCATGTCATCCTTTACAGCGTCGATATGATTATAAAAGAAACACGTATTTGCGGATCTATCCAAAGAGTGCAAGCATTTGTTAGCTATCGCGTAGCTCAACTTAGAATTTAAGAGGCTCGAACGATCTATTCATTGATACTTTCTGATCGAATGGCACCAATCATATAATTTCAGTTATAATAGATTCTGGGAATAGATTTAAAATTACATGCCTTGATACAAATTACAGCAATTCTGTTTTGCTGAGTTCTCTTGCAGGTAAGTCGAGTACAAGTAACTTTATGTCGAACTCTTTTCTTCTTTGCCATGCTATTTTAGACCTTATTCTTCCTTTTTATTCTGTAACATATCCCATATATGACTTTTATAAAGCTAGCAAGCTTATAAGCATGAAAGTAGATAGGTACATTACAAAAGGCAATTACATCTGAACGTTGAAGTTTTAAGCCGAAACAGATTAAATTAAAGTTGTATGGTGATAAAAATGAAACATGAAACTTGGCTGGAAGGAAGCCAAGATAAGTTGTTCAACAAAAAGAACTTTTTTTACTTTGGAGTAAAGTACGGAAACCAATTTGATTGGTCAAATTGTTTTCCGTATTTTTTGTTTGTTAGAGTTCCTATATTATTTTTTATAAAAAAGAACTTGATTGGCGATTGTTTTTCTTATGGCTAAATTTAGGCTGCGTTTCCACCAGAGATGTGCGAGGATGCGTAGCGAGGGATGTGTTTGTAAAGAACCAATAGAATCGCTTCATTTACCTCGCCTCGGTCAGCACAGCTCTGGTGGAAACGGTTCAGCGGAGCTAGATTTTTGCGCATACAAAACAAGCGAGGGATGTGTGCGAGGGATGTTTTTGAGAGATGTGGTGCGTAATCATTCAAATCTCGATCTCTGTATTTATTCAAAACAACTACTATTATATTAGCAACGCTTTGAAAAAATCGGTTAGTTAATACTCAAGAATAAATAAGTCTCTAAAATAAGCATCCAGGCACTGATATACTCCCCGGGCGTCGGGGATTGCGAGCCGATCTCCGGCCACCGTAGGCGTGGGCTTGCGGACGGCGAGCAGGGGTAGCTCACCGTCCGGTAAGGATCAGGCCCGGGTCGGAGGCGCGTCTCAAGGAGCTGTCAGCACCGGTGCCGAGGCCCCATAGGGCCATTGCCTGCCAGGGTTGCGTGAGTGTTTTAACAAGGTACCGCGGCCCCGGAAATTACGGGCAGCTGAAGGAACAGGGTGGGTTTTTAGTCAGTAGAAGTCTGACACGCCTTCCGCTTAAACCAGAGCGGGAGAAGTCATTCGATGATTTTCCCACCTGACAAAAAAAGGCACCGATGAACTACAGCAACAGCTAAGGAGTGGAATTTCCTGCCAGAATCTGTGTTTTCTGATTAAGTCAGGAGTGAATAGGCTACTTCTAGGTAGACGTATAGTACTCAAACGCGAGCCTATAATCAGTAACAAAATTGAAGAGCCCTCTTAAATTATATACAACACTGAATGCACAAGTGATAATCTAGGTCCATCGCTAGATCAGTAAATATTTAATCCCATAAAAAACAATACTTGTCAAAAACCCAAGTCTCGCAACTTAGTTGTTCTACCGTAAAAAGTTGTGAGATCCGTTTTAAATAAATAGATTGACTCGGCCATCGCATGAAAACACAATATATCTGACAAGTTATACATATATAAATTAAATTGTTTATTGCGATTGCCAAGTCAATCTATTTATTTAAAACAGTAAAGATTTTTAATACTGATATGGTCACTATAAGACGTCGTTAGGTTAGATAATGACGTAACAACTTAAGACAGAAGGTCCCTTAAGTAGGGACTGAATAAATTAATAACCGACTTAGAATTACATGTTACATGATCTCACAACTTTTTACGGTAGAACAACTAAGTTGCGAGACTTGGGTTTTTGACAAGTATTGTTTTTTATGGGATCTCATTGCTTTTTGTAGAAAGTCCTACTTTTTTCCTTTCCGGTACCTTCTACTTCTTGTATACCAACAACGAGTTTTCTTAAAGCCCTCTCTCTGTCTTATGAGCTTTTCTTATTTTTGTAGGTAGCCTTCCTTTTTTATTTTCCGGTACTACTTCTTGAACCAGGGACTGAAAACGGTTACGGTATACGGTTACGATACCTGTATAAAATAAATGTACCTTAATAAAATAAAGGTAAGGCTATACCGTTATTTAACCTTTATGCGATATCGGTACCGAAAAACATAGAATTGACCGTTGCAGGACGTGGGACGAGGGGTGTGAGGCACCGGCAAGGGTGGACAAAGCACAGGCGTGCGCGCCGGCATACCTATTAGAACCTGCTTTTGTCGCTTGTCGCCGGACGCTCGCACACAGTGACCACTAACACTCTGTCAATAAAAGTTGTGTTGTATGTGTCGTTATTTAGAAAATAATTATGGGACGAAAACGTAAAAACGCAATCTATGCTTTCTTTTTTCATTTTCAAAGGAAAATAATTCTTGTACCTGCCAAGTGCTTGGATGCTCAGCCGTAGTAAAAGTAAGTTCGTATCTGATTATTTTATACAATACATACATACTCAATATCTACCGGTCAGTGATTGACATGCTACTTTTTATTTTTTTCGCAGATAAAAAGACCTACCTACCCATACTCTTTTTACTATAGCACTAAACAATATTTGAAAGAAGTTATCTATAATGCTGGCTCCAAACAATCGTCCAACATTCCAACACAAACAGGTATATAACCTATTAAAAAATATCCTGTAATAGATAGATAGATAGAATATACTTTATTGTACACCAAAATTTAAACACACCTATTTAACAATATTGCTTATTCTATGGTAACAATGGCGGTCTTATTGCTGAAAGCGATATCTTCCAGACAAGCTTTGGAAGGACTTTAAAAACTTTAATTAAAGTGGGGAGGGCTAAATTAGTGTACTTACTACATTACTCATAAAAACAGAGAAATAAAAATTATTTAAATATTAAAATAAATAAAAGTATATGCAAATATATATATAAATACAATGTAATACATAGGTAATTAAATAATACAATACATATAATGTGTTCTTTAACATCAAGTGGAGAGACAACAAAAGAATAGTCATAAATTGGAAAGAAAATAATTAGCAACCGAGCTTTTAAAAGTAGCCAGTGACTGAGCTTGTCTTACTGACACCGGCAATGCATTCCACAAACGAATAGCTTGCACCGTAAATGATGAGCCATAGAATTTAGTGAAATGTGCAGGCATTGAAAGTCTCAAATTCTCCGATGATCTCAAATCTCTTACATGTGTGTCATGAAGGAACTTAAAGCGTTCTTTGAGATAAAACGAAGTTGTAGGATTGAAGAGAATACTGTAAAGTAATGATAAAATATGTGCATTCCAGCAAAGGCGGATCGACAGCCACTTGAGTTTAATGCGAAACTCAGAAACATGATCATATTTGCGCAAACCAAATATGAATCTGATACAAAAATTTTGGAGTCGTTCAAGCTTATCTAGCTGCACTTCAGTAACATCTGGATAACTTGCATCAGCATAGTCGAGAACAGGGAGAAGAAGGGATTGGGCAAGCGCAATTTTAGTGGCAGTCGGCAGGAAATTGCGCAATCTGCGTAAAGAACCCGCAGAGGCAAACCGCTTGCGGCTTACTTCTTGCAACTGGGGACCCCAAGGCAAATCCCTATCAATATAAATACCTAGGTCTTTTACTGAGTCACAATAAGGTATAGCAGCTCCATCAAAAACGATTTGAGGAAGGGTCGCCCAGTTAATTTTGGAACGTAGCCTAGGGCTGCCAACAATAATGACTTGAGTCTTCGCAGGATTCGCCTCAAACCATGATTCAAACTACAATCAGAAATACGCGCTAAGTCTTTATTCACAATCGTCACCGCCTCAGACAGTTCTTCAATGGGAGCTTGCGAATAAATTTACAGATCGTCAGCATAAATGTAATAAGATGAGAGAAGTTCATTTGAAATAGAATTTATAAATATGGCGAAAAGAAGAGGAGAAAGAACGCCCCCCTGTGGTACGCCAGCAGTAGTATTGCACCATGAAGATGATGTACCTTCAATGCAAGTACGTTGTTGGCGGCCACACAGATAACTACGAAACTAATCAATTGCTGTTGGAGATATGTTAAGAGAGCAGAGTATACCGAGCAGGACATCAAAATCGACAGTGTTAAAGGCGTTGCTGAAGTCCAGTAATGAAAGGACAGTCGACTTCCTATTATCCATACCTGATCTGATATCGTCAGTAATTTTAACTAGAGCTGTGGCTCTGTGAGCTGTGTGGTCCTGAACGAAACCCGGATTGGTACAAATTTAGGAGTTGGTTTTTACAAAGGAAGGTACTAAGTTGATTGTAGATAAGGCGTTCGAGGACTTTGGATAGGAACGGTAATATGGAAATGGGGCGGAAATCAGAGAAAGAAACAGGATTAGACTTTTTAGGGAGAGGAGTTATCTGAGCTTCTTTCCACAAAGATGGGAAAACACCCGAGGATACGGAATAATTGAGGACATGGCAAATGACAGGAAGAATTTCGTCCAGGATAGGGAGTATCATTTTACGGCTAATACAGTTATTACCAACGGCATTTGATGTTATAGATAGCATGCTCTTCTTAACATCACAACTGGTAAATTAATTAAAAATTAAAGGAGAATAATTAGGAGTGGGAAGAGAAGAAAGATTATTTAGAGTCGTGGTTTTAACAGCAACATTGAAGCTACAAGAGGTGGAAAAATGTTGATTGAGCGATTCAAGGTCTATATAAGGATATAGACCTTGAATCGCTCAATCAACATTTTCCTTTTTTTTATTCCTAAGGAGGAATAGACTCTTGACGTGACTTCCCAATTCCCATAGATCTAAGAAATTTCCAGACTTTAGCTGGATCACCGTTTTCAACGGACTTATGAATGTGGCGGCGTTGGGCATCCCTACAAACCTAGTTGCTGTGACTTCGGATAGCGACGTATTTTTCTCGACTTTGTCGACTAGGTCTGCACTTGTATTTAGACTTTGCTGCTGCGGCCTTTCTTTGTAAAATTACTTTCACGTCATCTGTTAGCCACGGAGCAGGTAGATGCTTAATCTTTACCAAACGAACAGGTGCATGCACGTCATAAAGCTTGTTAAGATTGGAATTGAGGAGGTCAACTTTGTCATCAATCGACTCTATATGAACAAGATCAGACCAGTCAATATTGCTAGCATCTTCCCGAAGACTTTCCAAGTTCATTCCACCAAAACTGCGCTGAAGAATACTTTTGGGTTTTGACTTAGGAGGGTGAATTTGCCACACTATAAAAAAGCATTGGCGCCGTTAATGGGCCTTCCACTTAACTAAATTAACAAAATTATCTTATCTATGGTTAATCATTGTTCATATACTAGATGGTTAAACTAAATAATGATTAAAAGAAATAAATGATTCAATTTCAATATTTGTTTTATTAAATTTACCAAATAATCCTAGGTAAGAGACAATCATATGGCTTAGGTTCAATTTAATCAGCCGTTCATTAATAAGAATATATAATTTTTTATGCGTCACTTTTCTTCACTATATCCAATATTTCCTTCATCTTATTGTAACGCATGTTTCCGTGAAACTTAGACATCTCCAATGTTACTATTTTCGCAAAGAACTCGTTACATTCAGCTTCTTTTTCTGCACTCATGTTGCAGCCTTCTTATTCCGTCATAGTACCAATTTCTCTTGTTGTTGTAATAGTGTTATATTTATGGGTACACATTTCTCAAGAGTTGGATAAATCATCATTAGTTTGATAATCACGCAGATTCTTATGTAAATCAAAAGTGTAAGGTGCCTCATGGATATTTTTATCGATTTTTCTCGAATATATGAAACCATCAAAAGGTTGAGAACCCGGAAATTTGTCTTGTGAGTAACAGAAGGTTTCCTGGGTATTAGTCGTCACTCTGGATATTTTTGGTAATGTTTCGTATTCCGTTGACATATTTTCAGACTGGGAATTAAGATTTTTGCGAATGTTGTCACGTTTTTTAATCTTGCTCTGATCTGAAAAACGAATGAGTAAAAATACCTACTAAAGTCCAGTCGATGAGTTAGCTGAAGAAAATATTATACACTAACACTATTGTTCTACACTTTATTATCAGTATCCACATAAGTATTTATTACTTACCTTTTTCTGTAATTATAACTTTTCGTGTGCTATTTGACATTGCCAAACTAATGCAATTTGATGAGAAACTCAACAACAAGGGCCAGAGGTGGTCAATATCCGTCTCTTTCATATCTTTATTAATTAAGGTTTTAGTACCGCTACCGAAATATACCTTTTTCTATTTATACACAAAAAGTTTCGGTACCAAAATCAATTTAGACATCGAAATAAAGCGGCAACCGTTATTTTTCGGTTTGACGTCATACCGCAATTTAAAGATAGCGTAATTTTTGGGTTATTCAGTCCCTGTCTTGAACTTCATCTAAAGTTTTTTTCAAAGCCCACTCCCTGTCTCTATGGGTTTTTTCGGAGGCTTTGATACGCACATATGGATACGCACGTACGTCTTTTACATTAGTTAGTAATAATTAATGCCGCACTCGTCAAACGTCTCGGTTAAAGTTAATCCATAAGTAAGTAATTATGCAATTTCTGACAATTTACTCTACTTAATACTCCCCAATACTCTTAATATTACTTGCTTTTTTATTCCGCTGACCATTTAACAAGTTACCTTTGAGCATAATTATTATATCTAGGTACCTATCTACACTGGAAGACACGGTGGAGCATATGGTCGAGGTGTGCCCTGCATGGGTGGAGCACCGTCGTATCCTCATAGAGGCGATCGGCGGCGGCGACTTCTCGCGCCCTGCTCTGGTTTAGACCATGGTGCAAAGCGAGAGGGAATGGGATGCAGTCACCTCCTGCTGCGAAGCAGTCATGCTAGCGAAGGAGGAGGCTTAACGTGCGACGGAGAGGCAACTCTCTTCCTCGCGCCCCAGTCGCCGGGGGAGACGCCCCGGGCGTCGTGGATCGCGAGTCGATTTCGGGCCACCGTAGGCGCGGGCCTGCGGATGGTGAGCAGGGGTCGCTCACCGTCCGGTAAGGACCAGGCCCGGGTCGGCGGCGCGTTGTGTTCCACGCGCGCCTCAAAAAGCTGTTAATACCAGTGACGGGGCCTCATAGGGCCATTGCCTGTCGGGGTTTATGGGAAAGTTCCATCGAGATACCGCGGCCCCGGAACTTTAGGGCTTACGAAGGAACAGGGTGGGTTTTTAGTCAGTAGAATTCTGATACACCCGAGCGGAAGAAGTCATTCGATGATATTTTTCACCAAAAAAAAAAGTACCCATCTACATCTATTATTTCATTATATTATACAGGTACACTGATTAATTAACTGCAAATGTAACTTTGTAATCCTATATATTTATATAGGATTACAAAGTTATTTATGCAGTTGATGTATCTAGAAAACTGGAACGAAATTGAAAAATATTATAGTTTTTCCTTGATTTATATACTAAACACTAATTGTTTTCTAAATTTGAAGCTTCTATGTCTGCTAGAAGTGCTTTAGACTTTTGATGATCAGTCAGTCAGTGAGTGACAAAATTTACAAAATTAAGGAACTTTGACTCGTTATAATTCTTAAACTACTGTTTCAAATTGAATGAAATTTGAAATATACCGTGTTTTTATAATGCCTGTTTGGTTACTGAAAATTCAGGCTTCTAGTTTTATCCACAACGAAGTTATAGGGGGTCGAAAATGGCCTGAGTTGCTTCGAGAAAAGAATGGTACGGCCGTGCCGCTTTTTTGCTCGACTTGGCGGGGGCACTGCCGTGCCCCCAGATTAATAACAAACCATAGCCAGCAAGACGAACAGTCACTACAAGCAGTTTGCAATAATTATACAGAACAGCTATTACCCCTCTCGCCGTACTTGAAGAAAGTAGGTAACCTTATCCCCAATGCTAAAGGAAGCAGCAAAATCAAAGGGAGCGTGACGAATCTGATGCTGACGGCTCAAGCAAGATTAGTATCAATCAAACTGTCGCAGTCGCTGTATAACCACAAAATCTTATCTTCTTACTAATCTTACTTCCTACTTATATTATAAACTAGTATTTGCGTGTTGCGCGAGGTGCAAGCACCTCGCGTGCTTGTGAAAAAAAAAAAAAAAAAAAAGGGTGGGGTGATGGGGGGGGTTTAGTATTTGCGTGTTGCGTGAGGTGCAAGCACCTCGCGTGCTTGTGAAAAAAACAAAAAAAAGAAGTGGGGGGGGTGATGGGGGGTTTAGTATTTGCGTGTTGCGCGAGGTGCAAGCACCTCACGTGCTTGTGAAAAAACTAAAGCACTGCCCCTCTAAATGAATCTGAAAAAAAAAATGTTCCAAGTCTCTTAATTTCCGAGATCCGCCTAAAGGGGGTGAGAAGGGGGGCGGGGGGGGACTTTGAAAAATGGTTTTTACTTTACCGAGCCTCCTCTACACGAATCCGTAAAAAAAAAATACGGGTCTCGTAGTTTCCGAGATACGATAGGGAGGGGGGAGAAGGGGGGGAAAGGGGAGGTTTGGTACTTTTCCCGTAGATTTGAGAGTTACTTGTTTATGAATCTGTAAAAATATACCCACCTCCCCATCCACCATCTGGGAGAACAATTATGTCAATGAGTCAGTCAGTCAGTGAGTGGTAATTTAGCTTTATATAGTATAACTAGTATTTGCGTGTTGCGCGAGGTGCAAGCACCTCGCGTGCATGTGAAAAAAAACAGAAAGGGGGGGGGTGATGGGGGGTTTAGTATTTGTGTGTTGCGCGAGGTGCAAGCACCTCGCGTGCTTGAGAAAAAAAACAAAAAGAAAAAAGTGGGGGGGGTGATGGGGGGAGATGGGAAGGTTTAGTATTTGCTTGTTGCGCGAGGTGCAAGCACTTCGCAAGCTTGTGAAAAAAAAAAAAAGAGTGGGTGATGGGGGGGGGGGGTGCTTGTGAAAAAAAAAAAGGGGGGGGATGATGGGGGGAGATGGGGGCGGGGTTTAGTATTTGCGTGTTGCGCGAGGTGCAAGCACCTCGCGTGCTTGTGAAAGAAACAAAAAAAAGGGGGGGTGATGGGGGGAGATGGGGGTTTAGTATTTGCGTGTTGCGCGAGGTGCAAGCACCTCGGGTGATTGTGAAAAAAAAAAAAGGGGGGGTGATGGGGGCGGTTTAGTATTTGCGTGTTGCGCGAGGTGCAAGCACCTCGCGTGCTTGTGGAAAACAAAAAAAAAAAAAAAGGGGGGGTCATGGGGGGGGGGTTGCACAAGTATTTCGACTAAAGCATTGCCCCTCTATATGAATCTGAAAAAAAAAATGTTCCAAGTCTCTTAGTTTCCGAGATCCGCCTAAGGAGGGTGAGAAGGGGGGCAAGGGGGCCGACTTTGAAAAATGGTTTTTACTTTACCGAGCCTCCTCTATACGAATCCGTAACAAAAAAAAAATACCTGTCTCGTAGTTTCCGAGATACGATAGGGAGGGGGGAGAAGGGGGGTGAAAAGGGGAAGTTTGGCACTTTTCCCGTAGGTTTGAGAGTTACTTGTTTACGAATCTGTCAAAATATACCCACCTCCCCATCCACCATCTGGGAGAACAATTATGTCAATGAGTGAGTGAGTCAGTCAGTCAGTGGTAATTTAGCTTTATATAGTATAACTAGTATTTGCGTGTTGCGCGAGGTGCAAGCACCTCGCGTGCTTGTGAAAAAAACTAAAGCATTGCCCCTCTAAATCAAGTATTTGCGTGTTGCGCGAGGTGCAAGCACCTCGCGTGCTTGTGAAAAAAAAAAAAAAAAGAGGGGGGGGGGGTGATGGGGGGGGGGTTGCACAAGTATTTCGACTAAAGCATCGCCCCTCTAAATGAATCTGAAAAAAAAAATGTTCCAAGTCTCTTAGATTCGTAGATCCGCCTAAAGGGGGGGAGAAGGGGGGCGAGGGGGGGACTTTGAAAAATGGTTTTTACTTTACCGAGCCTCCTCTATACGAATCCGTAAAAAGAAAAAAATACGGGTCTCGTAGTTTCCGAGATACGATATGGGGGGGGGGAGAAGGGGGGGGAAAAGGGGGGGTTCGGCACTTTTCCCGTAGGTTTGAGAGTTACTTGTTTACGAATCTGTCAAAATATACCCACCTCCCCATCCACCATCTGGGAGAACAATTATGTCAGTGAGTCAGTGAGTGAGTGGTAATCTAGCTTTATATAATATAACTAGTATTTGTGTGTTGCGCGAGGTGCAAGCACCTCGCGTGCTTGTGAAAAAGACAAAAAAAAAAGTGAGGGGGGTGATGGGGGGAGATGGGGGGGTTCAGTATTTGCGTGTTGCGCGAGGTGCAAGCACCACGCGTGCTTTCTTAAAAAAAAAAAGGGGGGGGGGGGGGGTTGCAGAAGTATTTTGACTAAAGCATTGCCCCTCTAAATGAATCTGAAAAAAAAATGTTCCAAGTCTCTTAGATTCCTTTAAGGAGGGTGAGAAGGGGGGCAAGGGGGCCGACTTTGAAAAATGGTTTTTACTTTACCGAGCCTCCTCTATACGAATCCGTAACAAAAAAAAAATACCTGTCTCGTAGTTTCCGAGATACGATAGGGGGGGGGGGGGAGAAGGGGGGTGAAAAGGGAAGGTTTGGCACTTTTCCCGTAGGTTCGAGCGTTACTTGTTTACGAATCTGTCAAAATATGCCCACCTCCCCATCCACCATCTGGGAGAACAATTATGTCAGTGAGTCAGTGAGTGGTAATTTAGCTTTATATAGTATAATATAATAACTAGTATTTGCGTGTTGCGCGAGGTGCAAGCACCTCGCGTGCTTGTGAAAATAAAAAAAAAAAAGGTGGGGTGATGGGGGGAGATGGGGGGTTTAGTATTTGCGTGTTGCGCGAGGTGCAAGCACCTCGCGTGCTTGTGAAAAAAAAAAAATGGGGGGGGTGATGGGGGGGTTTAGTATTTGCGTGTTGCGCGAGGTGCAAACACCTCGCGTGCTTGTGAAAAAAAAAAATGGGGGGGTGATGGGGGGGTTTAGTATTTGCGTGTTGCGCGAGGTGCAAGCACCTCGCGTGCTTGTGAAAAAAAAAGTGGGGGGGGTGATGGGGGGGGTTTAGTAGTTGCGTGTTACGCGAGGTGCAAGCACCTCGCGTGCTTGTGAAAAAAACTAAAGCATTGCCCCTCTAAATCAAGTATTTGCGTGTTGCGCGAGGTGCAAGCACCTCGCGTGCTTGTGAAAAAAAAAAGGGGGGTGGGGTGATGGGGGGAGATGGGGGGCTTTAGTATTTGCGTGTTGCGCGAGGTGCAAGCATATCGAGTGCTTGTGAAAAAAAAAAAAAGGAGGGGGTTGGGGGGGGGGGGTTGCCGAAGTATTTTGACTAAAGCATTGCCCCTCTAAATGAATCTGAAAAAAAAAATGTTCCAAGTCTCTTAGATTCCGAGATCCGCCTAAAGGGGGGAGAAGGGGGGCGGGGGGGGGGGACTTTGAAAAATGGTTTTTACTTTACCGAGCCTCCTCTATACGAATCCGTAAAAAGAAAAAAATACGGGTCTCGTAATTTCCGAGATACGATAGGGGGGGGGGAGAAGGGGGGGGAAAAGGGGAGGTTTGGCACTTTTCCCGTAGGTTTGAGAGTTACTTGTTTACGAATCTGTCAAAATATACCCACCTCCCCATCCACCATCTGGGAGAACAATTATGTCAATGAGTGAGTCAGTCAGTGAGTGGTAATTTAGCTTTATATAGTATAACTAGTATTTGCGTGTTGCGCGAGGTGCAAGCACCTCGCGTGCTTGTGAAAAAAAATGGTGGGGGGGTGATGGGGGGGTTTTAGTATTTGCGTGTTGCGCGAGGTGCAAGCACCGCGCGTGCTTGTGAAAAAAGAAAAAAAGGGGGGGGGAGATGGGGGGGTTTAGTATTTGCGTGTTGCGCGAGGTGCAAGCACCTCGCGTGCTTGTGAAAAAAAACAAACAAAAAAAAAAAGAGGGGGGGGGGGTGATGGGGGGGGTTGCACAAGTATTTCGACTAAAGCATTGCCCCTCTAAATGAATCTGAAAAAAAAATGTTCCAAGTCTCTTAGATTCCGAGATCCGCCTAAAGGGGAGGAGAAGGGGGGCGGGGGGGGGCTTTGAAAAATGGTTTTTACTTTACCGAGCCTCCTCTATACGAATCCGTAAAAAGAAAAAAATACGGGTCTCGTAGTTTCCGAGATACGATAGGGGGGGGGAGAAGGGGGGGAAAAGGGGAGGTTTGGCACTTTTCCCGTAGGTTTGAGAGTTACTTGTTTACGAATCTGTCAAAATATACCCACCTCCCCATCCACCATCTGGGAGAACAATTATGTCAATGAGTGAGTGAGTGAGTGAGTCAGTCAGTCAGTGGTAATCTAGCTTTATATAGTATAATGCGAAAGTTTGTGAGGATGTATGTACCTATGTTTGTTGCTCTTTCACGCATAAACTACTGAAGGAATTTGAATGAAACTTGGTAAGTAGATAGTTAATTTTTCTTTTTTTCCCGGAATTTTCACGAGATCAGAATTTACGCGGAAAACCCCCAAGCGAACGAAGTCGCAGGAAGGACCTAGTATTGTAAAACAACTCATAATAAAACAAGAAATTGAGGATATTAAGTAAATAAAATAAAAATAAAAAACAATGATTGGTTATAATTTTATTATATCTTTTTTGAATCATGTTTATTGTTATTATAATTAATTAATCAGAGGGTCTTAAGTAATCAGTTATCTTATACAAATGAATTGATAACTAGAAGTAATCAGACGTTCTTGAGTATTACTATGTATTAATCAGGAGTTCTTGAGATATCAGATGATTCATCTATTCACGTAATAGCATGTGAGTACGTACATACACGGCCTCACCTTTGGATAAATTATCGTACTTATAAATGTGAAAGTTTGTGTGTTTGCTTGTTTGTATATTAGTGTTTTAATTACACCTAAACGTGCACAGAGATTGATTGTAATTTGGAACACATAAGCTGCCTTTTAACGCGCGAAATTAAGTAATTTTTACACGTGAGGAATGCAATATAAAAATTTCATAATTTTCTATTGAAAAATATTTATACTTCATGGAACTTCCTCATTGGTTTAGTGGTCGTGAGTGCGAGGTTTTTGGTTCGATTTCCGGGTTAAGCAAAAAGTGCTAATTTTTGGGTATAAAATTCTTAGTAGTAGCTCGGAATTTGGAAGTTGACGGTGTGATCTCCGTGCCTTGGGAATTACTTTAAGGTGTTGGTCCCTGCTGTAATTTTTCATCTTTGACAGTCATTACGGGGCTCACCGGCAAAACGTTGCTTGCCTGTCTATCTTCTTCTTTTCTTCAACATTCATTGTGCGCACAGCCAAGGTGTGGAACACTCTGCCGGCTTCTGTGTTCCCTGCCACATATGATCCGTCAGCCTTTAAAGCAAGAGTGAATAAACATTTTCTGGGCTCGCTTGTCCCATCTTAGACCAAATCTATCGCTTACCATCAGGCGAGATTGAGATCAAGTGTGGACCCATCAGTAATAAAAAAAATCTAACGCTGGTCTGGCCAAATTATATCGCACTATCTAGCTACTACGAGGTCAGATAGGCAGACGTCCCATGGAAAGCACTAATACTCAGCTACATCCGGGTAGACTGAAAGGTTAAGCAGATGATAATAATGATGTTGATGTTGGTGATGATTTATACTTCATAGATTGACTGTCGAGCGGTGATGCGATTACAGGCACTACGTATTTACGAATTGTAGATCGTAGATTTTAACTCAGGCAAGTTGTATATCATGTCATAGTTTTTCGCAATGTAACGCCTTATTCAATTCTGTACCGTATTAAATTTAAAGTCTTTGGTATTATGATTTAGTTCACTAACCTTTGTCAATATGTGCATTTTGTTATTAGATCTTTCCATTAGTTTGTTTGAAACTGCTTTGGAAACGCACCCTTACTCGACAAAAACAAGAAAATAGGAAATTGCTTCTTTCTCGTCTGGAAACCCCTTTAAGGGTGCGTTTTCACCAGAGATGTGCGATGGAAATGTGTCGTGCGAGGATGTCTAGCTGTGCTGTGAAAATGTTTGGGGGTTTCCACCAAAGCTGTGCGATGAACATATTATTATGCCTACGAGGATATGTAGCGGAGCTGTGAAAATGCGCATTAATGTGTGGTGCGAGGATGCGCAAACCTCGCAACACATCCTTCTCAACACACATTCCTCGCAACACATCTCTCGCACACATCCCTCGCACACATCCCTCGCTTGTTTTGTATGCGCAAAAATCTAGCTCCGCTGAGCCGTTTCCACCAGAGCTGTGCTGACCGAGGCGAGGTAAATTAAGCGATTCTATTGGTTCTTTACAAACACATCCCTCGCTACGCATCCTCGCACATCTCTGGTGGAAACGCAGCCTAACTGATTTTAAATGGAAGTATAGCCTATACTTCCATTTTTTCGAAGAAGAACAATGTGGCGAGCAGCAAGCGCAATCATTGTGCGATTGAAAGCTCTACTACGTATCGCAGGTTCGAATCCTACACTGTAACAGATACTGTACTGTATAGCTTTGCTTAGAGCTTTGTATTACTTGTTTTCTTTTTGTAAATATTGTGCATACTTAGATAGGAACGTTTTTATCCTTGCAAAGGTTTTATTTCCAGGAAAGTAATCTTTTAATCACTTTTATTCTGCGTGAGTTCCAAATATATACATTATTTTTAACACTATTTTTAATGTATATTAACGATCTCTGCAATTTAAAAGTCCCAAACGCTAAAACCTTTGCCTACGCCGATGACACAGCAGGTTCGCAACCGGATGAGGATTTTACGATTAAAATACATTCTTGCGATAAAATTTTACATAGCAACTGCAATTGTCCCAAAATTAATAAAGTATCGCAAACAAAATATCTTGGTGTCATAATTGACCAAAGGCTATCTTGGTACCCTCATCTGGAACACGTTAATGGAAGGCTAAGGAAACTAGGGTGGATATTTAAAACCTTACGTTTTATCGTTCCCACAAAAATAAATAAAAATAAGAGTACGGATCCGTCCAGAAATATATTAAATGAAATCTATAAGGCACTAGCGCAATCAGTTTTGGTATACTGTATCCCAATATGGGGGGGTGCTGCAAAATCAAAATTTATAGAAATTGAACGAGGACACCGCGCATTAATAAAAATAATTTATTTAAAAAAAACTAGATACCCCACAGAAAGTCTTTATCAAATAAGCGGGCTGCTTTCTGTTAGGAAATTATACATAGTTTACACTAGTCTAAAAAAACATAAGACCACACCATATGATGTAAACATATTAAGAAAAAGGCGAAAAGACATTATTGCACTAGTTCCACAAACCAAAACTAAATTTGCCGCCATGCAATATGACATACAGTCTGCTATGCTATATAATAAGATAAATAAAGAGATATATATATATACACTAAAACATTAAGTGAAAGTAAAAGAACACTAGAAAGTTGGCTAAAGAATCTTAACTATGAAGATACTGAATTACTCTTACAGCAAATAAAATAACACATACACACACACACACGCACACAAACATACACATTCACATACACACAAACAAATACACCCATGCACACAGTTACACATACACAAAACACATTACTCGTTTAGATTTATACATATACATGTTATTATAATTTAAGATACATTTAGTTATAAAATTATCACTGTTTAAAGCTATGGAAGAGCGGAGTCTCCTATTACAGGCACTATTTGCTTAAAAGGAGGCTTCAATCACGAACTATTGTAATTGTTTTTCCTTTAGTACTGAATAAAGATTATGAATAAAAAAAAAAAAAAAAATAACAATAAACACGATTTTGTTTTTTATTTTTATTTTATTGACTTAATATCCTCAATTTCTTGTTTTATTATGAGTTGTATTACAATACTAGGTCCTTCCTGCGACTTCGTTCGCTTGGGAGTTTTCCGCGTAAATCCTGATCTCGTGAAAATTCCGGGAAAAAAAGAAAAATTAACTATCTACTTACCAAGTTTCATTCAAATTCCTTCAGTAGTTTATGCGTGAAAGAGCAACAAACATAGGTACATACATCCTCACAAACTTTCGCATTTATAATATAAGTAGGAAGTAAGATTAGTAAGAAGATAAGATTTTGTGGTTATACAGCGACTGCGATAGTTTGATTGATATTAATCTTGCTTGAGCCGTCAGCATCAGATTCGTCACGCTCCCTTTGATTTTGCTGCTTCCTTTAGCATTGGGGATAAGGTTACCTACTTTCTTCAAGTACGGCGAGAGGGGTAATAGCTGTTCTGTATAATGATTGAAAACTGCTTGTGGTGACTGTTCGTTTTGCTGGCTATGGTTTGTTATTAATTAAATATTTACTGATCTAGCGATGGCCCTAGATTATCACTTGTGCATTCAGTGTTGTATATAATTTAAGAGGGCTCTTCAATTTTGTTACTGATTATAGGCTCGCGTTTGAGTACTATACGGCTACCTAGAAGTAGCCTATTCACTCCTGACTTAATCAGAAAACACAGATTCTGGCAGGAAATTCCACTCCTTAGCTGTTGCTGTAGTTCATCGGTGCCTTTTTTTTGTCAGGTGGGAAAATCATCGAATGACTTCTCCCGCTCTGGTTTAAGCGGAAGGCGTGTCAGACTTCTACTGACTAAAAACCTACCCTGTTCCTTCAGCTGCCCGTAATTTCCGGGGCCGCGGTATCTTGTTAAAACACTCCCGCAACCCTGGCAGGCAATGGCCCTATGGGGCCTCGGCACCAGTGCTGACAGCTCCTTGAGACGCGCCGCCGACCCGGGCCTGATCCTTACCGGACGGTGAGCTACCCCTGCTCGCCATCCGCAAGCCCGCGCCTACGGTGGCCGGAGATCGGCTCGCAATCCCCGACGCCCGGGGAGTATATCAGTGCCTGGAGGCTTATTTTAGAGACTTATTTACGCTTGAGTATTAACTAACCGATTTTTTCAAAGCATTGCTAATATGTGGCATTTTAATTTATAATTTTCGTGCTAGTATTGAATGAATAACTTTTGATTTTAATTTACATGCAGACAGACATCGAGACGCATGATTAGCATTATGTGCATTTGCCCAGAGTCTTGTCTATGTTCTCTATATTATGTATCAGCCATTCATATTTACCAGCAGACTTAATGAAAACGATTGTGGTACCCATCGTGAAGAACAGGACTGGGGATATCTCGGACAAGAGCAACTATCGCCCGATTTCCCTCGCGACGGTTACAGCCAAAGTGTTGGCTTTGGCAAACAATATTACACTACATGATGCACAGTTCGGGAATATCCACTGAGAATACTACACTGACCATGGGACGTATACGCCTGCTTTCTTGATCTCTCCAAGGCTTTCGATCTTGTATCATATGATGTGCTATGGAGAAAATTGAAGAGCAGGGGTGTACCGGCGGAGCTACCCCGTGTCTTGCAATTTTGGTACTGTAACCAAAACAACTGTGTTAGGGAGTCTAATACACTCTCTGAATCATTTGGATTGGAGTGCGGGGAGAAGCAAGGTGGTTTGACGTCTCCCAGTCTCTTCAATTTTAATGTGTATGACCTCATAGACGAGCTCAGCAGCTTGCGTTTCGGATACAAGGTGCAAGGTGTAAGTGTCAACAATATCAGTTACGCTGATGACATGCTGCTGCTGGGCCCGTCTCCAGGGGCAATTAGGGAGACGCTTAAAGTGTGTGAAACTTACGCTGCTACTCATTGACTGATCTATGCAAAAAAATGTGAATACATGGTTTTTGGGAACTCTGGTAAACGTAACTTGGATAATGCTCTCGAACTGGTTGTAAATGGCATGTTAATAAATAGAGCCACAACAATTAAATATCTTAGGCATGTTCTTACTGAAGACCTTAGTGACCATGGTAACATTGAGGGGGAGCGTAGGGTACTGGCGGTCAGGGGTAATATGTTGGCTCGAAGATTTGCTCGGTGTACTGACCAAGTTAAAAATCACTCTTTTTAAAGAATATTGTCAGAGTTTTACACCGATAATCAACTACACGAAAAGATCGCTAGATGTTCTACTTGTCCAATATAGCAACGCTTTTAGGACGTTGTTGCGACTTCCTCGCTTCTGTAGCGCCTCAGAAATGTTTGCGTAGCTCATACTGATGGATTTCATGCAATCCTCCGCAAAAAGACGGCGTCACTCCTGAGGAGAATAAGAGGAAGTCCCAACGGTATCCTGTAAGCTATTGCAGGTGATAGTTCCTCCGCTAAGTTGAGGCAGTTTGTACGTAGACTAATACCTACCTAGTTCCATGCGTATGTGCCTATTTAGTTATAATTATTATATTTGTGTAGATTTAAGTTACTAACAATAGAATTTTAAGTAAAAGTCTGTAACTAGCAAAATATAGATATTATAGTTATCCGAAATAAAAAGATTGAATTAAATTGAATTAATAGAGGTGTAAATTGAAAAAAAAACTATAATATTTTCACAAAATTTGATGGATTTTTTTTTAATGATCATCGATTACTCGAAGACGGCTGAACCGATTTGGAAAATTCTTTTTTTTTCATTTTCATAAACGTCACGATCTGATGATGGAAACCTGGAGAAATCGAGGGAACTCTTCAAATATTGCACACCTATGACGTTTTGGGTATTTATTACAGTAACTTATGCATTTGCTCTCAAAAAGTACCATTTGAGGAAGTGGAACTGATGATGAAGACCACAGATGGCCGCCGAAACTACTCAATAATAAGTATTGAGTGGATTGCGATTCGATTACTTGAATATGGATGTTAAGCACTTTTCATTATGCTCGTCACAATGCATATGGTGATGTGGAGCTGATGGTGAAGTACCAGGAGAACTCCTCAACAATTAACGGCCCAGCATTGGGAAAAGCAATATTTTGTAAAAGGTTATAAGTAGTTAACATTTAGGCTCTTGTAATTAGGTAAATTAAAAATAGACAAACTAAAAAGAGTGAAATAAAAACTTTTTACCATAAAATTAAACCGACTCCCAAAAAACACAGCAAAGTGAAAAATAACTTTAATATCGGAAGTCGGTGCCAAAAACGAAAATACAAAACTAAAGAAACTACTCAAATTAAAGATTATACACACATGTATTTTTTTTTAATTTATAACTTACAAGTTCCTTATACATATTATACTTAAACAAAGCACACAATTAGACCTATGGGGTCTGTCTTAGCATGACATGAACTGAGATTTGATCAACGCGCTATTAACAGTTATGTTATAATTAAGTTGATATAATGTTCTTTCAGCTTACGTTTTATGTCATAAAAAAAAATTCAGGTCCAAGACCCATATAAAATAAAATAAAAATACACGAATTCAAACAATTGCTCGGCTTCCTAATTTAAAATACAAATGGAGAAATTTACATACAAAAAGGTTCAAAGATATATTAAAAGTCAATTAAATTAATAATAAAATAAAACCATATTAAAATTTTGAAATTAATTGTTAAATTAAATTTCAGATTAAATTCCAAATTAAAAGTGACATTAAATTACCAAACTACAGCTATTACATATAAAATGTCAGGTTATTTTTCTTTTATTCGTCTTAACAATATGCCGGTTACAACAATGCCTCACATATGGACAATCAAGTCTCCCCGCAATCATTGCCAGGACAGAGTTGGAGCTGTTTCTCACCATGCTCACCAAGGACGAGCACTGCTTGCGCATGGTGGCGTGGAAACAGTCGGTGCGCGGTTCCGCAAACATGCCCGAGGCGCTGCAGAAACGAGGCAGCCCCAACACTGCCCTGAACGCATTGTTATACTGGACGCGGATAGCATTGTAGCTAGCTTGTGTATAGCGAGCCCACAGGCTGCACGTGTACAAAGAGGTACAGTACGCCTTGGTGATCTTAACGGAGTTAGAACAACGTGCAAACCTGCGGGCGAGCATGTTTGCTCTTCTTGACAAAGCCCTCCGCTCCCGTTCGATGTCAGCATGGTCTCTGAGATCAGACACAACCCAATGCTCAAGTTATTTAAATTGTTCCACTCTATTCAGAGGTAAACCATAAAGATGTACTGGAGGCACTGTTTCTGGGTACTTAGCACCACCTGCCTCAAAGACCATGCATTTGCTCTTTAACACATTATATTTAAGGCCATGCTCACCCACGTACTCCTCACAGATATGCAGCAACCTCCGCAGACCACAGACCGACGCACTCAGCAGCACCATGTCGTCAGCATAGCTTAAATTGTTGACACATACCTCATCAACGTGACAACCGATATACTCACTGCTGAGCGCAACGATGAGTGCATCCATGTAGAGGTTGAAAAGGGTGGTTGATGTCAAGCCACCCTGCCTCACACCACACTCCAGATGATATGGCTCCGACACCGCCTCCGCCCACCTGACATGGTTAACCTGATGCGTATACCAATACCTAAAGATCGCCACAAGTTCAGGAGGAAGGTAAATACTCTCCAGCTTATCCCACAGGATATCATAGGCAACCAGGTCGAAGGCCTTGGATAAGTCGAAGAAACACGCATATACGGGGTTCCTACGTTCCGTATAGTATATGACGGTGTGCTTAAGACACAGTATGGCGCTCTCCGTGGACAGCTGTGGTCTAAAACCAAATTGGTTATCATGCAGGTCCACACATTTACTCAACTGTGTATCAAGCAAACCGTCAAACACTTATGATGGTGGCCAGCGAAATTGGCCTATAGTTCGCCTTATCAGCAAGGACACTGGTTTTGTTTTTCACAACAGGCACCACCACACTATTCATTGAGTCTCTAATATTTACAGGTATTTGGTTTAGTAAATTGGGTATTGTGAAAGAAGCGGTACGTCTGCCATAAAAGTTACTTTTGCGTGGCACTTGAAGTGATCATTTGGCTTGTCGTGTATTAACGTCGTATTTAACTGTTATCAAAATGTTCTATGAGGAAGAAATGCTCAGCGCGCGCCAGAACAGTTAATACTTTGCAATGTTTAATAACCCTGTGTAATTGTCTTGGTATTTATTTTTTAAATAGTTTGCTACTACTATTTTTTGCAAACGTGTTTGCAAATTATGTATTTTATCTAGGAAAGTTTTAAATCAGCAAGAGCTGTGTACATTTGAAGGAGGGTTTTATATGGTATTTCACGCTTTATAATGGAAAACTTGGTGAGTATCGAACGTAACTTGCCGCAAACAGATTCCACCTAGTAACTCCAGTTGAATCGGTTATTATTTATTAATCCAAGATAAGTATGATATTGATATGGTAGGTACTTGCTTTATCGGCAAGCAGTGGCAGTCCGATACCTGTTTATGCAGACAATCATGACTATGAGCTATGATTTGAAAGATAAGGGAGGTGTTTATGTCACTTGAATGTACGTGTAGGTATGACTTTCGTTTTTTGACATATTACCTATTATGAACTTAAACTCACACTTAATAAAAACTAATTCTCACTGTCTCAAACTCCAGCAAAATCTGCCTAAATTTATTAGGTATCTTAAGTCGCTAGAAGTCGCTAAAACTGATTCGACTAGAGACGGATCCCGGATTTATTTACTTTCCGATTACTGGAGGTCATTAGCAGTCTAGAAAGGGGAGGGGGAGAGGCAAGTGAATAAGAATGTACTACATAAGCAATACAATCTTAATAATCTTATGTACAGTCAGCATCAAAATTATTGCCTTAGACGCCTTATCCTTTGCCTTATCTCCAAGGATTGGTTTCAGCCATCCCTTGAATTCGGGCTCAGTCTCCCATGTTTCTGGATATTTTTGAATATATTTAATGTATGCTTCATTTTCTGAGGTAAATACATAATTTTGTTCACCACAAAACAGTTCATACACTTTGTAATTACTATAATGGGTAACGAATTAAAAATCAGGCTAGGTACAGCATTTAAAGAATTTAGAAACCGAATAGAACTTCACTCAAACTAGTAATGACTTGCGTAAGTATGCCTAGGTAGGAAAAGTACGAAAAGTACGGAACATAATATAATAAGGGAATTCCCCGACCACATTGCTCTAAAGTTACCACTGGTGAAGATAATTTAATTGCGAGTAGGCATTTTTAAAACAGGTGTTGGGCATGTTTATGTTTTGTTATCTTGTAGTTTGAAAAGTCGTCAGCTAAGTCGCTAGATCATTATTGTCGTCAAATATTTTTCCTTGCCGCTAAGGCTTAAGCAAAAGTCGTCATTTCTAGCGACAAAGTCGCTATATTGACAACACTGCTCGTCAGTCTGGTCGATTCAAACAAAACATAAACCAAAACAAAGAGTGGGGAAATCCCCATCCGTAAATGTAAACTTAAATCCCATAAAAACAATACTTGTCAAAAAAACCAAGTCTCGCAACTCAGTTCTTCTACCGTAAAAAGTTGTGAGATCCATGTAATACCAAGTCGGTTATTCGATTATTCAGTCGCTACTGAAGGGACCTTCTGTCCTAAATTGTTACGTAATTATCTAACCTAACAACATCTTATAGTGACCATATCAATATTAAAAATCTTTAACGTTTTAAATAAATAGATTGTCTCGGCCATCACATGAAAACACAATACATACATATACTTACAAGTAATACATACATATAAAAATTTTTTTAGCAAAAAATAGAACCGACTTCCATATCAAAACACTACAAAGCCAAAAATAACTTTAATTTCGGAAGTCGGTGTTATTGGTTTTGGATTTTCTTTTTTTTTTCACACCGCCTTCCGAAATTAAAGTTATTTTTGGCTTTGTAGTGTTTTGATATGGAAGTCGGTTCTATTTTTTGCAAAAATTTTTTTTCACGCTTTTTAGTGGGTCGGTTTGTAATTTATCAAGTTACAAAAGCCATAATGTCAACAACTTATCACCTTTTACAAAATATTGCTTTTCCGGATGCATAGCCGTTAATTTTTGAGGAGTTCTCCTGGTACTTGACCATCAGCTCTACATCACCATATGTATTGTGACGAGCATAAAGTGTTTAACATCCGTACTCAAGTAATCGAATCGCAATCCACGAAATACTTATTATTGAGGAGTTTCAGTGGCCATCTGTGGTCTTCATCATCAGTTCAACTTCCCCAAATGATACTTTTCGGAAGCAACTGCTCAAGGTACTATAAGAAATACCTAAAACGCTATAAGTGTGCCTATAATATTTGAAGAGTTCCCTCGATTTCTCCAGGATCCCATCATCAGATCCCGATTTCGTAACAATGGGACCAACTAGAAAGTATACCCATTCAAACACAAAAAGAATTTTTCAAATCGGTCTAGCCGTCTCTGAGTTATGAGGTAACATACATTAAAAAAAAAAAAACAAAGTTCAAGACGAATTGAGAACCTCCTTTTTTTGAAGTCGGTTAATAAATTAGATTGTTTTTGCGATTGCCAAGTCAATCTATTTATTTTTTATTATCTATTTATCTTTTTTTACAACTGTAAGCATTAGTAATGATGACAAGGCAAAAATTTAAGTCAACACAGGTTTAAAAAACAATGAAGAAACTTAACAAATATTGATAAGCTGTTGACTAAACCTAGGTAGTTAATATTTACCTATTAATAGTTAGCAGCTATTACTGTGTACGCCAATGTACTGATTATGATTGTTTTGATAATGTACCTATAACTTATAACTGATAACTTTCACGTGTTTTTTTTTTTTTATAGTTGATAGGCTTGTGTTTGTCCATAATCTCACCTGATGTTAAGCGATGATGTGGTCGAAGATGAAGGACGCTTGCCTAGAAGTAACTTATTCACTCTTGACTTAAAGACTCCCAGGTTATAACTATCAGGAAACACAGACTCCGGCAAGGAATTCCACTCCTTAGCCGTACGCACAATGAAAGTATTCCCAAAACGTTTCGTGCGTATGGGTGGGATGTCCACCATGTAATTATGGCGCATCGCCGTTTGTCTTGAATATAATGATTTTTATAAGAATTTAAGTTGCATTGATTTAGCATCATCACCTAGACATTAAAGGGTTTTTGGAGGATTTAATACGCCCTATGCATATACGTATAATACTAGCTTGCACGCGACTTCGTTCGTGTGATAAGGTTTTTCCGCGTAAATCCCAATCCGGTGGGAATTCCGGGATAAAAAGTAGCCTATGTGTTATCCCAGAATGTCAACTATCTACTCCCAAATTTCATTCAGATCCGTTCAGTAGTTTTTGCGTGAAAGAGTAACAAACATGCATCCATCCATGCATCCTCACTAACTTTAGCATATTATAATGTTAGTAAGAAGTAAGATAAGATTGGTACTATAACGCAACTCTATCCGCATGTCGTGCAGAAAAAAGTAGTTGTTTTTACTATTTTCCTTATAGTTGTTTTTTTTTTATTACTGATGGGCCCACTCTTGACCTCGATCTCGCCTGGTGGTAAGCGATAGATGAGGTCGACGATGGAACGAGCGAGCCCAGAAGATGCCTGTTCACTTCTTGCTTTAAAGGTTAAAAGATCGTAAGTAGCAGGGACCACAGAAGCCGGCAAATAATTCCACAATGTGGAGGAGAAGCGCTTGGTACGACAAGACGGTATATCAACCAATGTTATTTATTTTTTCTCTTTGTAAGAGCCTTTATCGTGTTTTTTGTTGCGGAATTGTTCGAAAGAGTTACCGCGGCCTTTGGACACGAGGGAAAAGTCTGACACACTCTCCTGCTTCGCCCGGATCGGGAGTCAGTAATTGAACGATTCCCCATCCTTACAAAAAATCGTGAACTAAATAGTATAAAAAATATCCAAATAGTCGAGCCGTTCTCGAATTTATCGCTTAGCAACAAATCAGGCTATTAATTTTTAGGGTTCCGTAGCCGAATGGCAAAAAACGGAACCCTTATAGTTTCGATATGTCTGTCCGTCTGTCTGTCCGTCCGTCCGTATGTCACAGCCATTTTATTTCGAAACTATTAAGACTACATGTGAAACTTAGTAGGTAGATGTATTCTGTAAACCGCTTTCCGATTTTAAGAACAAAAATTAAAATAAAGGGATCTATCTATAGACAGGTCTTTAAAAATGATATAAGGGTTTCTAAAACCACTTTTTCATCAATCAATCGTTTAAAGATATAATCTTCCAAAGTGGTAAAATGTGTGTCTCCCTCTAACTTCTATAATAATGGAGTGAAAAATCTAAAATAAATATATGTCTGTAGATCTTAATGCAAACTTTCAACCAAAATTGGTTTGAACGAAATCGGGTCAGCAGTTTTTGAGATACAGCATATTTTCTAAAACCGCAAATATAACTTTGTAATTCATACAAACACTATGAAAAACAAAGTTATTTAGCGTAGTTGTAAAAATGTAAATAACTAGTTTTAAGAAATTTTTAAGTTTTTTTTATTCGTCAAATAAATATACATATTATATTATATTATTATAGTTACTACGGAACCCTTCATGGGCGAGTCTGACTCGCACTTGGCCAATTTTTATTTATTTAGATCATAGATTATTATAAAGAAAAATATATAAGGTGTTTTTGAAATAATTATTTTGTGTGCTGCAACAAAACATAAGTTATATTTTGTAGTCCTTAAAATCTTTGTTATTTTATGTGTTCTGTTATGAATCACTAGTTCATCTGTTTTGATTGTCAGTATTATTCACATCACCTTGAAACTAATTTCGTTCAATTGGAATCACTCATGACTAGACGCTTCTACTGGCACACTAAAAGTGTATAAATTTTTATGAAAACGTACAAACGTAAAAACAAATATTGAAATATTAAATAATAATATAATATGACATCTAATGTTGACACAAATAAGTGTTGGATAGGAACATTCGTAATTAGAATTATCAGTTTATTCATATTAATATAATATATATGTTAATTATATATTAATATATTAAGATTATTCCATATTTAATCAGACAATTATATTATCAGACTGTAACGAGTCATTATTTTCGTCGTATAAGGTTATTTCTCTCCTTCGTGTTGGATTCTTCGTGTACCTATACGTACAGTTTTTCGCTACTTCATAGTGTGGTCTGTGGTGATGCCTACAGAAATAAATAAATCTGACATTGAGATCTATATCAGCTCAGGTGACATCACAGAGTACATTTTTATATGGTGACATCATTTTTGGTTGTAAATTACATAACACGCATGCAAAGATAAAACAGCAAAAAACAACTCCATTTATTTGTAGATAGATATGACTTAATGTAGACACTCAGTATCGCACTTCCAGTCTGTGTTGTGACCTTCGTGAGTGCGCGTCTTGCTTATGATGTTGTTAATAATATTGTTGATATCGTCAGTTTTGTGCATAATAGTGTTCTTTTTCAAGTCTACAAACAGAAATTACTGGAAGAAGCAAAATGTAGTGCAGCTCAGTGATTTAATGATAAAGTTCGTGATTGGTCAGGAATCTATGCCAGAAATTGTGAAAAAGATTTACGATGAATGCGACGGACCGTATGTTGGGATGACTACAGGAACCGTTCCAACTCTGTTGCTGAAGTGTCCTGAAGATATTCAAGCCGTGCTTGCTGGTGACTTCCAAAGCTTCCACAGCCGTGGTATCATAGCTAACCCGAACGACCTTTTAGCAGACAATCTGGTATTTATTAATGATTTACAGAGATGGAAAATCTTGAGGCAGAAACTCAGCCCAGTTTTCACTAGTGCCAAACTAAAAAATATGTTCTATATCTTAGACAAATGTTCTCGGGATCTTGTGGATTTTCTTGACGATAATCCGCATATGCGACAACAGCCATTCAATTTTCTTTACACCTACACTTCTTCATCTATTGGCGCAGCAGTCTTCGGCATAGATACACAGACTAAGAACACTATGGAATCGCCCTTCTTAGATATGACATGGAAAGCACTAAAACCTTCAACAAAGCAGAATATCGTTCTTTTGCTAGCGAATGTATTCCCATCACTGTATAAATTGCTTAATTTGAAAATTTTTGGAGACTTTGAGGAATTCTTTATAGGCGCTGTGAAAAATGTTTTAGAAAAAAGAAGACAGGAAACTGGTAGCACAAAAAGGCATGATTTCATAGACATTTGTGTTGAACTTCAAAAGCAAGGAGTGATGCAAGACTTCACTACAGGCTATGAGTTGGAGCCTACTGACGAAATCCTGGCTGCTCAAGCCTTCTTCTTCTTCATTGCTGGTGCCGACACGTCAGCAAATGCAATGCATTACTCTCTACTGGAACTCTCAAACAATCCAACCATTTTAGCGAAATTGCACGAAGAAATAGACAAGGTATTTGAAGGCGGTGCTGAAGAGCTGACTTACTATGACATCGAAAAACTGACATACTTAGACAAAGTACTTAACGAAGCAATGAGAAAGTATCCGCCAATAGGTGTAATGCAAAGATTATGTTCAAAAAATACATATCTGCCGTCTGGAATAAAGATAGCAAAAGATAATATTGTACTGTTACCAGTTTTTGCCCTTCACAGAGATGAAAAGTACTTTCCAAACCCAGACGTGTTTGACCCGGAAAGGTTTTCACCAGAAAATTGTTCTAAAATAAAGAATTATGTTTATTTACCATTTGGTGAAGGAAACCGTATTTGTATTGGTGAGTTATATCAATAACTTTTTATTCATCATAATTTTTCACAGCACTTTGTAAAGACATGCCATGCGTATACTGATTAAAATCAATCCACATACATTTTGTGGGTCAAAAAACTACTTTGATGCAGTTTGCAGCACCGACTGCAAATATATGCACCCACAGTTGAACCGTTGAGCGTTCAGGAAAAAATCGGAGGTTTGCCTGAATGCTCGATAGGTCAGCATATCCTGAGCATGTTCCGTAGAGCACACGGAGAAACACGGCCAGGTATTAGGATTTTTTTTATTGTTAAGAGAACAAGCTATGTGGGTAGAGTTCACATTACTCGAAATGTTAGCGGCAATATTATAATGGGTGGGGTTCGAACCCTTGACCTTTCGATCACCAATCCATTAGGCTAGTGACACTTCAGGATTGGGATTTATGTTGCGACACCGCAACTTTAGCGAGGAAGCCCTTCTGACTTCCACTGCATATCTACCCTGATGCATTCTATACGTATTTATCGATATTGATATATTTATGTCTATTTATTTAACAGGTAACCGGTTTGCTCGTCTGCAAGTGAAGGCCGGGCTAGCTTGGCTGCTGCGTCGTTTCACACTATGTGAACAGAACTGTATCCCGACTTTTGAACGAAGCCCATTTGGTCTACGAAGTCCTACTGCTCGCTATGAATTGAAGTTGAGAGATATTTAGGAATTTTTTTTTTTTTTAAAGATAAGACATTTTTGTATCAGAGGAACTTAACGTTATTTACAGAGTTCCGCAAGGAAGTATACTAGGAGCACCGCTTTTTACATTATAAGTACATTAATGATTTTCCAAGGGCAATAAAATATCCTACGACACTGTTTGCTGATGACAGTACGATAACTATTCCTTGTAATCAAAGAAATTTATATAAAGACTAGTATTTGCGTGTTGCGCGAGGTGCAAGCACCTCGCGTGCTTGTGAAAAAAACTAAAGCATTGCCCCTCTAAATCAAGTATTTGCGTGTTGCGCGAGGTGCAAGCACCTCGCGTGCTTGTGAAAAAAAAAAAATAATAATAATAAAGTGGGGGGGGTAATGGGGGGGGGGTTGCAGAGGTATTTTGACTAAAGCATTGCCCCTCTAAATGAATCTGAAAAAAAAAATGTTACAAGTCTCTTAGATTCCGAGATCCGCCTAAAGGGGGGGAGAAGGGGGGCGGGGGGGGGGACTTTGAAAAATGGTTTTTACTTTACCGAGCCTCCTCTATACGAATCCGTAAAAAGAAAAAAATACGGGTCTCGTAGTTTCCGAGATACGATAGGGGGGGGGAGAAGGGGGGTGAAAACGGGAGGTTTGGCACTTTTCCCGTAGGTTTGAGTGTTACTTGTTTACGAATCTGTCAAAATATACCCACCTCCCCATCCACCATCTGGGAGAACAATTATGTCAATGAGTGAGTCAGTGAGTCAGTGAGTGGTAATTTAGCTTTATATAGTATAAAGAGATAAATAATACATTAAATGACACTATTAAATGGTTAGACAATAATAATAAAATAAACTTACAAAAGACTGTAATTATGCATTTTAGCCAGCGCGCATTGATATTTCACAATCTTGACATAACATATAATAATATCAAAATTGACACAGTTAATACCAATAAGTTTTTAGGAGGAACGATAGACTAGAGCTTAAATTGGAAGGCTTGTACATATTGTCACGTAAGGTTAAAATAGATGCTTTATTAACTGCCTACTACGGATTAACTGAATCGGTTCTCAGATACGGAGTTATATTTTGGGGTAACTCAACTAACAAAGAAGATGCTTTTAAAGCACAGAAGAGATGTCTCAGAGCCATGTTTAATTTGAGTAGGTACCACTACTAGTTGTAAGCCTTATTTCATTCAATATAAAATACTGACACTAAGTTCCCTGTACATTCTGGAAACAATCATGTTCATCAGAAATAATAACGGCTTATTTTCGCGAATGGCAGAAAAATTTCCCAGAAATGGCGTGATCAAAATCAGCTCTGTCAGCATAGGAGTAGGTCTGCACTTATGCGCAAAAGTGTTTTCTGCATGGCTCCCGTGATTTATAATAAGTTATCTAAAAGTTGGAGGGAGCTTAATAATATTGAACTGAAAAAACAACTTAAAACGTTTCTAACCGATAAAGCTTATTATCATATTAATGAATATCTTGCAGAACAATTTACTGTGACATATGTTTATTGAATTAAGACTGTATTTTATTAAACTTGACATGTATACTTCTGAAATTTAAATTTTTATTTTTAGTTTTGACGTGTACAATTTGACTTTATTTTATTTTTTACTTTTGTTTTGTTCTGTTGTGTAGAATTTGACATTTAATATTTTTATTTTTGTGATGTATAGTTTTGAAATTTATTTTTAATTATTGCTAATCTCTATCAATTTATATTATTGGGTTTAAATTAAAATTGTCAAATTAATTATTTAAAACATTTGCACGCCATCGTATAAGCAAACATGTCTGAACTTTATTTAAATTTTCATGTTGTCTCACATGCGTTTTTATTCTGTATGTGTACACATGTTTGGAGCAAATAAAGAAATCTTATCATATATTATCTTATCTTATGTTATTTATAACATGTTTTTTATAGTTTGAGTGACCTATGAGATTGTCGGCTGCTTAGCCGCATTCACTTGTAGTGACCTTAATTATAATAATTAAAATTTCCAGCCAGGACTTATATTTATTTTTATTTATTTATTAGGTTCACCAACGACTGTTTACACTGATAATAATTCTTAATTACTATGGATATCCAAGAGTAATAGTGTAACAACCACTTAAAAGTAAACACCACATGTACACATAATTCTTATTTTAGTAATCTAACTTAAACATTTGTCTTTTATAACACAATAAAATTAACTACATCTTTAAAATAATGTAACTCCAATAAAAATAAAAAGACACCTAGGTTATCATGGATCAGGTAAGGATTTTATGATCATCGATTTAAACTTTTTATGACCTATTTGAACTATTTATGACCTTACAAAATCTAGCATAAGGAGAATTAGAACCTAAGACGGTTCTTCTAAATGGAGGCCACAGTGGAGTGATGGAGTGGCGTGGGATTCTTAACGGAGTGCGAAAGTTACAAAGTGCAAGCAGCCTAGGGCACTGAATGCTATTATTCAATATTTTGCACATAAATAAAGCGTCATTAAATCGCCTCCGTTTATCTAAACTATCCATAGCAAAGTGCTTTAATCTTTCTCTGTAGGATTGTTTTCTTTTAGCTATGCCACTTGAGAATGTCAAGTGCCAGAGGAATCGCTTTTGAACTCGCTCAATTCACAAGTTATGTACCGCATAGTGTGGTCGCCAAACCACACTACCTACAGTATTCCAGCCTACTCCTAATTAAGAACACTGTGGGGTACGGATCTGGGCTTAGGGCGTCGCTGGGGCAGGGCTGCTAGAGCTGTCTCTAGCCCACCTAACCTGTGCTAGATGGGCTAATAAATCACAACATAGGAGAACAGTAAGATATCAGGTCATATCATGAGTGGTCAACGGTAGAGTTAGGATCGCTTTGCGCAATGTACACATGGCAAAACAAAATGCACAACCATTTATTAACTTTTCCTATGCCAGAACGCAGGTCTGCGCTCAAATTTTTAGATCTGCGCAATATTAACTGTACTCGAAAAATCACCTAATAATAATAAGTAAAGGCCTATAATAGCGTGAAAGTGCCGGAAAGAGTGAGTGAACTAATAAAGCAATATAAAACTGCCGTTAAAAACTTTCATTCAATGTCAAAATAGTAAAACAAAATTGAACGAAGATTCAACTTGTTCGTACATTACATTTCATTTTGAACCTTTGTTTTTGGATAATAAGACTGAATAAATACCATTTAATTTTAGGTTATCGGAAAGAATATGTACTATACTTTAATTTATAACGTAATAAGCTTGAAACTTTTGAAAATTATTTTTATTTAGTATGTTTCTTCCAAGAACAAAATTATTCAGGAACCCCGAAAGATAAACATCTATAGAAAATAATAGAAAGGCTATAAAGATGTGAAATATTTACTAAAATGAAGTATAGTCACCTATTTATCCGATATATTTAAATTAATCACGTAGGTATGTATTTTATCAATAAAATGATGCTATGAAAATACACTAGACACAATGCCACACGCGCTTAAAATAACGCGGCAGATGGGACATTTTGGCCGCGGCGCGGGTCGCGTATGAAAAGGTTAATAATTATGTTTTTCATAATTACCTACATAACTTCTTATTTTTTAACCGACTTCAAGAAAAGGAGGAGGTTCTCAATTCGACTGTATTTTTATGTGTCTAACCTCATAACTCGTAGATGGCTGGATCAATTGGTAAAATATTTTTTGCTTAAGAGTATTTTCCATTTGGTCCCATTTGTATACCTGCACGCGAACAGAAAATAATTATCTGTTAACTAACAAAATACTAACTTATCTATAGTGCTACTACTAACAACATTCTATCTCTGGGTCTGAAATAAACATTATTATTATTATACTTCTCGCATTTTAAATACACTTAAGGACAGACAAACATAGAATCTTGATGTAACCTGGCTATGAATAGTATATTTGTTTACCTATAGGTATTTTATTTGGAAGGAGGCATAGATTATTATAATAACGTTATATTATAATAATCAGCCTATAACGGAAGAAGAAACGAGCCGTAAACCACACCGCGGGCCTGTTGCAGATTGGTGAATGTCGCATAGCTTTGTACTTTCGGTCTTAAGCCGGCTCTACACGTTGGCCAACACAGTGGCGAATGTAGTGGCCAATGACTATTCGCCAACGTGTAGAGGGGGTGTTTGTGCACCCAACATGCACAAACACGCCGTCTACACGTTGGCCAATACGCATTGGCCACTACATTCGCCACTGTGTTGGCCAACGTGTAGAGCCGGCTTTAGGACATCCATGTTTCCTCACGGGGGATTCCTTCACCGTTTTTATATCAGTAGGTAGTAATTATTTAAATTACACAAGTGCTTCATCTTCGACCACATCATCGCTTAACATCAGGTGAAATGGTGGTCAAACGCAAGCATATCAACAATTTAAAAAAAATATTATCCCTGCCTGTATTCGAACCAATAACCTAAAACATTTTTGCAAAATATAAAACTGACTTCCATAGCAAAACACTACAAATAAAAAAAAAGTTCAGGACGAGTGGAGGTTCTCAGTTGAGAACCTCCTCCTTTTTTTGAAGTCGGTTAAAAAAAATATTATCCCTGCCTGTATTCGAACCAATAACCTAAAACAAGTAAGAATAGGGTAGTTTCCAGTGTTACAAAATAATTGTTTTATTTATTCCATTAGGTAGATTTTCAATAAATATTGGTCACGCATGTTTTGCTTTTTCAAATCAAGAAAAATTCACAAAGATGGAAAGCTTCAAAGTACAGGAGTGGGGGCTGCTGACGTCACACATTGCTAAGAATTATACCGAGGTGTGACGTCACGCGAAATTTCAACTCACAGTATCGTCTTAATTTTTCAATTATGCGAAAAAATAAAAAAATATTTAAAAAATCTAAAAAACCCGACTGCTGAACTGAAATGCAAGAGACAAGCACATTTTTATTTTAAAAAGTGACAAGCAGGCGAGACCCAATTGAACTTTTTTTATTAATGGGACGGGTCCGCCTGCTTGTCACTTTTTAAAATAAAAATGTGCTTAATTGTCTCTTGCATTTCAGTTCAGCAGTCGGGTTTTTTAGATTTTTTTAAATATTTTTTTTTTTCAACTTTTTAGTTAAAATATTAATTAACATTTTTATAGTTTTCCTGGTCGTGTCACAATGGCACCCCACCGGATTCAGAAAGTGAAAGAGCTAAGTCCATATTTTTAAACTTTCTCTTTGTATTATTTTTGCTAGTATTACACTAATGATAAATATTATATACCTTTTTGAAATCCTTGTGTTAAGTCCTTTAATTTGATACCCATATTGCAGTACTCCAAAAAAAAAAAATTTTTTTTTATTGTGTATAATGGCTTCGCACAGCCGCCATGTTTGATTTTTTCAAATGTCACCTATCTAAGAACACTTGGACTGCTAAGATGAATCTAACGATATGTCAATTATGTGAATCCGTTCAGCGGTTCTGGAGATATGAGGTAATAAAGAATATTACATACATACATACATACAAGATACGCGCGAAAAACATAACCCTTCCTTTGCAGTCGGGAAAAATACGTGTCCAATGTTTATTGTTAAACTACGTGACGGACTAAAAAAAAATATTTTAGGAAACTACCCTATTGTCTGTAAACACTTGGCTAGTACTCAGAGTATTATTAGATCGTGGAAAGCAATAGTGATTAAGTACTCAAGGCTAAAAGGTCACACGGGTTGTTCTTCAAGGTTAAGTAGCGCTTGCCAAGGTCGGTTTTTGGATGGAAAGGATTAGAAAGCACGTCAAGTCATGCTTCTGGCTGTCATATGTGCATCTTTGACAGTCGTTACGGGTAGAGAGAAGCCAGAAAATTACTGTACTTGCCAAGGTGTGTCGTGTTACACATTTTCCGGGTTAAAGTGGTCAGATAGGCAGTCACTTTATTCATTCGTTTATTTATTTCAATCATCTTTGGATCATACAATTTACATTTAAATGAAAACAAAAAGTAAATCTTTTAGTTAAAAAAGCTTACATATTTTACACAATCACATTCTGCATGGAGTACTGCAGCCACTTGTGGGATGGCTCTGCAAAATACCAACTTGCTGCACTGGACACGATCGAACGCAGGGCTAAAAGGCTTAAGGCGCTATCGGGCAAGCTTCATAGCCTGGCTCATCGGCGAACCGTTGCTTGTCTGTCGGTTTTTTACAGATTGTACTTCGGGGAGTGTGCGCAGGAGCTCCATGACCTGATCCCTCCATTTCCCTTTCACTACCGGTCTACCAGACGCACGGCTGGATACCATCCACACTTGGTTGATATACCGTCTTGTCGTACCAAGCGCTTCTCCTCCACATTTATTATGCGCACTTCCAAGCTGTGGAATTCTCTGCCGGCTTCTGTGTTCCCTGCCTCTTATGACCTTTCAACCTTTAAAGCAAGAGTAAACAGGCATCTTCTGGGCTCGCTTGTTCCATCGTAGACCTCATCTATAGCTTACCATCAGACGAGATCGAGGTCAAGAGTGAGTTCATTCTGAATAAAAAATAAACAATTTAATATAATATTTTAACATTAGGTACTCAGCACGTGAACCATGTAGCAATGGTTCACGTACTGACAGTCAAAACGTTCTGCAAAGGCGTTCGGGATACTATTGCGGCTGCCCCGCACCCTACGCAACAGGGATGAGCACCGCTTGCGCATGATTATGTGGAAGCGAACACGCGCCTCGGCGAACATTCCTGACGCGCTACAGAAGCGAGGCAGCCTCAAGAGCATCCTGAACGCGTTGTTGTATTGAACGCGTAGAGCGCCGAACTATTTCCGCGTGTAATCCATCCACAATATCATTTATCACTATAAAATTATCATTAACGAAATCTAATTAGTTATTTAAGCTATAGATAGCTGCTAATTAAAGCAGCTATTACTATGTACGTCAATATACTAATTATGATGGTTCTGGTAAAGTATATTTTGGTAAGTGGTAAAATTACTAAAGAGTTTAAGAATGTAAGTTGTTGTTTTTCAATAAGATAGCTATACGCTTAATTCTGTTGCAAAAACGATATTTGTAACCTAAACTTGTCACACTTGATTGTACTCTCTCTCTCTTTACTTTTCTCCAAACATAATCTATGCTCTATAATACACGTCTTAATAAACTGAATTATCTGAGTTTATTTTCTAAGTAAGTTTCTAAGTAAGTTGTCTCAAGTGGGAAGGTACTTATGGCTGACTCACGATTTTACTATTATGTGTGTGTGTAATTTACTTACATAGTTTTAATATAGTAGGTAATTTACAAGATACTAAATAAAACAAATATTTTTTTTTTCATTTCTTCTGTATGATTTTCTGTTTGTCCGGGCTAATCTTTCAAACGGCTGACCCGATTTAAATAGGACTTTCACTATAACATAGAAATATACATATCCCGAAATTTTCACGAGATCGGGATTGACGCGACCAAAACCGCGAATATCGACACAAACATGAACAAAATTGCGGGCTAATGATAAGTTTTATTTTTATTTTTTTATTGATAAAAAGCTCGCGTTTGACCACCATCTCACCTGATGGTAAGTGTGGTCAAAGATGAAGCACGCTAGCCTTTTTTTTTTTTTTTAACTTGGTAAAATCATCAAATAAGTCCTCCCACCCCGGGCAGGATGGGAGGGACTGTCAGACTTTTACTGACTAAAATCCACGGTGTTCCTTCAATAACCCTTTACGTACCGGGGTCACGGTAATGGGATAAGTCCCACGACCCCGGCAGGCTTCGGCCCTCTGCAGAGGGGGCCTCGTCATGTTGCTGACGCTCTTTGAGGCGCGCGTGGAACACAACGCGCCGTCGACCCGGGCATGGTCCATGGTCGGACAGCGAGTTGCCCTTTACTCGCTGTCCGCATGCCCGCACCTACGGTGGCCGGAGATCGTCGGCCGACGTCCGACGCCGTGGACGTCTACCACTGCGGCTGGGCTGGAGGGAGGACGCCATCCTCTCCCTCACGCGGCTCGCCTCCTCCTTCGATAGCATGATTGCTTCGCAGAAGGAGGCGACCGCTTCCCACTCCCTCTCGCCCCGCAGCATGGCCTCGACCAATGCCGGGCGCGAGAGGTCTCCGCCTATTGCCGCCGTGAGGACACGTCGGTGCTCTGCCCAGGCGGGGCAGTCTTGCACCGTGAAGCACGCTTGCCTAGAAGTAATCTATTCACTCTTGACTTAAAGACTCCCAGGTTATAGCGATCAGGAAACACAGACTCCGGCAGGGAATTCCACTCCTTAGCCGTCCATACGCACAATGAAAGTATTCCTAAAACGTTTTGTGCGTATAGGTGGGATGTCCAGCATGTAACGATGGCGCATCGCCGTTTGTCTTGTAGTCCGATGATGGAACGGGCTTGGCGGAATTAGATTGTGTAATTGCATCGCACACGCCCCGAAATGTAACCGATAGAAAACCGATAGACTTGCAAGTCGTCGTCGATGTTCAAGGCTCTGGAGCTTTGTTTCGACCAGTGAATCGTTGCCAATGAGTCTCTTGGCCCTTTTTACTTTAGTAGACAGTTCGAAGCCACGCAGGGTTGCTAGTATCTATATCTACTAATATTATGAAGCGGAAAAGTTTGTCTCATTGTTTAAACGCGCTAACCTTCGAAAGAACTAGGTGGGTATTGGTAAAATTTGCTATGGAAGTAGGTTGAAGCTTGATAAAGGTTATAGACTGCAAAATAAAAATAAAAAAAAGAAAGAGGGTTTTATGTTTTTATCGTGAAAAAGTCATGTTGGTATTGACTGTCATTGTTGGACAGTTGTTCATAGTAGTCAGAATTCAAAAAAATTGACACTGGTCTTGCCCAGTTGTTTTTTTTTTTGACTGACCCCGTTTCTCATAGTTGGGAAAAGGCTAAGTAGATAATGGTGATCAATAGTATTCAGGGCTCTATAAATTGACCTAATGTTTACGGTGACTCATAAGTATTCCTTTCTGTATCATCACCTACCCAGATCATTCTAACTAGACTCTTGCTAAACAGAATGAGCGAGCCCAGAAAATGTCTATTTACTCTTGCCGGCTTCTGTGTTCGCTGCCACATAATTATGACCCGTCAGCCTTTAAAGCAAGAGTGAATAGGCATTTTCGTTCGTAGACCTCATCTTACACTTACCATCAGGTGTGATCGAGGTCAAGAGCGGGCTAATTCGTATTAAAAAAAAAAAAACAAAGCATTGGTTATTAGTCCTTTTCACAACAGCGCATATCTTACTTGTAAGCAACCTCTTGTGGCAAAGTCAAGATACTTCAATCGCATATTTTCTTTAAAAAAAAAATTAAATGAATAATGTTACTATTCAAAAAGCCCCCTTGCGGGTATCGCTATGTAACAAGACTTAGCATATCGATTCTATATTGTCGATATTCCACCGCGACTATTACCTATATTCAACTTTTTAATGCGTAGGGTTTTTTTTTTTAATTTTAAATTTAATTTTTATAAGGCTTAACTAGTTATACCTACTATACAACTGGACTCTAGCAGAGCTCAAGACTGGACTGGCCACTGGCTGGATGCAATTAGCAGTGAGACTTCCGTTTTAATTCTTTTAAAAAAAGGATGCGTTCTGAATAATAGACCAGAGACTAATAGTAATAGTAAATAGTAATTATTATAGGAATACACAGAACAAAACTTTACTAGCCGATATTGACATTGAAACATTTTTTATTAACAACCGTTGTGAAAGAAAATATGTGAAAGTTGATAACAAATGTTGTTAAAGCTTTTTGGTAATATAGTACCTACACATCTTTCCCTAGCATTACAACAATAGCTGAACCAGAATTGATAAAACATGTTTAATTGTAATATGGATGTCGTCGTTTCCTTTTCATTTAATAACGATATTCGATGTTGAGTCGATGTTTTTGGTGCACGGTAAAACTCTAATGAGTTTATGTTGGCACCAACTTAAATGTAAATAATGTGTGTGAACTATGGAACAAATAAATAATTAAATAACCTTGGCTAAATTTGACTTTCATTCCCACTTTTACCCCCTATACCTAGTAAACAGCTGAACCGATTTTAATAAAACATTTCTGATTGTAATATAGACGTATATTTGACAACATACGATTATTCATCCCTACTTTTACACCCCAAATCTAGTAAATGGCAGAACTGATTTTGACAAAACATATCTAAGAACATATTCCGGAAAACATGCTTTCTAAAAAAAAGCTGCATTGAAATCGGTTGAATCGCTTAGAAGCTACGGTGTCACAGACAGACACACAGGCACACATAGCTGTCAAACTTATAACACCCCTCTTTTTTACGTCGGGGTTTAAAAATAAGAATAATATCTTTGGGATGGATCTGCCAAGTACCAACTGGACGCGCTTGAGTCTATTGATAAACGGGCCAAAAGACTCATTGGCACGATACACTGGTCGGATCAAAGCTCCAGAGCCTTGAACATTGATGACGAGTTGCTAGTCAATCGGTTTTCTATCGGTTACATTTCGGGGCGTGTGCGATGCAATTACACAATCTAATTGCGTCAAGCCCGTTCCATCATCGGACTACAAGACAAACGTCAATGCGCCATCGTTACATGGTGGACATCCCACCTATACGCACTAAACTTTTTGGGAATACCTTCATTGTTCGTACGGCTAAGGAGTGGAATTCCCTGCCGGAGTATGTGTTTTTCGATAGATATAACCTAGGAGTCTTTAAGTCAAGAGTGAACAGGTTACTATTAGGTAAGCGTGCTCCATCTTCGACCACATCGTCACTTACCATCAGGTGAGATGGTGGTCAAACGCGAGCCTATTAGCAATAAAAAAGAAAAAAAAAACGCCTTTCGTATGTGCAACAATAAAGCAAGGACTGCTTTGAATAAGATAAAGATCAATAAAGATATGAGGAACTTTTATCTTCATCATAAATTACCTTTCCCACTAAGAGTGAACCCCTCCACCCTAAGTGGGAGACTTTTACTTACAAAAAATCCCACCCTGTTCCTTCAGTTTCCCTTGTATTCCGGGGCTACGGCATGTTGATGAATAGTTCCGTAACCCTCACATAGATACCTACGCCCTCGTAAGCTCCTTAAAAATAAATTTCCTTATTTCATAATTGGTATTACCAAACGTCTTTTTGACATTATTAGAAAATGGACAGCGATTGCGAATTCTCATCATCTTTTGCACTACACTCTAAGCAGAATGGTAGCGGTCGTCCCGTGGTCTATAATGGCCTGCTTCATAGTCCGACGCCAACATCGTTAAGTACCGTGTCAATCCAATACTGCTTAGCATCGAGCATCTTCAGAATGCTGGCCCGCATATCTCTAGAGTTCTGGCATTCTTGTATTCATTGTGCGTGAGCTACTCATACCTACCTCCAGATTTAATTAGGACGATAGTAGTGCCCGTAGTAAAGAATAGAACGGGAGATCTTGCAGATAAGCATAATTATAGGCCTATTTCACTAGCAACGGTTGTGGCTAAGGTGTTTGACGGTGTGCTTAATACGCAGTTAAGTAAACACATAACTCTGCACGACAACCAGTTTGGTTTCAGGCCACAACTGTCTACTCAAGTGCTATATTGTGTCTTAAGCATACCGTCGGATACTACACTAGACGCAATACGCAATACAATTTCCTGGATTTATCCCGTGCTTTTGATCTGGTGTCGTATGATATCTTGTGGGAAAAGCTTAAAAGTGTGAACCTACCTATTGAATTACTTAAAATCTTCAAGTATTGGTACACGCACCAGATCAACAGCGTCAGATGGGCAGGTACAATGTCTGAGACGAATGAGTTGAAGTGTGGAGTGAGACAGGGTGGACTGACCTCGCCTACCCTGTTCAACTTGTATATGAATGCATTGATCGTCGCGCTTAGCAGTCAGCATGTCGGTTGCCACGTTGGCGGAGTTTGTGTTAACAATTTAAGCTACGCAGACGATATGGTGTTGCTGAGCGCGTCGGTCTGTGGTCTGAGGAAACTGGTGCGAATATGTGAGGAATATGTCGGTGAGCATGGTCTTACATATAAATGTAGTAAAAATTAACTGCATGATCTTTGTGAGTGGTACGAAGTGCCCGCTAGAAGTACCTCCTCTGTACCTCAATAGGAACCCTTTAGTATGGGTGACTCAGTTCAAATATTTAGGGCACATCGTTACTGCCGACTTACGGGATCATGCAGATATTGAACGGGAACGGAGAGCACTGTCAAGGAGGGCGAACTTGATAGCTCGCAGGTTTGCACGTATTTCATTTGAAGTTAAGACTACGCTCTTTAGGGCATATTGTACACCTTTATACACGTGCAGCCTGTGGGCTAACTACACGCAGAAAAGTTACAGTGCTCTCGGTGTACAATAATAATATAATAACGCGTTTAGGGCGCTGCTAAAGTGGGGCAGCCCCATAATTATGGGGCTGCCCCGCTTCAGCAGCGCCTCAGGGATATTTGCTGAGGCGCGTACTAGCTGCTTTTATTCGACTATGCGTAAGCGGAGTGCATCCCTAGTGCGCCGAGTGTGGACTAGCTCCAACACTATTTTGAAGATGATAGCAGGTAGGCTAGACTGTCCCTATATACGACATTGTTGTGGGAGACATGTCGCATGTGGGGTGGGATAGCCTATCTGTTTTGCATGTTTTTTTTTTATTAAATTGTAATTTTTAAAAATTATTTTTTTGATATTTTGTGTGGATGTTTAAGATAATTTATAATGTAATGTCTTTGATGTATGTGTCTATATGGGACTTTTGAATCCTGAATTAAATGTATTTTATTTTTATTTATTTTAATACACTGTAACTACAAAAAACAAAATTTGAGAAATTGAGCAAAAATTTTTTTTAATTTAATTTATTTATTGCATTCGGACAACATAAATCCATTATGTTAGTAAATATACATGCTTAAATCTAATGTTAGTATGAAAAATCAATTACAAGTAGAAATAATAATAATAATATAATGAAATAATTAATAAGTCGAGTACATCTTGCATGAGGGATGAACAGGCAAGTATTTAATTGTTCATCACCCATACAAAATGTCTCAAAACAGGGGAGTAAAAATTCTCCGCAACAGTTTTCAGAATGCTGTTATTACTGACCCGCAACCTGGTCACGAGAGATGCCGTTTTTTTGCGTAAGAGGGCTTGAAACCCATCGGTTTGGTACTGTGCAAACATCTCAGACGCACTACAGTAGCGGGGCAGTCCTAACAGCATTCTAAAAATATTGTTGTACTGGACACGTAGGGCATCTAGAGATCTTTTGGTGTAGCCGACCCACAGACCACCCGTGTACAGGCTCTGACAATAAGCCTTAAATAGGGTTATTTTGACCTGGTCCGTACAGCGAGCGAATCTGCGCGTCAACATATTACCTCTGACCGCTAGTGCCCTACGCTCCCTCTCAATGTCTACATTGTCCTTAAGATCGTCGGTAATTATGTGCCCAAGATATTTAAAATTATTTACTTTCTTTATGTGCAAGCCATTTAGGGTAAAACTAGGTGTATAATCTAGGCATTTACCGACGACCTTAAAGACCATGTATACACTTTTACGTACGTTGTACACAAGTCCATGCCCAGCCGCATAGCTTTCACACACCCTAAGCATTTCCGCAATAGATCCCGCAATGGGGCCCAGCAGCACCATGTCGTCTGCGTAGCTGATATTATTTATACTGACGCCACCCACCCGACATCCTACACGCATGCTGCTGAGCTCCACTATAAGGTCTAAAGGTCGAAGATTACTCCAAAAGTTACTTTGGAAAGTATTCAGTGTTTGGTATTTTTTTTTTACATTTTTTACATATCATGCACTAGCTCTGCAGAAGAAATTTTCATTTCTTTAACCATCTTATGGAAATGAGACCAACTACACGGTTCCATATATTCTTCAACACAATAACTTCAGTCTTGGAAAATAAAGGAAACAGTCTCTGTCTCTATACGAAAAAAAAAATACAGCAGGTCCCCGCTCTCGGCAGTCGTCCGTTCCTTCTCTGTCAAATCATCCAATAACCATTGAGATCGCCGCCGGTTCTCGCTCCCGATTGGCGCGCCCGCAACGCACAAGCATGCTACTTTGTTTTGACAAAACACTGTATCTTGCAACGTGCGAAATTTATTTTGGCAGTACACGGTATCTTAAGTTGCCGTGTTTTGTTAAAGTAAAACTGTATTTTTAAGTAAATACAGTGGTATTAGCATATTCATATCTCAGAACTTTCCATACAAAGTAAAAAATGTGTGAATGCAGGACGATAGAACAGGCTAAAAGAAATCGAATGAGCGTTTTACACAGTGTGTTGTGATACAGTGTTTTAGATTTACACGGTACCGTAGTAGCGAGCAGGTTGCATAGTAAGATGGCCTTTGTAAGAAGGTAGTTACGTAAATAAGAGTTTAAAAATACTCAGGAACACAATAACACCAATGTGATGGTTTGTTTTTCTTTGTTTTCTTACTAACAATCTACTAACATAATAAACATACATTTTTGCTGCATTTTTGTGTTTTTTGATTCAGATGCTTTTACATTGCATTTTTTTAATTTGAACAAAAATGAAATGAGTCATTTTCAGATTTCGAATGAGCTTTGCACCTAATGCGGTTTAAGAAATTACGCAAACACAAAATACAAAAACTTCAGAATTCGCTCAGTTGCTACGGTTTTTGCGTGTAAGTTTTTTTAAAGACCTTATAATGTTTTGCAATGAGTTATTAATACCTACTACTATAATACTATGTTGTTATCGTCATTTCAATGCGAAGGAATCTCATAGTTGTAATATATAGTTTTTTCTCAAGTCAGGTCCCAAAATTACCACCCGCCAGTTGATATTTAAATATTTGTCTTCTTTTTTTTGGGTAACCTTCACATTACTAGCAACCTTGTGTTAAATGCTGCTATTTTTTTCAAGTCCAAACAATGTTCTTTGTATAAAATAACTTTATTACGCACACGAAATACTGACATTCAACCGGCTTGCTTATCGCTATCTAACTAATTTTACAATTTTAAAAAATGACTTTTAATCCACCCAGAAATAACATAGATAATAAGAAAAATAGACATCTATGGTATCTATGGAAATAACGACATTGCCTTCACCGTCATTTCTGAGTGTTGCCAAAGTAAAAATAACATATTCAGTTGCCATAATAAATACATTTATAAGTTTGTTAAATTAATAATAATTTGTTCTTTGACAGTTGACACCCACAGTGGATATTATGCTTGGGTATTAAAATAATACAATTTTTATAATTAAATCTAAACCTCCGTAATAATCGATAAGTTTTAGTCGAATTCACAACTTAGTTTTTAATGAATGAAGCAAATATATCTAGAAAATTCGCAATATTTATTTGAAATTAAAACATGAATTTGAACAAGCTAACAATTCGTCCATCCTGATAAGTGTCGCGTCCCCGCGAACGATACAATTTAGCAAAAAGGTAGCATAAGAATTACAGAAACATTTAATACACATCGTATTTCATAGATAATATGTATTTTTCTACATGTTGCTATTACAGCTATTGTGCACTGAGCACTCCAAAAATTGTGTTCGCACATAGCGGCTTATAACGTTATGTGCACATAGCTCTTCAAAATAGTTCTCCCTACACTTACGCACATAGCAGTGTATATACTAACATGACTACGTGCACATAGCACTTCAAGTAGTTCCATTTCTACACTCACGCACATAGCAGTGTATGGATTGACATGACTACGTGCACATAGCACTTCAGGTAGTTCTGTCTCTACACTCACGCACATAGCAGTGTATGGATTAACATGACTACGTGCACATAGCACTTCAGGTAGTTCTGTCTCTACACTCACGCACATAGCAGTGTATGGATTAACATGACTACGTGCACATAGCACTTCAGGTAGTTCTGTCTCTACACTCACGCACATAGCAGTGTATGGATTAACATGACTACGTGCACATAGCATTTCAGGTAGTTCTGTCTCTACACTCACGCACATAGCAGTGTATGGATTAACATGACTACGTGCACATAGCACTTCAGGTAGTTCTGTCTCTACACTCACGCACATAGCAGTGTATGGATTAACATGACTACGTGCACATAGCACTTCAGGTAGTTCTGTCTCTACACTCACGCACATAGCAGTGTATAGGTTAACAAATGTCGTGAATGTCGTCTCAAACAAAACGAACCAGAGAAAGCCCCATTACACCACCGGGAAGCTCCGACAGCGCCCTGGCAACGCATACACAATGATTTCGCAGGTCCATTACGCGGTTATTATCTCTTTATAATAGTTGATGCTATGTCAAAATGGGTAGAAATAATTCCAACTCAAACTACCACAAGTACGTGGTGTATCTCAAAACTTAGAAATTTATTCGTTGATTTTGGCTTACCGTACGTTCTGGTCTCGGACAACGCGAGGCAGTTTACTTCAAAATAATTTTTGTCATTCTTACATGAGAACGGAGTGACTCACAAAACTTCGGCCCCATATCACCCAGCAACGAACGGTCAAGCTGAACGATTCGTCCAGACAGTAAAGAAAGCTTTGCATAGCATGGAAAATGAACTGGGCTCAATACACGAGAAAATTTTAAAAATAAAATCCCAACTGCCAAGAACGCCCTCTAGGCAAACTGGGAAAAGTCCTTACGAACAAATCTTCGGTGGGCGGTTGGTGAGAACATTGTTCCACGCCATGTTCCAGCAACCACATGCGCAGACAGCACGACCCGTCTCACCCACTAACCAGACTGAACCTGATTTAAGAACATTCCGTTCAGGGCAGAGAGTCCAAATACGGAATTATAGTGGGAAGAAGAAATGGGAGTTTGGCACAGTGGTTAAACGCTTGGGCCAGCTACATTATGAGGTTTTAACGGATTCAGGGGCGACGGGGAGAAGGCACATTGACCAAATGTTAAGCACCTCGATCGACAGAGCTATAACCAGTAATTAAGGGCGGAGACCTATTAGTGCTTTCTCTAGGAGGAGTTTGCAATCTGTGACGCCTCTGCCTATTATGACTACGAGCTCTTAAACTATTGGTCTGTTCATAAATCTTCGTGTCTGTTGATGGCGTACGCGATGTGCGACGTTGCAATGGAGATATTACGACTGACCTGCTTCGACTTCTTGAGTGCGACTCAACCCTTGGAGGTGATCTTCTGGATCTGCGCCGCTCGGAGCTACGACCATCGGTGTGGGGCGATGCTGGTGAGCGACGGCTTCGCCTGGGCGCAGTTGGCGAGCGACGACTTTGCTTCAAGTCTTCAACACGTGTCCGATATCGGCTGCGTCTCGAGGGCCCTCCCAGCACAATGCTGTGATGACTCCCGGTGGACTTCTCTGACCGGTCGCTGGACATCTTCACCCAATTGTACAATGTACAATTTACACTGTCCAACGGTCTGAAAAAAGCAATTAAAACAACGAGTACCTATTTCATTGAATGTAAACATGTTATCAAGTTAAAATCAGGTAATATGATAATTGAAATTATTATTTGCCTCCTATGTTTTATTAAATTAATTATGTCTGAGGGGAGGGCAGAAAAATATCTATCATACGCGTCCATGTAATCATGTTTGTTCTATACCTATAAGTGGAATAAAGTTGATTTCACTATCCTTTGGAGGGGACATCACACAACACAAAACCAGGGTTCACCGATACCTTTCAGTGAATACCAGTATAGGGCATAGCCAACCACTATTTTGTAATCTAAAATAATTACGACTAAAAGTAGTTCACTACAAGTAGCTTTGATTACATGTAATCCAACCCCAGCAATTTAGTTACATAAAGTAATCGTTAATCTGATCACTTTAGATCTAAGAATATCTTGTTTTGTAAGTAAATATATTCAAAAGTTAATATTTACAAGTATTCGTTAATTAATCAATAGCAAATTGATGTAATTCTATATACCCACAAAATTATTTGTAAACCTGGACCGGTATGAAAAACCATCTTTATTTTTTTTTATTTTTTTTTATTATCGATTTATTTATATGAACAAGACCTAGATGTGTACGTATATTTATTTATTTTTGAATTATTCAAATCGGACATTCTATTAAAAAAATATAACGAATTTAAAAATGTCAATCTAAACAAATAAGTAATAGAAAATAAACGATTTCATTTTAAATTTGTTAATAGAAAATAATCATACTATATTGTAGTAGCTAGAATATTGTTTGCATGTAAAACACAAAAAACGAAATAGTTTGAAGTTAAACGTAGCTATAAAAAGTAATCACGTAATCGCAACCACAATTCACAGCCAGAGATCATTTTTTTTTTACTAAGATTATTTCATGTAATCCATTATTATGATTACCCACCGCAAAATACGGTCGCAGCCAGTAAGGATTACTAGATTACACCTTACCATATGATATTCTAGATAACGTCTCATTAAGATTTATTCATTATTGATATGTTCTACCTGCAGTATTGTAATATCACTATGGATAGAACTACTGTCACGCTTTCAATAAAAATCACACGAACACAAATCATTTAGAATAATTAATTAACTATTTACATACCTTACTGTGGACGTATGATCACACCAGGGTGGTAGCAATAGCTACACCATAATTCCCTGGGGTTATCCCTGCTTCTGAATTGTTAAATGCTGCTATTTTTTTCAAGTCCAAACAATGTTCTTTGTATAAAATAACTTTATTACGCACACGAAATACTGACATTCAACCGGCTTGCTTATCGCTATCTAACTAATTTTACAATTTTAAAAAATGACTTTTAATCCACCCAGAAATAACATAGATAATAAGAAAAATAGACATCTATGGTATCTATGGAAATAACGACATTGCCTTCACCGTCATTTCTGAGTGTTGCCAAAGTAAAAATAACATATTCAGTTGCCATAATAAATACATTTATAAGTTTGTTAAATTAATAATAATTTGTTCTTTGACAGTTGACACCCACAGTGGATATTATGCTTGGGTATTAAAATAATACAATTTTTATAATTAAATCTAAACCTCCGTAATAATCGATAAGTTTTAGTCGAATTCACAACTTAGTTTTTAATGAATGAAGCAAATATATCTAGAAAATTCGCAATATTTATTTGAAATTAAAACATGAATTTGAACAAGCTAACACTTGTATGTAACTTAGTCGTGGATTAAAACCTAGTCATACACATAATTTTGTTTATTTTTTATCATTACCATTGCTCTCAAATTAGTGAAGGGAAACATCCTGAGAAAACCAGTATTTCCGAGGACTAGGGTTGCCATACGACCTGAATTTTCCGGACATGTCCGGTTATATAGGTCTTTGTCCGGAATGCGGAGGGAATTCTAAACCGTCTGGAATTTCTACAATTGAATGAAAAAGTGAAACATAAAAAAAAATATATAATGTTTTTATTTACAGCTTTTAGTTTTTTATTTATAATACTTACAGCTTATTTTATATACCTGGCTCAAAAACTAATCTAGGTCACTACGCCACGGTTTCAAGACTTTGTAGGCAATACAACATGCTGTCCAAAACAACCAATTTAGATATTAGTGAATCTCTTACGCAATATAAAAAATATATAAAAGAGGTATTATAATTAGTGTTAATCTTTTTTTATGTATATCTAATTCATTTCTATAATTATTATTTTTTAATTTTCAATTAACTTATATTGTTTAGCTTAGTTATTAATTTTATCTCGTGCGTGCTGTGGTCTCTTATAAGTGTAAGAGTACACCTACAAAACACATAATTTGTATGACCTGAATATTTATGAACTGTGAATATGTTTTGTTAGAGATCCTAATTATATAAATAAAAATAAAATAAAAAATAAAATAAATAAGAAAGCCAGGAATTTTCATCAGATGTCCGGAATTTACTCCGGATTTTCGATTTTTTGATCTGGCCTACCTAGGACCAAAAATCCGAAGATATGTGAAATCCACCAACCCTCAAGGAGTCTCCGTGTTGGATTAGAGCCCATTCCCTCTCATAAAATGTAGGCCTATGTCCCAACAGTGGCAACGTGAAAAGCTGAATCATGTGTGGCATATACCAAAGTCAATATGAATATTTTATTAATGATAACCGATTAAGGAATTAAATTGCTTACCACATAACAATTACGGTTTACTTACACTTCGCTGGAAGTATTCAGATAAAAGGTCATCATTACCACCGTAAATCAAATTAAATTCATTAAACGATAACCAATGAAATGCGCACATTAACAAGAATAAACACTTCACTTGTACATGTATACATATTATGTGTGATTAAATACAGTCACAGAGTATTTCCACTATCAGTCCGCTTTGTAACCTTCGTTAGTACGCATCTTGTTCACTATGTTGTTCATAATATTGTTAATAACGACAGTTTTGTGTATTGTAGTGTTTTATTTCAAATTCACAAACAGGAACTATTGGAGAAAGCAAAATGTAGTGCAACTAAGTGACCTAATGGTAAAATTTATGTTCGGCAAAGAGTCGATACCGGAAATTTTGAAGAAGATTTACAATAAATACGACGAACCATATGTCGGGATGACTTCAGGGACCATTCCTATGCTCATGGTGAAGGAACCTGAAGATATCCAAGCTATCCTAGCTGGTGACTTTCAAAGCTTCCACAGCCGCGGTATCATAGCTAACCCGAATGACCTTTTGGCGGACAATCTTTTATTTATCAACGATTTTCAACGGTGGAAAATCTTAAGGCAGAAGCTCAGTCCAGTTTTCACAAGTGCGAAACTCAAGAATATGTTCTATATTTTAGAAAAATGCGGACGAGATTTTGTGGATTTTCTCGAAGATAATCTACATCTGCGACAAAAACCTTTTCATGTGTTGTACACTTATACTACATCATCTATTGGTGCAGCAGTGTTCGGCATAGATACGCAGACTAAGAACAGTATGGAATCACCCTTCTTAGATATGGCTTGGAAAACCCTAGAACCATCAACAAAACAAAATATCATACTTACACTGGCAAATGTATTCCCGTCTTTGTATAAATTATTACAACTGAAAGTTTTCGGAGAATTCGAAGAATTCTTTGTGGGTGCTGTGAAAAGTGTTTTAGAAAAAAGAAGACATGAGACTACGACTGCGAAAAGGCACGATTTTATAGACATATGTTTGGAGCTTCAAAAGCACGGAGTGATGCAAGACTTCACTACAGGTTATGAGTTGGAGCCTACCGATGAGATCCTAGCTGCTCAAGCCTTTTTCTTCTTCATTGCTGGCGCCGACACATCAGCAAGCACTATGCATTACACTCTACTGGAACTATCAAACAACCCAAAAATTTTAACGAAATTGCACGAAGAAATAGACAAGGTATTTGAGGGTAGTGCTGAAGAACTGACTTATAATGACATTGAAAAAATGGCCTACTTAGACAAAGTAGTTAACGAAGCAATGAGGAAGTATCCCCCAATCGGTTTAATACAAAGATTATGTACAAAAGATACATATCTGCCATCTGGAGTAAAGATAGAAAAAGATAATATTGTAGTGTTACCGGTATTTGCCCTTCACAGGGATGAAAAGTACTTCCCAAACCCAGATGTATTTGACCCGGAAAGGTTTTCACCAGAAAACGTTTCTAAAATAAACAATTATGTCTATTTACCTTTTGGTGAAGGAAACCGTATTTGTATTGGTAAGTTATACATTCTTATCATATATTTAATAATATCTTTATCTACACCTCTTCATAAATACCTTCAAACCTACAAAATCTATATTTATTTATGCATAATATACTAACTAATAGTATAAAGATTTCTTTCAACTCATATACAAGCAACATAGACTACATTCTAGTTTGAAAAACAATATTATCCCAATCAAAAAGTTAATAGTTCTACACAATGTATAAAAAATTGCTTAAAAATATACTTTATTCCCGTGTACTTCAAAAACTACAACTAACATTAACATTATTATTAACGTGAACAAAAATCTCCTCAATACAATACATAATTATTATAATTAAAACGTTACAATTAACGTTTTTTGTTCATATTAAACAATTAATACGAACAAAAGACGATTGTATTGAATCATTTAGGCTGTTTACGGAGGAGTAATCTACTTTTTAATTATTTAAATCCTACATTCGTTTTAAAGTTACGACGAGCAGAACAAAAAAAAATTGTCGCGATGTTGCAAACCACTATGGAACAATACATCGTCATCTTTTTAGCCTGAGCCTTATTAGTGTTTTACATGCTGCGACGCTGCAGAGCGACTGCTTCTACAACCCAGTAACTGCGTAACACGATAACGCTGGAACAAAGCATGATTTACAAAAAAAAAAGTTTAACATTTGTTCCGAGGCACCTAGGCATCTCGATACGTAAAAAAGAATTTTCCAAATCAGTTCAGCCATCTTCGAGTAATCAGTTGATCATACATAAAAAAAAAATATACGCGTCGACTTGATAACCTCCTCCGTTTTTCTCGTCGGTTAAAAATAGTCACCCATTTATACACAAATCTCGGCATACGTCGCTTACCCTTGAAGATCTGCTATTATTTATCTACGGGCTTCTGAGGTCAGGTTTATTGTTTAAAAACTTTTTACCAAAAAATTAAACCGACTCCCAAAAAACACTGCAAAGTGAAAAATAACTTTAATTTCGGTAGTCGGTGTCTTTAGTTTTGTTTTTTCGTTTTTGACACCGACTTCCGAAATTAAAGTTATTTTTCACTTTGCAGTGTTTTTTGGGAGTCGGTTTAATTTTTTGGTAAAAAGTTTTTATTTCACTCTTTTTAGTTGGATGATTTTTAATTTACCTAGTTACAAGATGCTAAATGTCAACTACTTATAACCTTTTACAAAATATTGCTTTTCCAAATGCTGGGCCGTTAATTGTTGAGGAGTTCTCCTGGTACTTCACCATCTGCTCTACATCACCATATGCATTGTGACGAGCATAACATCCATATTCAGGTAATCGAATCGCAATCCACTCAATACTTATTATTGAGTAGTTTCGGCGGCCATCTGTGGTCTTCATCATCAGTTCCACTTCCCCAAATGGTACTTTTTGAGAGCAACTGCACAAGTTACTATAAGAAATACCCAAAACGCCATAGGTGTGCCTATAATATTTGAAGAGTTCCCTCGATTTCTCCAGGATCCCAACATCAGATCCTGACTTTGGTGATAATGGTACCAATTTCGACGTATACCCATTCGAACAAAAAAAGAATTTTCCAAATCGGTTCAGCCGTCTTCGAGTACTCGATGATCATACATAAAAAAAAATATATATATATATATACGCGTCGAATTGATAACCTCCTCTTTTTGTCGTCGGTTGAAAAGTGACACAAACCAATTCGATTCACTAGTCGAATCAAAGCTCCAGAGCCTTGAACATCGACGACGAGTTGCAAGTCTATCGGTTTTCTATCGGTTACATTTCGGAGAGTGTGCGATGGAATTAAACAATCTAATTCCGCCAAGCCCGTTCCATCATCGGACTACAAGACAAACGGCGATGCGCCATCGATACATGGTGGACATCCCACACATACGCACAAAACGTTTTGGAAATACTTTCATTGTGCGTACGGCTAAGGAGTGGAATTCCCTGCCGGAGTCTGTGTTTCCTGATCGCTATAACCTGGGAGTCTTTAAGTCAAGAGTGAATAGGTTACTTCTAGGCAAGCGTGCTCCATCTTCGACCACATCATCACTTACCATCAGGTGAGACGGTGGTCAAACGCGAGCCTATTATCAATATAAAAAGTAGATGACCGCAAAGCATAATAATGTTATGTGGGATCGATAACTGGGATCTGTTCATAAAATCTGTGATGAGAAAGTTAATATGCTTTGCGTAGGTTTATTAAGAGCAAATCGATACCAATATATACTCATACATGCGCAAGTAAGTTTCTTTGTTTGTCCTTTCACGCCAAAACCGAGAATCAGATCGACGTGATCTTTAGTTTGGTCGTAAGCTACTCTTTATTTTTAACCGACTTCCAAAAAAATAGGAGGTTCCCAATCCATCTATATATATATATTTTTAGTCTGGCCTGCCTTATCTTCGTGGTTTATGAAACGATTTTAAGTTTTTTATTCGATAAAATATACTTTCAAAGTGGTCCCATAGAAATTTTATGAAAATCGGTCCAGCAACTTTATTCTTCTATCAGAAAAACTGTAAAAACATCGCGTATATAGCTTTCCTATGACTTTTCAACCGACGACAAAAAAAGGAGGAGGTTATCAATTCGACGCGTATATTTTTTTTTATGTATGATCACCGATTACTCGAAGACGGCTGAACCGATTTGGAAAATTATTTTTTTGTTTGAAAGGATATACTTCGAAATTGGTCACATTGTCACCAAGTCAGGGTCTGATGATGGGATCCTGGAGAAATCGAGGGAACTCTTTAAATATTATAGGCACACCTATAGTGATTTGAGTATTTTTAATAGTAACTTGTGTAATTGCATTCGAAAAGCACCATTTGTGAAGTGGACCTGATGATGAAGAGATGCATATGGTGAAGTGAAGCTGATGGCGAAGTACCAGGAGAACTCCTCAACAAATAACGGCCCAACATTGCAAAGTGAAAAATAACTTTAATTTCGGAAGTCGGTGCCAAAAACGAAAATACAAAACTAAAGACACCGACTACCGAAATTAAACTTATTTTTCACTTTGCAGTGTTTTTGGGAGTCGGTTTAATTTTTTTGTAAAAAGTTTTTATTGTTTTCACAATTCATTTTCTAGCATGACGACATAATGGGGATTCTTTGAAACGAAATATACCATTTCGTTTGCGATAATATAGTCGGTTTCACATAACTTTGACGAACACCTCATTCCGTGGCACTTGTAGAGTGATCAATCCCATTCATTGGTTTGCCACCGACTTCAACCAAATGAATATGTACCTAGTCCTTATTATAAATGAAATAAGACATCCAATCACAGTCTTTAATATTATTTTTCGCTTCTAATGCCGTAGTATTTTTATTTGTTTTGAAGTCGGTTCATTTTTGTGTTATTGCTTAAAATAAACACATCACGCGATCGAAACCGCGGGCATTGGCTAGTATTAAGTATCTTCTTTTGGCTGTCACTAGTCATGATTGTTAGTGACACCGTTAAAAATCATTAGTGTATTCATAGATTGAAAACAATTGAAGCAATCGGCAGCAATTATTTTTTATCGTGTTCTTTATCATGGTCTTTGACATTCCGTGTTCGTGGTCTTTATAAAAATATAATCTATAAAGAGGAAATTACTGTGTCTATACAGATTTTTGTCACGAAATTTGCTTCAGCCTGATGGAAACAGATACTGAAGCCAGATAAAGACTAGCTAATGCGAATAGGTCAAACCTTTGACACGGTTACACTATGATTTATCTAGAACCTCTTAACCTGTTTAGTTTTCACTCACTCAGCCTAGCCATCAATCACCTAACATCATTTGTATCAATAAATCTGTCAAGCCTATGCCCAACTATCGATCTATTACATCTATCTACAAATACAAACAAAAAGTGCGTAGGTATAGTTACTTACACAATAATAAAGAAATACAACATTTGAAAATTTTTGTCTGTCATTTTTGTGTTTGTCTGGACTGATCAGCTGAACAAATTTCACTTGAATATAGAACGTGTAATTTAAAGGGTATATACATACTAAGTGCATGGCTTCTTTGAATGATAACAAACGATATGGCAAGGGTTTTGTAATCCTAAGTCTACGTGTGTAGAACTTATTACAAATTCCAATACACTGATACCTACCAGAGACCGAATTTTTCAAATTAAGAAGAACGAAAAGAATTATCGTGTTATTGGCAAGTGACGTGGAAAGTATTGACCCTCGTAGTGCTGTGACACGTTTGTTATGATTGGTATTCAAGAAATATATGAAACCAATAATTTGGTATAAATTTTTTGAGTCAGTTATTTTGTGCTGAAACTGAGCATAGAGACTCCATACCAGATGTTGTCTTCAGCCCTTTTGGATAGATATAGGGTTTCCGTTACACGTTCTAGAGAAGGCTATAGAGTAACATATAAGCTACTTTTATCCCAGAATTCCCGCGGGTTCGGTATTTAAGGAGAAAAAGGTAATATCGAATCCCACGCGAACAAATTCTCTTACTTCTGATTTTCATCAATTATTATTTTGTAATTGAGATGATTCTTCTCTAGAATGAACTTCCATGAGACATCATATGTGTGAGATCACGTGTGCATTTAAACAAAAATATTACCTCAGCGATTATTATTACTTAGCCGCAAGTTCCTTCCTTATATTGATGTACATCTTACAATGTATATATGGATACAAATAAAACTAGTGTTCAATGAGCAGTCTTATCACGCAGGGCGATCTTTAATACACAACATTTGGATGGAACTTATACCAATACAAATGATTGTGATCATACATTCTAGTCATCGCTACTCGGCATCCGTATGTCACTGCAGGGACCCAGCAGAATCAGCGCTAGATATTTCCTACTTGGCACATGCTGAGCTGGGCACCCATTTGGTGCAAACTCGAGACATAGGTACAGCGCACTCGTTTCGTTTAAATGTTTTTTTTTTTACATATGAAATTTCACTTTCATTATGTTTGTTCCTAATGTATGTTGTATTTGCTATTTTTTACGTGTTTTGTGTAAATTTTTGTGTTTCCTGTTGTACCAAATAAATATTTTATCTATCTATCTATTTTTTAAATAAATATTGCTTTTTCTCATTTCAGGTAATCGGTTTGCTCGTCTGCAAGTGAAAGTCGGACTAGCTTGGCTACTTCGTCGTTTCACATTAAATGAACAGAACTGTGTTCCAAAATTCGAACGAAGCCCTTTTGGTCTCCGAAGCCCTACTGCTCACTATGAATTGAAGCTTAGAGATATTTAAAGTCTTATATTATCTCGTATTATTGGAGAATAATATTAATATTGTTTGAGCCCGTGTCAAAATGTTTTATGTGGAGGTTAGTCTAAGTGCTCAATACTAATCGAGACTACAGGTGTTTCAGAAGAACGAAGTGATATAAAGGCTGTAGCATAAACAGTGATCACACATTAAAGTATGATATTCCAGATAATTATCTCTATTATATAATTTTATCCCTTTTTGTAACTTTTGGGCTAGTCTGAGTAGATGAGTTTTGGTCTTGTGAATGTGATTATGACATTTTTTTTATCTAAATGTAATAATAGTATACGAATCAATTATTTGCAAATAATGTAAGTAATACATGTAAGTTTGTTTTATGTATATCATATAGTCTCAACACATTTTACCTTACAGTGTGCAAAATAATCCGATTTTTAAACGAAAAGAAAAATAAATAAATGCTTCGGTAACATAGTATCATAATAAGATACATAATTCAGAGGTTATGGATCCTGTCAGTGATGCAGCGTGGACTGTTATGGACGTGCGCGAAGTCGCATCAGTGAAGCCTTTCGGTCCTCACTCACTCATGGTAAAATAAAAATGGTGAAAACATATAAATGCTTGGTGGGATAAATTTATTTATTTATTTTATTTTATTTTATTATGTTTGGAAAACTTACAGCTAGACAGAGAAAATAACAAGGATTATAAATACAATATGGCCAATTACAAGTTTTCACTAATAACTAGATATACAATATAATAATACAGACAGGTTAGCTGAGATACAGAGAGGAAAAAAAAAATATAAATAAGTACAAATTGTTAAAAAAAAAAAACTTAAATATTTTCAAAGAAATGCCTACATAGAGTCTTCTTCAACTTAGACACGCTAGTATTAAAGATGTCGATATCAACCTCCTGGCAAGTCGCATTGTACACACGGCTTGACCTAACCATGTACGAGTTTTGCCTATAGTTAGTTCTTGTCGTTGGTGTGTGCAATAAACGGGATGTACGTAAGAACGAACCAGGTACACGCAGCCCAATTTTGCTCAACAACTCAGGGACATCACTGGATCCGTTCGCAATATTAGTTAGTAAGACCAAGTCGGATATTTTTCTACGTTCGTATAACGGGAGAATATGAAATCTTTTGCATCGTTTAAGATAGTTTGGTAGATATGTTAAGATATGTTTTTATGTTATTTGAAAAGCATAATAACATAGATTTGATATTAGTTATTTGTGGTAAAGTCTGGGGAAATTTTATTAACGGGGGCCTCAGGAGGCCCCTTTTAAGTGGGAGAGGGCCTACTTCACCGGCGCCTAGATACACCACTGGATCTTATCACATTAATATAATATATTTTTTGCTGTCTGTGCTAGACAGTAACATATATTTTTTTTTCTTCAATAAGATAATAAAATATTTTAAGTAAAGATAAATGGCGTGACCCTTGAAGTGTTGATTTAGTTTAATTTGTAATTATTAAAATCTTGATATCAGTTTTTTCTATGTTAATAGATTGTTTCGTTTTTTTTTTCTAAGCCTACTTATTCTTTTCCCTTCCAAACCTCAAAACGATTGACAGAATATTTTTTACATTTTGTGTTTGGACTTGATTGTTAATAAAGCTATTTTTATTTTCATGCTGTATCTTTATTACGTACCTTTTGTATGTATTTTTTCCCTAGTGATCATGTTGATAAGAGTATTCAAAACTGGTCCTTATAAAAAATGAACTTTTATATTAATTTACCTTATAAAACTGAAAATCTTTTTTATTTATATTTTTGTTTAGCATTATCTTAAGTTCTAATTTACAAACTGAAACTGAACTTCAAATATTTTAACGTAATAATTTAATTATTACATTAATAATTTAATGTAATTTGAAGCTATGTTAAGATGATAGCCGTGACCGTTAAAAATGTTCTCTTAGACATAGAACCCGGTCAACTGAGAACATTTCGCACCCTCAGTAATAAAAGGAATCAAGTCAAAATTTTTGCAAACTGAGGTTTTAAATGCTAAGGGCACAAAATTAAATTCGCTACCGGTTAACTAACCGATTAACTAACTATAACGGTTGGCTAACTTAAATAATATGCATGTTATATGAAAAAAATATCTGTAATGTAGGAATCCAGAATCTTGAAACGCGATTTCTCAAAAATCTACTTTTTTGAGTTGTGCCCTTATGTTACTAAGGGTGCGATTTTTTTTTTTTTTGATCGATTCATGTAGCATTTATTATTTAGCCATGTACTCCTCTAACAAAAACTACTGTCTCGGTGGCCTAGCGGTCGTAAGCGCGACTGCCAAAGCAAGAGGTCCCGGGTTCGATTCCGGGGTCGGGCAAAAAGTGCTATTTGATTTTTTTACTAGAAATTTCTCAGTAGTAGCTCGGAGTTTAGAAGTTGGTGGTGAGTCCCATCGGACATTAAAAGTAAACGAATAGAGAGTGCACCAGAACCTACGTAGATGGTAATCAATCATGAGGCCACCGTGGCGGAAATCAGTTAGGAGGACAATATTATTAACAAATATAATTATATGTATATACATACACTCAAAGCATAAAGTCATACAAAGAAACACACACAATATTTTCCACGAAATAAATAAAACTATTTTCCTGTACTATTTCTAAAGGGAAGGATAATGTCTATATTTACCTATTATGACTTTGCATGAATGATTAGCCATTAAAGTAAATTATGAAAGGTAAACATAAACATTATCCTTGTTATTATTTTTGCTCAGCAAAAATAATGGTGGATGGTTGGTTAGTGGATAAATGGTGAAGTGTGGTAGACTGGAAGTTACTTGTGAGAACCCCTGCTCGCCGTCCGACCGACGCTGCACGCGCCATAAAGAGCAGTCTGTAGCATTGACGGGGCCTGATAGGGCCATTAACTTACGGGGTTGCGGGAATGTTCTAACGAGATACCGCGGCCCTGGAACACAAGGGCAACTAAAGGAGCAAAGTGGGTTTTTAGTCGTAGAAGTCTGACATTCCCTTCCGATTCACCCACTGTGGGAGGAGTCATTTAATGACATTCTCACCCAACACAAAAAAAGGTAGATGTCTGTGATGAGGAGTAACAGTATAGGCGAAGGGTAGCTCTTTGCCTAGAAGTTGGACTTTATAGACTACTAAAATATTATTGTATACGCAGCTTCTATGCTTCTGAATGTGTTATACAACGTGTAACAGAAACCCCATATCTATCCAAAAGGACTGAATACAATATCTGGTATGGAGTCTCTATGCAAAGTTTCAGCTCAAAATAAGTGACTCACAAAATTGGCACCAAATTATCGGTTTCATATGTTTCTTGAATACCAATAATAACAAACGTGTCACAGCACTATGAGGGTCAGCACTTTCCACGTCACTAGCCAATAACACGATAATTCTCTTCGTTCTTCTTAATTTGAAAAATTCGATCTCTGGTTTCAATGTATTGAAATTTCTAATAAGCTCCACACATGTAGACATAGAATTACAAAACCCTTCCTTTGTTATCATCCAAAGAAGCCGTGCAATTTAAAGGGTATATACATACCGAGTGGTATGTATATACCCTTTAAATTACACGTCGTATAAGACGTCAATCCTCGAATGGCCAGTGTCGCTTACAAAAAGGCTGGTTGACACTTCCTGAGACCCAAGGGCTGGCTTTTACTTTGACCAACGGCTAAACATTGACATACAACGTGGCAACGCCGCCAGTCTCTTGGATACATAACCAGCCATCAGGGCTGAGGACGAATTGTTTGATGAGTTATTGTAGGTATTTTTAGGGTTCCGTAGCCGAATGGCAAAAAATGGAACCCTTATAGTTTCGACATGTCTTTCCGTCTATCTGTCTGTCCGTCCGTCCGTATGTCACAGCCATTTTATTCCGAAACTATTAGGACTATACATGTAAAACTTAGTAGGTAGATGTATTCTATAAACCGCTTTCCGATTTTAAGAGAAAATTTAAAAAATATTTAAAATAAAGGGGGCTCCCTATACATAGAACTGAAACTGAAAATATTTTTTTTCATGAAACCTATACGTGTGTGATATTTATAGATAGGTCTTTAAAAATGACATTAAGGTTTCTAAAATGACTTTTTCATAAAGTTAATCGTTAAAAAGATATACGCTTCCAAAGTGGTAAAATGTGTGTCCCCCCTCTAACTTCTATAATAATGAACTGAAAAATCTAATAAAGCCATATGTTGTAGATCTTAATGTAAACTTTCAACCGAAATTGGTTTGAACGAGATCGATTCAGCAGTTTTTGAGATATAGTATATTTTCAAAAACCGCAAATATAACTTTGTAATTCATACAAATACTATGAAAAACAAAGTTATTTGGCGTAGTTGTAAAAATTGTAAATAAGCTAGTTTTAAGAAATTTGTAAGGTTTTTTGTTTTTTTTTTTTCAAATAAATATAGTAAGTATATTATATTTATTATAGTTACTACGGAACCCTTCATGGGCGAGTCCGACTCGCACTTGGCCAATTTTTTAGTTTGGTTTAAATAGTAGAATATATGTTACATATCTTTTTTTATTGAAAATAAATTCTCTAGTTTGACCACCATCTCACCTGATGGTAAGTGATGATGTGGTCGAAGATGGAGCACGCTGACCTAAAAGTAACCTATTCACTCTTGTCTTAAAGACCCCTAGATTAAAAGGAATGGAGGTATGCAGAACAGAGTAAAAAGTTCCGCATTATAACAGAAGATTGGTGGATCCTCTAACCAGACGGGTACCACGTGTAGTAGGCACTGTCCTATTTATCTTTAAATTTTGGCTCTTGTGATACTGGTGGTTTTAGTACAAGAGCCAAGGCAATACTGATGTTTGTACATACCTAAGTGTGTGAAATAAATTCTTCTTATAAATAAGTTTATTAATTTGTTGCAAGTGTTCAAATTTGCACGGAAATTTAAAATAAACTAGCTTCTGCCCGCGACTTCGTTCGCTTGAAAGGGTTTTCCCGCGTAAATCCCGATCCCGTGGGAATTCCGGGATAAAAAGTAGCCTATGTATTATGTGTTGTAGATGTCAACTATCAACTTACCATATTTCATTCAGATCTATTCAGTAGTTTTTGAGTGAAAGAGCATCAAACACTATGTACATACATCCACATATAGTTTCGCATTTATAATATTATTAGGATATTAGTACAATAAATAAAATTAATTTTATTAAAACAGCACTCCATATTTTATTTTCACAAATTAAATATGTTAGTATTATTGAAGAACTCGTTGAATGCTGGCAGCGAAGGGGTGGACTCGTTGAATATGGTAGGATTTCTTTCTTGTAATGAAACTCGAAGTACAATAATGATTAGGTTTAATGATGACCTTTACAACAATAACAATTGAATTTGATTTTGAGTTCAGCTCGACACACAACTATAACGGCCGGTGACGTCGGCAGACCGCCCGAATAGCGGTGTGCACCACGCACTTCGCGCGCGCGGCTCCTAGATCTGCGCGCGCGAAGCCACAGACACGCTGCACTATGGGCTGAAAATCGATCTTCATAGTCATTTAAAACTTTTTCTCATTCTCACTTATTTTTTTATTGTGAAAGGCTTCTAATTACTTCAGCAGTCATGAATATATACAAGAAATATCAATTCGTATGTTAAAAAAATTATAAAAAATAAATGAAGAAAATTTTGTATGGAGCCAAAGTAATAAATAGCTCTTCGCCCCAGTCGCTTACTTAGATAGGACGTGTTTGTTGAGACGTGTGAAAGCGGCTCAAATATATTATTTTAATTTTAAATGTTTAATTTGTATATTCTTCTATCAAACTCGGACCCTCCTGTTCTATCTTGGGTGGCTCCCCATTTCTTGTGGTGGCCATATTGGTTGGTGTCGGAAGTCTCGCTCTCATCAACGAAACTTACTGTCAATTGGAAGAACGATATTGAATTGGAAAAAGTGCCGTCGCCGACTGGTGAGATTTGAACTTGGGTTGCGCCGATTACGCTGCATCGAAACCGCTGTAGTAACCACCACGCCAAATCAACATGCTAACGTAGTTCAAAACTACTGTGTACTACTCGGGCTGGGCCACATACGTCATTGTGTCTCGGCTACGCGGCTGCTACAAGTGCTACGCGGCTACGTTATTTGCTACGCGCTATCTGCTTAGATCCTCGCTGCTCGTGATTTGTTACGACGCGCATCACTCGCAATACCTACGATGGCTTCTTCAATGAATAAATCAGCCTCTGAATCAGAGATTAATCAGATGAGCAGTAATACCAACATCACTCCGCTTAATTACGTATTCCAGAGAACAAAAAGAAGCCGGGAAGACACCTCAATTGCTGAGCAATTAGATGAGTTCAAAAAAGAAATTAAAGAAATGATGGCTTTGTTTATGGCCAAGCACGAACGTGAGATACAACAAGTCTCTTCTACTCTGAAAGAAATCCAGGGATCTAATCTTAACATACAAGACACAATTAAACTCCTCACGTCACAGAATCTAGACCTTGATAAGAAAATTTCCCAGCTGGAAAATCAGGCGAAAGAAGATAAGAAATACATCACAACATTGGAGCATAAAATCGAGGAAATGGAAACCGGATGTCGAAAAACTAATTTAGTGATTAAAAATGTGCCTAAAATTCCAGGCGAGTCTAAACAAAGCTTAATAGATATGGTGATGAGTCTTTCCAAAAATATTGATTGTACCATGATTAAAAATGACATTAAAGACATTTATAGGGTGCATGGAAATAAACAAAACTATAATACGCCCATAGTTGTTGAGACAGGATCTACACTCCTCAAGAACGATATTCTGAAAATGGCTAAGAACTTCAACATAAAATACAAGACCAAACTATGCTGTAAGCATTTGGGCTTCAAGACGCACGAAGATACCCCAATATTCCTGTCTGAGCATTTGACCGCCAAAGGCTCTCGCTTATATTTTCTTGCCCGAGATTTGAAAAAATCCGGCGCTTTTAAATACTGCTGGACAGCATATGGCAAAGTACTCGTAAAGCAGGATGACCATGCCCCGACCTTAATTATTAGAAGTGAAGCACAAATACAACAGCTAATGCAGAAAGCCTGACTATGTACTGGTAATTATTTCTTTGAAATAGTAGGTAGCATAATTAATTTGATGGTGTCTGCCTACCTTAGTGTCTTCCTGATTGTACTTCTACTTACTTTCTTTTATTGCATACTATGTAATCTTAATACAGTAGTTATAAGATATTTTTTTGCATGTTGTATAATATGTTTAAGTACTCACACAAACAATCACTCCCATAAATTCTTCACCCTAATTAACACTTACAAACACATAACTTCCTCATACAAAACTCAAAGAAAGATCACTAATTACACATACACGCCTCAAAAATTAATAGAAATAGTCATACACGCAATGATTTTAATAATATTACACAAACAGTTACTCTTTGTTACAATACACTGTACTAGCCTTTTTAGCAGGGTTACTGAGTACGTTCTAGCTGCGACTATAATTCTACTTAAAAATATTCTGTATGAATAACACAGTTAAAACGGTTAATGAACTCGATAAAATTGAAATTTCGAGTTCAATTGAATGCTACCCATCGCATCTTTCTAAACATATAAGTGTTAAGAAAAATGATTTAACTATAATTTCGCAGAACATAAGGAGTATATACCGTAATTTTGATGATTTCGCATTAATGTTATCTTCACTTACATTCGAAACAGACTTGATAATTTTAACGGAATGTAGATTAAATATTAATAAACCTTTACCACAACTGGCCAATTATCAGTCTTATTTCACAGCTCGCCAATACAATCAAAATGATGGGGTAGTTGTGTACGCAAAAAATACATTAAAACCAAAAATTAAAGAAATACAAGTATCCCAGGCCTCGTGTCTTCAAGTGGATATATTAAATACCACTGTACTATGCATATATCGATCGCCGGCAAACACTAATATTAACAATTTCTTAGACTCCTTGAGTTCACATTTAGATCATATAGACTCGCAAAAAAACTTAGTAATAGCCGGGGACATAAATATCAATATCAGACCCAAAGAGACACAGGCGCCTAATGAGCAAAATAACCGTCTTAATTACCTTAACACACTGTCAACGTATGGCATATTGCCAGGACATACACTGCCTACCAGAGAACAAAACTGTTTAGACCACTTCATGCTACGAATCAACGGGAGAAAAATATGCGCATCAATTGCTATCTTACAGACTTCGATCACAGATCATTTTACTACATTTCTGTTACTATCAAAAACAAAAAATAATGAATTAATACACAAAAGTGTTACCAACTTGAACTTTGAAGGTGCATTAAATTATTTAAAAGAAAAAAAATATATACACGAATTGATGTTCTGCAGTGATCCTGAGTCACTAACCGATATACTTATTGAAAAACTTACTGAAACTATCAAGAACAATACTACAATAAAAAATATTTCCAATAATAAACGTATCATTAAACCGTGGATAACCCCGGGAATACTCCGCTGTATAAAGAATCGTAATAAACTACAAAAAGCCACACGTGCCGACCCATATAATGAAATTCTAAAAATCACATATAGCCGATATAGAAACTACTGTAATAACCTTATTAAAAAAATTAAAAGGAAATATGAAAAAGAATTACTAGCTAACTCAGTCACCAACACAAAACTATTATGGAAAAATATAAAATCAATTACTTATACCAATAAAACAAAAAATCAAAGCACAGAATTACTAAAGATTAAGCCTACTTCGTCTGAATCAGTAAACTACGTTAATAACTATATCGCAAATATCGGAAAGGAATTAGCACAACAAATACATCTTAGAAATAATAACAGTCCTGATCACCAACACAACTATGTACATACACAAATAAATTCATTCGTGCTCTTAGAAACTGACACAGAGGAAGTAGAAGGAATCATAAGGAACTTGAAGTCGGATAGTGCCCCTGGATGGGATGGCATTTCAACTAAATTCCTTAAACACTGTAATAAAGAACTCGCCCCGGTCATTGCCCACCTGGCTAATCTCTGCTTCAGAAACGGAGTATTCCCAGGCCCACTAAAAAAATCTATTATCACTCCAGTTCATAAGGGAGGGAACGGAAGCGATGTCAATAATTATAGACCCATCTCGGTGTTGCCAGCCCTGTCTAAGGTAATTGAAAAAATAATCAACGCTAGATTAGTAAATTATTTAAATAAGTTTAAAATTATATCTTCAACACAATTTGGCTTTAGGCAGGGAGTATCCACCGAGGACGCAGTTGGTGGCCTCACCTCGCTGGTAACTGAACATTTAGATAGAGGGAATAAATGCCTGACTGTATTTCTTGACCTAAAAAAAGCTTTTGACACCGTTTCCGTTCCCACCCTGGTGAACAAATTGGAAAAACTTGGAATACGGGGAACTCCTCTTAATTTTCTCATTGACTATTTAACGAACAGGAAACAAAGGGTAAAGATTGGAGAGTATATAAGTGATGAGGCAGATGTGACATTCGGCGTACCGCAAGGTAGTGTTCTGGGTCCCACACTATTTCTAGCCTACATTAACGACCTTTGTAATCTAAAAGTTGAAAATGGAAATATATTCTCTTACGCCGACGATACTGCTGTTGTCTTTCATGGGCACACTTGGTCCGATGTTAAAATGAAAGCAGAGACAGGTATGTTCCAAATTGCTACGTGGCTCGATAACAACCTCCTCACGTTAAATACTGCGAAAACCAATTACATATGCTTCTCCATCTATAAAAGTACACAACCAGATGAAGTATTCAACATTAAAGTACACACATGTGATAGAGCTGGAGTTGATGATTGCACTTGCCCCTTAATTAACAAAGTCTTGGAAACAAAATATTTAGGTATAATTATTGATCACAGGTTGTCATGGTACTCTCATGTTGAACATGTTACTGGAAGGATTAGGAAATTAGGATGGATTTTTAAAACACTAAGATATATTGCTCCTATAAATATAAAAAAGAAATCAGGTTCTCAGAGAAATTTATTAAATGAAATATATATCTCTCTAGCACAATCTGTTATAGCCTACTGTATTACAATATGGGGTGGCGCAGCAAGATCGAAGTTCATACACGTTGAACGAGGGCAACGTGCCGTAATAAAAATTATGTATTTTAAAAGGTCTACTTACTCTACTGAAAATCTCTATCAGGATAGTGGACTGCTTTCTGTTAGAAAGTTATACATCATACATACCATTCTAAAAAAACACAAGAATTTACCGTATGATCCAAATATACTAACAAAAAGACGGAAAGATATCATAGCACAGGTTCCACATACTAAAACAAAATTTGCTGCCATTCAGTACAATAAACTATCATGTCAACTTTATAATAGGATAAATAAAAAGATATATATATACAATAAACAATTACATGAGTGTAAAAAAATAGTAACAAATTGGATAAGGACACTGAATTACGCAGAAACTGAGGCACTATTACAACACACAAAATGATACACAAATACACACACACACACAAACACAAACACACACACTAACAAACATACACATACAACAAACAAACACGCACACCATCTCGCACACACCATACACACACAAATAAGAATACTGTTTATATCTAAGTTATTCAGTAAATTTATATTGCTGTAGAAGAGCGGAGTCTCCTAACACAGGCATTACTTGCTTAAAAGGAGGCTCCAATCACTAACTAATTCAAAACTTCTTGGTTATAAAAAATAAATATTTTGTATTTTGTAAATATTTTTTTTTGTATATTTGTAATAAATCAAAATATCTTCAAAACCGCTGCCTTCACCGTTATATCCTTACAGATGGTTGTTCTACAATTTATTTGTAACTGTTTTTTAAGTTTTCTTTTTTTTAAAACCGCACCTGTTACTGTTATATAACGGTAACAGCTGCGGTTTAAAAAAAAAAACGTTTTTTTTAATGGTTTAATAAAAATTGAAGTTATATACGAACCGATGGGTTTATAAACTAGAAATTAGCAGAAAGGTATCTGTATTTTAGTAAAACACTACCACATTAACAAAATTAAGAAATATTTTCAATAACACTTAGAAAAAATATTAAGCGATAATTAATTACGCTTTCTTCGAACTATTTTTTCATTGTGTTGTATTATCTTATTAGGAATTACCTAATCACCCAAATTATATAATAACCTTAACGTTCTTGTATGAGTTACCGTAATGAGTACCTGATTCTTAGGATTATGATATTAATTAGCGTGGTTAAGCTAAATATTATAACAGTAATGAGGGTAATTAGGCAAAATAATGCATATAAATAGAACTGCACTATATTCTATAACTTAGTTCGTTTGAGCATTTCTATCTATATATATAATTGTTTACTGCAAACTATGGAGGGTTTTGTTATAAACCTAGATTTGTTTGTCATCTTAAAAAAAAATTATATGTAAGTTGAATGATAGTGACAATTTAAGTTGTTCGATACAGTTGTTTCTCGCCTAGATCATAGTCTTTCTGATGAAGACAGTTTGACTTTGAAGATCTTTTGCCAAAGATTCACGAGAGCTGCAGTGATGAGATGGAAAAAATCGTAAAGGAACTTCGCATATTTCAAAAAAAAAAAACGGAGCTTGGCTTGAAGCAAAAATCGACTGGCCTAGTTGTATACAACCAACTATTGAAAGTTCTGAAGCAAGCTGTATTGAACCTGAACCTTCGACATCAACCACATCAACATCATCGATTGGAACGATGACAAAGAGAAAATCAGCACCCCGAAAACCTTTTGCAGAGCTAAGTACTTAGCAGAAAAAGAGACGAACAATGGACCGGAAAGGTCTCTATAGCACTGAATTAGCATATTCAACTGCAGTTCAATTGAGAGAAGAAGGTCATGGAAGTATTGCAACTGTAATTGAGTACATGCTGAAGAACCCCGAAGAAGCTCACAAATTTATGGATATTATTAGAAAATCATCTAAACCTGTGTTTTCGTCCGAAAAAGCTCTGGGTCTATTTCTTTTTTTAAAACTTGCAAAATGGCAATACGTAACTTTGAGAGAAGCAGCCATGCGAGAAGGTGCAAAGGATATATATCTTTCTTATTACAAAGTACAGAAATCAAAATTACTGTGCTATCCCCCAGAGGCAACAATCACCGTGACACATAATTCGGCCAAAATCACATTGCAAGGTTTGCTTGACAAAACAGCGCAAAGAATCTTGGAAAGTTCACCTGAAGTTACGAATAAAAAGTGTTTGACTATGATATGCAAGTGGGGATTCGATGCTACATCTCATCAAAGTAGATACAAACAGAGTATGAGCGGTGACCAAGACGATTCAAGTGTTTTCATGACTTCCCTGGTACCACTTAAAATCACATGTGAAGATGATACAATTTGGATAAATCCAAGGCCATGCTCATCATCATATTGCCGCCTAGTGCAATTCATATTTACAAAAGAAAGTAAGTTTGTAGTTACTGAACATCAAAAGCAGATGGAAGATGAGATAAATGCACTTCGCCCTGTAGATTGTGGAACTAATGTAGTCAACCATAAATAAATGATAACGATGATTTTTGGAAAAATTTGCACCTACTTATCAGATTCAAAATACAGTTCAAGCTGCTACCTTTGCTTAGCGAAACCTTCGAACATGAATGAATTGGATTCCGCGAAGAAAAGACCAGTGTCCGTAGATCTTTATAAATTTGGACTGTCAACATTACATGCTCGAATCAATACTATGGAATGCCTGTTGCACATAGCATATAGGCTTGAACTTAAGAAATGGGCGGTGCGTGGAGATGATGACAAAGTAGTATTTCAAGCAAGAAAAAAAGTTATACAAGATCGTTGCAAAGCTGAGCTAAACCTATTGATAGACATCGTCAAACAAGGTTCTGGAACAACGAATGATGGTAATACAGCCAGAAGATTTTTTGAGTTTCCTGAAAAAACTGCAACAATCACTGGGCTAGACGAACAGTTAGTTCGAAGACTAGCGGTGATTTAACAGGCAGTTACCTCTGGACAGGATATTGACGCTGTAAAATTTAAAACATATGCGTACCAAACAGCTGCTAGGTATGTGGAACTATACAATTGGTATTATATGCCTGCCACACTGCATAAAATACTAATACACAGAGCCGATATCATTGCCAGTAACGCAATTATGCCAATCGGGAGCCTATCTGAGGAAGCGTCTGAGTCACGCAACAAAGACTTTCGTAGATTTAGGGAACACAATTCGCGAAAGAAAAGCAGACAAAGTTCGAATACGGATATCCTCAATATGCTACTTCTTTCATCGGATCCAGTTATATCTGCAACAAGACCCAAGATGAACTCAAAAATAAAGAAAGAGCTTTTCAGCGAGACTCTGGACTTGTTGAAACTTCAGGAGACCGATTTCGAATTTTTAGCTGTTTCTCATTTAGATTCTGACTCTGAGTCAGATTCTGATTTGGAATTTGATAACGATTTTGAAATCTAATTTAAATGTATATATGTATTTATATATATCTAATTGTATAAATTTAGTTGTTTTAATAATAATTAGTGACCTAACTTGTAATATAATAAAATATAAAAGTATTAATTCGTTTTAATATTTCTCTTTGTATATTTAGCTTAACCACGCTAATTAATATCATAATCCTAAGAATCAGGTACTAATTATTACGGTAACTCATACTAAGAACATTAAGGAAATTATATAATTTGGGTGATTAGGTTATTCCTAATAGGTAAATGATCATACAAAACAATGAAAAAATAGTTCGAAGAAAGCGTAATTAAATTATCGCTTAATATTTTTTTCTAAGTGTTATTGAAAATATTTCTTAACACTCCAATAGTCGCGCGTTCTACCATTGTAGAACGCGTGTACATTTTGTTGAATTTTGTCGCAAGTTGATGGTCACTCACGCACACATTTTTAGTATTCCTCTATTACTAGGCAATAAACAATAGTAGTGTCCTTGCGGCGACGGACGCGGCGGCATATCTGTGAAATTTGACGTCAAAAGTGAATTTCTACGATTGTAGAGCGCGCGACCACTCGCGTGACATTTTTCTCGTAAGTTGCCGTTTATGTTTTTTGTTGTAATAATGTTTATTACCTTTTTATTTATTGTTATGTTTATTTATTTTTATTGTTATGACATGTACAACTTTTTGTAAGGTTAGTAGTAACAAGAGTGGTCCTTTTTTCAGAGAAATGGCTTCCCGCAGTGAAGAAGAGAGAATTAGTAAATGGCTGGAGGGAGTAGACCAGTGTCTTCTCCCTCCAGCCACCTACTAAATCTGTAATTCAGCCATCTACTAATCCCAGCAGGGAGTGACCCTGAAGATCGATTATCAGAAGAGGACTGGTTGGAAGAATCTCAGCACGATATGGACATTGGATACGGATATTGTGGACAAAATGTGCGGTTCTTACGACGTTTCCAGAAACTCTAAGCGTTGGCCGCTCACTGTATTCTTTGATATGATGAATATAAGTGCCATAAACGGATATGTTGTGTATACAATAAAAATGGGCTACAGTAACAAGCCACGAAAAGATTATTTGTACGAAATTGGTTTTCAACTTGTCGCTCCATGCATAAAGCGCAGAATAACTGTCTAAAGCATTCCAAAATCCCTGAAAATAAAAAGAAAAATTCTTTTGGGTCTAAATAATCTTTCTGAGTTCAACCCAGGCCCAGCACAACCCTCAAAACCGGACGTGTTGGTAAATGTTCTTTATGTGGCAGAGCGAGCAACAAGTCCACCAGGAAGCTTTGTTATATATGTAACAAGTGGATTTGTACTGACCATCAGGTTCTTCTTTGTCCCGATTGTGCCAAAAACGAAGAAATGGGGGTGGAAGACATGACTGATTAAGAAATATGAGACTTATAATGTTAAGAGCAAAAATTTTGCGTTTTTTTTTTTTTGATTTTCAAAAAGGCTGTTTTTTAGTTCCTAATATGTTTAAATATGATTATGTTTTGTTTGTTTTAGCTTTATAATAATAAAGTTTATCTCAATTTTTTTTTTAATTTTTAACTTTGCTTTAAAACTTCTTCATTAAATATGTTCTACAAATGTAGAGCGCGCGACTACTAACGTCCCAAATAGAGGCGCGCCTACTGGAGTGTTAATTTTGATAATGTGGTAGTGTTTCACTAAAATACAGACACCTTTCTGCAAAATTTCTAGTTTATAAACTCATTGGTTTATATATAACTTCAATTTTTATTAAACCTTAAAAAACGTTTGTATTTTAAAATAAACCGCACCAGTTACCGTTATATGAAGGTCACCAAAAAATAACAAATAAATTGTAGAACAACCATCTGTAAGGATATAACGGTTAAGGCAGCAGTTTTGAAGATATTTTGATTTATTACTATGTCTCCACACAAAATTTTCTTCATTTGTTTTTTAAATTTTTTTTAACATACGAAATGATATTTCTTGTATATATTCATGACTGCTGAAGTCATTAGAAGCCTTTCACAATAAAAAAATAAATGAAAATGAGGAAAAGTTTTACATGACTATGAAGATCGATTTTCAGCCCACAGTGCGCCGCCGTGCCGTATGCGTGTGTGTAAAGGCGTGTACACATGCAAGGCGTGTACACATGCAAGGCGTCAACAATTATCTATTGTCATTAGGTAATTAAGATATCGTGGATATGATATTTGTGTTGATCATCGTGACTAGGCATAAAACAAATTACAAAAACAGACCTTACGTAACACCATCACGAATCGTGATGGTGTTATGCCTAGTCACGATGATCAACACAAATATCATATCTATGGCAATTTAGCAATTTTGATTAAAAAAAAGTTGTTTTGATTTATAACGATTGAATATAATATTATACAAACATATTCCCTAAATAATATAATTATGACAGCCGCACGGGTCAATGTTTAAAGTCAAGCAGCGCCTGCTGAAGCATGTCCATGGATGCATGTCCATCTTGACATACCAAGGTGCCTCCGGGCTACGTTCCGAGGTCACAGTAATGGGATAAGTCCCACGACCCCGGCAGGCTTCGGCCCTCTACAGGGGGGGCCTCGTCATCTTGCTGACGCTCTTTGAGGTGCGCGTGGAACACAACGCGCCGTCGACCCGGGCATGGTCCATGGTGGGACAGCGAGTAGTCCTTTACTCGCTGTCCGCATGCCCGCGCCTACGGTGGCCGGAGATCGTCGGCCGACGTCCGACGCCGTGGGCGTCTACCACTGCGGCTGGGCTGGAGGGAGGACGCCATCCTCTTCGTCACGCGGCCCGCCTCCTCCTTCGATAGCATGACTAGGTGCCTCCGGGCTTGGGAAAATACGCGTTGGTCCTGCATGTCATTAGTACATCTTTCATAGTCGTAACGAGTGATGAGAAGCCAGCTAATCTGACTCTACTCTTGCCAATGGGTAACGTGTTACTCAGCCACTGGGTTTTGGAGGTCTGATAGGCAATGCATCCATTAGACTGGAAGCCAACCCCATTATAGTCACGAAAAGGCTAAGTAGATGAGGTCTCTTGAACTATTATTTAAGTCTAATCTAAGTATAATCACGATATTGAAGTCTGGATAGTAAAATATATCCGTATACATTCCACTTCTTTCTTCGATAAATCTTTCACTATCCAAGCGGCCCGTTTATGGAATGCATTGCCCATAGATGTGAAGCGTGCTCAAACATTACCTACGTTCAAAAGAATGCTGAAAGAGCATTACCTCTCACTATATTGTTTTTCCCCTCCTTCCTCTATTATAATTTTGATATTTATTAGTATATATTAATATATTATCCTTACTAATATTATAAATGCGAAAGTAACTCTGTCTGTCTGTGTGTTACGCAATCATGTCTAAACTACTAAGCCGATTTTAATGAAATTCGGTACGGACATAGTCTAGAGCCTAAGAAAGGAAATAGCCATGAAGGGTTCCGTAGTAACTATAATAAATATAACATACTTAATATATTATTTGAAAAAAAAAAAAACAAAAAACCTTACAAATTTCTTAAAACTAGCTTATTTACAATTTTTACAACTACGCCAAATAACTTTGTTTTTCATAGTATTTGTATAAATTACAAAGTTATATTTGCAGTTTTCGAAAATATACTGTATCTCAAAAACTGCTGACTCGACCTCGATCAAACCAATTTTGGTTGAAAGTTTATATTAAGATCATATAAGACATATGGTTTTTTTAGATTTTTCACTTCATTATTATAGAAGTTAGAGGGGGTGGACACACATTTTACCACTTTGGAAGCGTATATCTTTTAAACGATTAACTTTATGAAAATGTCATTTTAGAAACCGTAATGTAATTTTTAAAGACCTGTCTATAGATACCACACACGTATAGGTTTCATGAAAAAAAAAATATTTTCAGTTTCAGTTCCATGTATGGGGAGCCCCCTTTATTTTAAATATTTTTTTAATTTTTCTCTTAAAATCGGAAAGCGGTTCACGGTTTTACATGTATAGTCCTAATAGTTTCGGAATAAAATGGCTGTGACATACGGACGGACGGACAGACAGACAGACGGACAGACATGTCGAAACTATAAGGGTTCCGTTTTTTGCCATTCGGCTACGGAACCCTAAAAAGGGCTGTAAGGGGTTGAAATAGTTGATGAAATAGGGTTTGTATGGAAATTTCGTCATTTTTAAAGCTAGAAGCTTGAAACTTATTTTTTAGACTTTTGATTAGATATTAATAAGACATACAAATTATGTATTAGTTTTATTTTCAAAATAATTAGCCTAAAAAATTTAAAATGCTAACGCGGGCTAAGACGCGGGTACAGCTAGTATTTATATACACTCTTTTGCAAAAAAAACGGGCACCTAAGGAAATTTACGTTCTAAGGTCGATTTGAGTTAATTAAATGAAATTTATTGCTTTGACGTAGTCTGTATACTTATAATTGTGTAAATTAATGTGCGTGAAGTGAATTCGGGCAATTAAAAGAAAAAAAAAACGACGGATTCTTTAAAACCGATACACGCCCAAACAATAAGAAGTGGTCGCCAATAAAGGCAAGATTTTTTTTTACTTTTTTTATTAAATAAAGTTACAAATGTAAAAACCTAATAACGAGCGTGACCTCCTCTTGCCAAAATCACAGCTTGAATCCTTCTGGGCATGCTTTCCACGATGTTTTTAATAACGTTTTGAGGAATACGTTCCCACTCTTCTGCAATGACTCTTTTTAGCTCCCTGATGTTTTGTGGAGCAGATTGCACTGATCTTACCCGTCTCTTTAGAACATCCCAGACATGCTCAGTTGGATTGAGGTCAGGACTTCGAGCTGGCCAATCTAAACGACGGATCCCAACTTCTTGCATGTACGCTTCCACGTCGCCAGAACGGTGCGGGCGAGCATTGTCGTCCATAAAAAAGGAATCTTCCCCAAGTGCAGTCAATGTGGGTTGTGCATATGGAATTAGGACTTCCATTATGTACCGGTGTGCATTTCATGTTCCATTTTCTATGAAAACTAACTCCGTACGGTCCGTCGAATTAATTGCTGCCCAAAACATAACGGAGCCTCCGCCATAAGGAGTGATTTCTTCAAAGTGTGTTACTTCCGCATAGCGTTCCCGTGGTCTTCGCAGCACTCGCCGGCGTCGGTACTCTCCACACAAAGAGATTCTAGCTTCATCAGAAAACAATACTTTATTCCAGTCCTCCAGAGTCCATGAAGCACAGTTCCGAGCAAACTGAAGTCGAGCAACACGGTGCTCACGGAGTAATTTAGGGCCCCGAGCTGGGCGGTAACTCCTGATATTGGCAGCCAAAAGCCTCCTCCTGACCGTCCACAACCTAACTTCTACTCCTCTTACTTCTTCAAGGCTCTTCTTCAGGTCCACACTTGACGCTTTACGATTCCGCAACGCCTGACTCACCAAAAAGCGGTCATCTCTTGGTTCTGTGCATCGTTTTCTTCCAGAACCGGGTCTTCTTTTGACCGAACCGGTCTCTTGATACCGTTGCCAAGTCCTCTGGAGAGTTAAACGACTCACATTTAGCCGCTGAGATACGTAAGTTTGCGAATAACCTTCATCAAGTAAGGCTATAATTTTACCGGCCCTTATCGCTTTTTCACTCATATCAAAAAGTGGTATTTAATGTAAAAAGAAAGATTAAATTGTTTAATTTGCAGAAAATATTCAAAAAGTTTTAAAATATCGTAATCAGTTAAAAATCGTTTCAGCAATTCGCGCCATTAGTAAAGCAATTTTAGAATAATCCACAATAATCATTATTTTTCTTTTATTAATTTAAAGAATCATGCCAGGATGCTTCAAATAACATGCCAATACATCGTCAAATTAATAAAACCTATTTCTTGTTCTTCTTCATTGAAGTAGAGAAAAAAATCGAAAGTGCCCGTTTTTTTTGCAAAAGAGTTTATATTAATGGTATGCATTTTATATTATTATGTTTAACTAGTACTTACGCGGGGCTTCGCTCCCGTGGATTCTATCACGGTAAAAACATAACTCTCCTTTTTTGCAGTCGCGTAAAAAGGAGCTTATAACCTTCCTCAAGCTTCAAGCTACTTCCATACCAAATTGCATCCAAATCCACCCAGTACTTTCGAAGATTAGCGCGTTCAAGCAAACAAACAAACAAACACACTTTTCCGCTTTATAATATTAGTATAGATTAGTATTATGTATGATGTTGTACACTGACTAAATCTATCTCCTTTAAATTCTGTACAATAAAATATATAATAAATAAATAAATAAACATCAATGGCGGAACAGATTTCCGCGAAACTTGGCATTCGGTTACATGACGAAAATTAGCTCATAAATTGCTTTTGTTTCGGTAAAGTACAGCACAGTAGCAAGTAAAGACTAGCAGGCGCGCGAGACTTTGCTCTCGTGGAATTTATTACAATAAATACATAGCCTTCCTCCTTTTGTACTCGAGTAAAAAGGTTAGCCTTCCTCTAGCTTCAAGCTACTTTTATACCAAAGGAGATGTTTCATTTTTATATGGGGCTCCGGCCATAACATGTACATTTCAGCAAAGCTGGGAAACTTACCCCTGAATAGAATAAAGTAAATTTTTTTTCATAATATCACATGGTTTTTATGTACAAAATAAAAATTAAAAATGTTTGCGTCCTAAGAGTTATGACAGCCATGACGGGTTGTAGAAATGACGTTTACTTAACCTTGTTTTGTTTTTGTTCATCAGAACTAACCCACAGAACACTATGACCTGACTGACTGATGATAGAGTTTCAACTTTCAAGACAACAAGCGGTTATTTTGAATTCGTTCAGAAACACATTTCAAAAATGGAGACTAAAGATTTTTGTAACGTTGAAATCGTCACAATTAATTATGTTTACTCTAAAATATGTACAAGAGAATAATAGTAATTTATTTTGAACACTACAAGAACCCACACATTTTTTAATTATCTTCTACGTAACATTGATTTGATGAGACAAGATTTCAGAACGAATGAAGTATGCAAGCAAACGAGACGCCATGTTGAATAAAACATGGCAATAATTGAAAAACTATTATTTTTTGTACACAACAAATCAGGCTCAAATTCATCAGAGAATATTTTTACCCAATTTGTAATATTTTCTCCTCTATTTTGATAAATGTACATCTGATGGCCGAAAAAACTTTTTACCAAAAAATTAAACCGACTCCCAAAAATACTGCAAAGTGAAAAATAACTTTAATTTTGGTAGTCGGTGTCTTTAGTATTTTCGTTTTTGGCACCGACTTCCGAAATTAAAGTTATTTTTCACTTTGCAGTATTTTTGGGAGTCGGTTTAATTTTTTGGTAAAAAGTTTTTATTTCACTCTTTTTAGTTGGTCGATTTTTAATTTACCTAGTTAAAAGAGCCTAAATGTCAACTACCTTTTACAAAATATTGCTTTTCCTAATGCTGGGCCGTTAATTTTTGAGGAGTTCTCCTGGTACTTCACCATCAGCTCTACATCACCATATGCATTGTGACGAACATACAGTGCTTAACATCCATATTCAAGTATTCGAATCGCAATCCACTAAATACTTATTATTGAGTAGGTTCGGCGGCCATCTGTAGTCTTCATCATCAGTTCCACTTCCCCAAATGGTATTTTTTGAGAGCAACTGCACAAGTTACTATAAGAAATACCCAAAACGCCATAGGTGTGCCTATAATATTTGAAGAGTTCCCTCGATTTCTCCAGGATCCCATCATCAAATCCTGACCTGGTGACAATGGGACCAATCTCAAAGTATACCCTTTTAAACAATAAAACAATTTTCCTAATCGGTTCAGGCGTCTTCGAGTAATCGGTGACCATACATAAAAAAAAAATATACTCGTCGAATTGATAACCTCCTCTTTTGGTCGTCGGTTGAAAACGAAACATCTCCTTTCATCCAAATCCATTCAATGATGATTCCAAACATCAATATCTAAGTACTTTCAAAGATTAATGCGTTTAAACAAATAAACTTTTCCGCTTTATATAATGCACACTTTACAGCGGGCCTAGACAAAATCCATTTTCTGTAAGCGTGAACGCCAACGGAAAAATTAATTGTATGGAGTTGACATTTACTAACACGTGACAATCACGTGACATGTGGTTAGCAAATGTCAACTCCATACAATTTAATTTTTCCGTTGGCGTTAACGCTTACAGAAAATGGATTTTGTCTAGGCCCCCTGTACAAGGTTGAATCGTAGATTTGGACACATTCGCTGTGACATGTTTGATGTGAGATTTAAACTTTCCCTAGCTAAGTTCTGTCACAGACTTTGGCAAATTACGACTTTATAAAAAAAAAAACTTGTAATAAAACGTCCCACATGTCCGGCTTTTTCATGGCTTTACTTCATAAAATCCAGAACCCCATGTTTTAATATGTTAACGCACTTTTAAAATTATGTTTAATCATAATATTTATTTTTATGAGCAAGGTTCCTATGAGTAAATGAGTTTTGTTACTTGGAACAAATGAAATTAATTGAATTGAATTCGGTAAAAAAATACTGTTTTCAGTTGCAGCTCTCTGTGTCAAAGGCCATCCCAAATTAACGGAACTAGCAACTGATAGTGGAATACTTGTGACAAGTATTAGGTACGTTTTTTATAAGTAATGTCAATTGCAGTAAACGAATCCCCAGTCAGTTTTAAAAAAACGGTTGGCTCCTAAGTCCCAAGCTCGTCGGTGGCCGGCCTCTCCCCTGCCGACGCACAGGTGTTGGCGACGTCGGCGGAGAGAAATACTCGTCGCTCGAGCTCGACGCGGCTGCAGCCACCGGTGACATTGGTGATCCTAAGTCCGGCGGCGGCGAGGCGGAGCTGAACGACGGGTCCGGGGGTGGTGGGCGTGCACGTCGCGAAGCTGCTCTAGTAAGCATCGTCCAAGTTTTGTTTCTTTACATAATTATTTCTCGCATTTTTTATGATTGTTGACAAACACAAACATGACAGACTTGACAGTTGCCGATGGATTGTTTAACTTCATTTTCGGTATAATATTAGTTGTTTTTAAATTTATGTTATGTTTCTTGCTTCAGCGTGTCCTCTTTTCGTATATATGGAAAAATTTGGATGGGGAAACTTATCACTGTTTATTGCGGATTTATTTTGTACGAGCAGAAAACAAAACTTGATTTGACGGCTAGTGTTGCCAGCTTATTATATTTCATTATTATTATTATTAATAAGAGAATTTAAAGCTGGCTCAGCGTCGCGGGCTGGCTCTGGCAAGGGTCGGGGCGGACAATTACAGGGACGTCGCGGCAGGCCTCGGCGGCGAGGACGGAAGGATGGTCGGTTTTTGTGTTTGTGTGCCACTGTACTTGTTTCCCTACGGCTCTCTTGTGTAATCGTTCAGTATTACGAAGAGAAAGGCAAACTGTTACCCGAAATCTGTTCGAGTCAAACCCAGCAATCTCAGCACATATACGTGCATCAATTGTACCGCGACAAGTATGTAACTTTTCAGCCATATTGCTGTTGATTGTTGGTGCAATAGATAATACCAAACTGGTTAGCATTTTCCATGGTCACCGTGAAAGAGTTATGGAAGAGCTATTTATTATAAGTATAAGAGTATTATTATATTATATATAGTGAAATAGTTATTTCTGACATCCAAGTAATCGTATTTATTACAGTCAAAAAATCTTTGTCCGTAGCTTTACAAAGATCCGTGAGCAAGTTATTTACATCTTAATAATTGATATTTACAATGTTAACGGTTTAGTTTAGTAATAATGCCTTAATAACTTTGTAGGTTGGGAGTTCACATGGTTACGGAAAAAAATCTATAAAATGTACCTACTAGTAGGTTTTACTCGTGAAAAGTCATTACAACTTTTTTGTTTTTTATTTTTGTTGTAGTTGTAGGTTATATTTAACGACAGAGAATACGTCTGTCGTCCATGCTGGTTAAGGAATTTGTTATTTCAGAGGGATACATATAGCCCTCATAAGTACAGGAATTTAATAAAACCACTGATACTGACATGTTCGGATGGCTACATAATAGATGCGTAAAAAGTAGCCTATAACCTTCCTCAAGCGAACAGAAAAAGTGTTTTTTTTTGGAACATATGCAGTTGGCTTGAATACAAAGAAAACGATTACAGCTACAAAAGTTTACAACTGTGTCGCAGTTATCAGCGCCCATACGAAAAAAGAAGACAATTGTTCCAGACTAAAACTACAAGTAATCAAAATAAAAAATTAGCGTATGTGTTTATTTGTGTGTGTGTGTGTGTGTACATGATAATAATATGCATGCTAGATTTACATCTAGAGGGGAGAACCCCTCTAGAAATCTGACATAACAATCACACATGCAAGACCATAAGTTTTGAAGAGTCAATCAGGTCTGGGACTTGTGATTGAAAGGTTGCGCTATTGCCGTGAACCCACTCCAGACACAAGCATATTTAGCTTAGGGCCTCTGCACTCCACGTTTTTTAAACGCGCGTTTGTAGCGATACAGACGCGCCGGTGCCGCGCGTTTGAATCGATACAAACGACAACAAACTGATCTGTAGGGTTAAATGCAAAGTCGATGCGCGTTTCCAAAACGCGCGTCGACGGCGCGTTTAAAAAACGTGGTGTGCACAGGCCCTTAGTTGGAGGGGTGAACATGATTGCTAGTACCTAATGTGAAATCTACCCATACTACTAGTTTTCTTTAAAAAAGTCACAATTATCTTGTGTTCACATAATTACTTAAAAAACTCGTTAGTGAATGTAACATGTAGATCGACAGACTGGCCTTATCATCTCAAAGTCTTCTCTTTATCTTGAAATTATATTATTACCCCAAATTTCACAACAACAATTATTAAAATTTTAAATCACTATGACTAGGCAAGTCTGAAATTATCACTGTTTACGCCACTATCAGTATTGATAACATTTTCTTTGTGTAACTTTGTTATCTCAATGAACTTTACTTCTTAAATATTGTGTCGAAACTGAAACAGACATCTATACATATAAATAAAATTGAAGGGTCTGTGATTTTAACGTAACTGTATTTTCGCAAATGCTTATAGTCCTATTTATTTTTGTTTGTCTGTCTTTCTGTGTATCTAGCTAATCTATGCTACGGCTGAATTCCCACGGTGTCGGGATTAACGCTGGAAAAACTGCGTCTTAAATAATTAGTACCACTGTTTTTAGGGTTCCGTAGCCGAATGGCAAAAAACGAAACCCTTATAGTTTCGTGATGTCTGTCCGTCTGTCTGTCTGTCAGTCTGTCTGTCTGTTCGTCTGTCCGTCCGTATGTCACAGCCATTTTATTCCGAAACTATTAGGACTATACATGTGAAACTTGGTAGGTAGATGTATTCTGTAAACCGCTTAACGATTTAAAAAAAAAATTACAAAAATATTTAAAATAAAGGGGGGCTCCCCATACATGGAACTAAAATTGATTTTTTTTTTTATGAAGCCTGTGGGTGTGTGGTATCTATAGACAAGTCTTTAAAATGACACTGAAGTTTCTAAAACCACTTTTTCATAAAGTTAATCGTTTAAAAAATATACGCTTCCAAAGTGGTAAAATGTGTCCCCCCCCTCTAATTTCTATAATAATGGCATGAAAAATCTAAAAAAAATATCTGTAGATCTTAATGTAAACTTTCAACCAAAATTAGTTTGAACGAGATCGGGTCAGCAGTTTTTGAGATACAGCATATTTTCTAAAACCGCAAATATAACTTTGTAATATATATTTTTTTAATAGGTTCGCGTTTGACCACTATCTCACCTGATGGTAAGTGATGATGTGATCGAAGATGGAGCACGCTTACCTAAAAGTAACCTATTTACTCTGGACTTAAAGACTCCTAGGTTGTAGCTGTCGGGAAACACAGACTCAGGGAGAGAATTCCACTCCTTAGCCGTCCGCACAATGAAGGTATTCCCAAAACGTTCTGTGCGTATGGGTGGGATGTCCACCATGTAACGATGGCGCTTCGCCGTTTGTCTCGTAGTCCGATGATGGAACGGGCTAGGCGGAATTAGATTGTGTAATTCATACAAACACTATGAAAAACAAAGTTATTAAGCGTAGTTGTAAAAAATGTAAATAAGATAATTTTAAGAAATTTGTAAGGTTTTTTTTTTAAATATAAATATACATATATTATATTCTAACAGTTACTGCGGAACCCTTCATGGGCGAGTCTCACTCGCACTTGGCCAATTTTTTTAAATTTATTATTGGCAATCATTAGTTCAGTTAATTAAGCTACCGCAAATTGAAATCATAATCATCATTCAGATCAACAGCCTGATTTCACCCTCTACTGGATATAGCGTGAATCTAGGCTGATGGACAGTGCCGGGGTCGTGAGATTGTTCCAACGAGATATCGTGACCTCGGCACGAATGGCTAGTTGATGGAACAGGATGGGTTTTCTTCAGTAGAAATCTGACACTCCCTTCGCCCAGAGTGGGATGAGTCATTTGATGATTTTCCCACCAAAAAAAGACATTAATACTGGCATTAATTTAATTTTTCTTATTACCTGAAAAGCGTGACTGCTAATCTGAGAATAAATAGATACCTAATCTACTTATTCTAAGATTAGCAGTCACGCGGAGCTTCGGCTGTGGATTTTATCACAGTAAAAACATAACCCTGTTTTTTGCAGTCGGGTAAAAAGTAGCCTTTAACCTTCCTCAAGCTTCAAACTACTGGCATACAAAATTTCATCCATATATATCCAGTACTTCCAAAGATTAACGCGTTCAAACAAACATTTCCGCTTTATCATATTAGTATAGATAATGTTATACGAACAAACTAAGATAATATTGACACCAAAGCAACCAAGTCGCGAGTACAGCTAGTAGCAAATAAAAACACATTGTTATGAACATTGTCATAACTATTCTATTGTTCATATTTTTAGTAAAGATGTGTGATTACAAATGATAATAGTCCCACCACATTAGAGGTTTTATCACTTAATGAGAGCTCCAAATATGTCTATACCTTTTCAAACTCGAGGTCATGCAAGCTCATGTCCGCAACTGAAGATATCAAAATTCACAAAAAATGCAAATTAATAACTTTCCTCGTGTTTACTTTGGATACAAAAAAATCTGTAGTACATACCCAAAATTGACTAGGTACAAATTTTGTCCTGTTCATTTTTTTAAACGCTTTACAGATTCTGTGATAAACTTTTGAGACATCTTTTAGAATGAAAAATGAGGGTTAATATAAGTTTACAGTTTATTATCTCTTCTTCCGAGGTACACCCTCACCTCTGATTTAATGGACTGGACGGCCGGTCGGCCACTGTTACATAAGAGATTTTGTCTCTCTAATGGAAAAGGAACTAAAGCCCAAATGTAAGATGGGTTGGTATTGAAACAAAAAACTGTTTCAAACAACCAAAGTTTATTCAAACAATGTAAATGAAAATATATACAAAAAAGGGTTATTGCCAGCCAGCTTGGTTGGAGATAATCCCAGTACTGTTCTATTATTTTAATGTTTAAATTTGATTTTGTCTTAAATTACTAAGTAAGTACTTAATTAAATTAAATATCGAGATACAACCTTCCAGTTTTAGTGAAAGTGGATTATTACTAAATGGGTGCCAGGGACTCTAATAGTCCCGGATCCCTGAGCCGTTGAAGATGTTCAATATTCTTCCAGTTAAGCGTAGGTATCGACCCCGGGGTCCTTTAATTAGATTTATTGAAGACCGGCTTCTAAATTTGAAAACCGGACAGGTGATAAACTGGTTCCTTCATGAACCGGTAGAATATAAATTAAAAGATTATCCATAAAAAAAAAATCCGGGTCAGTTGCATCCGGCAAGTCGCAACTTGTAGATAGGTACATTTTATAACAACGCGTAACTAGCCTTTTCCCAACTACATTGGAGTCGGCTTTCTGTCTAACTGGATGCAACTGAGTAATAGTATCTTAGATGGAGCGACGGCCTGTCTGATCTCTACAACCCAGTAGATTGGTAACACGATACCCCTTAACAATACTTTTTTTTTTTTGTCGTGGTAAAATTATCAAATAAGTCCTCCCACCCCGGGCAGGGCGGGAGGGACTGTCAGACTTTTACTGACTAAAATCCACGGTGTTCCTTCAATAACCCTTTACGTTCCGGGGTCACGGTAATGGGATAAGTCCCACGACCCCGGCAGGCTTCGGCCCTCTACAGGGGGGGCCTCGTCATATTGCTGACGCTCTTTGAGGCGCGCGTGGAACACAACGCGCCGTCGACCCGGGCATGGTCCATGGTCGGACAGCGAGTTGCCCTTTACTCGCTGTCCGCATGCCCGCGCCTACGGTGGCCGGAGATCGTCGGCCGACGTCCGACGCCGTGAGCGTCTACCACTGCGGCCCCTTAACAATACTGGTGTTATATTTTCTGGCTACTTACTGCCGAAAACTAACTACTGTTAAAGGTGTGCTAAACACAACCGAGCTCAATAGTTCAACGTACCTACATACTTTCAAAGGCACGGATGAATCTTCATATGTTAAGATGCCAACCCATCCACGGACAATCTGAGCAAGCATTGCTTAATCTTGTAGATGCGGCTATTATTTAGCTACGAGCTCCTAATACGGACATTCGTCAGCTAGAATAAAAATGAAGATTTTTCTCAATATAATTTAGTTCGAAGCTTCGAACTAATTTCAATAGACTTGGATCCAAATGTCCAAATACAGCGCTCTTATTCCTACTGTTTAGTATTGTACCATCTCTCAACTTTTCGACTGCATAAAAAGCCGTCACATCCGGATCAATATGTCCGTCCTTCTGTCCGTTTGTGGATCTTCGTGATACAGGTATGCACCGTGTCACCGGTCCAGAGGATAACTCGGGTAACGCAGGCGTATAGGATTACATATAGAGTGATGAGATTATGGGAAATGATCGCTATAACCATCGCGAGGGGTTAATGTAAGGATAAAATTTGACTGTCACAGTAGGGGTTTCAAGGTCAAGGTCTTCACTATTATTTATTATTAGTACCTGTAATTAAATTAGACTATACCATAGACATTCTGCTATAAAACTATACCAACATAAAGTTCTTTAACCTCCGAACCGAACATAGCTATGTAAGATAGATAAGATAAGATAAGATAAATTTATTTCCAAGATATATGTACATTGTTTCTTAAAAATAATACAGTGCTTAATGATAGTGCTTAATTGTACACAAAAGTTGTAGAACTTGAGGCCGAACTAGGCAAAACCTGTATTTCGGCTCTCGAGGCCATTCCCCTTGAGTAACCGATACAATGGACGACTAATAGCAACTTAACATAAAATAAGTAAATTAAACAATGACAAAGAAGAAAGTATATGTGTAGTATGTCCTCTCTTTGTGTGATATGTGGGTGTGAGTGTATGAGTGTAAGAGGATGTGTGCTTGTTAGATGGAAGCGTGATTGTTGCACGTATAGCGTATTGATATTAGATGGAATTAATCAAATTAAAATAATAATAATAATAAAAAATAGTTTATACCGGTATTTCTAGCAGTTCTTCTGTCTCCTCATACGTAAGTTTCTGAAGATAAGTACTTACTATAGTTTTACAGGACCCACTGGTCAATGGATATATATTTAAAATTTTATTTATCTTGTTGTAAATGTAGGGGCCAATGAAGGGAATAAATTTAGTACTAAATTTTGTTTTGTATGATTTTTTTTGTGGACATACTAAGTGTTTATTACGTTTATTTAGAATTGCAGTGTTAAAAATTAATGTTTTGTGTTGCTTCATTATAATATTTAGGATGAAGAGCTGTCTCACAGTTAATACATCACAAAACTCATATAAGAGAGACGTGGGAAACAATCTCGGTTTAAAAGTGCAAATCTTCAGTATGGCACGCTGGGCAATCTCAACATGCTTTATTATGGTTTTTGAGGATCCACCCCAAGATGTTATACAATATGTAATAAGGGACTGGCAGAGAGCAAAGTATATTCGCTTCAGTATATGGGGTTCGGTGACATATCGCAGAGTTTTAAAGACGTAAATTAGTTTCCTGATTCTACCACAAAGAATCTTTATATGGTCTTTAAAGTTTAGATTGTTGTCTAGGGTAACGCCAAGGTATTTTATAGTATTGACAGGTTCTAGTTTTGGACAAGAGCAATTTTCTTTAGATAAACATTCATGCGGTATGATACTATGAATATCTAAGTTGGGTTTTGTGCTAGACCTTATACTGAAGCAAACATATTTAGTTTTGTCCACATTTAAGGTCAAAACATTGTCCTCAAGCCATTCCCTCACGGCATCAAAACCAGATTGTGCCGCATTGAAGACCTCTTCCCATGTACTGGCAGAAAACGTGAGAGCAGTATCATCCGCAAATGAGATTATTTCGCCATGGGGAAGCTTTTGAGTTGTGAGATCGTTAATATAAACGAGAAAAAGTGAGGGTCCCAGGATACTTCCTTGCGGAACGCCGTGTGTAATTGGAAGGTCGCCACTGTGGTAGTTTCCAACCCGGACACACTGAAGACGCCCCGCCAGGTAACTTTTGAAGAGTTGCAATTGTGTCCCTCTGATACCTAACATTTCCAGTTTGTTGAGCAGGATCGGGACAGAAATTGTATCAAACGCCTTGGCCAAATCAAGAAAGATTGTTAGGCACTTCTTCCCTTTGTCAAGGCTATTCGTTATGGAACTAACGAGAGTGTTTACAGCTTGATCTGTTGATTTGCCCTCACGAAAACCATATTGTTTATCTGAAAGAAGACCTTTAGATTCCAGATAACCTACGAGTCTTGTATTAATTATTCTTTCCAGAACTTTAGATAGCGATGGGAGGATCGAGATTGGCCTATAATTGTTGATTTGACTTTTGTCACCGTTTTTATAAATAGGACACACTTCAGATTTTTTTAAGCAATCAGGAAAAATACCGTTCTGAAGACAAGAGTTAAATATCGAGGTAAGTGGTGCGACTAAAAGAGTCCTATGTTCCTTTAAGAAAGAGCTGCTTATTTTGTCGTAACCTGTAGCACAATCTGTTTTTAAAGAAACGATAAGGCGCTCCACCTCTTCCTCGTTAGTGGTTTCTAACACAAACGAATTTAACTGTGTGATAATGGGAGAGTTCCTAGATACAGCGTGATTAGATTTGGCAGACCTTTTTTGCTCAATTTGGTCGGCAAGTGATTTACCTACGTTTACAAAATAGTTATTGACTGTATTAAGAGATGATTGGGGAGAGGAAGACAGAGATAGTAGTTCATTAGGGACGGATTTCTTTTTGGAGGTATTAACGATTTCCTTTATTGCTTTCCATAATTTCTTATTATCTTTTTGGGCCGATTGCATCAATTGTTTCTCATAGGATCTTTTTACTTTTTTTAATATATTGTTGCAAAAATTTCTGTAGCGTATGTATGTTGTTTTTAATGTTATATTATCTGGTGAGAGTTTTGATTTCTGATGTAGATTATCCCTATTTTTCATGCAGCGTAAGAGGCCTGGTGTAATCCACGGTTTTATTATCTTTTTTCGTCTTGATAAGTTTATTAATTGAGTGTTGTTTTCTATGGCTGTTTGGAGACAATTTGAGAGATAATTCATTGAAAAGTTAGGGTCTGATGAACTATAAATGGGATTAAGGTCAATGTTTTGGATATCGTTTTTTAAGCTTTCAGTGTCAACTTTTTTTATAGATGTAGTGGAATATTGAGTAGTCTTTTTGAAGTTTAAACTTAGCAACACACTGTAATGGTCCGTCAATGTAGTGTTTAGAACGAAGGTCGTAGCAGAACTTTTGGTCTTCAGTAAGGCATGATCAATACAAGTGTTACTTTCACTCCTAGTTGTAAGTGTGTGGGCCGGGAGAAGACCGTGGGAGGCAGCAAGCGTCAGATAACGTTCGCCATGTAGGTCAATTTTATCATAGTTGATTGCAATATTTATATCGCCCATTATTAAAATATTCTCTAGGTTGCAATACTGCGTTAACACTTCATCTAGTGAACGTAAAAACGGGTTCAAATTATGGAATGAGGGTGAGCGGTATAAAGCAATAATGGCTATGCGATTTTCTAAAATGGCAATTAAGCAATTACAGTCAGCGAATTCTGGTTCTATTATTTTAAGTTGGAGGTGATCTTTATAATAGATGACAACTCCATCATTTTGTTTATAATTATTCTTAGTTGACTCGGAGCAATAGCCATTTAATGTTGGGATATTAGGTGTGCGTGCTAACCAGCATTCAGTGGCTATAATTAAGTCGCATTCGACTTTTAACCTAGTCAATAATAATTCTAGACCAGCTATATTGCCGTTCAGACTACGTATATTTTGTGTTAGCACCAGTAAATGGTTTGAAGACGGGATTATGTGTTTATGGCACTCATCAATATCAGTAATTAGCGATCGCGAAACAGAAACTTCGTCAATATTTTTAGAGAGTTCGTTTACATTATCGAACGTAATTGAGGGATGTAATTTTTTTTGTAATATTTTATCATAACCATATCTGGTACCGTACTCATTAGTTTTCGCGATACAGAGTAATAAACCCTAACCTGAAACAATATACAAGCTATGTAAAATATAGCTTGTAACCATTGCGAAGTCACTAAAAAGATAATAAATAGGTAGAGGAGTGATTTTCTGTAGGAAAATGCAATGTTTGGTTTTAAAACAGCGGCATGGTATTTTGTCATAATGCTTCCAAGTATAGCTTCTTTAATATTTCTATATTGTATAAGAGATTTAGTGCAACATGTTGCTATGTGGAAAAAGAATATGTGAAGTGTGCGTTTGTAAAACATAAAAAAAATTGTAAAGTAGGTATTAATTAGTAACGTATTGAGTAAAAAAATATAGATAAACTTAAATATAACTAATACTAGTCATTCTGTGACTCTTAATTTATCCAGGTCCAGTGTATTGATTATACGAATCTGAGGAGCGTCAACGTTTTTTTTGAGGTACACGATGCCATTTGACGTCCAGCAAAAAGTAAAACCGTGGTTTTTTTTAAACATCCTTGCTTGGTAGTATAACTTTTGGGTCTTTTGGGTTAATGTTTCTGAGATATAAATTGGTTTTAGTGGGTAATCGCGGTTTATGTGGGTTGTATTAAGCTTGTTTCCTTTCGCTAGTAGCTTGTTGAAGTTTTTAACCCCTCGCAAGACACTGTCTTTTGTTAATACCGTGGTAAACTCCACAATAACAGGATTTGACCCATCTTTTGCAGGGATTCGATATATATCTCTAATTTTAGAGCAGTCGATTGCAAGGTCAAGCGTGTTTCCCAATTTAATAACATCGTTGCATAGTTTATCTTTCGTTTCTCCGTTTGATTTTGGTAAATTTCGTATTTCGATTCCAGTTCCTCGCAACTTTCGCTCCTGTGATTCTAATCTTTCTTCAAGTATTTTTATGGTTCTCTTATCTTCCACCTTTTCCGACTGTAACTGAGATATTTTCACCAACAACTCGTCGTATTTATCCGCCATTAACTCAACGCTTTTCCGTAGCTCGATATTTTGTGCATTCATTTCTGTAATGGTATTATTTAATTCCTGGAACCGCACCCCCTGTTCTTTTGAGAATGTTGAGAACATGTCCTTTATCACCGTGTATAAATCAGAGTCATCTTCATCGAATTTGCGCTTCTTTCGCTCGGTTGTATTTGCAGTAAGTGATCGGAGATCGGGCGCCGACTCACAGTGGTGCAAGGATTCGCTAGTTGATGAGGTCGTAGTAGCAGTCAGTAGCTTTTTATTTATTACTGGGCACTCGGGTTTCGAGGTCGGGAGAGCAGGGGGTGTCCGGTTTAGTGGCATTTTGTATACCAGAGTATTATATTATTGACTCAGTTTAGTATTATGGCAAACGGAACTTTTGTATGGCAAAAAGCAACCGCAAACGACGAACGACTCAGTTACTTTTCAGAGTACAAGAAACGCTTGTATTTAGTAGAGGTAGTCGTAGCAGCGATAGATTTCACAGAATTTGCAGAACTTTAATGAGTGAGTAGAAAAGAAGCGAGATAGTACGGTGGTAGCTTTATCGGCGCAAGCGTCACAGTGGAGTCAGAGTTTTGCAGTAATAATGTATATAATATTAAATGTATATAATATTCATAAATAATAATAAAAATGTATATAATATTCAATGAAAAACAAAACGTAAACGCAAACCACAGAGAAAAGCGACTACGATTCGCGTCCCCGACCATTTGACTATACCGCTGATGGTCAATAAAGTATTGATTGTGTTAACGCTTCCAAAAAGCAGCGTAAATCGCTTACGACGACGGTTTAATGAAAACGTAATTAGCATAGTCTTTTATGTATAATTTCTGCACAAACTGACTACCTAGTTATATTGGATGCATTCTCTTCAGGCTTACCTTTGCAATAGTTTTAATTAAATACTGATTAAAGCGACAATAGCTTAATGGCTAATGTGTCCGGCTTGTGATCGAGAGGTCCCGGGTTCAAACCCACGTTTTAAACTGTCTTGAACTCACTCCAGACCCAAGCATATTTAGCTTAGTTGGAGGAGTAAACAAGATTGCTAGTAATGTGAATTGATGTCTTCTAAGAAAAAAAAAATATATATACAACGTGTAACGGAAACCCCATATCTATCCAAAAGGACTGAATACAACATCTGGTATGGAGTCTCTATGCAAAGCTTCAGCTCAAAATAAGTGACTCGCAGAATTGACCCCAAATTATTGGTTTCATGTTTCTTGAATACCAATAATAACACACGTGTCACAGCATTATGAGGGTCATCACATTCTACGTCACTTGCCAATAAAACGATAATTCTCTTCGTTCTTCTTAATTTGAAAAATTTGGTCTCTGGTATCAATGTATTGAAATTTCTAATATGCTCCACACATGTACACATAGGATTAGAAAACCCTTGCCCTATCGTTTATTATCATCCAAAGAAGCCGTGCACTTGGTATGTATATTCCCTTTAAATTACACGTTGTATAAATTCCTAATGCGCCAAACACCCAACTAGCACAAATGGGCTGCTTTAGAGCTTTGGAGCGTATCCGATTATTACTTAGGTAATAGACGTAAGCGCTAGAGCGTCTACTGCAGACTTAAATCAGCCGCTTTAGCGCTATTTGGGCGCCATTTTATGCAACCTAAAGTTCCATTTAACCTGCACAACGGTTGCATAAAGGTTCCTTAATAGCTATAACGATTTATTAACGCTATACTAAAGCTCTCGTAGCGCTACTTTTGAATGATTTTGAACTACTTTGAACGAATGAATTGATTATAGTTCTTTATTGTATATCTTCAGTTGACATGGTTTGTAATATTTTGGTAAAGTGTTTTCGTCGCCATCATGAAAATAAAACATAAAGAAGTAAATGTTTGTATTCTGTATTAGCAAGATATATAAAGATACTTAAAACGCTGTCCAGTTTACTGTAGATATATAAGATAATTTTCGAGTAATTTTAACGCGCTTTTATGATATTTAAAAAATTAAAAAAAGATATGTGATATTTTTTATTTGTTATACAGAATAAATTTTATTTCCGTATTTTTACGTGTCGATAACTTACTATTCGCAAGTGGCCGATTGTTTACCGGTACATTTAATGCACATTTAACTGAAAAACCAATGTATATCAACTCAATTTTGCAAGTGAATTATAAGTTTTCTTAAAAAATCATGGCCATTTCAAAATTCCAAATCAGGGTCATTGTACTGTAGTCATAACCTGCAGTTTGAGCTCTAATAACTCCCTTTTGAGAATCATAGCGCTAATTTTCACCCTTCTAACGCTTCCAGTGATTTTTGTTCCCCTAGTGCAACTCACAGCCACAAAAAGCTCCTATTTTCCTGTTTTTGAGGTTATAAGATTAATTATTTGTATCCTTAAGTGTATTGTAAGGTGTACAATAAAGTATATAATAAATAAATAAGATCTAGTTACGTACTTATTCGTTTGACATCCATTTTATTAAATGTTTTATAATAGTTACAAAAGTGGCTGTAAAATGGCGAATGGATTGAGCCTGCAAGGAATGACTATTGCTACTAAAGGCCTTAGTTACACTGATGATTTTTTTGTAACTATAGTATGCATAAGAGTTTCTATTATTTCTATAATGAAACTTATAGTAGTATAATAGTGGTTACTATAACTATAACCTATACAAGTTACAATGGAAACTACTATGCAGCTGTGAGTGGCAGAATGACCTTCGTAACTCTCATATAAAGGTGTAAGTGGTAAATGAGTTCTACCGTGGACTACTGTGAAGGCTAGAGTAGTATTTGATTCAGCTTATAGCACCTTAAGTAACTTTTATAACTATAGACGTTTACGGATGCAGATATGCAACTCTGAACTGCTTTTTGAACCCTTAAAGCGCTATTTTACAGCCCAAAGTAACAAAATAGGCTGCTATTTCCACTAATGTGCTCGTTGGGCTGTATTCAAATGAAGCAAAAGGTTAGTATTATTTTTCTATAAGTCTAGAGTTTGGTCTGATTCACGAGTCGTGGAATGTGCTGTTGAGGTCTTTGGAAATCATATTGATTCAAGAGACTTAATAATCTCTATCACATGCGAATAAAAAAAAATCTCTTAAATAGTGGGTGCGTTTACATGCATTTAATCTCACGCATACGCAGGTCCAATATAGCAATAGTCTACACAAACATTCTTTCCGCACGGAAATCGAATCTGCGACACGCAGCACAGCAGTTACTAGCTCAATCACTGCGCCAACCGTGTCTTCAACTTCTTCGTTGATATGAAAAGTATCATAACATAATTTGAATTTATTTTGAATTCCATCCATATTGCCAGTTCTCTTATTTCAGATGTCAAAACTTTAGTATTGGTTTGGTAATTAAAATGTTGCATAAACACATAGCAAAATACTATCCTTAGTGATGTAATAAATAATAATAATAAAAATCTTTATTTATCTCCACAAATTACATATCAACGTGAGTATAAATTACGGTCAGACACAGAAAGTTTGGCAAAGTGTGTAATTTGTGGGAGATCTGGAGTCTAAACTAAGCCTAGGCCTGTTAGGCGCGGGCATGCGGATAGCGAGTAAAGGGCAACTCGCTGTCCGACCATGGACCATGCCCGGGTCGACGGCGCGTTGTGTTCCACGCGCGCCTCAAAGAGCGTCAGCAACATGACGAGGCCCCCTCTGCAGAGGGCCGAAGCCTGCCGGGGTCGTGGGACTTATCCCATTACCGTGACCCCGGTACGTAAAGGGTTATTGAAGGAACACCGTGGATTTTGGTCAGTAAAAGTCTGACAGTCCCTCCCACCCTGCCCGGGGTGGGAGGACTTATTTGATAATTTTACCACGTTAAAAAAAAAGGCCTGTATCTTAGAACTCCAGGCCCCCCATTAAATTATGTTGTTCAGACTGTTGACGTCGTGAGTAAGCAGATATGTGTGTGGAGGAATGAGCTAATATGTGCAATGTGCATGCGTGCGCACATGTGAGCTATATAATTAAAGGTTTAAACTAAGTGAGAGTTCCACAAAGTAACGAACATCGTACCTAAGACTCAAGTCTATGTAGATTATTGTTACAGTGTGCCACCGTGTGTAAAATTGTAAATTCCTAGAAAAACACTGGGTAGCTAGGCCACCGATCGAGTCTGTGCGATACTTTTTGGCTGGTAGCCACAAACGGAATGATAGACGGTTGTATGTTTAACTGGGTGTCGTAGAGACCATGCTTCACGGATTCGAACGTTTGTGGGAAATCTATCGCGATTTAGAACGATTTTATTGCTTACATTTGATAGTAAATGCATTTGAGTGAAGAAATATAAAAGCAAATAAACTATACACATTTTTACAATATAGGTTGGTTACACTCCGGGGCTGCAGAAATGTTTCAACGAGAAGTATGACACTCTCTCCCGCTTCGGGTTAAGGAGTCATTTATTTATTTTATCTTAAATTAGATCAAATCTTTCTTGTTTAATTAAGTCACTTCCCGCCTCTGTGATAATTTATAAGCCGAGAATTTCAATGATTTGTAATGCTGACTCACAATAACCCTTTATAGGGATTCGTAGCCGGATGGAAAAAAAGGGAACGCTTATAGATTCTTCATGTCCGTCTGTCCGTCCTAATGTCACAGCTAATTCCGAAACTATTAGGACTACAGAGGTGAAACTTGGCAGGTAGATGTACGAGTATTCTGTGAAACGCTTTGAAATTTTTCTACAAAAAAAATATGGACGTCCCATACGTAGAACTGAAACAAAGCAAAAAATAATTTTCATCCAGCTAATACGTGCAGGGTGCCTTTAGGTAAGTCTTTAAAAATGACATTCTCGTGTTTAAAACCATTTTCTTCTCGCAATCAATCGTTTGTAAGATAGACCAATGTAAAATGTGTGTTATCCCCATCTAACTTTTAAAATAAGAGACTGAACATTCTAAAAAAATATGTGTTGTAGATCTTAATGAACTCTTTCAAAAACAAAAATTGATTTAAAAGAGATACAGTTAGCAGTTTTGGTCCGAGTGCTCACAAACTATTTAAAGATCTATCCAGACGCCTAGTTGACACTTCGCGTGACCCAAGGGCTGGTTTTTACCTTGGACAGAGGTTAAGCATTGCCATACAACGTGGCAATGCCGCCAGTCTTTTGGGCAATGTACCAGCGAAGACAGAACTGTAGACAGCGAAGCGCACGAATTTCTGGATGCCATATTTTAGTTTATTTTTAGATGTGCATATTATGTAGTGTAGTGGGTTTCTTATTTTAGTAATGTTTAGTAATTATTCTAATGTTTTAATTAATTAAATGCCCCACTAGCAGTTTTTAAAATATAGCACATTTTCAAAACCCGCAAATATATCTTTGTCATTATTATTATTATTACAAGCAAAGCAGAGTAATTTTTTGCTGATCTTTGCTTACCACTACGGAAACCTTCATAGGTGAGACCGACTCGCACTTGGCTGGTTGTTATTTACATATTAGACCAAATAATGAGTTATTTACGAAGCTACTTTTAACCTACTTCAAAGAAAGGAGGAGGTTCTCAGTTCATCTTGAACTTTTTTTTCTTTTTTTTATGTGTGTCATAATTCAAAGACGGCTGGACTGATTTGGAAAATTCTTTTTTCGTTTGAAAGGGTATTCTTTTTGATTGGTCCCATTGTTATGAAATCAGGATCTAATGATAGGATCCTAGAGTAATCGAGGGAACTCTTCAAATATTATAGGCACACCTGTAGAGTTTTGGGTATTTCTTATAGTACCTTGTGCAGTTGCTCTCGAAATGTACCGTTTGGGGAAGTGGAACTGATGATGAAGACCACAGATGGCCGCCGAAACTACTCAAAGATCTCTATCTCTCTCTTTAATTTGTTATTATTATTATTATTTTTTATTTAACTCAGCTTTGTTCTTTTTATGTATGTATATGTATTGAGTATGTAGGTTATTACTTATTTATTGTATATAAGTGAATAGTACACCATGGACTACCCGCGTATTTATTTTCTCCTGCTGTGTCAAATCCATCCAAAGGTTGTCTGTAAAAGATCGCTTTTAGCGATAAGACCGCCCATTGTAACACCCTTTGTAGTTTTTTAAGTCCTTATTTAATTCTTTTATGGTGTACAATAAAGAGTATATCTATCTTTCTACCTATCTTTCTATCTCAATAATTGTTATTTTGTGGACTGCGATTCGATTACTTGAATATGGATGTTAAGCACTTTATGCTCGTCACAATGCATATGGTGAAGTAGAGCTGATGGTGAAGTACCAGGAGAACTCCTCAAAAACGGCTCTGCATCGGGAAAAGCAATATTTTGTCAAAGGTGATAAGTAGTTGACGTTTTGACTTTTGTAACTAGATAAATTACAAACCGATCCACTAGAAATTAAAGTTCTTTTTGGCTTTGTAGTGTTTTGATATCGAAGTCGGGTTTTATTTTTTGCAAAAAAGTTTTTTATAAATAATACAGTATTACTCCATGACCAAATTAATTTAAATAATTAGTATGTACAATGTACATGGAATACTTTGCATGTTATACTTAATATAATCATAAATTACAGGACTCCCTTTCCTAAACTAGTTAGAAAACCTTTATGTATCTTAGCAAAGAAAAGTAGGTATTTAAATATAAGTACCTACATTTAAATTTTTATTCGTTAATAATAATTAACGAATAAAAATTTGAATATATGTGCGCGTGTGTGCACAGAAGTATAGTGTTATTAACGTGAAGTGAATTGCTGGAACAGTGTCTAGAAAATATGAATTCATTAAGTCTTTAACGTTTAAGCGAGCGCTAATGAACCAGACGGTGTTTTCTCTGTAAGACGTGTTGCACTTAGTGAAGTAACAGCCTTGACTTAGCAATTGCATCATCTTCATAAATGTTTCGTTTATATAATAATGAAAGTAATTATTAGGTGGGTGATCTTAAAATATCTTTACTGATCGCAGTACTACTCTTTACATAGTCGCTCCCGTTGTCTGTTCGCTTAGATCTTTTAAACTACGCAACGGATTAATGTAGTTTTCAGTAATAGATAGAGTGATTTAAGAAGAAGTTTTATATGTATGATACATGCGTATGATTAGTTAATTGCACCCGTTCAAAGCTGGGGCGGGTCGCTAGTTTGAAATTAATATTACGTATGTAATAATGACTTTTTAAAATTGTAAAGGCCAGACGTGGTCTTACACTTTCTTGTGACGGACGAAACCCAAAAATAAAAAAAATAGTAAATGGAATATTTATAAATTAAACTGTGATTGTTAAATAATAACTCCTTAATTATTTTGGTAACAAACATACAAAAAGCATACCAGACAATTTACTGAGATTCTAGCTAACACTTAACAGAATCACCAAGTAACCAAGAATTCAACTCTAAGAGCATACCGAAAAACGGTCCAATAACACTAAACGACAATTACCTACTTAACCCAATAAAAGCAAACAGTAATGGCCGAAAAAAGTCGATTTAACCCACGAATGCAAGGTCAATGTTGTCCAGTACTTGGGCATACTGATTAGCCTCTGTATACGTATACCCGGTTGGTCCGTTCGTTAGTCGGGCATATAACACCCGGGGCGCCAATTTATCCCTCTAACCTAATTACTACGCGAACGAGCACTATTTATTTTCCAGTAGTTAGGCACCCAGGTATACGATGCCCGTGTGAAAAATGTTGATACTGATAGTAGCTTTTATTTATATTTATTTTCGTGGGGTTGTGTCTGCTGGTGGGGATAAAAAAAAGAAACTTAATGTGAAAATAACGATATTCATGCTAACCCACGCACTCCAGAAACAAGCACATTATTTAGCTCGGTTGACAGTATTATTAGTAATGTGAATTTTACCCAGATTACTAGTTTTTTTTTTTCATGTTAAATGTTTATTTTATATGAGTCACAGACATGATATAAATTATTTATTTTTATATTTACCCAATTTTAAAAAACATCGAAAATGTAATAAATAAAAATTTGGTTTAGGTGCATTGCGTATTTTTATTTCACTTTTTATGTAGTTGTGTCTTTTTGGACTTCTGGAGTCACAGTAATAATTCATTTATTCCAAGGGTCACTTGATACCACGGTACCGCACCGGTCCCGAATGACTCCCTCAAAAATATTAATTAAATTCAAGGTGGCGTTTGGTACCGCGGTCCCGATACCAAATGACTTCTTCCTCTTTGAATGGTTTCTTCGAGACATTGGAGTTTTTTGTCTCGGCGCTTTTTTGGTAATCGGTACTAATGATTCTAGCTTTCAGAATTTGTAGTGATTGGGGATATATAGGTGGCCTTTTCTAAAAAAAGTAATTATTAATATTTTACTATCCCAATCAATTTTGTTCCATGTAAAATACACAAACCCGTACGTATTTTAATAAAGATACCTATTATCCAACTGAATATAGTTAGGCTGGCACCCAACGTAAAGCATAGGCCAGATGATTTTTTCTTTATCTTAATAAATCTCCAATATAAATAAATTCACTTACAAGTATGATGAAAGAAACGAACATTTAAGATTTAATCAATTTCAAAATACACAAAAGATTTTCTATCATTTTAATTAACGTCAAAAACTTATTAAGCCTCACTCAATGAGCGTAAGTCAACAAAGGTTCCTGAACTTCAATTTTCTTAAGAAACATCCAAAAATAGAACCTTTATACTATAAGAAGAATCGAGAAAATTTAGAGACAGCGTTATATAGTGTTTACCTAACATCATGGTCGAATCCTCTATCTCCACTATTTTAGCTTTAGGGGGCCTCAGAGACCTCTAACGTATCTAGCCTCTGCTGGCTCTAAGCTCTCTCATTGGTCGAGCCCGCATCACGTATTTTTACAACAAAGAAGTCTTGTGTATGGCCATAACTTTGCCGGTTTTATTTTCTAGCAGGTAGGTGTTGGAAATAAAGTGGGCACGGTATTAACAAATTATTTTGTTTGCAAGGCTCGGTGGAAATTGCATGGTGAAACTTTTAGTCTGTATTCATAAATGAGAAATCTTGAAGCAGAGAATCGAGGTGTCGCATTTCCTGGATGGAATGTTACCAATCTGGAAATTGTTGCTTTTTTGTTAATTCTACAATTTAGAAGTAGTAGCAAAATATTACAAACTATTTTTACTTGATATCTTTCCTCTTCGATATTTAAGAATTGTGATATAATAAATTAAAAGGAATGGCCAAAAAAGGTATGTGATAATTAAGCGGATATTTTCCTAATTTAAATATCATATACCTAACTAATAGCTATAAACCCACAAAAAGTTCAACAGCATCAGTAATTTTTACCCGACTACGGCAAAGCAAGGAGGAGAATTATATTTTAACTGCGTATGTATGTATGTATGTTCGTTCCTTTGTTCCCTCGTAACTATTAAACCACTGAACGGATTTTGATAAATGATACGTCGTTGGATTTATCTTGATGGCGCTAGTGTTACTGGATACATTAAAATAAAAACAAATCACCACAACGACAACCAGACGCCATACTGCCAAAAATAAAAAATCTAAAATCGACAAAGTATGTCAAGTGGAGTATCATTAAATAGATCTTTAAAAATGATTTTGAGGTTTCATTCACAATTTTTCATTTTATGCAACCGTTTAGGAAATATATCGTTTTAAATCGGAATTCAATCGTATAAAAGGACTAAAAAATTGTTAATTAATATTTAAACAAAAAGCTGAAAATAAAAAAGTTATTTAAAAAAAACTAAAAACCCAACTGCTCAACTGAAATGCAAGAAACAAGCACATTTTCATTTTAAAAAGTGACAAGCAGGCGGGATTTATTGAACATAATACCTATAATTTAAATTTAAAAAATGGGATGGGTCCCGCCTGCTTGTTACTTTTTAAAATGAAAATGTGCTTGTTTCTTGCGTTTCAGTTGAGCAGTTGGGTTTTTTAGTTTTTTTAAATAACTTTTTTATTAATATATCGGTACTACAAAATATAAATACCTATGACAAAAAGTGGAATAGAAATTCATATTGAATTCTCTCTAATTCATTGCAGCACAAAACTCAATCTCTCAAGCACATTGAAGACATTACTGGTAAAACGGCAAGTCCATTAGTAGCAGATAGGCTAAGCAATTCATGAATGGATAACACGTAACCGAACATGCTTTCACCGTTTCGAAATGAAGCAGCTACTTGCAGAAGTCTTAGTAGACAGTGTCATTTGGTAACATAGATGGTGACTAACAAATATTGTTTACTGGCTCTTACACGTGACTTGGTTTTGATAAATCTATACAAAACATAACAGCCTTGAACATCGACGACGAGTTGCTGGTCTATCGGTTTTCTATCGGTTACATTTCGGGGAGTGTGCGATGGAATTACACAATCTAATTCCGTCAAGCCCGTTCCATCATCGGACTACGAGACAAACGGCGAAGGGCCATCGTTACATGGTGGACATCCCACCCATACGCACAAAACGTTTTGGGAATACCTTTATTGTGCGTACGGCTAAGGAGTGGAATTCCCAGCCGGAGTCTGTGTTTCCCGATAGCTATAACCTAGGAGTCTTTAAGTCAAGAGTAAATAGGTTATTTTTAGATAAGCGTGCTCCATCTTCTACCACATCATCACTTACCATCAGGTGAGATGATGGTCAAACGCGACCAAACTTTTAATTAAAAAAAAAGTAGTAATACATTATTACGGGAGAATGCTATATACAAAAATCCTAACATTCTTCCATGCGTGTACGAATAAAATTTAAATACCATAGTATTGCAGTGATATAGGTACAACAACGCATAGTCAAATAATAATTAACCGGCAGAAAGTTCTTAATTAAATTTAAATCAAGGCGTCTTAAAATGTTCTGCCGGGATTACGAGAATGTACTAACCAGATACTGCGGCCTGAAACCAAAAAGGTAAGTGAAGTAACAAGATGGGTTTTTAGTCAGAAGTCTGACACTTCCTTCCGCTCCACCCAGAGCGGGAGTCATTTGATGGTTTATCCCCCGTAAAAAAAGTACTACTAATTCAGGAAAAGGTATTTGCTGGATGCGAGAAACACTGGTCTAGTCAGGAGTAGGGAATATAAGGGAAGACTTTATTGTATTGTTTCCTGCAGCTAAAACTATTCCAATGAGAGTTACATCGTTTCTATGACATGTCACTATGTAAAGTTTGGATTTTTAATCAGGCACAAAGGCATGTAACACCCCTTGTAGACAGAGTAGGCCAGAGTAACGCCCATTCCTGACATGGCTTGGCTTATTATTTTGGTTACGTATCTTTTTAGCCAAAACAAATAGGATTATTTTATATTTTACCTATAAAATGACATCAATAAAACACTTTAATTATGCAGCCTATGGGTAAATTATACACAAAAGACATACAGCGTTCTGCGGACAATACAATAACATCTTCAGAATGTTGTTGCGGTTGCTGCAGTTCTCAGCTATGTTTGCTGAAGCGCGTACAGATGACTTCTACGAAATAAGACGCAAGCGCGTGTCATCTCTGCTAGGCAGAGTACGAGGCAGCAGCAATGACATCCCGAAGATGATATCTACCAAATTTCAGTGTCCCATACACTCGCTCTGTGTTCAAATTGTGGTTGGCGCTATGTCGGAGTATGGCGGAGTCTTTAAATCAAGAGTGAATAGGTTACTTTTAGGTAAGCGTGCTCCATCTTCGACCACATCATCACTTATCATTAGGTGAGATAGTGGTCAATCGCGAACCTATTTTCAATAAAAGAAAAAAAGTAAGTTATTTTTTTTTGTATATTTAATATTTACCTACTAACTTAGATTACAAGTATTTATTTTTACTAACCATTATGGATCTTGATATCTGATAAATAAAATAAATTGAATTGAATTATTAATTTCCAACTTTTCGCGATTGAGCACATGGGTAAAAAAAAAGTTATTTAAAAAATCTAAAAAACCCGACTGCTCATCTGAAATGCCAGAAACAAGCACATTTTTATTTTAAAAAGTGACAAACAGGCGGAACCCAGTCAATTTAAAAATATATATTATGTTCAACTGGGTCCCGCCTGCTTGTTACTTTTTAAAATAAAAATGTGCTTGTTTCTGGCATTTCAGATGAGCAGTCGGGTTTTTTAGATTTTTTAAATAACTGTTTTTTTCAACTTTTTAGTTAAAATATTAATTAACATTTTTATAGTTTTCCCGGTCGTGTCACAATGGCACCCCACCGGATTCAGAAAGTGAAAGAGCTAAGTCCATATTTTTAAACTTTCGCTATGTATTATTTATGCTAGTATTACACTAATGATAAACATGATATACCTTTTTAAAATCCTTGTGTTAAGCCCTTTAATTTAATACCCATATCGCAGTACTCGAAAAAAAAAAATTTTTTTTTCTTTATGTATAATGGCTTGGCACAGCCGCCATGTTAGATTTTTTCAAATGTCACCTATCTAAGAACACTTGGGCTGCTAAGACGAATCTCAATTATATAAATCTGTTCAGTGGTTCTGGAGATATGAGGTAATAAAGAATATTACAAACATACATACATACATACATACATACAAGATACGCGCGAAAAACATAACCTGCTTGGGTTTGCAGTCGTGTAATAACAATAGCCGCACGGATCGATCTTCACGGTTTCGATCGATCTTCTTTGACGTTTACCAAAGTCGGATTGTGGGTGGGTGAACAATTGAAGACCTTAACATACCAAGATTCCTACGTGCCTCAGAAAGTAGGTACAAACGCCAGCACATGAAGCTACCCTAAACTGTCAAATTTTCCCAATCAACCTTGAACATAATTTCTTTAACAATAATGTTGAAAATCTATTAAAGTAATTTGACAGATTGTTGTAGCTTGATGTGCTGGCGTCTGTACGTTAAGCCTAGCTGTCATTTGTACATTTTTTTGTTCTGGTAATCAGAAATCGTTTCGAGTATTTGAGACTGGTCTTGCGAGGGGGTATCGTGTTACCCAAATACTGGGTTGCGGAGGTCAGATAGGCAGTCGGGCTATATACGACACTAGCGACCCGGCCTGGCTTCGCTCGAGTAATAAAGTTTATATTTACTTATATATGATTTTGCTTAATCAATTTCTCGTCCGGTAATTTGCCACACTCATATATCGGCGATAACTCATAAAATATTCATTTTATTGAAATAGTGTAAAAAGCAATTTTGATCTACATGAAATCCTTAACATATCTGACATATTTAATTGGATAAGGAATAATACTGTACTGTTAAAAAAAGATTCGTAAATAGCCCATCATTCTAATGTAATTTGTAAAAGAAAAAAATGGTTATTGTGGGTTATTCTTGGGAGATAGACATATGCCATTGCAGACTTTTTTATAGATCTATAAAAGAGAAACAATCTCGCCATACATTGTATTTTTATAAGCAAGTAAGTAAGTATAGTGATGCTCCATGCGGTTAGTCGACCCCGACATACTTGCGAAAAGGCTAAGCTAAGATGATCCAAAAAAACAGCAATAAATTACCTACATAATATTGTTACGCCAGTCGCTTAGCGAAGTATGTCGAGAAACGTCGACAGAAATCTAGAATTTTCTAGACACTAACGCTACCTGGCGGCGAGTAGCAGTACTGAGTATATCGAGAAAGTTCGACTGGCTTCTAATACGTTCGAGACACTAACGCCATCTAGGGGCGAGTAGCAGTACTGTGTATCTCAAGTAGCTTCTGGAATATTCATGGCTGGAGTCGATTGGACAAGAATGTTCTAGAACACAGATCTGGGTATAAATAGATCGCAAAGGAACGCGAACAGACAGTCTTATTTCATGATACAAGGCGATATAATCGAAGCTTTAAAAGTAAACGGTGCGATTTAAGTGTTGATTGACAAGTATTGTACTGTGAATAACTGTGTTCATTTTTATTTGGTGTTTATTGTTAATTTTGGTTTAATTAGTACAAATTATTTCTATCCCGAACCCCAGCTCGTAACATTATTTTGGAATGGTAAAAAATACACGTGTTGTATTGTATGGCTTTTACTGCAAATTATTGTGTTCAGATCCTGCTTGGACAGGAGATGAAAAATAGTTTGCAGCGCAGCTCAATATCCACACCCGCTGCTGTTTGTTTTAGGAAGCCCCACTTGACAGGGTTGGAAATACATCTTCATACTAATGTTTACAGTCGATTCAGGGATATCCAAGTGAACCACGGAAGGTAAAATCGGAAGGAACGGAAGGTAAACAGTGAGTGATATAGGACAAGTATTTTCCCAGAGTTTACATTCGGCGTCGCTTCGCCGCGTCAGTTGGGTTTATTGATAGGAACTCTGCATATTAAAAAACAGTTCAAGCCGTCGTGTTGGTAGTTAGACACCATACAAAGGATACGTTTGAACTGGTATATAATTTTGTCCCTAAACCCTCCACGAGGGTCTGAGACAATTAAGATGTTTGGATTTTCCTAACCTTCTCAAATCTACCTGTTTCATCATTCGGTTCCATTTTATTCTTTTTGGCACCCCTAAAGTGGGATAAAATGGTGGATAAGTCCTGTTTTGCTTTTACAGTTCGAGTATTAGCGAAGCATTAAGAGGCTGAATAATGAATACTCTGGCTTTGGCAATTGGAATCGTGTATTTGATATTTGAATATTTGAAACACCGATTTCTAATTAAATATTCATGGAGATTAGCTCGCAATGGCCTTGCCTTTTAACTATCTATGAGTCGCTAACTTGTCACTGATTATTCAGAAGGTAATTTTCATACATACCGAGATTAGCATCATTGAGTGCGTCATGATTTACTTCTCAAAACCAGAAAATGATTACCCAAATGATCGTTTGCCTCGAGAATTTGTTTGTTTGGTTGAACATACGAGTATCCGAAGATTCGTTGGCTGGAATGATAGTTCGCGATACATACGCTTTTTTGTATGTGTGTGAATAACCATAATGTAAAAAATAGCAATAATAGCATTCTTCTCGTCACATATAAAAGATACCGTAATTACTGTAATAACCTTATCAGAAAATTGAAGCATGAGTATAAAAAGAATCAATTCCTTAAAGTTCAGAATAATTCAAAAGCAATGTGAGATGCTATAAATTCAGTTTCAGACAGGAAATGTCAGTCACTGTCGGCAACAGAACCCTTGCATGTGTCAGCTAGTGCCAAACAGTCTGTAAACTGCGTCAATCGATATTTCGTTAATATTGGTAAAGACGTGGCTTCTAAGTTAATTCCTCCTGGTTCTGTGATAGTTAATAATAATGGAGTAACAGCTTCAAAGTGCAACTCAGTTGGAATTGAATCTGTTAGCCAAGAACAAGTGTCAGCGATCATGAAATCGCTTCGGAGTAACTGTGCAACTGGTTGGGACAATATCCCAGCTTCAGTTATTAAACTTTCACAGAAAGTCTTGGTAGCACCCATTACACAAATTGAGAAAACACCAGTAGCTATTGAAAGGTTGCCTACCTTTCAATAGCTACTGGTGTTTTCTCAAATAGTTAAAAAAAAGCTTTAGTAACTCCTGTATTTAAGAGCGGGGACAGAGCACATGTTACGAATTATAGGTCTATTTCGGTGCTGAGTGCATTATCTAAAGTCTTCGAAAGAATTCTGAATAACTATTTAACGAAGTATCTCGCTACTTTCTCCAGAATTTCCGACAACCAATATGGCACTTTAACTAAAGATGCTATTACAAACTTTAATAACGCAGTATTTGATAGACTGGATAACGGTTACAAGTGTTTCGGTATATTTTTGGATATGTCGAAAACGTTTGATATGGTGTTTGTTCCATTACTCCTATCTAAACTAGAGCTCATTGGGGTTCGAGGACTGAGTTTGGATATATTTAAATATTACCTCTCTAATCGCACTCAGATAGTTAAAATTGACGATGTTGTGAGTGAGGAAGAGCAAATCGAATATGTAGTCCCACAGGGAAGTAATCTCGGCCCTACGTTGTTCATAATTTATGTCAACGACCTGTCTAGGATGAGGCTTGATAATTGTGATATCTTTACCTACGCTAACGATACAGCCTTATTAATTTATGCGAGGAACTGGTTGGAAGCCAAGTCTTTGGCCGAAAATAACCTGAGAGAAGTAATGTTATCGTTATCCTCAAACCTCCTTACTCTAAATGTAAACAAAACAAAGTTATTACGCTTCTATCTACCATATTTTCCTACACCACCAACTGAAACCACAACAATAACGACTCATGCATGTAACAACCCAATTATGAATTGTTCTTGCCCGCTTTTAGCAAAAGTTTCCAGTATAAGATATTTATGTGCTATGATTGACGAAAGATTGGACTGCAGCACTCAAGTTATAAATCTTGCTGGGCGAGTAAGAAGATTACTTTATATTTTTTTTTAATCTTCGTCATTCTGCCGATGTATTAGTAATGCATACAGTATATATTTAACTATGTCAATCAATTTTAGTTATTGTATACCTGCATTTTAGAGTTTATCTGAGTTTTATAAGTACCTTCCGTACTTATAAAACTCTGTTTTTGTAATTGGAAAGTGCCCAGAGACACCTCCTTAAAGCTATACACTGCAAACCGCGTTACTACCCGACTACAGACCTATATCGGGAAAGCCAGATTTTAACTGTTACACAATTGATTATCCTACGTACCATCATTCGGTGACATTCACAACTTCCCTTTAATAAAAATATTTTACAAAAAAGACGCGGAGTGTTTGTTTGTCCTCCTGTTCAATGTAGGACCAAATTTGCACTACGTCAATATATCGCACTAAGTTCTAGAATGTATCGGGCACGCCGCAATTGCGGCGGAAAGACCCCTCTTTGAGGAGTGGCTAGATCGGCATCACGGCGTCCTGACCTACCGCATGACGCAGGTCCTCACCGGACACGGAAGTTTCGGGAGGTACCTGTGTCTGATGGGAAAGAAGGAAACACCTGGGTGTCACCACTGCGAGGGTCGCCCTGAGGACACCGTAGAGCACACGGTGCAAGACTGCCCCGCCTGGGCAGAGCACCGACGTGTCCTCACGGCGGCGATAGGCGGAGACCTCTCGCGCCCGGCATTGGTCGAGGCCATGCTGCGGGGCGAGAGGGAGTGGGAAGCGGTCGCCTCCTTCTGCGAAGCAGTCATGCTTCCGAAGGAGGAGGCGGGCCGCGTGAGGGAGAGGATGGCGTCCTCCCTCCAGCCCAGTCGCAGTGGTAGACGCCCACGGCGTCGGACGTCGGCCGACGATCTCCGGCCACCGTAGGCGCGGGCATGCGGACAGCGAGTAAAGGGCAACTCGCTGTCCGACCATGGACCATGCCCGGGTCGACGGCGCGTCGTGTTCCACGCGCGCCTCAAAGAGCGTCAGCAACATGACGAGGCCCCCTCTGCAGAGGGCCGAAGCCTGCCGGGGTCGTGGGACTCATCCCGTTACCGTGGCCCCGGTACGTAAAGGGTTATTGAAGGAACACCGTGGATTTTAGTCAGTAAAAGTCTGACAGTCCCTCCCACCCTGCCCGGGGTGGGAGGACTTATTTGATAATTTTACCACATAAAAAAAAAAAAGTTCTAGAATTTATAACGAAATTAATAAAACATTCTCACTATATAGACTAAATAAATATAACTTGAAAATTAAACTAACTAATTGGCTTAAGTCCTTAAATTATGAAGAGACAGAAAAGCTCATGTTAATTAATAAATAAAATAGACAGTGAATAGAATAGAATATAATAGTTTTAAGAAATAGTTAAGTAAGTATAGACAAGTTTAATTAAAGGAGTTCAATGTTACAAATGTTTGGCTCATAATTATTGTAATGACAATAGAGTGGAGAGCCACCGAATCCCAAAATACGGGTTCGTCTCAGTTTGGGAATCAGTGTGCTATGTTTGGTTGCTACACTGTACAATGATTTAACCATATATGGCAAAGAGTGCCATATACTCGTAATTCTGTTACATATCTACTTTTTGTACTTTTGATTAAATAAATTTATTTATTATTATTATTTTTCTTGCATACATGGCATTTCTCCCATCTCAGTGGGTATTAAAGCCATAGCCTGAAACCAAGTGCGTTTATATTTAAAACTAGCTATTGCCTGCAACTTAGTTCGCGTGGGAGGCCTTTCCCGCGTGAATTCCGATCCCGTAGGAATTTCGGGATAAAAAGTATCCAATGTCCGTCTCCCAGTTTAATTAAGCTAGTTGTGCTACCTCCATACCAATTATCAGCCAAATCGGTTCAGCCGTTCTTGATTTATAAATAGTATAACTAACACGACTTTCTTTTATATACATATATATATAGATTTAGGTGTTTAGAAATTTGCGAGCTAGCCGGCATATATTTAATAAGACTGTATTATTATCTTGATCGGGAGGAAAAAATTTATGCAACAAACTTCCACAGAACACATCTGTCTGATAACTTAGAAAAACTTAAATATATGCAAGATTGTGCTTAGACACACAAATATTTAGTTCTCTTTAGACTTATTTACTTTCTACCAACATGGTCAAACAATGGTTTTCCTAGAACCACGGCAGACAGTAACATAGTGCTGGTTTTTAGCGACAAGTGAGTGCCGGCGCGGCGCTGACATGATTATTCTAACGGGTCTTCCAATAGGCACGTCCGAACTTTGACAGTTAGTAGTGGCTATCTTGTTGAAGCTACATCTGTCAAATTGGTTGTCATTTATTCATTCTGTTTTGCCAAATCATCATGGATAGCTATAGCATTCAACAACACGTGCAAATGATAAAATTGTTTTATCAAAATGAGTGTTCTGTTCGAGCAACGCACCGCGCGCTTCGCCCATTTTACGGTCGCCATAATCGTCCTACCGGGAGGACTATTCGACGTGTGGTGGATAAATTTGAGTCCACAGGTTCGGTAAATGATCAACCAACACACGTACGTCAACGAAACGCAAGGTCTTCCGAAAACATCGCCGCTGGCCGTGAGAGTGTGCAGGAGAATCCGAGGCAGTCGATTTCGCGTCGCTCACAAGAACTCGGCCTTTCACAGACCACAACTTGGCGAATTTTGCGTCGTGACTTGGGCCTGCACCCGTATAAAATTCAACTCACCCAGGAATTGAAGGTAAACGACCATAGACAACGACGTGTGTTCGCTGAATGGGCACTGGAGCAGTTAGCAACTGACCGTAATTTTCACAGAAAAATTATCTTCAGCGATGAGGCCCATTTCTGGATGAATGAGTACGTAAACAAACAAAATTGTCGAATTTGGGACGATACCAATCCACATGAGATCCAAGAGCGTCCAATGCATTCCGAAAAAGTTACAGTTTGGTGTGGGTTTTGGGCTGGCGGCGTCATCGGGCCATATTTCTTTGAGAACAACGTTGGCCAGGCCATCACTGTCAACGGCGAGCGCTATAGGTCGATGATTACCAACTTTTTTTGCATGAACTGGATCATCTGAAGACCAACGAGATGTGGTTTCAACAAAACGGCGCTACGTGCCACAGAGCTCATGCCACATTGAATATTCTGCATGAGAGATTTGAGGGCATGGTCATCTCACGTGGAGCTGATGTGAACTGGCCACCGAGATCTTGTGACTTAACCCTGCTAGACTTTTTCTTGTGGGCTTTTCTTAAGCCGCAGGTCTATGCGAATAAACCACAAACCACAGCGGCTCTCAAAGCCAATATAACCTATGCCATAGGTCGAATTCAGCCTGATTTATGCGCAAAAGTCATGGAAAATTGGATATCTCGCATGCGCTCTGCCGTGGCGGACACTCCACACATATATATACATATATTATATTCCACACATAATGGCATCACTACATCTTTCAAATAAAAAAATAATTTCGATAATATCTCACACACATTTTGTTTTATTTAAATTTAAAGATAGGACACGCTTAATGAAAGACCCTGTATAAACCTGATAAAATAGATATTTACTAATAACTTTTGCCCGCAATTTTGTTCGCGTGGGAGCGTGAAAAACTTTTCTATGTCCTTCCCAGGGTCACAAACTATTCCTAGGAGAAATTTTATCTAAATCGGTTCAGCGGTCTTAAAAAAAAAGGTAACAGACAGATAGACAGACAGAGTTACTTTCGCATTTATAATATTAGTATAGATACCATTATACTATACAATTATGCATTACCTAAACCAACATTCAATATTCCTCGTTCAATTATTTATTATGCGACAAAATTATTTGAGACCGTTTAAAGGGATAGCATATTGAATCAAGCAAACAAACCCGTGCTGTTCTTAGTATCTTATAGCTCAGCAAACACTGTGAAGAAAACTATTTATAAGATAGTATTCTCGTGAGAGACAAGAAGCGGAGCACGAAATACAATAATGCCATGAAAAACATAACTTGTAAAAAAAAAAACAAATCTCGCAACTCAGTTCTTCTACTAACTACTGCATGCCTTGGAATGCTCGATAAGTTGCCTAAAAACACAAAACGGTACCCATTTAACCCTTTTTTTCTCGTGATGGATATCATCATGTATGACCTTCTTCCTGGGGTGGGCAAAGAGGTCGTACTGACTAAATCTTATCATATGCTTACCATATCTTAGCTTATTTAGCTTATCATATGGAGAGCAGGAGCATTTAAATACGACCCGCCGTTGTTGGACCCGACTGGTCTGGCCGGAGACGACGCGACGGCGCGTCGTGTTCAACTCGCGCCTCCATGTGCAGTCAGCACTATTGACGGAGCTCGATAGAGCCATTGCCTGCTAGAGTTACGGAAATATTCTAACGAAATACCGCGGCCCTAGATCGGATCATCGGATCACAAGGGCAACAGAAGCCGGCAGAAGACGGCTGGGACCACCCACACTTGGTTGAAATACCGTCTTGTCACACCAAGCGCTTCTCCTCCACATTTATTGTGGGCACAGCCAAACTGTGGAATTCTCTACCGGCTTCTGCGTTCCCTGCCACTTATGACCTTTCAGCCTTTAAAACAAGAGTAAACATGCATCTTCTGGGCTCGCTCGTCCCATCGTTACCATCAGGCTAGATCGAGGTAGGTCAAGAGTGGGTTCATACATAAAAAGAAGAATGGACAGAGTGGGTTTTAGTCAGTAGAAGTCTGACATTCCCTTCCGCTTAACCCAGAGTGGGCGGAGTCACTCAATGATATTCCCACCGGAAAAAAGGCCCCGTCTGATCAAGGTGGTGGAGGTACAGTGTTACGCTCTTACAAGATTGTGGAGCTCAGGCAGTTAGTCGCTCGATCTATACTAATATTATAAAGAGGAAAACTTTGTATTTTTGTATGTTTGTATTGAATAGGCTCAAAAACTACTGGACCGATTTCAACATTTCTTTTACCATTACTTAGAGGGATTCTTCCGAAACCGTATAGGCTATATTTTATCCCGGAAAATAGATAGGATTTTTCGTGGTAGTGAAAACTGTGGAGTAAGGCGTCGAAAAAACTGCCGTACGTTAACGATTCTCGCGAACGCTGCCTATATTTAATATAAACATTGCACCCGTGCGAAGCCGGGGCGGGTCGCTAGTGTGAAATATTATGACCCAGTTGCCTTTAGTTAGACTTGAAGTCGAACCCGATGTAGTTAGAAAAGGCCAGGCCAATTTATCGCAACAGCTATAACTACACAGTGAAACTTAGTTAAGCAAAGCTTCAAAAAAGTAACCTCAAAATCGTAATAGACTTACGAAAAATTACCCGCAAACTGTCGGAACACCGATCCACCCCAACTTTATATTGTTTTTACCATAATAATAATTAAGATGCGGAAAAACTCCGGTTAAGTTCAGAAAAAACGTAACGATCCGGATAACTGGGTCAATTACTTGGGTTATCGTTAACCTGCCCGTTTATAGGGACGCTATAAACATTTTCAGCGTTCACCTTTTATCAGCTTCTTTCTAGTTACCTGTACTGGCTTTTATTGTTAGTTACAAGAAGGAAAAATAGACAGCTTAACTCGCTTTTAAGGTACTGCAGTATTGATACTCCTTACTTCAAATATGATGAGGCGTGCTTGAATTCACTGGTCTCTCTAAACATGTACCCAGGTTGCCCCTTAATAAATAAAATATATATTCCGATAAAAATACCTATATAATAATCTCAAGACTCACCCGAAAATAAGACTTTCCGATTTCAGTATGTTTGTTTAACGCGAATATTTGGATATGACGGAGAGACAGCGTCGTATGTGTTTTTAAAAAGTGTGACGTCAGCTCAGCTGACGTCACGAATGTTGTCTTGGTGATCTCATGTTTGATTTTTAAATAAAAGCACTTGTTAATGTTACCGGAGACCCGTTTATTCAACTGACAACGTAACGACTTTACATAGAGGTCCGCACTGTCCAGCGGCTCGAACAAGAATGAATCTGAATGAATCTAGCGCTCACAGTGCGGCCTTATACATATAGAGGGATTGTCACACATGTACCCACATTTTCAAGTTAAATATTAAACTACTTAAATTACAATGCTTTAAGTTGAAACATGTTAAACGTTAATTTTACATCTTAAAAATCAATTAATAGTATGTAAAACAATCAAATTATTAAACATTAATCATTTCAATTATTTTAATAGACAAATTATTGTATTTGCGCCGATAGATATAATACAAGATTTATATATTTTCTTTTTTCATGTTTTGTTCTTTGCTCGTGGGCAAAATATGATACATGCACAGTGCTCTTCTTTAAGTAATAGGGCACTTAGTGTTAAGTTAGAAATGATATATGTAGGTATACCGTACATATACAACGTGTAACGGAAACCCCATATCTATCCAAAAGGGCTGAAGACAACATCTGGTATGGAGTCTTTATGCACAGTTTCAGCACAAAATAACTGACTCAAAGAATTGATACCAAATTATTGGTTTCATATATTTCTTGAATACCAATCATAACAAACGTGTCACAGCAATACGAGGGTCAATTACTTTCCACGTCACTTGCCAATAACACGACAATTCTTTTCGTTCTTCTTAATTTGAAAAATTCGGTCTCTGGTATCAGTGTATTGGAATTTGTAATAAGTTCTACACACGTAGATTTAGGATTACAAAACCCTTGCCATATCGTTTGTTATCATCCAAAGAAGTCATGCACTTGGTATGTACATACCCTTTAAATTACACGTTGTATATATATATATAAAATAATTATATTATAATTCATACAAATACTATGAAAAACAAAGTTAGTTTGCGTAGTTAATACGGAACCCTTCATGGGCGAGTCTGACTCGCACTTGGCCAATTTTTTACTTGTTGAATCATTATTTGTTTTACTGTTATGGTGTACAATAAAGAATATATCTATCTATCAAAGAAGCCTTTCAAATCACTTATCGCGACACAAACAGGGTCCGTGATCCGTTTTATCAAAACCACCTCGCAATTTTAAACACACCGCGTGTTGGGCTAATGGATTTCAATTAGCGTACTTTGCAGGAGTAAAACCACTGAAAATTAAAGTACAGAAGGTTGACCTGGAAAAATAGGACGTAGGTCTCCCCTCTATGAATGGCCGCGGGGCATGTCTGACATGATCCCTCCCACCCCCATTCGCATCTGACTAAGGACTATAATATACTGGTTTTTTCAAGAAACTGCGCTGTGGTTTCGCAACTGGCTTGCTGAATATATGGAAAGCTCGATTCACGTCAGAATAAATGTTGGTATAGATATAGCCATACATACATTCATTCAATAATTCCAGATCTAGCTGCACCTACGTATATATTAGTCTATATGTTAGTAAACGCACCAACGATCCATGAGTAGTTCCCAGACAGTGTTATTATTTTTTTCATAAAAAATAATCTATATAGAGCTGTCGAGAAATATCTTAAAATAGCACACACAGTATTTCATATCTATCAAATAAGTGAAAACAGCCGCACCCATACATTGATGTGTATGTACGGCGCGGCGGCGTCCTCAAACAAATGCAGATCGTGAATCTAACGTGAGATGTGTATGTGTGCGTGCGATTTCACTAGTTGTATAGAGTGGAACTTCTGTATCCATTTACTCTATGTTAATACATTAATTACATTATATATAACCATATAAGTTTCCAATAATGCATAACGTTTAATAACAAAAGGTTAAACACAACGATAATGTTGGGTAGACCAATGACATGTCCAAATTAATTATTATTTATAACCATCGGCACGAAACTTTAGCGGTGACCGTTATTGCGCAGAAGTAAAAATTAAGGTACCTGAGGGGGGCTAGCGGAATGAAGGGCGGGCGTGCGTAGCGCCGATTGGCTCTCCAGCCGCATTATGTTCCCCGCGCCGATACGACACTCCGCGCACATCCCGTGTACAGTCGCGTCATTAATTGTATTGTTATTGCTGTTAATTTTTGTTGTTGTTTTTTTTGGAAGTTTGAATTTGTTTGTTAAATTTAGTTTTTTAGTTTGTTTGTGACTTTAAAGTGAATATACCTAGAAGAAATACTGTTTTGAAAAGACAATCAAGGAAAATGGTTTATGACGTTAATTGCTTTTTAAAAAGGGAATCTAACGAATTAATTGATTCTTTGAAACAAATTAAAAGTGAGATTGACGAAGTTACAAATACTTTACTCAGTCATTCGGACAGCATCACTGTAGATTTGAGAATGGTTCTCTGTAGATTCGGATTCACTGTAGATTCTCTGATTCAGATTAGACTTAAATCTAAAATAAAAATGTTCAAATTAACAATTTTTTTTTTTTTTATTCTCCGCACAAAACTTGTTAAAAATTATATCTTAGGTACCTACATTAATCATTAATCCTTGGACATTGGCATTGGAGATAAACTATTTATTAAAGTATAGGTAATATTATTTGCATGCGCGACAGTACTCATGCGCAGCTATCCTCTACATTTCGTTCAGCGCTAGACCTACTATTTGACATTACATTAAAATAATGTTATTAATGTTATTTAGCTAATAATTGTATTGCGTGCGCGACAGTACACATGCGCAGCAATCCCCTCCGCGTATCGTTCAGCGCTAGACTTACGTGCCGCTACTTATACCAGTTACATCGCTGTGATTATTTTGTTCAGAGTCTGGTTTTGATGGGTGTGCTTTTATATATCTGGAATACAATTACACAGTTTATTTGTATTTTGAATTTTATATACTTATAATACTGTATGGATTGTATAATGAAATCTTTCAATAAATCTATGCCCGAAGTTGACATCTACTACGGCTCCCTTAATGACTTCAAAACTAATATACTGGAGTCTCAAAGAAAGCACCCCGACAATGTTATGTAAAATAAGAAGTGTTTAGGTTTTTAATGTGTTCGATTCAATTTTTTATTGACAATGCTTGTGTAGATCCATATCCATACTTAATATTATAAATGCGAAAGTAACTCTGTCTGTCTGTTACCTTTTCACGCCTAAACTGCTAAACCGATTTAGATGAAATTTGGCACGGGAATAGTTTAGGATCTTGGGGAGGACATAGGATAGTTTTGATCTCGGAATTCCTAAGGGATCGGGAATTACGTGGGAAAAGCTCCCACGTGAACGAAGTCGCAGGCAAAAGCTAGTCTTTAATAGTTTACCTTTAATCGATTTAATTTAATTTTGTAATTTAATTCTAACTATTTTTTTAATCTTATCAATTATGTTGAATGCTGGTTTTCCAATCATTTGCGACTGTAAGGTTGTAGACTATATTTGTAATTAATACCCACGAAATGCTGTGTACGGAAGCTGTTGATGATCTTAAATAAATGAAAAATAAATAAAAAACCTATGTCATTCCAATATTAAATAAAAAATATTATTAAGAAGCAAATAAAAACGACCATCTGAGAAAAATTGGATGAGATAACCAACGTAGTAATCTATATCGAGAACATCGAAATCGGTTCAAGCATTTAGAAGCTATGGAAGAATGAAGGAGCTTACAAACATGCATCCATACTACATATTATATGTCTGTTACTTTTTCACGCTTAAAGCGCTGAAACTAAAAAAAATGAAAAAAAAATTGATGAAATTTTTTTCTGTGTCGGGCTGTGTTTCTTCCAGTTTGTGTGTGTTTTGTTTTGGGCTAATATCTGCAACAACCAATTTAAATGAGACTCACTGGACGATAGAAGAGATTTTCCATAGGGCTACTTATAGGCTCCTTTTTATACCCGATTTCTCTTGGCAAATTTAAGCAAACCTCGAACGCAAGAAAAATAGCAAGGACAGTATTTTCAAAAGAAAAAAAATAATTAAAAAAAAAATTGGCCAATTGCGAGTCGGACTCGCCTATGAAGGGTTCCGTAGTAACTATAATAAATATAATACCTATACTTAATATATTTATTAGAAAAAAAAAAAAAAACCTTACAAATTTCTTAAAACTAGCTTATTTACAATTTTTACAACTACGCCAAATAACTTTGTTTTTCATAGTATTTGTATGAATTACAAAGTTATATTTGCGGTTTTATAAAATATACATATCTCAAAAACTGCTGACTCGATCTCGTTCAAACCAATTTTAGTTGAAAGTTTACATTAAGTTCTACAACATATGATTTACTTAGATTTTTCACTTCATTATTATAGAAGTTAGAGGGGGTGGACACACATTTTACCACTTTGGAAGCGTATATCTTTTAAACGAATAACTTTATGAAATAGTCATTTTAGAAACCTTAATGTCATTTTTAAATACCTGTCTATAGATACCACACACGTATAGGTTTCATGAAAGAAAATATTTTCAGTTTCAGTTCCATGTATGGGGAGCCCCCTTTATTTTAAATATTTTTTAATTTTCTCTTAAGATCGGAAAGCGGTTCACAGAATACATCTAACTACGAAGTTTTACATATATAGTCTTAATAGTTTCGGAATAAAATGGCTGTGACATACGGACGGACGGACAGACAGACAGACGGACACACATGTCGAAATTATAAGGGTTCCGTTTTTTGCCATTCGGCTACGGAACCCTAAAAAACGATGGCTTGTTTATTCCGACCCGTCAATAGCAAACATCAACGCGAAAAAAGTCGTGGGAGGGCCTATAATTTTCAAAAGTAAAAATACATACTCTTTTTGAAAAAAAAAAAAGCATAGATTTTTCCATTCCGACCCGTCAATACACTCTGGTCACAAGTGGTTTACATGGTGCAATGGCGCTGCGCTGATAACAATTATCGCTACGCCTCCGATGGCCCATATTTAATTACGACATCGTTTCATTTCGACGTGTCCAACTGCGATGCGGTCAGCTCTCAAATAGAAATGGAGACGTGGTTATGTTAAATGGGTAGGTATTATGATGATCTATTATAGGAACCGTGAAGCTTTGAAAATGAAATTAAAACTGTTTCTTTTCTATAACGTGCAATCGTTGATACTATTTCTGTTAACTTCTCTCTTTTTAGAAGTGGGTTAAAAACAAAACGTCTTCTGTGTGTCAAAAGTTTTCTGAAACTCGAGACTGTAACATTTATATACATTTGATTATCATCACTTACTATCAGGTGAGATGTTGGTCAAACGCGAGCCTATTATCAATAAAAAAATATACAACGTGTAAAGGAAACCCCATATCTATCCAAAAGGGCTGAAGAAAACATCTGGTATGGAGTCTCTATGCACAGTTTCAGCACAAAATAACTGAGTCAAAGAATTGATACCAAATTATTGGTTTCATATATTTCTTGAATATCAATCAAATCACAAACGTGTCACAGCACTACGAGGGTCAATAATTTTCCACGTCACTTGCCAATAACACGATAGTTCTTTTCGTTCTTCTTAATTTGAAAAAATCGGTCTCTGGGGTCAGTGTATTGGAATTTGTAATAAGTTCTACACACGTAGACTTAGGATTACAAAACCCTTGCCATATCGTTTGTTATCATCCAAAGAAGCCATGCACTTGGTATGTATATAACCTTTAAATTACACGTTGTATTGTTGCATGAGAAATATTTTGGATTAATCGGTAGTACATACGTACGGTAGTTAATCCCATACGTTCCGGTATTTTTGAAAATCACATTTTCTAAGCCTCGATTCTATGAAACTGCGCTTTTAAGCATATTGTTTTCTCTATAAAACTACAATAAAGGCTCTCGTCGTCTCTACGTGAGAAAAAAACTAAAACATGGAACATGAACATGCATATCTAATAGGTACTTACTGGAAGATTATATATATCTACATCATAAATGATTGTCCTTAAACCATCGATAAGATTTTGACGAAACTTAGGCAGATTGTTTTCAAGTGACGTGGGAGGGCTTCTGGACCAAAAATGCACTGTTGTATATGCTTTTTACGTGATCGATCCGTGGGCAACAGTTACTATTGCAAAAAATTGCTCGGCTTAATGCTGGTTCGGCTCTATAGGTACCACTACTTTATTTTATCAGTGAGAAAATCATGAAATGACTCCTCCCGCTTTAATAATAAATAATAATAATAATAATATCCTTTATTTCACCAAAGCCATTACAATAATAAAATAACCATAAAAAAGTTCGAAAAAAAGACTTATTCTATGAAGTCCAAAGAGATGGAAATACCCTGACTCCTAAATTAGGTGTAAGTTCCTGTGACTGAGTCAGTGATTCCTTGAAAACTATAACAGCAAAATAATTATGCTTCTTTCAGTTAGGACGTTAATTACAAAGCAAATGGTGAGAGATACCAATAACTTGTACAAAAAAAGTTTTTTCTTTGGGTGGATTGTCTGACTTGCACTGACTAAAAACTCACCCTGTTTCTACAGTTGCCCTTACATTCCGGGGCCCCAGTATCTCGTTGAAACATCCTACTACTAACAGACTACTATTAAACTATGGATCTAAGTGATAGTTTAGTAGTATTCAAGTATACCTATTAAAAACATGTTCCCTCTGCTAACGCCATTCTCTTCATTTTCAACCGACGACAAAAAGAGGAGGTTATCAATTCGACGCGTATATTTTTTCTTTTTTTTTTTTTATGTATGATCATCGAGTACTCGAAGACGGCTGAACCGATTTGGAAAATTCTTTTTTTGTTCGAATGGGTATACTTCGAAATTGGTACCACTATCACCAAAGTCAGGATCTGATGATGGGATCCTGGAGAAATCGAGGGAACTCTTCAAATATTATAGGCACACCTATGGCGTTTTGGGTATTTCTTATAGTAACTTGTGCAGTTGCTCTCAAAAAGTACCATTTGGGGAAGTGGAACTGATGATGAAGACCACAGATGGCCACCGAAACTACTCAATAATAGGTATTAAGTGGATTGCGATTCGATTATTTGAATATGGATGTTAAGCACTTTATGCTCGTCACAATGCATATGGTGATGTAGAGCTGATGGTGAAGTACCAGGAGAACTCCTCAACAATTAACGGCCCAGCATTGGGAAAAGCAATATTTTGTAAAAGGTTATAAGTAGTTGACATTTAGGCTCTTGTAACTAGGTAAATTAAAAATCATCCAACTAAAAAGAGTGAAAAAAAAACTTTTTAACAAAAAATTAAACCGACTCCCAAAAAACACTGCAAAGTGAAAAATAACTTTAATTTCGGAAGTCGGTGCCAAAAACGAAAAAACAAAAATAAAGACACCGACTACCGAAATTAAAGTTATTTTTCACTTTGCAGTGTTTTTTGGGAGTCGGTTTAATTTTTTGTTAAAAAGTTTTTTTCAGTTGATGTAATATATTCAGACTATAACGTACAAAAATGTAATAAATTAATAAATAAAATCTAATGAGACTAAAACCCCTACTCTATGAGGGGGGAATGGGCGTAATCTACCGCGACTTTCACCAACCTACACTTAGGTTGGTGAAAGTCACATGTCTTCGGATTTTCTAATCTAGTACATGCCACTTTTTCCCGATTTTTTATTTTTTTATTATTCTAGGTGAGCCTACACTTGACCTCAATCTCGCCTGATGGTAAGCGATAGATGAGGTCTACGATGGAACACAACAAGCAAGCCCAGAAGATGTCTGTTCACTCTTGCTTTAAAGGCTGAAAGGTCATAAGTGGCAGGGAACACAGAAGCCGGCAGAGAGTTCCACAGCTTGGCTGTGCGTAAAATAAATGTGGAAGAAAAGCGCTTGGTGCGACTAGACGGTATATCAACCAAGTGTGGATGGTACCCAGCGGTGCGTCTGGTAGTGAAAGGGAGATGAAGGGATCAGGTCATGGAGCTCTTGCGCACATTCCCCTTAGTAAGATCTGTAGAAGACCGACAGGCAAGCAACGTTTTGCCGATGAGTCAGGCTATGAAGCTTGCCCACTTGCGTCTCGTCACCTATTCATCATCGTTAGCTTTTTGGCTCTGCGCTTGATCGAGTCGAGTGCAATAAGTTGGTATTTTGCAGAGCCATCCCACAAGTGGCCGCAATACTCCATGCAGTAACGGACTTGTGCTTTACAGATTCAAATATTTTCTTTCATTGTTTGAGAGCAATCATAATGATGAAAATAACACAAGTAATGTACCCACCTGAGTTCGAACCTAAGATTTGTAACCTCGTAAGTCGTTGAAGTAGTTGTAAAAAACCTATACAATGTGTGTAACCAGATCTTTTCATACCAAAACAACACGATGTAAACGAGTTTATGCGAAGTTTATTACAAATTGTTCTCCATAGAGAGTAGCTGTAAATGGTAATTGAAATAAAAGCATTGAAATTGGGTTGGAGTCAATTAGTAGCATGTCCAAAAAGTACGAAAACTAGACTTTACCGAAAGTCCTACATTATAAACAAGACCTAAAAATAACTCGACTACTGCGGTATAAACATAAACTGTCAGTTAGTACCAATAAAGGGGTTAAGAACCAAGACCTCACTTCAAAATTACTTTTAAGCGAAAGTTTGTTAAAACTTTACTTAGTAAACAGATTCGTTTCGGAGACGTTATTTAATTCTCTCGAAAAACTTTTAATGAGACCTTCATTGTAAAGTTTTCGTCCTTTTTCTCTTGTCTGGTACACCTCTGGTCCTCATGTTCGCATTAAGATGAAAGGGAAATTTGATAATCGTTTATGTTCCTCAATATCGGGTTCAAGAGTATCTTCTGAGAAGCTTGACCAAAAAATTATCTTTAACATAAATAAGTTGAAACAGAATCTTGAGATGTTTTATATTTTGTTTCAGAATTGTGCTGTTATAATGTCTAAGTGTTGAGCATATTTTTTACAAACTGTCAAACCTCACTTTGAGAATTTCGTAGTTCTTCTCCACTTAACCACACCTTTGTAAAATAAGTAAAAATACAGACCAGAAGAAGAAGTACCTGAGTCACAGAGGGATACACACTACAGTCGCGATACAGGAAACAGAGCTTCATTATTTCTCCATCTCCCTTTCACTACCGGTCTACTAGACGCACGGCTGGGTACCACCTACACTTGGTTGATATACCGTCTTGTCGTACCAAGCGCTTCTCCTCCACATTTATTGTGCGCACAGCCAAGCTCTCTCTCTCTGCCGGCTTCAAGCTCTCTCTCTCTGCCGGCTTCTGTGTGTGTTTCAGCCTTTAAAGCACGAGTGAATAGGCATCTTCTGGGCTCGCTCATCCCATCTTAGACCTCATCTATCGCTTACCATCAGGCGAGATCGAGGTCAAGAGTGGGCCCATCAGTAATAAAAAGAAATATAACATTTTAATTGCTTATAAATATTTTCGATTGACTGATTGAGTCGACGGAGCGTCGTGTTTTTGGACGAATCATTTGATAATTTCCCCCCCGAAAACAAAAAAGTAAAGGCTAGGTAACTAACATTTTCCGAACCCAAGCGTGATAAAGGCGACTAATAACGTCAAAAATGTACTTATGGCCTGGATATATGCAACGTGTAATTTAAAGGGTATATACATACCAAGTGCACGGCTTCTTTGGATGATAATAAACGATATGGCAAGGGTTTTCTAATCCTATGTGTACATGTGTGGAACTTATTAGAAATTTCAATACATTGATACCACAGACGGAATTTTTCAAATTAAGAAGAACGAAGAGGATTATCGTTTTATTGGCAAGTGACGTGGAAAGTTATTGACCCTCGTAGTGCTGTGACACGTTTGTTATGATTGGTATTCAAGAAATATAGGAAACCAATAATTTGGGATCAATTCTTTGAGTCACTTATTTTGAGCTGAAACTTTACATAGAGACTCCATACCAGATGTTATCTTCAGTCCTTTTGGATAGATATGGGGTTGCCGTTACACGTTGTATATAGCACAATCACAAGATCAGTCTCTTATTTTTATAAAGGAGAACAAACAATGTGTGTAGAATTCACATTACTAGCAATCTTGTTAACCCCTCCAACTAAGTTAAATAATTATGCTTATGTCGAACCCGCGATCTCTCGATCACAATTCCGGCACCTAAACTAATAGGCCATTGACACTTCAATTTGACATTTCATCGAGAGCCTCTGATAGTCACTTCTTCCGGTTATATTCAAACTAAATAAAAACTTTTTTACAAAAAAATTAAACCGACTCCCAAAAAACACTGCAAAGTGAAAAATAACTTTAATTTCGGTAGTCGGTGTCTTTAGTTTTGTATTTTCGTTTTTGGCACCAACTTCCGAAATTAAAGTTATTTTTCACTTTGCAGTGTTTTTTGGGAGTCGGTTTAATTTTTTGGTAAAAAGTTTTTATTTCACTCTTTTAAGTTGGTCTATTTTGAATTTACCTAGTTACCAGAGCCTAAATGTCAACTACTTATAACCTTTTACAAAATATTGCTTTTCCCAATGATGGGCTGTTAATTGTTGAGGAGTTCTCCCGATACTTCACCATCAGCTCTACATCACCATATGCATTGTGACGAGCATAAAGTGCTTAACATCCATATTCAAGTAATCGAATCGCAATCCACTCAATACTTATTATTGAGTAGTTTCGGCGGCCATCTGTGGTCTTCATCATCAGTTCCACTTCCTCAATGGTACTTTTTGAGAGCAACTGCACAAGTTACTATAATAAATACCCAAAACGTCATAGGTGTGCCTATAATATTTGAAGAGTTCCCTCGATTTCTCCAGGATCCCATCATCAGATCCTGATGTTTATGAAAATGGGACCAATTTCGGAGTATACCCTTTCAATCAAAAAAAGAATTTTCCAAATCGGTTCAGCCGTCTTCGAGTAATCGATGATCATACATTAAAAAAAAAGATATACGCGTCGAATTGATAACCTCCTCTTTTTGTCGTCGGTTGAAAATCAACCTTCAAGTGTACAACTAACTTTATCGTTAAATACTCCCCGTGAAGCCAACAGCCCCCATAATTACATAGTTGCTAGAACAAATAAAAATAATTAAATAAACCTATAAAGGGCCAACATTTTCCCGAACGACATCGTAAAAAGACACTATGAAAAAAATAACATCAAAAGTACTAAAATGTTTATAACTTTAAAGACTACCTTTAAATTAGTTAATGAACTTTTAAACACATCTTAAGGCCTTAATGTAAGCAGTTTTTTTGGGGCAAACGTCTGTTTTATTTAAGTGTTAAAGGGAAAATAGGGTTTTTCGCAGCCTTTTATTCTAAAAAACCGGGTACTAGGTTAAAGACTCACGTACAGGACTTGGGTTTACGATCCAATCGAATCTACACAATTGAGTCTATTACCGAAAATCCTCGTATCTTATCGTCCGTCTTCTAAATGCCTATTTTTAGATGAAAACTCGGATAAACAAATTCAAACATTTGATGTATTCTTTACTAGTACTTTTAATTTTTAGGGTTCCGTACCCCTGAAAAAAATACCATTGAGTATAGAAGAATCACTTTGTTGTCTTTCTGGCCGTCTGCGTCCGTGCATCTGTCAGTCAAGCCTTTTTTCTCAATAGAATGAAGATATCGAACTGAAATTTGTATTATCTACTTGGATCAAACGTCCCTTTGAGCTGTAAAAAAAAAAAAGCAAACTGGTAAGTCAATGCAATCAAAAGACATGACCGTTTATGTCACATTTTTTGGCATATATTACGATTTCACAAGGGAATCAAGAACCACATTGTATTTACCGTTGGTAAAAAGCAATGTCTTACAACATATATGCTTAAAGGAATTAACTGGAAATATGTAGTTAGTGCGGCGCGGTGAATGAACCTATGTACCTGACTACTAAGATAAGTTTATACGGAATCCTCTGCGCACGAGTCTTAAACGCACTAGACCAGACTGGTCAAGTGCGTTTCGGAGAGCGGGAGGACTCATTTTTAATTATTTTCCCCCGAAATCATATGAGAGCCGTGTAGAATAATGTTTCAAATGGGTTTTTAGGTAAAAAAACACACAGGTTTTAACTGCACAGACAATGCAAGCATTTTTTATCTAGCAATGTGGGTATAGTTCAGATTAGGTACTAGCAATCTTGTTGTTGTACAACTAAGCAAGTGTAATGAGTGGAGGTATTCCTCGAAGCGCTCCCGATAACATGGTAGTGCGCTCCGAGGAATAAAAAAGGAGCGCTTCATTAGGTGCGCTTCAAAATGGTAGCGCTTCGAGGAGTACCTCAATGAGTTCAAACCCGCGACCTTTCGATCACAAGTATGATATTTTAGCCAATAGGCTATTGATGCTTCATTATTGCCAGATATCCAAATAATCCTACTTAACACAACAAAAAGAAGTCTACCATCAAAATACGGCCATCACTCAAAGTAAAGATCGCAAGACCTACATACAAAATCACAAAGCCGTCACCGGCCATACTTCTTACCAGCTTTAGCGACAATGGAGTGGCCATATTTATATTCTGCGGACGTCCCAGTCTCGCCTATTAGTGATAAACAAAATTTATATGTACGCCGTCTTACACTTAAGGCTGGGTTGCATGATATAGCCTCGGGAAATCTCAAACATTACGACGTTATAAGGATCTCTGAGGTTTTCGTGGCGTGTTTTGAAAGAGATGTTTTTTTTTATTAAATAAGATTTTTTAGTTGATATGATTTGATACAATACTAAATAGATATTGTGTAACAAACTTATTAAGGTACATTTATCTACAAATCTGTATAGGTAGGGGTGAGCTTAAATGAATTCCAGAATTGCGATAAAACACCGTTCACCGACACAGTTTACAGAGTTCACCGTTCGCCTGTAAAATGTAAGACACAATTTCCAGCTTCTAATCGCTCACCTCTACGTTCTCTTAAAGGTAACATAACGAATAATATAATTTAAATCCTACATATATTATGTAAATCTAATTGTATCTGTATGTGATTTCAAAATAACTGTGTTATATCAAGTGAAATGTAAAACACAAAATAAAATTCTTTACATTTTTATTTGTCTGTGTTTCTTGGACTTGTGGGATGTCAACCATATGCACAAAACGTTTTGGGAATATTTTTGCAAATAAATGATTATCTTATCTAGCGCTGTGTACGCACAACGAAAGTAAACCAACATTAATAATTTCGAGCCGTACGGTTAAGGAGTGTTCCCTACCAGAGTCTTTGTTTCGTGATAACAATAACCTGGCGGTATCTAAATTAAGAGTGAATAGGTTACTACTTTAATAGGTTAGGTACTTCTAGATAAGCGTGCTTCATCTTCGACCACATCACTACTTACTCTCAGGTGAGATGATGGACAAACGCTAGCCAACGGTGATCAATAAAAAAAAACATTGATTTTTTTTTTTGTATATAGAAAGCTTGCGTTTGACCATAATCTCACCTGATGTTAAGGATAATGTGGTCGAAGATGAAGCACGCTTATCTAGAAGTACCTAACCTATTAAAGTAGTAACCTATTCACTCTTAATTTAGATACCGCCAGGTTATTGTTATCACGAAACAAAGACTCTGGTAGGGAACACTCCTTAACCGTACGGCTCGAAATTATTAATGTTGGTTTACTTTCGTTGTGCGTACACAGCGCTAGATAAGATAATCATTTATTTGCAAAAATATTCCCAAAACGTTTTGTGCATATGGTTGACATCCCACAAGTCCAAGAAACACAGACAAATAAAAATGTAAAGAATTTTATTTTGTGTTAAACACAGACTCCGGCAGGGAATTCCACTCCTTAGCCGTACGCACAATGAAAGTATTCCCAAAACGTTTCGTGCGTATGGGTGGGATGTCCACCATGTAACGATGGCGCATCGCCGTTTGTTGTATTTATTTAAATTATGAACTCAAACGTACAAAGGAGCATTCTCTACCAGTCAACCAAGGGCGGTGAAGAGATAATATGGTATGGGTTAAGCTGGCTTTTGTAGATGAATAATGTAATAACAGTACCCTATGTCATGTTTGTTGTACAATAAATATATAAGAAGACAGATCATAACTGCACAATCGTGTCAACAACCACTAGACTACCGCTGCTCCAATTCATTATCAAATAAGAGAGTACAATTCAATTAGCCTCACCTGCTATAAATTTCAAAATACCAAAATTATTAACATTTCATGATCACAATCGCCTGAACTATATAACTATTTTTTTTATTGAAAATGGGTTCGCGTTTGACCACCATCTCACCTGATGGTAAGTGATGATGTGGTCGAAGATGGAGCACGCTTACCTAAAAGTAACCTATTCACTCTTGACTAAAAGACTCCTAGGCTATAGCTATCGAGAAACACAGACTCCAGCAGGGAATTCCACTCCTTAGCCATGCGCACAATGGAGGTATTCCCAAAACGTTTTGTGCGTATGGGCGGGATGTCCACCATGTAACGATGGAGCTTCGCCGTTTGTCTCGTAGTCCGATGATGGAACGGGCTTGGCGGAATTAGATTGTGTAATTCCATCGCACATTCCCCGAAATGTAACCGGTAGAAAACCGATAGACTTGCAACTCGTCGTCGGTGTTCAAGGCTCTGGAGCTTTGACTCGACCAGTGCATCGTTGCCAATGAGTCTCTTGACCCACTTCTCGATAGACTCAAGCGCGTCCAGTTGGTATTTCGCGGATCCATCCCAAAGATTAGAAAAAAACACATTTTTTTTATTTTAACTGTATTTAAAATAGTGGTACATGGGCGGACTTAATGCAGCAAGGCATTTTCTTACAGTCAACCTTTGGGTTAAAAAGACCACATTTTTTTTTTTTTTTATTACTGATGGGCCCACTCTTGACCTCGATCTCGCCTGATGGTAAGCGATAGATGAGGTCTAAGATGGGACGAGCGAGCCCAGAAGATGCCTATTTACTCGTGCTTTAAAGGTTGAAAGGTCATAAGTGGCAGGGAACACAGAAGCCGGCAGAGAATTCCACAGCTTGGCTGTGCGCACAATAAATGTGGAGGAGAAGCGCTTGGTACGACAAGACGGTATATCAACCAAGTGTGGATGGTAGCCAGCCGTGCGTCTGGTAGACCAGTAGTGAAAGGGAGATGGAGGAATCAGGTCAAGGAGCTCCTGCGCACACTCCCCGAAGTACAATCTGTAGAAAACCGACAGGCAAGCAACGGTTCGCCGATGAGCCAGGCTATGAAGCTTGTTCACCAGCACCTAGTCGCCTATAAGCCTTTTAGCTCCGACCTGTCCTTTGTACAGATTTAGAAGCTGTCCAGGCGTGAAGTACCGCCTCACTTTGTGTAGGATTCCCAGCTTTTTGCTGCAGTCACTAATATTCTAAAGTTCGTCAAAACCACTAAACAAGTTTACGGATAGCGAAATAAGCACCCAACAGACGATCCGTCCCGAAATCGAGCGCAATAAAAACATCTGTTTAAACAAACACAATACAAAACACATCCCTTCATTTAGCAGTACAAACCTCAAACAATACTTTCAAGTCCACCTCGCATTTAATTAATTATTCCACAGGTTTTAATTCCGATACACACACAGATCCAGGCCACACAAATCCAGGCCATACATAAGCCCACGGCCAGCGTTGGGCTGGTCGATATTAATAAAACACAGAGCCTGATATGCAATTCTGTTACAAATGTACAATAAAACATTTATATCGCTTTGTCGGCGTTTCCTTCCGTTTTTTGTGGTGCAAGTTTTTCTGATTAGCGGTGTGGGTGGGTGGTATTTTTTTTACATCTCACCTGGTAAATGATAATGTGGTCGAAGACGGAGCACGCTTACCTAGAAGTAACCTAATCATTCTTGACTTAAAGACCCCAGGTTTATAGCTATCGGGAAACACAGACTCCGGCAGCGAATCCCACTTCTAGCCGTAAAGTACTAAGTAAATCATTTAGGCAGTTGACCAAGGAGTAATATACTTTTGAATTATTAAAATTGGTACAAATTCACTGTTGCAATATCTCTAACCGGTATGTGGAACAATACATGATGTAGGTAGGTATGAATGACAACTCTCTTAAATTGTTGTTATCATGTTGTGTATATGTTTTGAGAATTTTATTTATTGTTTTTATACTTTATGTAGATAAATAGTACACCATGAACTACCCCCGTGTTTATTTTCTCCTATGTGTCAAATCCATCCAAAGGTTGTCTGTAAAAAATCGCTTTTAGCGATAAGACCGCCCATTGTATCATACTTTTTTAACCGACTCCAAAAAAGAGGAGGTTCTCAATTCGTCTTGAATTTTTTTTAATGTTTGTTACCTCATTACTCGCAGATGGCTGGACCGATTTGGAAAATTCTTTTTTGTTTAAAATAATACTTTCTAGTTGTATACTTTCTAGTTGGTCCCATTGTCGTCATGTTTGGATCTGATGATGGGATCATGGAGAAATCGAGGGAACTCTTCAAATATTATAGGCACACCTATAGCGTTTTGTGTATTTCTTATAGTACCTAGTGCAGTTGCTCTCGAAAAGCACCATTTGAGGAAGTGGAACTGATGATAAAGACCCCAGATGGCCACCGAAACTACGCAATAATAAGTATTTCGTGGATTGCGATTAGATTACTTGAATATAGATGTTAAGCACTTTATGCTCGTCACAATGCATATGGTGAAGTAGAGCTGATGGTGATGTGCCAGGAGAACTCCTCAAAAATCAACGGCTCTGCACCGGGAAAAGCAATATTTTGTAAAAGTTGATAAGTAGTTGACATTTTGGCTTTTGTAACTATATAAATTACAAACCGACCCACTAAAAAGCGTGATTTTTTTTTTTTTTGCAAAACATAGAACCGACTTCTATATGAAAACACTACAAAGGCAAAAATAACTTTAATTTCGGAAGGCAGTGTCAAAAAAAAAAAAGAAAATACAAAACAAATGACACCGACTACCGAAATTAAAGTTATTTTTCACTTTGCAGTGTTTTTTGGAAGTCGGTTTAATTTTTTGGTAAAAAAAGTTTTTTAGTTGTAAATTCCTTATTGTTTTACTGTTACGATGTACAATAAAGCTATTCTTTATCTATCTGGCTCTTAATCTATCTGGAACCAATAAGTTGCTTTCCGATGTACGAAGAAATATTAAAATTGTCACCAATCCACATCCCGACCTTGTCAAGCGTTACTTAACCTAGAACATAAGTCCGTGCGGCTGTTATTGTTAAGCTACGAGCATACACTACTTAGTGTCACTGAAAAATACCTATACCTAGTGGAACTTTCCCATGCAACAACTTTAAGAGAGAGTGAGTAAATGACACGAAATGCCTGCTCCATGACCTGATCCCTCCATCTCCCTTTCACTACCGTTCTACCAGATGCACTGCTGGGTACCATCCTCACTTGGTTGTTACGCACCAAGCGCTTTTCTTCCACATTTATTGTACGTATCAACGAATGTCCACGCAACTGCTCACCATGTACTAGGACCGCATAACTTACAGGAGTATAGCAATCGCCGTCGGGGGTGTCATGATTTTGTGGAACTCTCTGCCGGCTTCTGTTTTCCCTGCCACTTATGACATTTCAGCATTCAACAAGAGTAAATAGGCATCTTCTGGGCTCGCTCGTTACTTCGTAGACCTCATTTATTGCTTACCATCAGGCAAGATTGAGGTCAAAAGTGGGCTCATCTCGAATAAAAAATATTCCATGCAAAACTCTTGTGTTTTTCTAACATGTTTTTGGTTTTGAGGAGACGTTACGGTGCACTATGTTTTCCTTCGGCATTTTCTCATTAATTACCTAATTATTTACTTTATTCTAATTAATTAGGTCGGTTTTATCAAAATATTACAAAGATAGACTAACTGACGAAGAGATTATCTAAATTCTATTCAATACTACAATACTGTAAGCAATTTGCTTTCGTGAAGTTGCCCTAACAATTTCAATATCTACATATTTGTAAAGCTAATTAATCTAGCTACTGAGATGATGACTAAATTTGATCGGATGTATCTAGATACACGACTACACGTGGATATCCACGTGTATCAAAGTTTTTAGGCATGAAATAGTGACTATTTTGAGATGAAACGATTGATTTTGTCACAAAACGTCTAAGCTATCAGATGATTGTCAACAAGTAATCTATCGTTTTTGGAAATCTGTAGAAAATGTTCTAAGTGGACAATAATTTCATGCTGGATTCTTTACAGTTAATTATTATTAACAAATATTCCAGCTTTTATGATGCACAATGCATAATCCACCATGCAGGCTCAGGGCGGATCAAATGTCTTCGAATTAAATTAGTAAATTGGGCTTTACGATTACGAAATATCATGATTTTAGATTTATCAAAGCTCATTTTTAAATTTTTATTTTTAGCCATTTTATATAATCACTTAAAGTTTTGTTTTTATCTTGTTCTAGGGATAACTTGTTCTTGTTTGTGAAAATGACAGTACTATCATAAGCAATAAGTATATAGTGGGATGATTAGTTACCCTTGGAAGGTCATTTATATAACGTGCCTAGGACATCCTATACATTCCTAGGGTATCTTCACGATGTTTTCCTTCAAAATTTTGAAAGCATTTGTGATAATGAAAATTACACAAAGTAACGTAAGTCGTAGCTGTGAGCCCTGGGTCACCACTGTTATCGCTGTTGAGAAATAGATTTACTGGACAGGTAGACTGACTGCATTCTCTTCTCCGCAAAAAGGAGTCAATTCAAACCGGATCCTACTTTCCGGGGTGTAACCGTGCCGATAAGCGACCGTATCGAGCTTCTGGGGGTAACATTAACTTCTACCCTAAATTTGGACCGTTTATTGAGGCTAAGGCTCAACTAGCATCAAAAAAATTGGGAATCCTAGCAAAGGTGAGACGGTACTTCACACCCGAACAGTTGCTCAATCTCTATCAAGCACATGTTCGATCATGTATGGAGTACTGCTCTCATCTCATCGGTTACATTTCGGGGAGTGTGCGATGGAATTACACAGTCTAATTCCGCCAAGCCCGTTCCATCATCGGACTACGAGATAAAGGTCGAAGCGCCATCGTTACATGGTGGACATCCCACCCATACGCACAAAACGTTTTGGGAATACCTTCATTGTGCGTACGGCTAAGGAGTGGAATTCTCTGCCGGAGTCTGTGTTTCCCGATAGCTATAACCTAGGAGTCTTTAAGTCAAGAGTGAATAGGTTACTTTTAGGTAAGCGTGCTCCATCTTCGACCACATCATCACTTACCATCAGGTGAGATGGTGGTCAAACGCGAATCTATTTTAAAAAAAAACTACTTTATTGCATATCTGTGAATTAAGCATGTAATTGTATATATTATTTTAATATTGAATAGTACTTAGTAAGTTTCAGAAGTCCCCACTGGACAGAAATAGCCTAAGACCGAGACAGATGGGTAAATTTGAAGGAAGTCATCATGTGTGAAGTCTGTGTTCTTGCTAATAAAAAAACGGAAAGTAACAATAAACAATTAACACTAGGATTAAGGAAAATTTTAAACTAACAACGATTTATGTGTAGGTACCTATGCAAGAAATAAAGCGCATTTTTCATTTAGTTAGTAAGATTATGAATATGTGAAATTGTGACAGTAAAGGGATTGTCACCAAGAAACAGGAAAGTTAAAAGAAATAAATGTCAAAGGTAAATTATAAAATACGCTAGTAGGAAATCCTACCCGCTATGCTTCTATGACTTAAACACAAATATTCCTCAACGGATTTATTAGCCGGGATCAGGTAAAAGGGTTGGAAAAAAATAAAAGGCCCGACCTTTTCGGCCAGGCTTTAATTGTTTCGCTGATTGCGTATTATCCGCAGAAACCATCCGGAATGGAAAAAAGGTTATTTTTGTAAATTAATATTATAATGATGGCCGTTACTTGTTATTTCTAGGAATGGATTTTATGGAAGTGATCTGTTTTCTTTTTTTTATTGAAAATCCTAAAAAGATTGAGGTCACTTTGCTTAAGTGTTTTACCTATATCCTGTTTTATTAAAATTGTTTACTAACTTTGTCATTATTTTGAGAAGCATTCATTACAGAGTTTTTTAATAACCTACAAAACGATAATCATATCAATTTCTTACAAGTCCCTAAAATTTAAAGTACTCGAGTATCATAATTTCCTTTAAAAAAAGTTTACCTTTGGCCCGAAATTAATTAATTTTTAGCCTTTTTGTTTGTTTTTTAAACAACTTTTACTTATTGTGTGCCCTCAAATTACAGCAATTTTCTTCATAAAACTGTCGCTATTAAGGTCTACGATGTTGTTTACAAGAAGATCCTAAAATCAAGTCTAAAGTATATTTTTTTAGAGATAAGAAAACGTTTTAAAAGACCTAATTTCTGTAACATGAAGCTAAAAATATTTACAAAAAAATTACGCGGTCGGAGGAGTATGAACGGTAATGGAAAAGTTTACAATTGTCAAAGATTACAGATTTTATGATTATTTCAGTGGTTATTTTAAATATATGATTACATGTGACTATTGATATAGGAGCATATCAATACCATATGATTGCTAAGGAAAGAATAATATTTAATAATTAAAATTTCAATGTTATAAAATAAATAATAATTATTATTGAAATATTGTAAAACAGATCAAATCAAAATTAAAAATGTTAGAAAAAAATAAAGTTATTTCAATCAGATTAATTTCAGAGTATACAACTTTATTTTATTTTACAGAAAGCTTAAAGACTAATAGCAAAACATAAAAAAGCATTCTTGGATAATGAAAATTGCTAATTACAAACTTCCACATATCTGGGGGCACGGCAGTGCCCCCGCCAAGTCAAGCAAAAAAGTGGCACGGCCGTACCATTATTTTCTCGAAGCAACTCAGGCCATTTTCGACCCCCTATAACTTCGTTGTGGATAAAACTAGAAGCCTGAATTTTCAGTAACCAAACAGGCATTGTATAAACACGGTATATTTCAAATTTCATTCAATTTGAACCAGTAGTTTAAGAATTATAACGAGTCAAAGTTCCTTAATTTTGTAAATTTTGTCACTCACTGACTGACCGATCATCAAAAGTCTAAAGCACTTCTAGCAGACATAGAAGCTTCACATTTAGAATACAATTAGTGTTTAGTATATGAATCAAGGAAAAACTATAATATTTTTCAATTTCGTTCCAGTTTTCTAGATACATCAACTGCATAAATAACTTTGTAATCCCATATAAATATATAGGATTACAAAGTTACATTTGCAGTTAATTAATCAGTGTACCTGTATAATATAATGAAATAATAGATGTAGATGGGTACTTTTTTTTTGGTGAAAAATATCATCGAATGACTTCTTCCGCTCGGGTGTATCAGAATTCTACTGACTAAAAACCCACCCTGTTCCTTCGTAAGCCCTAAAGTTCCGGGGCCGCGGTATCTCGATGGAACTTTCCCATAAACCCCGACAGGCAATGGCCCTATGAGGCCCCGTCACTGGTATTAACAGCTTTTTGAGGCGCGCGTGGAACACAACGCGCCGCCGACCCGGGCCTGGTCCTTACCGGACGGTGAGCGACCCCTGCTCGCCATCCGCAGGCCCGCGCCTGCGGTGGCCCGAAATCGACTCGCGATCCACGACGCCCGGGGCGTCTCCCCCGGCGGCTGGGGCGTGAGGAAGAGTGTTGCCTCTCCCTCGCACGTTAGGCCTCCTCCTTCGCTAGCATGACTGCTTCGCAGCAGGGGGTGACTGCATCCCATTCCCTCTCGCTTCGCACCATGGTCTAAACCAGAGCAGGGCGCGAGAAGTCGCCGCCGCCGATCGCCTCTATGAGGATACGATGGTGCTCCACCCATGCAGGGCACACCTCGACCATATGCTCCACTGTGTCTTCCAGTGTAGATAGGTACCTAGATATAATAATTATGCTCAAAGGTAACTTGTTAAATGGTCAACGGAATAAAAAAGCAAGAAGTATTAAGAGTATTGGGGAGTATTAAGTAGAGTAAATTGCCCGAAATTGCATAATTACTTACTTATGGATTAACTTTAACCGAGACGTTTGACGAGTGCGGCATTAATTATTACTAACTAATGCAAAAGACGTACGAGCGTATCCATATGTGCGTATCAAAGCCTCCGAAAAAAACCCATAGAGACAGGGTGTGGGCTTTGAAAAAAACTTTAGCTGAAGTTCAAGAAGTAGTACCGGAAAATAAAAAAAGGAAGGCTACCTACAAAAATAAGAAAAGCTCATAAGACAGAGAGAGGGCTTTAAGAAAACTCGTTGTTGGTATACAAGAAGTAGAAGGTACCGGAAAGGAAAAAAGTACGACTTTCTACAAAAAGCAATGAGATCCCATAAAAAACAATACTTGTCAAAAACCCAAGTCTCGCAACTTAGTTGTTCTACCGTAAAAAGTTGTGAGATCCATGTAATACCAGGTCGGTTATTAATTTATTCAGTCCCTACTTAAGGGACCTTCTGTCTTAAGTTGTTACGTAATTATCTAACCTAACGACATCTTGTAGTGACCATATCAATATTAAAAATCTTTACCGTTTTAAATAAATAGATTGACTTGGCAATCGCAATAAACAATTTAATTTATATATGTATTACTTGTATTAACAGCTTTTTGAGGCGCGCGTGGAACACAACGCGCCGCCGACCCGGGCCTGGTCCTTACCGGACGGTGAGCGACCCCTGCTCGCCATCCGCAGGCCCGCGCCTACGGTGGCCCGAAATCGACTCGCGATCCACGACGCCCGGGGCGTCTTCCCCGGCGGCTGGGGCGTGAGGAAGAGTGTTGCCTCTCCCTCGCACGTTAGGCCTCCTCCTTCGCTAGCATGACTGCTTCGCAGCAGGGGGTGACTGCATCCCATTCCCTCTCGCTTCGCACCATGGTCTAAACCAGAGCAGGGCGCGAGAAGTCGCCGCCGCCGATCGCCTCTATGAGGATACGATGGTGCTCCACCCATGCAGGGCACACCTCGACCATATGCTCCACTGTGTCTTCCAGTGTAGATAGGTACCTAGATATAATAATTATGCTCAAAGGTAACTTGTTAAATGGTCAACGGAATAAAAAAGCAAGAAGTATTAAGAGTATTGGGGAGTATTAAGTAGAGTAAATTGCCCGAAATTGCATAATTACTTACTTATGGATTAACTTTAACCGAGACGTTTGACGAGTGCGGCATTAATTATTACTAACTAATGCAAAAGACGTACGAGCGTATCCATATGTGCGTATCAAAGCCTCCGAAAAAAACCCATAGAGACAGGGTGTGGGCTTTGAAAAAAACTTTAGCTGAAGTTCAAGAAGTAGTACCGGAAAATAAAAAAAGGAAGGCTACCTACAAAAATAAGAAAAGCTCATAAGACAGAGAGAGGGCTTTAAGAAAACTCGTTGTTGGTATACAAGAAGTAGAAGGTACCGGAAAGGAAAAAAGTACGACTTTCTACAAAAAGCAATGAGATCCCATAAAAAACAATACTTGTCAAAAACCCAAGTCTCGCAACTTAGTTGTTCTACCGTAAAAAGTTGTGAGATCCATGTAATACCAGGTCGGTTATTAATTTATTTAGTCCCTACTTAAGGGACCTTCTGTCTTAAGTTGTTACGTAATTATCTAACCTAACGACATCTTATAGTGACCATATCAATATTAAAAATCTTTACCGTTTTAAATAAATAGATTGACTTGGCAATCGCAATAAATAATTTAATTTATATATGTATTACTTGTAAGATATATTGTGTTTTCATACGATGGCCGAGTCAATCTATTTATTTAAAACGGTAAAGATTTTTAATATTGATATGGTCACTATAAGATGTCGTTAGGTTAGAAAATTACGTAACAACTTAAGACAGAAGGTCCCTTAAGTAGGGACTGAATAAATTAATAACCGACTTGGTATTACATGGATCTCACAACTTTTTACGGTAGAACAACTAAGTTGCGAGACTTGGGTTTTTGACAAGTATTGTTTTTTATGGGATATGATATTCAGATACTTAATTCCATTTGCGTTTAACATTAAACAAATACAATAAAAAAAAATAACAAAAAATAGAACCGACTTCCATATCAAAACACTACAAAGCCAAAAATAACTTTAATTTCGGTAGTCGGTGTTATTGGTCTTGGATTTTCTTTTTTTTCACACCGCCTTCCGAAAATAAAGTTATTTTTGGCTTTGTAGTGTTTTGATATGGAAGTCGGTTCTATTTTTTGTTAATTTTTTTTTTACGCTTTTTAGTGAGTCGGTTTGTAATTTATCTAGTTACAAAAGCCATAATGTCAACAACTTATCACCTTTTACAAAATATTGCTTTTCCCGATGCACAGCCGTTAATTTTTGAGGAGTTCTCCTGGTACTTGACCATCAGCTCTACAACACCTTACTCGTATGTATTGTAACGAGCATAAAGTGTTTAACATCCGTACTCAAGTAATCGAATCGCAATCCATGAAATACTTATTACTGATCAGTTTTAGTGGCCATCTGTGGTCTTCATCATCAGTTCCACTTCCTCAAATGATACTTTTCGAAAGCAACTGCTCAAGGTACTATAAGAAATACCCAAAACGCTACAGGTGTGCCTATAATATTTGAAGAGTTCCCTCGATTTCTCCAGGATCCCATCATCAGATCCTGATTTCGTAACAATGAGACCAACTAAAAAATATACCCTTTCAAACGCAAAAAGAATTTTCCAAATCGGTCTAGCCGTCTCCGAGTTATGAGGTAAGATACACAAAAAAAAAAAAAAAGTTCAAGACGAATTGAGAACTTCCTTTTTTTGAAGTCGGTTAAAAACACTTAAATTCTTTTTAGTTCCGTTGTTTTATAACCAAGGCAATAGTCAAGCCGTTCAACATCTCAAAGAAATAAATTGACATAATTTTACATAAACATTTTAAATTACAATTAATCTAGTCTCGAGTGTGCCAAAGTATTAATTAGACTTTTTCTAATATTATGTGCAAATGTGCAAAATAGGTCGATTTACAGGTGTGATGGTAAATTATTTAAGGCAGTAACGCTGCGTATGAAGATCGTAAAATCTGAGATAAGTATGTAATCATTATATTTATCCAAAACAGTGCATTGTTTTGAATATTATAACAAACACGTGCTTCCCAATTTTATCCCCTTCAAAATACGTTCAAACAACTCTCAAGAACCCGAACATATTATATTCTTACCAACTGATAATACTAACGTGTTTTCGTAAATTAAATTTCCCGTGTTAAAGTTAAATTCGAAAAATTAATATAATATTTAGAAGTTGAGAGTCTCACGCACACCTTCAAAGACGAAATTAATTAGGAGCTCATTGTTTACGGGCGAAGTTAGACGAGGAACAAAGATGGTGCCTTGAGGGACCCCTCTCCCTGTGTATGGTTCTGATTATGATTATATTTGAAAAATGATTAAAGGGTTTTAATATTTTATGGGGTAGTCAAAATTTGCTTTATTAAAATTAATGAGGTCACCAATTTAAACATAACTCCATGGTTTCTGTTGTTAGGTGACTTGAAAACTTATTAATAACTTGCATAGAGATTAACATAAACCTTTATTTTTTAGACTGTCGTAACACCAGGAAGTGCTGACTTTAAAGCCCTATTTATTTTAACGGGGTTGCGGGAATATTCTAATGTAATACCCGACTCTGGAATGCAAGGGCAACTGAAGAAACAGAGAAGGTTTTTAGTCAGTAGGAATCTGACAATGCCATCCACGTCATTTGAAGAATTAACCGTCGAAAAAATGCATTATTTACTGTAAGATTTTCATTTTTTTATCATATTTAAGTTTGCTAGGCGAATCGATTGTGTTTATAATATAACATAAATCTCACGGGGGTTAGATCCCGTCGAATTTATCACAACAAAAACGTAACCCTCCTTTTGCAGTGGAGTAAAAAGTATAACCTTATATCCTTTCTCAAGCTTCAAGGTACTTCCATACAAAATTTCATCCAAATCTATCTCGTACTTTCAAACTTTTTCGCATTAGAATATTAGAATAGATGATTAAGTGAGACACGCGGAATAGAGTCCTCTTACACATGAAGTAGCATTTAGCTATTATAATTCCGCTTTATTCTAACGTATGGTCCTTTGTTACAGAGGTCTTGAAAGCAAAATAGTCCCTATCTAAAGGATCCCAAAAGCTTAAACAAAGTATCGTAAGCAAGGTTTTAATAAATCCGCTCACAAAAGTCGAACGGGACGATACCACGACGGCTTAATTGTGAAACTTTACCGGCGACTCCGCTTTTGTCGAAAATTTTTATATCAGCCTTAAATTCGTCAAGATTTGATGAGTTTTCGGTTTGAGTTCAGATATTTTGAGCGGCTCTGACGAAGTTTCATCGGCTTTCAACTTAGGAGTGGGTTTGGTCTTTATTAATACGATGTTATATTCATTATTAATTTGTAAAGGTGTTTATTTTAGAAGGGTACGTGAAATTTTTTAAGAATATATTTTATTTTTAGTAATGATGGCTTTGCGTTTGACTACCATCTGTGTCCATCCATGACATCCATGAAAAGGACCAAAAATTCGAGGATATGTAGGGAATTGAATGTAAGAGGTGAATTACGTCCCAAACCCTCTTATAGAGAGGAAACTTGCTTCTGAGCAGTGGAAACGTTATAAACTGAATTATTATTATTTCAATTTTGCTATGACTGAAAACGAAATTGGCGGTTATCTTACTATAACTTGAGCGTGGCTGTAACAACCGTGATTGAAACTGGTGCGATTGGAAATAAACACAGATAAGATCTATGCCAAATTTCACAATAGACAGTGTTAATTACAGTTTTGAGCCATTTCGGGGTCGTAACGCTTGGGTCATGGGGTGAAACTCGCGTTTTGTTTTCAAGGATGTCTCTCACTGGATCACCAATTTGCGTGAAAAAATTACTGGCTCGTGTTTTGACCAAATAATTAGCGTTGTCTTTCAACGTTATATAGTTTATTATTTATTGTATATTTTATTGTACACCTTACAATATTTGTATGGATACATTGTACAACTAGTGTACAATGGGCGGTCTTATCGCAGAAGACAATCTCTTACAGACAACCTTTATATTGTTGGATAGTCTAGACCTGGTCTTCGAGATACTGGCGCCGCTTAGTTTGGAGGCCGTTGATAGCCTTTTTAACAAAACACAATTTTTTTGCAGACAAAATTATACTCGTAATATTATTTTTTTAGGTTAAGAAAATTACTGTTACTCTGGTTCATTTAATTTATTCTTATTCTTATAGTATTACCGTAATATAAGACCAAAAATCGTTTTCTTTAGCGTGGCCATACTCCACTTTCCTTTATTTGACGTAAGTACCTACCTATGTACAGCTTAAAAATAAAGATTTCACATACATGCATGATCAATATAGTTGGTTGAAAGACAAATAAAATGTTTTAGTTAGCTCATGGTTTTTTTATCTAATTAAGTATGTCTCTCTTTCTGTAATCTCACTTTCTTCCTGATTTAGTAACGATTATTACAATTTTCACTTTGAAACACTATTTTGTTATTAGCAGCGGCCATGTGTACCTACCTACATGTCAATAAAGCGATCCCAGCAACTTTCTTAACCGACTTCAAAAAAACGAGGAGGTTCTCAATTCGTCTTGAAATTTTTTTCTTTTTTATGTATGTTACCTCATAACTCAAAGACGGCTGGACCGATTTAGAAAATTCTTTTTTTTGTTAAAGGATTTACTTTCTAGTTGGTCCCATTATCATCACGTTATGATCTGATGATGGAATCATGGAGAAATCGAGAGAACTCTTCAAATATTATAGGCACACCTATAGCGTTTTGGGTATTTCTTATAGTACCTTGTGCAGTTGCTCTCGAAAAGCAACATTTGGGGAAGTGGAACTGATGATGAAGACCACAGATGGCTGCCAAAACTACTCAATAATAAGTATTTCGTGGATTGCGATTCGATTACTTGAATATGGATATTAAGCACTTTATGCTCCGCACAATGCATATGGTGAAGTAGAGCTGATGGTGAAGTACTAGGAGAACTCCTCAAAAATTAACGGTTCTGCATCGGGAAAAGCAATATTTTGTAAAAGGTGGTAAGTAGTTGACATTTTGGCTTTTGTAACTAGATAAATTACAAACCGACACACTAAAAAAATTTTTTAGCAAAAAATAGAACCGACTTCCATATCAAAACACTACAAAGCCAAAAATAACTTTAATTTCGGAAGGCGGTGTGAAAAAAAAAGGAAAATCCAAAACCAATAACACCAACTTATTATACGTAATTTATCTAGTTACAAAAGCCATAATGTCAACAACTTATCACCTTTTACAAAATATTGCTTTTCCCTGTGCATAGCCGTTAATTTTTGAGGAGTTCTCCTGGTATTTGACCATCAGCTCTACATCACCATATGTATTGTGACGAACATAAAGTGTTTAACATCCGTACTTAAGTAATCGAATCGCAATCCACGAAATACTTATTATTGAGGAGTTTCAGTGGCCATCTGTGGTCTTCATCATCAGTTCAACTTCCCCAAATGGTATTTTTCGGAAGCAACTGCTCAAGGTACTATAAGAAATACCCAAAACGCTATAGGTGTGCCTATAATATTTGAAGAGTTCCCTCGATTTCTCCAGGATCCCATCATCAGATCATAACGTGATGATAATGGGACCAACTAGAAAGTAAATCCTTTAAACAAAAAAAGAATTTTCTAAATCGGTCCAGCCGTCTTTGAGTTATGAGGTAACCATACATAAAAAAGAAAAAAAGTTCAAGACGAATTGAGAACCTCCTCGTTTTTTTTGAAGTCGGTTAAGAAAGTTGCTGGGCTCGCTTTATTGACATGTAGGTAAGTACACATGGCCGCTGCTAATAACAAAATAGTGTTTCAAAGTGAAAATTGTAATAATCGTTACTAAATGAGGAAGAAAGTGAGATTACAGAAAGAGAGACATAATTAATTAGATAAAAAAACCATGAGCTAACTAAAACATTTAATTTGTCGTAACAATGGGACCAACTAGAAAGTATACTCATTCAAACGCAAAAAGAATTTTTCAAATCGGTCCAGCCATCTCAGAGTTATGAGGTAACAAACATAAAAAAAAAGTTCAAGACGAATTGTAAACCTCCTTTTTTTGAAGTCGGTTAAAAAACCGTGAGAAAAACTTTTTATCAAAAAATAAAACTGACTACTGACGAAGTTTTTGTTTTCCTTTGAAACTTTTAATCAATTAATCATAAAATATTTGTTATCATTTTTCTGTTTTACGCACATCTTGATCTGGTCGATGGATAATATTACATTTCATGAGATTGGAGATTTCACTATATGGCCACAATATAGAACGTGTAATTTAAAGGGTATATACATACCAAGTGTACAGTTTCTTTGGATGATAACAAACGATATGACAAGGGTTTTGTAATCCTATGTCTACATGTGTGGAACTTATTAGAAATTTCAATACATTGATACCAGAGACCGAATTTTTCAAATTAAGAAGAACGATGAGACTTATCGTTTTATTGGCTAGTGACGTGGAAAGTAATGACCCTCGTAGTGCTGTGACACGTTTGTTATTACTGGTATTCAAGAAACGTATGGAACCAATAATTTGGGGTCAATTCTGTGAGTCACTTTTTTGAGCTGAAACTTTGCATAGAGACTCCATACCAGATGTTGTCTTCAGTCCTTTTGGATAGATATGGGGTTTCCGTTACACGTTGTATAAACATATACAACATATAGACATAATTAATATAGCAGCAAACAAATTTTTCAACATTCACTCTTTGTTCATTTTTATTCATGCAACAACAAACACTTTATTATCATTTATCATACATGCAGCTCGGACCATAATCCTGTACAAAATACAACGAAACATTCAAGCCATTTACGGGCCCTCAACAACAAATGGCCAGTGCTTTGACAGTCCAAAACCCCATACACACAACATGGTCCCCGTACAAAATGTCCCCATGAAAGTAAAAAATCACTAAGCGACTGTTGGCCTATATTGCCTTGCGCCATAATACCCCGTCTATCATGGGGAATGAAAAATAATACCCAATAATAATTTCCACTGTCGTGTGGGTGTTTTAGCTATGAATATTTTAGGCGTGCTTCGTGGGTCCAGTGGTTGGAAGCACCTATTTGAGTATAATGGCCTGGTTTCGATACCCGAGTCGGTAATTATTAATATTTACATCCGCTAGTAATCAGGGTTGCGGTAAATATTTACTATACAATTATGGGACTTAAACAAGACGGGTATATATGAGAGACTACTTAAATACAACAAACTCTGTTCAGATTAATTTGTTCGTATGTAATTGAGTGAAAATATTTTATAATCTTACGCGTTTTATTAAAAACTGTGTTAATAACCCAGTCAACTATATAGAAATTTAAAGATCATATATCATCCATTGTTCACAAAAATAAACTGTTATGTAAACCTGTTCATCACCAAATAACAAATTGTTATGCCAAATTAACATAATAGTACAACATAACAGCATAACTCATTATTAACCGTATCAAAACAAAATAAACACACCAGATTATTGTGGTGACCGCTAATATATCTTTAAGTAGACAGAATGGAAGCAAAGAAAACAATTTATATGTTGTGTGAGGTGAATAAAACATCAGTTACCGAGAAATATTACAGATATAGCCAGATTAATGGTGTTAAGAGAAGGCAGCCATATTGGACCGGGAGCGTGGAACAAATATAATTGGTTAATGTGGCGCTAATGAAAATAGGGCTTATATCTTTTGTGTATGCGTGAATAGCAACAGAACTTAGAACAATGTAACGATGACTTTGTTATTTTCATTTGGGTAAGTTAAACTGAAGTTTAAAGTTATCGCAATCTTAGAATCAAAGTGACTTAGCTCAAAATTACTATTTTTTTAGGGTCGACCAATAAACTGAATAATCAATGTTGAGCAGGTTTAAATCTATATATCTCTTTCATGACCTTATGATCGTTGATCATCATTGTTGAGCTGTTCCTTTGTTATTAGTAATTTTCACCCATATTTCCGGGGATTCAGACTAATTTTTATGATAAATTTGTATCACAACTAAACTTCAGCTTTTTGTAATTAATGTTGTAATTAACTACAGCATGTTTCGGTGGCAGATTTGGTACAAAAGAAAACTTCCAGTGGCTACAAAACTAGTCAGAAATTAATACTAAAAGATAATAATATGTCAATGCTGCACAATGAGCTCAAAGTTCAAAAATTAACAAGTAACTTCAAAAATTAAACGCAAATTCACCAGTATCTCAAAATTGAGGAAGTTCACTATCTGAACCTCGACGACAAAATACTACCTTACATACATTTTTTATACGAATTACTTATACTTTCAGTTATCTCCACTTTATAAAAAAAGTGTAATGTAAAGAAGAATGATCAGACTCCCGGACTAAAACTTGTGCAGTCGTGACACGTGGTGTGTACCAACCGATTTAGAACATGGCGACCGATAGGAGTTATTATGAAGTATTATTTTTTATCCGCCATGACACAGGACGCTTTATGGCGAGGGTAATGTGCCTTTGAGCAATAACGGAGGAATATTAGAAACGATAGACTGACATGACAAAATGGTGTTTGCAGATAATCATGTCTTTACGGTAATCTTTCTTGTTGTTTTCCGATGGGTGAGTAGTTTTTATATTTTTATTAACCTTTAGTATTGATTTTTTTTAACTAAGTTTGTGTTGTGTCTTAAAATTAACGACTCTTGAGCACCAGACTTGGTTTTCTGGTTAGTATTGTAAATAAAGAAAGGGTTTGAATCTAAATTATACAATAACGGTTAGATTTTTTACATTGATTTATATTTAATTCCTGCTCTTTGAGTAATTATTAATTAATTTGTGCTGGACGCTTGCGTATGTCTGCGAAATTTTAAAATTAACGCATATTCTTAAAAGCAACAATCAATCATTTTTTTTTATTTCATTTTCACATTTGTCTTAAACAATCTATCTTACGCAGGGGTCTCCTTTTAAGTATTTAAAACACCTGTGCTAGGAGGCCCCGCTCTTCATAACTGATATAGTATGAATGACAAGGTTTGAAACTATAATTAATAAAAAAATAAAAATAAAACTAATTACAAAGTGAATAAAAGATACTATGATAATATGTTTGTTTGTGTGTGTGTGGGTGTATATGAATGTAAGAGTGTGAGTGATAGTGTGCATGTGTGTATGTGTGGCTATGTTTGTTACATGTAAAGTGGTTGTATGTTGTCTACATTATTTAAGTGTTTGCAAGAGAACTTGTAGGTCGTGGTAGGTCTTGCTTTGTAGCCACTGTACTAAAGTTTTTTTGCAATCTTTACTAGTCATAGGATAAATGTTTAATATCTTATTTATTTTATTGTATAGATTTGCGGATAGTCTAGTATACTGCCTTTTAGCGTAAATTGATTTAGCTGATACTACGTTTGCCACTAAATAATTCCTTCTCTTTTTTGTAGAGTCAGAATCATATGGAAGTATTTAGTGAAGTTTTAAAATAACCCTTAGGGTATACAACTTCCTAACCGTTAGTAGTCCACTTATCGTGTATAGGTTTTCAGTGGGGAATCTCCATGGTTTGAAAAACATAACTTTTAGGAGAGAGAGATCGTTGTGTACGCTCCAGTTCGAGAAATTTCATTTTGGTAGCCCCTCCCCATACTGATATACAGTAAACTAGGACTGACTGAGCTAGTGAGACGTAAATCTGTTTTAAAAGGGTTTTACAGGTAACGTACCGTAAGGTCTTGAAGATCCATATGAGTTTTCTAATTCGGGTCATGACTGTTTATAGAAGATAGGCGTTGGTCGACAATAACACCTAGATATTTAATGTTAGTGACTTTTTCCACTTCATTGCAAGAATAAGTGTTATTTGTGCTCAAAGGCGTGTGACAACTGTGAATCCTAAGAGAATTATCAGCCCCCGGTTGAGTATTATTATATTTGGTGAAAGCAATGTATTTTGTTTTGGATGTGTTTAATGACAATAAATGGGAGTTCAACCAATCGGCAATCCTGACGAGACCCTTTTCAGCAGACCTATACACAGTTTCCCATGTGTCTCCAGTAAAAACTACGGCTGTGTCATCGGCATAGGAGAATACACGGCCATTGTCAAGTCTCATGTCACAGAGGCTATTAATATAAATTAGAAATAGGGTTGGGGCTAACACACTGCCCTGGGGCACACCGAAACACATATTTGCCTCTTCACTCGTATATTTTCCTATCCTAACACGTTGTTTCCTATCTTTAAGATAATCTGTAAGCATAGACAAAGGGATTCCTCTAATGCCTACAGCATCTAGACTCCGCACAAGAATGGGGACTGAGACAGTATCAAAGGCTTTTTTTATATCATGGTAAACAGTTAGGCACTTTTTACCGGTATCCACTTGGTTAACAATATGAGACGTCAATGCTAAAACTGCATCTTCAGTCGATAATCCTTGTCGAAAACCGTACTGTGAACTGGATATTATGTTATATTTGTTAAGGTACTTTATTAATCGAGTGTTTATCAGTTTTTCTAAGATTTTTGATATACCAGGAAGAACAGATATTGGCCGGTAGTTACTTACATTGTCTCTGTCCCCACCCTTGTGCACTGGTGTAATAAGAGCTTGTTTCAATACATGTGGAAAGACCCCTTGTCTAAAACACAGATTTGCTAATTGAGAAATTATAGGTACAACAACTTCATGACTCATTTTAAGAAATTTTGTAGGTATATTGTCCCATCCTGGCGCACTTTCGGATTTGAGACTCATTAATATATCATATACTTCTGTCTGGTCTGTTTCTAAAAGCCCAAATGATGAAACTTGGGCAGTAGCCCCATTCAAGCTATCCTGAACCTTTTTTTTTTTTTTTTTTTTTTTTTTTTTTTTTTTTTTTTTTTTGGGGTGGGAAAATCATCGAATGACTTCTTCCGCTCTGGGTCAAGCGGAAGGGTGTGTCAGATTTCTACTGACTAAAAACCCACCCTGTTCCTTCGGCTGCCCTAAATTTCCGGGGCCGCGGTAACTCGGCAGAACTTTCCCGCAAAACCCCGGCAGGCAATGGCCCTATGAGGCCCCGTCGCTGGTGTTGACAGCTCTTTGAGGCGCGCGTGGAACACGACGCGCCGCCGACACGGGCCTGGTCCTTACCGGACGGTGAGCGACCCCTGCTCGCCGTCCGCAGGCCCGCGCCTACGGTGGCCGGAAATCGGCTCGCGATCCCCGACGCCCGGGGCGTCTCCCGCGGCGGCTGGGGCGCGAGAAAGAGAGTTGCCTCTCCCTCGCGCGTTCGGCCTCCTCCTTCGCTAGCATGACTGCTTCGCAGAAGGAGGCGACCGCATCCCATTCCCTCTCGCTCCGCACCATAGTCTGAAGCAGAGCAGGGCGCGAGAGGTCGCCGCCGCCGACCGCCTCTACGAGGACACGACGTCGCTCCGCCCAAGCAGGGCACACCTCCACCGTATGCTCCACCGTGTCCTCCAGATGGTCCTCACAATGACGACACCCGGGCGTGTCCTCCCGCTGAATCCGAAACAGGTACCTCCCGAAACAGCCATGTCCGGTCAGCACCTGCGTCAGGCGGAAGGTGAGGACGCCGTGGCCTCTCTCCAGCCACTCCTCAAAGAGGGGACTTATCGCCGCGATTGCGGCGTGCCCAGCCTTCGGTTGCGACAGCCGCTCTTTCCATGCTGCCGTGAGATCGCGCCGGAGTTCTATCCGCTGAGCCGCGACTTGCCGCGGTAACGGAGTTTCACCCCGGCTTAGCACCTCTGTGCGCCAATTATGCACGCGCGCGAGGGCTACCGCCTCCAGATCCCACGGCAGCAATCCGGCAAGGAGGTTCGCCGCCTCCCCAGAGATCGTGCGGTATCCCCGGATCATCCGGATAGCCATGACCCTCTGAGACGCGACCAGCCGGCTAGCTGGTCGCCGCTGCAAATTCAGCGCCCACACAGGGGCCCCATAGAGGGCCATGGACCGCACGATCTCCGCATAGAGCCTCCGGCAAAGCTATCCTGAACCTGTGATGTATTATTATTGGCGAGAATATTTTCTGCAAGTGTTTTTCCAATATTTGAAAAATAATTATTTACGTAATTTACTGAATCATGTGGGGTGGACGTTGTTTCTAAAAGTTCTAGACTTTGAGATTTATTCGATTTACGATGAGTGATGTTGTTTATGGTTTTCCACAATTGTTTAGTATTTTTGCCAGCCTTTGATAGCTGTTCTTTATCATACTTTCTTCTTAGTTTTTTAATTAAATTATTGCAGTAATTTCGTATCTTCTATAGGTAATTTTTAGGATATAATTTGTAGGATCAGAGCGTAACTTTATTTGCATTCTATTTCTATTTTGTATACAGCGCAATATGCCACTTGTTATCCATGGTTTAATTATGCGGTTGTTTCTTGAAACTAATGTAGTAATCGAATTTTCTGCTAAGCAGTTTTGTATTTGACTAATTAGTTGTTCGGTTAGTGCAACGGGGTCATTAATTAGGGTTAGTTCTGAAACTTTACTATCTTTTAGGGCAATAAGCGCTTTTTCAAAATTTGTTACAGTTTGGACTTTGAAGGGCTTACATGAGTTTTTTAGGTCACTTAATTTAAGTAAAAGCATATTGTGATCGGTAATTGATGTATTTAGTACGGCAATCGAGGCTGTTTTGTTAATTTTATTATAAAATGGTCTAGACAGTTTGCGCCTCTAGTTGGCAGAGAATGTCCTGGCAGCAGCCCGTGTATTGAAGATATAGAGCAACAAATCTTTAAAAGCATCCGGTATTTTGATACCTTTACAGCATTAATGAACAATTCGATTTCACTAGAATCTATTCTCCTAACCTACACATATTACCTTTGTACATATTTCAACTGTCAGAAGAGTATAAAACAGGTGCAGTAAAATTGAGCGTTAGACATACCTACTTCAGACGAATGGCGACGATAGACATGTAAAAAAAATTGGCCAAGTGCGAGTCGGACTCGCCCATGAAGGGTTCCGTAGTAACTATAATAAATATAATATACTTAATATATTTATTTGAAAAATAAAACTGAACCTTACAAATTTCTTAAAACTAGCTTATTTACAATTTTTACAACTACGCCAAATAACTTTGTTTTTCATAGTGTTTGTATGAATTACAAAGTTATATTTTCGGTTTTAGAAAATATGTTGTATCTCAAAAATTGCTAACTCGATTTCATTCAAACTAATTTTGGTTGAAAGTTTACATTAAGATCTACAGACACATATTTTTTTTAGATTTTTCACTCCATTATTATAGAAGTTAGAGGGGGGACACACATTTTACCACTTTGGAAGCTTATATCTTTTAAACGATTGACTTTATGAAAAAGTGGTTTTAGAAACCCTTATATCATTTTTAAATATTTCCAGTTCCATGTCCCCATACATGGAACTAGAACTGAAAATATTTTTTACCCCCCTTTATTTTAAATATTTCGTAATTTTTTTCTTAAAATCGGAAAGCGGTTCACAGAATACATCTACCTACTAAGTTTCACATGTATAGTCTTAATAGTTTCAGAATAAAATGGCTGTGACATACGGACGGACGGACAGACAGACAGACAGACAGACAGACGGACAGACATATCGAAACTATAAGGGTTCCGTTTTTGCCATACGGCTACGGAACCCTAAAAAGGAATGAATTGCCCATCCATCCGTTCAAATTATATCGCCTGGTGCTAAAAGAAGCCTGCTCAATTATTTCTCATATGCATTAATACTGTCTCCCTTTGAACTGGTATCACTCAAGCGATTAATTTGAACAAATGTATTTTTAAATTCAGTATTATTACGCCTCAGTACCTTCGTAGATTAATCAGGCATGTATTAACAAGTGGAATGAATATTTTTGAAATTCAAAGAGTTCTGCAATTATTCCGTTTTGGGTTTTGAAGTTTCAATCATTTCTATAATTGAAAACGTCTGATTTGTGTTGAGCTTTAATACACGTTGAGTTGTTTATGATGATTGTAATCGAGTTTCATCTATCATGCTGTGGTTATTTTTAACCTCTGAGGCAAAAAGGGGTGTAATAAGTTTCACGTGTTTGTGTGTCTGTCTGTGGCATCGTAGCTCGTAAACGAATGGACCGATTTTTGAGCCGTTTTTTTTTTGTTAGAATGCTGATATAGGAAACACCGTGAGAAAACCGTCTTTTACCGTGTTTTATTTTGCTTTTGCATGCCCTGGTGTCAAATAATCAGAAGACATATGACATCAACACGCACTAGGCCCACGTGTTGGATGGCAGCCCATTTTCTCAGAGATTGGAAGCCTGAATGCCAGCAGTGGGAACATTATAGGCGGATTTTGAACTTGTACGTCGGTTTCTTTAGAAAGGCAGGTTTTTTCTACAGAGAAAAGTCTGTCCATTGATAAATCGAACTTATCGTGTACCAATGCTAACTATGGTTATAAATAAACATATCGCACTCTTAGAATGAAAGTGACCTAACTCTAAATTCATGTAATTTCAGATTTTGATGTAAACTGGCCTGAAACATTACTCTGAATTGCCGTGGAAACGAATCTGAATTATGAGTTATAAAGAGACAGCGTATACATTTGTCACTTGACATATACGAATGTAATTTATTCAGTGCTGCTTTATTCTGCTCAAATCCAAAAAAATACTATTTTTTGAGTTAAGACCCTTTCATTCTGAGAGTGCGATATAATGTTGGAAGATCGTCCATAGATATATATGAACTACTACCTCCTTTCGCAATGAACACAGGTGTGACTATAAGACGCAATAAAAATAACTATGATTTCCTAATATTCACATTTACAGGTAAATATACCTGTTGAGCCCATATTAAATCAGAGTTCTTCGTAGAAATGTTTTCTGGTACCCCGTTTGACACCTACGCCGTATCATAGTACCGTAACGAAATCTAACGCAACCTTATGAGTTTCGAACTGAGACTAAGTTTTTTATCATTCAGTGATCATACAAAAACAATTGACAGACGTTCGGCCACCTGACTTTAGAAATTTAAATAAATTTTTGTTTTTATTCCTTTCTTCAAATATTAAATAATAATTATTCAGCCTATTATGTTCTCACTGCTGGGACCCAGACCTACTCTCTATGAGAGGGATCTCTCTATAGACGTCACTTGTCTTCGTCCATTTATAAGGTTTCGTAGCCGAATGGCAAAAAATGGAACCCTTATAGTTTCGTCATGTCTGTCTGTCTGTCAGTCCGTCCGTATGTCACAGCCATTTTATTCCGAAACTATTAGGACCATACAGACGAAATTTGGTAGGTATTATTTAAACCGCTTTCCGATTTTAAGAAAAAAAATAAAAAAAATATTTAAAATTAAGCGGGGCTCCTCATACATGGAACTGAAACTGAAAATATTTTTTTTTTCATGAAACCTATGCGTATGTGGTATCTATAGAAAGGTCTTTAAAGATGACATTGAGGTTTCTAAAACCACTTTTTCATACAGTCAATCGTTTAAAAGATATACATTTCCAAAATGTGTGTGGTAAAATGTGTGTGTCCCCCCTCTAACTTTTATAATAATGTAGGGGAAAATCTAAAAAAATATATGCTGTAGATCTTAATGTAAACTTTCAAAGAATATTGGTTTGAATGAGATGGAGCCAGTAGTTTTTGAGATATAGCATATTTTCTAAAACCGCAAATATAACTTTTTATAAATTACAAAGTTATTTAGCGTAGTTCCTACGGAACCCTTCATGGGCGAGTTTGACTCACCCTTGGCCAATTATTGGTCCTAGGACATACCAGTTTCTTCACGATGTTGTGATTCACCTTTTGAGAGCAATGGTGATAATATAAATTACATAAAGTAACGTGCCTGACTGGGTTTGATTCTTGTTTGAATTATTATAAAAGCTAATCCCCCAAAGATTATAATCAAAGTTATTGACAAAAACGCAGTGGACCCGTCTTCAATTATACTTGGAATAAATTATGGGACGACGCGAGAATCGAAATGAAAACCATTGGTATAATCGTTGCTTCAATAAGCGAATCCAATTTCTATTCTGGGGAATTAATAAGAACGTGATCCGGGAGCAGGTGTCTCGCATACAGGATGGCTCGTAATTTTTATATGGAGTAGTAAATTGGGGTTATGGATTTCAGGTGGCGAATGATGGACATTGTTTTTTGCTGGGATATTGAAAAGAACAGGATGAGCAATTGTGAATGTTTTGTTAAGAATATACACAATTATTGTTAAATAATCTAGACTAACATTTATCGGAAATAGCTAATATATCGCCTTGTGATCGAGAGGTCGTGGGTTCGAGCCCCACCTATTAGACTAATGCCGTGAGCAAACACAATCCAGCCACAATTGTATTTAGTTTAGTTAGAAATAGGTAACAAGATTGCTAGTAAGGTGAATTCTATTCATATTGATAGTAATTCTTACTAATATTATAAATGCGAAAGTAACTCTGTCTGTCTGTGTGTTACGCAATCACGCCTAAACTACTGAACCGATTTTAATGAAATTTGGTACGGACATAGTCTAGAGGCTGAAAAAGGACATAGGCTACCTTTTAATGCGAAAAAAGGCTGTAAAGGGTTGAAAGGGGATGAAAGTTTAAAGCTAGAAGCTTGAAACTTATTTTTAGACTTTTGATTAGATATTAATAAATACGACATCCAAATTATGTATGAGTTTTATTTTCAAAATAATTAGCCTAAAAAAATTAAAATGCTGCCGAATGTCGCTATTCCGCGCGGACGAAGTCGCGGGCACAGCTAGTAAAAAATATATTTGAGCAGTGAAAATCACTATGGGGGTTCTCCTTCCTAGATCAGGCAAATCTCTCGCCCATCAACGCAGCCCCCGACTATTCCTGGACCGTTTCTGCGAGCCTCGTTTGGTTAAATATAAATTAAAAACAGCATTAACAATGAATATTGGATGTTATATTTAAATTAATAGTTTTGATTGAATAGTGCATATATGTTTATTTTTTAAATGAAACTTCATAAAATAACCGATTTCTATCAAGGCAATATTTCCGATTTCGTTTCTTCTTTTACACTTACTTATAACATTTTAGTTATTTTGCTATTTTGCTGTGTATTTGAATACCTATTTTGAAAAGTTTTTTTTTTTTTTTATAACAGGCTCGCGTTTGACCACCATCTCACCTGATGGTAAGTGATGATGTGTCGAAGATGGAGCACACTTACCTAAAAGTAACCTATTCACATTCTTGACTTAAAGACCCCTAGGTTATAGCTATTGGGAAACACAGACTCCGGCAGGGAATTCCACTCCTTAGCCGTACGCACAATGAAGTTATTCCCAAAACGTTCAGTGCGTATGGGTAGGATATCCACCATGTAACGATGGCGCATCGCCGTTAATTTTTTTCCAAATGAGTTTAAGTATTGGTAAACACACCCACGAGAAATACATAGTGTAGGGCAAGGTTAAATCTCTAAAATGAAACACTAGAACATACTTATGCTGCAAAACAGTGCAAAATCAAAAAATAAAACCTCAGAAATGTCACACCCTTTAACTTAACAACGAAAACTGACGATAGTACCTATTTGATCTTCAAATGGAATTGGAATGGATCGAATCGCGATGGCACTAGACAGACCTGTTATCGGGGCAGACATCTGCGATGTTACTGCATTATAAAAATATTAATATCAAATTATATTCTAGACGTCTCAAGTAGATCGCATTTCTTGGAAAAACAATTTCGTCAACATGTTGAAGGTTGCATCACTTATTTTTCTTCTTAGCGTTTCGATGGCAAACGAAGCCTTTTTTTAAAAAAAGAACTTTTTTAGAAAAAAGTGTCTTCTTTTCATCGAATCATTCAATCATCGAATGACTTCTCCAACTCTGGGTAGAGCGGAAGGGAGTGTCAGACTTCTACTGACAAAAAACCCACCCTGTTCCTTCAGCTGCCCTTAAATTCGGGGGCCGCGGTATCTCGTTAAAACATTCCCGCAACCCCGGCAGGCAATGGCCCTATAGGACCCCGTCACTATTGCTGACAGCTCTTTGAGGCGCGTGTGGAACACAACGCGCCACCGACCCGGGCCTGGTCCTTACCGGCTGAGCTACCCCGGCTTGCCATCCGCAAGCCCGCGCCTACGGTAGCCGGAGATCGGCACGTGATCCCCGACGCCTGGGGCGTCTCCCATGGTGGCTGGGGCGTGAGGAAGAGAGAACCTCTCCCTCGCGCGTTGGGCCTCCTCGTTTGCTAGCATGACTACATCGCAGAAGAAAGCGACTGCAACCCATTCCCTCTCGCTCCGCACCATGGTCTGAATCAGAGTCGGGCGCGAGAAGGGCAAAAAAGCTTAGAAGGTAAATATTCAGTATTGATTTTTAAAGATAGTGGCCTGCCCGCTCGTTTAATCATATACGTCGTCAATCGTTTACCAACAAGCGTGATCTAGGTCAAAAGCGGATCATCAAATAAAACAAAACAATAAAAGATCAGCTACGCGGACTCTGCTCACTGATGCAAACATAAAATCATCTTTTTAGGGTTCCGTAGCCGAATGGCAAAAACGGAACCCTTATAGTTTCGTTATGTCTGTCCGTCCGTCCGTATGTCACAGCCACTTTATTCTGAAACTATTAAGACTACACATGTGAAACTTGGTAGTTAGATGTATTCTTATAACCGCTGTCCGATTTTTAATAAAAAAATAAAAAATAAATAAAATTAAGGGGGGCTCCCCATACATAGAACTGAAACTAAAATATATTTTTTATCAAACCTATACGTGCGTGGTATCTATAGACAGATCTTTGAAAATGATATTGAGCTTTTTAAAACCACTTTTTCTTAAAGTCAGTCGTTTAAAAGATATACGCTTCCAAAGTGGTAAAATGTGTGTGTCCCCCTCTAACTTCTATAATAATAGAGTGAAAAATCTAAAAACAATATGTGCTGTAGATCTTAATAAATACTTTCAAGAAAAATTGATTTGAACGATATCGGGTCAGTAGTTTTTGAGATATAGCACATTTTCTAAAATCATAAATATAACTTTGTATTTCATACAAACACTATGAAAAACAAAGTTATTGGGTGTAGTTACTACGGAACCCTTCATGAGCGAGTCTGAGTTGCACTTGGCCAATTTTTTTTATTTGTTTTTGATTTTTACATTTCGGGGAGTGTGTGATGGAATAGCACAGTCTAAGGTTCGTATTACAGAACGAAACTCGTGCACTGATCTCTGTTTAAAACTAGTTTTGCGTCGAGATTTCATTTTTGAATGTTCCTCAAGCATAGATTCATCGATTACAGTTCAGCCGGGTACGGCTATATTCTAGATCCTTACTCAGTTGTAGATTCATCACTCAAGTATGGTCAACAAACAGGACGCTTGAGCAGAGATTTCCTTCTCAGTTAACGATTGGGTACTTATTTGCTTTTCAGCTTAATAATTGATATGAAAAATAATGTACATTTTTGGCTATGAGGTAATGATATTTTATATTGCAAATTGGTTAATAATACTGCACTTTTACTCGTCATTTTATTCCATTTTAAGTTAAACTAGATGAAGCCCGTGTTTTCAGCTTAAATAAATTACTACAGTGATTTATTCAATGATGATTTGAACAGAAATCTGAACTTCAGGGTTCCATGTGAAGCTCATACAATTTTGATTAATAATTGTAAGAAATGGTCGAAATGGTATTGATTTTCACATGATATGGTAAAATTTGTAATACTGCCATGACCAAAATTTGAAAAAATATGCATTTCTGTTTTGTTCTGACTATAATTTTATTTTCATTTAATATTTCTATTGATAGGTATTTTCCAAACCATTATTTATTTGAATACTATTATATTTTATATAAATAATCAGTGAGCAATTTATAAAAACACAGTGACAGATATTATTTGGGATCCACTCCGTTCCATGAACGAGTTACACTTGCTATACAGGGTGGCCCAAAAGTCGTGGATCAAACGCAACTAGGGGTTAGATGGGGTCATCAGCTGCAAAAAGTTGTTCTACGGGAGGTCCTTAAGGTCAACCCCTGCAGAGTTATAATTTATTTTGTGTTTTTGTGAGATAATTGACTTTTTTAAACTAATTCTTATTAAAATTCAAAAAATATCTACATCCTGTATCTTTTTTATAATTTTTACTAGATTGGTACTGATGAGTCCTTGCGTTAGACATGCTATTTATGGTTGTTTATTGGGTGTGTTGAAGATAATATTAAGTTTTACGATTTTTTTTTTTCTCAAATCATAACTTTTTATTTACTTCGGACCCCACTGTGACAAAAAAATACTCTACCGAAAAGTGATCCTGTATTACAAGTTTTGGCGCATTTAATAGGGATTCTGAAAAGGTATTACACATGGCTATGCGTGGCTTTGATATCTTTCAAGGATGATTATTCGTAGCAAGCCCAAAGTTAACCCAACCATAAAAACTCGGTTAGGCTTATTTAAAAATAAACTGGAACTAATACAATTAATGACAAAGACTCTCTGCCTCTCTTTTACACTAACCATTTAATCTTTTGTCAATAAAAGGCCGGTTCGCCCGTCAGTTCAGGTAGCGATATCTTTTCTAGGAAACAAAAGGCCAGGCCGGCCGGGGCGGGGCCGAGAGATGCACGTGAGCATGTTTCTTTAGAATGATTAGTGTTCTTTAGTGACTCGCTTCCTGCCTGTGAGTACGCACGTGTTCTTTTTCTCGGTTTTATGACGACTTGTGTTCAGTTTGTTTTCTTTGACCTACGCTTTGTTTTTCGGACTTGTGATAGATTGCCTACCTGTGACCAGTGCTGTGTGAATCGGACTAGATTCGGAATCGGACGGATTGGCTACAAAAGTGGACAGATGGCTGCTGCGAGGAGAGAATACACCCAACGGGAGTATGCAGAAATGCATTACCTGTATGGCTTTTGCGATGGTAATGCCCGGGCTGCTGCCAGGGAATATCGTCAACGCTACCCTAACCCTGATTGTTTTCCGGACCACAGGGTCTTTATGCGCGTACATAATTCGTACATGGAGGGAGTCTTACCCGGTCAGCATGCTCCGAGAGCAGGCAGACCAGTGGTGCAATTTGAAAATGAAGATGAAGTGCTGAGAGAATTAAGATTGGATCCTAGTATAAGTCAACGTCAAATATCCCGTAATCTCGGGATTCCAAGATCGACGGTGCAACGTGTCATTAACAGAAACAAATATCACGCCTACCACGTGCAAAGGGTGCAAGCTTTGCTGCCCGGTGACTATGCACCTAGAGTACGGTTTTGCAGAGAGATGCTAAGATACCACAGAGAGGATCCGCAGTTCTTTTACAAGGTTTTATGGACGGATGAGTCAACTTTTAGAAGAATGGGAGTAGTCGATATCCACAATCTACATTTTTACTCCAGAGTGAACCCCCATATCATAAGAAATGATCGATTCCAGCATCTGTTTGGTATTAACATGTGGGCTGGTTTAATTGGCCAGCAGTTGGTGCTGCATGAAATGCCAGCAAGGCTGAATGGTGCTCAGTATTTAAATTTTTTGCAAAATAATTTAAACCATATCCTTAACGAAGCTGAGGTTCCAGAAGAAAGAATAGCAGAAATGTGGCTGCAACATGATGGCGCCCCGCCTCACTACGCTCGAGCAGTTAGAGATTATTTGAACGAGCGCTTCCCCAACCAGTGGATTGGTCGAGGCGGACATATTGCGTGGCCACCCCGGTCGCCCGATTTAAATCCATTAGATTTTTTTCCTTGGGGCTATTTTAAAGAAACAGTTTACCAAGGAGAGAACAATAGCGAACAAGAACTACGACAAAAGCTCGAATTTGCTAGGGTACAAGTTACTAACAACAGAGGTGCATTCCGTAGGTTACGTAGGAATTTTATTAGATGGTGCAGATTATGTATTATGGTCAGAGGCAGGAATTTTGAGCAATTATTCTAAAATGTTTTGCTTAATAAAACAATTATTTCACAATCGTTGTTTCGTTTTTTCGTCCTAGAAAGATATTAGAGCCACTCATGGCCATGTGTAATACCTTTTCAGAATCCCTATTAAATGCGCCAAAACTTGTAATACGGGTCACTTTTCGGTAGAGTATTTTTTTTTCACAGTGGGGAACGAAGTAAATAAAACGTTATGATTTGAGAAAAAAAAATCGTAAAACTCAATATTATCTTCAACACACCCAATAAACAACCATATAGCATGTTTAACGCAAGGACTCATCAGTACCAAACCAGTGAAAATTATAAAAAAGATACAGGATGAAGATTTTTTCAAATTTTAATAAGTTAAAAAAAATCAATTTTCTCATTATAACACAAAATAAATTATAACTCTTAACCTTTTTTACCTTAAGGACGTCCCGTAGAACAACTTTTTGCAGCTGATGACCCCATCTAACCCCTACTTGCGTTTGATCCACGACTTTTGGGCCACCCTGTATTTGTATATATTAGAAAAGATTGCCTTAACACCATTAATTTACCTTCTATAATTTGCTTTTACAAATTCTTAAAAATACATGTATAGTGAAACCATGCAATACATATTGTCTATTCTTAAAAATTTGGTATTAAAGTAAATTGAATTATTTACGATCATTCGTAGATCGAAACAGTGGAGACGTAGAAAATAAAACGCAAACGAAAACAGACTGATGCATAGATATTTTCTACTTGCGGCTCGATTTGAATCTGAGTGTAGTTTGATTACCGTTGTGGAATAAGACCAATGCTCAAGTGCAGATTCTATATACAACGTGTAACGGAAACCCCATATCTATCCAAAAGGACTGAAGACAACATCTGGTATGGAGTCTCTATGCAGTTTCAGCTCAAAATAAGTGACTCACAGAATTGACTCCAAATTATTGGTTTCATAATTATGTTTCTTGAATAGAAATAACGTGTCACAGCACTATGAGGGTCATCACTTTCCACGTCACTTGCCAATAAAACGATAATGCTCTTCGTTCTTCTTAATTTGAAAAATTCGGGCTCTGGTATCAATGTATTGAAATTTCTAATATGCTCCACACATGTAGACATAGGATTAGAAAACCCTTGCCATATCGTTTGTTATCATCCAAAGAAGTCGTGCACTCGGTATGTATATACCCTTTAAATTACACGTTGTATAAACTAAGATCAGGTGAATTAAGCTCAAACTGGACTTGAGTAAAGTTCTGTAATACGGACCTAAGTCCATTAAGTCCGTTCCATCATCGGGCTATAAGACAAACGGTGATGCGCCATCATTACATGTCGGACCTCCCACCCATATGCACCAATTACTTTCATTATGCGTACGGTTAAGGAGTGGAATATCCTGCCAGAGTCTATGTTTTCTGATAGCTAGAACCTAGGAACTTTTAAGTCAAGAGTGAATAGATTATTTCTAGGTAAGCGTGCGTCATCTTCAACCACATCATCGCTTACCATCAGGTGATATGGTGGTCAAAAGCGAGCCTATTTTCAGTAAATAAAAATATTCTGATATTGGTCTGCAAGAAAACAGTTGGTCAAGGCCTTAAATAGAAATTATTATGACGTGGGTACCTTTCATCGTATATTGTTGGCACTCAACGTCAAAGGTACCCAGAAGCATTGCCACATTGAACGGCGCAAAGTACAAGCCATTCTTCTAGTCACTCATCAGCCGGTGAGCCACGTCCTTCAAAAGAAGGAGCGTTTCCTTTCTCCAATGCTCCAAGCGTTTCGACACCAAACGGCTCATAACTATAATTACCAAATATGTGTATAATCATAATATTTAGAGTTAAAGTATTTCTAATTCCTACAAAACATGATACCAGTCACGTACACAAGTTTTTCACTAAACTGACGAATTGTATTTTAATGGCATATATGCAAAGGTCAAAAGTATAAAAATTAAAAGGATTAGAAGTAATGAATTAGATTATTATTTGAACATATCAATTCAACCCAGATACTGAACTTCATGACTGTATATAATGTAGGTATTAGGAATATTATCTCAAAGTACACAAACACACACATAGACACACACACATACATACTATACGAAACACGAAGTACATAATTATATCACCCGTTACGTGACCGTCATGGAACTTGTGTTTCACTATTTATTTTATATTACGGTATTTATTTATTTTAATGTATTTATTTAATATTATTGTATCAATTATTTAAGTAATAATATTTTCCAGACTTGATTTCCGTACGTCATATTTTTAAGGCAACCACTGAAAACCAGCGCCGTGCTGTGGGCACGCCCATGGTATAGCATTATGCTGAGTGGTAGTAGTGAGTACCAATTACTAACTCTAGTATTAACGAAACTAAATAAGTTTTAACGCTGGTTGCTGCGTGGTTACATCCAGAAGACGCCTAAGCCTTGATTTTTACAAAAAAAAAAATATCCGTACTTGCTATATATCTATTAAGTTATGTTATGTTGTTATATGGTTTATATTAAGATTACCTATATATACCTTTTTATTAACACTTTAAACACTTAAATAAAAACCCTAAACAATATATAACAATATACATATAAAATAAGCTAAAATATGGCGTCCAGAAATTCGTGTGCATCGCTATCCACTGGTAATCTGTATAATTCATTAATTGAACCAACGCACAGCTACATATCGACGGGTCCTACGTATACTGGTGTAACCCGCAAAACAGTGAAATACGTTTTTTTGCACAAAAAGCCTTAAAATTACCTTAACTTTATATCCTGTAAAAATTATAATAAATTATCAAGTAATTTCAAAGATACAAACTTGTAAACTAATATAAGTGACATCATTTTCCACCATACGACCATCTACACTGATGTAAGTCACTTGCACCAGTGTAGGTAGTCGCGTGCGCCGCGACACGTCAGTAGTCTTGTGCCTACTCGGTCATTTTGGAGATCGCTCCGTACTAGTTCTTTTCGGACAGTGAACTAGTTCATTCTATTCGTTCTATTCATTCTAATAGATCTATTCGGTCTTCGCTCTCGGCGGTCCTTAACTCCTTAGAGCACAGCGCGGACCATAGAGCAAATAGGCTCTTTACGTAGGTACTATCAGACACATCATATTTATTTATTTATTTTTATCTGTATTACCGCAGCGTAAACGGCTGACATTATTAGGATTATGTATAATTTAAACAGAGATATTTTTTACCATTCAAATGTGAATCTGAGAACAAATTATAATTACTATTGTATTAATTTAACATATTTGATTTTCCTTCATACTTGAACAGGCTTAGGACTGTCATTCTGATCAATCGCTTAAAAATAACGTTTTACGACGTTTTGGAACTGTAATAATAATAATTAAAAAACCTAATTTGGAAGTAGGTTAGAATGGCGTATTTAAAAATCAAATATGTACAATGATTGATATTTTTTTAATGGATATATTTTTTTTTGTTTGGTACTGATACCTTTTTTGTTTTTAATTTTATTGTAGGTGGGTTTTACATAAATTTACATGTTACTGTGCAGAAAAAGCATCTGTGTAACTTTAGATGGCTTTAGAAGTTTTCTCCTGTCAGTAATCACTTGCCCTGCATTTGAAAACACCCTTTCGCACGAAACCGACGTGGCTTGGATACAAAGCCTTTTCAGGACTAACTCATATAAATGAGGATATATATGTTTACGGCTGTGCCACCATTTTAGAGGATCCTCTTTCCTGTTCAAGGGTTCTTCATGCAAATATTTGTCTAATTCCCTTATCCCTGCAGCCACAGAGCTTTCTGGACGAGTTGCATGGCTCATCTCAATATCGAAATCTTCCCAAATACTATTTTTTACGGTAGCGTCGGTAGCTACTGCGGGTTGTTCCTGTCTAGGACGGTCTTCTGATATATTCGAGTCGCCTACCAGGACTCGCACTTCTGAAACTCTACGTCTAAAATTTTCAATGGCTCTTTGGTACGCTTCTGCAGTGCGAAAGGCTTTTTGCTTGAACCGTGGATCCAGAATTGCCGTGTCAGCATATAATGTGTTGGACTCTAAGTCGTGAAAACGAGCAAGAAGATTATTTTTTAATTTATTTAACAATGTGGGGATTTGAGGAAGCTGATTTACGTTGTTTTGGGCCAAGCAATTTACGATATGTTTAGATAATAGCTTGGAAAATATTAACACTTTTGACAGGCTCACATGTTTTTCTGAGCTCACTTCCTGGGTGACTTCGTAGAATGGCCTGAGAATTGGTACGACTTTTTCAATTAGCTCCCAATCAGATGTCTGGAGGCTGAGGTCGCTTCGTATCAGAGCTATAGTGCTGATAACAGCGTCTTTAATTTTTAATATGCGTTCCAACATATCATAGCAAGAATTCCAACGCGTTGGACATTCCTGCTTTAACTTCAAAATCGGCAAATTCATTTGCTTTTGGGCGATTTCTAATTTTGATTGCGCTAAAGTACTTCGTTTAAAAAATTCGACTATACATTTCACTTTTGTGACTACGTCAGCGATGGTTTTTATGCCGTCCTGTACAATTAAATTTAATAAATGGGCGAAGCACCCTACAGATCGCCACTCCCCCAATCTTACAGCTGATAAAATGTTAGCGGCGTTATCACTCACTATACAACAAATTTTGTTCGTTATCTGCCAGTCTTGGATCATTTGTTTTAAAAATGCAACTAAATTGGCACTGGTATGTCTCTCATTATAGTTGATACAGCCCAATAAAATAGATTGGAGCTCAGTGTTTTTATTAATATAGTGAGCAGTAACTGCTATATAGCTTTGGTTAGCACTTGACGTCCATCCGTCAGTACAAAGGCACACCGCGTATGCTTCTTTTAAATTATTAAAACTAGAATCAAAAACTTCTGTGTATGATTTAGGTTTGAAAGAGTTTTTCTTGTTGGGAGTTGGTACCCCGGGCAAGTAGAAACTAAGTCAATGAGTCTTTTAAACTCTGGTTCCTCTACTATTCTCAATGAATGGTGGCCCTTAGTCACCATGGCCACTACTTGCCTATCAATTTGTTCTATCTTACGCGAAGATGGTGGTCGTCGAATGAAATTAGTAATTAATGGCACATTGGGCGGCTGTTGAAATGTGGTTGGCAAGTCTGGATGTGGATTTGGCGGTGTTACTGTGCCGTCACCTGGTGTTTCTATAACTACAGCAGATTGTCGTTCAACATTTATAGATATAGTTGGGTGTTTCGTCATTAAATGTCTTTTTAAATTACAAAGAGCTCCACTCTTTGTGCTTAATTTGGTTGAACAATAATTACAAATGGCTTCATTTACCCCTTCCTTAAAATGAAACCATAAGTTGCTCCTTTTTGGTCTTCTTTGAGCCATCATTAAATTAGTAAGTAGGTACTTTTACTATACCTTAATCTGATCTGAATCTGGTAGGTACCTATTGAGTCACTTGTAACACACACATACACACACTTAATAGTTTGTAATTTCTGGGTCGAAATAAGTCTAAAGCAAAAGATAATTAGTTAGTGTTAAAAAAGTTTTAAAGTTACCAGCAGGCAAATGGTGAACAATAAATAAAATATTTGTTTCAAAACAATTAGTAACAGCGTCCCATAACCAATAACCAAATCATTCCAAAATAAAAAGCGTCCAAGACCTCAAAAAGTTTTAAAATAGTTTTACACAGCAAATTTAAACACTTCACAATAACTTCTAAAATGAGTGTTTTCTTTCTTTTTTTTTCTTCTAAAATTTACCAAAGGTTCGCACATAAATACACATAGGTAGGTCTTCCCAAATAAAAACTTACAATTTACGAACACTCGTCTCGTGTGTTCGAGCGATAAGCTAAATTAGACATTATGCCATTGAAATAACATTTCATCTCATTCTCGCGAATTTGGTCGGTCGGGTTCGGGTAGCATCGTCATTCGTCGGCTATTCTCTCCCGTTCTATTCATTCAGACACAGAATGAATTCGTATGACGTTTCTGTCAACCAATCAGTGACTGTATTTCATTCTCGTTCGCTCATTACGAACGCATGATTCGTACGGTTTCGAATCTACGAGTACGAAAAGAGCTGTTAGAGCTGTTAGAACGATTACAAGCCAGCGTTCGGAAACGGTTCTTTTAGTACAGTGCAAAGATTCAGCTCCTATTCGTTCATCGTTCACGTACTACACAAGACTACACGTCAGCACAAGTGTCATTCACTCCAGTATGCGCGCGGCGACGGAGTCGGGAGCGCGTTAAACACTGGTATAACTGCGCTGCGTTTTAGTTTACGTATTCATTTGTTCAAAACTATTCCGATTTTGTTTGTTTTGAGTAAGTAGTGGTAAGAAGTCACAACAATGAAGCGCTCACGAGGTCAATTAATGATAGATTTATTAGAAAATAAGTATAGTAAAATAAACATTCCAGAAAATTACGAAGGTAAGTGTTAATTGACATTTTAAATAATATAATGATATACTTTGTATTGTTTGATCAAATGCAAAATTAAAAAGTAAATAAATTACGTGTTGTTTATTTGTATTTTCACTTGTACCAGTATACAAGGTTCATAGTGGTTACTCGCGTACTTTGTATAGTGGTTTTAGTAAATTTTAACGATTATTTGTAAATATATTTAAAAATTAATTAACACATTAATTTTAATTTATAATAGATCGGCCAACAGTACCATCATGCGTAATACGTGAAGAATTAGACCAAACTATGAAAATGTGCAACGAGACCATGGAACCGACCGATTTTAATGAAAAAAATAGTTTCACAAATGAAAGTCTAATAGAAAAGCCAGGTAAACATACTAAACTAAATTAATGACATGTGATTTTATAATTCATGTTTTCTTTTTTCAATAAATTTTGCACTTATATCAGTATACAAAGTCACATGTGACTTTTTTTTTCTTTTCGGTATTTTGTTATCTGATATAAGTTACATTATTTTAATAATAATATCTATTTACTAATACAATAAATAGCAATACTATTTTTAATACATTTTTAGCAGCAATTCACTGCATAATTATTTTATTGTATAATTTTAGATTCCACCTTACCTCCAAGTGCGGATTTTTTTGCTGAAGAGATGTCATTCATCAATAAGGTTGTAAGCTTAAGCGACCCAGAAGACATGTTCGAGGAAACCTCTACAGTAGAAAATTTATACCAAAATTTATCAAACATTTCGTCAGATTCTGCCAAGTCCTCTGAGTGCTTTATGGTCCAGGCGGTGAGTGTGATTGTGCATAACAACTATAAAGAAGATGAGCCTCAAATTCTACATCCATGTCAAAATCCTATTTCTGAATCAAGTGTGGTAAAACAAAATGACCTTCCTGATAATGAAATTGATAGCTTAACACCAATGCCTTCGCCATTACTTTCTTTCACCTATTCGCCAACAAACTGATGATGTATTTGACAATTTATCACTATTAAATTCAAACTACATTGATACACCTTTAACCCTAGCTCACTAAACATATTTTAGAGTTACACAGTCACTAAACAGTAGTCATTTGGACTAACAAAATGAAACGTCAATATTTTTATTGAAATGACATTTATTAATTAAAAAAAATAGGTAACATGAGAGGACATTTATTAAGACTTCTTAAAAACTATAAGACACTTCTAAAATATTAATCGTGGCAGTCTGAGTAGACAGGAATGGTATGTTCGCCACAAATGGCCTTCCTGCAGGAGTGGCATGACCCTTTGGTCATCATGTGCTTCTGATATGGGCAAAATGCGCAAATTTTTCGTTTGCTTGGCTGTGTTTGAGAAGTACTAGCCACGACATTTTCAATTTGCTGGATATCTTTGATACTGGCCTTGATATTCTTTCTCAAAGTTACAGTGTTATACCGTTCCCGCAACCATGGCTCAATGAGATCGTCGGCCAATTTTTATATGAATGCTCTGTGTTTCAACGGTTTTTGTCGTTGCCTTACCATGTTAGATACATAAATGACATACGCATTGATCATACATAAGTTCAGCATATTATAAAATACGCACTGAGGTCATCTATTTGTTTTGCGATTGCAGCTCATACCAGAACAAATCTGGTCAGCAGTATCAACGGCTCCTTTGGTACTGTTATAGAAATGTATTATTTCGGGTTTCTTCGTGCTGGAGTTAATGTCCGGCTGATCGTGCATTGTAATCAATAAATAACACTTTATTTATACAAGAAGTCAATATATAAACTAAATTTTTCATAGCTTACCTTGACTCGCTTTACACGCGTAATCACTAAACATTAGTCCGTGAGACTAACAATGTGTCAAAACTCCGGAAGTAAAATACGTGTGTACGTAATGCATGCGCACTGGGCACTAAAACACTGAATTAGGAGGGTACTGAGCGTGGTGGGGCGGGGGAGTGTCGGGAACTTACTTAAACAGCGAATGCGTCGGGGCCGTGTCGCCTGTGAGACTAATATTTAGTGATCTAGGGTTAAGGGGACTACTTAAAGGTGTATCAATGTAGTTTGAATTTAATAGTGATAAATTGTGTGCAAAGAAAAACCCAAAAAAAAAGAAAGATAAGAGTAGATTGCGAGAGAGGTTCCAAAATATGTGGTTTGATGAAAGATGCAAGTTCAATTTAAACAGGGGATTAGAATACATGAGTCGAACGGGGAAGCTACATTAGAAGAAAAAAATTAAAAGCGCTTGTAAATGCCCCAAAAAAAGTTTTAATTTTGTCACGCATTTGAAAACTTAGAAAATCCTACAGATGACCAAATATCAAAACACAATCGGCATTTGGCCGAAAAAGAGAGGGCTCGGCAATTAAAAGAGATGGATACACAGTTGGCTAAGGAAGATAAAACTGTAGTTGCTGTTATTTTCGACTTGCAAAAAACTCAAAATTTACCACATGGAAATGTTAGTACTTTTTATTACAAAAGAAAATTACATTTTCACAATTTTACTCCATTTGATATGGCTGATCTGCAGGGTTATTGTTATTGTTGGGACGAACAGACTGCTAAAAAAAAATGGTGCCAATAAAATAGCCAGCTGCATTTTCGATTTTATTGGTATGAAGGTGGAGCAAGGAGTCAAAACTTTTATATTCTGGTCGGATAATTGTGGAGGCCAAAATCGAAATGGGATCGTATTCCTTATGTATATGTATTGCGCTTGGAAGTTTCACGTGAACATAACCCATACATTTCTTGTTGTTGGTCATACTCAAAATGAGGGTGACAGTATTCACTCAGTAATTGAAAGAAAAACCAGAAATATTTTAATTTATACTCCAGAACAGTGGACCCTAGCTTTTAAAATGGCAACAGCTAATGCAAAACCGTATATTGTTCGAGAAGTAACTCAATTGTTTTTGATTTTAAGTCTTGCCTTCCCTTTTTTGACAACTGGAAAAAGAATTTCATGGGGGAACTTGTTATGTGGAGTAAGGTTTGCGAAGTTAATGATAATACAAAGACTGATTAAGTAGTACTTACCTACGTAAGACTGATTAGGAAGTACTAATGAAAATATAAATAAACAATTAATATAATTAACGAAAGTTCCTACTTAAGTTAAGAAGATTACATTTTTTAATTTTATTATGTTTAAGATGGCAAGGCCATTGATTTTAGTTTTCATTATTAAGAATGCTATAATATATTTACATCAAAATAAAAACAACTATTCTGGAAAAGTCATTTATTTTAAATAAAGTGTTATTTTGTATTTTCAATGTTTTTATTTAATTTCCTGCCACACGCATTTAAATATTTAAGGTAAATAACAATACAGAAAACTGTTGCAAGTAGTTATCCAGTACTAAGTAAACTGTTGTAAGTGTTTAAAAGTCGATAAAAAAAGATGTTATTGTTAATATTATACCCTCATATTGATCAATAAATCGGAAATAGCATGTTAAAAGAGTAAAATCTTTCAGTTTTCCTTTATTATAAGTACAAGCAAGTACACTATATACTGGTATAAGTGGCCACTTGTATCAGTTTACAGGTTCTACCGTAGTAAAGAAAACAAGCTGCATCAATGCAAGTGAAGCTATTTTCCAAAGTATAAAAAAGTAATAAAAACCAATAGTGCAGTCTTTTTTCTTAGGTATTAAAATATAACATACCAAAATTTCAAGTGTTTCCATTTAAGATTAAGATTTATGACAAAATTAGAAGCTTTAGAACCTATAAACCGCTCTCTTGGATAGTTGTATTTTTGCACTTGTACTAGTATACGTAGGACCCGTCGATATATGGTCAGCTGGGCGCTCGTGAGTGTGTCGCGTCGGCCGCTAACATTGCATGAGTGTAAAGGTAAAGTGTATGTGTCTGCGTAAGGATATTGTATGACGCACATACGTTTTGCGTTTAGTCAGGATAACTATTTTATTAAAAAATGTTTAGGTTTAGGTTCAATTCATTTAGTTATGGATGTTGTTTTAGACTTATAATTTAATATTCTAATTGGGGTGTCTGAGGTATTGCGCTTAATCTGTTACACGTTGTATGTGATATATACAGTACCATAACATTTAATTCCATTCTATAATTATAACATAAATGCGATGGTATGTTTGTTTATTTATTTTTCTTTTATCTCAAATAGGAGTAACGGATCTATTTTTATCTTGGTAAAATTATCAAATAAGTCCTCCCACCCCGGGCAGGGCGGGAGGGACTGTCAGACTTTTACTGACTAAAATCCAAGGTGTTCCTTCAATAACCCTTTACGTTCCGGGGTCACGGTAATGGGATGAGTCCCATGACCCCAGCAGGCTTCGGCCCTCTACAGGGGGGCCTCGTCATGTTGCTGACGCTCTTTGAGGCGCGCGTGGAACACAACGCGCCGTCGACCCGGGCATGGTCCATGGTCGGACAGCGAGTTGCCCTTTACTCGCTGTCCGCATGCCCGCGCCTACGGTGGCCGGAGATCGTCGGCCGACGTCCGACGCCGTGGGCGTCTACCACTGCGACTGGGCTGGAGGGAGGACGCCATCCTCTCCCTCACGCGGCCCGCCTCCACCTTCGGAAGCATGACTGCTTCGCAGAAGGAGGCAACCGCTTCCCACTCCCTCTCGCCCCGCAGCATGGCCTCGACTAATGCCGGGCGCGAGAGGTCTCCGCCTATTGCCGCCGTGAGGACACGTCGGTGCTCTGCCCAAGCGGGGCAGCCCTGCACCGTATGCTCTACTGTGTCCTCAGGGCGACCCTCGCAGTGGTGACACCCAGGCGTTTCTTCCTTTCCCATCAGACACAGGTACCTCCCGAAACTTCCGTGTCCGGTGAGGACCTGTGTCATGCGGTAGGTCAGGACGCCGTGACGCCGATCTAGCCACTCCTCAAAGAGGGGTCTTACCGCCGCGATTGCGGCGTGCCCGAGGAGTAACGGATCTATGTGATTTTTGCCACGGAATAGATAAATAAGTTTGGAATGGTAATGTGGGCGTGGTGAGTGCGCCACATTTATGATACGAAAATCATAGCTCGACCGATTAATTCATTCACCGCGCTTAGTGCGCTTCAAACTACTTCGGAACACAGAGCTCTGCTTTAGAAAGCCGTGTTGTACATTAATAACCTGTAAAACAAAAAGTCAGACCGCAAGTATAGAGCGAGGAGGTATATTTTTCCATCGGTAAGTCGAAAATAAGATTAAATTACAATTTTATTTGTAAAAAACATGAAAATATTCTGATCACTATGAAATTCCTAACATTAACAACATTATTGCAACAAGTTACAAAAAGTATACATTGCCCGATGTGTACTCGCTTAATCGCAATGACCAAGTCCGCTTACAATGTACTGCATGCGCCACACTTCAATTATTGACGTTTCGTCCTTTGCCCTGATTGGCCGTGATGCACGGCGCATGTTTATCGACAGTGAGTTACAATCAGTAGCAAGCTCTCGAATTAAGTTTGTGTAATTTATTTGTGTGCGTAATTCGCATACGTAACGGGCCTCTTGCTTGTAGTGGAGCTAAAAAGTGGGAGACAAGCGGCGACATGCGTTCTCATACAAATCAGGAACTATTTCCTTTCTAATCTCTTTTATCTGTTCTGTGATTTCTCGAACACCTTATGTATAGTAAAAAAATTCTTACCAAAATACGATGATAGATTTATATAATGTAATACAATATTAACCATCATAATATTCCTAACCTTTTTCCAACTCTGTAGGGGTAGGCTTCCAGTCTAATCGAGTTGTTATTTAGCCTCAAGCTCTTCCAACCCATAAACATGTGACCATATTCGACTAAATGCCATAATTTTACATGGAGCCTATGTGACCTCCACAAACATGGAACTGGGTAACACCATCCCATCGCAAGGCAAGTGTAAAATTTCCTGCTTTCTGACTATCCGTTTGAAAATAATAGAAACCATGAACATAATTGGTAACACATAAGCGCCAATTGTAAGCACGAATTAAGGCTTAATCAGACGTAAGTGTAACGTGGGACGGGATTGGACGTTTTTCATAGATTTATTTTAAATAAAATCTGGCAGATTTAATAATGCTCGAGTCCTACCTACGCACTTAGCACTCGTGGTTGATTGCATTCCCCATTCCCTCACATAGAGAAGAAACATGTCAAAATCATCAATTGACTGCTCCCACTCTGGGTGTTACTCATTGTGATCTAGGGTCACAATATCTGGTTAGAACATTCACGTATCCCTGGCATGCAAAAGACCAATCGGGACGTTTCAATAGTGCTGACAGCTCCATATATCATTAGGCTGCGGGCACCTCGACAGTTTCTAATAAGTTAACCCTCTTACTGTCTCAAAATTTATTTCTAATCAGCCCCCAGTTATTTTCCATATAATCTAGATCCGTACAAATACCTAAATCCGAGACTTGAACCCAGAGCCACGTCTTTCAAACTATCTGTATGTTAATTTACGTTGTACGCGCATCGAATAAGCTGAGAGAACTTATCCAGAATAAGTCGTCAGCATCACAAGACTTTTCATTATAATTCTGAGAAAGAAACGACTTACGAGATTACAAGAGAGAGATACCTTATATCCAGAATTTTGAAAATGTTGGCGCATTTTCTGGATTAGATCTTATTGTTGATTGACGGTTTTATTTTGGTCCATCTAGATTTTTATCTCTTGGTGTCCATATAATGTAATAGATCCAATCATATTCCATTTACATCACCGTTCCAAGACTTTTGAACAGTTTCGGAAAATAAACTTTTTCTAAAATAACATAAAAAAAACCGACTTCAAAACTTCCAAAAAAGACTACTGCACTACAAAGCGAAAAACAACCTTAAAGATTGTTTCATTTTGTGTCTAATTCCGTTCAAAATAAGGGCTAGGTAGTATCTTCTCACATGGCTGCAGTCGGTGCCAAGCCAATGAATAGTTTTGATAGACATAGTACGCCGCATTCTGGGCACACCCAAGGTGATCAAATCTATTCATTTATCTTGGCACCGACATCAGTCGTGTGAGTAGATTCGTAATCCTTACTTTAAACGGAATTAGACATCCAATGAAACAATATATAAGGTTATTTTTCGCTTTGTAGGTCTGAAGTAATTTTGTTTGTTTTATTTATTTATTTATTTATTTAGGGACAAATAACAGTTACATAATAAAAACATATTAACTAAAATTCGTATAACTAATTAAACAATTATGCAACCCACACCATTGTCCACAGGTTAACAAAAGAAATGAAAGTTACAATGACACATTAAAGCTAAAAACGAAATAGTTAAAATAACATTATCTAATAAATCCGTAACTGATTAACATATTATTAAATTAAATCTCAGACAAGAGTTTACAAGCTTCTACTTTAAATTGCTTATTAGATAGACAAAATATATCAAGCCGTGTGAAGTGCGAGTTATATATGTCCACAATACGACGCAGAGGCACGCGCACTCCGGCATTAGTTTTACAGGACTCTGTATGAAACAGACGAGGCACGCGCACTCCGCGCTGGATAACAGTTCTGGGTACTGTATAACATAATTTATTTGTTAAATCTGTGCAGTCAAATCTGTTGTTGCACAAACCATGCAACATCATTACTGACAGAAGCAATCGTCTGTACTCTAGACTTAAAACATGATATTTATTTAATAAATGTGTGTAGGGAACTTTAGAGTGATAACACCTGTAGTTCATAGAACGCAAAAACTTTTTCTGTACCATTTCTAAGCCAGCACCGTACTTTTTGTACAAAGGATTCCAGATAGGTGAAGCATATTCTAATTGTGATCTAATCAATGTTTTGTATAGCATTAAGAAGGTAGAGGGACGCACAAAGTCACGGGACGATCTCATGACGAAACCGAACATTTGAAAAGCTTTATTTACTACTGTATCATAGTGTAAGTCAAAGTGTAGACAGGAATCAAGTATTACTCCCAAATCACGTACTAAACGAACAGTATTTAGGGGAACGTTGTCAATGGAATAGGTATATATGTGTTTCTTTTTGTTCTTAGTAAAAGAGATAGTGTGGCATTTTGGAAGGCTAAGAATGAGCTTATTAACAATGCAGTAAGTATGTAACCTGTCTAGATCATCTTGAAGAAGTTGACAATCCTCTATCGTTTTGCAAGGTTTATAGATTTTGATGTCATCTGCGTACATTAGAAACCGAGAGTTAACGAAACATTGTTTAATATCGTTTATGAATATGACATAGAGAAGAGGACCTAAGATGGAACCTTGTGGAACTCCAGACGTAACAATTACAGTGTCAGATTCATAACCATTAACAACGACTTTCTGGGTTCTGTTAAAAATATATGACATAAACCAACGCAATAAGTTTCCGCGTATACCGTTATAGGCTATTTTATCCATGAGTAATTTATGATCCACCTTGTCGAAAGCCTTCTGAAAGTCTGTGTATACAGCGTCTACTTGTAATCGTTGATCCATATTTTCGAATAAATAGTTAGTGAAAACCATAAGATTTGTTGTGGTGGAACGACGTTTTACAAATCCATGTTGTTCCGGGATAATATGGCGGTGAAGACGAGAATATATTGATTCATGTACCAGTCTCTCGAAGACCTTGGACAAGGTGGAAAGTATTGAGATGGGGCGGTAATTCTCTACATTGTTTTTGTCACCACTTTTATAGACTGGAGTAATAAAGGCATTTTTCCAAACTGCGGGAAAAACGCCTTCTCGTAGGCATTTATTAAATATTATTTGCAGGGGAGTACAGAGGATTTCATACAATCTTGTGAAGAAACTAGGTGGCAATCCATCCGGTCCAGCTCCTTTAGAAGGATCAAGCAACTTTAATGACGTACTTATAACATCTTCAGTCAAGTAAATGTCTGATATACATATTAAATTTTCACTGCAGGTAGTAGGTGGTTGCCATGTATTTGGATTAAAAGAAGAAGGTTCGTAGACGGAACAGAAGTAAGTTGAGAATAAGTTGCAGATATTTTTGGGGTCATCGGAGGTAATATCCTTGAAATACATGCTGGCAGGTAGTTTAGCCTTGCATTTTCGAGCTGATATATAAGACCAGAAGTACTTAATGTTTTTGGGGATGTTATTCTCAACAGATTCCATGTAGTTTCGATAACATCTAGCAGATTCATGATGAAACAGATTGCGATATTTGGAAAAGGTTAAGTAGTCGGAGATATTATTATAATTCTTCCATTTGATCCATGCACGTTCTTTATTCTTTAAAATACGTATCAAGGATGGGGAAAACCATACTGGATACTTTCCATTTTTAATGCGAGATAACGGAACGTGCAATCTAATAATGCCGTATAATTTTTCATAGAAAGTATTGACAGCTTCCTCTGAAGAGAGTTGAGAGAGAGCCTTATCCCAGTTAACTTTACCTAGTTCAAGTTTTATTTCATCGAAATTAGCTTTATGAAAATTATGTCTATGGACCGAGCGAGGTTTCATGGAAGCAAATTGCATACCCAGAGTAGTTAATATGGAGAACGGAGGATGGTGCATGTCAGGTTCTAGAAGAATATTACAAGATATTGTCTGGCAATCCACGTTAGAAATAACTAAATCCAGTATTCGTCCTAATTTGTTTTTGGTGGTATTATATTGAGTGCCATTAACAAATTCCATAAAATTTAACAAGCTACGCCCAGCCGAGCTTGATACATGAGCATGGCCACCTTGGTCTGACCATTCGATACCTGGGATATTAAAATCTCCAAGAAAGAAATATGAGTCACAAGTAGAGTCATTAGCCAAGTCTTGTAGCATATCGAAATACTGTGAATATGCGGCCTCATGTGTTCGTGGTGGTATATATGCGGCACAAATAATGTGGCGTGTGTTTTGTCGTGATGAAGGTAACTGTACCGCAATTTGTTCTACCTCTGGGTGGAAAATGTGTGTCGATATCTTAGAAGGACGTAGTTCTCGAAGGACAGCCACAAGAATGCCTCCCCCCTCGCGTTTCTTAGTCGCTAGACGGTCACGATCGAATCTGAAGACGGTGTATCGGTTGTCAATAAATTCACTGTCCAGGATGGTAGGAATAAGCCAAGTTTCCGTCAACACAATAAGGTCATACGAGCACGATAATATGTTCATGTAAAGCGTATGTAACTTTGTACGGATCCCTCTACAGTTCTGGTAATATATCACGATATTATTTGCAGCCATTGGAAAATATGAAACAATAAATCTGTATAACATTTGACATTTTTATACACTGAGACGATGTACTTATTATAATTATTATGAAGTAGTGAACCTTATTATATAAACATAAACACAATAGAACCTTGATACAGTACTGTTTTATCCTTTGTAAATACGAGTATATATTTATAGAAACTATAAAATCGCTTACTAACATCAGATAGAAAGTTTCACAATATATACAATATGATAATATAAAAATCATTAAACAAAAGTAAAATCTTAATATATAGCCGCGAATTAATACATTTGCAACAGGTGAGAACAACAGGCAAAGATACGTTACAAAACCATTCGTCCAAAAACAACCAGCATATTTAAGGTTCTGTAGTATCAGTAGGAGTCTTCTGACTACTAACAATTTTGCTGAGATCAGCATCAGAACGTATTGCGAATGAAGAAGTTCCATCTTGCTTGCGCACAAGTATCGTAGCATTTCGTACCCAAACGTATTTATAAATATATTTATTGGCGAACTTTCTGGCTTCACGAAATAAAGCTTTATTTTTTAACGTGAGGTGTTCATTTAAATAAATTGTTGACGAAGTGCCTGAGATTCCTATTTGGTCGGTCTTAATGCTCTTACTTTTACGATAGGCGCTCAATAAGTTGTCACGAATCAATAGCGATTTAAATTTTACTATAATATTCTTGGGCTTGTTATCGTTTTGATGTGCATGCGGGACACGGTGAATAGTGATAATGTCATTTTGTGACAGTGAACATTTTACTGAATTGCCTATTGCCTCTGCAATTGCAAACAAGTTTTCAGTTCGTTTTTCGGGCACGTTACAGATTTCGATGTTACATAGTCGCGCATGTTGTTCCATCGAGTCGATCTTTGCCTCAAGTTTAGTAATCGTTTGTTGGTTACTGATGCTGACCACCTCGTTTAAGCGCTTTTCGTAACCCTTGCATTCCTTTTCCAAACTCTCAAGACGTTTTCTCATGTCTTCATAACTATTATTGAAGAATTGAATAGTTTTCTCGATCTCTAGATTGGTTTTTTGGATACTAAGGTTCTGTTGTTTAAGCTCGGAAACTTCAGTTACTAATTTATTGAGAATAATATCTTGGTCGGTTTTCCACGACAACAGCATATTTTTCAATTCTTCAAACTTGTCCGGTTCTGTAAAGCTGTCATCCTCTCGAAAACGTTTGTTACTAGGTCTTGTAGTAATGTTGCTCAATTCACGGGCGCTGGATTGAGATGCCGGAGAGAGATCTGGTTCCGATCGCGTTTCCAAAAGCGCACAGTTGCTGGGTGAACATTGCGGAGGCGAGCGCATCATGCGAGGCATGTTGGTTATTTGTGTAAATAGCAACTAGTCAAAAAGCCAAAATATGCAAGCGATGCAGGCGAATAAAAATATACTGATATTTCGCAAGTGATTGCAACTGTATATACGGTCGAGTGCAAACACACTTCGCCCCAAATGGCGAAGGTCCGAGTTCGCTACCGGGCAGCCGCAAAAACTTTTAGAAGTTTTTTAAAAAAGTTTTCGAATGTAATTCGAGGTACGGACTCACAAAAATCGTCTATCCCTCTCAGACTCCACCCACTGGGCGTAGACCTTAGGCAAAGTCACCGCAAGAGTAACAAGGAATCGAAAATATGGACATAAGCCAATCACAACACTGATAGTCAATCACTTCACACAAAACACAGCGCGACTGGCAACACGTCTTCACACTTCCGAGCAAAAGAGCTAACTGAAGTCGATTAAATTTTATGTAAAAGATTTTTTTTCTCTTTGTCGTGCAGTAGTTTTTTTTTTGGAAGTATTGAAGTCGGTTCAATTTTATTAAAAAGTTTTTTTATTTTATTCTTTAGTGTATCATTATTTGTGTTACTTGAGATACCTACATACCGTTCGCACAATTTTTTTTAGGTCGATTAAAAAACGGAGTTTGCTGTACATATACGTAAGTTAGTCTTTTACCCACTAAAACCATATATCAGACAGTGTTGATCATTAATCAATTAATTTGTCAATTATCTTGTTAATTGACTAAAAAAGTAATTGCAATTAAATTATACGTTTCATTTTTGGCCTTCGTAAATATGATCACATTTCTTCCTTCCGTTCTCAGCTTAAATGGTTGCCTATTCGTCAAAGGAGATCCCTCAGATCCCTCTGCTTGCTCTTCACTATTTTGAACGATCCTTGTGCTCCTGATTACTTAAAACAAAATTTTAAAGTGCTAGACAGTTCTCATTGCCGTAACCTTCGCGCATCCAAAAACTTACTTCTACACATTCCTTCTCACCGAACCGGGTTTATGGCTAATTCCTATGCTGTTTCTACCATTATACTCTGGAACATGCTACCCCTTGACATCAAGAAGGCCGAGTCTAAATTCTCTTTTAAGCGTAAAATGAGAAACCACTACTTAAAGGCCTGTCATTCTTAGTTTGGTTTTCGCAATAATTATAATTATTGTGAGTTCTCTTAGTTAGAAAGATTATTATAAAGCATCGTATTTATTAGTCTATTATTTTAGCATATACATGTATTTTATTATATATATATATATATATATACATACATTTTTTTTCAATAATGACATTTTTTTTTACTTGTACACCTACCACTTTGTGGTCTTTTTAACTCGAAGGTTGACTGGTAGAGAATGCCCTGTTGCATTAAGTCCGCCCATGTACCACTATTGTACATAAAGTTTAAATAAATTAAACTTTTAATTGCACCTTACAATTAAATTAATTTGATTAACGTAGGTCAATTGTAACTCACAATTAAAATAATTGCAATTACCTTTTCTAGTTGTTTTATGAAACAATTAACTTTGTGTATCAAAATGAAATTAGTAAAAGAATTAGGAAAATTAAGCTGTACCTAAGTCTCAGACAAATAAAAAGTAGTCAACGGCTGTAAGTATAGCTTAATTTATGTAAATTATTCTTTCTACATAAAAAACTGTTTGTTGATAAAGAAATAAATATTTCCTTTAATTATGTGTATTTAACTACAGGAATAGATGGGGGGGCACAATAGAGGCTGCGGGTAGTAGAATACTACTACCCGCAGCCACATGGGTAAATTATATATTTATATATACCGGTTGTAAATTATACAGCAGTATTTTTAATTGTTAGTTTTAATTAAAATTCACAAAACAATTGAAAATTAATTAATTATTAATTGTAGTAACTCACAATTAAAAATTAATTAATTGTTACTACTACAGTTAACAATTAAATAATTGTTAATTGTAATTTTCCACAATTACAATTGATTAATTGTTAGTTGTTGTGGTTACAATTAACAATTAATCAATTGTTAATCTCTAATTGTTCTCGCAATTAAAATTTGCCCAACACTGATATCAGACGTGATTCAGAAGCTCTATGCCTGGGCTGTCGTGATATTAATAGGCTGATTATGCTAAACAGTACATAAATGAACGACGACAGCAATCGCATGAGATTTGCTGTTTTTAATTGAAGGCAGGGCCAAGGATGAAACGTCAATTATTTTTTATTTTTTTTTATTTTTTTTTTTTCCCTTCACAAAGTTTCCTTATGCTAGCTTTTAACAATGCTTACAATTTAGAGCTAACTTTGTGAGGGACTGGTGCCTGATGTAGGTATGTACAACAACCTGTATTACAGGTCACCAGGACCCTCCCGCGGCTAGTATGCTACAACAAAGAGTTTAACATTTCGCAGTGAGCAAAAGTGGAAGCTAAGTTTAAACAAAGACAAAATTTAAAAACTAAATCTTAAACAAACTATTTTAAATAATATACAAAAAAGACAATTTATGTTTTATATTAATTCCAGGATGTGAGTGTGAATGCTTAGTTAATGTGTGCTTAACTGAAAATGTAAGTGTTTGGGTGCGCGTGTATGTGTGTGTGTCAGAGTATAAGTTTAAAATGTATGCAAGTTTATAACAGGAATGAGGAATGGAGCAATTAAGGTTAACGACTATCTGAGCGGGACCAGGAGATTTTCCGTTTGACAGTAGTCAAGGGTTTTGAGGTATTTAGAGACGGCAGCTTTACACTTAGATTTCAATTGTGGGTAAATGAGTAGTTTACTATTTAACTTGTTATAGAGGTATGGACCAAGAAAACAGAAGAAATTATGTGACAGAGCTGAACGCAAGGGTCAATGGTTGAAGTGTGGAGGACGCAACGCATACAGTACATTGTAAGCGAACTTGGTCATTGCGTTGATTAAGCGAGTACACATCGGGCAATGTATACTTTTTGTAACTTGTTCCAATCATGTTGTTAATGTTCGGAATTATGAAATTCCAAAACCAACATTATTGCAAAAATATTCTGATCACTATGAAGTGATCACAGTGAAGTGATATTTTTATGTTTTTTACAAATAAAATTGTAATTAAATGTTATTTTCGACTTACCAATGGAAAGATATATCTCTTCGCTCTATACTTGCGGTCTAACTTTTTGTTTCACAGGTTATAATTGCACAACACGGCATTTTAAAGCAGAGCTCTGTGTTCCGAAGTAATCCGAAGCGCACTAAACGCGGTGAATGAATTAATCGGTCGAGCTATGATTTTCGTATCATAAATATGGCGCGCTCGCTACGCCCACATTACCATTCCAACCTTATTCATCTATTCCGTTGTTACAATGGTGTTACAATGGGCGGTCTTATCACTCTTTTACAGACAATCTTTGGATAGAGTTGACACGGAAGGGGAAAAAAAATACACAGGTATTTTATAGTGAGTATGGTGTTATCTTAGATTTTAATTCATTAACAGATTATATAGTTTACCACAAACTCACTTTTTTCCACAAAGTTTTCATATACTTACTTCGAACCACTGGTAATTCTTTTGACGCACAGTTTTCATAACTCCGCTGTGTTCATCACACATTTCGCAAAACGTCTTTATTCCCTTTTATTTGATTAAAAACATATTCACATACAAATTATACTAATCTGTACATAAAATAATTGAAGTGTGTATTTGATATCAAAATAATTCCAATTATTTTAGTTATTTACACGATATTAAACAAAATAAACTTATTTTTGTTCATCTGTCTTTCTTTTTGGCTGGGCTATTCTCGGGAGTGGGTGATTTTAATTTTTGCTTTTAATGAGATATAGTTTTCTTCTCATCCCGGAATTCCCGCGTGTTCAGTATTTACGTGGGCAAAAATTCCCACGTGAACAAAGTCGCGAGTAACGCTTATAAAATATAAAGATAAAACGCAACAACTTCAGTAAAAAAAAAACAATATTTTTGCTTAATTATAGAATATTTACGTAACTCAAACGAATGGTAAAGGTAACATATATAAATGTATTTAAAAAAATAAAAGAGCCAAATCATATAACTTATAAGGAAATATCACAGGGTCGTAACCAGGTTTCAGTGAAGACATAAAATACTAGACAATGTCATACAATCGTCGACTGAGGGTCTATTCTCTATGCTCTATTGTTATTCTAGCAAGCCTTATGATTGTAGGGTTGAAGGAAACAAAGTGTGGCTGGAATACAATTCACTGGTTACAATTTCCAACACACAGTTGTGGCGATTATTTTCTTTTGCAATTTTCATAGTTTTATGTTTATGTTTATTTTGTTTATTTATTTCCAAAAACAACTTATAAATACTTAACAATCGCATTGTTGCAAACAATTTCTGTTAAGACGTCGAGTTTAGCGTCTGTAGCCGAACTAGGCATTGCCTGTATTTCGGCTATCAGTTACCATTCCCCTCGCATTAAATACAATCATAAATAATATAACTGGTGCCAGACAGTGGAAGCATGCATAATTGAGAAAAAATAATGATAATTAAACACAAGAATAAAAAATAAAAAGCTCATTAAGAAATATATGTAAGGTAAGTAAAAAATATTAAGTGTAATGTGTATTGTTATTGTGTGTGTATATATGTTTGTGTGTGCGTGTGCGTGCTTATGAAAGTGTGAATTAAGGTGTGTGTGATATATAGATATGAGGGTGTCAGTGTGAGTGAAGTTATGTTGAGAGTTTGAGGGTGTAAGAAGGCGTGAGCGTATAATTATATGTGTAGGCGAGCTTGTGAGGAGGGTATCTGTGATCACGATGCTCTTAGCCCTATTTTTATTTATTTAGTTTAATGTGGTACAACTAGTAGCTGTTCCGTCTCCTCGTAACTTAATTTTTGTAAATATTGGCATACAATTAATTTTCATTTTTTCTAGTTAGGGGGTATATATGTAATATTTTATTAAGCCTATTATAAAGGTACGGGCCTAGAAAACATGCAAATTGTTTACAAAATCTTGTATTGAATGTATTTACATTTTCACATACATGATAATTTCGACGTCTCTTTAATAACATTGGCTTGAAGGGCTGGTTTTTGTGTTCTTGTAGGATAATTTTATGTATAAACAATTGTCTTACCGTCATAACCTCGCACAATTGGAACAGTGTAACAGTAGGAAAACGCATAGGTTTAAACATGCTAACCTTCAGTATAGCTCTCTGGGCGACCTCAACTGCCTTTAGCGTTGTCTTGCAGATGCCTCCCCAGGATGAGATGCAGTAGGTAAGAAGTGACTGACATAGGGCCTGATATATCCGCTTCAGCAGCGAAGGGTCCACGACATAGCGTAGGTTTTTAAATACGTAGATTAATTTACGTAATCTACTACAAAGAATTTTGACATGATCTTTAAAGTTTAGGTTTTTATCTAAGGTAATGCCAAGATATTTTACCGAGTTAACGCGTTCTAGAGGAGAACATGTACAGCTATCCGTAGTAATGCAATAATGTGAAGCTGTTTGTAGGTCGCTGCGAATACTCACCGCTTGCCTGATGCTGAAACAAACATATTTTGTTTTATCAACGTTTAGAGTGAGTATATTTTTCTGCAGCCATCCCTTAGCTATGTCAAAACCACTTTGTGCGGTATAGAACACCTCATCCCAGTTATCACCCGCAAACACCAACGCGGTGTCATCCGCGAAAGAAATAATTTCACCTTTAGTCAGTTTAAGGTTAGTAAGCTCATCTATACTAATATTATAAAGCGGAAAAGTTTGTTAGTTTGTTTGTTTGTTTGTTTGTTTGCTTGAACGCGCTAATCTTCGAAAGTACTGGGTGGATTTGGATGAAATTTTGTATGGAAGTAGCTTGAAGCTTGAGGAAGGTTATAGGCTACTTTTTACCCGACTGCAAAAAAGGAGAGTTATGTTTTTACCGTGATAGAAAACACGGGAGCGAAGCCCCGCGAGAGTGCTAGTTTATGTATACGAGGAATAAGGTGGGCCCCAGTATACTTCCCTGCGGCACACCGTGTGTAACAGGTAGGTGAGTACTTTTCTGATTGTCCACTCGAACACACTGAGTTCGCCCAGAGAGGTAGCTATTGAAAAGTTCGAGCTGCGTACCCCTGATACCCAGAGCCTCCAACTTACTAAGTAAGAGGGAAACAGAAATCGTATCGAATGCCTTGGTCAGGTCAAGAAAAATAGAAAGGCACTTTTTCCCTTTATCCAGATTAGAGCTAATATAGTCTATGAGTTTGTTTACTGCCTGTTCTGTTGATTTATCATGTCTAAACCCATATTGATCATTAGATAGAAGTTTATTTTTCTCGAGATATTTTACAAGATGGCTGTTTATTATGTTTTCCAGAACTTTGGAAATTGCAGGTAGTATGGATATTTTTGCTTAATTTTATTTTTGCTTTATACCTCGATTTTCAGGAAAAAAAATATAATGTGTTTTTTTTTTAACCCAAAGGTTGACTGGTAGAGAATGCCCTGCTGCAGTCCGCCCATGTAACACCTGCGTTGTACATAAAGTTTAAGTAAATAAATAAATAATAGCGTTAGGAAAAAAAAAACAATTCTCGTAGTTGATTATCGTTCAAGTGCAAATAATAATATCATAACAAAAAAAAATACCCCGATATTTAGCTAATAGAAATATGGCTATGGCGTATCGAGGAAATAATTTTAAGGCTGTTAGGTTAATAATGTGGAGCTCGTGGCAAAATAATAACAGCCACACTGGTCAATCTTCAAAGTAAAGCAACGTTTTCCGAGTTTAGTTTGTGATGGGTGGTCATAATAACACATCTAGATTCCTCCGTATTTCGGATAGCACGTTAGGCAGTAGTCCCACCACCAGCGAGAAAACGATTAACTGTCGGCTTATTTCTCGCTCAAGAAACTTACAATATACAACGTGTAACGGAAACCCCATATCTATCCAAAAGGACTGAAGACAACATCTGGTATGGAGTCTCTATGCAAAGTTTCAGCTTAAAATACACCCCAAATTATTGGTTTCATATGTTTCTTGAATACCAGTAATAACAAACGTGTCACAGCACTATGAGGGTCATCACTTTCCACGTCACTTGCCAATAAAACGATAATTCTCCTCGGTCTTCTTAATTTTAAAAATTCGGCCTCTGGTATCAATGTATTGAAATTTATAATATGCTCCACACATGTAGACATAGGATTAGAAAACCCTTGCCATATCGTTTGTTATCATCCAAAGAAGCCGTGCACTCGGTATGTATATACCCTTTAAATTACACGTTGTATATACTTTCTGTGTAAACAAAAGAGATGCATATATTAATAGTCGATCGCTGACTGTTCACACTGCCAGCGAGTACTCGCTCCACTAGTTGGTTGCTGAGCGACAAGAGCTATCAAAGATGATACTCGCTCAGCGATCACTTGGCGGTCCGAACTCACGCTGAGAGACTAACCAGATGATAGCTCAGCGACTAAACTATCGGAACAACACACTCGCTGCTCGCCAACTCGTTTCCAGATGCTAGCTCTACTCGCTACTCGTTCATCGTCGGCGGTAGGACCTTAATGCCTTGATCACACGTACCGAGCAAACGGGTGCGACAGTGCTCTCGGCCAAGTACTCGGTAGGTATAAACATGACGCCGAGTGCTCGGCCGAGCGCGAGCGCTCACAACACAATTTTTTATTTTTTATTGCGTTGTGCTGTATTACTTGGTCTATACTGTCCTCTCATACCTAATCAACCTGTATTATAATGTATCGACATTGTAAAAATGATACTTTGATTTGAAAAGAGTAACTGTGGAGTTTCTTGCCTGTTCTTCTCCATAGAAAACGACCAATTTCGAAATGTGCCCTAACTGCTGACGTTTTGTAAGTGCCCACGTAGGCCTATGTGGAATAAAACATTTTGAGTTTGAGTTTTCCGGATGCCATAAAAAAATTATGTACTGAAATATCATTTATTTGAATGACAATAATATAAAGTGACATAGAATAATTAAATTAATTAGTAAGTATGAACATTGATCTCGATATACCTATATGATTTATTTTACTTGGAAATGTTAATGATTAATACTAGAATGGTTTTTTTTTAATTGTGAAATTATTCTATGACATTGCTATTATTATTTTTTGTTAATCTATTGAATTTTTTATTAATCTATTGACATTTTTATTAATCTATTGACTTTTTTAATCTATTAACATTTTTATTAATATATTGACTTTTTTAATTTATTGCCATCTTAAATTTTTTTTATTGTAAACTGAATTAATTTTATTTTTTGCTGTGCCCTACAGGGTCCATAATTGTATCTTAGCTTTAAGCAATTACTGTAACATCTCAAATAACATTATGGTACTCAAATAAATATATGAATATGAGCTAATACATGAACGCTACTGAACATAGTATGTAACATCAAAAAAAAATAGTCTTATGATTATTAGAACAGAATAGAATCTTTTTATTTCGGACCACAAAATGTATAAAATGTTAGTAACTTATACCTAATGGCTTATTATATAGTGTTAGTACCCATCACCCTCCGCACAAACTGTTTCATAACAGGAGCAAATTATTATTCCCGTGCAATTATTCTTTCCGTCACATCATTTCACGTGCCACCCCTCACCGCAACAGCCTTCCATTATTTAGCCACGTTTGTGAAGTAAACCGGACGAGCGAGGGTTACGGCTAGTTTTTATAGCCACGGTCCGGCACGGCCTAGCCACGGCTTTCATTGTCAGCCCATTCGAAACCGCGATAAAGTTTATTGGACGTTATGGCCATACGTTCTTAGAAGGCTTCTGGTTACCTGTAAAAGAAAGGCTTTTTTTTCGTTTTTTTTTGCAATTTAAAGGATATACCGTTTGCCTTCTTGTTGGGTCGGCTGTTATGTAAAGTGTTGAGGTTTTTGATGTTTGTGTTGGAATAATAATAAAAGGGTAATAATTCGAATATAAAGAAAAGGAAAACGTCTTAAAATTTGTTATCAGAAAATGCCTCGGTATCTACATATACAATTATACATTTTCTATACATGTAATTTAAATGGAAATGTCTGCCTGTAATTTTAAAATACATATCTCATGTTTTCTCATGTACTGATAGTGACTAACAGGATAATAAAATATAAACATTTTTGTAAATGAAATATAAACATATGTTTGACTCGACTAATCTCTGGAATGGCTGAACCGATTGCATAGGTCCATTACGGTGTGATAAAGAAGGTTATAGGGCAAAATATATTTTTTCCATGAATTCTCACAGGATTGAAATTTTCACCATCACACTCGAACAAAGCCATATGCATAACTAGTAATGGAATAAAATACAAGAGACACTTGACTGCAACGTAGAAAGCGACAAGGCGCTGCGCTGATCAATTGTCTTCTGATCATAGATATACTGATACAACGTACGAGAGCGAAGCTGCGTCGTTTGTCAAAAACATAACGTTTCATTGATGCAAAAGACCGGCAATATCCATGTGGCATCGTTCAAAGACAGCTCATAAACTTAATATATGATTGCATACTTCACATAGGTCGTATCCGTCTTACAAAGCCTTGGTCGAAGAGCTGACGTGATGTCCCCACACCATCCAATCGTTAGCTTACCTGAACGCAGTCGTCCCATTCATTTCAAAGAGCTCCATAATGGAGTCAGACCAGCGAGTTTGATTTCATTAAGACATTGAATCTGCAATACTAAACATTGTGATGTGTGTGCGCATATACAACAAAATCCCAGATGAATTAAAATTATTGAACAATATTAATTTATTTAAAACAAAATTATATAAATGATTGAATGGACATAATTTTTATGATATTAATGATTTTTTTAGTATTAGGACATAATTTGATAATATTAATGATTTTGGATTATGTTAATGTTTTTTTTAGTATTAAGACAATATTTGATTTATTAATGATTTTTTAAGTTTTAAGACATAATTTGATGATGTTAATGATTTTTTAGTATTAAGACATAAGTTTGAATATGGTTTTAATAGTTATTAACAAAAACATAATATGTGACATTTCTTCGACATTTTTTTTTGCATGCAATTTATAGATATTATCTATACAGCTAAACATGTGCACTTTTTATAACCATTTTGTAACACCTTTATACTATGTTTAATGCAAATAAAGACTTATCTTATCTTATCTTATCTTCATATTTATAAAAAGCTGGTCAATGCCTGTCTATGAATATGTATTTAGCTTTATGTATGTATATATTTCTTTATTGTATCTTTTTAATTAATTTTATTAGTTTGTTTCAATCAACGTAATTAGTATTTATAAGCACTGCGTCTATCAACTCTTCTTCAACTATCCGGTCGCAGGTCTGCTGGAAGAAATTTCTTATGAAATAAGCAATTGCCTTTGTGCACTTTTGTCTGTATTTGTTATTTTTTCTTTTAAATGTCATGTGTATACATTAATCAATAAATGCCACCAAACCAATCCAAAAACGAAAAGCAAACAAAATGTCATCACATTTCACATCTACATATATGCAAACAAAAATAGAGCGGAGAAAAGCAAGGAAAACAATTCATTTTTCCAAAAGGATTTATTATTTACATGCATTTTACAATTTTCAGTCAACAAAGGCTTGCCGGCGAGGGGGCGCTGCGGAAGTGACGTCGGTGGGATCGGAAGTCAACGGTCCCGCGTGCCTGAAAGTCTAGTAGGACGTTGGAACCATTTTCACAGTTTTGAAATATACATTTTTTTGCATCTATTTTGTTGTAGGTACTTTTAAATGGACACAACGTTTGAAAATGAATGGCGTTTGTTGAAAGAAGATTGCTATGGTCATTTTTGTTTTATTAAAGTGTAAAATGTATGTGTTTGAGTAGTCATTAAAGCATATATGCTTTAATGACTACTCAAACACATAATACATAATTTTTTGTATACCTATAGGTATACAAAAAATTGCTTTCAAAATTTACACCGAAAAGAACAAGAATTTTACACGATATAGATACTTTCCCTCTTAGGGTGCGAAGTCCAAACCTCCAAATGGAAAATGGAACCCTTATAGGATCACTCTGTCCGTCTGTCAGGAGCCAGATTCTGATCCTGCCAAGGCCCCTTTTATCAGGAACGCAACGAGTTAAGCTCAAATAATTCGTTGCTATCGTACTTTTCAACTGTGGAAAAAATCTAAGTAGATATGTTGAAAAATCAACTCAATCAAAATGTATGGCCGTCTATGTATGTATTTTTGCATATTCTGCAATTCCACAGAGGAATCAAAACCTATAAGATAACTACTTTGTTTTATATACCCTTTTTATATATACCTTTAATACTTTTGTATCTTTTTTTTTTTCAATCAATCTGTATACTCGTAAAATGGTCTGTTTGTGCTTGATGTTTGAAGAACACTGACTCCTAAGATACAGGGACATATTTATTTATTTATTAGGCACTTCAACGACTTACTCACTAAGGCATACACAGAAATCACAAACAGTTCTAGGTATAGTGAGCACGTCACTTATAGAAGTGCTCAGCATTCACAGCATTGCGAGCTTACTTTTTCCTTTTTCCATTTTTTCCTTCACTTTTTCCTTTTACATAACATGTAACGTAAATATAACGTAATTATAATTTTAATTGCATTATAATTACGTTACATTTCTGTTCAATTAAATTACACTACAATATCATTTCATTACAATCATATTAAAATGTGATCGATTATTAGATGTGGTAGTCGGCAGCTCTAGGTAGGCATCTAAGGTAAACTGGTCTCAGCTTCCTCAGGTTATTTTCAACGGCACAGCTATTCCACTAAGCGAGAAAGTTAAGAACCTTGGGGTCTGGTTGGACAAATATCTTTCGTGGGGTCCCCAATTACAAGAGGTGAGTCGCAAATTATTTGCTTCTGCCAATTCCCTAAGACGGTTGCGTAACTTTCTGCCAACTGCCACTAAAATTGCGCTAGCACAGTCTCTTTTACATCCCATCCTAGACTACGCATCAGCGCTTGAAACTTGAGGCTAGAGGTACCGAGTCACTCCACCAATTTCTTTGGTAAGTCGTTCGCAGCTTAAGCAGTACGACTGTGGAATACTCTTCCCGTGTCAGTAAGACAAGCATAAACCCTTCCTTCTTTCAAAAACATGGTAAAAGATCTCTATCTCTCTCTTTAATATGTTACTATTTTTTATACATCTCAGCTTTGTTCTTTTTATGTATATATATGTATATGTGTATTGAGTATGTAGGTTATTACTTATTTATTGTATATAAGTGAATAGTACACCATGGACTACCCACGAATTTATTTTCTCCTGCTGTGTCAAATCCATCTAACTAAAGGTTGTCTGTAAAAGATCGCTTTTAGCGATAAGACCGCCCATTGTGTTACAATGGGCGGCCTTTGTAGTTTTTAAGTTCTTATTTAATTCTGTTATGGTGTACAATAAAGAGTATATCTATCTATCTATAATTTTAAATTATATTTAATTCATTTAACATTAAGAATGGCACAGTATATATGTTATAATAAAGGGTTGATAAGGGGAAGTGAATGAAAGTAAATGCAATCGTTAAAAGGTGTTTCATATATCGCATACGTCCTGAGACTCCGAGTTGGACACAAGATTAGAACGGAATAATATAAAAGTACTTACCTAGCTTAGGAGTCAGGGTCTCTACTGACACACGTTTTTTTTTTATAGTTCATTTTATGCTTACATTTTATTTAATCATGTGTTTTTTGTAACCTTTTTTTTTGAGTAATAAAGATTATTATTATTATATTATTTATACCGTTATTTTTTTCGGTGGTAAAATGGAAGAGTGTCTGATGTCCACTGACTAAAAACCCACCCTGTTTCTTCATCTGCCCTTACGTTACGGGTCTTTAGAACATTCCCACAACCTTGGAGTTACCGTTGACCTAGAATCATGAAATTTGAAGGAGTGAAATGTAAAAAATTGGCGAAGTGCGAGTTAGACTCGCCCATGAAGGGTTCCGTAGTAACTATAATAAATATAATTTAACATATTTATTTGAATAAAAACTTAAAAATTTCTTAAAACTAGTTTATGTACAATTTTTACAACTACGCCAAATAACTTTGTTTTTCATAGTATTTGTATGAATTACAAAGTTATATTTGCGGTTTTAGAAAATATGCTGTATCTCAAAAACTGCAGACCCGATGTCGTTCAAACCAATATTGGTTGAAAGATTACATTAAGATCTATAGCTATATTCTTTTTAGATTTTTTACTCCATAATTATAGAAGCTAGAGGGGGAGACACACATTTTATCATTTTAGAAGCGTATATCTTTTAATCGATTAACTTTATGAAAAAGTGGTGGTAGAAACCTCTATAAAAAAATCTCGAAAATATATATTTTCAGTTTCAGTTCCATGTATGGGGAGCCCCCTTTATTTTAATTTTTTTTTTTTTCATAAAATCGGAAAGTGGTTCACAGAATACATCTACCTACCAAGTTTCAAATGTATAGTTCTAACAGTTTCGGAATAAAATGACTGTGACATACGGACGGACGGACAGACAGACGGACAGACATATCGAAACTATAAGGGTTCCGTTTTTTGCCATTTGGCTACGGAACCCTAAAAAGCCGTAACTACGTAGTTATTTCAATATTATTGAACTTATTTACTTGAATAAATTTGTACAGAACTATCGATGCGCGCGTCCAACTATAATTTGTTGTTTTTTTTTTTACCTACAACCTGTCTTCATTGTTGTCACAATCACGAATTACACAATACGAATTTTGTAAATTCCAGTCATACAATGTGATTAAAAAGTGCGTGGTTATATAATAAAACAAATAAATAAATGAAAAATGTTGTTTGTTTTTATAAACATCAGCTGAAAAACACGTTTGGAGAGTTCCGAAGAATTACTATATTATACAAGCATTTCTGCATGCAGTTATTAATATCACTATTAGGATTGACCGTAACGCACCACGAGGAGGGCCCAGTGCTGTTTTTCTTCTCCGCTGCACCATTTTGAGAACAGACATGATGTCTTCCTGGTTTCGTATCCACGACCCACATATAACCTTTTAGTTGTGTCTATAACCATTGGTCTGCTCTAAATGTAATTGTAAAGAGTTGTAATAAAAATAAATTAAAATAACAACCACTTTATAATCCAATTTCACCAACAAACTTATCAGTTCCACTGCAAACTTTGTAATTGTATAACAAATGACTCTTCAGTGTTGCCGACACAAATAAAACATTAATTCTGTAAGTTTTTTATACGAAAAGTATAAACAGGATTTATGAAATAACAACAGTGGTTAATTTGGCTTCACAATATTTTATAATAGTGTTTATTTATTTTTGTATAACTTTGTGAATCATTTTTTTAAAGGTTCGCGTTTGACCACCATCTTACCTGTCGAAGATGGAGCACGCCTATCTAAAAGTAACCTATTCACTTTTGACTTAAAGACCCCTAGGTTATAGCTATCGGGAAACACAGACTCCGGCAGGGAATTCCACTCCTTAGCTGCTTGGCGAAATTAGATTGTATAATTCCATCACACACTCTGAAACGTAACCGACAGAAAACCGATAGACTAGCAACTCGTCGTCGATGTTCAAGGCTCTGGAGCTTTGACTCGACCAGTACATCGTTACCAATGAGTCTTTTAAATCATTGTATGTATGCTTGCGAGATGTTTTATACAACGTGTAATTTAAAGGGTATATACATACCGAGTGCACGGCTTCTTTGGATGATAACAGATGATATGGCAAGGGTTTTGTAATCCTATGTCTACATGTGTGGAGCTTATTAGAAATTTCAATACATTGATACCAGAGACCGAATTTTTCAAATTAAGAAGAACGAAGAGAATTATCATTTTATTGGCTAGTGACGTGGAAAGTGATGATCCTCATAGTGCTGTGACACGTTTGTTATTATTGGTATTCAAGAAACATATGAATTTGGGGTCAATTCTGTGAGTCACTTATTTTGAGCTGAAACTTTGCATAGAGACTCCATACCAGATGTTGTCTTCAGTCCTTTTGGGTAGATATGGGGTTTCCGTTACACGTTGTATATAGAATATGAATATTCAAATAAAGATTAATAGAGGATCTCAGTAGAGATCGTGGTTAATTAATTACAGCCGCACAGGTTGATCTTCAAAGTTAAGTAACGCTTAAGGAGGTCAATCCGTGGATGGGTGACATATTTACATATCAAGCTTCCTCCGTGATCTCTTTGACAGACGTAACGGGTAAATCTGACGCCAGTTTTGCCAAGGGGTTTCGTGCTATAGATGACGCCAAATAACTTGGCAAGGTTTTGGCGTAATGGGGGTAAGTTCGCGCATCGTGCACTTAGTGGAAGAAAAAAGTGGTCACTTTTACTGCTTGTTATTATTCTATAGTTATTGCCATAATTTATTTTTAATCATATCTGTTCAGAAGAATGTTAAAGAAAGAAGAGGAATTCATTCGTTAATTCGGTATTATAAATAAAATAGATATAATACATAAATACATTTAAGCGCGAAAAAAATGTATTTAAAAAAACATAAAAATAATGTTCTCGTCGTCACAATTAGTTAATAAAACTCCTACCCCTTTTATTCTTCTTTTTTCCCGGCGTCTTAAAGGTAGTGACGAATTCGGAATTTCAACCTTCCCTAACTATAGTTTCTAACTGTTCTTTCTGACGTTTTAATAGTCTGCGTAAAACGGTATTCGGTCCTGGCATTGTAATCAAGGTAACAAATAATAAATTTAAAACAACAACTCGTAACAAAAACAAAGGGTCAACTTTCGTGTACGCAAGTGTATTCGGGAGCAAATTGAACGAGAACTACTGACGCACCAATCGCGCGCTCGGAGCAGTGCTACGTCATATCCCGCATCCCGCTGACAACCGCTGACACCTAAAAATCGACTTCTGCGCATTGAACGACTCTTGCCAAGTTATTTGGCGTTACCTATACCTAGCTTAGTAGCTAGGAACAAGGAGCGGTGCCTATTTGATCACGACAACCACTGGGTTGTGGAGACACCGCTTATAACATTGGTCACACACAAAGGTAAGCAGATGTTGATGATAAAGCTACTTTTTACCCGAATATGCACAAGAAGGAGGATTTAGTTTTGATCGTGATAAGGCCTGCTAATGTGTATTATAATCCCATAAAAAACAATACTTGTCAAAAAAACCAAGTCTCGCAACTCAATCCTTCTACCGTACAATGGTGTGAGATCCATGTAATACCAAGTCGGTTATTAATTTATTCAGTCCCTACTCAAGGAAATTTCTCCTAACAACGTCTTATAGTGACCATATCAATATTAAAAATCTTTAACATTTTAAATAAATAGATTGACTCGGCCATCGCATGAAAACACAATATATCTCACAAGTAATACATATATAAATTAGATTGTTTAAGCTTCAAATTTAGAATACAATTAGTGTTTAGTGTAAATACTAATTGTATTCTAAATTTGAAGCTTCTATGTCTGCTAAAAGTGCCTTATACTTTTGATGATCGGTCAGTCAGTCAGTAAGTGACAAAACGAAGAAACTTTGACTCGCTATAATTCTTAAACTACTGGTTCAAATTTAATGAAATTTGAAATATACCGTGTTTATACAATGCCTAATTGGTTACTGAAAATTCAGGCTTCTTTTTTTTATCCAAAACGAAGTTATATGGGGTCGAAAATAGCCTGAACTGCCTCGAGAAAAAGATGGTAGGGCCGTGCCGCTTTTTTGCTCGACTTGGCGGGGGCACTGCCGTGCCCCCAGATAATATAATCCACAATCTAAGTACCAACCTAGATTATGCATTCTACTAACCTTTTAGTTAGATTCCAGAAATGACGAAAATTTTGAAATCCCTTATACTTACAATAGATCTTATCGTGAAATCGTTTCCTGTATCCAGGATATCTTTGCAAAGGTTAGGCTTGCAAAGGAACCGATTCAATCTACTTAAAAAGGTGCAGAAAAAAGTAAAAAGGATTTCTGTATAAAACATTCCCTTCATTATTACAAACCTTTCGGCTTCTTACACAAAAAAACTTCGAGCAACATTCTATTATTAAAACTAGAACCAAAACCTCATTTTCAGTAAACAAAAGAGCGCGGAAATAAAAGAACGCCAACCTTGTCGGATGTCAGAAAAAATGTTAATTTCTTTCGGATTGGCGATTTACAAATAAAAAACTTCTCGGTACGGGCCCCAAAGTTGAGACAACTTGTGACGCAGTACTTTGGAGCATAATTATTTGGGACAGAGTCTCTCGAATGGATTCATTTCGTGAGTGATTCCATTATAGCGTTACATTGGTTTTCGCGAATTATTACTGGATTTAAATAATGAATTTAATTTGCGTACTGTTTATTAGATTGCCGTTTTTGTCATAAGATGGTGCGATAATTTTATCGGTTGTTTTTAATTATAAAAGTAATTAGATCTGCACAAGCTTTTTTTTTGCAAGCAAATGGAACATAATATTTATATTAAAGGCAATGTGCCGAAGAATTTGTCGATTATTAGCTATTGACGTATCGTGAAGAAAAACTTAATAATCCGGTCTCAAAAGACAGTAAGTATAAGAAAAAGAATAAATTTTATTGCCCTTTCTTTAGTAATAAAACTATATTTTAACCAATTTTCTTTTTAAATAAATAAATTATTTATTGCTTTTTAGAATTTCATTTTTAGGGTTCCGTAGTCAACAAGGAACCCTTATAGTTTCGCCATGTCCGTCTGTCTGTCCGTCTGTCCGCGGTTTAGCTCAAAAACTATTGGTACTAGAAAGTTGTAATTTGGCATGAGTATACACGTTAATGACGCCGGAAAAGTGGTAAAATAAAATTTTGAAAAAAGCAATTATTTAGGGTACCTCCCCTACATGTAAAGTGGGATGATAATTTATTTTTTCGTCCTTCCCATAGTGTGGGATATCGTTGGATAGGTCTTTCAAACATATTAGGGGTTTGCGAAGACTCTTTTTTGATTAAGTAAACCGTTCGTGACTTAACAAGCTTTAAAGTACCAATTTTCGTTAGAGTCAAGTGTCTTCCCCCTCTAACAACTAAACGGTTGTGGTTAGAAATTCAAATGTCACGGCAGTAGTACCTATATATAACGAAGTTTAAAGGAAAACTATCACACATAAGTGGGCTTTACAAGTTTACGAGTAATAATCGACCAATTGTATTTGACTCGAAACTTTCGAACAACTCCATAGAAATGTCGATAGATGGCGCTAAGGACGCTTAGCGCCATCTATCGACATTTCTATGGAGCGACAACTGACGAGTTGTATCGCGCTAGTTTTTGTAAGAAATTTACTATCGTATAAACTGTTATACGATAGTAAATTACGGAGATAGTCTTCATTAAAATCTCCAAATATTATGCAAGGACTGCCTTGCATAATATTTGGAGATTTTAATGAAAACTATCTCCGTAACGACAACACTGCAGTTTTCAAATTAATACGTGACGCTGGTTACCAGTCTATTACAACCACTTCCCTCTACACGCATTGGTACTTAAATAGATCATATTTTTTCAAACTTCCCTTGTGAAGTTGGATTTTATAATTCTTTCTTCAGTTACCATCGCCCTATGTGGGCCCATTTTTAGAGTGAATTCAAATTAATATGTTTTTATTTATTTATTATTTTGCTATATAATAAAAAAAAAACACAAAGCTCCCCCAGCAAAGTACTTCCTCAATTTTATTTTTTTGTGACGATTGAGTAGTGTAGTTCTGTGTCCTGTATTTAAATTCAAAACACCGACTACGACAAGTTTTATACAAATCTCTAAAAAAATTAAAACTTTCCGTGCAAAATTGTCGGGGGTTTTTTAATTACCCTTGAACAATAGATTTCAGCTGATTAAATCGTGGTACGGGTTCTGGCAGCAGTATCACATCCGTGTGGTGTGTTTAATCAAAACGTGGCATTGATTTGCTCGGAACCGAACTGCCTTATGTTCTATGACGTAGTTGGTGAAGAATTCCCTTTATACTGTATATCTTCACAACATGACCATCTCTTCTTAATTAAGTTAAATATCTGTTAATTAACTATACTATACGAGGGGACATATTCCGGTTAATCCATACATGGATTTTATGTGTAACTCGAGTCCCCTGCCTTTCTTTCGTCATTATTAATGGGTTTTTACGCCAAAGAAAATCTTCTTATCGTCTCCGCTTCTCACCTTGGTTCGTCCGCAGACCAGAGAGCAAAAAAAAAAAATTGGGTCACCTCAGCATAGAATCTTACTAAATTATTTTCACACATTCTATGCATAAGGAGAACACCATTAATTTTTTTTATTTTTATTTTTACTAGTACTCACGCGGGGCTTCACTCCCGTGGATTCTATCACGGTAAAAACATAACTCTCATTTTTTGCAGTCGCGTAAAAAGTAGCCTATAACCTTGCTCAAGCTTCAAGCTACTTCCATACCAAATTGCATCCAAATCCACCCAGTGCTTTCGAAGATTAGCGCGTTCAAGCAAACAAACAAACAAAAAAAAACAAACTTTTCCGCTTTATAATATTAGTATAGATTATGTTTAAATATATTCAGTAATTCAAATTCTAATACTGGATACACATACGCATCGGTAGATGGCGCCAGCATATTGCTTTTCCATAATTATAACTTTTTAAACGTTACAACATAATAGTAAAGCAACAAAGAGTGAACAACTAACAAAATATCTCGTGCACCGCTGGCTAATATCCACTGAGATTGGCTGCCGTGGCCGAAACCGGTCAAAAGGACTATTCTAATTTTAAAATGTTTTGGCAAGACGTGATTTCTTAATATATAAATCTGTAAGTATATCTATTAAACAGGATAGGTGCATTATAGTCAGAGCATTGTAATGTGAGAATAACTAAAAATCATAAATTAAAATGTATTTCTTTTTAGGGTTCCGTAGTCAACAAGGAACCCTTATAGTTTCGCCATGTCCGTCTGTCTGTCCGTCTGTCCGCGGTTTAGCTCAAAAACTGTTGGTACTAGAAATTTGTAATTTAGCATGAGTATACACGTTAATGGTCGCCAAAAAAGTGGTAAAATAAAATTTTGAAAATACATTTATTTAGGGTACCTCCCCTACATGAAAAGTGAGATGATATTTTTTTTTTTTCGTCCTTCCCATAGTGTGGGATACCGTTGGATAGGTCTTTCAAAAATATTAGGGGTTTACGAAGACCGTTTTCTGATTAAGTAAACCGATCGTGACTTATCAAGCTTTAAAGTACCAATTATCGTTAGAGTCAACTGTCCCCCCCCTCTATCAACTAAACGGTTGTAGTTAGAAATTCAAATATCATGGCAGTAGTACCTATATATAACGAAGTTTAAAGGAAAACTATCACACATGAGTGGGCTTTACAAGTTTACGAGTAATAGTTGACCAATTGTATTTAACTCAAAAATTTCGAACAACTCCATAGCCGATAGATGGCGTTAAGCGTCAGTTGTATCGCACTAGTTTCATAGTTAAATAAGTTTAAAAAAAAAAAAACTTTTTAACAAATAAATACCGACTTCCAAAAAACCAATAGGTACAATGTGAAAATAAAGTTAATTTCAGAAGATGGTGTCTTTGGATCTGTATTTTAGTTCTTTGCCACCGACTTAAAAATTAAAGTTATTTTTCACATTGTAGTGTTTTTTTGGAAGTCGGTTTTTCTTGTTAAAAAGTTTTTATTTCTCGGTTTTTAGTGGGTCTGTTTATAATTTATCTAAGTTACAATAGCCTAATGTCAACTTGCTCATCACCTTTTACAAAATATTGCTTTTCCCGATGCAGGGGTGTTAATTGTTGAGGAGTTCTCCTGGTATTTCACCATCAGCTCCATTTCACCATTCACATTGTGACGACCATAAATTGCTTAGCAACCATTTTAAAGTAATCGAACCGCAACTCGTGAAATACTTATTATTGAGTAGTTCCGGTGGCCATCTGTGATCTTCTTCATCAGTTCCGCTTCACCAAATGGTGCTTTCTGAGAGCAAATGCACAAGTTACTATAAAAAATACCAAAATCGCTATACAATTGCCTTTAAAATTTGAGGATTTCCTTCGATTTCCATGAGATCCCTTCATTAAATTCTAATTTGGTGACAATGGTACTACCTCGAGAGCATACCATTTCAAACAAAAAAATAATTTTCTAAATCGATCCACAATTGACGGAGTAATCGGTGCACATACATAAAAAAATATATATTATATATACGTGACGAATTGATAACCTACTCCTTCTTTAGAAGTCGGTTAAAAAACAGTTTCTGTCCAGTAAAATTATAGTTAGTTGTGAGTTGAGGAAGGTTAGTGTCAAACCAGTCTCATTTTTCAGTTTTGTGTAACAATGAGTACTTCTTTTCTAACTAGATGGCGTTGTCGTCAAATTATATCTCACAATGGTTTCGTTACCGCCAAAACTATAAGTAGGTAGTTATGAAAGTTATTGAGTTTTTGCCCCGACCATAAAGCAAGTGCTGAAACGCAATTGAGTGCGTTACTTCACCTCTGCTGAAAACCACACAAACCCCCTGATCGTATCGGCCGCCCGATACAGACCCTCCAATCAGTGTTGCCAACCTAACCGAAGCAAAAAGCAGCAGATCAGACTTAAAAATACAGCAGAAAACAGTAAAATGGTAGCTTTAAAAATTAAGTCTACTACTTTGTTAGAATTGAAAATGAAACCTTTAATGAAATTGAAAGCGCAAGTATATAATCATTATTATTTATTTATTATGTTAAAAATATGAATAATTGGCAATTTTTTTGAAATATTCTTACAAATAATTATTAACTATTTTCGATGTTTTCTGCGTCTTTTTTTATTAAAATCATACATATTTTTATTGAATGTCTTCACATGTTTTTCAGTTGCATTAAATGTATACATTCCTTTATTTCTGTTTTACTAGGGTCAACGGTCAACTCAAACAAAATATTGTCATTATCATTACTGACATTATTTTTGTATGCTTTGACTTGTTTTGTTAGACTAGACCATAGGTAGATACATTTATACGGATACATACATGCATATCATGAAGGGGATCATCATCATCATCATAGATCAAATTGGAGGGGTTTTATCGTTTTAGACGAAATCTCTAAATATAATATTAAAAACAGTAGAAATGGGTACTTAAACAGAAAACAGGGATGTCATGGTAAAAACAGTAAATCTACTGTTAAAACAGTAGGGTTGGCAACGCTGCCTCCAATATTTCTCGGGCTCGTCGCCCGCGTAACGTCCTAGACGAGCCCGACGACCCCACCACCATCCGACAAGAGAGCAGTAGGGAAACTAGCACTCTTAGAAAATACATAAATAAAACGCGTTCCGTATTCCGGCCTCGCCGACGAGGCCCATCGCGACGTCCGCGTACTTGTAACGGAAACTCTCCCCGACCTTTGCCAAACGAGCCAGCCCGCGATGCTGAGCCAGTAGCGATAAAAAACCCCTTAAATAATATGGACCCAGCCTGTCCCTTTGCTGCCCTCCACCAATGACCCCGCTATGCCGAGGCCCGTACTCCACAGGGAGTGCCCTTAGCGTACGGTTGTTTAAAATGTAATTCTAGTTTGTAAGCCCTGGCTGGGGGCCTTTAATTTTAGAGGTCACCACAGGATCGCCCGGTTGAGTGGTGACCAGCCTTAGTGTGCTGAATTACGAGTGGCCCTATAAAAAAAATTGAGTTTTGTTGATCGCCCGGTTAAGTAGTGACCAGCCTTAGTGTGCTGAACTACGAGTGGCCCTACCTAAAAAAAAATTAAGTTTTTGAGATTGTGTGTAGAAAAAAAAATAAGTTCTTGAGATTGTGTGTAGAGGCTAGAGATAAAATTGAAATAGTTGAATTGTGAAATTCATAATCAAGTCTCGTTGAGTGTAGGAATTTGGAGATTGAAATAGTAATAATAGAATATATTTAAATTCAAAACACCGGCTATCACAAGTTTTATTTATACAAATCTGTAAAAAAATTAAATCTTTCCGTGCAAAATTATCGGATCAGGTGAGGATTTATATAGGAAATCTAATTAGTTAGGTAGTCATGTTTGGCTTTTAGTTAAAGCATGGTACGAAACGATCACTCAGCGAATACGACACGCACTTGGCTGTTATAAAAACTACGGAACCCTTCACTGCGCGTGGCCCGAAACGCACTTGACCGGTTTTTTTTTATTGTTATGCTCGCATTTGACCATCGTCTCACTGATTTCACAGCCACCTGCACCTTTCACGTTCTTTGATTGAGATCTGATGAATAAAAAGATTTAAAAAAATTAATAAAAAAACCAGAGACACCGACAACCGAAATGAAAGTTATATTTCACTTTGCAGTGTTAAAATGTTTTTCTATTGTTACTAGTTTTTCTTCAAACGACAAAATAAATACATACTCAACTACCCGCCTATTAAGGTTTATGAGATAAACCTCACCAATACAGATGAACACATAGCGGAGCAAAGTAATAAGGTACCTTTGCTTTCAGTTCGTGGATGGAACCCAAAATAGATAATATCTATGTTTCGGCATCTCACATTTAGGCCGTATTCAGTTCCTTCTTTATGTCCTTAAGTGATCTTGGTTTAAGTCTATTTTTATTCTCATTTGCAAGCAAATGGATAATGCTGAGCCTCTTTAACAATGGATGTCCTTAATGTAAGGTCATTTGGATAATTCTGGCTCGTTATCAAACATATTATAGACATTTTAAATTGCTTCTGGAACTTTTGTAACACTTAAATTAAAACCCTGAACTAAATATTTCAAAGAAATAATCTTTGATATGGTGACTGAAATACATACGTATCACTGTGCACTGGTAATGCCCCAAAAATCTTGAGGTGTTTTCACGTTACAATACTTAATTGTTACTTTATATTTTATAATCCTAAAAACTTTTCTAAAACAATTAAGCAGTTTATGATTATTTGGGTATTTCATGTTAGAGTATGAGATATTGTAAAGTCACTAGCCACAAATACCGTACATTAGTGAGTAAGATGGTTGGCTCTTAGTGATTTATAAGTCTGTAAGGAAAGATGTGCACATGTGACCGTACAAAAAGATTGACCATGCACATAAGGGTTGAGAGCGGGTTAACCTTTCTCAACCCTTATACAAAAAGAAAAATAACAACACAACTCGGAAAATCAGTCCACAAGCTCGACCTACATTCAGCTTCATCATTGAAATAATTCAGTAACTTTTGATGGGCTCTCATTAGCCGCTGTCATTTATCATTTCTGCGCCCCGTCACTGCGACGGGGTAAACTTTGAAAATCACAAAGACATTTGACATGTATACTGAGTGGAAAATTCTATGTATCCGCTGCGTCACCCCGCGGGGTTCTAAATTGGAAGAAGTTTGAGTAACGCTGAATTGTTCAATTTGATGCGTAATAAGTTGTGCGTTGAGATGGTAATTTTATTTCGTGAAAGTTTTCGTTTGTTTAGGGTTTATTTAAAATGGGTTATTTGGCTCGTGTGAGGTGTTTACTATTAATTTTGTGTTTCAAGTAAGAGGATTGATATCCTGTGGATCTCGTATGTTCTATTTCAGGTCGTAATTTTAAGGTATCCTGTTACGCACGTAAATATAAATATGTATAAAACTTTTTCTACTTTGGTATATTAATTATGTCACAAACCTAGTACCCTGAAGATTAACTATCAATTTTCTAATATAATTGAGATTACCATGTTTTCTTAAATTTATTGCATTTTTTGTGTTAATAATCAATTTTGACTACTTACATTATTTTCTTTAGTACCTTTATTTTGAGAATACAAGCCTCGGCGTTCAACTCACAATAAACCATTTCTACTTACAAATAATATTCTTACAAACTATTTTCACAATCTAATTCCTATATTTATCCTCCACTTCCTTAAACATTTTCTTTTCATATTCTTTTTAGGACAAGATCAGTATTGGCGCGGGATTACGAAAATATTTTTTTATTGACACACACCGACCGATTGGATTGACAAATACGAACCAATAAACAAGTTACTACGCTGTGCGTGGACACATGGACGTGAAGGATGACGGGATTGTGCTTTACGAGTGACTAAAATGATCGTAGGTTTCACGAGGGGCTTTTTACAGTCCAATGCTGCCGGATAAACCTTTACATTACTAAGTTTCTAACATCTATAATTATACTCGAGTGTAATGATTAAATTTTGAATATGCATCGCCCATTAACAAGTGTTGCCCAAACGAGACTCTTGCGAGACTCTCGTTTGGGCAACACTACCATTAACCACTATAATGAACCAAGAACAGGTTTTAGTTTCTTGTTTGAGAAATAGATAAACTTTAGTACATTTGCAATCTGAATAGGATAGTTTGCTGTTATATTTACTTTGATAGGTATCGAAATAGCGACTGCCAGTTTATTAAATAAATTGGATAAGTAGATTTCAACCATGTTATAATTTTTCTCGGAGAGGAACGGCATTTTTACAGTTTTGATATTTATTTTGCTCCTAAAAATATTGGTTTATAGAAAAGTCAGTCAATCGGACTAACTTTTCTATAAACCAATAGTTTTGCACTATAAAATGGACATCCGAGTTTATCAGTCCCTAAACAGCACACATGGAATACAAAATTTTACGTCCACCACTTACTCAATGAAGACATTTAAAACAAATACAACAAAAAAGTTTTTGCCGGTAATTTTTCAAAGCAGTGGGTCCCATAACACTCGAGCGCGTTCTACCGCTCTCGGTAGATTCAATTCCGAGACTTAATCATAAAAGTTTTTGAATAAACAATGTGCGAATCGAATAACATTCCACTTACTTAAGCTCAAACTTATAAAAGTTACTTGTAGGATGAAAAAAGATAAATATTTATGACTGTGGACGGTTACTTTGTGAAATTATCTTAGAACACTTTTTAATGTTGTAAGTTTGAGAACATGTGGCCTAGCTGAAGGAAAATGGTTCTCTCATGTTGTAATTTTGCCTGTTATAGTATAAACGTGTTAAAGTTAATGCCTAGAAAGCGCTAGCGTGATGATTTATTAGTGCTTATGACTGGTCAAATCAGTCAAATCAAAACAAAATTAAAATATTTTTATTTCATATAAACCTACATGGGCACTTATAAAACGTCGGAAGCTTGTCTACGGTTCTAAATTTGTCGTTTCCTATGGAGAAGAACCGGCAAGAACTTTTACGGTTACCAGAGATAACAATACACCGGGAAGAGTGGAATGCTAAAAACATTAAGACGATAACTTAACATTCAAAAATTTATTGAATACCTATCTAACCGTTTTCGAAAACTTATATATAAAACGTGTAGTTTAAAGGGTATATACATACCAAGTGCACGGCTTGGATGATAATAAATGATATGGCAAGGGTTTTCTAATCCTATATCTACATGTGTGGAGCTTATTAGAAAATTTAACACATTGGTACCAGAGACCGAATTTTTCAAATTAAGAAGAACAACGAGAATTATCGTTTTATTGGCAAGTGACGTGGAAAGTGATGACCCTCATAGTGCTGTGACACGTTTGTTATTATTGGTATTCAAGAAACATATGAAACCAATAATTTGGGGTCAATTCTGTGAGTCACTTATTTTGAGCTGAAACTTTGCATAGAGACTCCATACTAAATGTTGTCTTCAGTCCTTTTGGATAGATATGGGGTTTCCGTTACACGTTGTATATTTTAAACAATTGCGTCAATCCGTTAATAAAAATGTTATGAAGATGGTCTATCAGACACTGTGCCAATCAATTTTGTGTAACTGCAACACCACCTGGGGTGGTGCAGCGAAATCAAATCTGATCAAGATTGAGCCCGCCCAAAGAGCGGTCCTCAAAGACTGCTGTTTCAAGCCCCGCTTATTTCCCACAGTCGAACTTTTTGAATACTGCCAAGTGTTGACTGTACGACAGTTTTTTATTTTAGCGATCGTGATGAAGCAACATGCCTTGACTCAGTATCTACCTGCGCTCACGCGTCGTAACTACCTTGTGGCCTCACCCGCTTCTACTAAGACAGCCTACAGCCGTCGAATCTCTGTTTTCCTTGGCCCTTACCTCTATAACAGTATCCATAAGAAATTAGATGTACACCAACTTAACCAACACGACCTCAAGATAGTTGTTCAGAATTGGCTTCTTAAGCAATCTTATAATGCAACATGAGATCTGTTGCAAGTACTGAAATAGTTAACCTAATCCCACAGACAAATATTTTACACACACGCACACACAGCACATCACACCACACACGCCGTCACACAACATACCACACCATACCATTGTTTGTAACTGCACTAATTTCTTAATTTTCTTATTTTATTTTAATTTGCTTGCTTACCTTGTAATTTAGTATTAGTATCATAAAATGATTTTGTGTAAAACAGTTTCTGAGAGGTGAAATTCTGGTGACCTGTAATACAGGTTTTGATTACCTACCACAAGCACCAGTGTTTCTCGGCCAATGTTACTTGTATTCTTATATATGCCAATAAATAAATAAAAACATAGATCTAGGATATCATCAGACCGGAATAACTCATCTGATTAGCCTTTTCCAAATTATTTAAGGGTCAGCTCAACTGAGTACTAGTATTTTAAAAGGAGTGAATGCCTATCTAATGTCCACAACCCAGTAGTTTATATTTATTTATTATATATACTTTATTACAATATTCAGCGGGAGGACACGCCCGGGTGTCGTCATTGTGAGGACCACCTAGAGGACACGGTGGAGCATACGGTGGAGGTGTGCCCTGCTTGGGCGGAGCACCGTCGTGTCCTCATAGAGGCGGTCGGCGGCGGCGACCTCTCGCACCCTGCTCTGGTTCAGACTATGGTGCGGAGCGAGAGGGAATGGGATGCGGTCGCCTCCTTCTGCGAAGCAGTCATGCTAGCGAAGGAGGAGGCCGAACGCGCGAGGGAGAGGCAACTCTCTTCCTCGCGCCCCAGCCACCGCGGGAGACGCCCCGGGCGCCGGGGATCGCGAGCCAATTTCCGGCCACCGTAGGCGCGGGCCTGCGGACGGCGAGCAGGGGTCGCTCACCGTCCGGTAAGGACCAGGTCCGTGTCGGCGGCGCGTCGTGTTCCACGCGCGCCTCAAAGAGCTGTCAACACCAGCGACGGGGCCTCATAGGGCCACTCCGGCAGGCAGTGTTTGCGGGAAAGTTCTGCCGAGTTACCGCGGCCCCAGAAATTTAGGGCAGCCGAAGGAACAGGGTGGGTTTTTAGTCAGTAGAAATCTGACACACCCTTCCGCTTAACCCAGAGCGGAAGAAGTCATTCGATGATTTTCCCACCCCAAAAAAAAAAAAGGGGTATGCTAGGGTAGAGGTAGGGTAGGGGTAGGGGTAAAGTACGGTACGGTAGGGTAGGGTAGGGTTAGGGTATTGGTAGGGGTAGTGTAGGGTTTGAGTAGGGTAGGGGTAGAGTAAGGTATGGGTAGGGTATCGGTAGGATAGGGGTAGTGGTATCCATTGGGTAGGGGTAGGATACCACGCGAATGAAGTCGTGGCGGGTCAGCTAGTATACTAATAAATATTACATGTATAATTGAGACAGAAGGGGAAAAGTTATAGGGAGAGGTAATGCTACTTCATCATTCTTTTGAACGCTGGTAAGACGATACCTCTTGACAAGGCTGATGTTAGATCTGATTTCGGACTATCCATAAAGACGTAGAAATAATAGCCGGGACCAATGCCTTAACGTGATTTCCGAGGCATAGAGGAAACTTGATATGCTGAAATGGTCACCTTTCCATAGACATACCTTGCAAGCGTTGCTTAATCTTGAAAATACATACATTCAGCTACATAAGCAACATTCATTAAGATACATTCAGCTGTATTTTTTTTTTTTTGAAAATCGTTAATATGTAGGAAAATTAAATATGTTTGAAAATACACAAATAGCTTTATACGTAACTTTGTGCTGTATTTTTACTTACCAAACACAATTATTATAATTATAACATCCGTTTTAAGTTCTAATGATACTGTGACCATGTTAGGCTAAAAACGTATATAATAATTTCTGTCCATTAAATGTATTCTAATTAAACAAAACACGTATTCCAATTTCAATTACGAGAGCACACGTTACCTCGTCTACAAACATATACAGACATACCTGGAAATGCTCACATAATTACGTACATTCGCGTAGACAAGTGAGCACATACATTGTACACGTAGGCACAGTCGTGCACCACGTTTTCGTAAACAAGACTGGGTACAGAACAGCGTCAACAACGATGTTGCACGTACGTGTGTACTAGGCTTAAAGATTGCAGAGCCTAATGCGGTTCGTGGTACTGCAGTTGGCAAGATAGAAAATGATTATGTATCTTGTTTGTCGTGACCAAGTACGAGGGTAGGCTTAAAGTAATGTTCTTGGTCGGTCAACGGCTGTGGTGGGGAATTGTAGAGAAAATCTGTAGGAATTGTGAGAGCTAACCTTCTTAGATGGATCTCTTTGCACGTACGATTTTCAATTGATGTTTGGTAGAGGTAGGGTGTCAAAGTCTTCGACGGGATGAAAAGTGAACGGGCTCAAAATAAAAGTAATTTGTTTTATGTGCATATATCATATTATCTCCAACAATAGATAGGTAATAATTTTTCTCACAAGTAACAAAAAGACTGCTGGCATTGCCACGTTGTATGGCAATGCTTAGCCTCTGACCAAAGTAAAAGCCACCTTTGGGTAACGGATTGAAATTGGACAAAGGTAATATAATTATAAAAATTGGCCAAGTGCGAGTCAGACTCGTCCATGAAGGGTTCCGTAGTAACTACGCTAAATAACTTTGTTTGTATGAATTACAAAGTTATATTTGCGGTTTTAGAAAATATGCTGTATCTCAAAAACTGCTAACCTGATTTCGTTCAAACTAATTTTGGTTGAAAGTTTATATTAAGATCTACAGATATATATTATATTTTTTTAGATTTTTCACTTTTTATTATAGAAGTTAGAGGGGGGACACACATTTTACCACTTTGGAAGCTTATATCTCTTAAACGATTGACTTTATGAAAAATTGGTTTTAAAAACCCTTATGTCATTTTTAAAGACTTGTCTATAGATACCACACACGCATAGGTTTCATGAAAAAAAATATTTTCAGTTCTAGTTCCATGTATGGGGACCCCCTTTATTTTAAATATTTTTTAATTTTTTTCTTATAATCGGAAAGCGGTTCACAGAATACATCTACCTACTAAGTTTCACATGTATAGTCTTAACAGTTTCGGAATAAAATGGCTGTGACATACGGAGGGACGGACAGACAGACAGACGGACAGACATATCGAAACTATAAGGGTTCCGTTTTTTGCCATTCGGCTACGGAACCCTAAAAATGGGATGGATACTGTCTACTTGTCACTTTTTTAAACAATATTGCTTGTTTCTAGCATTTCAGTTGAGCAGTATTTTTAGAATTTTCAAATTATTTTATTTTGGCAGGAAACCAACCTCGTGTCACAGGATAATGGTGAGGACCATTATCCTGTGACACGAGGTTGGTTTTCTTAAACATGCTGCTCCAAGCCATTTTTTTGAGAACACCAACAAAAACTCAAAGTCTGTTAGTATCGTCGCTATCGTTATCTAGATTCTTAATTAAAAACAGTCACTAACAGCTACGTTGAGCAATACTACTTTGTCATCAAGAAAACGGCGCGTCACGAGTTTGTACCATTTCAGCTTCTTTGCCACCAAAACGGTGGCAAAAATCCGTTTTGGGTACATTCTATTTTAATTGCTCTATACAGTCCACTCATACCTATGAAAACTGAATTATAGAAACACAGTAAAAATCTATGACAGTGACGATACGGTTGGCGAATTAGTTGAGCGATTAGCGTAGCGCTGCGTGTCGTGGGTTTGATTCCCGTACTGGTACAAATGTTTGTATGGCTTACAAAAAGGTAATGGAAAAAATTCTAGTGTGGGGCAATTTTTTAAACGTAATTCAAGTTTTGAAAAGAATAATTGTGGAGTTTCTTCCGGTTCTTCCCAATAGGAAATGATCAATACGAACGGTGCATCATACGTGCGTTTAATAAATACCCATGTGCCCATATGACTTCTGCCTTTTGTCATATTTATTTTTTCAACTTATAATAAGCAATGAATTCTTTATTGTGTAACAGATGGGCATTGAACTTTCGACCTCTTTTATAGTTAGCTAATTGCCATTAAACTTACAGCTATAATGACTTGAGCAATTAAAAGCACTTTCAACTTCACCTTAGTTATTTCATGAAATTGCAATATTTCACATTCCAATTTACACGATCCCATTCCGATAATTTTCACAAAATCCCATAATCTAATACTTTAAGAGGAGATTAAAATGACGAAACAAATGATATTTGCTTGTGAAAATGAGTTATTTTAAAGTTTAAATTTAATATCAAGCAACATTCGATTCGATATCTCCATTAATAATGCCAGCTTTTACTGTTACGTGTGTTCAACCAGTACGTACGTCGGAAAAACAAGACAAACTTATCTTAAACAAAAAAAACTTTTTAGCAAAAAATAGAACCGACTTCCATATAAAAACACTACAAAGGCAAAAATAACTTTAATTTCGAAAGAGGGTGTCAAAAACGAAAATATATACAAAACTAAAGACACCGCCTTCCGAAATTAAAGTTATTTTTGCCTTTATAGTGTTTTTATATGGAACTCGGTTCTATTTTTTGCTAAAAAGTTTTTTTTTTCACGTTTCTTAGTGGGTCGGTTTGTAATTTGTCTAGTTACAAAAGCCAAAATGTCAACTACTTAACACCTTTTACAAAATATTGCTTTTCCCGGTGCAGAGCCGTTAATTTTTGAGGAGTTCTCCTGGTACATCACCATCAGCTCTACTTCACCATATGCATTGTGATGAGCATAAAGTGCTTAACATCTATATTCAAGTAATCTAATCGCAATCTACGAAATACTTATTATTGAGCAGTTTCGGTGGCCATCACTGTGGTCTTCCACTTCCTCATATGGTGCTTTTCGAGAGCAACTGCACAAGGTACTATAAGAAATACCCAAAACGCTATAGGTGTGTCTATAATATTTGAAGAGTTCCCTCGATTTCTCCATGATCTCATCATCAGATCCAAACGTGACGACAATGGGACCAACTCGAAAGTATACCCTTTCAAACAAAAAAAGAATTTATAAATCGGTCCAGCCATCTGCGAGTAATGAGGTAACATACATAAAAAAAAAGTTCAAGACGAATTGAGAACCTCCTCCTTTTTTTTGAAGTCGGTTAAAAATAATCAGGATTTTCCTACATATATATTTATTAGTTGCTTGGAAAAGTGGTTGTTATATCAGACTATAGACAGATAGATAGATAGATATATTCTTTATTGTACACCATAACAGTTAAACAAATATGGACTTAACAACTAAAAAGGGTGATACATTAGGCGGTCTTATCGCTAAAAGCGATCTTTTACAACAACAAAATATCGCTTTGAAGAGTAATAAAAGACTAGATTATATAGCAGCAGTCAGTATTATACAATCCACAGAAAATAACGTTTTCAAACTGAAAGAAACAAAGCTCATAAGCTGCTTACAGAGATGCGAGCAGCTCCCACTTCCATTTTGTGCTCTAATAGTCGATTGGGGAAAAAGAATCCAATATACGGGCGAATAAAAATGAAAAATGATTTATTGAAGCACGGAAAGATTTGTTCCTAGCTTCCTCAAAATAAAAATTATTAGTGTATTTTTTTAGATCTTAAAGGACTAATAGATATATACTAATTATTACCTAGGGCTTGTCAAGAGGTCGCAATTTAGCCTTAATAAATATCTTATAAAATAGCCTTGATAAGGTCGACGACTGGATCCATAAATAGAGAATCAAAGCCAGCACAACTAAATCCGTACCTTTACGCTGAGAAGCGGAAACTATGCACCGGTAAAAATGGGCGCCAATACTCTGCCACAGAGAGACTCTGTCCGCAACCTCAGAATGCATCTGGACAAAAGGCTGACCTGGCAGAAACACATCAAATCAAACCGAGATGAGCTGAGTATGCGATTCAGAAACATGTACTGGCTGATGGCACGTAACTCCAAACTGTCGATCGATAATAAACTGTTAATATACCTAACTATCCGAGCAGTGCTAGCGACTCCAATTTGAAGATAATACAAAGGCTACAAAATGGAATTCTAAGAACCATTTCAAATGCACCTTGGTTCATTACCAATACAGAGATCCATGAAGCCCTCAGCATAAGAACTGTTAAGGAAGAATTAAAAGTAACAGGTATTAAATATAAAAGCGACTGGAAAGTCACCCAAACGAACTAGTTACCGTAATAGCAACTATTAGCTACACTAAACGACTGAAGCGCCATGACATACAAAATCCTGGTGACAGATGTTGAAGGCTGAGGGTTCTCCTGCTGAGGAGCTCTTTCAACATGATATGACGACCAGGAACAAATCTGCTTATAGTTTGAGACTGGTTGCAGATATAGCACAAAGAAAAATTGGTTTCTGCACGCGTTCTCCATATAAACTTAACTGTGCCAAATGACATACGAGTATAAGAAACCACGAGCTACCACTTATAAGTCGTGTTTGTAGCCACTGAGCCACCACTGCTCTGTAAATAAACACTGAAGGTAAAGCCACGAGTGACGTTTCGCCCGTTGATATGCAAATCGGGCGCCCCGAATATCGACGTCATTTTGTCAACCGTGCAACGTTAGCCAATGAGATATTATGGCCCTTTTCAAATTTTCGTTGATGAACCTATTGTTACGTTTATGGGCACTTCACTTTAATTGAAGTGTTCGAACTCGTGGCTTAATCATAACAGCCGCTCGGAACGAAATTCAGAGTTAAACGAAGCCGATGATGCCGTCTGTCATTAGATTATTGACAGTAGTTACGGGTAGTCAGAAGCGAAAGTCTGACACTAGTCTTCCTAGGTGTTATCATGTTACCCAAATTCTGGTTTATGGGGGCCAAATAGATTAATTGATCCCGACTTATATGGAAAAGGCTTTTTTTCGGGTGGCAAAATCATCAATTCACTCCTCCCACTCTTGGTGGAGCGGAAGGGAGTGTCAGACTTCTACTGACTAAAAACTCACCCTGTTCTTTCAGCTGCCTTTACGTTCCGTAGCCGCGGTATCTCGTTAGAACATTCCCGCAACTCTGGTAAAAGAAAAAAGGCTACGCAGACGATGATTGACTTCACATCTTCCGACCCCCACATTTTTTTTTAAATTACCGATGAGCCCGCCCTTGACCTCGATCTCGCCTGATGGTAAGCGATAGATGAGGTCTACGATGTGACGAGCGAGCCCAGAAGATGCCTGTTTACTCTTGCTTTAAAGGCTGAAAGGTCATAAGTGGCAGGGTGGTTTCACCATTATTCTGTAAATAAACCGTTTACATATAAACGGGGGCATTAAAACTTGGCAATAGCCTTTTCAAGGGCCAAACCCTGCAGATGCAAAAACCCCGGGGTTGCAATGTAATAAAAAATAAAATCATTTATATTTTTTGTCTTTGTAGATGTTCTAGTGGATTTAGATGTTAATAATAAATAATAAAATACTTTATTTTCAGACCAAAGTCCATATAGAGACACATTTACACATAAACAAGAAATAAACACACAAATTCTAAATAAATATAAAATACAATGATAACAAGACAAATTAGACGAAATATTATAAAATACAATTAAAAAACTAATTAATTAATGTATGTGAATGACGCTCTGTGAGTCGTCATCCAGTGCCACATTATTGGACTATTCATCCTGTCGGCGACGACAGCTATCAGGCTGTTGGAGCTATCGCGCATTCGCTGCATCAATGATGCTATACGCGACCGTATTAATGCAAAAAAATCAGGCACACCTGCTTTCGCAAACATCCCCGACGCACTGAAAAGCGCGGTAGCCCCAACATTATGTCTGATGGGAAAGGAAGAGACGCCTGGGTGTCACCACTGCGAGGGTCGCCCTGAGGACACAGTCGAGCACACGGTGCAGGACTGCCCAGCTTGGGCAGAGCACCGACGTGTCCTAACGGCAGCGATAGGCGGAGACCTCTCGCGCCCGGCCCCGCAGCATGGCCTCGACCAGTCCCTCCCTCTCGCCCCGCAGCATGGGCTGCGGGGCGAGAGGGAGGGAGGGAGGGCTTCTGCGAAGCAGTCATGCTTCCGAAGGAGGAGGCGGGCCGCGTGAGGGAGAAGATGGCGTCCTTCCTCCAGCCCAGCCGCAGTGGTAGACGCCCACGGCGTCGGACGTCGGCCGACGATCTCCGGCCACCGTAGGCGCGGGCATGCGGACAGCGAGTAAAGGCAACTTGCTGTCCGACCATGGACCATGCCCGGGTCGACGACCACGCGTTGTGTTCCACGTGCGCCTCAAAGAGCGTCAGCAACATGACGAGGCCCCCCCTGCAGAGGGCCGAAGCCTGCCGGGGTCGTGGGACTTATCCCATTACCGTGGCCCCGGTACGTAAAGGGTTATTGAAGGAACACCGTGGATTTTAGTCAGTAAAAGTCTGACAGTCCCTTTCGCCCTGCCCAGGGTGGGAGGACTTACTTGATAATTTTACCACGCTAAAAAAAACAATAAAAAAAAGAGCCCCAACATTACCCTGAAAGCATTATTGTATTGAACTCGCAGAGCATTGTAGAAGCATTTAGTGTAACTGACCCATAGGGCGCACGTGTACAGAGACTGGTAGTAAGCTCTAAACAATGTTAAATTACTTAACTGATATATTATTGCTTTGGCGAAGTGGTCATTAAACAAATCTTTTAGACGTCATCGTTTCTCGTTTATTTAAATTACACGAAGCCGGTGTTTACTAACTTACTACTCTGAGAAGAAATACACACAGTCCATACAATCTGTACAGGTCAAATCCTATGAGTAAAATGCAAGCAATTGTCAGGACATTATAGATAATTTGCAATATGTTTCATATGTACAACATGATTTTAAATAATCATTATACAAATAATGAAGAAAATTACACACACATTTTCAGAATCCACAGTAGAAAGCATCAAACAAACTATATCTACAGTATAAACAAATTAAATTTCACAAGTGACCACTTAATAGTGTAAAATTATGGTTATAATCGTACTTCACATTAATAAAGTTGGGGGTAGTTGAAAATACAGCGCGATTTATGAGGAGACGGTGACCCGTGGTTCTCCACGGGTCACCGTCTAGACGGATACGGATAAATGTTGCGAACGGGACAGTTCTGCTGTTAAAAAATATCGTCACTTGATTCGTTTTTTATTCAATCTTGAACAGTATTTCTTTTATGTTTTACACATTTTTATTCGACAAACCTTTTAGTTTTATGACGAAACTTCACAATTTCAACATATTTATTTATTTAAACTTTATGTACAATAGTGGTACATGGGCAGACTTAATGCAACAAGGCATTCTCTACCAATCAACCTTACATAACTTTTTAATATTGCCGTTACAAATATATCTAATAAAGTGGATTCTAGTATCTATTTGATTACACCTGCCTGGTTAATTTGTTTCTCGATAGCGACAGACCGGGCGCCAAACCAGAGCAATCAGCAGGAGCTAGATACTCTAGTTCAAAACCCCACCGCCCACCGCCGTGTCCTCGTTTCAGTTTACCTATACTTATATTACAGTTATTTTTTAATAAAACTTTCTTACTACACTGTGTGCTCCCTTCGCCGAACGAATTGTGTAGTTTCTGTTTTTAAAAAAAACCGAAGCTGTGTTGCTAGATATGGCATGAGAACTAAACAGCCCATATGATTAAAGAGACAGTCATGATGATTATAAACTTCTCATAAGTTAAAAAGCGTTGCTGCCCAAACTATCAGCTCGTATCTCCTGAAACATTTCTCTGCGCGACGTCATAACTAAGGTTTAATTGCCGGGGGCGCATCCAGCCCCAAGAAAGTGCATTAAATTTGCCTTTAATAATATCTTGTGCAGCAAGCTATCCTGAAGTACAGCGAAGAGGTGGGTTATTCTACCGGTGCGGTAGAACTACCGCAATTGCGGCCACCACAATTGCGGCCACCGCAAGGCAGTGCGCGCACTGCGTTGCGTTTTGGAAACGCAAAATCTGTGAAGTATGGAGTGTCATAGAAGTGCGCGCACTGCGTTGGAATAAACGCGTACGGTAGAGTCACCGGTGACCCCGGTCATTCTACCGGTGCGGTAGAACTACCGCAATTGCGGCCACCACAAGGCAGTGCGCGCACGGCCTAAGGTGTTTGAAAAACAGATTCGAATCGGTAGAAATCTCTAGTGTGAATTGTGATATTTTTTTATAGTGTATTTAGTCCAAAAATTATTGGAATTAATTAAATATTTTTCTGAAGTATTTGTGTTTCAAAAGGTCAAATTAAAAATGTTTGCGTGTTACCGCGCTTGGTGCATTTTCGTTTACCTACATAAAATCGTTAAATATTGCCTACTGAGTTCATAGCACAAATTTTTTTTTTTGGGATTTATGATTTAATTTTCGCGTGAACTGTCAGGCAAAATTATTTAGTTACAGATATAGACATGAAAGGAAAGAAACACATAACTTACAACATTTTCCACACAAACTTATAGGTGTACGAACTATTGCGATAGCAGAAGCGTAGTTTTCTTATGTAAGGTAAAACGTAAAATGGTGTCATATAAATGGCAGGAGAACAGCGAAATATTTTTTTTTTATTACCGATGGGCCCACTCTTGACCTCGATCTCGCCTGATGGTAAGCGATAGATGAGGTCTAAGATAAGACGAGCGAGCCCAGAAGATGCCTATTTACTCGTGCTTTAAAGGCTGAAAGGTCATAAGTGGCAGGGAACACAGAAGCCGGCAGAGAATTCCACAGCTTGGCTGTGCGCACAATAAATGTGGAAGAGAAGCGCTTGGTACGACAAGACGGTGTATTAACCAAGTGTGGGTTGTACCCAGCCGTGCGTCTGGTAGACCGGTAGTGAAAGGGAGATGGAGGAATCAGGTCATGGAGCTCCTGCGCACACTCCCCGAAGTACAATCTGTAGAAAACCGACAGGCAAGCAACGGTTCGCCGATGAGCCAGGCTATGAAGCTTGTCCACCAGCACCTCGTCGCCTATAAGCTTTTTAGCTCTGCGCTCGATCGAGTCCAATGCAGCAAGCTGGTACTTTGCAGAGCCATCCCACAAGTGGCTGCAATACTCCACGCAAAAACGGACCTGTGCTTTATACAGATTTAGAAGCTGTCCAGGCGTGAAGTACCGCCTCACCTTGTGTAGGATTCCCAGCTTTTTTGCTGCAGTCTGAGCTCTGGACTCGATGGTTGAGCCGAAGTTGAGGTCTGACGTCAACTCCATGCCCAAAAGCTCCAGGCGACTGGTAACTGGCACAGATGCACTTCGGAAAGTAGGGGTCAATTCAAAAGGGCTCCTTTTAGCGCTGACTTGACAAGCCTGTGTATTCAGAGCATTGAATTTGAGCAGATTGTCGTCACCCCATTGGGAAACGAGATTTAAGGTCAAATTTATGCGCTCTACCATGGCCTTTCTGAGAGTGGCAATTTCGTCCCTGTCAGCTCTAGAACTGGATAAGTATCTCTCTGAGACTGTGCTGTCATCCGCGTACCCAACTGCTCCCAGCTGAAGTAGGTCATTGATATGCAGCAGAAAAAGAGTCGCAGAAAGAACAGACCCTTGAGGAACACCGGCATTAATTGCCATAAGATCCGATGAGCAGCCATCGATGACCACTCAGATCAACCGCTCACTCAAGAAGTCGGAAATCCAGTTGCATAAGGCAGCAGGGACACCGAACGCGGGAAGCTTGCTTAGCAGACTAGCGTGCCAGACCCTGTCAAAGGCCTTTGAGATGTCGAGGGATACCGCAAGAGCTTCACCGTGTTTCTCAATGGCCTCGCCCCAACAGTGCGTAACATACACAAGAAGATCTCCGGTGGACCGACCACGGCGAAGGCCATACTGGTGGTCACCGAGGAGCTCATTGTCTTCAAGGTATGCCAGCAACTTGTTGTTGAGTACCCTTTCCATTACTTTACACAGTATGGAGGTTAAGGCGATTGGTCTATAATTGGCAGGATCGGCACGGCTCCCCTTTTTGGGTACAGGTTGTACATTTGCAAGCTTCCAGGACACTGGCACCACTCCGGTTTTGAGGGAAAGGCGATACAGGCGAGTCAGTACAGGTGACAACTCTGGAGCACAACTTTTTAGGACTCTGGTAGGTATTCCGTCCGGCCCACTGGCCTTGTTCACGTCCAGACTACAAAGGGCTTTACGGACCTCTTTAATGTGAATTGCGATTTCCGGCATTACGGAGTAGCAGTGAGGTATGTTAGGTGGTAAGTTAGACCCTGTGTCTAGACGCGAATTTTCCGCGAAGAGGGAGGCAAATAAATTTGCTTTCTCTTGCACGGTATGAGCCAGTGTTCCATCCGGTTTTACCATGGGAGGCAGCGAAGGACGACAGAAGTTCGACTCGACCGATTTGGCGAGGGACCAAAACTGCTTACTGCCCAAAGGGTAGGTTGCCAATTTGGCCCCAATTCGTCCAACATGGTCAAACCGAGCTTTCCGTAACACCCGTTTGCAGGCCTTAGCGGCAGAGTTAAATGCTGTCTTCAATGCGTGAACACCAACACTAGCGCTGCCGCAACTGCGGGCCGAGGTCCAGGCTTGGTAAGCCTGCTCCTTGCGCAATTGAGCTTGTGCACAAGCTGCATTATACCAAGGCCGAGCCTCAAAGCCAAGTGGGACGTCAGAAATTGGGATAAAATATTCCATAGCCTGACGTACCACGTCAACAATAGCATAAACTAATTGAATTAAATCGATAAATAGTGATTTCGGTAAATATCTTTTAGTAATAACTTAAACCGCATTGTATAAGAAAATCTGTAGTAAAATACGGATAGGCCAGCAATAAATTATTAAACACACAGCCAAGGTGTGGAACTCCCAGCCGGCTTCTATGTTCCTACATGTGGTCTGTCAGCCTTTAAAGCAACAGACATCTTCTGGGCTCGCTCGTTTCATCTTAGGCCTCATGTATCAAGTCAAGACGTGATATCCAGGTCAAGAGTGAGCGCATCTATACTTGTCTATATAATAAAAATGAATCGCTAAATGTGTTGCTCAGCGCAAAACATGAAACTTTTTTTTGTTGTGTTTGGTTTTGTCAGGAGAAGGTTCTTATGAAAAAAAAAATAATTGGAAAGGTCTCAAGGGTAGGGGTAGGATACCACGCAAACGAAGTCGTGGTGGGTTAGCTATTTACTTATAATATTATAAAGAGATAAATTTAGTTTGTATGTAAGGGGTAGTTTCCAATCAAATTCTAAACATTTTTTCTTGAGTAATAAGGTGCATTATTTAATTTTGACTGTAAATTATTTTGAAATTATTTAGAACTTAACCATGTTAATCTAAAAACTTTGAAAATGGATCCTAATATTCTATTCACCAAACTTTTAAGTCAGTGAACATTATAGTGAACAACAATACTCTAAGGTCCTATTTTACTTTAACGTAAAGTGAAAAATGCTACGATTTACCGCCAAATTACCAAACAATCTTGACGAAATTGGTCGAAACTTTTAAAATGCGACTCAAAGGACTAAAAGACAAAGAAATAAACCATAAAATGCTAAGGAGGCAAATATTATTTATTAATATATTTCTTAAAACTTCATGCAACACAAAAAGTACACGTACATGTATTGCGGACTTAATGCCTTAGACATTCTGTACCAGTCAACCATCCATTCATTCAGTGTTGATTCATTTTAGGGGCTTGGAAAGCATTCGTCTTGCAAATCCGTACATTTAATCATACGAGGCAATTCGGGCTCTTTCCAAGATGACGTCACGCAGTTCATTTACGGATCACAGCGTGATATGCTAAGGTGTATTCTGATTTTTGGAAAAGACAAATTGTTATAACAATTTTTTATAAGATGGTTTACTACATAATTATGTATTTCGGGAGCAGTAATGTTATTCAATAATATTTAAAAAATCATATAATTAAGTACATATTTTTTTGTTTTACAGAAAAACTGTTATTAGTCTGTAACTAATAACAAATTATGTATAGTGGAATCCAGACAAGAGAAAATACGTATAGGCCATAGAAACATTTGTATAGCTGTCGCCAAATAACTTGGCAAGAGTCGTTCAATGCGCAGAAGTCGATTTTTAGGTGTCAGCGGTTGTCAGCGGGACGCGGGGTATGACGTAGCGCCGCTCCGAGCGCGCGATTGGTGCGTCAGTAGTTCACGTTAAATTTGCTCCCGAATACACTTGCGTACACGAAAGTTGTACCCTTTGTTTTTGTTACGAGTTGTTGTTTTAAATTTAGTTTGTGTTACGTTGATTACAATATTTACAATGCCAGGACCAAATACCATTTTACGCAGACTATTAAAACGTCAAAATGAACAGTTAGACACTATAGTTAAGGAAGGTTGAAATTCCGAATTCGTCACTGTCTTTAGGACACCGGGAAAAAGAAGAATAAAAGGCGTAGCAGTTTTGTTAACTAATTGTGACGATGAGAGCATATTATTTTTAATGTTTTTTTTTAATACATTTTTTTACTTTTAAATGTATTTATGTATTATATCTATTTTATTTATAATACCGAATTAATTAATGAATTCCTCTTCTTTCTTTAACATTCTTCTGAACAGATATGATTAAAAATAAATGATGACAATAACCATAGAATAATGGCGAGCAGTAAAAGTGACCACTTTTTTCTTAGTTAGTTTTTAGTGCACAATGCGCAAACTTACCCCCACTACGCCAAACCCTTTGCCAAGTTATTTGGCGACAGGTATAACGGTGTGAGAATCGAACTATCAACATGGTAGCGTACCTAGCAGACAAGCCACTGCGCCAAACGTGTCCGCCCATATTTCTACATAGTAATTACAAATTAGTATGTAATGTTGGTACATAATTTGCGTTGCCTAATTCAATTTAATACAAAAGACTTGATTTACCTACATAATATTTAAAGTCAAAATTAAACACCTTCCCACTTGATTTCAGTTCTTAAAACGAGACACTTCTTAACAACTCTCCGTAAATCCCGTTTCGACAAAACAAAAAACGAAAGTATCCAACGCCTACCCACACAGAACGATTCATCGGTATTTTTAATGATACGCAATTCTTCCAAACATTCGACCCAAACATTAAACCTTTGTTCACAAAATACACATACAGTACACACCTGCTATATTTGTGTAAGGGATCAATTTGTATGTAGGTACACTGTCAGTGTTTGCGGTCCTGGACCACAAGGGCAACTGAAGGGAAAGGGGGGAAATGGGTTTTTAGTCAGTAGAAGTCTGACACTCCCTTCCGCTCCACCCACAGCGGGAGAAGTCATTTTATGATTTTCCCATCCAGAAGAAAAAAGGCCTTTGAAAACTAAAGCTGATGCTGAACTTTACAAGCCAATCCTGGTGGTGAGTTTAAACATACAAAATAGCATTGTATGTTTTAGGAACTCTTTTGGTTTAGTAGAAAACTAACGTTGTTTACTAGCACAAAAGAGTACTACCGTTTAAGCAATCTTTGGTGCTTTAAGTAACACACTAGTTTAACACACTAGTTTAGGGCTTCCCAAACTTATTTTAACTGTGACGCCCTTGGGAATTTGCCACATTTTTGCGACGCCCTGGCCTTCTTGCCATACCTTTTTACCTACTAGTTATAATTCTATCCTAATAACAATTTGTCAGAAAAACAGAAAGAAGCATACTTTCAGCCAACACTTTGTGACAAACAACTCATTGAGAAAGTTCTAAATTTCCTTTAGTAATGTAGGTAAATCCGTAATTAAATTCTATACGTACTTTTTCCGTTTTTCTAAAGTTTCGTTCACCAGAGTGAATATTAAAACGAAAATTAAAAGCGTGCGTAATTTATGGACACAGACAGCCAACCTATTTAGATCGCCGCACTAGACCCCTAGGATAATACTGCGGACCCCAGGGTGTCGCGACGAACAGTTTGCGAAGCCCTGCACTAGTTTATTGACAGTAGTTGTCGATCTTTACGTTGAAGTAACGCTAGCCGAGGAATAACGAGATTCCTCTGTGCCCTTTTTTCCCGGTGGAAAAATCATCGAATGACTTCTCCCGGTCTGGAGCGGAAGAGTCAGTTTTCTACTGACTAAAATGCCACCCTGTTCCTTCAGCTGCCCTTAAGTTCCGGGGCACGGTATCTCGTTAGAACATTCTTGCAACCCTGTTAGGCAATGGGCCTATGGGGCCCCGTCACTAATGCTGACAACTCTGAGACGCGCGTGGAACACGACGCACGGTGGGCTGAAAAACGGCTTTCATAGACTTAGGCATTTTATTTTGCAAGTGCCAGTTTTTGTGCCGGATATCACTTCTATTTGTTATAACAATATACAAAAATGACACCAGAATTGATTCTGCACAAAAACGAAGGAATTATAATTTTTTTACGAAAATTTTGTATGGAGCTAGTATGAAAAATCGAAATATCTCGGAAACGGCAGCGATAACCGTAATATCCTTATAGGAGGTTTTAGTACTAATTATTTATGATTTTTTGACATACGTTACATAATGGTTGTAGATGCCTTTTTTTTTAAAAAATCGTCAAAATATTTTTATTTATTTTTACATATTAAACGTTCCTTTTAGTGTTTAAGTTGAAGAATTCAGAGCTTTAACAACTCTTAACATAAAATAGCATCACCCCTATAGACCTGAAGGACTAGACAGAGGTGTGTAGTATCTTGTTGATCTTGTAAGATTTCCAACAATACCAAATAGTTGAATATCAGTGTCAAAGTGCCCATGCTGTCGCTTCTTTTAGAAAGATAGGGGAATGAAATTGTTAATTGATCATACCCTAAAAGTATGATTACAACATAACCGGACACATAATAATATCGACACAAAAGGAATTTTAAAACCTTGCATACGTTCAAAATACAAAATAACATATTGTGTAGTCATCTAATGAGTCTGATGACAAGTAATTAAGTAATTAGAATGATGGTTGTAGTCTTCTGATTCTAATGAGCCTATTAAGTGATTAAATGATTTGAAATATCTCGCAACAATACCAACTAAGAACTGCATTCACCTTTTTATAATTAGTGAGCTAATGTGATTTGCTAATGTTGATTAGTTCTACTATGAGTTCTACGAAATGTTTTTGACGATTATAAATTTTTATTATCATATCTTTTATAACTTTAATGAGGGTAGTTAACTAATTATTGACTTTATACAATAAAAGGGCTATAATTTTGTTCCATAATTTAGATTGTTCACAACCGTGTAACTGCTAACACTAAAACTATTTGCTTTGCGACTACAAAATCTTAGAATGGAAAGTTTAATCACCAACTTAGATTTGTTTGTTCTTCTAAAAAGTGAGTGTCCTTCATTTAATCATGAAGTATTGTTTAGTGCAATTGTGTCCCGCATAGGCGATTGCCTTTCTGCCGAAGATCAAGTAACTCTCAAAGAATTTTGCCGGAGATTCACGCGAGCTGCTTTAAACAGGTGGCAGAAATCTAAACGATTCTTTGATAAGTTTAGAAATACGTACGGAGAGTGGTTGCAAGCAAATATTGATTGGCCGAGTTGCGTGCAAACTTTAATAAATCAAGAACCAACTGTTGATGAGATACCAAGAGCACGCTCAGTCTCTCCAGAACCTTCGACATCATCGACTGTTGGAACAATGACAAAAAGGTCCCGAAAACCATTCAAAGATCTGGGAAGCAAACAGAAAAAGAGAAGATCTAGTGAGCACATAGGCGAGGATTCCTGTGAATTGGTATATGCAGCTGCAGCACGTTTAAAAGAAGAAGGTTATGAAGATATCGCATCTGTAATCAATTATATGATCAAAAATCCAGAAGCTGCCGTTAAAATCAAGGAAAGCATTAAGAAAACAGTAATATTTACACCAGAGAAAGCACTTGGATTGCTTCTTTCACTTAAGCTTTCAAAGTGGCAATATATTACGTTGCGAGAGACTGCCATTCGGGAAGGTGCTAAGGATATTTACCCATCCTACTATAAACTGCAACAAACTAAGCTTGCATGCTACCCTCCTAATCAATCAGTATCAGTTACGGATTCATCAGCTAGAATTACACTTCAAGCTTTACTTGACATCACGGTGAAGCGGATTCTTCAAAGTCTTTCTGATAATGTGGAAAATAAGCAGTTAAAGCTGATATCGAAGTGGGGATTTGATGGTGCTTCCAATCAAAGCCGATACAAGCAGAAAATGGACGGCGAGCATGATGATTCAAGCATTTTCATGACCTCCTTGGTGCCACTGAAACTGACAGATGGAGATAATACTATATGGACAAACCCGAAACCATGGTCAACTTTTTATTGTCGTCCGGTTCAGTTCACTTTTGTAAAAGAAAGCCATGCAGTTGTCATTGATAACAAAAGAAAAATGGATGAGGAAATTGAGGCCCTTAACCCTGTAGGAATCCTACAATATTAATAACTGGCAACACTGCCATTTTTATACTTCTCAATTGTTCATTCGGTCTGAATCCACTTCCGTCTACCATTGCAGTGTGCAGACTTTGTATTCCGTAAAAATCATTACAATAAATAGTTCTTGTGGTAATTACTTGCAGTGTTTCACTATAAAAGACCTACAAAACCTAAAAATACAGTCCACGCTTAAACATGGTCCTTCTATCTGTATAAATTCTCTAACTTCGTTCGTTCCGTCGACGCCATTTTGACATTCATTTTTATCGATTTGTGTTCGATCCACGTTGTAATTTTTTTGCATTTTTGATTTTGCATATTGTTGTAGCGTCAAAATGGGAGCCGACGAAGAAACGTTAAAGCTGAGCAAACTAAAACGAGGCTACATACAACAATCCTTAACTAAATTGTTTAAAACTATTGCAGCAAAGGATTGTGCCACCTTGTCAATCGAGGCGATTTCTGTGATAGAAAATCGTTTAAAAACGCTATTTTGCGATTATGAAAATCTTTGTATTAGTGTATACGCTCTTGGCGATAGTGACACATCCGCTGCAGAGGTGTGTGAAGAAAATTATTTGAAAAATCTTACCATGTTGCGCGAGCTCATAAATGAGAAATCTCGGCCTCCTCTCAGTTCGCAAAGTTGCTCTCACAGTCGCAATTCTGAAACTAAAACTAAACTACCTGTGATTACCATACCTGTTTTTAACGAAAAACGCGCGTTAGCACTCGAGAATGCGGAGTCAGCAAGCCGAGGTGGTCACAGTGCTTCTACTGCACAGCGCATCGAGTCAGCAGTGGGTCCGAAGAAGTGTTCTGCATCTGCAAGTGTAAGCAATGTAGCTATCAAGCACCCTGCTGTATGCGCCTACTGTATTGCTACCCCAGTCTGAACAACACAAGAACGAGCCATCAGCACCATGTAGTCCAGTCGATCCTGAGCACCAGTCTGCATCTCCATATCTTTTAAACACAAGGTTTGGTGTAGTAATTGCAGGTACTATTCCCAATTTAAGTCACAATCAAAAAGCACAAAAAGAATCAACTTCTTTATTTTGTCAATCTTGTAGCAATGACATAAATGATACTATCAAAGGTTTTTGGAGAGCTGGATCTGTGCCTGAAATCTTCCCAGAGAAAATACCCGAGTTTGAGCAAGCTGAAAAACATTTTCAGGAAACTGTTGAATTTAATAATAATCAGTTTCAGGTTAGTTTACCCTTAAAGGTGCCGCTCAGTGAAGTTAATGAAATGCTCGGTGATTCACTTCATCTGGCTTTAAAAAGGTTTCAGAGCTTAGAAAAAAGGCTACAAAAAGATTCTGACTTGTATAACCAATATAAATCTTTTATTGGTGAATATATTGCTTTAGGTCATGGCACATACTATGATATTGATAAATATAACCTCACTAGTGATCCAATATATTTTTTGCCACATCACGCTGTATTACGGCCGGACAAAAAGACCACTAAGTGTAGAGTAGTATTCGATGCATCAATGTTAACAAGTCAGCGAAGATCTCTCAATGATTTATTATTGAACGGTCCCAAAGTTCAAAAGGAACTATTTGACATTTTATTACTTTTTCGATTAGGTGCTTATGTTTTCAGCACAGATTTAAAAAAAATGTTCAGATGTGTTCTTTTGGATCCGAGACACCGTCCACTTCAACTTATTTTGTGGCGGGAAACACCAAGCGAAATCATAAGGTGTATAGAACTAAATACAGTCACATATGGACTCAAGTGTTCAACATTTCTAGCTACTAGATGTCTCATAGAGCTAGCGAGTAGGTACATGACCGAGTTTCCTGCAGCATCTTTCATTCTGCAAAATCAAACATACTGTGATGACATTTTAGTCTCCAGTAACTCTTTAGAGTCTCTATCTCAGATGAAAGATGAATTGATAAGGCTCTTGTCACTGGGTGGATTCCAGGCACACAAATGGTCTTCAAACGCTGCTGAGATCTTACAGGACATACCTAAAGAAAAACAACACTTTGATGAATTTGACATTCAAAAAGAAAATTACTACATAAAGACATTAGGTGTTACATACAATACGAAGACAGACACATTTAACATTTCTAGTCCAAGTCAAGAGAAAATTACGCCTCTCACAAAACGCGAAATTGTTAGTTATGTCGCTCGATTTTACGACCCGTTAGGTCTAGCTGGCCCAGTCACAGTGTCTGCCAAAATTATTATACAGAAACTATGGGCAGCCCATATCAACTGGGACTCTTCATTACCTGACGATCTAAAAAACACTTGGCTAGAGTTTTACAATAGTCTTCTCATTATGTCTCCAATACACATTATTAGGAATGTCACCTTACAAGACCCTACTACAACTCAACTGGTAGGTTATGCAGATGCCAGCAATACAGCATATGGCTGCTGTTTATATCTACGTGAAGTCGACCAAACAGGTAATGTCAAAATCACTTTACTGTGTTCAAAATCTAGACTGGCCCCATTGAGCCAAAAACTTACTACGCCCAGATTAGAGCTAAATGCAGTACTATTACTAGCTAAACTTGTCCACAGAGTATACTCATTATTATCTCTCAAACTGCATTTCAACCATGTACTTCTTTTCTCAGACTCGCAAATAGTACTGGCGTGGCTAAAAATAGATATTACCAAATTAAATACCTATGTAGCGAACAGGGTAAAGATGGTTTGCGAATATGCTGAGAACTTTGCATGGTATTATGTAAAAACAGGAGACAACCCTGCAGATTGTCTAAGCCGCGGTGTGCAGCCTCATGAGCTTGAACAAAACGTGCTGTGGTGGCAGGGCCCCAGTTACTTGCATAACAGTAAGTATACTCTACCTGAAACAAATATTAATAAAATTATAAAAGACTTACCTGAGTTGAAGATTGGTGCTGCTGGACTCCCATGCTCGAGTGCTATGGTTTGTAGTGTGGATAATAATAATTCTTTAAATCTAGAGTTTCTAAACAAATTCTCTACTATTACTAAAATGCAACGTGTACTTACCTATGTACGTCGTTTTTGTAAAAATTTGAACCTACAGTCAATAAAAATTAAACTTAATTATTTAACTAGCGCTGAGCTAAATGATTCTTTGTTATTGATTGTCAAGTATGAGCAACAGAATCACTTCTCGAACGAAATAAATTTATTAAGACAAAATAAACCTGTCATAGGCAACTTAAAACCACTTTATCCCTTTATAGATGGCAATGGTATGCTGAGAGTAGGTGGTCGTTTAGATAGTGCCACAATACCTAACTCACAAAAACACCCTGTAATCTTGCCCAACAAATCACGAGTTACACAATTGATTGTTACTAATGAACATGTAAAAAATTTACATGCAGGTCAAAAACTTATTTTGTCTTCACTTAATCAGCGATTCTGGCTTATCAATGGTATAAAGGAGATTAAGAAAATCATCCATTCATGTATTATCTGTTTCAGACTCAAAGCTCAAGTTGTTAATCAGCTGATGGGTTCCTTGCCCCCAGATAGAGTGAACATAAGTAGACCATTTCAAAAGGTAGGCGTAGACTTCGCTGGGCCGATCTCTATCAAACAGTCTCGCATCAGGCGTGCCGTAGTATCAAAGGGATACATCTGTGTCTTCGTCTGTTTTACGACGAAGGCAGTGCATCTCGAGATCGCATCCAATTTAACTACTGCGGCATTTTTAGCTTGCTTTAAGCGTTTTGTATCGCGTCGTGGCCTGCCCAGTGATGTCTATTGCGACAATGCCTCTAATTTCAAGGGGGCAAGGAACCAATTAGATGAGCTCTACAAACTGCAGAATTCTGCAGACCACCGACGACAGGTGCAGTCACAAACAGCTGAGCAAGGCATCAATTTCCACTTCATACCCAGCTACTCGCCTGTCTTCGGGGGTCTATGGGAGGCTGCAGTAAAGAGCACCAAATTTCATTTAAAAAGAGTTACTCAAAAAGCTTTGTTAACTTTTGAGGAACTATGTACTGTATTATGTCAAATAGAGTCAATTCTAAATAGTAGGCCTTTAACTCTTATGTCTACCGATATAAGTGACTACTCTTATCTTACTCCAGGACATTTCCTAATTGGTTGTGCATTGAACGCGTATCCAGACAAAAATGTTATAGACACGCCTATAAATAGGTTGAATTTTTGGAATATTTGTTGTAATATGTTTCAGAGTTTCTGGAAAGTGTGGAGTAAACACTATCTCAATGTTCTTCAATGCAGACCCAAATGGAGAAATAGTTCAGATAATATTAAGGTAGGGTCTTTAGTAATTTTAAAGGAGGATAACACTTCACCACTTCATTGGCCGATGGCCCAAGTTGTAAATGTATATCCAGGTTCTGACAACAGAGTTAGAACTGTTGAGTTGAGAACTCCAAATGGAAAAACACATAGAAGGGCAGTAAATAAAATATGCTTACTCCCCATTGATTGTACTTAGCCAATAAGTAGGCATTTAGTTAGTCTCTATTTTTAATTTTAAATGTTTTAAAACTTCTGTTTTTTTATAAACATTTGTAAGTGCTTATTTGTTGAACCTATTTCTAATCCTAGGCCCTTAAATAAGAAATTTCATACTTCTTTTATAACAAACATTTCATGTTTCGAGCTTTAGTTTTTGTTTTCTTTATATAAACTCTAGGTTCTTATCTTGTGGCCGGGAGCATGTAGGAATCCTACAATATTAATAACTGGCAACACTGCCATTTTTATACTTCTCAATTGTTCATTCGGTCTGAATCCACTTCCGTCTACCATTGCAGTGTGCAGACTTTGTATTCCGTAAAAATCATTACAATAAATAGTTCTTGTGGTAATTACTTGCAGTGTTTCACTATAAAAGACCTACAAAACCTAAAAATACAGTCCACGCTTAAACAAACCCCACAGAGTGCATTAATAGTAACAGGGTGACTCATAAACTAATGATGACAATGATCGACGCAAAAGTCTGCACGTACCTTTCTGAAGCTAGATCAAATGCATCATGCTACCTGTGCTTAGCAAAACCAACAGAAATGAACCACTTAGATGCTGTAACATCAAAAACTGTGTGTTCTGACATATATGAATTTGGCCTATCATCCCTACATGCCCGTATAAATTGCATGGAATGTCTGTTACACATTGCGTACAGACTTGACTTCAAACAGTGGGCAGCAAGAAGTAATGAGCATAAAGATATGTTACAAAACAGAAAAAAAAACATTCAAAATAAATTTAAAGAGGAGCTCAATCTGTTAATTGATATAGTAAAACAAGGCTCGGGAACTACCAATGACGGGAATACCGCAAGGAAGTTTTTCGAGTTTCCCAATAAAACTGCAGCTATTACTGGGTTGGATCAAAACCTGATAAAAAGATTTGCTGTTATTTTGCAAGCAATAACATCTGGTGAGAAGATCGATGTCATCAAATTTAAAGATTTTGCTCGCAAAACAGCAGAAAAGTACGTAGAATTATACGACTGGTACTACATGTCATCAACCGTACATAAACTATTAATACACGGAGCTGACATAATCGAAAAAAATGATATTGTCCCGATTGGGACTCTCTCGGAAGAAGCCTCAGAGTCTCGAAACAAAGATTTTCGGAGGTTCCGGGAACATCATTCGCGGAAAAGAAGCAGGCAAGATTCTAATCAAGATATCCTAAATATGCTTGTTGTTTCTTCGGATCCTTTTCTAAGTGCACAAAGGCCGAAGTTAGATGCCAAAAGGAAGACAACCTTTTTTGCTGAAACTCTCGACCTAATACAGTTTCCGGAAACTGAGTTCGAGTTTGTAGGTATATCCGATCTGGATTCTGACTCGGAATTGGAGTCCGACAACGAAAGTTGTAAAGAAAATTTGTAAAATTTAATTATTTTTCTTTATGTTCTTTTGTTATTTATGTTAGTTTATTGTACCAATATGTTTAGTTAATAATTTCATAAATTATAGTTTCAAATATGTATTTTGTATAATTGAATTTATTAGATATTATTTTTGTTACTTCTGTTTTATTTAAATTACCTATCAATAAAAAGTTTATATACAGTCTTTTTTTTTCACATATTCTTAATATTTGGGGAAAAAGCATGCTTCCTAACGATGTTCTTAACTTTGACACAGTTCATGGATCGTTTTGAACAGTTTCATATGTTAAAATAAATAATGTTAGTACTATAATCCCCTATAAGGATATTATTATTATTATGTGTCCGGTTATGTTGTAATCATACTTTTAGGGTATGATCAATTAACAATTTCATTCCCCTATCTTTCAAAAAGAAGCGACAGCATGGGCACTTTGACACTGATATTCAACTATTTGGTATTGTTGGAAATCTTACAAGATCAACAAGACACTACACACCTCTGTCTAGTCCTTCAGCTCTATAGGGGTGATGCTATTTTATGATAAGAGTTGTTAAAGCTCTGAATTCTTCAACTTAAACACTAAAAGGAACGTTTAAATATGTAAAAATAAATAAAACTATTTTTACGATTTAAAAAAAAAATGCATCTACAACCATTATGTAACGTATGTCAAAAAATCATAAATAATTAGTACTATAACCCCCTATAAGGATATTACGGTTATCACTGCCGTTTTAGAGATATTTCGATTTTTCATACTAGCTCCATACAAAATTTTCGTAAAAAAATTATAATTCCTTCGTTTCTGTGCAGAATCAATTCTGGTGTCATTTTTGTATATTGTTATAACTAATAGAAGTGATATCCGGCAAAAAAACTCGCACTTGCAAAATAAAATGCCTAAGTCTATGAAAGCCGATTTTCAGCCCACCGTGCGACGCGCCGCCGACCCGCGCCTGGTACTCACCAGACGGTGAGCTACCCCTGCTCACCGTCCACTAGCCCGCATTTCTCTGTGCTCTGGAAAGCCCGTTATGCTATTGGTCCTGGCTGTCATTTATAATTTAAGCAGATGATGACGAGTTGTCTTTCAGCTCAAATAGTGCAAACATGGATATCTTTGTCATAGTGTGTAGAGTGGTATCCCACTCTGACACAGATATCTCTGTTTGTATAAATCAATACTGAATATTATAAAAATTCGACAGGTAAGAGGTATCGATGTTTATTACTCAATCACGCTAAGTTAATTGAACGTATCTGGCATAGCAATACATTATAGTCTAAAATAGCACAACAGAGGTTTTATAAAAAAAAAATTACGCTTCTCGCTTGATAGATTGATTAAAATGCAAACGAAGTTGCGAGCAATAGCTAGTCTATACTAATATTATAAAGAGGAAACCTTTGTATTTTTGTATGTTTGTATTGAATAGGCTCAAAAACTACTAGACCGATTTCAAAATTTCTTTTACCATTACTTAGAGGGACTCTTCCGAATCCGTATAGGCTATATTTTATCCCGGAAAATAGATAGGATTTTTCGTGGTAGTGAAAATTGTGGAGTAAGGCGTCGAAAAAACTGCCGTACGTTAACGATTCTCGCGAACGCTGCCTAAATGGTTAGAGATGTATGGTTGACTTCTATAGAAAAGTTGTAGAACTCAATAATGCCTACAAAAAAGAGAGCTTAAAAAATAAATGTCCACCTGTGCGAAGCCGGGGTGGGTCGCTAGTTACTTATATGTCAGAAAGATGCTGCGAAACGTATTTGTGGTTCACGACTTCAATATCCTATTAGTTTCTGAAGTTTCTTAACATCACACAGACAAACACATTTGTATTGCGTTTAGTTACTCACACTATCTCACAAATACATCTCATCAAACACGAACTGCAAACAGCAGATTAAGGAGCCATCGCTCTAAATTGTATTAGCTAAGCAATAGAGCAGCGACGGAGCGATGGGAGCGACCTTGCGATGGGTGCAACGGGTGCATACATAGGGAGTAATTAGACCAATCGGGCCAAGTCAACGGGTGACGTTTGTGTTGCTCTTAATATAAATGCACATGAGGGATTATTGCGTGTTACGATGGCAATAGAGATTGGAGGTTATTTAGCAATAAATCAATCAATCAATCAATAAATCATTTATTCTCTCTCCACAAAGTTGCCTTATAATATAATTAATATAGTTACAATTTCATAAGCTGTACTCTTTGTGAGAGACTGGTGCCTGAAATAGGTTTTTGGAAAAAAACCTGTGTTACAGGTCACCAGGCCCCTTCACGGCTAGAATACGCTTTTAATTTGGTGCCGTGTAAGGACAAAGGAGTAAAAAATATTAAAAACGAAAATAAATAAATAATAGAAATGTAGCTATAACAAAAAAAAAGAAAAAATTATATAAAAAAATTAAAACTACAACTAAACAGAAATTATTGACTCGGTTTATGAAATCGGGTGTGTGAGTGAGAAGTTTAGTGTCAGTGAGGTTGTGGGTGATATGTTTTGTATAGGTGAGGAGTGTGAGTGTGTGTAGAGGTGAATGAGGTATGTATTTGTAATAATGTATGTGAGGCAAATATTGAGATGAGGAGTAGCTATGAATGGAGTTAGTTTATTTCAGAACGGTTAAAAGATTCTCTGTTTTTTGATAGTCAAGGGTCTTCAGGTGCTTTTTTATTGCTATAATACAACTTGATTTGGTTTTAGGATATAGATTTAGGTGTTTGTTAAGCTTATTATAGAGATATTGCCCGAGGAAACAGAAGAATCTTTTAGGGAGTGAGGATTTGAATTGGGCCGTGGGACACACTCTATCCTTTCGTCGCTTATCTTTAAGTAGGTTAGCATCAAACTGCAGCTGAGAATGTTTTTTCATTAAAGTGTGTAGTATGAAAGTTTGCCTGACAGTGAGAGTATCCCATACTTCGTACAATTCAGTGGTCGGAAAACGAAATGGGAGTGCAGCACCAACCTTGAGTATGGCACGCTGGGCTCTTTCTACTTCAATCATGTGCGTTTTAGCGGAACCACCCCATGATGTGATGCAGTAGTCAATTAGCGATTGGCATAATGCGTAATAGACCATTTTAATCGTCTTCCGTTCCGCCGTGTTCCTTAATATTCTAAAAACGTAGATAAGCTTTCGCAATCTGGTCACCAGGCTCTCAATGTGTGGTTTAAAAGATACATATTGGTCAATAGTTATCCCGAGGTATTTAATGTTGTCTGTCATCTCAAGACATGGGCAATGGCACACGAAAGTTTCAAAGCCACAAGTGTGAGCAGTAATAGTTAGAGATGAAGGTGGGAGCAAGTTAGACCTATGTGCAAACGCTATGTACTTTGTCTTCGAGACATTGAGGGTTAAAATATTGATTTGGAGCCACTGACTAACTCTGTTAAGGCCCAGTTGTGCAAGAAGAAACACTTCCTCCCAGCTATCACCACTAAAGAACAGGGCAGTATCATCAGCAAAGGTAATGATCTTTCCCTTCTCCAGAGAAAGACGACAGAGATCATCGATGTATACCAAGAATAGTGTCGGTCCAATAATACTACCCTGGGGTACACCAAAAAGTACTGACAACTCGTCGCTTAGACTATCATTTATCCTTACCCGTTGTTTTCTACCAGTAAGATAATCCTCTAAAAGTTTCAAGGGAATCCCTCTGATACCGAGCCGTTCCAGCTTATTTAGAAGGTGTGGGATAGAGACAGTATCGAACGCTTTTGCAAGGTCGAGAAATACCGTCAAACATCTCTTTCTGTCATCCAAGCTCATCACGACAGAGTTCACTAATTCGTGGACCGCATCATTTGTACACTTGCCAACTCTAAAGCCATACTGTGCTGAGGAAAGAAGTTTGTTTGCTTCCAAGAACTTTATAAGACGCTGGTTGATAATACGTTCCAGAATCTTAGATAGAGCAGGCAAGATAGAGATGGGACGGTAGTTATTTACGCAGTCTCTACTGCCGGTCTTATGGATAGGCTTGATAACAGCTGTTTTAAAAGCTTTGGGGAAAACTCCCGTTGCGATGGATAGGTTGCAGATATGTGTTATTGGAGTGCGGAGGAGGTTTTCATATCTTTTGATAATTTTACTGCTAATCTGATCGATTCCCACTGCACAATTATCCCTCAGGCCTTTGATGAGATTGCCAATTTCCTGTTCGTCGGTCGGAAGAAGAACAAGCGAGCTAAGGGGAGAAGGAGACGAATGCATATCAGCGCTTAAAGGTGGAGAACGGATCGAACAAGAGAATTTACTAGCCAGATCTGCCCCAACGTTCGCAATGAAGCTGTTGACGTTGTTAATATCCGTCTCAGGACTAGTTGATGACAAGAGAGATGAGGAGAAGTCTGCCCTTCTGTCTGAACCGCTCATTCCTTTTATGACATTCCACAACTGTTTGTTGTTACCCTTTGCATTTTCGATTTCCTGTTTTTCATACCTTCTTTTTTCTTTTTTGAGTAATGCATTGCAGAAATTTCGGTAGCGCTTGTAGGTAAGTTTTACTATGTCGTCGTTAGGATTCTGTTTTGATTTTTTGTGTAAGTTATCCCGGTTTTTCATACAGCGAAGTAGTCCCTTAGTTACCCATGGCTTAGTTATAAGTTTTCTTTTTGTAGTTTTGATAATACGGGTATTATTTTTTATTTCCGTTGAAAGATAAGCCACGAGTAGATCAGTTGCTTCATTAGTGTCTTGACATTCAAGGATAGTTTGATAATCCATGTTTTGAATTGCTTGGTCAAGACTTTCGTAGTTAACCAAGCAAGACTTTTTATTAAGGTAATTCAGGCGTGATTTAGGTTTACAACTAATAGCTACACTCTCATGGTCCGTGATTGATGTCTCGAAAACAAAACAGCAGGCGTCCATTTTAGTTTTCAGGATCATGTGGTCTAAGCATGTTAACCCATGCGTTGGTAAAGTGTGAGCAGGGAGAAGGCCGTGGCTAGCTAAGCTGTTAAGATAGTCGTATGAACGCTTGTCAGGGCTGTTCGGAACTATATTTATATTAATATCACCACAAAAGAAAATGTTTTTAAATGTCTTTAGGTTAGAAAGTAGCGCATTCATTGAGTCTACAAATTTTGCAGTGTTGGAGTGACTTGGTGGGCGATATACACCTACGACGCAAGTATCTCTGTCTAGTTTTAACACGAGGCAGTTAGCGTCAGTCACTGTAGGTTCTTCGCATGTCACGTTAAGGAGCTTGTTATAATATATGACAACTCCTTCATTTTGAGTTTTATGTGAGGTGGTCGCTATGTGATTGTAATTGTCCAATGAAGGAATGAATTTTGCAGATGGAAGCCAACATTCTGTAAGGACTAATACATCCCAGGGTATTTCAGATCTTTGGAGAAGGGTTGCGAAATTTGCCATATTACAGTTGATGCTACGAATATTTTGAGACAGGATATTGATAGTATTTTTGTGTAGTGTTATGTGTTTTTTTGCATCTTCTATGTCACAGGAAACTGTCCTAGCTACTTGAATAGAGTCCAGATCAGAGTTCATATTTTTAATGGTGTGAATACTGTTGACTAAATGTATGGTCACGTCTAACGCGTGACATAATGCTGGATGAAATTTTGAATGAACTCTGGTCTGGTACTTTAATAGCTATTACAATACAGGTGTGACATAATGCAAGAGCCAGTGGGTTGGGGTTACAACCCATGAAAGTGGTTTTGACTCGCTTGTGAAAGATGTGTGTGCTTAGTGAGTTGCATAGTGGATGGGAGTGCTTAGAAGCGTGTGTAAGTGCGGTGGTAGTGTTCATGAGTATAATTCTGCAATAACAATGAAAATTTAATAATATTAAATAGAACATGAAACATAAAAAATAATTAACAACTAAAATTACAAAAGAAAAACATGCTAAGATTACGAACCAATAACAGCAGTGATCTAAAACTAGTCACATAATAAGCTTGTGAAGCTCGGATTCTTCGTCAATGCGAACCGGTGTTGAGCCCTCTTCCTTTTTAACATATACTTTCCCATAAGAAGTCCAAGTAGCCAGAAGCTTTTTGTTTTTAACGTTGGAGCGCGCTATGTAAAAAAGATGTCTTGACTTAGCAGTTAGGTATTCCGAGATATATACTGTACGCGGCTTCCCTGGTAAGTTAATGTCAATGAGCTCAGAGTTCAACTGTGGCAGCTTCTTTTCACGTCTACTTTTATTGAAAGACTTGTATTGTGATATCAAAGAATCCTTCCTCATTGTACTGGAGAAATCCACAAGTATAGCTTCAGATCTGCATCGAAAAATATCTCTTATCTCAGACTGATGTATGGCAGTTTCAATGCCTAAGGTTGATCCAAGCTGGATAATTGTGTCAATCAGCACTTTCTTATTTTCGTTTTCCTGAATTGGTAGGTTACGAATTTCAATAGTTGAACAGTGCGCACTCTTGTCAAGGTGATCCAGTGTACGTTCCAGAGTCAACACTCGCTTCTTATACTCCATATTTTCTTGTTCCAGAAGGTTCATTTTTATAACAAGTTCGTCGTGTTTCAGTGTTAAAGTTTCCACTGATTTCTGTATATTTTTGTTCTGGGTAATTATAGTAGAGAGAGCGTTATTTAGTAATTCGAACTTGGTGTCTTGTTGGTTCTTGATCTGATCCAGAAGTAATTTAATTTCAGAGGAGTGGTCTGGTTGCTCCTTTAGGTCATCAAAGGTGCGTTTTTGCCGCTTGGTTATGTTGAAGTAGTCAGCCGCATCCAAAGTACTTGCCATGTTGTTAAGAGCTGAGTCCGAGTTGTAGTGAACAACATTGCTATTCGGGAGATTTAGCTGAGGTAGTTTGCTTGGTGGGGAGCGTGCTACCGACATCGCAGCACAGGAAAAAAATCTTATTAAATAATAAACCTTTCTGTGGTTTGATAATGTTTACTTTGTGTTTTTCTATTAATATTCCACAGAAAAACGTAAAAGCCGTAGTGAACAACAAAACCAAAAGTCCAAAAAGCAAAGTTTTACTCAGGATCGAACCACCTCTACGGTACGAGCCAGTCTGAGCATTTGCACCGAGACCAACTATGACTCGAGTTATGTGTTGAAATAGTCCATCTAGTGAAAAATCCAAAAGGTTAATGTTAGCGGAGCGACCTTGCTTTCATTTTTGAAGGACACACAGAACGCTAAGTCACTACACCAAATTCACTTTTTGTACCGTCAATTTTATAACGTTTTTGCTCACTTATGTCCGTAATATGGTGAATATAGATATAATTTTGCACTGGTTTGTTTATCACTCAGTCTTTAATAATTTTAGATAGGTCTTAGGCTTGGAGAGTTATAAAAAACACTTTTTAGAAATTAAATGTACGGAGCGTTTCAAAAACACGTCAGCTCGCGGCGGTGTTGCTGCGGGGGGGGGATAAATATTGTTTAACCAAAGACAATAACTTATTTTTTTACTAGCCTGCTTTGTCCTACTCATGGGCAAAGACCTCCTTCCGTCTTCTTTTCAATTCGACGGAACCTATCTAGTTCGTCCCGCCATCTCCTTTGTGGTTTACCGCGACTTCACCTACATATCTCTGGGTACCAATTTTGAGTTTTGCGAGTCCACAGCTTGTGCGCATGCGGCAGACTCGTCCTGCCTAGTCGCATTTAAGTTGGGCAGCCTGAACTACATCAACTGTTTGCGTTTTGGAGCGTAACAGTGTAGTGTTTTGACGTGTGTGTTTGTGTGTGTGTGTGTGTGGGTGAGTGTGTGTGTGTGTGTGTGTGTGTGTGTGTGTGTGTTGGATTATGGCTTAGAGAGAGGAGGCTTGTATAGCAGCAGCGGAACCGTATGAGGCTGAATTATTCTTATTATGCGCTTCATAGCACGTTGGCAAACCTTAAGTTTGCACTCTGGGGTGTTAGTCAAAGACCAAGTTCTGTTAAAAGTATTCTCAATTCTGTCTTTAGCAGTTGCCATCTCGATATTCCGGGCTAAAATCATTGAAGTTATTGCTATCAGCGCACGTAATACCCAATAAGGCTTATTCAAATGAGATGCACATAGCTATCAAGGAATGTCTGCTCGTCTTCAACTGGAAGAGGCATTCGGTAAAGTTCATATTATTGCTATCCTATCATTCGTAATGTCTAGACGCCAACTAGTTTATTAGTTGTGCGAGTAGATATGGATTTTATGAAGTTTCAAGTCTATTCCGTTATGTAATTAAGTAGATCTGTGTTCATTATTATTTTTGTTTAATTAAGAAGATAACGTTGTTTTATTAGAAATAAAATATTATAAAGATTTATATTTTTTCCTTAATCCATAATAATAATAATCAAGGTAATGATTACCTCCAACAAACAACAAATTATAATTATTTCTAGGAACTCCTGAACTGATTATGATTCTGTTATCTTATATCTGATCTATATACGTATAACAAAACAAAAAGAGTGTATGTATATTGAATAAATTTTCAAAAAAAAAATCGAAGTTTAAAACATAGAGCAAGAATTTAAAAAATGTCTGTCTGTTTGTCTGTTGGTACACTCTAATCTCCGGAACTACTTTTTGTAACATAGCTATTAAGTCTGGCCAAAATATAGGCTACAATTGATTTATAATAATTTATAGTGGATTGATTGATTTTTTATTCATAGGTGTGCAGTGCTGTGCCCGCGACTTCGTCCGCACGGAATAGTGACTTTCGGCAGCATTTTTAATTTTTTAGGTTATTATTTTGAAAATAAAACTCATACATAATTTGAATGTCGTATTTATTAATATCTAATCAAAAGTCTAAAAAATAAGCTTTAAAAATTACGTAATGTCCATACATATTTTCATCCCCTATTTCAACCAAGTTACAGCCCTTTTTTCGCATTATAAGCAGTCTATGTCTTTTCTCAGGCTTTAAGCTATGTCCGTACCGAATTTCATTAAAATCGGTTCAGTAGTTTAGGCGTGATTGCGTAACACACAGACAGACTTAGTTACTTTTGCATTTATAATATTAGCAAGGATCATTGATTTTGATTTTCGAGTGAATCCGCAGGCAGAAGCTAGTATCTAATAAAAACTATACTTACATTCTTTTTTTTTTAAAGAGAACTATCAATGTGGGTAGAATTAACATTACTATAAATCTTGTTAACCCCTCCAACTCTAAACAATACGTGTGTCTGGAGTGGGTTCACGGCAATAGTATAATGGGTGGGATTCAAACCCGCGACCTCTCGATTACGAGTCCGACACCTTATCCATTGGGCTATTGACGCATTATAGTTACAGTTTTCCATTTAGGGTCCGCTTTAGTTATTATACAAGGTGTAACAGATTAAGCGCAATACCTCAGACACCCCAATCGGAATATTTAATTATAAGTCTAAAACAACATCCGTAACTAAATAAATTGAAACCAAACCTAGACATTTTTTTATAAAATAGTTATCGCAAAACGTATGTGCGTCATACAATATCCTTACGCAGACGCATACACTCATGCAATATTAGTGGCCGACACGTACACGAGCGCATTTCCTTGAATTAAGTATTGTATTAATTTAGTTAAATGAAAGATGTTTCTGTCAAAATTTAATAAATAAAAATAAAAATTTAAAAAATATAAAGAAATCGATTCAGAAGCCGATTCTGAACCAACTACTTTCAGGAGTTGCGTTTATTCTGTTACACGTTGTATACAAAAAACTAATGAGAAGTCTGCAAGCACCGCAATATCCGAGACTTTTACTCCCGCGCAATGACGCGGTCGACCCTCAGGGAAATATGCCCAATAATTTACTTTTATCTGCACGCCGCTCCCCCTTAAGTACTGAACAGAATTCCAGCCGGAATTGCTGCACTTGCCACATGTATGTAATATGGAATTAGACTAGTGACCTCATTTCTACTTCTTATTATTATTAAAGAAGTGCAGTTACGGTTTCAATGATGGTTTCGTGAAATTAATGCGTATGATTGAGTAATATGTTCTTGCATTTTGCTTCGGGATTTACACACGGGGTGTGTGATAATTAAGATACTATATTGACCCCAGATCTTTGAGTCGAAATTCATTTTTTTCGAGATAATCTAAAACTAGCAACCGTTGTATAGTTAGTTATTGATTGTAAACTGATACTGTAGCTCATGGGCGATGCACGAAATACTAATTATAGAAAAGGCTTTTTGACACTTCCCGTGATTCATGCTACATTGCCATACAACGTGTCAACGCTCCCAGTGTCTTGGTTATTTTTAGATGTCTTTTATGTTTTACTTAAGTTTGTGGCTTAGTTTATATTAAATAGTTTATATAAAAGTTAACGCGAAATAAAATATAAAAGTTGTAGCTATAAACCTCTTGTTTATTCAGAAAATTGACTCGTTAACAAAAAACAAAACATTATTCTTTTCATTATTTAACAAAAATACAGTTAACAAAAGACTTGATTCCATGCACGCTTTTTTTTTTCAGACTATCCAAACCCTGCTATCCCCAACCACACCAACTTCTAAGATCTCTTACCAACAGTGGTAACCACCAGAAAAGTGCCGAGTCACCAGAGCTTGACGAGTATTGGTGAAACGTCGCAACTCTCTTGGATCCCACAACGGAATTACTCAGAAAAAACCGGACAAGTCGAGTCGGACTCGCCCACCGAGGGAGTTCTCTTCCATACGAGGTGGTCAGTATTTTTTCCATTATAAATATGAATATATACGTTCTAAAATGTAAATAAGATATGTTTTGGAATATGTACATGATACATTACTTGACCTCGTAGCTTCAGTTTTAAATTTCGACCCACTCTAAGACTATATCTTTAATGATGATGTTATCGAATGATACAAATGTATAGTTTTCAGATTTTTTTACAATTTAGAAGTATGTTTTATTCTCAGCTTCAAGACACTGCAGACCTGAAAATATGGTTTAATTTAACACACATTTCACAGACAGAAAGACGGACAACAAAGTGATCCTAAAGGGTTCATTTTTTTTTCCAGAGCAGAGGAGTAAGAAAAATATTATTTCCAATTCCCTGCTTATCAAGCTGGAGACAACATAGAGTACGAACACAACCATTATAAAACTTATGACTTTTCAGCCTTTAACACGTTCAGTGCCACCGACTCGCCCGGAGAGTTCACGTAAATTTTATTCCAGCGCCGTAGACTCGCCCGGCGAGTTCAATAAACACTTTTTGATTGCGTTAAACACATAACGTACACTGTCACGGCCACAAAAATAAATAAATAATAAATAAATAATAAAGTTTATTGGGATCAACTTAGGTGTATACTATTTACAAATAAAACGAAGATAGCTACAGAAGTAAGCACTGTGGCGCAGCTATCAACGCCCAAATCAAAAACATTTGATCTACATTATTTCTAATTACAAATAATAATAATAAAACTAAAAGTAAATAAAAAAAATGATAATTAAAACAAATTTAAATATGTACACTATGTGTGGGGGTTAGTAAGTAATGTGTGTGTGTATGGAGTATGAGGAAGGGTTAGGAGTGTATGAATAAGTGTGTGTATGTATGTCAACCGCGTGATTAGCATGATACAAGTTGCTCAGTTTCATCATAAGACAAGGATTTAAGCCAGTTGGTTACTTTTTTCCTCATTATTTTCCTAGTCAAAGGGTAAATGTTAATTTTGGAATGTATATCATTATACATTCTAGAGCTGATGTATTTGAAGTGGCGACTGACTAATGCTAACCTGCAGCGTTCAGTACTACAGACTCTGTCGGCACGACGCTTCCTTGTGGGGATCTGAGGATCGTAAGGCAGAAGTTGGTGTTTCTTACAAGTCGTTTGTAGCACGAATAACTGTCTCACAGTGAGTACTTCACAGAGTGAATATATTTCAGAGGTCGGAAATCTAATCGGTTTCTTTGCGAGTACCTTCAAAACCCCTCTCTGAGCCCTCTCTAGCCGCATCATGGTTGTCTTATGGGTGCCTCCCCACGTAGTTATGCAGTAACCAAGAACTGCTTGTGCAAGCGCAAAGTATACCATTTTAAGGCATGAAAAATCGGCAGCCGAGCGAAGTTTTTTGAATAAATAAATTAATCATCTGACTCGTACCACTACAGAGCTAACTTGTTTTTTCCAAGTCAAAAGATTGTCTAATATAACTCCAAGATATTTTATGCTATCAGTCCGTTCTAGTTGGACACAATTACAGGCGAAGGCCACTGGGTTAGAACACATATGGATCTTGATTTCGAACGACGCTGCTGGTTGACTAAGAATACTTGGTGTGAAGGTGATGTACTTAGTTTTGGAAATATTTAGCGTAAGCAGGTTTGAGGACAACCACACCATAACCATCCTCAAAGCCAATTCTGCGTTTTCTCGAGTTCTCGAGACCAATTCTTACCATGTGTTATAAGAGCTGTGTCATCTGTGTACGTGATGATTTTTGTGTTCGGAAGTGATAAGAGACACAGCTCGTTCACATAGATGAGAAAGAGGGTTGGTCCGAGGACGCTGCCTTGAGGCACACCAAAACTAAGGTTTTCCTCATTACTCATGTATGGGCCAAGTTTAACTACTTGTTTACGCCCAGATAAGTAGCTACGAAACATTTTGAGGGGAATGCCACGGATGCCAATTTGTTCGAGCTTATGAATCAGTTTGGGGACAGAAACGGTATCGAACGCCTTAGAGAGATCTAGGAAGACACCCAGAGTCTTCTGTTTCTTGTTAAGATGCTCTACTATGGTACTAGATAGCTCAAGGGTAGCGTCTTCTGTTGATTTTCCCGCTCTGAATCCAAACTGATTTTTGGCAAGGATGTTGGATTTGGTGAGGAAATTAACTAGTCTTGCATTGATTACTTTCTCGAATATTTTAGAGATGGTTGTAAGGACGGATATAGGCCTGTAATTGGAAACAAGATCATTTTCTCCTCCCTTATGAATAGGGTGAACTATGGGGTGAACTATATATACTTAAAATAACAAAACATTGTTTTTACCCTAACGCAATGCCACTGAACTCGCGTGGCGAGTCGATTCAATTCGTGTTGCAGCGCCGGCGACTCGCCTAGCGAGTCCAACGTAAAATGTAGGCGGCATCCGAGAAAACATCGTGAAAATCGTAGTGGTAATGAAAGTGTTAAAAAATAGGCATCATCTGGGCTCGCTCGTCCCATCATAGACCTCATCTATCGCTTACCATCAGGCGAGATCGAGTTCAAGTGTGGGCTAAATCCGTAATAAAAAAATAAAAAATATATATTGTAAGACATTACATTAGGTATTTGAAAATATTTCTAGTACTGTAACAATAGATGATCACAGCTTTAAAATATTAAAAACATTAAAATGCATGGTGACACTGCATTATGCTGAGCAATCATTGTTTTGCGTGTAGATTCCTATGTGACGCATATTTTGCCTCTATGTTCAATATTTTTTTTATTTTTTTTTTCTCATTTTTTATGCGTCCAGAACCACATAATATTTTTTTTTCTACCAAAACCTTGAACATCACCTACCTCGTGAAGGAATATAATAATGTGCAAATCACAGCAGTTGCCATTCCCATCATTGCCACAGAATAATCACCGCTATTCCCGTGAAAACTGCATACTACAACACCAAAATTGTGTGAAAATCCACCATAAACCCTGGCCAGAACATTCACTAGTAAATGCTACATCAAATATGTTCACATTTGCTATCACCATTACTTTCTATTGCATTCACACGTAACAGCGGCCGCGTAACGCTTATTCAAATTAGTTGCACATTTAACTGCGTTCAATTAACGAATTATGGCTCTTGCTTTGTCAGGCTACTGTTGAGGTTTGTATAGCCTTTTGTAGAGATAGCATAGGTCTTATATAAAACTAGCTATTCCCTGGAGCTATTTTCCTGGAGAAACAGAAAGACAGGAAAACAGACCACAACTGTAAAAAAGCTTTTTATTGTTGTAGAATGGTGTAAATCTATACTTAATATTATAAAGCGGAAAAGTTTGTTTGTTTGTTTGTTTGCTTGAACGCGCTAATCTTCGAAAGTACAGGGTGGATTTGGATGAAATTTGGTATGGAAGTAGCTTGAAGCTTGAGGAAGGTTATAGGCTACTTTTTACCCGACTGCAAGAAAGGAGAGTTATGTTTTTATCGTGATAGAATCTACGGGAGCGAAGCCCCGCGTGAGTACTAGTAAATAGATATAACCACTTGAGATAACACAGTTAATTTAAAATTACAAACAGCCACTTCAATTTGTATGTACAGATAGATGATTTTATGCAAAAAGCATTCAGGCCAAAGAACACGTGTTCCTAATTTCATCTAAGCGGAGTCGGTTAGCAAACATACAAATTTCCTCATTCTATAATGTTTATAAGATAGCGAACTACTGTTGAATGTAACGTAACGTAATGTGCAGTAATCTATGTATGTCAATTTGCGAAACAAATCATGGCCAGAAAAGTACTACTATCACTTTTTAAGCCTGGGGATAATTACATAGTCGGTACCCACAGCCGAATAACCCATCAAACCATAGACAAGCAGTATTTTTCAAATGCCCTTAGTGACGTTTTAAAAATGGAACGATTATGTTTTTGTCCCCATTTTGTTTTTTCTTTTCTTTATTTAAATATAACTTTTACTTTGTGTGCCTTTAACTTTGTGGATAATACTTTTGCTTCCTTTTTTAGGGTTCCGTAGTCAACAAGGAACCCTTATAGTTTCGCCATGTCCGTCTGTCTGTCCGTCTGTCCGCGGTTTAGCTCAAAAACTATTGGTACTAGAAACTTGTACTTTGGCATGAGTATACACGTTAATAACGCCGAAAAAGTGGTAAAATAAAATTTTGAAAAAAACAATTATTTAGGGTACCTCCCATACATGTAAAGTGGGATGATATTTTTTTTTCGTTATTCCCAAAGTGTGGGATATCGTTGGATAGGTCTTTCAAAAATATTAGGGGTATGGTAAGACCGTTTTTTGATTAAGTAAACCGTTCGTGACTTATCAAGCTTTAAAGTACCAATTTTCGTTAGAGTCAAGTGTCCTCCCCCTCTATCAACTAAACGGTTATAGTTAGAAATTCAAGTGTCACGGCAGTAGTACCTATATATAACGAAATTTAATGGAAAACTATCACACATAAGTGGGCTTTACAAGTTTACGAGTAATAGTCGACCAATTGTATTTGACTCGAAAATTTCGAACAACTCTATAGAAATGTCGATAGATGGCGCTAAGCGCCAGTTGTATCGTGCTAGCTTCTTGTGACGATTGAGTAGTGTAGCTCTGTGTCCGTATTTAAATTCAAAACACCGGCTATGACAAGTTTTATACAAATCTCTAAAAAAAAATTAAACTTTCCGTGCAAAATTATCGGATCAGGTGAGGATTTGTATAGGAAGTCAAATTAGTTAGGTAGTCATGTTTGGCTTTTAGTTAGAGCATAGTACGAAACGATCAGTCAGCGAATACGACACGCACTTGGCTGTTATAAAAACTACGGAACCCTACACTGCGCGTGGCCCGACACGCACTTGACCGGTCTTTTTATCTTTGCATATACTATGGGATGAATAAACCCAGAAGAATGTGTTCTCAACCACCAGTACTCGTGCTAAAGCAAACCATTTCCAAATTTTCTGCATTTAACATTTTTCGTCCACCTCTTTCACACAAGAACCAACATACCTAGTTATCCTTAACCCATTACCTGAGTATCTAGTACTTCATCCAAACAGCACGTTGTAAGACATCAAAGCGCGCACTTATTCAGCTTCCCTGAATACTTAGAGGCTCCTAATTCCTTAGACAGCTTAGCTTGCTTAGCAAACACTTAGCACCTGGCACCACTGCATCATCAACCTAGATTTTTTAATCGATATCTTCGAATAACTCACCATCCATTGCCAGTTTGAAATCGACTGCGTTCTCAGCGCTCGAACAAAACCTGCGATGGTTGTTAAAAATTACATTTGAGTAGATTTAATTTGTGTTGCCTCACCGTTGCGGTGTGTTGACGAAGATTTCCCTCAGTACGGAAATCTGTTGTACTTATAATGACTGGCGACGCTTTACATCGGTTCGTGCTTGTCATAAATATTGAAAGTTGATTTTATTAGGAAAATCTGTTGTTAAAGTAAACGAAGTCGCTGAGGAAATAAACTTTTATTTCGTAGCCTATACGAAATGTTGCTTTCTGCTGAAAAGTCCATAATTGATAGTTATTGAAAATGAAAAAATGAAAAAAAAATATTATTTATACCAAGTTATTACGACTACATCTCGGAGAAGTTTCAATTACTATGTGTCAAACAAAGATGGGAACTTAAAGGATTTATTCCGGTCGGATCCCCCCGATAAAGCACACATATATTTTTTTTTTCAGGTGAGAAAATCATCAAATAACTTCTCCCGCTCTAGGTCGAGGGGAAGGGAATGTCAACCTTCTACTGACTAAAAACCCATCGTGCTGCTGTGCTTCTTCAGTTGCCCTTGCGTTCTGGATCCGAGAAATCTTATTAAAACATTCCGGGCCTGAAAGCACACATACCTACAATACTATCTTTCTACCTAAGAAAAAGCCGCATCGAGGCTAAGTATTGATTGGAGTTAGAGGCCAGTAAAGAACTCTATTCGAGGATACCCTTTTTTCGGTAGAAAAATTCCCACCTGAAGAATTGTGTCATGTGTCATGAATTTCGGCAATATAACGCCTGTACTTTAACATCACATTACAAACTTTTAAATACATAAGTGCAATGATCTTGTGGATGGGCATGCATACTCTTTCACTAAGCTCTGCAAAGTAATGCACAGTATGAAGTTGGTCTTTTAGATGTAATTTTATTTTTATGTTGTATATTTAGATATTTATTGTTTTACTTAGTTTTATAACTCTTAGTCAGACACAATTATATACTTTTAGTACATATGTGGTACTTACCTTTAAAAACTAGTAAATATAGATACAGCCAATTGTTGTTGAAATAATTAAGGTGACAACAATAGTTAGTGAGCCAAAATTAAAAAAAATTAAACTGACAGTTACAGCATTTTCTTTTAAATCCTACTGCTAGACCAAATTTCTTAGGTTTAAAGATAGTGAATTTTGTGTCTTTTATGATCAAAAAGACATAAAAGTCACATGAACCTAACAACTAAATGAATGACTCATAGCACGACAAGTAAGAAATGACAATCTAAGCTCAAATGCAGAACCATACTATGGCTGCTACTCGTACTAATATGTTTATTATGGCAGTCATTCTTCACCTAAAGGAAATCTCACAATGTCTTATTAAAATTCAGGCGGCGTACTTATTCGCACGTTGAATAATTACGGGGAATTTCAGGCTTTCAGGTGGTGGAGGCGTTCTGTATGAGGGAGACGTTTTGAAGTTGTCATTGTATTAGTATTACTGGCAAAGAAATTCAATTATTGAAAAGTAATGGGAAAGCGCTATTGATTTTTTTTAAGTATGATAAATTGCGTTTTAGACCTTTAAAAACTGTTTTAAGCAAAGATTATGTTTTTTTTTTTATAAGAGTGGAGTTTCTTGCCGGTTCTTCTTAATAGGAAACGACCAATAGAGCCGAGCACTAGGTACTGAAGTTTTATGAGTCCCCATGTAGGCCTATGTGAAATAAAATATGTTTGATTTGATTAGATTTGATAGACCGCTGTGTAATCGCAGATAGGTGTAGCTTGGTTGTAGATGATTGAGTCATGCAATCCATGCTAATATTATAAACGCGAAAGTCTGTTTGTCTGTATGTTACTCTTCCACGGCTAAGCCACAGCACCGATCGGGATAAAATTTTGAATGGAAATTGTTGAAGTTCCAGGGTCAAGCTTTTATAAACTATACAACGTGTAACGGAAACCCCATATCTATCCAAAAGGGCTGAAGACAACATCTGGTATGGAGTCTCTATGCACAGTTTCAGCACAAAATAACTGACTCAAAGAATTGATACCAAATTATTGGTTTCATATATTTCTTGAATACCAATCATAACAAACGTGTCACAGCTCTACGAGGGTCATAACTTTCCACGTCACTTGCCAATAAAACGATAATTCTCTTCGTTCTTCTTAATTTGAAAAATTCGGTCTCTGGTATCAGTGTATTGGAATTTGTAATAAGTTCTACACACGTAGACGCACAAAGAAGCCGTGCACTTGGTATGTATATACCCTTTAAATTACACGTTGTATATGTATTTATATGTTGAGGCTCATGGCTACATGATAACAGCCACACGGGTCAATCTTCAAAACTAAGGAACGCTCTCTGAAGTAGGCCTTGGATGTGTGACAATCTTTCTCATCATCTTCTTGCCTAGGAAAGCCGTTGGTCTCGGCTGTCTCGTACTGTAATCTGTCTAAATTCTTTAATAGATTTTCAACCTTATCACAATACTGGAAGGTTAATGTTCGATTGGTAAAATTTGACAGATTGGGGTAGATTGACGTGCTAGCGTCTGTACATCTTTGACAGTCGTTATTATAAATAATAATATGTACATTATTCCGGATATAGAAAATCCATAATATGTTAGTAACAGAAATACTTATACAACTGTATTAGTAACAAAATGAATTAAACAAAATAAATTAACTAAGGGACTTAAGGGCCTATGTTACCTCAAACGGCTTAGCATGATCCTCCGTTATGTTGAAAATACCTGCAGCAATAATTTTGAAATAAATATATGGTATAAAAACTTTTTACCAAAAAATTAAACCGACTCCCAAAAAACACTGCAAAGTGAAAAATAACTTTAATTTCGGTAGTCGGTGTCTTTAGTTTTGTATTTTCGTTTTTGGCACCAACTTCCGAAATTAAAGTTATTTTTCACTTTGCAGTGTTTTTCAACCGACGACAAAAAGAGGAGGTTATCAATTCGACGCGTATATTTTTTTTTTTTTTTTTTTAATGTATGATCATCGATTACTCGAAGACGGCTGAACCGATTTGAAAAATTCTTTTTTTGATTGAAAGGGTATACTTCGATACTGGTCACATTTTCATAAACGTTAGGATCTGATGATGGGATCCTGGAGAAATCGAGGGAACTCTTCAAATATTATAGGCACACCTATGTCGTTTTGGGTATTTATTATAGTAACTTGTGCAGTTGCTCTCAAAAAGTACCATTTGAGGAAGTGGAACTGATGATGAAGACCACAGATGGCCGCCGAAACTACTCAATAATAAGTATTGAGTGGATTGCGATTCGCGATGCGATTAATTAGGCTCTTGTAACTAGGTAAATTAAAAATAGACCAACTAAAAAGAGTGAAATAAAAACTTTTTACCAAAAAATTAAACCGACTCCCAAAAAACACTGCAAAGTGAAAAATAACTTTAATTTCGGAAGTCGGTGCCAAAAACGAAAATACAAAACTAAAGACACCGACTACCGAAATTAAAGTTATTTTTCACTTTGCAGTGTTTTTTGGGAGTCGGTTTAATTTTTTGGTAAAAAGTTTTTATTGGGAGTCGGTTTAATTTTTTGGTAAAAAGTTTTTATTTCACTCTTTTTAGTTGGTCTATTTTTAATTTACCTAGTTACAAGAGCCTAATTATCAACTACTTATAACCTTTTACAAAATATTGCTTTTCCCAATGCTGGGCCGTTAATTGTTGAGGAGTTCTCCTGGTACTTCACCATCAGCTCTACATCACCATATGCATTGTGACGAGCATAAAGTGCGTAACATTCATATTCAAGTAATCGAATCGCAATCCACTCAATACTTATTATTGAGTAGTTTCGGCGGCCATCTGTGGTCTTCATCATCAGTTCCACTTCCTCAAATGGTACTTTTTGAGAGCAACTGCACAAGTTACTATAATAAATACCCAAAACGACATAGGTGTGCCTATAATATTTGAAGAGTTCCCTCGATTTCTCCAGGATCCCATCATCAGATCCTGACGTTTATGAAAATGGGACCAGTATCGAAGTATACCCTTTCAATCAAAAAAGAATTTTCCAAATCGGTTCAGCCGTCTTCGAGTAATCGATGATCATACATTAAAAAAAAAAAAAAAAAAATATACGCGTCGAATTGATAACCTCCTCTTTTTGTCGTTGGTTGAAAAGTGAGGATTAATGTTAGGTACTATGTTTGACGGAAACACGATTCCATAAAATTTTCATGATAGAAAAAAATCCAAAGTTACCTCCAAACCGAACAATAAACCGCTGGTATTCAAAAATAACTTGAAATTAGATAAGAACACTTTGCATATTAATTGAACTATAAAGCAGGTCTTATGTTATTTACTTTTTTTTAATTACCATTATTTTCACCGTAAAAATATATAAACTAAATTATCGGTGTCTTGGAGTCTTTTCCCTGCCAACCAGCCTCGCTTGCTCGCGTGACCGCGGCCAGTAGTGTGCGAGCGAGATAAAAGCCCGATTTACACTTCAACAAGTACAGTAGCGAGTTAACTTGCGTCATTGGCGAGTTAAGTTGTTAATGTAGTTTGAACGGTAAAAGCGAGTTAAGTAGTAAGTTGTTGATTAAGTTGAGCTAAATAGATCGCGATCCTATTTTTCGGCGAGTCCAGTGCGAAGTAGCCCCCTCTCTCGCGTCTCCCGCACCCCTCCAACTTAACTGGCTGGCATGTAGACGGGCGAGTTTAGTACAGTCTAGGGATGTGACATTGTACATAAAAAATCGATTTTTAATTAATCGATTATATATTTAGCATGAAAAATCGATTCATAAATAATCGATTTTTCTGAAGAAAATAATCGATTTTGTTATATTAATCGATGTTTCTTTTGATAAAAATCGATGTTTAATCGATTATATCCATAATCGATTATTATTTCATATCCCTACTAGGGATGTAACATTGTACATAAAAAATCGATTTTTAATTAATCGATTATATATTTAGCATGAAAAATCGATGAATAAATAATCGATTTTTCTTAAGAAAATAATCGATTTTGTTGTATTAATCGATTTTTCTTTTGATAAATATCGATTTTTAATCGATTATTTCCATAATCGATTATTATTTTACATCCCTAGTACAGTCCATAAATTTGTAGGTTGCGGCCGCGTACACGTGTTATTTTCTTTTCTTCTTCTCGGGCAACTTATGACTACTCACTCGCCTACGTTTGGACGCTACTTACAACTTACTACTTATTACTTAACTGTCTGAGTTCTTAACTCGCTACTGTACTTGTTGAAGTGTAAATCGGGCTAAAGAGTGAGAAGCGCTGAGGTAGTATAGGCCCTTAATTCATATATTTTCTCTCAGCACCGGGCCCGCACGCATGTGTGCGGGACGATTGCATCAGGGATGGACAGTCTGGTTTCTCAACAATTACCTTCAGGATGCTATTGGAGCTTCCACGTATCCTACGCATCAAGGATGCCGTTCTCTTGCGCATGATAGCCTCAAACCTATCTGTGAATGCTTCAGCAAACATGCCTGATGCGTTACAGAACCGTTATGGGTAATCAAAAGCCAGAAAATCTTACACTTGTCTTATCTTGTCTTATCATGCTACCTAGCTACAGGGCTGTGGGGGTCAGGAAAGCAGTTGCTCTATGTAAAACACAAATACTCAGCAACAACCCGTTAGACTGGAAGCTAACACCGACATAGTTTGAAAAAGGCTAAGCAGATAAAGATTATTGTAATAATAGATATACAACGTGTAACGGAAAGGGTATATACATACCAAGGACACGGCTTCTTTGGATGATATCAAACGATATTGGAAGGGTTTCAACTCAAAATAAAATACTCTAAAAATTGATACTAAATTTTCGGTTTCGTAAGTTTCTTAAATTGAAATCATAACAATCGTGTCACCGCACTACGTAGGTCAATAAATTTCCACGTTACTTGCAAATATCACGATAAATCTCTTCTGTGATTTAATTTGGAAAGTTCGGTTTCTGGTATCAATGTATTAAACATTCTCATTACTTCGGAACATGTAGAGATAGGATTAAAAAAACCCTTCCAATATCGTTTGATATCACCCAAAGAAGCCGTGACCTTGGTATGTATATACCCTTTCCGTTACACGTTGTATACAGTATGTTAACTAACAGAGAGCATTCCCGTTAACCCGCAATAGTATAGCATCCATACATGCTAAAAAAATGTTACCATTCGAAAACAAAATATTTTTATTTTTTTCAATATTAAAATATTCACTAAAAATGTTAAATTGATACATAAAAGAAACACTCTGTACACGCGTACTTGAAGGACGGCAACGTCGCAATTTATTTATGAATGAGTGTACAGAGCGTGTACAGAGTATTTCTTTTACGTATCAATTTAACATTTTAGTCAATATTTTAGTATTAAAAAAAAAACATTTTGTTTTCAAATGGTAATATTTTTTTTACCATGCATGGATGCTATACTATTGCGGGTTAACGGGAACGCCCTCTATTAGTTAACATACATATTAATAAGATTTGTAGCCTGGCTCATCGGCGAACCATTACTTGCCTGTCGGTTTTCTACAGATTGTACTTCGAGGAGTGTGCGCAGGAGCTCTATGACCTGATTCCTTCATCTCCCTTTCACTACCGGTCTACCAGACGCACGGCTGGGTACCACCCACACTTGGTTGATATACCGTCTTGTCGTACTCCTCCACATTTATTGTGCGCACAGCCAAGCTGTGGAATTCTCTGTAGGCTTCTGTATTCCCTGCCACTTTCAGCCTTTAAGGCACGAGTAAATAGGCTCGCTCGACCTAACTTAGACCTAATCTATCGCTTACCACCAGGCGAGATGGAGGCTAAGAGAGGGCCCATCAGTAATAAAAATAAAAATGTAAGGTTTAAAAGTTCAACAAATTATACACAGAACACCGATCGCATTCAACTCGGTGTATTTACAGCACCATCCTCTTCCGCTGTTGTTCTTGTAAATATAAACATAAACGAGCAAAAGTTATCCCCCAAGACTTCCAAATTATCCATCATGCTTTGCTGACACCATAACGTAAACAAAATTAATAATTCAGAGTTATACCGAAGTTGATCAGCAAACATTCGAGGTTTTCCAAGTGTGCATTTCACATTGGTTCCTCGGAAGTTATAGAACTTTGTACATACAAAATTTTATGGGTATGCTATAGCAAGGAGGCTTTGTTCTGAAATACTTAAATAACAATATTTATGTTTAAAGTAATTACGATAATTATTATTTGAATTTTATTAAAATACTTATTATATAGCAGATTTACATAATTATGTACTAAAAAACTTAAAATACAAACTAGAATAAAGCATCAAAAAATTGATCCTCAACGCTGTCGGCTGGCAACGTACCCAAGATACTGGCTGCATTGCCTCGTTGTAAGGCAATGCTTAGCCGTTGACCAAATAAATAGGCAGGCCTTGGGTCGCGGGAAGCGTCAACGAGCCTTTTCGATATGTCTTTAAAAAGGCTGTGAGCACACGGGCCCCATAGTCCGAGAGCTTTGACCCCAAAAGGCTCGAAAATATAGTCATCACCGAGATGACTATATTTACGCCGCTAGAGGTTTTCCGCAGCCGCAGCGGGAGCGCTAGCACAATATGATGAACTGGGAAGATGTGATGGCGCGTCATTTTATGGTAATTTATTCACCAGTAAGAAAATAAGAACACATGGCTAGCATCTCATTTATCACCACCTGGGGCACATCATCCTCAAGGATAACCTACGCTTAATACTTCAGGAAATCTATCTAGTGTTAATTCGCTAAAACCTAGATGATCAACCTTGCATGCAGTATGCAGCACCACCTTCCCGCCCGCAAATATATGCACATGCAGAATAGATGCAATAAAAACATATCGCATGATATGCATTTCCGCAAGGTAACGACTGATTCCGTTCTGTATAAGCTACGCTTGCTAATTTTAATGGGTCTAGCAAAGGCGCACTTGGGGATGTCCGAGACGACTGAAGTCTCTTTTCGAGTACACGAATCAAATAAAATACGTACTAGTGAAATCATATGAAAACCTTGTGCGATAAGATGTTTTGAGGGAAGAAGCTCACAGATTTGAGTATACCTTTAGAGACAGTGAAAGCATTAGTCAGGTGTCGTGTAGCACAGAACTTTACAGAGCTCAACGATTTAACATCAATACCAAAGAAGGAACATTTGAGTCAGTCGCTCCTTGAAGTTGTGTGCCCTAAGCCTGACTAAGCTGTATCCGGTTAGGCTGTAAACTGACCGCAGTATAATCAGTATAGGCTCTGTACCAAAATTATTGTAGGTAGTCAAAAACATCTGCAATACTTAAGGCATGCTTAGGACCAAGTTAAATGCTTCCTTTGCCTACTTACCACACCGACGCCTATGAAAACCTTTCAAACAAGAATGCTTACAGTACTCGCCCACCGTGTTCTTTAATAAAAATGAAGTTTTTTTTTTCTGAAGGTCATCGTGGATGTCCTACGCTCAGTGGTGGGCGATGAGATCTGTCAGTCTCGTATTAACTAAAATTAATTCCGTGCTACGCACTTCGCGACTTAGCGTGGGTTGCGACAGCACTTAAATAATCTTCAATGCGGCTTCTGACTTACTAAAATGAAACTAAAATAAACGTGTTGGCAGTCTCATCTAATTACAAACAGAAAACCCTCTCGCCATAATCGATTAACACCTTTCTCATGTTAAAGGCGAATTCTAAAGAACTAACACTTTGCCCGTGACTTCGGCTAACTAACAAGTAATGAAATTGAATTGAAATTGAAAACCCATTTATTCGGTGATAAACACACAAAACAACAACAAACAATAGAAAATTAGAAACATAAAAAAATAACTCTAAGAATTTCGCTGAGCATGTCTACACCCGAAGGGTTACCAACTCGGCATTTGCTGGGCGAAAGACACCCAGCGCTGGTTTTCAGTTGGCACCCCGCAGTGACACACGGACGAGGGTAAATAAACTAATGTTAATGAATGTGTAGTGTATTAAATACATAAATAAAATAATATTGAAAGGTGTAATACCGTGCTACGTGCTAAAAATAAAAAATCTTTTAAATTGTAATTTGAAACTCGCCACCAAAAAGCGCGTTAGTTGCCCAGTATCAAATTGCCCCGCCAAAGAAAAAAAAATAATATTATAATAAAAAAGTGACAAAAATAAAAAAATAGTATTGTAATACGAATTATGAATTAACATTTAAAACTAAATAAAAATAAAATTGATTAAAATTTTTTACAACAGGCGCACCTGAGAGTTTGTTTTTTTTTTTTTCAGAATTGGATCATTGGATCCAGATTTTTTTTGTTTTCTTTAAAGAGAACTAACAATGTGGGTAGAATTCGCATTACTAGCAATTTTGTTAACCCCTCCAACTAATCTGAATATGCTTGTAACAATAATAATAATTTATTTATTTTCAGGTTACAAAGACCCATAGATATATACCTTAACTTAAAGTACTTATACATACTATAATAACAATAGTGTTAGTAAATAAAACTTAATACTATGTTAGTATCACTAAATTGCACTAGGTCTTTGTGCGTTCTGGTGGCACTTGTCCGCGAAACCGGCGGAATACCACATCCTGCGGCCAAAAGCTTTCCTCCATCACCTGAGGCAGGAAACATGTTGGTATGCGCACCACAAATGCCTTGAAGTTGACATTGCGACGCGACTCCAGCAGCTGCACTCTCGGCGCGTATTTCAGCCTTTGGCGCACGTACGTAACGATGTCTTCCGCGTCAGTGGTGTAGTGAAGGCGGGAAATGTACACCGGAGTATTCGGCTTCGCGGCACGCAGTTTCTCGTTGGGCTCCGTAGGAGCCTTGCCGCAGCGGTTCTAACAGCTAATCTGACGACGCTTCCTCCTCTGCACCGTCACAAAGCCGTCATCAGCCCGATCCACTTCCTTTATAGGCTCGGGCTTTGCGGGGGGAGCAGATAGGTTGCTCACAGTGACCAACGGGTCAGAAGTTGTAGTACTTGTAGTGGGTCGGGCAGCGCTGCGGGGAGGAGCTGCGGGCCAGGAACGGGGCTACGACTTACGAGGCACGCTTGCGGCGCGCACCGTAGTCTCAGCAATCGGCGCCGGCGACAAAACTGCTGACGCAAAACTCATGACCGATGTGTCTAGGTAGCCGACACCTCGGCGCGTATTTACATTTTTGCTTGTGTCTGGAGTATGTTCACGGCAATAGTGTAATGGGTGGGGCTCAAATCTGCGACCTCTCGATCACAAGTCCGACATCTAAGCTATTAGGCTGCTAGCTATTGACGCTTCAATTCGATTCGATTTACGCCTACATACAAATTAACAAACAAATTTTCTCTTCAATGCATCGGTTGCATATTCTACAAGCGCTGAAACAAAGTACGACTACCATATTTATGAGTTTGTACTCCATCACTCGTGACGCGTTCGGAATTATTCGGGAATCATCGGCTACCAAATGACCCGTCAACAATGGAATAGAGAAAGATCCGACAATTGTGGTTGAATCTGTTCATGTTTTGACGGGTTTCAATCATTTGATCGATTGCGTGGCTCATCAGCATTTGAACACATTACTGGTGAAGTTCCGCAATGCGGCTTTAACTATGGGTTAGCTGAACAGCCATAATGGAAATCCAAGTATGTTAGAACCTAAGCATAAAGGTGACACTCTTAGAAAATGTCAGCTCTACAGACCGTCATCTCCATTACTCATGTCTTTGTGATAGTTCCTTTTGTAAAGGTTGCTTCAGACGGGTGTGATGCGACAGGACAACAACGATAAGACATTTTTAACTCATAATAAACGTAATATTATTATATAATTATGAAAGATGGAAGTGGCGTCGTTTCCGCGCTGTATGCGTATTACGTTTATGTACGGATGTTTCATACCTACTCAATCTTAGTTCTGATTACTGTGAACTACTTCGACCATTTCCTAACACGAAACAAGTCCCACACACATGCACCAACTTCACCTATATTCCTCCATTTTAAACTAACTCAAACTCAAAGATCACGTAGCTAAAACTTAATTATTCTCCATTCGTACAAAAGGTCAACATAAACGTTTTGTCCAAGTTCTCCTACAATGCAACTCAGTTGAACAGAATCCTGAACCATTTTACGTACCGGACAAGTTTCTTCCAGACTTGGGGGTTTCTTAAAACCAGTTTATTTGTGTAGTGTCCGCATAAAACCGCATTTCCCTTGGGTTCCCCGCGGTTCGGAATGGTGCTGCGTTTGAATTTGACTAGCATTTTCTGTAAGCGAGTTCGCGAGCTAAATATTTTTAAGAGGCTCGTATCATTTATTTATCGTGTACATAGATAAAAAGGCGGATTTAATGCCGTAGGCATTCTCTAGCAGTCAACCGAGTATGGATAGTGAAAATAAATGAGAAAATTGTACTTATTTGTTAAGAAAGTAGCACTTTTCTGTTAAATGCAAAGCGATTATTGGTTGTCCTGATCTCCGAGAGGAAGCGCATTTCAGACAGGCGTGATCATACTTTAATAGGATTAAGCAATGAATAAGCTATTGTCAAAAAATCAGTGGACTGAGATATAATGTATGTGGTATCTGCTTTTTATTAGGACGGCCTTTATTTGTTGTGATAAAGAAACGACAGAACGGACGAATTGCCTCTTTTTTATAATGGATTCATGATAACTATGTCATAGAAAGAAAGTAGTTTACTCATATAGGAAACAAAATCTCTCAGGTATCGTCAAGTAGTCAACTAGTTTGTAGTTGATAACTTGCGACATTCTAATACCTTAATTTGATAGTTCGCAACTTCAAATGTACAATTCAGAAACACTTACCAATGAACGTGATCAATTTTATTTTCATTGATTTGGTCATTTAAATATTCTTTGCGTATTTTACGTTGTTACACAGACCAACTTTAAAATATATAACGCATTGGATTCGATATTACCTTAGATTGTGAAAGAATATCATATAATTATATCAATACCATGAGTTTATTAATAAGAGTACAGTTTATATACCAACTTCATTATAAGTCTAAGCTAGTCGTCATTCCAGTAACAAAAATCAACAGCAAGTACACTGTCTCGTTCAAAGGAGCCCACACCATCCATGCATGCAGTTTTGAAATTCCGTATTCCTGTCTACACTTCCCCAGATCTGAGGTTATTTATATTTCTTACCGCTGATGTATTTCTATTCGCTTTTCAATTACACCCTCATACGATTATTTATAAAATCATTTCCTTACAGAAACGAAAGGATGTAATGTATCAGCCGCGTACCGAGAAAGCAATTTTAACGAGGTGTGTATTTCAAAAGAATCTCGTGTTTTATGCAAGAACATTTATGCAATATGCTCGTGACTTCGTTCACATGGGACGCTTTTCCTTCGTAAATGCTGATACTGCGACAGTTATGAATAAAAAGTATAAGCCTATATGTTGCCGATAATCTCCTCTATTTCCATTGACAGTTCAATTAAAATCGGTTTAGCCATTTCAGAGATGAGCCCGGACAAACAGAAAGACATTTTATTTTGTAAGTAGATTGTGTTTTAGTATCGTTTAAATAATCACGTATAAGCATTTGAGAAAGCACATTAATTTTAAAATCGCAGATAAACACAATATATGTATAGACATATATTGCAAACTCCGAAAACTGAGTTGTAGTTAAAATTGAAAAATACTGCGCTGAATGTTCGTGTACTCACCGGGCTGATCGCAGCAAGGTGACAACAAGATTCAATGTGAACTTTCTGGCTTTGGCCTCAACAAAGGAGGCCAAAGACAGTGCTCTGGACGCAACTCGTCATAAACCAAAGATTGTCAGTTATTTAAACTTAGTCTTAAAATAAAAAAAAAATACATTTAATCCGGAGCAAGGAACTTGTAGTTAGTAGGTAGAAGATCCTTGATCCGGAGTCATTCAACAAAGGCTAAAATTTAGCACAATTTTGAACGTCCTTAATTTAAATTTATGTGGTTTTTGGGAAGATTGGTATAAAATTTTCTGGCTTTGACTATTCGTAACGATTGTCAAACATGTACAAATGACAGCTTTTTAAGACACAGAGGAAACCGGTCACCTACAAAGTTCGAAGTTCGGTGCTTTTTGGCGTTCCAATAAATATAAACATAATTACAAATTTAATTATGAATGCGTGCGGCCTCGCCCAGGCAGGCAGTCCTGTGACGTCACGCAGAGCTGACCGCGGCGTACGCCCGCGACCTTGCAGTCTACCTGCCTTCTCTATGAGTGACGAACGTATCCCATGTGATTTGTAGTACATACCTCTAATTAAACGTGTTGATTTCGGTGTAAAGACTATTTCATTCATAACAAAACGAAAGATATCCCCTGCTAGATATAAAATAAAATTAGCAGTCACTGCTGAGGCTGGCTTCCTCTCTATGAGTAGGAATGGACCGCAAATCGCAATTGATCACGCGGGCCCAGTTCATGTAGGTGGACGTCACAATGTCTTTGGATCTTTCATTCCTAGCACATGATGGTTTTCTCCCGCTATTTTCCTTCACTATTTCATCATCACCACGAAAAATGATGAAAATTATACAAAGTAATTTGCCTGCAATTTTTAAGTATGATAAATGATCTTTATTTTGCGAATTGGTTATTAAATAACACTTTTACACGTCATTTTTTTCGTAAATATTAACTAGATGAGGCCGGTGTTTTCTAACTGACTACCCTGATAAGAAAAACCAAAACAAACTCAGGAGTCCGTATCTCTTTTAAAGTCAATACAATCTATACTGGTTTAATTATATGGGAACCTTGTAGCTTTCAGTCTGAGGCGATCTTTTGAAGAAAGATGCTCACAGATTTTAGTGGGCCTGTCCATACAGTGCAAGCATTTGTCAAATGACGTATAGCTCAACTTAGAACAAAGAGTTTAACGATTTGACGAACAATACCAAGGTAAGGACGTTTGGGTAGGCCGCAAAAAGCACTCAAACTGCCAGACAATCATGTTTAACTCGAATAAAATAACCTGCATAGTTCACATATTTACAATCGTTTATGAGGATTATGTAGATTAGTCTAAAATGGCCTTTTGAGGAAAGAACCACACAGATTTGATGGGAAATCATCCTCTTAATCTGGGCGAAGTGGAAGGGTATGTCAGACTTTTACTGACTAAAACCTATCCGTGTTCCGTCATTTGCCCTTCGTATTCCGAGACCGCGGTAAATCTTTCAACTAATTCCATAACCCCGGTACGCTATGGTCCCCTAGTGGGCCCCGATAATTTTGCTGACAACTCTTTGAAGCGCGTGTGGAACATGGAACAATGATGGGGTTCAAAACCGCGACCCTTCGATCACACCGACACCTTATAAGGCTATTATAATATAATAGCCACCCAGTTTTCTTCTTAACACCATTTTGATAACCAATATGGATTGAAATCTGACTTTACACAACATAACATTGAACGTTATATTTTTTAAAGAATAGTACAACTGCTTATCTGATCAATTTGTGTAAAGTCTACCAGCGGCAAATCATCAAATTACTTCTCGCGCTCTGGATGGATCGGCAGAGACTCTCAGACTTCTAATGACTAAAAATCCAACCTGTCCCGTTGACTTAACTCGTTAGAATATTCTCGCAATTATAAACGCGGCCTACACACACAAATTTTGGCTAGCAAATAATAATGTTAGCTGGTACGTAAGGATCCATAAGGAAGAACGTAAGCAACAAGAAGTTTAATCCATCTTGGAAAAACTTTGCATTTAAATTCTAGTTTGGATTCCAACTTTAGGGCTCGGAAAACTTTATTTTCCTGCACCTTTAATACTGCTGAGTTCAACCAATGAAAAGTAAAGATACTTATACAGGCTATTTAAAAAGTGCGAAGTCTAATTTGATGATACAGTAAAGTAACATCTACAAAATTTTAAATTAACTAGCCTCTGCCCACGGCTTCAGCCGTCTGAAAAGGTTTTATATATGCGTATTATTTTAATCAGTGTAACGTAACATTTTTCTTGTGAACAAATTTCTAATATCGGTAAGTTTCGACAATAACCTTTTACATACAAACACATTAAAATTAAACGTTACCTCATTATGTGTTTAAGAAGTATCGAGAACTAACAGCACACAGACAGTGAGCCAATTAAAAGTCCTCACGTTTAGAGGCTAAAAAATTAATCTATATAATTAATAATGAATCGCCTAGCTGTATTTACGCGCATTCCAAATGATTGCACCATATTGGATAATTCTATTTTTTGTGCTGTCGTTATTGAAAGGACAAGGTTTGTGTAAAATATTTTTTTAATGACAGTACGGGCTTTACCGTGTCTGTTCTTATTACTATAATAATGTAGTACCTATAGATGAAGCGTAGGTTATTTAATTGCGAGAACAATATTCAAAGACTCGGGACTTTTACTTAAGATAATCCAAAAGAAACCTAAGTACTAGATCAGGAAGTAAAAAGCTATTTTTATTGCCAACATTAATTCAAAAATAACGTACTTCTACCGAATCTAAATCCATAACTCTATCTTCCATTCTTTTTATATGTACCCTCCACTTACATTTCTCGTTATCGATACCTACGTCCACCAATTTGTGAGGCGGCCTTATGTTTAAGTAGGTCGGTAGTTGCCAAGTGGGATCTCTAATTAATCCCGTTTGTCCAGTCTAATGGGCCCTGCGAGGATTAAGGGTAATATCCTGTTACATCTATGTGTGAGACTTGATGCCTTACTTGGAGTAATAGTGGGGATTTAGAGGTTTTGGGTTTTGTAAGATTATAATGAGGAGTTTCGCGGTGTTTGCAAGGCGACACTTTAGGACACCATTTGCCAAAACTTGTTTTGTTTGTATGAGTGTCCTCGAGAAGCTTGTAGTAGAATAATAAACACACGGATCAATCTTCAATGTTAAGCTAGGTTTGCCGAAGTCACAGCGGACAGAGTTCCAGCGCGATCTCACGGCGGCATGGAAAGAGCGGCTGTCGCAACCGAGGGCTGGGCACGCCGCGATCGCGGCGATAAGTCCCTTCTTTGAGGAGTGGCTTGAGAAACGCCACGGCGTCCTCACCTTCCGCCTGACGCAGGTTTTGACCGGACATGGCTGTTTCGGGAGGTACCTGTTTCGGATAGAGCGGGAGGACACGCCTGGGTGTCGTCATTGTGAGGACCACCCGGAGAACACGGTGGAGCACACGGTCGAGGTGTGCCCTGCTTGGGCTGAGCACCGTTGTGTCCTCATGGAAGCGATCGGTGGCGGTGACCTCTCGCGCCCGGCCCTGGTGACCAGGTGACCTGGTGACCCAGACCATAGTGCGGAGCGAGAGGGAATGGGATGCAGCCGCGTAATTCTGCGAAGTAGTCATGCTAGTAAACGAGGAGGCCGAACGCGCGAGGGAGAGGGAACTCTCTTCCTCACGCCCCAGCCGCTGTGGGAAACGCCCCGGGCGTCGGGAATCGCGAGCAGATCTCCGGCCACCGTAGGCGTGGGCTTGCGGACAATAAGGACCAAGCCCGGGTCGGCGGCGCATCGAGTAACATTCTCCTCAAAGAGCTGTCTGCAATAGTGACGGAGCCCCATAGGGCTATTGCCTGCCAGGGTTGCGGGAATGTTCTAACGAGATACCCGGAACTTAAGGGCAGCTGAAGGAACAGGGTGGGTTCTTAATCAGTACAAGTCTGACACTCCCTTCCGCTTAACCCAAAGCGGAGAAGTCATTAGATGATTTACCCACCCAGAAAAAAAAAGGCTTGCCGAAGTTGGTGCGTGGTAGGATACCATCTTTATTCTTCATCTGGTCTCATCTAGTTTAAATTTACGTTGAAAAATTACATTTAAAAGTATTATTTAATAGCCAATTTGCAAAATAAAGGTCATTTATTTTATCATATCAATATTCTTCTGTACCTCGGAGAGATTGTTAAGTTATTTTCAGACAAAAATTATCCATATACACATAAATAAACACAATAAAAATGACATATAAACAAACACAAATTACACATAATACGCACACTACACAATTAATATATTAATTAGTACCCTATCTGCTCCGTGACTTGTACACGGGCGCATGTAGGGCCCGCCAATGCCGCAAAAATGGCCAGTCCAACCTGTCGGCAACGACGATAAGGAGACTATTCCCTCTGTCAATTCACGCGCACCTTTGCGAACATTCACGACGCGCTGCAGAAGCGAGGCAGACGCAACAGTGACAGTCGTAACGGGTAGCTAGAAGCCAGAAACACCAGTCTTGCCGAGGAGTATCGCGTTACTCAGTTACTGGGTTTTGGAGGTGGAACTCAACTGCAACTGCGTTGATTGGGAGCCAAGCCCAATCTAGTATAGCTCGCCGCCCGACTGAAACTAGGCCCTTGTAGACGGCGCGTCGTGTTCCTCGCGCGCCTCAAAGAGTGTCAGCAAAATTGTCGGGACCCATAAGGGGGCCGTTGCCTGCTGGGATTGCGGAATAGTTCGAAAGAGTTACCTCGGCCTCGGCCTCGGTTGGGCCTCGGTACACGAAGGGCTTATGATGGAACACGGATGGGTTTTAGTCAGTAAAAGTCTGACACACCCTCCCGCTTCACCCAGATCGGGAGACAGTTATTGGATGCTTACCCATCCTTAAAAAAAATCCCAATCTAGTTAGGAAAAGGCTAACTAGATGGTGATGACGACAGAGTGTCCTCAAATCATATTTATATATTGTAAGTCACAAGTTTGCAGTGAATTCCGGTGAAAGAATCCAGAATTACAAACCCCATAACGTTATAGTTTAGTAGACCGCTATTAATGTTCTTAAAAGGTCCTGAAAAATGAGGTCGGTACTCGATAGATACCTATTAACAAACATATGATGATATACAACGTGTTACGGAAACCCTTATATATATACAAAAGGACTGAAGACAACATCTGGTATGGAGTCTCTATGCAAAGTTTCAGCTCAAAATAAGTGACTCACAGAATTGACCCCAAATTATCGGTTTCATATGTTTCTTGAATACCAATAATAACAAACGTGTCACAGCACTATGTGGGTCATCACTTTCCACGTCACTTGCCAATAAAACAATAATTCTCTTCGTTCTTCTTAATTTGAAAAATTCGGTCTCTGGTATCAATGTATTGAAATTTCTAATAAGTTCCACACATGTAGACATAGGATTACAAAACCCTTGCTATATCGTTTGTTCTCATCCAAAGAAGCCGTGCACTTGGTATGTATATACCCTTTAAATTACACGTTGTATATGCATACATAAATATATTATGTCAGAAACAATATAAGTACGTCTCCCTTGTCGAAACCTTTCTTACAAGTGCAAAATAAACTCAACCAGCAATAATTTGAAATTCACAAATCACATAAAAATATTCCGCGAAACTGGAACAAAATATGAAAAACCAACTTCTTGCAATCCTTCCAAAAACCTGCTCAACAAAATTGCTCCGCGCCAAAACTTTTTGTTACCCAAGTGGCGTACGATAAAAACAGAAATCCGAAAAATAATTCTGAACAGAAGCATCCATTTGAACGGATGGAAATTTTCTTCCCGTCCGATAAAACAAATAAAGGACAAGTTCGGAAAAAAGAATTTCCATCAGATAGTGTCTGTCTGATCTTCGACTTTTCATGTAAACGCAATTTTTCTTAAATTCCGTCGCTTAATGGATTGTAAGAGATTTTGATGGAGTTAACACCGAAACATTAGGTATTTTCAGAGGAATGGTTTTGAATACTAATTTAATAAGTACTAGCTGTGCCCGTGACTTCGGTCGCATGGAATTCGATTTATTACCTTCTTGGGTTTTCTCGCGCGTCCCGATCTCGTAGGAATTCAGCGACAATAAAAGTAGCCTATTTGTCCTCTATGGTCTAGTGTAATTCTCACTTAAGCGGTTTAGCTGTTCCAGAGATTTGGCCGAACAATTAAAAAGACAGATAAAAATAAAAAAATGTTCTTTTGTGTTTTTCGTAACATGTAAATAGCTGTAAGTTCTTGAGAAAATTTCTTACTCTATATTATAAATGCGAAATTTTGTGAGGATGTTGTGTGTTACTGTATAATGGATGTTTGTTACTTTTTCACACAGAATCTACTGAACGGATATGAATGTTTGGTAAGTAGATAGTCGACATTGTGGAATAACACATAGCCTACTTTTTATCATGAAATTTCCACGAGATTGGGATTTACTCGGGAAAACCCTCCAACACAAACGAAGTCGCGAGCAGAATATAAGTGAGTAAGATTTGGTTTGGCTAACAAACAGCTTGTGAGTTCTTATTTTTACCGTGGCATCGCAATTGAGCCAAACGGCACGTGAATGATATTAACATGGTAAAATGCAAAATTGAAATGTAAGGTAAATGTGTATTGAAAACATTGACGTTGTCGTCTACTGACAACTTAAGCGTGTCGATAAAATCCAAAACAATACAAGTCATGGCGTGATGTGGCTATGTTATTTATTTTGACATTTATTTCAGATTAAGTACATCCATAAATAGGTTAGTAATACTACTTACATCTATGTTAGTACTTAGTTAAAATTATATTGGAGAACATTATTGATTAAGAATCAAATAAAAATAAAACAATTACAATTAAATTTTAAAATAGCATAATAAAAATAAAACAATTAATTAATTAATCAAATTTCGAATAAAATATAATAAAATAATAATAAAAGTCAATTTTACCTAACATTAAAAATAGTTATATTCGCTTTCGGGATTTGGACGGATTGCTTAAATACTTGCATATTTCTACCTTGCGGATACTGCTGTATCAGTCTATCCGTCTGTTTATCTATAATCCTATCACTTGAGGCTTCGTCTCTACCCAAGCAGCAAAATTGTACTATAACCAAAGCTTATTTCGCCAAAAAGTTTTGTAAACGTTATATAACGGTGTTTATGTTGGTAGCATGTTGAATAAAGGCGTTTGACTATACCTTTTTGCTCTATAAGCTTATACAGCGAAAACGTTCTATAAGCTAATGATGTAAACATTTACATTACCATTTTGTACAACTGTTATAGACATATACTATATAAGGATTAAAGAAAACATCTATAAAACTACTTTGTTCTATATATTTGTTGATCGGTGCCCTTTTGTATCTAATTTGATCTGTAAAATTTATATATTTACCGTTATAGGCCTGGTTCATTAACGGTTATTGAAATTCGGCAATACCGCGATTTGGTAATAAAGTGGGTTTTTAAGTATCTGCTATAGCACAAAGTGTTTTAATAGTCACGACTGCTCAAAAATAGAGCAATTTGGTGATATAACTGAGTTTTGTGTTACTCCTTATGTGAGAATTTTACGCTACAAGAGTTTTTAAAACCCTCTATATTAACCTTTCTATACTGGTTACGAAGACACTTGTTTAGAGCAGAATTATTTTGTAACAGAGTTTTAAATACCTATAATAGACTGTAATTTTTTTTATTAGAGTTTCTCTCTCTACTATAACATCATAATGATACATAAAGGAAGCAAACGGACACTATTAAATAACTAATGTGATTTAAACAAGAGTTAGCATTTCCATTTTAATACTTAACTGCGGGTTAATCTTATCGTGACATTTTAATTTATAAAATAAAGCTATGGACTTAACAGCGTGGAAAAGATATAAAAGAAGTGGAGGTTATAGGAGAGAAGTGATGAAGCGATACAAACAGGTAGTATCTATATCAACTAATAATGAACTACTGCTAGCAATCAAAGTCAAGTTGAAAATACAAAAGCGGAAAGTGGTCCCGTACAAAATAAAATTTTCATTTCAAGAAATCTGGATGCGAGCGAAGAGAGAGAGATTTTAAATAATTCAAGTGACATTATGGACTTTAGCTATACAGATGAAAGTACATCTGAATACTCAAGTTGTGATACTGAAGAAAAAAACGAGCAATTATGCGATGGACTGAAGAATTGGGCTATTGAATTTAACATTTCACACGACGCTATAAGAAGTATAATTCAAGTGATAAATAATAGAATACCAAATGTATTACCAACAGATCCACGAACGCTTCTCAATACATCAACGACAATACCAATTATTCCTATGAGAACTGGTCATTATTGGCATAATGGATTGACAAAATCATTGAAGTACTATTTTCAATTAATTCATTGTAACATACCTGATAAAATTTCACTGAATATAAACATAGACGGATTACCTGCTTTCAAAAGTTCAAAACAACAATTATGGCCAATATTATGCAACATTTATGAAATACCAAAGTTATCCCCCATTGTAATTGGAATTTATTCAGGTCAAGAAAAACCATCTGACATAAATTCATATCTACGAATGTTTGTCGATGAAATGAAAATGATACTTGAAAATGGCTTATCAGTCACGATCAATGGAAAAGAAAAAATAATAGACGTCAAAATTCGAGCTTTCATATGTGACTCCCCGGCACGCGCTATGATCAAAGGTGACAATAGTTAACTTTTAAAAAAAGAAAAAAAATACAATTATTTTTTCGTATTTTGTTATAAGTACACATTTAATTATTTGAACATTTAAGGCTATTTAAATTTGAGCATTTGCTGCTAGTGGGCTATGGTACTGTAGTAGTTTGGGTGTTGGACTGTAAACGAATAGTCCATCCATATGCAGTTCTACTCCCTAACCGCTCCGGTGCTGCAGCAATTTGGTATCAGACGCTAAAAGTAAAAAACCCCTTAAAACTGCATTCATGCTAACACATATTTCTCTGAAAAAAATATTTAGAACATTTAAGTTTGATAATTATTATTATAAACTACCTGACCCGGCGAACTTCGTACCATCTAATAGTCAATAAATTCACCGTTTAAACCTTCCCTGATGTATCACAAATATTTCCAGACCAAAATTTGCCAAATCGGTCCAACCGTTCTCGAGTTTTGCCGAGACTAACGAATGGCATCATTTTTATATATGACCTAGCTGACCCGGCAAACTTTGTACCGCCTGATAAGGATAATTTTCTCACTGTTTAACCTTCCCTGAACTTTTGTGAATATTTCAAGTCCAAAATTAGCCAAATCAGTCCAGTCGTTGTCGAGTTTTAGCGAGACTAACGAACAGCTATTCATTTTTATATATAAGATTAATTTTTCTTAAGTATTGTAAACCTTTACATTAACATTATTATTCTTTTTAGGAGTATGCAATTATAACGGAAAAGATGGATGTTTGAAATGTATAATAGAAGGTGAGTATTCTTATGTATCCCACACTGTCATGTTTCCAAGAGTTGGATGCCCGAAGAGAAATAATGAAGATTTCCGAGCGAAAAAATACGGACGACATCATAAAGTTGATTCACCGTTGTTAGAGCTACCTGTAGACATGATTGAAAATTTTGTAGTTGGAGATGCACTACATTTATTAGACCTAGGAATAATGAAACGTCTACTTATTGGTTGGAGGGATGGAAAATTTGGTAAATACCTGACAAAATGGAGCAGTCAAGATATTGAGATTGTTTCAAGTTTCTTATTGAATTGTAATATGCCAAAAGAAATACACAGATCTGTACGAGGTCTGGATAATTTAGCATTTTGGAAGGGTTCAGAATATCGTACATTTCTATATTATCTGAGCTTTATAATTTTGCGGTATGCTTTAAGTTCGGAAGCATATCAACATTTTTTATGTTTTTTCACTGCTATCACCATATGTTCCAATGAATCATATTTCCATTTTCTAGATCTAGCTGATTCGTTATTAAACAACTACCTTGAACATTTTAGAGACATATATGGAGTAGATTATATGACCAGTAATGTGCACAATCTGTCACACATTGTTGACGAAGTTAGAAGATATGGAAAATCGCAAGATTTTAGTGCATATCCTTTCGAAAATAGGTTGTATGGCTTAAAAAAAATGATTAGACATGGCAATAAGCCGCTAGCCCAAGTGGCTAGGCGTTTATTAGAGAAAAACAACGTAGAATTACGAAGTTTAAAAACAAACATCCTCACTTATCCCTTTATTAAATCAGACAAGGGAAAAATAGCACATTATCAGTTTTATACTTAGAAACTTTTAGTTTATCTCCACAAAATCAAGATAAATGGTTTCTAGATATTAATGACCATGTGGTAGAATTTCTGTGTGTAATTAATAATGGTAATGATTTGATAATCTATGGCAATCACTATGAAACTGTATGCGATGTTTTTAACACACCAATTCCATCGTCTTATTTGAACATTTATCAATGTAACCAAGATAAAATTAAAAAGATTCGTGGTGTATACAAAGTGAATGAAATAAAGTGTAAACTAATCTCAATCTCATACAAATCAATCATGTATTTTGTTCCATTATTACATACATTGTAACTGATTATTATCGATGCTGCGTAGATGGTATTTGAAATAAAAGATACATTTACAAAATAATAAAAATCTTTATTCTAAAATGAAGGAAGCATTTTTCTTTCTTAATTAAAATAATAATTAAATAATAATCAACAATTCAGGGTGGAAGAGACACATCACAAACTTGTACAATGAATCCGTACTTGATTCTAAATGTCATTAAATTTAAAAGATCCAGCAATGCGGACGCGACATTATGGTTAGTATTCCACTCACCCAATATCTTTGTCGTACATTTTTGTTCTAGCTTTACCACGTTAAAAAAAAAAAAAAAGCACATTAGATGAAGGCGTCCAATTTCTTTAATGAAAGGTACATTCGACAGAGACATTGAATGATTGTAATACCACTCTATTATAAAAGCATTATGTTCCATAGAGACGCATATACGGTCATCGGAATATCGACAGAGCGACACAGCTGACGCCGCGATGATGTCGCTTGGATGGTCCTCCATATACTGAATTTAATTTAAATGGCTGTTGACCTAAGGTTGAAAGATTTTATTTCGTCTATACATATAAATAAAAATATTCCCAATCAAAAATTCACCAAAAAAAAAAACTGCTGCTCCATACATTTTTGTTCACATAACTCGACCAAATGTTTGGAGCAGCTGATTTTATTTTGTAGAATTGTCGGTTGGAAATATTTTTATTAGAATACTATGCAGACGAAATAAAATCGTTTAGCCTCGGGTAAACAACCATGTAAATATCAGCCTATATTCGTATAATTAATGCATATTATTTATGCATACCTTTAATTCAAAAAAGCATGATATGCTGTTTATGATGTTACAATAAAAAATATTTTATCATAATTGAATTTAACAAATGCTATTTATAATCAGGTACATAAAATAATTATTAAAAATAATCAGCAAAACAGGGTGAAACATAGGACATCACAAACTTATACTATGAATTTAGTAGGTACTTAATAACGACACTCAATTTTTAAAGTGTCAAAGTCCATTTCAGTCTCAGTTGTTAAAATCCATTTACGAGCAATGCGGACCGCAATATAGTCACGGAGGCTCTGTCGCTGATAAAATAAAATAAATTAAACCAACTCCAAATTTATTTTATTTATTAATTAATAAAATAAATTTGGAGGATCTGCTTTTGTTTCACCGCGACACAGACACCGCTGCTATGTCGCGGCCCTTATTGTTCGGAACTAAACTAAACTTTAAAATTGAGTGTACTAGTAACTTTTTCAATTGGCATGCTCCAAATTACATAGATGGACTATTATAACTACATGCATAGTGATCCATATGGTTATGGCAGTCCATCTGTGTTACTTAAAGCACAATTTAAATATGCCAGGTACATCTAGTGGGATGTACCTGGCTTTGAAGTGTCTGCAGGAGTTATCAAAGTGTCTTTAGGAGTCTGATAGTCATCTGCATAAGCCTGATGGTCATCTGCAGAAGCCTGATTGGCATCGGCACTTACTCGCTTGGACATTTTTGCTTTTGATCTTAGTTTTGTGGCTGAAGCTCTTATATTTTTAGATAAATTTCGGCGGTTAGAGTTTTTTAAAATGTTTTTAAAAAAAAATTCACACTCTAGTACGGTAAATGTTTCGTCTGATTGGTGAATTATAGTAAAAAACAAATTAATCACACGGTTATATGACTTGAAACAAATTTTTTTTTTCCATATTTTTTGCTCCACCTGCCCATGAGCAATGTGTTAGGAAACTCCTAGTGAACATAATGTCAATAAGAGCGAAACAATTATTTAGCCCTCTGCCTTTACCAGATCCGCAGATGACAGAAAGCTTTTCTATAAGTTTTTTATTCTCATCACTATTTTTTAGAATTTCTTCTAATTCTTGAAGAGACTCCGCATTATCAATAGGGTTAAATCCTGTGTTATTATATTTTGTTTGTTCGAGGGACCGTTTTAAATACGTGTCTATTTGTGTTGTTACTTCTGATAACTTAATTAAATTTTTTTTTTGCGTTTCTTCGATATTATCTAAACGCTGCAATACTGCAGCCTGGTAATTATTTGGTTCTCGTGTGTCAATGACGAAAAACGGTTGTTCCGGTGGAATTATTAAATTAGTAGTCGCAACACTTGTTTCTGCTACAGGGATGGTTGTAGGTGTTGGGTAAATATTTTCTTTGTTCTGGAAAAAAAAACACTTTTTTAAAAACTAAGAGACTTATGCACCGTTAATTAGGTGGTAACAACTTTACTATTAGTTGGTCTCATAGTAAAGTTGTTCACAGCTAATTAATGATCTTGCAAGTTTTGCTCTTTGTATTACAGTAAAAAAAATATTTTAAATATCAAGCTTTAACCAAAAAGTACCAAAAAGCTTTTGTTTCATATAAATGAAACAAAAGTTTTTTGATATAGTGGTATGTTTTTGACTTTTATACAACAAACTGGAAAACTCGTCCATCCTGACTTCAAATTAGAATGTACACTACATTACCCTCCAAAACTAATTAAATACATATTTCAATGTTAGCATATTTCTATTTCATAACGATTCCATTCCAACGACATAAGTTTCATATACAGCTCCCATACAAAACTTTAGAGTTATCGTCATTTTAAACAAACGCGCTGACATCGCGCGAGACCATCCTCCTCAGGTGGCGCCACATACCAACTATGCCAAATAATAAAAGTGAGGGAGGAGACAATCTAAAGCTTGTTTTATTTAGGTGGGAAATCATCCAATGACTTTTCCCGCTCTTGGGCGGAGCGTAAGCGCGTGTCAGATTTTTTGTAACTAAAACCCACCCCTATTCCCGGGATTCTCTTTCGCACAACCCATAGCCCCAGTAGGCTTCGATCCCGCTGGGATCCTACGGTTTTGCTGACATCTCCTTGAGGCGCGACGCCGGGCGGCGAGTTACCTATTGCCCGCCGTCCGCAAGCCCACGTCTCGGTGGCTGGAAATCGCGGTCGGGACCCCGGTGACTGGGGCGTGAGGAAGGCCGTTCTCTCACGCGTACCGCCGCCTCCTTCGCTAGTATTATTGCTTCGTACGAGGCGCGGCGCGAGAGGTCGTTGCCACCGATCGCCCCCACGAGGACATGGCGGTGCTCCTCCCAAGCGAGGCACACCTCCGCCATATGTTTCACCGAGTCCACTGGGCGGTCCACACAATGGTGACACACGGGCGTTTCTTCCGTACGAATACGGTGCAAGAACCTCCCGGATTTATCATATCCGGTGAGGACCTGAGTCATGCGAAAGGTGAGGACGCTATGACGTCTTTCCAGCCTCTCCTCAAAGAGGGGTTTTATCGCCATAATTATGGCGTGCCGATCTACAGTTTCACTTGCAATATTAGATCACAAAAAGACTTACCGCGGTGTGAAACGATGTTTCATCCTCAGTATCACTATGGTATTGCATATTAAAGAGTTCAGCTTGAGCCTCATTATAAGAAGGTAAACCCCATCGTTTAACTATACAAGGGGTTGTTATCCAATCATCTTCGGGTACTGAATTTTCATTTTGCAATAAACTTTGAGATCCTTTTCGTGGCCATAGTAATATATTATCACTTTCCCAACCTTCCGGGACACAGGAAAGGAACTTTTTTCCTCTTTCTATAGTCTGGACAATCTTAAACGGCATCTGTAATCAGGTGTTCATAGTTAAAAGCAAGAAACTAAAAGGACGAAAAAATAATCGAAAACTATGTTTATTGTAGGTACGAAAAATACCTATGTCAAGAATGATTATATTTTGTTAAGTACCTTAACAAATGGATTATAATATAAGTAAATATATAAGCACCTTATTTATTATTTAAACGTGGAATTTATTCTCAGCCTAGCTTCGGATTGATGACAAGTGAGTCATGTCTGTGTCCACTGACAGGACTAGAGTAAAAAGTAAAAGCCCGGCCAAGAATAGATGTCAAGAGACGAACCGGGGAATCCCCACGCTATTGCTAAGTGTGGCTATATTATGTTCAGATTCTCCATAACATTTAACATGCATGAAAATGTACGTTACTATAATTAAGTACCTACTTATTATGAGATTATAATAAAAAAAAAATATTTTGTATTGGTATTAAATTAAAAGTTTTATATTTTGGCACAGTAATCACATTCATCGCTGGGGTAGTGGTCGTACACGGCCTTATCACCACAACCTCTACACCAGAAAAGGTCTAGGAATAATAATATTTGCAGATAGTTTTTGTGAATTGTAAAATGTTCTGGAGATAAATGGGTATAAAATCCACAGGAACTACATTTTGTTGATAATATAAAATGTGTTCTTATCCAGGGCCATTCCAATTCAGATAATTGCTTGAAATCATCTTTACTAAGAAATTTATCGACGTTCATAAAAACAACCATTTTCTTTTATTATGAAGACACTGGAAAAAATAAAAAAGTGTGTTTTAATTTACGAAAATTGTTTAAATTATGATTTCAAAGGAACCCTAATTTATTTAACCACAATGGCGGTCACTAATTTGATCATAGTACTATAGAAGACCTGTAGTCGCCAATGTTATACTTTTTGCTCTATAATAGAAAATTATGGAACTAATCTACGATAAATTTATTTTAATATAGATAAAACTTATTAATTTGGGAGGGGCATTAAAAATTAGTTATTAAACTATGCCTACTTTGTCAATAAAATTATAATCGTAACACTATTTCAATGCCTGGGTTGCTACTACTAGCGCATTTTGTTACTGGATAGACGCCATAATAAATATTTTGATACTGTAATTTTACTTACCAGGATTTGTTGAAATTAGTAATATAAGTCTAACACACAAACACTTTAATAACACTGACAGTATGAGAATGAACGAAAGATTGAACGATTTGTTGTGATATGGTAATGTAAAAGAACCACAACCACTTCTTTAAAACATAAAAGAACAATAACATCGTTGCAGTGGCTACTACATCACCGTTTGGTGACATCTTTCACTGTAATATCAATCTTACAGGTCAAAAATGGTACGCCAAAGCTGCTATAGATCTGTTATATCACCGATTAACGATATAACTGCGCCCAATCCGGGTTGTGTAAACGTTCTTTGGTCTTTTATAGAACCGCTCAGCAACATCAATTAGTTCTTTGAAAAACGTTCTATGGGCTGCTATAGGACAAGGTTTTGCTGCTTGGGTATTATTTGCCACTTATCTGTTGGTTGAACTACCGGATGCTGTAGCAATACAACTTATATGAAATTCCGGTAACTGAGGTTGGCATTGACGTTTGTCTCCGGATATCCAGATATCATAATAGAACAACAAAAAAAAACAAAAACTATAAGATTCACATGGGATTGAATTGAACGGGAGGAAAATTTAACTTTTTTAGTCTATTGTTTTGGATTTCTGTTTTGTGTGCGGCATCTTCGGCATCAGATCAAGCTCTAATGTATTACTTATTATTACCCCGAATATTAGTTTCAGTTCATTGAACCATGGTATGGGTTCCGCCAACAGTATCGCATCCAAGTGGTGTGCATAATCAAACCCGCGTGGCGTTTCCCTTCCCGGAACCGAATTGCTAATGCATTATTCCTTCATCGACGTACTTAATGAAGAACTCCTCTAGTATATCTTCATAATATGACCATTTCTTCTTTAGCTGCTTAACCGGACTTGGCCTGTGACTGTCATAAATTTAATATTAATGGCTCCAAGCCAGGGCTTATATTAAGGTTACAAACTTGACGATCACACGCTAAAGGTACACGCACCCTGTGGGGTACGGACTTTGGCTTAAGGCATCGCAGAAGGAAGGCATCTAGAAACAGGCTGAATCGGATCATTAGTATTATTAGAGGATTGGATTGTTGCCACTATTTGACATAATATAAGAGCAGCCAGTCCCAGATGTCAGCAATTCTAGTCAAGGTAACTCCCTCCGTCGTAATGTATACCAACTCATCTCGAATAAAGCACCTGTGGCAGCGTATAACTTATACTTTGACATCACAAACGAGGTAATAAGAACTACTGGTTGCACTAATTTTCTATTGGCTGAGGACTTTAACATCCCTGAAGCGAACTGGCAGCCACAATCGGATTCCAATTTGTATGTACTGGTACATCCTTCACTTGCGACCAATTACGTAACTTTATGACTATACATAACGCTTTTCAATATAACACTATACAAAATACCCATAATAGAATACTGGATTTATATATCACTAATATAAATGGTTGCTGTACTTTCCAATCTCAAAATTTTATCTCTGTTCCTGTAGATTCCCATCATCCGCCGTTTTATACAATTATTCCTTTCACATCTACGACTACCCCCATGAATCGCCAACGTATAAATAAATACAACTTTTTTGGAGCAAATTATGAACCAATAAATAATGAATTGAATACTATTCAATGGGATAACTTAATCAGAGATCTATCAGCGGAAAATTCAGTTAATTTATTTTATGAAAAAATATACAACATTGTAAACACGCATGTCCCTTTAAGTAAACCCAGATCAGTGAGATATTTGGTATGGTTTAGCCCATCACTAATACATATTTTCAAAAATAAACAAAGAGCGTGGCAAAAATGGAAAGTTTATAAAAATACCTCTAGTTATGAAACATTTTCAGTGTTCAGGGCTAAATTCAAAGCAGAAGTTAAGATATGTTACAAATAAAAACTTTTTTGCAAAAAAATAAAACCGACTTCCATATCAAAACACTACAAAGCCAAAAATAATTTTAATTTCGGTAGTCGGTGTTATTGGTTTTGTATTTTCTTTTTTCACACCGCCTTCCGAAATTAAAATTATTTTTGGCTTTGTAGTGTTTTGATATGGAAGTCGGTTTTATTTTTTTGCAAAAAAGTTTTTATATTCGCGCTTTTTAGTGGGTCAATTAGTAATTAATCTAGTTATAAAAGCCAAAATGTCAACTACCAAAAACTAAAAAACGCGCGAACAAAAAACACAATGCAGAGTGAACGAAAAGATCATCAATGTAAATATTTTTTTTAGACTTTCGTTGATTTTTCAGAAACCGCTTGTCCGATTTCGATAAAATTTTCATGGGACCATTTGGAAAGTATACCCTTTCCAACAAAAAAAAAGAATTTTTCAAATCGGTTGGCAAGCGACGGAGCTATGCCCGAACAAACATAAAAAAAAAAAAAAAAAAAACAAACAAGCATCCGAATTGAGAACCTCCTCCTTTTTCAGAAGTCGGTTAAAAATAAATGAAGTGTGTAGAGGACTCCATCCGAAACAATTGTAAGTACTTTTGATAATACATATCTAACAAAAAGGTAAAGGCCGGAATTCCATCGACTTTATCATTCAATAGCCAAACATCAAATGATCCCGAAAAAAATTGTGGTTTGTTTTCTTCCTTTTTCCATTCTGTTTATAAACCATCCACCTTAACGCCCAATTGGTTGCCCCCTGTTAACATTTCAGAACAATGTAATATTTTAAATAATCTCATCTTTGACATCGACACGGTTTGTAAAGAATTAAAGCGTTTAGATGAGACTAAGGGACCAGGACCGGATATGTTACCAGCGGTGTTCCATCATCGGACTACGAGACAAACGGCGAAACGCCATCGTTTCATGGTGGACATCCCACCCATACGCACTAAACGTTTTGGGAATACTTTGATTGTGCGTATGGCTAAAGAGTGGAATTCCCTGCCGGAGTCTGTGTTTCCTGATCGCTATAACCTGGGAGTATTTAAGTCAAGAGTGAATACGTAACTTCTAGGCAAGCGTGCTTAACATCAGGTGAGATGGTGGTCAAACGCGAGCCTATTATCAATAAAAAAGCATGCTTTTTCTATTGTGATTCCTCAAAGAGTTATCAGCAATTGTGATGGGGCCCCATAGGGTCATTGCCTGCTGGGGTTGCGGGAATGTTCTATCGAGATTCCATCCTCTGATTTTCCCACCCGGAAAAAAGTTTTTTTCGATTGTTAGTTTATCTCCATTCCATTCTGTTATTCAAGGTCAAAAACACTGGTCTATCGCAAATATCTTGTTGTATCCTTCATGCTTGTCTTGTCTTGTTCTGCTTCCCTGATGGCCCAAGTCCGCGGCTGTACTAAAACTATACTCAGTGCATTTGCAGATCAGTAGGATTCCCCTATGCTGCAAAGGTGGATGCAGTTTCACAAAGTGTCGGAATGTTTATGTCTGTATTTACTAACACCTAGATCTTAAGTAAAATTGTTACACTATTTTTGGTATAGAGGAGGACATTACCGAGTAATTAATCAATATTTATTACGTTATAGAAATATATATCTAACGGAGCGGATGCTTCTACTTACCTGCGAGGTAGTTAAACCCGGAAGTTTGCTTCCGGAATTCACAAGAGTTTACCCTCATTTTGTTGTCTTACTAAATTTGATATTGATTCAGAAAATGTATACAATTTAACGGTGTATTAGTTCTTGTATTACCTATGCGTATTAAAACTAAGAGAGTATGAAATGACCATTCAGTTTTATTTTGTCACCCTTATGTTTATTGTATGTATTCAGGTAACCATAACATCGAAAAAAGCTCGTAGAAAATACAAGACCTGTGTATAGCCAAGCAGATTAAAGAACATAATGTACTTTTTTGACAATCATTTGAAATTGATTGCAGACATATATGTGACACAAATAAACGTTTTTTTTTAGATTTAACACTTTTAGCTTTTCTTGTACTATTATAGATATCCAGAACTGGCTCGGTGGCTTAGTGGTCGCAAGTAAGACTTCTGACCAAGAGGTCTTGGATTCGTTTCCCGAATAGGTCAAAAAGTTTTCTGTTACAGATTTTTCAATTAGTCAACTTTCGGTCCACTAGCTAGAAGTGTACGCCGTGTCTAGGAACGCATGTTAATTCGTTGTTCCTGCGTCTGATCTGCCTCGCCTCGTCTCGTCGCATTGCTGTCCCATCGGGCAGTGAAAGGAAAGGACTAGAGAGCACACCCGTCCCTGCTGAAATCAGCCGCTGGGGATGAAATCGGTCAGGACTAATATTACTATAGCAATCCAGATACGGACTCGCTTTATGTGAGAAATATATTTTTTTATATTGACATTTAATTTGATAGTTTGACATTTTATAACAGGATAAGTAGTTCTCACTCAATCACCTATGTATTTTTCTTTTAACTATGTTTACTGGTATTGTTCGGTCCGACGTGAAACAGAACGCACCTTTGGTTGGCAACATTAGTTATCTGTGGGCTTGACATAACCTTTTCACTTGACAGATAGACTTTGCTTCCTTGTTGAAAAATGTCCGATTGGGACCTGTTGAGTTAATTATAATTGGTAAAATATCGTTTGGAATCGCGTGTTGAAACCGATAATTGGGTCGCGAGTTAACTATTGTTTGAAGTTGTAATCCCCATTTGACGAAAACCCCGGGATATTTATGGATTTATCGCCGGGTTGATGCCATCGCGTGGCACGCGCATTTGTTGGAAATAAGTAGTGATAAATAGCTTCAATCCGGTGCGAGTTAGGGCTGTGATGCTGATCTGAACCGCGCCATCTGGAGACTGACGCCTTGTGACCGTTCAGAACACTTGACTCACATCACACTTTCAATTACTCACCTCATATTTACATACATACCACACTTGGGCGTGACCTAGGAAGGTCGAAGTTGGCGGACCCAGCACAGAAGGTTAGTGGTTAGAACTGTTATTTGTATGTATGGTTTGTAGGCCGAAGAGCCTTTTGTTTATTGTTGTTGAAGAGCAACGTTAAGCTCCACGTATCGTGGACAAGTTCGGACACACTACTATCGTTGGCTGGCCAATTGTAGTCCTGACCATTTGGTAGCAGAAGCGTGGTCTTATAAGATCCACTGGTTTAATTGGAAGTTTTGAATATTGTTGAAAATAACTTAATAAGTTTGAATATTGCTTTGTCAGCCGGGCTCAAATAGCACTTGTAGTTTGTACTGTAATTTGTAGTGCTAGCCCCTTGGTATTGAATTGACAAGTAGGATTTATTTGTGAAATTAGGAATTATTGGTTGTATTTGGTGCATAGTTTGGTATTTGTTGCAATTAATAATTGAATATCACTGATCTGAATTTGAAAGGTTATCTAAATAATAATTACACATAGTCTAACATAATAGGACTTGAATTGTGTGTATTGGTTATTGCATTTGTGGTACTTGTTGGACTGTGTTGATAGAGATTGTCCGGCTCAATATTATACAGTCAATTGTTGTGTTTATTGATGTTATTGGTGTGATCCTGCACAATATATACATTGAATTGTTATTTATTTTGTAACTAGCCATCTGTGCCAAGCTAGATTCATACTTGGAATAAGTACAGGCTCGGATTTGGACTTGAAATAATTGAATTTAAGTTTTTATTTTGGTGAAATTATTTGGTCGGCTAACAAGTCATTGTTGTTTGTTTAGTTAATTTTAGCCTGTTGTATTAATATTTGATTGTTGCAATGGCCTCATTAAGGGCAGTCAGGGAGGCTGCTGCCGGATTGACCTCACAGTTGAGATGGTTCACATCGGCAGCTGCAACGGTTGAGCGTGTAGAATTGGAAGAGCTCACCCTTGCTCGGTATGGGCAAGTGATTGAGAGGATGAAGTCAGCTGATGCTGCGCTCACACGCTTCAGCGAGTACAGCATGGACGTGGATTTGGGGGTGATGGATCAGACAGCCCGCGATAGGATTTTGGGTGACTATGACCAGATTGTCCACCTGGGGGATGTCATATGTCTACGAGCGCGGGAAATTTTGAAGAGCCGGGTGCCTGATGCGGCCAAGCCGCAGACCCCCGTTGTTGCAGGCCCTGGACTATTGAGTAGGCTGCCCACCCTGGAGCTGCCACATTTTGACGGCGGCTTGGACCACTGGCTGGGCTTCCTAAATCTCTTTGAGAGTCTTGTCGATGCACGCTCGGACCTCGGACCTGCCCAGAAGCTGGCCTATTTATTGTCTGTCCTGGAGGGCGAAGCAAGAGCCTTGGTGCAGCACTTGCCGGTGACGGATTCCTCTTACCCGACCGCTCTGGAGCTTCTCTCCCGACGGTATCAGAACAAGCGCTGCCTGGCTGATGTGCACATCGACCAGATTTTGGGGCTACCGGCCATTGCCTGCACGTCAACGTTGCGCACTGACTTGCTGAACCCGTTGGTCTCAGCGACCAACGCCTTGAGACGCTTGGAGTTACCGGTGGAACATTGGTCCTACTTGTTGGTGCACATAGTGCTGCAGTTGGTCCCCGGGGAGCTGAGGTCACGTTTTGAGCAGAAGTATGGTGGGGATAGTGCCACCCATCTTCCCCCCTTTGATGACCTCCTCAAATTTTTGGAAGACCAGTGTCGGTTTTCGGATACCACTCGTGGCGCCACGGGGTCACCCCCACTACCTTCTCAGCCCAGAGACCAGGGACGGACTAGGGCTCGGGGGCCTGTTGATGTTCCCCCCGCCCCCCGTTTTGTTGGCGCCCGGAGTCCTCGGGCTAGGGGGCCTGTTGATGATCGCCCCGCCCCCCGTTTTGCTGGCGCCCGGAGTCCTCGGGCTAGGGGGCCTGTTGATGATCGCCCCGCCCCCCGTTTTGCTGGCGCCCGGAGTCCTCATCATTGTGACTTTTGTAAGGCAGCGGGGCATGTCATGGCGCGTTGCCCGGCCTTTTTGAATTTGCACGTAAGTGCCCGCCGCCGAATTGTCAACGCACGCCGTTTGTGCTTCTCGTGCTTGGGGGCCCACTTTCATCGGGACTGCCCCGACCCCCGCCCGTGTAGAATTTGTGAAGGGTCCCACCTTGAGATTTTGTGCGCCAACGCAAACCGCTCCAGCAGACCAGCTTTTGAGGGGGCTTCGCGCAGGGGGGGGTACCCCAGAGACGAGCACCGGGCTGAGACCCGCAATTCTGTACGCCGCACTCCACCCCCCGCGCAAGTTGAACGGGAGCCCCGCGAGCGCCATTTGGTCTCCCCTCGTCAGGGAGAACGCGCATTGGCTGCTAGGCAGCAGTGGCCGGATCGGCGCCGCTGCCTTTCCCCTCCTTTGGCGGAACGTCCCCGGTTGGAATCGCGCCCTCCGCCATTCGGGCATTCGATGGGATGTGCCCCTCCAGTGATGGCGAGCGGCTCGGGACACCGCGCGGACGAGTATTTTGATTGTTGGCCTCGTCGTGAACGAAGGCAGCCTGGATGCGGCGATCGGTCGCCGCCCAGGCATCACTAAGAGATTGACGCCTGCCCCGCTAAAGGACCCCCCCGATCAAGACGGTTTTGTTGCCAACGGCCTCGGTCAAGGTCTGGGGACCCTTGGGTGACTCGATTGTGGTCTGTGCCATTTTGGACACGGGAGTCCAGGGTTGCCTTTTGTCGTCTTGGTTAGCGGGACAGGTTGGCCTGAAGGTGAATGACCTTTCAGGCAACATTTGGGGAATTGGCGAAACGGCTGTCACCACTGTTGAAGGAAGGACCTGGTTTGAAATCACCCTTGTGAGTTGTCCGTACCCTAAAATTGGTGCTCCTGCCCTTGTTATAACTGAACTTGGTTGGGACGAGCCACTTCGGGAATCCCTGTTGGAGGACGGTTGAGGCACTCTAGCCTTCCTTATGGGGCCCGTCACCCCCTTTTGTTGCCCAAGGAGGGCCACTTGGTTCAATTGTTGGTGACTGATCGTCACACTAAGAACTCGCATGCCGGTTGCAATGCGCTGTTGGCCATTCTGCAGCGAGAAATTTGGATTTTGTCGGCTGATCGCGTCAATGAGGCAAGGCCCTTTGCTGGCGTCGTAACGGATTTGTTGGTCCCCTTTTGTTGAAGACGTCCACCCTTCGTAATAGTAAGATTGTTAAGGCTTATTTGTGTGTTTGTCTGCCTGTCAACCAAGGCAGTACATTTGGAGCTGGTAACCTCCCTCTCGACAGAGGCCTTTGAGGCAACTTTGGAAAGATTTGTGTCTCGCCGTGGGTTACCTTCTTGATTAGGTCTGATTGCGGTACGAATTACAAGGGTACAAGTAACTATTTGAAGGAGGTATACGCCTTCCTTAGTGAGAGCCAGGTTGACATTAGTAATAGTTTGGCCCGCCGAGGGGTCACTTGGTTGTTTGACCCGCCAGCCTGCCCCCATTGGGGGGGTATTTTTGGGGCCGCGGTGAAAGCGGCAAAGGGACGCTGGCGGAGATTGTTGGGAGACACCGTTCTCACCTTTGAGGAACTAGCTACGGTATTTGGCCGCATTGAAGCTGTGTTAAATTTGCAACCTTGTCAAGACTCCCAATTGATTAGCGGACGGGTAGGCCCGTCCGGGGGGGGTAGATGTTGCGTCACAAATGTATTTTTGAACGATCTTTGGTGTGGCAACATTCTATTCTCTTTTTGATGTTGACACTTGACAGATTGACTTTGCTTCCTTGTTGGAAAATGTCCGTTCTTGGGACTTTGATTTAATTGTAATTGATAAAATATCGTTTGGAATCGCCTGTTGAAACCGATAATTGGGTCGCGAGTAACGATTAGTTGGAATTTGTAATCCCCATTTGACGAAAACCCTGGGATATTTCTCGGAACATATCGCCGTATTGCCTCACCGCGTGGCACGCGCATTTGTTGGAAAAAAGGAGTGATAAATAGCTTCAATCCGGTGCGAGTTAGGGCTGTGATGCTGATCTGAACCGCGCCATCTGGAGACTGACGCCTTGTGACCGTTCAGAACACTTGACTTACATCACACTTTCAATTACTCACCTCATATTTACATACATACCACACTTGGGCGTGACCTAGGAAGGTCGAAGTTGGCGGACCCAGCACAGAAGGTTAGTGGTTAGAACTGTTATTTGTATGTATGGTTTGTAGGCCGAAGAGCCTTTTGTTTATTGTTGTTGAAGAGCAACGTTAAGCTCCACGTATCGTGGACAAGTTCGGACACACCAGTATCGTTGCGCTGGCCTATTGTAGTTCTGAACAGGTATAGTTATGTTATTTTGACATTTGGAATTTATGATTTTAAGCAATAGTAAAATGATTATTTTAATTTAATTTTATATGGTTCATGGACCTGTAATAAATGAATTTTATTTATTTATGCAATCTCAAAGCAAGGACCACTATTGAAGGCGTCAATAGTCTAATAGATAAGGTGTCGGACTTGGGATCGAGAGGTCCCGAGTTCGAACCCCACCCATTACCTACACTATTGCCGTGAATCCACTCCAGACACAAGCATATTTAGCTTAGTTGGAGGGGATAACAAGATTACTAGTAATGTGAATGCAACACACATTGCTAGATATCTTTTTTTTCAAAAAGGCGTGTATTTATTTAGACCGAATAATACCGCATGATGATTCAAATGGATTCACTAGTACGTCATTGCTACTGTTATTATACTTTATAACACGACGCCTTACGTTATCTAACAGATTGTATGAGTTACAACCACATATAAGCATCAAAAGACACACACTAATGTGTCAAACCGCCTATACAACGTGTAAACCACATATCTATCCAAAAGGGCTGAAGACAACATCTGGTATGGAGTCTCTATGCACAGTTTCAGCTCAAAATAACTGACTCAAAGAATTGATACCAAATTATCGGTTTCATATATTTCTTGAATACCAATCATAACAAACGTGTCACAGCACTACGAGGGTCAATAACTTTCCACGTCACTTGCCAATAACACGATACTTCTCTTCGTTCTTCTTAATTTGAAAAACTCGGTCTCTGGTATCAATGTATTGAAATTTCTAATAAGCTCCACACATGTAGACATAGGATTACAAAACCCTTGCCATATCGTTTGTTATAATCCAAAGAAGCCGTGCACTCGGTATGTATATACCCTTTAAATTACACGTTGTATAAACCCGCACCAAGAACGGTTAAGTAGTAACCAGCCTTAGTGTGCTGAACTTCGAGTGGCCCTACGAAGCCACACTCGCAGCTTAGAAGGCACAGTGGTCGATAGCCCCGCAGTCACCATTGTAGTCATGAACTTGAACTGAGCGGAGGCCTCGTCGCCCTCAGGAATAGCGAGCTAGGAAGTTAAAGGATAGGATAGCCCCGCAGTCCATACCTAGGACCACTAATAGGTATTACGTCACTCTAACTTTGTTTGCTAAAGTCTGTCAAGTGTTTGAAGTAAAGTAAATAAACCCTTATCTGTCATCCAACGTTGGTTTTATTCCACCGCCACCATTATAACTTTACATTTGCATACCTACTACATCAAACCTGTCTTGTATGCACATTAAAAAAGAGGTTATATATATTATCTCAATTTTTCACCCTATCTGCGAGCAGATGTAACTAACAAGATTTCGGTGCGAGAGGTAAATAGAGCTATACATGACGTAAAGCGCTGTCACTTTTTATAGCAAGAATAATACATTTCTTACACAAAAAAAATAAATATTGAAATTCAAATCAATGTCAAAAACTGGTCATGCTATAAAGAAATCAGAGGTTCAAACCACATTTATGACTCAGCGGGTGTAGTAGTGTAACGATTCACTGACCCGCTGTGTATCGCGGATTCAATTCCCGTTCTAGAACAAATGTTTTTTATGGCGTATAAATGTCCTGGGTCTGCGTGTTTGTAAAACATAATCACAATAGACGAGAAAGTCCTAGACTGTGTTAATGTTGTTGAAAATAAATTAAATCACTTACTGAAATATATTTAAAATTAATGCAACAGATAAGAGGATAATCTAGAACCCATTTAAGCTACACAAAGCAAAAGCACGTAGACACTTTAAACTTGCAAGTGTTTTAAAGAGACGAATTGCTTTTCCACTGGGCCAGAATTGGGCACACTAGCCTGATTTCCTCAATCTAATCGACCCACTCTCGGAAACAAATTACCGATACGTGCTAAAGTATTTTCGACAGAATTTATCTTTGTATTTATTTTTCTTATTTGTATTGGATCTAGATGCCTTAAGAGCTCATTCAATCTTAAAAGCGTTTGTGCGTCTGTCTGTCTCTTTGCGATAAACCCAAAAATTACTGAAGAGATTTTCTCGCTAGCTTCACCCATGGATAGAGTGGTTATTGAGAAAGGTTTTAGTGTATAATTTATTAAGGGTTAGTATGAATTAGCAGAATAAGACCGTGCAAAGCCGGGCCGGGTTGCTAATCATCAATAATTCAGGTGTAACATGTCCACTCCGGATACTCCTGGACACAGGACGCTGCAAGATCGACCTATCCGGGATATACCACGATATTTTTGTTATATTGTAATTACAATATTTATCTGTTGTATAAATATTTTAACATGATGGCACGCAGATTTGCTAGGTGTAGTTTAGATGTAAAGATCACTCTGTTTAAAGCATAGTGCCAAACTCTCTACACCTGCAATCTGTGGGTCAACTACACGCAGCGGGCCATCAACGCTCTCCGAGTACAATATAATAACGCGTTCAGGGTGCTGGTGGGGCTCCCACGCTGCTGTAGTGCGTCTGCAATGTTTGCGCATGCGCACACAGACGGCTTCCACACTGTGTTGCGGCGCCGCATCGCCTCGCTGATGTTCCGTACGCGTGGGAGCACCAACACCATCCTGAACGTGCTCAGCCACAAGCTAGACAGCCCCCTTCTGGGACACTGGGTTCAAACACAAGTGCGCGTGCCCGGTGCCCCAGAGGGAGGCAAATACTTAAATTAAATTAATGTGTATTAAATGTGCAGTAAATTAAATTAATAGATTAAATTAAATTAGTAGATTAAATTAAATTAATAAATTAAATTAAATTACGTCATAATTTATTTTATTCGATGTGTGTGATGTTTTTTTTTTTTTAAGATGAATTGATGATGATTTTGAAGATGTATGGACCCAATGTCTGAAATAAAAAGATTTTAACTTTTTATAACAACAAGATTTTAATAACAACAGGTGTAATGTGTTGGTCTTTAATGTTAACACGTTCGCTGACAGTGAGCACTTACACTGACACCACATTACGACAGTAGAATTTTCCACGACGTACTCTTAAAAATAAGTGGCCCGTCCCTCGACGTACTGTCATAAAGCACTATTTTAATTTCCCGCCTAACGACGTACTGTCAGCAAACGTGTTAAGCAACGCTCTCCATGGCTGGTCCTTGGGTGGGTTAACAAATTGAGATATTACGAAAGGATGTCTATTCATTGATCCTGGATGTCTTTTGTACATTTTTACCAGTCAGAGATAGTCAGAAACCAGACAAAGTGACGCCAGTCTTGTCAAGAGGTATCATGTTAATCAGTTACCGGGTTCTGGTAGTCAGATTATCGACCCATGTACCGAAAATGCTGGTAATCAGCTGCGGCCGGTAAGATTGGAACTGACCTCGACAGTTAGGAAAAGGATAAAAAGATAATTTAATACCTACACACTAAATATAAAAATATATAATATGTTTACTTCAGCTATGGCTATATTCACTCGTATCATCTAATTTGTTTTTTAAACGTTACCCCAAACTTATAATTTCTACCGTATCAGAACACTATTTGTAGACCATACAAGCATTTGTTCAAAAGCGGGGATCAAAACCTACGACACACAGCGCAGCTCCTAATCGTACAACCGTTGTACCGGGTCGTAATTTTTTTATTTATTATAGTAAAAGCAGAATATCATTATTTTAATTACAAAATTACCAGCACCCAAATTAATTGGATAACACTGTAAATGAACAAGCAAAATATCTATAGTATTAACTATTTTCAAATAATCGCCTCCGTTATGAAAGAACGCCACATTTTAAAAGGTTTTAAAAAGAAATCTCGCTGCACAATTTGCATGGACGGAAAAACCTGTTGCTTGATTTTGCAAAATGTGATATTTTTATATGAATACCATCGGATTTTTTCCTATTTTCCATTACCTGGGGTACAAAGAGGCATTGCGTGAGTGCTTGGATGTATAGTATATGACCATCACACCTCCAAAATCTGAATGCAACTTTAAAGCAGTTTTTATGTAGTTATTCATTTGAACTACTGGTCGATTCGTCCATAATATATATAACTTAAGGCTTTTATTATTAAACAAATTGATACATACAATAAAACAATAAAAAAAGTGTGTCTGTACATTGTACATATTTACAAGGGAAAATTTTGAGGAAGTTTAGAAACATTAATAGAAGAAGAATTCAAAATAAAATTTTTGTCTGTTTATCTATTTGTACACGCTAATCTCCGGAACTAATAGACGGATTTGAATGAAACTTTTATTTTTATATAGCTAAGAAGTGTGGCCAGCATATTTTGGGATTATAATAGATTTCGGAAACTGGAACACCTGATGCAGAACTTAAATGCGAGCGACGCCGCAGGCAGAAGCTAGGCTCTATATAAACTTTAACTGTGCCCTATTTAATGCTGCACCATCCGCGCTACTTTCACAAAAGGAGGTTCAAAGGTTTTGCTTAACGTATAATATACAGAGTTGATACGACAGAGCGGCATTAAATTACACTACGTATACTATACGTGTTTAGTGTTAATTCGATACAGTTAAAAAATTTAAAAGAGCCAAAAAAAAAATTTTTTTTTTTCAAACAATCTAAATAGCTTACAAGTCAGAGTAAAACGCAACCACCCTTTGTAAATAAATGTGAATGACCTTAAATACCTAGGTAACAGTGTTACCTAGGTATTTAAGTTGTACCTAGGTAACAAAGGTAGCGCGGCGTGTGTTATCTCTTGTCTTGGTTAGATTTATTGCTTTGATGCCCCTTGCATCTCATCAAAATCATTTGCGACTAAACTACTTCTCCTATTTAATTGATTTTTGGTACAGAGCTTGAAAATTGTACCTAGTATACGCAGTTTAAAGGAAAGCCCCTCAGTCGTATCAACTCTGTATACATAGCTGGCTAGCCTGGAACTAAACATCGAGATCGAACTAAACATATTACCTCAATAGAACTGAAGTGGTCTATGACACAAAATAAACATTTTGAAATAGCAAATGAAACGCGATGCACGAAGTTACTGTACTTATAAATGTAAGTTATATTGCTGATAAAAATATATGGCAGCTAAGGAGATAACTTAGCCATCCTTATGTAAGTAATTTACGTGATAAGTAGGATAATAAACAAGCCCATAAAATCAATAAATTCTAGTGTTATTTTGGTGACGAAATGACACAGACCACTGTACAGTACCACGAGTTAATTATTTGTATTTATATTCAAAACTGCTCATAGATGAATTAGCATGAAAATGTTACTTAGACCACTTTAGTTTCAGGCTAGCAGGCTGTTGTTCCCAGCTCTAATTTGTATATCTTTGACAGTCGCGTTAGTCGTTACGGTTAGTCAGAAACCACAGAATCTGGGACCAGTCTTGCAAAGGGGTATTATGTTACCCAGCTACTTGGTTCTGAACGTCAGACTAGAAGCTGACACCGAAATAATTGGGAAAAGGCATCAGATGAGTAAAATTTTATAAAGTGGCATGATTTTTAGATGACTTAAGTATCATTTTTGAAACTGGCCTACAAACTGAAAATTTGTAGGCCAGACAAATCTTCTCAAGTCAAGTCAAAATATAATAATCAAATATCACTTGGTGAGTAATGAAATTCCTTAATCCTATGTAAGTACTTAAACTAATTACAAAGTTGGTTCGTAGCATCGAAGCTTATACGTCCAAAACTGACGTGGAGAACTTGCCGCAGCAATTCACGAACACGCAGTCGACCCTGCTCGCCACACAACGTAGGATTAGGTTGAGGCTGGCCCGTACTCGGCGCACCAGGGAAACATCGTCGCATAAGAACAATCGACGCGAGATTCAGCAAACATCCCTGATGCGCTACAGAAGCTGGGCAGCCCCATCAACGCCTAGAACGCATTATTATATTATGATTATAATGTACGTCTTTAGAGGATGTGGCATTGTTATACCTTTATATCTTAATAGCTATACTCCAGGTTAAATTGATGAAAAACCAAAAATAAATGTAAATCGGTTAAGTGGTTTAGTTTTCTCATACACATTTTAATCCTCTATTTCAACCCTTCTAAAATTGTGCCAGGGTCTTCAACTATTTTCATTCTAAATTTTATCCAATCGGTGCTGTGGTTTAGCCGCGAAAGCGTAACAGACAGACAGACAGACATAGATTTTCGCATTTATAATACTTGCTTCTGCCCGCGACTTCGTTCGCGTGGGAGGGTTTTCCCGCGTACATTGACCCCGTGAAAATTTTGGAATATAAAGTAGCCTATGGGTTATTCCGGGATTTCAAATTGTAACAAATATCCTCACAAACTTTTGCATTTATAATATTAAGTAACATAATATGAATAGCATCAGTACACTATAGTCCATACTAAACCAAAAAAACCAGTTTCTGCCAACACGCAATATATCCTTATAAAATCAGAATCAGAATAAGAGTGTATTCTCTTTTAAAATTATTTGTAGCCATGGCCATCCATCATTGAACAGCGGTACACACAATGGTCCATTATGGGATATTCGGAGCGGCCGGTGACCCGTCGTCATTAGAGCCCGACGCTCTCGCGACTGCAAAAAGTTTTCCTTCATAAAACAGAGGAAAGAGTGGAATGGTGTTGGATTTATATTTTTTGGTGTATAATAAAAACTATTATTGTGTATCAACTCTAAGAACTAATTTTGCAAAAATATTGTAATTAGAAATAATATTGCGTTTATTGCTGCAGCATTAAATACTTGCAAAGACAACAGTAAAACGTTATTCAGCAAATTTTTAGAGTCTATTATTTTGTCTGCTTAATAATACGTTCCAAAAAACAACAAATTTATTAAAAAAATAGCGAAATTATGTGGAAAGTATATTTTTGCCCAAATAAAAATGACTAAATTACTCATTACCCCCTTAGATAAATATTAAACACTTTATTAAGTAGGAACTTGAATTTCTTACATTATTAAATTACTAATTAATAATAATTACATTAGTACTTTATTGCAGGGGAACATAAGCAAAACCATAAAATATAATAATTATTTATAATCTAAAAACTAACTAACTAAATGCGATAGCGAAGAGTTTGTTCGTTTGCACAGCCGTTACGTATACATATATCGCCGAACCGATTCTGAGGATTTTCTATACACATGTAGATTGAACCCTCGACGTATATATGCAACTTTAATGCGAGCAAAGCTGCGAGATAAACTATCTTAGGTTAGTGTAATTAGTGTTAGTTAGTGTAATTTCTTAAAGGTTAGAAAGGGTTGCGTTAAGAAAGGGGCATGCAGCATACCCCATTAATGTAGTAGTTATGCCACAGATACTATGCCTATTGAAAATATCAAAAAACTAAGTTAAATTCAAATAACATTGATAACACGATCATTCATTTTTAGGGAGTTGCCTAGAATTATTAGGGAGTTAGATATAAACTGATTAGACATTATATTTTATCATTTTCTGGCTCGACCTTTGTCCCGTGAGGCTAAAATGATTTACACATTAGTTAATATTTAAGGTTTTTGTTTAGTTTAAGTTGTTTTGTGTTTTTGTTAGTAATTTAAGATTAGTTTGTGATGGGGCTAACATGAACTGTGTTCAAAAGCCCTTTAAAATAAAGATTAAAAAAAGTATTACTGCTTGCTAACTTGCTAAATGAGTAAAAATGAATGTAAACAACGACATAGTAACTGTTTAACAATTTGTTTCAGAACGAATTAAAAAAACAAGTGCCAACAACGACTCCATACCACCTTTACAGTCGAAACAAACGCTTTCATTTCAGCACGTTTTCGTCTGCTGTCGAAACTTATTTGCATAAGTAAAACTGGGAAATGAAGCGACAAATGCACGACTCCCAAGTGAATCTTTTCGTTGACGGTAATCTCGTTATATTGACGAGTGTGTATCAATATTCCGATGTTAGTACTTCTAGTACGAGCTTTGCATATCAATGTAACAAATATAGAAACATGATAGCTTCTTTATCAAAGATTAAAGAAGATGAAAGAAAAATTTAAGCGTCATTAGCCTAATAACCCACAATGATAACCCACATTGCTAGTTTTCTTTTTTTTTAATTAATGGCTATTAACATAGACCGTATTTATGAAAAGACAATCAGCTTCACATTGAATAATGCTTTTTTTGTTAAATTCAGTAATCCAGCACTTTCCTTTTTAAAAAATCCAAGAAAATATGCTGTTGCATTATCTCATCACTGCCAAACTCTCACATAATTATGTAGTTGTCACATAATCGCATCGCGGTTTTATTGTCAGTTTACACCTTTAACTTGCTAACAACTTATTGGTTTTAACGAAACCAGACCGTATTTTTTAAGGTCACAATATTACCAATATTCTAGTACAGTAGCATAAGGTACTGCAATATCGGGCTCGGAAAAAGACAACACACACGACTTACAGAGAATATTTTCTATAGATGCTGCAGTATTTCATGTCCATAGAATAATTCTTATGAAACTGCGTTGTGAAGATTTAAGTGGGCTGTATGAATAAGTTTACTGACCACAAGTTTAGGTTACAGTACACTGGTAATACAGATTTACATAGTAAATAGTATAGGGCATACTCACTTACGTTCAACTACACTAAGTTAGAACTTATCTATAACAATGCTACGTGGGTGGGGAGTAGAAGAACAGTTAAATTATAATAATGCTATCACAAGTAAAGCAATGGTTTACATCCTACTTCCTTCCTACTTCCTATTATCCTACTAATACTCCCACGCGAACGCAGTCGCGGGCAAAAGCTAGTACTTGATAAAATCATAAATGCCCAATGACGGTATACAGAGAAAGTTCTTTACCTCCCGTGCTAGTCAAGGACTGTGTTACGGCAAGGTAAGATTCTCGCTCATGGAATAATAGTCATAATGTAAACACCTTAAGACACTTTTTACCAAGTACATTTGTTTTGCTGTGAATCATAGATGACTATAACGAGTTACAAGCTTAGCGTAAACAAGTAGTATATGCAAAGAAATCAGACAATGCAACTACTAACGACTGACGAATGACGACGGTGAACATTGTTTGTACGCGTCGCGCGCCGTTCTCCGCTGTCGCCGTCGCCGGTGCCGCTTCCATCGACGTCATCGTTTCGTTCGAGAGGTTTCAGAACACTTCTTGTTTAGCTACAGTCGTAAAAAAGTACCCTATAACTTTCCTCAATCTTCGAACTACTTTCATACCAAACTTTATCCAAACCCACCAATCACTTTGGAAGACAACGCGTATAAACAAACAAACAAACTTTTCGCTTTATAATATTATAGTATTCGTATTAGTTCTTAGAAATAAAAGCTTAAATACAGCCTAAATCCATCCCATTTCTCGTGACGTAGCCACATATTACAGAAGCATTCTATCTTTCATTGTTTGAAAGTGTTTGTTCGGCATGAAGTCACGTCTTGCAATATCGGCGCTCGGTAAAAAGATAAACAACGCTTGTAAGTACACACGTTTCCACAGATTCAAGCAATTTAATACTTTGTAGGTGTAAGCAGATGTTCATAACATATCTATACTAATATAATAAAGCTGTTTGAGTTTGTTTGAACGCGCTAATCTCTGAAAGTGGTAGTTATATTTGGATGAAATTAGGTATGGAAGTACTCGTAGCTTCAAGTTTGAGCATCGTCACCACATTTGCACACGAATACAGGCGTTTATGAACAAAGGCATACGGTGTTTTGTTGTACCTTAAACACTGCGTCAGCTTCTTGCAATTTACTTGCATGTTCCGCAAAACGGCCAGCCGTGTTAACCTATTCTCAGATTACTGAGAGGATAATTTTGTATTTTTTATATGTAAGGGATCATTATCAAGAGACTCACACTAGGTGGAGCGGAAGGGAGCAAAACACTTCTACTCACTAAAAACCCTCCCAGTTCCTTCCACTTGCGCTTGCTTTATATAGTGTTGCGAGACCAAGACGAGACTTAGCCAGTCTTGGTGTTGGTCTTGCGTCAATACACCTGGTCTTGGTCTTGGTTTTGCGCTCCTAGTCTTGGTCTTGAGCAAGAGTCTCGTAATAGTGTTGCAATTAACGATTATCCTATTGATATTTATTAAATGGTACAGTCTGAACTAACTGCAAGACGCATTCCTTAAATCTGGCAGGGTAAGTCTTGGTCTTGGTCTTGCTAAAATTAGGCGGTCTAGGTCTTGAAAAAATGTAAGAACAAGACCAAGACTGCAAGACCAAGATTGATTTTAGGCAACTCTAGCTTTATAGAGTCGTGGCATCTCGTTCCCGCTGCTCCGTCAGCCTTTGGCTCTATATTCCTCAGTCACTGCTGCTGTCTGCTCTTTGAAGCACGTAGAACACGACGCGCTGTTGACCCGGGGTCAATATAATAATAAGGCAATCGTAACAAGAGGTTATTTTTGTCCTTATTTTTATCTTTATGGCATACTATGCCACAAAATTATTTAAGATATTGCCATAGCTGATGTTTCTTCAATATACCTCTAGAAGACGTGCCTTTAAAAAAAGACTTGCCTTTTTTACTGTTTGTACATACTGCAACTTACTATAAATAATTATATTAACCTTTTATTCTGATCGAAATCAAGCAAACAAACATTTGCTTAATGGATGCAATGAAAAATTATGAAATATTGTGTAATGAAACTTTGAACTCAGGTCATTTCTGTTGCCACTTTTAAGCAACAGAAACGACGTAAGTCTGACCGCAGGAAGTGCAGACGCATCGCAAAATGATGTCTTTTCAAGTTGATAATTGTTGACAATGATGACTTTTCGTCAAGAATGGACGACTGAAGAGGAGGGGGATTCAATTAATTCTTCACGCTCAGCTACCAAGCTAACAAATAAATAAAATTTCCCAACAAGCTGTTCAAAATGTATGCTCCGATTATTTCATTCATAATAATAATGTCGCATTTCTGGTTTTAAGCACAACAGCCGTTGACCTCTTTAAAAAGAAGACATAAACTGAAATGCAACTGTGATTCAGCTGTTCGTAATAATATAATATTCTGAATGAATCAGAATTTTGCGTATGGCTCGGTATGAATATTTACGAGGAAATGGCATAAAGCATACATTTTGCGCTTTAATACTTTATGAATGGGATTGGTGTTTTGAGTAATGCATGGATTTCAATAAATTTTTCATCGTTTTTAATATCATTATCGTCATCGTCCAATTCGAAGAGTTTGTGCCAATATATTAACAGCCAGACAGCCAGCATACCTTTTTTTTCTTCTGGGTGGGAAAATCATTGAATAACTTCTCACGCTCTGGGTTAAGCGGAAGGGAGTGTCAGACTTTTACTGACTAAAAACCCACCCTGACCCTTCAACTGCCCGTAAGTTCCGGGGCCGCGGTATCTTGTTACTACATTTCCGCAACCCCGGCGGGCAATGGCTTTATGAGGCCCCGTCACTAATGCTGACAGCTCCTTGAGGCGCGCGTGGAACACGACGCGACGCCAACCCGGGCCTGTTCCTTACCGGAGGTGAGCTACCCCTGTTCACAGTCCGTAAGCCCGCGCCTACTGTGGTCGGAGATCGGACCGTGATCCCCGACGCCCAGGGCGTCTACCACGAGACAGCCAACATACCTAGACACGCGTCTACAATATTCTTCAAGGCTTGCTGAGTTCGTTCTTTGCTGGGCAAACAAACCTCTTGACGTATCGAGATTCTTCCTAGCTTCGGAAACTACGTATATCCATTGGTCTTAGCCGTCATTGTACCTAAATCTTTAACAGTCGTTATGGGAAGTCAGAAACCAGAAATTCTGACACCGGCCTTGCTAAAGGGTATCTTGTTACCCAGCTATAGTGTCGTGGAGGTCAGTAAAGCAGTCGCTCCATGTAGAACCGGTCTAACTCAGTGGTTCCCAATCTTTACTTAATGTAGAACCAATTCCATTTTAATATTGATAGCAGCGACCAAAAGTCGTGAAGAAAAATCTAAGGATAGAAATAAAATATTCCACAACTTCCACAACTTTTTTTTTTTTCACACAACGCCATCTAGTCCCAAACTAAGCAGAGCTTGTGATATGGATACTAGACAACTGATAAACATACATATATATTTCTAAATACATACATATTATAGATAAATTACACCCAGACAAAGAACAAATGACCCTGCTCATCACACAAACATTTGTCCTAGGTGGGAATCGAACCCACGACCTTGCGCATAGCAGTCAGGACCACTGACCACTATACCAACAAACTCATACCTACTCTTTGAAATCAGTAGGATCACAATATTTATACCAGAAACTTAAATTACTTTGCGTCGATGTTACTTTTCAGTTGTTAAATTTGGTATTTGAAATCTTTCGCGGATAATATTTTTACCTTTCACGGACAATTATGTTATCTTAAGTGGACCATCAGGGGTCCACGGACCACAGGTTGGGAATCACTGTTCTAACTGAATGCAGCTGAGTACCTACTAGAACTCAACTTCATCCTGTGAGACTAGAAGTTACCGTGAAATAATTGAAAAAAGGCTAAACAGACAATGATCATCATATAAAAGGGATTTCCAATCATTCATTTTGACAATGAAACGCAGAACGTGTCGCCTCTACTGAATGGTTCATAATCACAAACAAAATAATAAACAAAGTTATCACGTAATGGAATTAAGACTTAATATTATAAGTTAAGACTCTGCTCTCTTAGGACTCCATATTTATTCATTCTTGGCAGCTCACTCAGCTGTTAACAAAAATAATTTGAAGCTAACGTGATTATTGCTTTTGTTACCCTTATCACAGCCAAATAAATAAAGCAAAACCGTAAACAGGCAAACAAACTTAGCGGCATTTATTTGAGGATCTGATAAAATTTAATGATAAATCCTAGACTAGTTTAAACATAGCCTCACGCACTTAAAATTCCTCCACTTCATTCAAAATATCTGTAGTTGCAAAGCGAACTTCAAAATCCATTACCACTAATATTCCCGACCGTTTCACAGCCACTGAACATAAACAGTAATGTAAATAATACCTAATAAATACCCATATACCGCACAGTTGCGTAATAAAGGTAATTCTCTAGTATTTCCACGCGCAACCGAGCTAGTTTCATGTAACTGCCGAGTCAATGTTGCCACGTAATATGTAAGTATAGAAGGCTGACTCCGAACCACAAACAAAACCAATCGCAGGTAGACATAGTTCAATTGTAGTAATCTGAAACTACATACACTCATTTGAAACCCTCGTTTCCTATTAATGAAAACAGTAAAAATGTGTATTTAGTTAATTTCAGAATTTTACACTTGGTAACCGATACATTGTCAGTGAATCTCAAACTTTATTTGAGAGATGCAATCGGTTATTGACAATTTATATTTACGTAACGTGCGCTTAACAATTAGTCAAATTAACTTTACTATAGTTTCAGTTTCAGGAATAGAGCTTAATATTAAAATAGGTATTGGGCATTAATGAATTAAAAAGAGTAAACTAAGTGATTGCCCGTAGTTGGTGCTCAGTCGCGCACAGAACGTCGCGTCGTTGATCACACAGCTCAATAAATTCAGTGTTTTTAAGGTTTTTTGTAATAAATACGCATCAAAATGACTTCTTGTGTAGTAGCTAAACAGTGTTTTAATAACACAATAAGAGACATGGGTCATGGTATCACTTAATACTTTCTTACCTACTACATGCAATGTCATTCCATTCATAATCGCGAACATTCGGCAGCTAAGGCGATTTCGCTCGCACTACAGGGCCGTCTGCTATCTCTGTCCTTGTCTATCGGTAACTGTAGGTTTGGCACTGATGATGACACTGAACACAGATGTGTGAGTTTCCGTGCATGTATTCGTGCGCCGAGCCTAGGTTTACTTATTACCTTATAATACATCAATGGTATTGGGTTTGCTAACCTTAGTATTAGCCAAAAAACAACCAATTAAAAGATTCGGAATTAAGTTAGTTAAGGAGCAGTTACAAAAATGCTAGTCGAGAGTGCGTTTCCGCTCGCTGTAAGCGATGCGTGACTATGTGTGCGTAATTTTTAGCTAGTGTTAAAGACTGACTGAACCTTCTGTACCAATATTTTTTGTTTAACAGCCGAGACAGTGTCGTTACGCTCAACAAAAGGGATTTTATTCAAATAGTTTCCGTCTGGCGCTGGGTTTATATTGAAATTCTTGCGGGTGAAACTGAGGTTTTTTTTAAGTAATTTCAAAGTTCTAACTGTGCCTTGAAATGTTAGTGTGGGGATTTTTCATGTTTTCTAATGTTGATTTTAACCAAAACTGTAATTTAACAGATTGAATTTCTGGATTGAAATCTAGTAGGTACTATACATTTTTTCCAAGATTAAAAAAAAGTATTTTTTGTTATTTTTTGTGTGTCATATTGTTTTGAGATCAAAAAAATCTCGCTGAAATGCAGACTAATATATGTATTTCAGTATAAAACACCTAAAAACTAAACAATTCTCACTTCAAATATATTCCCAAACTGCAGCTAAAACATATACGTCTACATAGGTACCGCAATATGTCAAGACTAAGAATACCCTCCATATTTTGTACGCGCGAAAATTTTCCAATCTACCCTTTTTGTTGGCACATGCCTGTTCAACCGAGCAGCTACAAAAACCAATTCATGGACGTTCTCAATCCAAAATGGAATGCGTTCAGGACACTGTAGACGGTGAGCGATGGAGGCCGAAGCTTCACGATGTTTCGCGAACATTGCCGAAGACGATTTTGTTTTATTCGGACGACATTTTTGAGACATTTAAATTATGTTTCGATTTGTTTCTCTTTATGTGGGTTTTGATATTGATGGAGATAAATATTCTTTTGTTTAATCTCAACGGTGGAAAATTGCTGTGTTATGGTGGAAAAAGGAAAAAAAAACGGTGGAAAGTTTAATGGCACGATTCCTGCTTTTTTATATTTAATTTAAGTCAGCGTGTATGGCGTTTCTAATAATAAAATGCTTACCTTCTTACCTCTTTTTATGGAAATCATCAATTTACTGCATAACATTTTGTTTTTAATTTTTTTTTAAAGAGAGTGTATTCGGGGCAATTTAGCTGTCACGTTTGTCAAGAAATAAAATAAGGGACTCCTCACATTAAAACTTAATGCAATCCTCACATTAAAACTTCAACGTATATTTCAACTTGATAACACTATTATAAAACAAAAACTGTTCACAGTATCATACATCGCCCGCCGTGGTCGCAGCAAAACCTTTTTAATTGAAAAACTTTGCGCCAAAGAGGCTTACTCGAAGTACAACGTAGCTACATAAATATGATACACAGTTTCATATTTTTAGCTTTATTTATGTTTTATTATAGAATTTTCATGACATTTTTTCTTTATCTATTATCGTTTGAAGGTGGTGGGAAAATGTGTAAAACTAGGGAAATTTTGCTGCTCAGAACATTGTTGATATTCAAATACATACCATACTTGCTTCGATCAACAAAATTAATCGAAGCCTACTTGCTATACAAGTTAAACAAATAATAATACACTGCAATACCTGATGTATTACAAAAAATAGTGAAAGAGCTCATTTCATTTCTTAACACTCACGGAAATTCTGTTAATAAACACCACTACCAAAAAATTGGAAGCTCCAAATTTTATAGAGCATTTTGATTTTCGGAGGGAAAATCATCAAATGACCGGCTCTAGTTGGAGCAAAATGCAGTGTCGGACCTCTACTGACCAAAAACCCACCCTGTTCCTTCAGCTACACTCACATTCCGGCGCCGTGATCTGGGGGCACGGTAGTGCCCCCGCCAAGTCGAGCGTAAAGCAATCACTGCCGTACCATCCTTTTCTGGAACCATTTCAGCGTATTTTCAGGCCCCTATTTGGGGACCTCTGGATAGATTTAGAACGCTGAAATTATCGTTATCTAGTAAGCTACCATCACACACTTAAACCACAAAATTTCATGTTTGTAGCTTGTTTATTTCCTAAGTTATGCAAAAGCAAAGTTGTACTATTTCGACATAATTATACACTCACTGATCATCAAAATAGAACTAGTACTTCTCATAAACCTAGAGAGCTGAAATTTGAAATAGATTTAGGGTTTAGTGCCTATATGAAGGGAAAACTATCAAAACTAGGATCATGGAAGATCTGGAGTAACTTATGACCCTGAGGAGAAACCCTAACAGACCAGCCAAACTATTGAAATTATCGACATGCTATGTTCACAAAGTTTATTGAGCGTGGTTTGCCCTTTCTTTTGAAATTAAAAAATTAAAGGTCTGAAGTATCTGATGAAGAACCCTAAGAGCTCAGCTGAACTATGGGAGATATGGAAATTCGCCTTGACAAAAGTTATTCAGTGTGACGAGCCCTTTCTACTGATGTGTATAAAAAATTGAAGGTCTGAAGTATCTGATGAAGAACCCTTAGAGCTCAGCTGAACTATGGGAGATATGGAAATGCGCCTTGACAAAAGTTATTCAATGTGACGAGCCACTTCTTATAAATGAATATGAAACTGGAGTCTGAAGTATGTGAAAATGTCTTAGAAACATTAAAATGTGCTAGTGTCACACTAAGTACTTCAATAAAATAACATAAGCTGGGAGTACCTCCTCATGGTGAAGGTGGAAACAGGCTAAGTCCGCAGTTGACCGGAAAAAAAGAAAAGAAAGATTGCTAATAAAAAAACAACTACACCAAAAAAGAAAAAATACAATTCTTTTAAGAAAACCTAAAATAATGAAAGATATAATTAAGAAACTAATCAAGTAAAAAATTGCTTTCTGCAAAAAGAAGTGAAATCCCACCAAAACATCCTGTAAAAAATTAGCCAAGTCTCGCCTAAGCTGCTTGTTTCTCTATAAAAAGTAATGAAATCTCTAAGCAAAGCGAAGCCAAGTCTAAGGATCTTTACTGCGATTTCTTTATTAATATAGTTAGATTTTATGTGACTTGGCCGTTGACTTCGATGTACTAACTAGTAAAAGTGCATAGAGTATGTTCAACGGCCGGTTACATAAAATCTAACTATATTAATAAAGAAATCGCATTAAAGATCCCTAGACTTGGCTTCGCTTTGTTTAGAGATTTCATTACTTTTTATAGAGAAACAAGCAGCTTAGGCGAGACTTGGCTAATTTTTTACAGGATGTTTTTGGTGGGATGGTATCTTGTTAGAACATTTCCGTAACCCAATTGGCCCAATCAGGCCCCGTCATTTCTCCTGACTGCTTTTTGAGGCGCACGTGGAACACTCGGCACCGTCGACCTGGACCTGGTCCATACCGGACGGTAAGCTATCCTTGCTCGTCGTCCGTAAGGCCGTGCCTACGGTGGCTGGAGATCGGCTCACGATATAGAGCATCACTACCTATTTTACTATAGCAATAACATTTATGTATATTATTGGCGGCCATTGATATTATTAAATATCAACTAACAGAAATATATGAACACAGCCGCCCTGATTTGTCATATCAGTTATATGCTGTAAACACTATTTATTTAATATAGTTTACTAGCATCTGCCCGCGGCTCTACTCGCGTACAAGTATAATAGACAGTATCGCATTATTAGTATGCAGCAATATTAGTATGGAGTATGAATTGTTCGAGCTACAACAAAGGGACAGGGCAATGACCGCAATTGCAATGCTAAAAAGAAATAACTGTAACACCTAAAGAAATTTGTACAACGTTCTACGCCTTAGCAATTCGTACAGGCTAGGAACAACAGGGCGAGGGTTTCGCTGACACTTCGAGTTTAGCGATGCAGCACTTCCTTGCACTGACGCTTGCACGTATTTTAAAAAGAAACTGGGGTGTTTAGAAAAAAACATGGCCGTTGAAAGCCTATATTTTGTAAGAATACATATTCGATTCAATTCAATTCAAAACATTTCAGACTTATTCAGTCCATACAATGTCAGTATTACATTGAAGGAACTTAAAACTATGCTAGTAAATTATACACACACGTAACAATAAGAACAAAAAAAAAATGTAAAAAATGAGAGTCAGCCTACATTATAATGTAGGCTGACTCTCATTTTTAACATTTTTTTTTTTATGAACTTTGATCCATTACCTCCATATTGGACTATGGATGTTTTCAGCAATTACCAATTAATTAATAAGTAGTTACCCTCAAAATGTATATCTATGTAACTAAGTACGGCATCTTAGTGTCTTTTTAACACACTTCAAAAAAAGGAGGAGGTTCTCAGTTCGTCTTGAACTTTTTTTTATGTATCTTACTTCATAACTCACAGACGGCTGGACCTGGATAATTATCAAGTCTAATTATTACATAATTATAATAAAATTATTTTATTACTTTATTATAGGTATACATGTGTAGCGACATCTGCACATAGAGTCGTTGCTTACAATAAACAGTATTTATTTATTTTATGTATGTATCTCGCTACATATGAACCATGCATAGAAATCTTGTATGACACAAGCAAAGTTTATCCACCTATTACTAGCCCGCATACAAATCACCCGATCAGAAACATCGGGCAGCTGCCCACCAGACAAAAAAGTCTGCCTGTCATTGAAAAGGGATGATCATGCAATTTCAATGAAGATTGCAGGACTTTCCACTCTTTTCTAAATAACCACAAACATGTATATAATTATTTATCAAAAATACACATCCAAACTATTCAGCTGGATGACGATATGATTGGCGCAGAGGTTGAGAGATTGGCTATTATGCTACGTGTTGCGAGTTCAACTTCCGCATGCCGCACGGAAGAAATATTTGTATAACCTAGTTGTTCCTGGTCTTGTAGTTTTTGTATGTGAGTTTATGGTTATACGTTTGTGAACGTATCCACAGTACATGGACATTATTTTGTACATTTCAAGCGCGGAGCGATGCTTTTTAGGGTTCCGTAGCCAAATGGCAAAAAACGGAACCCTTATAGTTTCGACATGTCTGTCCGTCTGTCTGTCTGTCTGTCTGTCTGTCTGTCCGTCCGTCCGTATGTCACAGCCATTTTATTCCGAAAATGTTAGAACTGTACATGTGAAACGTGGTAGGTAGATGTATTCTGTAAACCGCTTTCTGATTTTATGAAAAAAAAAAACATTTAAAATAAAGGGGGCTCGCCATACATGGAACTGAAACTGAAAAAATATTTTTTCATGAAACCTATGCGTGTGTGGTATTTATAGACAGATCTTCAAAAATGACATTGAGGTTTCTAAAACCACTTTTTCATAAACTTAATAGTTTAAAAGATATACGCTTCTAAAGTGGTAAAATGTGTGTCCTAACTACTATAATTATAGAGTGGAGAGGGAGTTTCAAATAAATATATTAAATTATATTTACTATAGTTACTACGGAATCCTTCATAGGTGAGTCTGACTCGCACTTAGCCATTTTTTTTAATAATAAAGAATTTGGCTAATTCTGTTATTGGAATACTAAGTAAAAATAAACATTCAACCTAATACTTGAAAAACTTACTTATTAACATTATTTACGACTATCAGTCCTAATTATTCCCTTTACTTAAAGAAAATACAACTCAAATACGAACATTTTCTTCAAAATCTAATTATTTCGAAAGTCCTCCTTTATCATACTACAATAGCTAACATTGAAACAAAGGAAAGCTCTCGTTATGATAAAATTAAGATAACTGTCTCCTGAACAAACAGTTTCTTCTTGTCACACGTATTGTCTTAATTACGAGTTCATGAGTATAATATTAAGGTTGTGGTAAGTTTGAAGTAAGTATACAATTTGTAGAAGTTATTGTAACCTTCCACTTTTTGTGTCCGTTTATTGAATTCAGTCCTGCCAAACTTAATAAATGAAATTAAATATTTATTTTGTAAACTGGTTACAAATAATACATAAATAATCATAAACATCATTTATTTTCTCCACCACATGACACATTACACACTTACATTGATATTGTGGAGAGCGAAGCCTATACTAGGAATGTTATAGGGCTCCAGGCCTCCTAAAGCAAACCAATAGAGGAAAGTATGTTTTTCTATCAAATAACAAACATTTGTATGCCAAATATGAAAAACTTGATTGAAATGTGTGAGAAAAATATGTATAATTAATATACTATAATAATATAATATAATACTAGCTTTTGCCCGCGACTTCATTCGCGTAGGAGGGTTTTCCCGCGTAAAATCCCGATCCCGTGGGAATTCCGGGATAAATAGTAGCCTATGTGTTATTCCAGGATGTAAACTATCTACTTGCCAAATTTGATTCAGATCCGTTCAGTAGTTTTTGCGTGAAAGAGTAACAAACATCCATCCATCCTCACAAACTTTCACGTTTATAATATTAGTAAGAAGATATTTATTGCCAGCTTACAATTTTTCAAATTATAACTAGGTCATCAATTGTGGTATATGTAATCTGGTATGGTATGGTCTGTGTAATGACTGTCAAAGATGAACAAATGACAACCGGATCCGGGGGTATCATACTAACTGTAATAATAACTGTCTAATAGAAAAACCTAATAACAGTTTTTGCCCTACCCCGTCATCGAACCAGAGCCTCCTCGTTCGGCAGTCACGCTTACAACCACTAGACCAATGAAACAGTTAGAAAAGTACTCAACTGTACAGTTAAAGCACCTACATTATGAGAGGAACCGTGATATGAAATCCATTCACGTACCGTCCTTGGCAAGCGTTGCTTACCCTTAAAGATGGTCCCGTGCAGCTGTAATCATTTAGCCTGTGTTACTCCAACTGGTACTGGTGTATAAAGTATCTAAATAAATCGTTACCCGTGGACCCATTACCGGGTCTATGGGTTATTTTAATTACCCGTGGTGCTATAGCATTTGGGATTGTTCCCTACACTTCTGGTTACGTCCATATAAAATGAAAACCATCAGTGACATATGATCCTTGGCAAGCGTTGCTTACCCTTAAAGATGGTCCCGTGCGGGTATAATCATTTAGCCATGAGTTACTCCAACTGGTGCTGTATAAAGTGTCTAAATACACTCGTTACCCGTGGACCCATTATCGGGTCTGTGGGTTATTTTGATTACCCGTGGTGCTATAGCATTTGTGATTGTTCCCTATAATTCTAGTTACATCGATATAAAATGAAAACCATCAGTGACATATGATCCTTGGCAAGCGTTGCTTACCCTTAAAGATGTTCCCGTGCAGCTGTAATCATTTAGCCATGAGTTACTCCAACTGGTGCTGTATAAAGTGTCTAAATACACTCGTTACCCATGGACCCATTATCGGGTCTGTGGGTTATTTTAATTACCCGTGGTGCTATAGCATTTGGGATTGTTCCCTACACTTCTGGTTACGTCGATATAAAATGAAAACCATCAGTGACATATGACAAAGTTTACTCGATCGTCTTACTTCTTACTAATATTAAAATGCGAAAGTTTATGAGGATGGATGTATATGTAGATGTATGGCTGTGTGTTATTACGCAAAAACTTCTGAACGGATCTGAATGAAATTCGGTAAGTAGATAGTTGACATCCTGGAATAACACATAGGCTACTTTGTATCCCGAAATTCTTACGGGATCAGAAAGAAAATATGCCGGAAAACCCTCCTACGCGAACGAACTCGTGGGCAGAAGCTAGTTAGTAAATAAATAAATTCCATCATTGGGAACAAAAGCATATTTACAATAAGCTTTTATCGTCAAAAATGCATATCACCCAATGTTATCACACAGCTCCACTCCACTACCGCATTTCCAACAAAACATGTTTATAGTTCTACTCGAACATCGAACTATAATAACTTAAGCTCTCAGACTTGGAGCTGACTAGACCGAAACTTAGCCTGACACGTGCATAGTTTGAAACTAGTACTTATGATAACGTGTACCTAACTGTTCTTGTTTTGGATCAATGAATTTCAGTATTCAGAGCTCGAGATAGAGTCGGAGCAATAAGATCAAAAGGAGACGGGGATTTCTGGGCCATATTGCAATAAGTTGAGATATGGGGGTAAAAAAAGCGTCATATTTTCCTATTTCTAAATACAAAAAATTTGCGTAATTCACAATCTGCAAGACGAGAAATATTAAAAATAAGTTTTAAGTCATGAATAAAATACGATATCGGTTACTATAATCGATTAATGTGTATGAGTTTAAACAATTGAGTACAAAACTACTTGCACCAGATTATTGATTCAATCAAAGTAAACAAATAAATTACAATTAACATATTGTCAGTAGTTTAAAAAAATAAAATATCAACGTATTATAAAGAATTCTTAAAGTCGATTCTCGTTTACAAATCGATTTATTACTTGTTAATCTGTGCTGACAATTACAGCTACAATATACCTTTTGACAGTTCTAGAATGTCAACAATCACTCGTTTCGTAGTATCGTTTGGTATCGTTTCCAAAGGCCTGAAGGATTAGAACTGTAGAGGAATACGAACGAAACTTAATTTACCTTATACATGAATATTTTAAATGAGTGTGTATCTACAAGCAAGCTTTATATATTGACAGGCCCGTTGGTATAGTGGTCAGTGGCCCTGACTGCTATGCGCAAGGTCGTGGGTTCGATTCCCACCTAGGACAAATGTTTGTGTGATGAGCACGGTCATTTGTTCTTTGTCTGGGTGTAATTTATCTATAATATGTATGTATTTAGAAATATATATGTATGTTTATCAGTTGTCTAGTACCCATACCACAAGCTCTGCTTAGTTTGGGACTAGATGGCGTTGTGTGAAAAGTTGTGGAATATTATTATTATTATTATATTATTATTATTTATTGTAGTATCATTAGAACTTAAAACGGGATATTTACCATGTGTATTTATTGTTTTGAGTTTCCGATATTTCGGCACTGTTGCAAGCGCCATGATCACGGATGAACTGAAGTAATTGCGCGTGGAAGTTTATGAGCAGACAAATCTGTCTACCCTCTTTCTCGTTCGTTTTCTATTAGCGACAGCGCTACCACTGTCACATGTATCACTAAACACTCGATTCTGTTCCCAACACACAAAACTCACCGTATCGACTCGCGAACTTTCTACGGAACTTATTCGGTTTTTACACATTCGAACCACTGGATTCCAGGACCTCGACAGTTGAAACCCATCCTCCCGGTTGAAATTGTCGTATTTGGTAATCTCAATCGCTTCCCTTACCAGTCTTGGTATATAGTGGCTTTCTGTCGAGATGACTTGAGGGTTATGTAACTCAATCCAATGGTTAGATCCTGTGTTTAAAAGATGTTGTGCTATTTCCGATTTTTAAACATCGTTATTTTTCACCGCCCTAGTGTGTTCCGAGATTCTGCAAGCTACGGTACGTTTTGTCTGACCAATGTACGACTTTCCACAGTTGCAGTCCACTTTATAGACAGAGGGAAGTTGTCCTTCGGTGAACGCAGCATCTGAGAGACTTTCTTGAACGGAGTGAAGACAGTTTTTACGGCTTATTTCTGTAGAAATATCGGAAACTCAATACACATAGTAAATTTCCCGTTTTAAGTTCTAATGATACTGTTGGTGACCATGTTAGTTTAAAAACTTATAAAGCTTTATTGCTTTAAAGTAAGTATGTATGTATGTATATACAATATAGTCCTCCTAACCGACTTCGGTCACGTCGGTCAAACTTAGTGGAAATTAGCCAGCTGCGCAGGAGATGTTATGGTGCACGAGTATGTGTGCAGGTACAGGTGCACTCTCTGTTCCTTTTCTCCCATAACCCGACGGCAATCTGACGCAACCGGAGAAAGATCAAGCGTGAAACCAACGGCTTACAGTGCCTTCCCAGTCAAGGGGATATCACACCGCTAACTTTCTAATAGAAATAGAAAAGCTCGCACTTTTTGTACGATCCAGGAATTCTCCGCTATAACAACAACGGGAGGAGTCATATGATGACCCCACTAAAATATAAAAACACCAACGTGGCAGTAAATAAGTACACAGTACAGTTAAAGTAAGTGAACAGATCACCTACATTAAAGCAGTTGTCCCACCGCCGACGATGAACGAGTAGCGAGTAAAGCTAGCATCTGAAATCGAGTTGGCGAGCAGCGAGTGTGTTGTTCCGATAGTTCAGTCGCTGAGCTATCATCTGGTTGGTGAGTGCAGCGTGAGTTCTGACTGCCAAGTGGCCGCTGAGCGAGTATTATCTTTGACAGCTCTTGTCGCTCAGCGACGGAACTAATAGAGCGAGTACTCGCCGGCAGTGTAAACAGTAAGCAATCAACTATTAATATATGCATCTCTCTTGTTTACACAGAAAGTATATCTATTGTACGTTTCACCCATACGCACAAAACGTTTTGGGAATACTTTAATTGTGCGTACGGCTAAGGAGTGGAATTCCCTGCCGGAATCTGTGTTTCCTGATCGCTATAACCTGGGAGTCTTTAAGTCAAGAGTGAATAGGTTACTTCTAGGCAAGCGTGCTCCATCTTCGACCACATCATCATTTACCATCAGGTGAAATGGTGGTCAAACGCGAGCCTATTATCAATAAAAAAAGCCGATACTTCCATATTCATCATAATGAAATGCGAGTGTTTTAATTTTCGTCTGTCGAGTCAAAATCGAGAAACGGATCCTTGTAATTTTGGTGCGTAAATATGTAGGATTAAAGGAGGAGAGGAAAGGAGCTCGTGGCTATATAATAATAACCACACGGGTTTATCTTCATGGTTAAGCAACGCTTGCCGCGGTTGGTCCACCATGACCATGAGATGGGTGACCATTTTATCACATTTGGATTCCTCCGTACCTTGGAAAATCCATTAAGCTGGACAGATATTACTGAAATGTATCACAGTGCAAGACTATATCCTGGGTTCTACTTCTTATCGTGTGGGTAGTAAGGTCTAACGACCCCATACACCCTAGTGTCAGAGTTTCAAGATCGCCTCAAGGGCCTCTGACGTGGTCTATTTTGACGACCGCCATTTGGCTACCGGGACCACCGGCTTATACGTGCCTTCCGAAGCATGGAACCATCTTTTTATCAGACAATTAGGTGATTCAGGCCTACAATGTCCTAGCCAGACTGGAAACAACTTTACAAAGTGTGCTTCCCGTAGGAATCGAGCCCACGACCACCGGGTCACAAGGCAAATGCCTAAAGCACTCGACCACGGAGGCAGTTGACTATATCCTGTGTGTAAAATATAGATTATAAAGGGTAGTATTTTTATGGACAATACTGATTAGATCGTTTTAGTACAAAGAAAGAAAAAACCGTATATTTGATTATACTTATAAGTATACTCGTCAAGTTGATGGCAATATCCCTATCTCCTATTAAATGAAGCACACCTTTAAGAATGCTGCTATCATATTAATCCTGTTATATTATACAACACGACTAGCAAAACACAAAACCTCCCTTTAACCAACGTTGCAGAACATCAATGGCCAATAAAGTGATTTATAGCAACTTTTATACCAACAGGGCGACGGCGCACATCAATCACATTCAATCCATTTGGAGCTGAATAAATAACACCCGCGTCGATACTCGAAGTTTTTTAATGGTTATAAACGTATATTTATTGTTAAACGAATAAAATAAAATAAGGCTCTTTATTTAAGTTTGTTTTTCAATGCGGTTCTGTATTTCCGGGCTCGAAAAATACATACAATGTTTTTCTTTTGTTCGCCTTATTGGTAGAATATCAACAATTCCAAGAGATCATAGCTTAATAAAAACAGCCCTACGAGTAAATCTTAAAGGTTAACAGTCGCTTAATAAAAGCAATACTCGCTTAGGTCGGTAGATCAATGTGACGAATTCACTAGTGACGATGCGGATGTGTCATTCGGCGTTCCGCAGGGAAGCGTATTGGGACCGACACTATTTTTAATGTATATAAACGATCTCTGCAATTTAAAAGTCCTAAGACCTTTGCCAACGCCGATGACACAGCGGTTGTAATGGCTGGTCAGAGGTTAAACTTCATGCTGAGTTGGGTATGGCCCAAATTGCTAACTGGCTCAATGATAACCTACTTACCCTGAACAAAGCAAAATTATTTACATCTGATTCAGCATTCCCAATCGTTTGCAACCAGATGAGAATTTTACGAATAAAATACATTCTTGCGATAAGGCTTTGCATAACAACTGCAATTGTCCCAAAATTAATAAAAGTATCGCCAAGATAATATCTAGGCGTCATAATTGACCAAAGACTATCCTGGTACCCTCATCTGGAACACGTTACTGGAAGGCTGAGGAAACTAGGCTGGATATTTAACATCTTACGTTTTGCCGTTCCCACAAAAATAAATAAAAATAAAAGTACGAATCAGTTTTGGTATACTGTATGCCAATATGGGGAGGTGCTGCTAAATCAAAATTTATAGAAATTTAATGAGGACACCGTGCCTGAATAAAGATAATATGTTTTAATAAAGCTAGATACTCCTAATTTCAATTTCAATTTAAAAAAATTGGCAAAGTGCGAGTTGGACTCGCCCATGAAGGGTTCCGTGGTAACTATAATAAATATAATCTATACTAATATTATAAAGCGGAAAAGTTTGTTAGTTTGTTTGTTTGTTTGTTTGTTTGCTTGAACGCGCTAATCTTCGAAAGTACTGGGTGGATTTGGATGAAATTTGGTATGGGAGTAGCTTGAAGCTTGTGGAAGGTTATAGGCTACTTTTTACCCGACTGCAAAAAAGGAGAGTTATGTTTTTACCGTGATAGAATCCACGGGAGCGAAGCCCCGCGAGAGTACTAGTATACTTAATATATTTAATTGAAAAAAAAAACCAAAAAACCTTAAAAATTTCTTAAAACTAGCTTATTTACAATTTTTACAACTACGCCAAATAACTTTGTTTTTCATAGTATTTGTATGAACTACAAAGTTATATTTGCGGTTTTAGAAAATATACTGTATCTCAAAAACTGCCAACTCGATCTCGTTCAAACCAATGTTAGTTGAAAGTTTACATTAAGTTCTACTACATATAATTTTTTTAGAGTTTTCACTTCATTATTATAGAAATTAGAGGGGGGGACACACATTTTAAAACTTTGGAAGCGTATATCTTTTAAACGATTAACTTAATGAAAAAGTCATTTTAGAAACCTTAATGTCATTTTTAAAGACCTGTCTATAGATACCACACACGTATAGGTTTCATGAAAAAAAAAATATTTTCTGTTTCAGTTCCATGTATGGGGAGCCCCCTTTATTTTAAATGTTTTTTAAATTTTCTCTTAAAATCGAAAAGCGGTTCACAGAATACATCTATATACCATGTTTTACGTGTATAGTCCTAATAGTTTCGGAATAAAATGACTGTGACATACGGACGGACGGACAGACAGACAGACGGACAGACATGTCGAAACTATAAGGTATCCGTGTACGAGCCACGCATCGTACATGATAGGCGCGCAACGCAAGATCAGCAATTTTACGTCAATTCGTACAAATTATATTGTTACGCGTCAGTACTCGTTCAAGATTCATACACAGTTGTACTCACTAGCAATCATTCACTTTTCATATATTTTAGCATAGTTACGCGATAGTTCAGTTATCAATATAGTATATCATTTTAGTTGGCTATCAGTGACTTTCATTACAAACATACATCCAAGCTGTGTGCGCCTCACTCAACAGCGCATACATCTTTATGGTCCTTCGAGCCGGATTTTCTTTCAAGTTGTCGAAACTGAGCCAACGCCATGGGTTTTGAATTTCCTAATTTATCTTGAAAGTTTGGGTTGAATGGTAACTCCACAACATAGCGACCTTGTGCGTCACGAGTTGTTGTGTTCTTGTAGTGTTGTAAGGCCTCTAGACCGTCCTGTGACATACTAGAATTTTCTGCTATATCTTCAACTGCCCAAAATTTTTGAATGTCTTCGATATTATTAATCACAACATTGCAGTGGAATGTTTGCACGTTTCCGCATAAAATCCAACCTAAACGTGTTTGTTGTGCCACTGGCTGCGATGTTTCGTGCCTGATGATACCTTCTTGAATAATGTTTGAGTATACCTCTGCCCCTAGTAATATGTCTACAGGACGGCTTAAATGAAAATCTGGGTCAGCCAACTTGATGTTTTCTAAAAATGTCCATGATTCTGGCTTCGTGAATGACTTATTCGGCAAATTTTTAATTAAATTGCGCATAATGAATACATTGGTGTCAAATGTATAATCACTGTGAATGGCATTGCACGTGATTTGTATTGCACCTTTGCAATTGTTTTCTTTAGCTCCGACACCGAAAATGACACCCTTGCATCGGCCACGCGGTAATCGTAGCATTTGCGCTGCTTTTTCCGTAATCAAGGATACTTGTGAACCCTGATCTAGGAGTGCTCGCAAAGTTATCAGAGACGTTAGAGACGAGAGTTATCAGACCCATCAAATGCTTGTAGTTTGATCAGTGCTGTAGTAAGCAGAACTTGTGATAAATCTTCTTGAGACACATGATTGCTGTTGTTGCTTGCCGTTTTCTTGCTGTCCGTGGCGGATGTATCTTGCTGCCCTAATTTGATGTTAAATATCTGTCCACCCCCTTTGCCATAAGCGTCATGCAATAATGTGTTATGGTCTGAATTGCAGACATGGCATTTTTTTCTCGACAAACATTTATCGGTGTGTGCGTGGAGGCAATTTTTACATAAATTGTGTTTTGCAACTATTTTTCGCTTTGCATCCGGTTGTAATTCGAGGAATGATTTGCACGAAAACAATTTATGTGTTTGATTGCAATGTGGGCACTTTGATGTGTCCTCATTGTCTTTACTTAATGAATCTGAACTAGAATTATTATTCTTGTTATGATTTGCGCCGAATGCTTTATATGAATGAAATTTATGGTTTTTCTGCGTAGATTCAGACTGAGACGTTTTTGTTGTTTCTGACTTGCGACTAGATGCAGTCCAGTGCTGATAAGTGCCATGAAAGGCTGGAATTTCTATAGTCGGCATCGTCTTTTCCCTGTATGAAACGGACCACATTTTAGAGTTGATGTCTGCTTTCATTTGGTTGTAAATGAGTTCGCACGTATTATATGACATCTCATGTTGCACGTCGGCTTCAATGGATAGACTGTCAATATCCCAATAAAGTAAATCAACTGCCTTCCACCGTGATTCTAACGCCTTTAAGGCGTCTTCAAACTGCCTTTTTTCATTGAGGAGATCCAAGTTGATATTTGATGCGGTTCTCTGGAATGCTTCGTAGTTGCTCCTTTGCTTGCGTAACATGATATGATATTGAGTATCAATAACTCCCTCCATATTTAAAAGCGAATGTGTAAATACCTCGAGTCACCAAATCTGTGAATGCTGCTGCTGATGTGCTTTGGTGATCTCTTGTATTTTCTGCTGCTGGTTACTGATGGTATCAGTGGTCCGTGCCCTCCGTACGGTTGATGCGTCTCTTCAATCGGGCTAGCTGTGTCTAACTCTTGAACGCCAACCCAACCGCTTCGCCGCTCCGCAACAAAGAAATACGGACTACTTACCACCTTGAGGCTGAAGGACCATAAAGATGTATGCGCTGTTGAGTGAGGCGCACACAGCTTGGATGTATGTTTGTAATGAAAGTCACTGATAGCCAACTAAAATGATATACTATTTTTATATTCGGCAGAAATCCAGAATTAGCAGAATCATACAGTTATTTTATGCATGAATATCAAACACTGAATCATATGGTTGAGTGTACTAGTAATACGACACCGGGTTGCTACTTACCTCATCATTGTGTTCAGCGCGCCGATTCCACAACTACTGCGTTAAGGGTAGTATTCAACGCATCGGCGAAAACCTCCACAGGTTATACGTTGAATGATCTCATGAAGCGTGGCCCAAATTTGCAGCAAGATCTCATGTCATTAATCTTGCGCTGGAGGCAATATCAGTTCGCGTATACGGCTGATATAGAAAAAATGTATCGTCAGATACTTTGCAGCACTCAGCATCAGAATTATCAGAAGATACTGTGGAGAAGTTCTCCTGACCAATTGTTACACGAATATCAGCTCACAACAGTCACTTACGGCATGAAGGCAGCTCCCTTCTTAGCCATGATGACTCTGAAGCAGTTAGCAGCCGATGAAGGCCACAAGTATCAGCACAATAGAGCAGCAACAGCTCTGCAAGAAGAGTTTTACATGGATGATCTCGTAAGCGGAAGTTTCACTCTATCGTCAGCCAAACAACTTCAAAACGATTTGATCCAGTTACTGCAGTCAGGAGGCTTCAACTTGCGTAAATGGTCATCCAACAACGAGGAGCTACTTCAAAATGTCAACAGGGCATCCTTAAATCAAACATCATTCGACTTCAAGCAAGCCGAATCAACAAAAACGCTCGGACTAAAATGGCATCCTACTGAAGATACATTCTCATTTAAGCTAAAAATAAGCAAAACAAGAACAGCTGATAAACAAACAAAACGTACGCTACTATCAGATATCTCAAAGATATTTGATCCGCTCGGTTGGCTAGCTCCGGTTACAACAAAATTTAAACTTTTATTTAAGCAAGTTTGGCTTTCTAATATTAAATGGGATGATCAACTTCCGGCTGAAATTAGCACCGAGTGGGAGAAAATCAAAGCAGATCTTCAAAACATCAGCAATTTCAAAATATCAAGATGGTATCAGATTGGGCAGCAGGACAGCATTCAATTGCATGGCTTTTGCGACGCATCAATAAAAGCATATGCATGCGTCGTGTACTGTAAGTTTGATACCTACATCACTCTCGTCGCCGCAAAAACAAGACTTGTGCCCGAGAACAAAAAGCTCACTTTACCACGACTAGAACTGTGTGGAGCTCATTTGCTATCAACACTTATGAAAAAAGTTCAACAAGCCCTCGCCGGACGCGAAATCAAAGTATTCGGTTGGAGTGACTCTACTGCAGTTCTGGGCTGGATTCTAGGAGATATCAACCGTTGGACACCATTTGTGGCGAACAGAGTCAAACAAATCAGAGAAATGATACCATCAGGACATTGGCATTACATTAAATCAGCTGAGAACCCAGCTGATTGCGCCAGTCGCGGCATCACAGTACAACAACTGAATCAGCATCATCTGTGGTGGAGCGGACCGCCATCTCTCCCTGGGTTCGATGAGTCATCAATATCAGAGAAGCCTGTCTACGTCACGGATCAAGAAGAGCGAAAATCAAAACAAAGCAACGTCACTATTCGTCAACCTCACAGCGATGATGTCATACAAACCATACTACATAGAAACAGTAATATGACACGCGCCGTGCGCGTACTTGCATGGGTATTACGTATCACACGACGTCACAGCGAGCCTCTGTTTACTTGAATGCAAACGAGTTAGCAACAGCAAAACAGATGATCATCAAATATGTTCAAGAAATGGAATTTTCGGAAGAAATTAGAAAGCTGCGATCACAACAACAAGTACACTGCAAGAGCAAGATTTTGAGCCTCAATCCATTTCTAGACAAGTACGGACTTTTGAGAGTGGGAGGCAGACTCAAGCATGCAAACATTGACAAAGAAAGGAAACATCCTCTCATCATACCATACAGCAGTCACATTACCGACCTAATTATCGACCAAGCCCACCTTCGCACGTTTCATGGGGGAGCTCGGATTACACTCGCACATATCAGACAGAGCTATTGGATATTAGGTGGAAACAGAGCTGTAAAGAAGCGTTTACATGCATGCACTACCTGTAAGAAGCATAAAGCGATCAAGCAAAAGCAAATGATGGGGGACTTACCTGAACCTCGGAGCAATCCTTCGCGTCCTTTCCAACACGCCGGCGTAGACTTCACAGGATACGTTGACGTGAAACTCAATAAAGGGCGAGGTGTCAAGACGAGCAAGGGATACATTGCGGTGTTCGTGTGCATGGTGACCAAAGCCGTACACCTCGAACTCGTATCAGATTTGAGTTCCACAGCATTTTTGGCTGCCTTGAAACGCATGTCTTCACGTCGGGGTAAACCTCATCACATATACAGCAATAATGGCACCAATTTCGTAGGAGCTAACAAAGCACTGCAGCAAGAACTAGCAGAACTTCGCAAAACATTCAACGTTGAATTCCAAACAGAGATCAATGAGATGGGAATCCAGTGGCATTTCAACGCTCCCGCTTGGCCGAGCGCAGGAGGCCTATGGGAGGCGGCGGTAAAAAGCCTGAAACATCATCTTCGACGTGTTGTTGGTGAGCAGAAACTCACGTTCGAGGAATTCAGTACTTTACTGGCCCAACTCGAAGCTTGTCTCAACAGTCGGCCGCTGTGCGCAATCACAGAAGACCCAGATGATTTAAATTATCTGACACCGTCACATTTTATGAGCAGCGGCCCTCTACTAACTATCTTGGACACCGAACAAGATGACAGAACAAGGTGGACGAGAACTCAGAAACTGTTCGAAGATATTTGGAAAAGGTGGCAGTCTGAATACCTTGCCCAACTTACAACTAGAAGCAAATGGCACAGACCTCAAGAAAACGTTAAAGTTGACGACGTTGTTATCATTCACGAGCCTAACCTCCCCGCGGGAAGATGGGCTCTAGGCAGAGTCACCGAGCTACATCCCGGTTCCGATGGACTGGTCAGGGTTGTCACCCTGAAAACAAGAAACGGAATCATCAAGCGCCCAGTGATTAAATTGTCTGTGCTGGTCTCTAACCCTAAATCAATTTCAACCTCAGATCAGACCGGGGATTTAGATCAGCCGAATGTCAAGACAAAGGACAACAAAACAAAAGGAAAACCTCGAATGGGGTCTAATTTCATGGCTACTCTCATCACACTATTTTTCTTCATGATATCAGTATATGGTCACGAGCAGTCAGTATCTCCATATACGATGACAGCAATACATAAAGCACTTTATTTTGACCGAATATCAAGCATGCAGTTTATTCGCGACGAATGGAAACTCATCGTGTATTACGACATGAACCCGTATTGGGAGGGAGCGGCAGCATTCGAGAAATACCTAAAACAAATAAACGGCGTGTTTGAAACAGAAACAAACAAGGCACTATGTGACATCATCCTCCTGCAACTACGTCACTCTCATGACGAACTCAAATATTACAATAGAATGTTACTCAATCAGCATTTTGAAGAACGCACACGTAAGCGACGAGGCCTTATCAACGGTGTAGGCTATGTTGCCAACAGCTTATTTGGAGTACTAGACCAGCATTTTGCCGATCAATACAAACAAGACATATCACTCATAAAGGAAAACGAAAATCACTTAGCACTCTTGTGGAAAAATCAGACCTCAGTAGTGGAGGCCGAATACAACTTACTCAAACGAACAGAAGAATCGATGAACCGTCAACATAAGGTCATCAATCAATATCTGAACAATCTAGCAAAGGCCACCAATACTTTGAACAAAAATCTACAAGAACAAGAAAAAATGAACGAGCTAGCACTTTCCACAATAATTGCAACAAATATGCTGGCACAGCTAAAGTCTATACAAGACACTATGATCGACACAATAACAGATATTCATCATGGGATGTTCAATGTTCATTTACTCTCGCCAAAGCAGTTACGAGATCAACTCAACTTTATCGCTGGGCAATTATCGCGAGAGCTATCCCTACCGATAGAAAACATACAGACTGAACTACCAAAAATTTACCATCTTTTGAAGGTCAAAGCAAGAGTAACAGAGCAGTACCTTTTATTTGAAATTACAATACCACTTGTTAGCAGAGAAAGTTATGACCTTTATCAGCTGATTTCAATACCACAACAAAGTGGAACCACTACAATCGCTGTCGTACCGATATCAGATTACATCGCAATTAATTTACGCAAAGATACATATCTGGCTATGACGGAAAGAGACATACAACAGTGTATCCAGTACGATGAATCTAGTCGTCTCTGTCACTCCCGCAAACCTATTTTCCAGTTCAAGTCAGAAGATAGCCTGTGTATCAAAAATAAGAGCACAAACACCTGCCTTATAAACATCGCAACATGTCGTAATAATTGGATGGAGTTATGGAAAACAAATACATACCTCTATTATTGTTGCGGCCAGTGCGCATTCCGTGTAATATGTGAGCATCAGATTACAGCAATTCAAGTCGCACAGGCCGGGGTCATAGCACTGGACTCAGATTGCGTCATCAAAGGCGAAGACTTCACTGTTTTTTCACATAAACAACGATACTCAGAAATAAAAACTGCATCTGACTTAGAGACTCAAGATATCGCACCGATCAATCACATCATCAACGTGTCGGTGCCACCAATGGATGTCAATCTCACCGACCATCAGGCTTCATTACGGCACATCAAGGAACAGATTGACCAAATAAAATCAGAAAATGCATTGAACTCAAGATTAACAAGCCATGATGTACACCAATACACAGTTATCTACGTGTTGATGTTGGGCGCTGTATTAGCATTCGCATCTTATCTTTGTCGGTGCCTTTATCGTCGCCGGGAGAGGAGCGCCAACTTACAGTCGGACTCCGGCACACAACCACAAGCGGTGACGTCACGCAGAGAACCTGCCACCCTGGTCGGCCCGACGCCACGCACTAGAAACGCACATCAGCTACGAGAAGAGGCCATTGAATTGAGAGACTTCTCTAGCATATTCAGCAGCATAAAGCGTCACAAGAAGACACCACCAACTTTCAGCAAACCAGTGTCCAGTGACAGTGATTAGAATTCAATTTATTAAGCATATATTTAAGTCATGAATTATAAACATGGGTGAAATTTATAAGTTAGCATTTAAGCAATTGTAAATTCATCTTCATTCACTCACATCTCTTAAATTCGATCTCATAAACGAACGATCTCATAAATTATTTTAATAAAATATTACCTGACATAAAACTAATAGTTTTTGCGGATGACACAAATGCAGTAGTATCAGCAAATGACATTCAAACGCTTAGCGATGCAGTTAATGCAGCTCTAGCTGTTTTTCATTCTTGATTTACTGCGAATAAACTTATAATTAACGTGAAAAAAACGAATATAATGTTATTTAAAACGACTGCACGTAATAAAGATAGTATGGATATTGAACTAAATAAGGTTAAAATTCAGCTTGTCAGGGAAGTAAAGTTTCTAGGAATATATATAGATGATTTATTAAATTGGAAAAAAGAATTAGTAGCACTTGATTCATCCATATCATCGGCGTGTTATGCTCTACGAATTCTCAGGGATGAAGTAAGTTTAGAAGCTCTAAAACTAGTTTACTACGCGCTAATAGAGTCTAGATTACGGTACAGCATACAGTTTTGGGGTAACAGCTACAATTATAATTTTCAAAGGGCGTTCATTCTCCAGAAAAGAGCAATTAGAATCATTGTTCGTACTTCGCAACGGAAAAGCTGTCAACCCTATTTTAAAGAACTTGGCATCCTCACAGTACCTGCATTGTATATATTGGTACTTTTATCCACGTTAAATAAATACATTTACTACTTTGAAACTCATGAAGAAAGACTGGTAAGGGAAAAAACACGTAGAAAAGATTTAGATAGCAAACTCATTCCGACACTTTAAACACAGTCCACTGTACCAGGCAGTTAAAATATTTAATAGGTTGCCGCTTGAATTAAAAAGCATATTATATACAAGCTCGTTCAAAGCAAGGCTCAAGGGATTCCTGTTGGAGAAATGCCCCTACTCTGTAAAGGATTTGTAAAATACTAGATTAAAATTATTTATTATTTGTTGACATTGTTATTACTTATTTATTAAAACTATTAATAATAATTTTAATTTTTTGAAATGTATTGACATTGTTTGTTTTCAAGATTTCAGTATTTTTATTTTAAATTCTTGTTGTATAATTCTATTTTTTTTTTGACATTACTATTACCATTATTTTCTTATATTTTTTATTGTTATCAGTCCCATTATAAGCAATTCAATTATTAGTTTTTACTGCATGTGTACCTAGTTGTTAAGCTTTTATATTCGCACACAATGTAAATTGTTTTTGAATAAATGAAATGAAATGAAAATGAAATTCACATTTCTCTTTCTCTCGCCCGGGAATATGTACGAGCCACGCATCGTACATGATAGGCGCGCAACGCAAGATCAGCAATATTACGTCAATTCGTACAAATTATATTGTTACGCGTCAGTACTCGTTCAAGATTCATACACAGTTGTACTCACTAGCAATCATTCATTTTTCATACATTTTAGCATAGTTACGCGATAGTTCAGTTATCAATATAGTATATCATTTTAGTTGGCTATCAGTGACTTTCATTACAAACATACATCCAAGCTGTGTGCGCCTCACTCAACAGCGCATACAATCCGTTTTTTGCCATTCGGCTACGGAACCCTAAAAAAGAGTCTTTATCAAATAAGCGAGCTGCTTTCTGTTAGAAAATTATATTTTATTTACACTACTCTAAAATAATAATAAGTATAAAAACTTTTTACCAAAAAATTAAACTGACTCCCAAAAAACACTGCAAAGTGAAAAATAACTTTAATTTCGGTAGCCGGTGTCTTTAGTTTTGTATTTTATGTTTTTGGCACCGACTTCCGAAATTCCGATTTTTCACTTTGCAGTGTTTTTTGGGAGTCGGTTTAATTTTTTGGTAAAAAGTTTTTATTTCACACTTTTTTGTTGGTCTATTTTTAATTTACCTAATTACAAGAGCCTAAATGTCAATTACGTATAACCTTTTACAAAATATTGCTTTTCCAAATGCTGGGCCGTTAATTGTTGAGGAGTTCTCCTGGTACTTCACCATCAGCTCTACATCACCATATGCATTGTGACGAGCATAAAGTGCTTAAGTCCATAGTCCATATTCAAGTAATCGAATCGCAATCCACTCAATACTTATTATTGAGTAGTTTAGGCGGCCATCTGTGGTCTTCATCATCAGTTCCACTTCATCAAATGGTACTTTTTGAGAGCAACTGCACAAGTTACTATAAAAAATACCCAAAACGTCATAGGTGTGCCTATAATATTTGAAGAGTTCCCTCGATTTCTCCAGGATCCTATCATCAGATCGTGATGTTTATGAAAATGGGACCAACATACGCGTTGAATTGATAACCTCCTCTTTTTGTCGTCGGTTGAAAAGGCGAAAAGACATTATTGCAGTACAAACATTTTTATCTAAAAATTAAACTGACTCCCAAAAAACACTGCAAAGTGAAAAATAATTTTAATTTCGGAAGTCGGTGCCACAAACGAAAATACGAAAATAAAATTTCAATTTCAGTTTCAGTTTCAGTTTCAATGACAGTTTCAGCTTCAGTTTCAGTTTCAGCTTCAGTTTCAGTTTCAGCTTCAGCTTCAAATTCAGCTTCAGTTTCACCTTCAGCTTCAGCTTCAGCTCTAGTTTAAGCTTCAGCTTCAGTTCCAGCTTCAGTTTCAGCTTCAACTTCAGCTTCAGATTCAGATTCAGCTTCAGCTTCAGCTTCAGCTCAGTTTCAGTTTAAGTTTTAGCGTCAGCTTCAGCTTCAGCCTTAGTTTCAGTTAAAGCTTCAACTTCAGCTTCAGCATCAGCTTCAGCTTCAGCTTCAGCTTCAGCTTCAGTTTCAGTTTCAGCTTCCGCTTCAGCTTCAGTTTAAGCTTCAGCTTCAGCTTCAGTTTCAGATTTAGTTTCAGCTTCAGCTTCATCTTCAGTTTCCAGTTTCAGTTTTAGCCACCGCTTCAGTTTCAGTTTCAACCTCAGTTTCAACGTCAGCTTCAGTTTCAGCATTAGCTTCAAATTCAGCTTCAGTTTCAGCTTCGGTTTCAGCTTCAGCTTCAGCGTTAGTTTCAGCTTCAGTTTCAGTTTCAGTTTTAGCTTCAGCTTCAGTTTCAGCTTTAGCTTCAGTTTCAGCTTCAGTTTTAGCTTCAGCTTCAGTTTAAGCTTCAGAGTCAGATTCAGCTTCAGTTTGAGCTTCAGACTCAGCTTCAGATTCAGTTTAAGCTTCAGCTTCAGATTCAGATTCAGCTTCAGCTTCAGCTTCAGTTTCAGCTTCAGCTTCAGCTTCAGCTTCAGTTTCAGCTTCAGTTTCAGTTTCAGCTTCAGCTTCAGATTCTTTCACTGAAACTGAAGCTGAAACTGAAACTTTAGTTTTGTATTTTCGTTTTTGGCACCGACTTCCGAAATTAAAGTTATTTTAAAGGTGTTTTTTGGGAGTCGGTTTAATTTTTTGTTAAAAAGTTTTTATTTTACTCTTTTAAGTTGGTCGATTTTTAATTTACCTAGTTACAAGAGCCTAAATGCTACTTATATTAAAACTTTCAAACAAAAAGAAAAATTCCAAATTTGTTCAGCCGTCTTCGAGTAATCGGTGATCATACATAAAAATATATATATATACGCGTCGAATTGATAACATCCTCCTTTTTTTGGCGTCGGTTGATAAAATAGCACACACGTACACATACACACAGACACAAAAGTTAACTATCAAATTATCAGTGTTTAAAGTTATGGAAGAGTGAAGTCTCCTATTACAGGCACTATTTGCTTAAAAGGAGGCTTCAATCACCAACTATTGTTATTGTTAAGCCCGGTAAACCATTGGTGCTGGCTATAATTTGTACATCTTTAACAATCGGTACGAGTAGTCATAAGCCATGAAATCTGGCACCAGTCTTACCAAGGTGTACCGCTGAACCTAGCTAATTGGCTTATGGAGGTCAGACGGGCAGTCATTCCTTGTAAAAGACTAGTACTGCATTCGGTTAGACGAGAAGCTGACCCTAGCAAAGTTAGGGTTTGGGAAAAGAAAAGGCAGATATGATCCACATATCTAAATCTGCGTGGTAGATTTCTCATTTCCTCTCATAAAAATGAGGCCGACTAAAAGACCGATTAAGAGTACCGGTTTCAATAAAAATTACATTTCATACATTTTGTTTACGTGTAATATCATGTTGAATTATACGAAACTTTGTTTTTTTTTTTCATCTTTATTTTCTAAGTTAAAAAGTAAAAAATTCTCGCCATAAGTCTAGAGATTTCGCTACCATTTCAAAGATCTTTCGCACATTTAAAAAATAATAATAAAAACAGCTAGAGTTAAAAATAAAATAAAAAGGAAAGTTTTATTCAAGTCTGGCAAGCGAAGAGGCCATAAATTGGTGCAAGATACTTGTACGGCAAGGCACATTAAACCAAGCTGCGCTGGGAACAGGCTGCTTGCTAATGAATACAACCTTTTCTCGCTAAGTATGGCACTAGCTAGCCTGAACGGTGATGGTAATGAATAATTTTGAGCACACACATACGGGGACGCCTAAGAATATCGAGATGTATGAAATGAACAGTTCTTTTTAGGGTTCCGTAGCCGTAGTCTCCGTAGTATGTCTGTCTGTCTGTCTGACCGTACGTATGTCACTTTATTTCATAACTTCTAGGACTACACAGTTGAATCTTGGTAGATAGATATATATGTGTAGATAGGTGTATTCCATAGAAATGTAAAATACAGGAGAAGTGGTAAGGGGGCGTATCGGTGTCCGCGCGACATGGCCACAGGGCTCATATCACAGGCTAGTGACCGTCTCCGCGAACTAGTCCGCTTTCGACAAAGATCGTGATAACTTATAAGAATGCCGAGTTGTTCAGTGGTATCTTGTAAACACCGAAGCCAAAACCAAAACTTTGTGAATCATGGAATCACTTACCATATGTAAGTACAAGTATTTTACAATATTTGTCTTTAAAATCATGAAAAACAATAAATCGTAAAATATTTCTTGCTTTTACTATGTTATTTTTGTTTTCAAATATCAAAGCGACTGTACTACTTTTGCTATAAGTACATTGCTCCTTAACCACTACCTGAGTTCGTCACTAAGCAACTGGACAAGCAATGTAAAAATAACAAAATGATATTGTATTACGCGGATTCATCGCGTAGTGAGGCCGCCGCTTCTTGCGACGAGTTAGTGATGTGCTTCTGCAGATCCACTAACGTAGGCTATCGACAACAATGTCGATAGACGAATGAAATATTGCTATTATAGTTTAGGGGTTTTATAACATATGGGAACCTAAGAAAATATGTTTAACTTTAACTAAAAAGAATAAACAACTTATTTTTCGCCCGCAGCATGCGTAAGGAGTTCCGACGTCGCCGTCGCTACAATAGTTTATTTTTCAATCTGTCAACCGTTTTAACCCGGTTGAAATGTCGATGTATATAATGTTTTTTTTTTGCTTATTTTGATTATTTTACAGCGTATTAGAGAAATGCGTAAACAATGTTCGTAAAGTAAGTTACTTAAATTTTAGGTTAATAATCGGTGGTGTTTTTAGGTTTCTAATTATCGTATGTTATGCCTATATTCGTGCTGTTTCTTTATTTTTTTATTTATTTTGTATTTTACTTCCGTTGAAGTTTCGAATGCGTTATAATAATCGGCATGGAATTTAGCTTAAAATAAGTCAATACATTCATGCTATTTATTTGTTATGCATGGGTGTGTGTTTGTTTTCATATATTTAACTATTTCTCTACTAACTAAGGTTTTTCTTGAAAAAAAAACCTATTATAACCTACTAAACTATTTGTAAAAGAATGAAAATAGTCATGAAAACAGTTTGTCTCACGGATGATAAATTTACAGTTAAAAGTAAAAGTGTCAAACAGGAACTCATGGCAAAGGCTTTGCCACATTTCATAGGATTAGATTTCTTTAATAATATTAAGTTTCACCAGTTTGAGCAGTCCCCAATGAATAATCACATAATATTTCTTAGCAAAACTATATGAATTCAAGATTAGACTATTTGACAAAAAAAATGCCACCCCAGTAATATCAAAGGTCACAGGTCAGTGAGTAAAGTTAAAGGTACTTAATTATAATTAGGTTATGTTATATTCTTAATAATATGTTTATTTTTATTATAATATTTACTGGACGTGCCGTTTTTCATGTTCAGGAGCCCAAAAAAAATTGTACAATAATAAATGGAAGAATCGATAACTTTTCGGTTTAGTCAATCACTAGCGTATATGTAAAATATATTAATTTTGCACAGCACAACGATAGCGACCGATGTTTTTGTGTGGGTAAGTTCTACAGTGCATGGTACATACACGCTGTGTTTGACGGAATAAGGTTTATTAATGATTGTATAGTACGTTCTGATTTAAGAAATGCGGATGTGTGCGCGAGTGCGTATCTATTGATTTTATTAAACTGCATGTGTAGTTGTTGCCCCGCCCAGCGCCTAACTGGGGACACACGGTTCCGATATGATTTCGTCTGTTGACCATATCTACTTATTTATTTTATCTATGGTGTATTCTGTGAAACACTTTATGAGATCTTTACAAAAAATAAAATAAGGGGAGTCAGCTTCTACCTTCTACCCCTCTAACTTTTGAAATAAGAGCGTGAAATTGAACATTTGCTTTGTAGTTTTTTGATATGGAAGTCGGTTTTAGTTTTTGCTAAAATTTTTTTTTTTCACGCTCTTTCGGTGGGTTGGTTTGTAATTTATCTAATCAAAATGTGAACTACTTATCACCTTTTACAAAATATTGCTTTTCCCGATGCAGAGCCGTTAATTTTTGAGGAGTTCTCCTGGTACTTCACCATCAGCTCTACATCACCATATGCTTTGTGACGAGTATAAAGTGCTTATCGTGCATATTTAAGTAATCGATTCGCAATCCACGAAATACTTATTACTGAGTAGTTTTGGTGGCCATCTGTGGTCTTCATCATCAGTTCCACTTCTTCTAATGGTGCGTTTCGAGAGCAACTGCACAAGTTACTATTAGAAATACCCAAAACGCTATAGGTGTGCCTATAATATTTGAAGAGTTCCCTCGATTACTCCAGGATCCCATCATCAGATCTTGATTTCATAACAATGGGACCAACTAGAAAGTATACCCTTTCAAACGAAAAAAAAATTCCAAATCGGTCCAGCCGGCTTTGAGTTATGAGGTAACATACATTAAAAAAAAGGTCAAGACGAAATGAGAACCTCCTCCTTTTTTTGACATCGGTTAAAAAGAGAGCAAATGATGAGGAAGATGCTAGGTATAAGCAGCTAATTTACAATCGCGCCATATTCCTATTATAGTAGTTATTATACAGTTTTATATACATTTTTATATAAGCAACTTAAAAAGCTGAAAAATTAAAAAAAAATTAAACAAAAAATCTAATTACGATGTAGGTACATACATAGTAACTAGAATCACTTATCACATTGAGTGGAGCAACGCTATAATACGCAAAAATTCATAAACGCTATTTGACACAACGTTTAATCACGTCAGCAACAGCTATGTCTTTCTTTATAGAACGTGTATAAACGGCTGCGGTTTATACCAATTTCTTCAAGCTAAGTCATCGCGCCGCGCCGTATCACTTAAATTTTTTGGACTACTAGCGCCACTCCACGTTTGTTTTTTTGTATAATTTACTCCACTCACACACACATATTCTAATTACGATTACATTCGCAAGGTGATATAATACGTCCTTCGGCTAAGGACTTCAACGTGGTTAGATAGTGTTCTTTATTTATACGTGGATTGCATATGGCATAATATGGATAAAAGTCGACGTGTAGTTAACGGTTTTTGACATTTAATTTTCGTATTACCTTTACTTGTATTAAAAGCAGAACGTCAAAAAACGTCATTTATTTTGTATGAGAAAATAGTGCGCCGCGCAACTAACATTTAAATACCCCGATGCTCAGCTGAAAGTGTTATAAATAGATTGTACTAAATATATAAGAGACATATCGAATCACAGGTGCGTGAATTTAAACTGAATATAATGGATTTTGGGTATTTCTTAGTAATAATAGCAGATCCCATTTCGTCTGCTGCTATGAACCTATTCAACTTGTTCTCGCGTCCGTGAAAATCTTGTTACTATTGTTATGATTAGTTTAGATTTCTATTTCATTTTAGTTGTATTGTTTTTGTGACTCAACGGGCTGACATATTCTTAGAATAAATATACCGAAAATAAAATATATTTAAAATTAAAAAAAAAAACTAGCAATGTACTAGAATCAACATTATTAGCAATCTTGTTAACCCCTCCTACTAAGCTAAATATGCTTGTGTCTGGAGTGGGTCTTAAAATATTACTACCCAATTACATCACCTAAAAAATAAGTACACTTAAGCATCTAAATACTCCCTCAAATCGTTGTCGTACGAATTGGTAAAGGTAATGTATTTTAACAAACTATTTTTGTGTTATTCTGTCAAAATAGACAGTTGTTATCACATTTTTTCTTCATAATTGTATTGCAAGTAAGTTCCCATAGCACTTCCTAGTTCAAACTGCAGCCAACTCCAACCATTGTGTACACATACTCAGACCAAATTTGTGCCATAAACTATCTTTGTAACCCGTCACCTGAGGTTAAGGTTTAGTCAACTGTTCCAATAGAGACATTAAGGCAATCTGCGTGCTACGTGTCTCCCCCTTAATGAGCGGCGCGCCCGTTGGTACGAGGTTCCTATACTTTGGAAACGTTCTGAAACGTTTGAAAGTTTTGAGAGGTTAGGTTACCGAAATAGAAAAGGCTTATAGTACGGGCTTTTAGAATACTAGCTTTTGCCAGCGACTTAGGTCATGTAGACTCAAAAATAAATCATCCAACATGAAGCGAATAAAAGGTACCTATATCCAAAATTGGCCATTACTTAAATATCTAATCTAAATTGTTTCCACTTAAGTGTGTTTAATTAATAAAAACTCTTTACCAAAAAATTAAACCGACTTCCAAAAAACACTGCAAAGAGAAAAATATTAGAATAATATTATTGAGATTTGTATTTGTGTTTTTGGCACCGACTTCCAAAATTAAAGTTACTTTCCTCTGCAGTGTTTTTTGGAAGTCGGTTTAATTTTTTGGTAAAAAGTTTGTATTTCACTCTTTTTAGTTGGACGATTTTTAATTTACCTAGTTATTAAAGCCTAAATGTCAACTACTTATAACCTTTTACAAAATATTGCTTTTATCAATATTGGGCCGTTAATTGTTGAGTAGTTCTCCTGGTTACTTCACCATCAGCTTCACTTCACCATATGCATTGTGACGAGTATATTGTGCTTAATAACCCTATTCAAGTATACAAGTAATCGAAGCGGAACCCATGAAATACTTATTATTCCTACTTATATATTGAGTAGTTCCAGTGGCCATCTCTGGTCTTCATAATCAGGTCTACTCACAAATGGTGCTTTTCGAATGCAACTACACAAGTTACTATAAAAAATACTCAAATCACTATAGGTGTGCCTATAATATTTGAAGAGTTCCCTTGATTTCTCCAGGATCCCATCAGATCCTGACTTGGTGACAATGGGACCAATTTCAAAGTATATTCTTTCAAGCAAAAAAAAGAATTTTCCAAATCATACATAATATATATATATATATATACGCGTCGACTTGATAACCTGCTCCGTCTTTTTCGTCGCGCGTCGGTTAAAAATCATTGCAATGTTTATTAATAGCAGAAGAAAATATGTGTATAATTTAAAATGAAAATAAATAAATAGCTTCACTATCGTACTTTATCGAAAACATCGGGAGGAAACCAACAAGTCCTAGGAAAAAGTCGAAGAAATGTGAATCTAATTACGCCAAGCCCTATCCACTGTCGGACTACAAGACAAACGGCGATGTGCCATCGTTACATGGTGGACATCCCACCCATACGCACTAAACGTTTTGGAAATACTTTCACTGTGCGTACAGCTAAGGAGTGGAATTCCCTGCCGGAGTCTGTGTTTCCCGATAGCTATAACCTAGGGGTCTTTAAGTCAAGAGTGAATAGGTTACTTTTAGATAAGCGTGCTCCATTTTCGACCACATCATCACTTACCATCAAGTGAGATGGTGGTCAATCGCGATCCTATTATCAATTTTAAAAAAAAACCACCAGCCTGCACTGAGCCCGCGCCGTAGTGCCGGAGATTTTTAAATTATTTATGCCTGTGTCTACCGCTCGCACAGCGGAGATCATGAGACAACCAGGCTCACACAGTACATCAGTGAGGCGGCAGATGCGGCCCAGCAGCGGTACCCTTCAGCTCAGCTCGTGTTACTGGGGGACTTTAATGCCCATCACCAGGAGTGGCTCTTCCCATGCCAGTGCACGGACCATGCTGGGCGAGAAATGCACAATCTTGCACTTGCATTAAATCTCACTCAGCTGGTCCAGGGAGCAACGAGGGTGCCGGATGTTGAGTCGCACACAGCCAATTGCTTGGACCTTCTGCTGACTACAGATCCAGACCGCTACTACGTAACGATATCTTCACCATTAGGTAGTTCCGACCACTGTCTGGTGAAGTCTGTATCCGTCTACTCTCCGCCCGATCTCAGCCCTAAAGGCACTCGGCGGGTTTGGCGGTACAAGTCAGCGGATTGGGATGGCATGCGATCTTTCTTTGCATGCTATCCTTGGCAGCCTACTTGCTTTTCTTCAAATGATCCATCGTCGTGCGCAGACGCCGTGGCAGATGTTTTGCGACAGGGGACGGAGTACTACATTCCGTTCTCTGACCTAACAATGTCCGGCAAAGCTCGACCTTGGTTTGGCGCCGAATGTGATCGCGCTGAAGCGCTTAAACACGCGGCGTACCTAGCATGAGTCGATGCTCGAAACTGCAAAGCAAATGGCGTGGATCAGAAGAAGAGAGCCTTTAACAGGGCTGCCAAGTCCAGCAAGAAGGTTTTGCGGAGGGCTCGGTTTGACCACGTTAGCCGAATTGGGAACAAACTCGCTTCATACCCTGCTGGAAGCAAAGCGTTTTGGTCCCTGGCAAAGTCGGTCGAATCGAACTTCTGTCGCCCCTCACTACCACCACTGCTCAAACCTGACGGGTCTCTGACTCACTCCGCTGAGGAAAAAGCAAACTTGTTTGCCGCTCTCTTCGCGGAGTCTTCGCGTCTGGATAGTAGTGGCGCTCACCCTCCTGATGCTCCTATTGGATGCGAGACGTGTATGTCGGACATTCGCATCCATCAGAAGGACGTCCGTAGAGTGCTGCGTAATCTTGACGTGAACAAAGCTAGTGGCCCCGACGGGATACCAGCAATTGTTCTTAGAACTTGTGCACCTGAATTGTCTCCAATCTTGACACGCCTGTTTCGCCTTTCGCTAGAGACTGGAAAGGTGCCGAAGGCATGGAAGCTGGCTAACGTACAGCCTGTACCTAAAAAGGGCAGTCGTGCTGACCCGGCCAACTACAGGCCTATTTCGGTCACGTCCATACTCTGTAAGAGTATGGAGCGTGTACTTAATAGTAAGCTCCTGGCATACCTAGAAGCCAACGACATCCTCAGTGATCGGCAATACGGCTTTCGCAAAAACCGGTCAACTGGGGATCTTCTAGCGTATGCCATTCATATCTGGAGTGAGGCCATGGAGAGGCAAGGGGAAGCACTTGCTGTTTCCCTTGACATCTCTAAGGCTTTTGACAGGGTCTGGCATGATAGCCTTATTGCTAAGCTTCCTTCTTTCGGTTTACCCACTCAACTTTGCGTTTGGATTGAAGACTTCCTGAGGGATCGGTCCATTCGAGTAGTCATTGATGGCTGCTCGTCTGGCCAATTGGCAATTAATGCCGGGGTCCCTCAGGGGTCAGTTCTCTCAGCAACTTTATTCTTGCTGCACATTAACGATCTGCTAATGCCCAGTACCTTTGGGTATGCAGACGACAGCACAGTTTCTGAGAGATATGTGTCCAGCGCGCGAGCTGGTGGGTCACAGATCCAGTCTCTACGTGAGGATATGGTTGGGCGCTTGAACTTGACCTTGAAGGCTGTCTCCGAATGGGGCGATGCCAACCTGGTCAAGTTTAATGCAGCTAAGACCCAGGCGTGTCTCTTCTCCGCAAAAAGGAGCCAATTCGAACCGGCTCCTACTTTCCGTGGTGTAACCGTGCCGATAACCGATCATATTGAGCTTCTTGGGGTGACTTTAACGTCCACACTCAATTTTGGCCCGTATATCGAGGCTAAGGCTCAGTTAGCATCAAAAAAGTTGGGAATCCTAGCCAAGGTGAGACGGTACTTCACACCGTAACAGCTGCTCAAATTGTATCAAGCCCAGGTTCGGTCGTGTATGGAATACTGCTCTCATCTTTGGGATGGATCTGCGAAATACCAACTGGACGCGCTTGAGTCTATCGAGAAGCGGGCCAAGAGACTCATTGGCAACGATGCACTGGTCGAGTCAAAGCTCCAGAGCCTTGAACACCGACGGCGAGTTGCAAGTCTATCGGTTTTCTATCGGTTACATTTCGGGGAGTGTGCGATGGAATTACACAATCTAATTCCGCCAAGCCCATTCCATCATCGAACTACGAGACAAACGGCGAAGCGCCATCGTTACATGGTGGACATCCCACCCATACGCACAAAATGTTTTGGGAATACCTTCATTGTGCGTATGGCTAAGGAGTGGAATTCCCTGCTGGAGTCTGTGTTTCCCGATAGCTATAACCTAGGAGTCTTGAAGTCCAGAGTGAATAGGTTACTTTTAGGTAAGCGTGCTCCATCTTCGATCACATCATCACTTACCATCAGGTGAGATAGTGGTCAAACGCGAACCTATTTTCAATAAAAAAAAAAAAGATAGTAATCCACACACAGGTACAGGAAAGTACCCTAATGAGCAGTAGTAATAATTGGTGGTGTTTGAAAAAGATTAATAATTTTTAGAAAGATCAAAAGCTTCAAAGTTCAGAAGTGGGGACTGCTGACGTCACATAGTGCTAAAAGTAAAACACGGAGTGACGTCACATGAATTTTCAACTCACTGTGTCGTCACTCGTAAGAATTTTAATTACCTACGTGAAAATAGAAAATATACTACGTCCAATATTTTTGGTAACAGGTATTAGTGAAATGAAATGAAATATTTATTTTGTAAATTGGTTATTTAAAATAACACTTTTACACATATTTTTTTTGTGTTTTAATTAGACTAGATGAGGCCGGTGTTTCCTAACTGACTCCTCTGAAAAGAAACACCGAAACAAACTCAGAGGTCAATGTCTCTTTTAAAGTCCATACAATTCGTATTTGTCAAACCATATGAAAAGCATGAAGATTCAGGTCTGTTGTGTCTTTTGAGGAAAGGAACACGCAGATTTGAACGGACCTGTCCAGACAGTGCAAGCATTTGTCAGTTATCGTGTAGCTCAACTTCGAACTTAAGGAGCTCAAGTAACGGAATACTTAAAATATTTCAGTAAAACATCCTTTTTCTTTTACGGACAAGAGGTCTGTGCCCGAGTAGTGGGAAAGTTACAGGCTGATTATGTATATAACATACATAATCAGCCTGTAACTTTAAGGATAACTAAAAGACAAAATTATTCATTTACTTTACCTATTACATTTAATTTAAATAGTTTTTATTTAGGTACATCGTATCACTCTTTAGTTTACGAAAGGTTGTGTCATATCGAATAAATTATGTCCTAAAAAACCTATGTAAGATTTAATGCTATGCCAATTACATACAAGCATTCACTATAAGTTTTACTTCTTCACGCAACGTTTATTTCTGAACGAAAAAGGAATCAAAAGAAAAAAATCACTGAACATTCCTTTTTATAAAAATACAAGTGAAAGAAAAATTAAAGCAGCGCACAGTTTCTGAAAAGAAATTCTTTTATTCATCGAGTTGAGCCGCAGTTCAAAGTGCGAGAGAACTTAAAACATGAAAAAAACGTAATATAAAATGATCAATCAATTTCATTCGATTTAAGTTTTGAAGGCGATGATTGGCTGAAGTTTGTGTGGGGAAAACGAAACACGCTGCTAAGGTACAAATTGTTAGAAAACGACGGAAAAGTCAGAAAAGGCTCATTAGACTTAATGCAAAATGAAATCATATATTTCAGTAAAGTTCTATAGTCAGACTTTTTCATCGGAGAAAATCGGCGGTTCTTTTTTCGATGTTTAAATAGCGAGTATCTACTGAACAATTAATAAAATTGAACAGAATTCAGGTAGTTATATGAAAAAATGAATTTTACGGAAGATAAATAATACGATAAGGTGGCTAGTTAACCACTCAGAACAGTACTATTTTCAAATAAAAATATTATAATTTGGGCTACAATATTCCATTACGTGATATATGAGAAATAGGCCGTAATCTATCACGCGGCTCAGTGACGGTTAGTGGATGTCACATGTCTTAATTGTTTTTGGTCCTGCCGGTTTTCTCACCAGGTTTTCCTGTACATATATGAGAGCAGTGGCGATAAAATAAATTAGACACACAAATTTTTACAGAGATATACAGAAAATGATCACACAAACTTCTATTGAAAGGGAGAATCCTCAGACTATACAGTTGTGTGGTAGACTGCACAGTTCAAACTACAATAAGTACTTTAATAACGCGACGTAGTATTCATGTGACGTTAGGTCGATTTTAGTAGCTCGTTTGTGGAACCATAGATGCTGCTACAAAATCAGATCAAATCAATTTGTCTTGAAAAGGCTTTCCTTCGCTGAAAACAATTTTAGTTTCATATAAATCTTGAAACATAACCTCTTATCAAAGCCGAACAACAGGAAATAAATTCAATCATTCTTACGACTTACTATAATAAAGAAAAACAGAATAAGAAAACACAACTTTCCTTAAGATAACTGACACCTGCTTCGTCCTAATTTACAGCACCCAATTGCATTGCATTGAAATACCCAATTTGTGTTTCCAATAATACCGTTGTCTTTCACCCAAATATTGGCATTGGTAATGATTGGCTAAAACAACACCGACAGTTGCAAAAATAACTGGAAATTATCAGCCAAATACTATAAAAGAGAATCGAAAAGGTTCATATTGAATTGGACTCGAAAAAGTATCCTATGTTGTAGTTCAGAGATTCTAAACTATACCCGAACTTTTAATTCGAAGCAGTAAGCTGACATAAGCTAATATCACTGTTTAAAAAATCATACCCTATTTAACCCAATAGTGATTCAGCCAATCGAATAATAAATGATCGATTTTTAATCGTGAAAAATATAAACAAATGATAAAATTTATACTATCATCATTTATTTTTAATTAGTAATTAGATTTTAACATAAATAAATCTATTTTTATTGAAAATATTCATATCTAACCAAGACATGATAAAAGCCACTCTTGCAGATTGTTTCATATGATGAATAGGGAATTACTATTAGAAAGACTGCTCCGCACCAATGCGATCTAAACCCCGTTGAAATGGGTACAGGTACAGGGCATGTTGCAATAAATAAAAAATATTATCATGATCTCTTCGTTCTATTGTTCATGTCCCGTCGTAACCACAATTTTTTTTTTTCATTTCATATATAATTTTTTTTTTTTTTTTTTTTTTAATATATAAGTAACCTGCGATCAGTCATTCAACTTTTATCAGGTGAGTTGAAAAGCGTAGTGGTTTGGCGAGGTAGAGCCACTGCTCCATCTCCCCTTAGTGAGTCAGCACATCGGCTCTCTTAAGTCTTCTTATTGGGTTTGGTTGTAAAAGTATATTCGTAAGCGGGTTTGGGTGAGTCAGCAAGCGGTCCTCATAGGTGGCTGAGCATCGGATTACTTCTTCTAGGATGGTTGGGATTTCCAGGTACTCGTGTATTTCTGAATTACGAGCATACCAGGGCGCCGATGATAGTACCCTAAGTATATTATTTTGGGCTCTCTGGAGGCTCATAATGTTGGATTTGCTGGCTGTCGACCACAGTTGGATTCCATATGTCCAGATAGGTTTAATTATAGAGCAATATACCCTTAGTTTGTTGGATAGGGACAAGGCAGATTGTCTGCCGAGGAGCCAGAGTAGGTTTCTAAATCTTAGATTGATTTCATTACGCTTCGTTTTTATATGAGTTCTCCATGTCATCCTTCGGTCCAGGTGAAATCCAAGGTACTTAATGCAGTTAGATTGAGGCAATGTGTCGGGGCCAAGCTTCACCGGGGGACAAGTTTCGCGTCTTAGGGTAAAAGTGATATGGTGAGACTTCGGGGCGCTTGCTTTTATGCGCCATTTGGTCAGCCAAGCATTAGTAAGCTGGGTTTGCAACAGTCTGCTCGCTTCTATTGGGTCACGGTTGCAACTGAGGAAGGCCGCATCATCAGCGAATGTCGCTACAGATGTGCCAGTTGACTGGGGTAGGTCACAAGTAAATATGTTGTAAAGGACCGGACCTAGAACGGTGCCTTGAGGTACTCCGGCCCTACAGCTAAAAAGAGAAGATCTTGCGTTCCGGAGTTTGACTTGAAAACTTCTATTACTAAGATAAGAGTCCATCAGCAGGTAGTAGGAGTGTGGAAGATACTTTTTAAGTTTGCAAAGTAATCCTTTATGCCAAACCCGGTCGAAAGCCTGTTGCACATCGAGAAAAGCAGCCGAGCAGTACTCTTTCCCTTCCAAGCATTGTCTTATTGTACGATAGACTCTATGCACCTGCTCTATAGTTGAGTGGTGTTTCCGGAAACCAAATTGGTGGTCAGGTATTACATGGTCCGTATCTAGGCAAGGGGATAATCTTGCAAGGATGATCTTTTCCCACAATTTCGACAACACAAGTGTCAGGCTAATAGGGCGGTATGAGGAAACTTCGTTAGGCGGCTTACCCGGCTTTTGGATCATAACAATTTGAGATATTTTCCAAATTGCAGGAACATGAGAAGTTCTCAGGGTGGCATTGACAAGTATGGTCATATATAAATATATCACAATATTATTTTAAAAACACTTTTTACCAAAAAATTAAACCGACTCCCAAAAAACACTGCAAAGTGAAAAATAACATTAATTTCGGTAGTCGGTGTCTTTAGTTTTGTATTTTCGTTTTTGGCACCGACTTCCGAAATTAAAGTTATTTTTCACTTTGCAATATTTTTTGGGAGTTGGTTTAATTTTTTAGTAAAAAGTTTTTCTTTCACTCTTTTTAGTTGGTCTATTTTTAATTTACCTAGTTACAAGAGCCTAAATGTCAACTACTTATAACCTTTTACAAAATATTAAAATATACGAATATACGCGTCGAATTGACAACCTCCTCTTTTTGTCGTCGGTTGAAAATTGTACATTTTTATTCGATTTATTCCCGAATCGATTAATTTAGTTACATCACAATTTCGTAGTTGTCATTATTTTACAATATTAAAACTGTCAGTCTACTGCATCGAATTAAGTCCAGCAAAGAGCAGTCAACAGAATTGACGGGACTCTACAGGGCAATTGCCTGCCGGGGTAGCGGGAATATAGGGGCACTTGAAGGAACAGGGTGGGTTTTGAGTCAGTAGAAGTCTGACACTCTCTTCCGCTTCGCACAGAGCGGGAGGGGTCATTTGATGATTTTGCGACAAACAAGCATGGAAATGGTGATCGTCAAAAGATTTGGAATTTATGTGCCCAACAGTGCACGTCATCAATGATCATTGTCATTTTGACATTTCCATAATAATTGGACGTAGTTACGCAAAAAGGATCCAATCCACACTTTTTCCGAAATTTTGTTATATTGATATCTTTAATAATATCACCCTGAAGATGCGTTTGGTATATATAACTCAATTTCGGAAAAAGTGTGGATTGGATCCTTTTTGCGTAACTACGTCCGATTATAAGTCGCAAATTCTGCCTGAAATCTCATAATTATATAAAAGGACATGTTAGGTTTTTGTATGGAGGCTGGACTTTTATTCGAAGCTGTTGTGAGCAGGGAAGAGATTATATTTTTAATTAAAATACAGTAACTTTAAACAAATAAGATTAATTACATTATGCTAAATTGAAGAAAAATTAACTTGAGGAAGATTTGCGCGTCATCAATTTTGATCCAGTCTATAATTCCGCTGACCCGCAGTTTTGCATGTTGTATGTAATAGAAAATGTACGACATGCAATTCAGAAAAATACAATTATATCGCAGTTGAACAACAAAAATTGCAACATAAAACCCTGGATCACGACAGGTCTTATCCGTTGTATGAAGCATAGAGATAAACTGCACATGAAAGCTAAATCGCACCCAGACAATGCAATGATGCAACTATCCTACAAAAGATATCGTAATTTTTGTAATGACCTTCTCAAAAAAGTTAAATGCAACTACGACAAAATTGAATTGGAAAAGGCTGGACCAAATAGTAAAAAAATCTGGAAGTATATTAAAGATGTAACATATACGTCGAAACAAAAAGAATCTTCTTCAGGTTTATTGCAAGCAAACTCATCACAACTGACATCTGCCAACATGGCAAATAATTTTTTTATTAATGTTGGAAAATGTCTAGCAGAAAAAGTTCAGGGTCAACCACATTATCTAACAAGCACTCCTTTTATGTGTCACAACACTTTAACATCATTTGCGATGCTGGATACTGATGAAACTGAGGTTGAAAATATAATCATGAATCTGAAAGACGACTGTGCAGTTGGTTGGGATAATATATCCAATAAAATTATAAAACAGTTCAGGCATATTTTAGTACCACCACTTACTTATATTTTCCGTATTTGTCTCTCTTCGGGGATTTTTCCCAAATGTCTAAAAAAAGCGATTGTTGTGCCTGTCTATAAGTCAGGCAGTAAAGAGCAAGTGACAAACTACAGACCTATATCTTTACTGCCCTGTATGTCCAAAATATTAGAGAAAATTTTGAACAAAAGATTGTTTAAATATCTGGAGGATAAATCTATTCTGTCTGAGCGGCAGTTTGGGTTTAAGCCTAAATTATCAACCGCTGATGCCGTACATCAACTCACTGACTATCTAGCACAGGAACTTGATAAGGGTAACCACACAGTAGGAATTTTCCTGGACCTCGCGAAGGCATTTGACACAGTTTCAATTCCCATTCTGTTGCGCAAGCTTGAAGCCTTAGGTGTAAGAGGCACCCAGCTGAAACTCTTCAAAAGTTATTTAGAAGAGCGTACCCAGTGCGTAAAGATTGACAATATACTCAGCGCTGAGGAAAAAAACACGTCTTTTGGTGTGCCCCAAGGAAGCATTTTAACATCTACTATGTTCTTAATATACATAAATGATCTTTGCAATCTAAAGCTACATCATGGCATTATCATATCTTACGCTGACGACACTGCTCTACTTTTTTCGGCTGATTCAGAAAGTGAAGTCTACAAACTTGCGCAACATGGGTTCAATATTGTAAATAATTGGCTTCAACAAAATTCACTAACCCTTAATGCGGAAAAGACAAATTTCATTAAATTTTCGATACGGAAACAAACACCTACCATTGCCTCACAGTTGTATGCTCATTGTTGTTCAGTCCCTCTCAATGGTCAGTGCATGTGTCCCCATATTAAAATTACTAACAAAATAAAATACCTGGGTATCATTATAGATGACACCCTTACTTTTAAACCACACATAGAAGCTTTAAATAGTCGAATTCGTAAGCTTATATTCATATTTAAAAAGCTGCGATATATAGCAGACCCGAAACTAATAAGGCAAGTTTACTTTGCTCTATGTCAGTCAATTTTGACGTATTGCATTACCTCATGGGGCGGGGCAGGTAAAACTTTGTTACTACCCATCGAGAGAGCGCAAAGAGCTATCCTCAAGGTTTCTACTTGTCGCCCTTTCCTTTTTCCCACTAACCTTCTCTATAAATCTTGTGAAGTACTAACAGTTCGTCAGTTATTTATAATGAACACCGTACTAAAACAACACACAGCGCTTCCCTATTGCACTGAATTTACTAAAAAAAGACGGAAAGATTTAGTTTGCCTTAAAAGAAGTACAAAACATGCTTTCACAACCAAATTTTATATGTTCCTTGGACCACTACTTTATAACAGACTAAACGCAAAATTGAACATTTATTCCCTAAATTATTGTAACTGCAAGAAGACTCTCAAGGAAGCTCTTCAAAGTATGTCCTATGAAGACACAGAAAAGTTATTACTAGTACTAAAATAGAGATAGTTCGTATTTTATTTAAATGTAATTAAGATTAAGATTAAGAGACTAAGAGTATTTTCATATTATTTACACCTTTATACATTACCTAAGATGACCATATACAGTTTATTTTATATAAATGTGATTATTAAAAAAAAAAATACCTATTCTCGCCTGAAACACAGGATTACCTAGTTCAGGCACATGACATGTGTGAACTTAATGTAGATTTAAGTGAAATTGTATTTAATATTTACCTTAAGATTTTGAATAAACATTTTATTTATTTTATTTATTTATTTATCTTACACCATCTTTAAGATTAATATTAAATATTAATTTACAACATTTTGTTTCGATTTGATTCAAGACTATTAGTTGTGTAGGCGTGATTTTTAATAAATAACCAAGCCAACAAATATGTACATCTAAAATAAGAAAGGTTTCATATCTAATAAATGTAAACATCAAAAATCTTTAACTTAAACTTTGATGCTGAATGTAGGAAATAGTTTTAAGCTGAACGGTTAGTATCTATGTGATTTTTTCGAGGTAACGCGATCAATGTATTCTTTTAATTAATAGTAATTATCGCTTCTACGATTAACCCAGTTTCTTTGTAAAAAATTCTCCTGAATGTGAGTGGGGTAATTTTTTATAAAGGTGTTCTTCCACGCGGTCCGGGCAACTAAGCCAAGAGACCCTCGTCTCCCGTCAAATCACGAGACATGACCGCGACAATCAATGGGGCTACGAGACTAGCGGTGGCAGAAGCAGATCTTCTGTCTGTCTGGCAGCAGGGTTAGTGCACTTCGAGCCGGCACTTTCTCCACCGCTGAGCCCCTCTGCTACTCAGAGGGACATACGTTGAAGGGTCCTCCTTTCCTCTCCTTTGGCCGCCTCTGGGCCCCTCCAGACAGAATATTTGCATACGGACAACAAGACCCCAAGTAAATGATTCCTAATAAGAAGTTGTTGCCCTTATCCCAGGGTGCACCGGCCCGGAAAACTCGTCTTCTCCCAGACGTGTTCGCAAAGGAACTCCAGTTCTCGGGCACACGGGGAGGTTTTCTGTTCAGCACCCCAGGTCTGTCTCCCTAGCAATTAAGTTAACTGTAATGATGCTCTCTTTGGAGCCCTGACCACCGCCGGTAGCTTGGACCTTGTTCCCGATACCGGTAGGCTACTATTTTTTATATCATTAAATGTTTTTTGTTTTTATAGAAATATTCAAAAATGTAACTTATACAGAGTTGATACGACCGAGGGGCTTTCCTTTAAACTGCGTATACTAGATACCATTTTCAAGCTCTGTACCAAAAATCAATTAAATAGTAGAAGTAGTGTAGAATTTAACGCTTGTTTGGTTTAGCATTAAATTCCGATTTGGTTGATATTTGGTTGATTTGGTATTATATTAGACTGGTTTAATAATACGAAATGATATGGTTTAAAGGATATATTGAATATTGGTAATAATTATTAAATGGTAAATCTAAGCTAAATTAGCACTAAGATGGTTTGATATAGTTTGGTTTGAGTTACGCGATTGGTAGTCGAACACGTACTAACTGGTAATAGCTGCGATACATGCATTTATGGAAATGCACGCAGACAAAAGTGCTGAGCTGTTCGGTTACAAATATTGTACCGAACATATTCCCGAGCACAAGATGAGATACTCGTAAGAAAAGAATAAAGTAATCATCAAATCACCTTAGTTGAAATAATAATACAAGTCAAATGGTAAACAAAATAAAGTAATTATAAGATGGTACACAATTCTTATAAAAATGTAAACATAGTTAAATTCTTGTAAAAATAGTAAAAAATTAAAAGTATTATAAAATGGTAAAAAAGTAAGCCTTTTAAAATGGTAAATAAAAGTAGAATTCTTATAAAATAGTAAACACAGTATAAGTATTTTAAAATGGTAAATAAAGTAAAATTCTTATAAAATGATAAACATTGTAAAATTATTATAAAATGGTAAACAAATTAAAAGTATTTTAAAATGGTAAATAAAGTAAAATTCTTATAAAATGATAAACATTGTAAAATTATTATAAAATGGTAAACAAATTAAAAGTATTTTAAAATGGTAAATAAAGTAAAGTATAAATTCCAGTTGTTCTTAAAAACATAAATTCTAATTTACACTAGTGAGTCTTCAACTGTAAGCGTACGCACTTTCCTCACTTTAGGCAACGTAGCCCTTTCCTTTTTACCTGTGCTACGCATAGCACTGGGCCACCGTCTAGCGAAATATGTACTTAAACCTATCGATTCACTCTCACTTTGCTGACGGTCAGCACTACTCTGCTTTCGCGGTTGCACTTCACTCTGCACTCTGGTTGACTCCGATGTAGTCGCCATAGACTCCTGTCTGTGGTGAGGCTCCGCCCGGCTGGCCGAAGAAGGCGAACTGCATCTCACTCTTTGCCAGACCCAGACTGCTGCCGCGCATAGGGCAACTCCCAGCAGTAGATATACAATGGTGTACTGGTGAATGTCATGGAATGATATGTCATCGACCTCAGCTTTGGTGGATTTCAGTGTTTTGATCTGTTCTCCAAAAATGGATAGAGATCTATTAAGACTTATGTCTTCTGGTAATGCAGTTTCCGTTGGTATTTCAACGTTCACAATATGGTTTATTTGGTCGAGCTCTGGTACGAGTATATTTGGTGAAAAATTCAGTTGGTTGGATTGTTGTTGTAAATAATACAGTGTGAAATCTTTACTTTTAATAAAGCATTTCTGAGTCATGCTAATGATCCCTGCTCGAGTCAGCTGACGAACAGTAACTTGATCGTCGCATATGATTTTGATGGAATACGTGTTACAGCAAAAATATAGGTATTGTGACGTTGAGTGCAATTCTACCCATCTGTTTTTGCACGCTGTTTTTTCTGTTTTGCACCTTTGATTTATTGGACTTGTTTCGCAAAAATTTTCGTCTTTTTCCAAATTTAGGATGGGTTTGAAGAGCTCACACATGAAGGATTCGCCGTGATATAAACATGTGTCGAGTTCATGGATGGTTGGTACAAAGTAAGCATCCTTTTTTAGGTTAACTGCGACGTATTCCGATATTGGTATTATGCTGGTCATACTGTAGATGGTTTGTTGCGGAATTGGTATTATCCTATATAATTGAAAACTTTCTCTTGCTATGAGCGGGAATGTAATTTCGAAGATAATATATTTTTCAGTTACCCGAGCTTTTGTTCTCAGTAGCTTGTAGATGTGCTGAAGGTCTGTCTCTATGTTTTCGATTGGTAGGCCTAAATCTTGAGGTATTTGGCCATAGATAATTTGTAGCTCCCGTCTGAGCTGTTCTGGTGTCAATAGATGCAGACTGATTTGACCATGGTAGATTTCTGATATTGTATCGATTAAAGTATCCTGTATTTGTTTCAAGTTTTGCATCATGTTTATGGTAGCTATAGAGACTAATGTGAAGTCCTGTTGTATTGTCATCACATCGATTTCTTGTTGCAGCTTGCTATTAACCTTGTCCAAAGTATTTAAATGTTTATTTATGGTTTTGTGTTGCTTTGCTATTATGTCTTCAGTCCTTTGTAGTACATTGTGCTCTGCTTCGACGATGGATGTCAAGTTCTTCCATAACTGACCTTGGTGTTTTTGATTACGGTGCACAAGTTCAATGTCCTGTCTGTATTTTTCCGCGAAACTTTCGTCTAATACTCCGAACAATGAGTTTGCAATTGAGCCGACCGCGTTGATAAGGCCGCGTCGTGTTCGTATACGCTCGCCGTAATGCTGGCTAAGCAGCAGCTGGTTGTAGTATTGCAGTTCATTGTAATCGTGACGTATTTGTAGGAGTATCATATGACAGTGACTTGATTCCATAATTATTTCGCATGTTTTCTCGAGGTAGCTCGTAAAGTCATTTATGGCTTTGTCTCCTTGCCAATATAGAGACATATCAAAGTATGTGACTAGTTTCCACTTATCCCGGATCAATTGCACTTTCCCCACAGTGTCAAAGTACAGAGTTTTATTGGTATTAAATTGCGTAATATTGTATGAAGCTGTTGTTGGTAATATTATACTTAAGAACAGTAATAATGCCATTGCAATGTTTACTATCTTGGGATAGGTCCTGTACGTTCTGGTGTTTGGTTGCGGGCTATTACGTGGTTCCTTTTCGGCTCTAGTATTTTGATGCTGTAATAGTGGTTCACCTTTTTGTTTTTCTGGTATGGTTGGCTCTGTTTGGTTTATAGGTAAAACGGATAGTTTAACAATAGGGCGCTTCATGTAGCCGTTTTTGGTTTTTAAGGTCACTACTCTGACCAGTTCATCTTTTCCTGGATGGACTTCCATCACTCGACCCATTGGCCATTTCCCTGCTGGTAAGTTGTCGTCATGTATCATTACGAGATCACCCACGTTGACGTTCTTCTGGTATTTCGTCCATTTGTTTCTGGTTGATAGTTGAGTTAGGTACTCTGTTTTCCATCTCTTCCATAAATCTTCGAATAATTTCGACACTAAATGCCACCTAGTTCTGGCGTCTTCTGCTGTGTCAATTACGGTTAAACCTGGTTTTGCCGAAAGGAAATGGGCTGGTGTGAGGAAATTTAAATCCTCCGGGTCTTCTGATAGCGCACAGAGTGGTCTTGAATTCAGGCATGCTTCTAGTTTGGATAACAATGTGGTGTATTCTTCAAACGTAAATTTTTGTTGTCCAATCACGCGTTTGAGGTGGTGTTTGAGACTGCGCACGGCTCTTTCCCAAAGTCCTCCCGCATGAGGCTAAGAAGGTGCGTTGAAATGCCATTCGATTTGTAATTCTGTTATCTCTTTGAAGAAGGATTCATTGAAAATATTTTGAAGATGGTCGTATTCTTCTTGCAGCCTTCTGTTGGCTCCAACAAAATTGGTTCCATTGTCGCTATATATATGACGTGGAGCTCCGCGTCGTGCTGCCATTCTGGTTATTGCAGCTAAGAACGCTGAGCTCGTTAAATCTGAGACGAGTTCTAGATGCACCGCTTTCGTCACCATACATACAAAAAGCGCTATGTAGCCTTTGGTAGTTTTTATCCCGCGTCCTTTGTTCGCTTTCACTTCCACAAAGCCTGTGTAGTCGACACCACAATGATAGAAGGCGCTTTCAGGGTTCACTCGGGATGTTGGTAGATCACCCATGAGTTGGTATTGTTGGATAGGCTCTTGCTTCTTGCATGTAACGCACTGTCGTATGACTTTCTTTGTGGCTGAATATCCGCTGATTATCCAATAATTTTGTCGAATGTTTGACAAGGTAAGGCGTGCTCCACCGTGGTAGGTTAGCTCATGAGCGTATTTAATGATTAACGTGGTGATTCGATGGTTGTGTGGTAATATGATCGGGTGTTTCATCTCTGAACTTATCTGTGCATTTCTTAATCTACCCCCTACCCGTAGGATACCATCTTGGTCTAGGATAGGGTGTAATGGTAAAAGTTTACTTTTCGATTGTACGATTCCATTCTTAAGCATGCAATTGACGTCACCGGCAAACTCCATGTGTTGCACACTTTTAATAATCAGCAGTTTTGCGCGACGAAGTTCATGTAATGTGAGATAAGGTTGACGGCCGGCCTTTGCAGTAGGTAATCGTAGTATCCATGCAAAAACGCGCACGATTTTTGCAAAGGAATTCAATTTGTTTAATAGATGGTGAATAATGTTTGGTACGGTCATGGTTGCTTTTAGATGTTTTTCCACAACTACTGCATTCGACTGTCTTATCTCTAAGCTGGTTTCATACGTGGTTTTAGGTGTATCATGGTTTTGAAATGATTGAATCCATGATGGTCCCTGCCACCATAGATCATGTTTTCTGAGCTGGTTAATTTTCAATCCACGACTTGCACAGTCAGCTGGATTTTCCATGGTTTTGACATAACTCCATTTTTCTTTTGGTATTATTTTGGTGATAGCTTTCACGCGGTTTGAGACGAATGGTTTCCATCTCGCGGGATCCCCTTGAATCCATCCTAACACTGCTGTTGAATCACTCCAGCAATATATTTCCTGGTTATAAGAATCTAAGCAAGTTTGAACCTTTTGCATCAGCTGTGATAATAGTTGGGCACCCATCAACTCCAACCTTGGTATTGATATATCTTTACTAACGGGCGCTAATCTTGCTTTTGCTGTGACCAGGGTTACCTCGTTACAATTATTATGGTTGCTGACTTTGCAATATATAACAGCGGCATACGCCTTATTCGACGCATCACAGAATCCGTGTAATTGCAAGGTATTGTTTATCTTTGTTCCTAGCCATCGTTTTACTTCTATGGTATTTATGTCTTTTATTTCTCCTCTTAAGTTTAGCCACTTGATCTTGATATCTTCTGGTAGTGCGTCATCCCAGTTAAGACTTGATGACCAGACACTTTGGAATAGCATCTTCATGGTTATAGTTAATGGTGTGAGCCAGCCTAATGGGTCGAAGATTTTCGATATGTCGGAGAGAAGCGATCTTTTGGTTGGTTTTGATATTGGTACTGGCTCCAGTTTTGAGTCAAAAATAAATTTATCCTGTTGCGGATTCCATCCAAGTCCCAGTGGTTTCGTTGAGTCTGACTGTTTAAACTCGTAGATTTGCTGGTTCCACAAATCTTTTTCTAAGTCAGCGAGTAGTTTGGGTTCATTAGTGGCCCATTTTCGTAGATTAAACCCACCCTTGCTGAGTAGTTTTATAAGGTCTGATTTAAGTTGTTTTGCTTGTTCCATTGAATGAGCCCCTCCACAATAGTCATCCATGTAGAAACACTCCTCTAATGCTTTTGCTGCGTCAGGAAAATTGTGTTTTTCCTCGGCAGCTAGTTGTTTTAAGCACATCATTGCCAAAAATGGTGCAGGCTTTGTGCCGTAAGTTATGGTTGTAAGTTGGTATGCTTGGATAGGTTGGTATGGTGAGTCCCTCCATAATACTTTCTGGTACGACTGATCTTCAGGATGTACCATTATCTGTCGGTACATTTTCTCGATATCAGCTGTGAAAGCGAACTGATACTGTCTCTATTTTAAAATCAGCTCCTGCAGATCTTGTTGTAGGTTGAGACCTCGGTACATAACGTCATTCAAGCTTAGTCCTGATGATGACCTAGCTGATGCGTTGAAAACTACACGCAGCTTCGTGGTGGTGGACTCAGCTCGAGTGACGCAGTGGTGTGGTAAATAGCACTCAGGTGTCGTGCTCCTGGTTGATAGTTTCATATGGTTTAGCGTGTGATATTCATCAATAAATTTTGCATATTGATCTTTAAGAACCAAATTTTTCTGTAGCTTCTTTTCTAAATTTTGAAATTGGGCTAAGGCTAATGATTTCGTGGAACCCAGTTGTTCCTTGGCTTCTGGTTTGAATGGTAGGCGTACTTGGTATCTCCCATCTTCGAGTGTCTCCGTGGTTGAGAGAAAATACTGTAAACATTCATGATCTTCTGTGGACATTTCGATGTGCTGGTTGATGTCTTCGTTTTCCCAAAATCTACGTAAATCATCCATATTGTGAAGGACGACGTTACATAGGTACTTGGGTGTCATTGTCCCACCAAGCAACCATCCTAATTGTGTTTGCTGGGCTATTGGTTGATCTTCATTATCACCTCTCAGAATGCCACCTAATGCAATCTTACAGTAGACGTCTGCCCCAAGGAGTAAATCCACTGGTCGACTGATATTGAATTGGGGATCTGCTAAATTAATATTTTGAATATGAGGCCACGATGGTTTTACAAAAGATTTGTTTGGTAGGTGCTTTATTAGGTTGTTCATTATTAGAACGTTCCCTTCTAAGGCGAAGTCGCTATGAATAGATTTTATTCGTATGTTCATCACTCCCTTGCAGCTATTTTCTTTTTCTCCTACTCCGAATATTGTCCCTTTGCAATGTTGTCTTGGTAATTTTAAAACTTGCGCCGCTTTCTCGCTTATCAAGGAAATTTGCGAACCTTGGTCAATCAAGGCTCTCATGGTGTGATATGTACCATCGGATCCCATCACTTTGACTATAGCCGTAGCCAAAAGTGTTTCCGATACCTCATCCCAGGACACATGAGTTGAAGTTGGTACTGGTTCATTATTGGTTACGCAAGACGTGCTAGGTGTGTGCACAGCCTTATGGTTAGATTTTGCTGATATGGTTGGTTTACTTTTCGTAGCGATTGCTTCATGCAATAATGAATTATGCTTGGCGTTGCACTTGCGACATGTTTTGCTAGAAAAACATATTTTATCATAATGGTTGAATAGGCAATTTACGCAACACTTCAGTTTGTTGACAGTTTTTAATTTTTGCTCATCCGACATTTGCAAAAATTGGGGACACATCCAAAGCCCGTGGTCATTGTTACACAATGGGCAGGTCATTGAACGCAAAACGTGGAGTGACTTCCCGTGGTGGTTCATGTTATGGCTGTTTTTGTTAGATGTTTGCTGGTTATAATTAGAGTTGAAATTTCTCCTTTGGTTTGCCTGGTAACTCGAATGGTCCTGTGGTTGAGTGGTCGACTTTTGATGGTTTGATTCTTGTTTACGGCGAGATGCTTCCATGGCTGTAAACTTGTTTTCCAGGAAATCCAGAAATTCTTGTAGAATTGGTAGTTCCCTAGGGTTCTTCACTGACTCAATATATTCAGCGAATGATTCACTGTCTAGTTTCTGACCCAACAAAAGTACTAGTAGTGGATCCCAAGTAGTGATATCCACTCCCATATTTTGTATAGCATGGAGACATTCTTTGGTGATGTCATGCAGTCTTTTGAACAGACTTATGGATGGTTGCTGCATATTAGGAATGTTCAGCAATATGTTCACGTGAGATGTAAAAATAAGTCTACTGTTGCCATATCTATGGTTAAGTATTTCCCAGCATACTTCATAATTTTCGGAACTAATTTGAAGATGGTGTATCAGACGTTCAGCCTCACCTGACACTTTACTTTTTAAAAACTGCATTTTCTGTGCGTTGGATAAGGATGGGTTTTTATGGATGGTTTCTGTGAACAAATCTTTAAAGGAGGTCCACTGGTGGTAGTTACCCTGGAAAGTCGGAATATCCATCTGTGGTGTGCATTTGTCACGATGGGATACAGACCACATTTTTGAGCTGATCGTTTTCTTCAAATCATTATATATTCGTTCGTATCTGGTAAATTCCTCCTGGTACCAAAAATCTTCATTTCCATTTTCGCTTTCTATCTCCCAGTGCAGATTGTCGATGATGGTCCACCGACTTTGGAGAGATTTCAAAGCATCGTCGAACTCCCACTTGCTCTGCAATTGGTCGATTTCTATGGTGGTCACTGTTCTCATAAACGCTCTGAAGTTAATGGTTTGCTTTTTAATCAATCCCTCTAACTTGCTGTTTTCTTCTGGTACTGGTATCTCACTAGGCTGCTGTTGGGATGCCTGAGAACGAGACGAATCCCCTGATTGGTTCGTGGTCCTGGCCTCTGCCAGCGGCTGTTTGACGCCTTGCTGCTTTGGTAACAGGTTCTCCATGGTTTTGGTAATTAGTTGCTTGATTGACACATAAATTTCCTCTGCTTTATCGAAACAGTTTTTGGTAAAATATACATGATCAAATTCCGCAAACTCACAACATTTCCTATGGTTACGTTGGTAATCTCTCCAATAATTCTCTAATAACTCCAACTTCCGCTTGCAGTAATCTATGTTTTTGCGGTCTGCTCCGTCTTTTTTGATATTGGTTAAAAGTTTAACTAGAGAGTCATATATTTCAGTTTGGTTGATTGCTAACTGCTCCATTTTTCTCACGAACAGATAAATTGTTAAGAAAAAGGATATATAAAATGGTTTGGTCTGACCTTATATGCTGCTTACGCTCCACAACTGGTAAAGCTCCTCCCTACTTTCCCTACAGACACTTCACACTGGTTGCAAGGTCCCGGTACACAAACACTTCACTGCACTTCGCGAACCGAGGCCCTTAATACCCGAAGGACCATGTAGAATTTAACGCTTGTTTGGTTTAGCATTAAATTCCGAGTTGGTTGATATTTGGTTGATTTGGTATTATATTAGACTGGTTTAATAATACGAAATTATATGGTTTAAAGGATATATTGAATATTGGTAATAATTATTAAATGGTAAATCTAAGCTAAATTAGCACTAAGATGGTTTGATATAGTTTGGTTTGAGTTACGCGATTGGTAGTCGAACACGTACTAACTGGTAATAGCTGCGATACATGCATTTATGGAAATGCACGCAGACAAAAGTGCTGAGCTGTTCGGTTACAAATATTGTACCGAACAAGTAGTTTAGTCCCAAATTATTTTGATGAGATGCACCTTAAAGCGATAAATCTGACCAAGACAAGAGATAACACACACCGCGCTACGTTGCCACTTTGTTACCTAGATATTTAAGGTCAGTCACATTTATTTACAAAGCGTGGTTGCGTTTTACTCTGACTTGTAAACTATTTAATTTGTTTGAAAAAAAAATATTTTTTGGCTCTTTTTATTTTTTAACTGTATCGAATTAACACTAAACACATATATTATACGTAGTATAATTTAATGCCCCTCTGTCGTATCAACTCTGTATGTACATTTATAATTAGAAATAAAGGAAACAATAATAATATTACGTTAAAATACGTACTTACATAGTACAAAACTGAGCCAATGATGGTCGTTATCATATGCAATTAACATCAACCTTGTTCATCAACCATGTTGGGGTCTGTTTTCAGTCAAACCTCATGCTGATACTAGTCATCATATCAGTAAGACTCATACCAGTAAGCGACGGTGTGTAATGGACAATTTGATTTGCAAATGTGTGAGTTTGGCGACACAGGTTCTCGTTTTGAGAGAGTGTAAGGGCACTTCTACTTTATTTTCTGTTCTATGGGTCTGACGACTAAAACCCAGTATCTGGATAACATTTTGTTTGCGCCTAAGCCTTTAGTGACTCTTTTAGAGAATCTGTATCAAGCCGCTGCTAATTGTCTTAGATTAGACGTACGTAAATGTTGATAGTTTACGAACAAATATTATTAAGTAAGTAAATTTTTCTATCTGATTTTTTGCGATAATTGATTGGTACCGAATTAAATCTCCAAGGCATCGCTTCGCACATATTCATTCGTTTTGTTAAAATTAAATATAAAATATTATAATATATAATAATACAATTCTTAAGATTTATTGACCACCAAGCTCCAGTGTCTCGCAATAGACACATTTTATCTCTTTACACGACTAGAGTCATGTTTTAGGACACTTTTTTTTTTCTGGGTGAGAAAATCATCAAATGAGTCCTCCCGGGTGTGTCAGACTTCTACTGACTAAAAAACCCACCCTGCTCCTTCAATTGCCCTTGCGTTCCGGGGCTGCGGTGTCTCATTAGAACATCAAGAACCCCGTAAAGCCCTATCGGGCCCCATCAATGCTGCTTCTCTCTGAAGCAGGTTTTAGGACACTTGGGATTGCTTGGAAGGGCCAGCCAATACTGAAACTTCTGCATATCTCTTCCCTGTGCCAGCAAGCAAATACTGCAAAAGTGCATAGTATTAAAAAGTGGAGTAACAAAATTGTCCAATTACGAGCTAGAGGGACGTGGACTGTCCGCTTTTTATGTAAATCATGGTGCCCGGCGCTGGAACAAGCTGTTCCTTGGCACTAAAGAATGTAGTTTATGTCCCAGCTAGGGTGACCATTTGTAAATGAGTTCGGACGCAGTTTAAATTGCGAATTCCTGTCGCCTTTTCTGTTTGTACGTGTTTTAAAAAGTTGGGATTACTTTTAGAATTATGTTGTTCGTTCTTTTGTTTATATTATTTTGTTCAAAAGATTGATTTTGAAAAGTTCAGACTCAGTTCATTTACAGATGTATTGATGTTTGTTACTCAATCACGTCAAAATGGCTTAACTGGTCTGGACAAAATTTAACATAGAAGAAAATTACAGTTTGGAATATAGGCTCCTTTTCAATTGGGAGAAATTTACAAAATTTCCGCGGGAACTAAATCGTGGACAGCAGTTAGTACCTTAGTAATGTTATGTCATGCATTTGTTTTTCAAAACATTGCTTAGTGTCGCATAGTTAAATACAGCTAAGGACACAACGGGCTCTTGTTTCTTGTCATAGACGTGGTGACGTAAATTACACGACATAATATATACCCTTGCGAACACAAGCCTTAAAGTGTTTCTCTAAAACCCACTAAACCAGCTTCAAATTACACAATTGATGCCAAATATAACGCATCAATTTTGCTAATAATTCAGCAGTAACTATCTCCTCGTTATCGCGGTGTCAATTCTACGCCACTTATATGTATGCTGTTAATTGGCACTTGCGAAACTGAATGTTAGAAATTATTGTAGAGTTATAACTAGCATAGAGTCAGACAACGTGGAGTTCATGGCTAAATAATAACAACTGCATGGACGAACGTTAAGCACAAGTTCTCGTGATTTTAACATATCGAAATTCGTTCGTGCCTCGGAATCGGAAAGCACGTCAAGCCGTCCCGGCTGTCATTTATTTATTTATTATACAGTATGTTAAATAACAGAGGGCGTTCCCGTTAACCCACAATAGTATAGCATCCATACATGCTAAAAAAAATATTACCATTCGAAAACAAAATGTTTTTTTTTTATATTAAAATAATCACTATAACTGTTAAATTGATACCTACAAGAAACACTCTGTACACGCGTACTTGAAGGACGGCAACATCGCAATTTATTTATGAATGACGGGCCGCGTGTGCAGCGATCTAATTGATGTGCTTATACTATTGTGGGTTAACGGGAACGCCCTCTGTTTGTTAACATACTGTATACTTTATTATACACCTCACAATATGTCTATGGATTTAAAAAAATTAACTAGTGTACAATGGGTGTTCTTATCGCACAGGGCGATCTCTTACAGACAACCTTTGGATGGACAAAAATTAAAGGATAGAGATTCATTTCTACTTCTTTGACAATCGTTACATCAGGAGCCTGAAAATCTGACACCAGTTTTGCCAAAGGGTATCGTGTTACCCAGCCACTGAATTTTTGAAGTCAGATAGGCCGTCGTTCCATGTAAATCACTTGTACTTAGCTGCATCCAATGAGACTAGAAGCCAAACCGAATATGGTTGAGAACACGGAATAGATGAATAAGGCTGGAATGGTAATGTGGACGTGGCGAGCACGCCACATTTGTTCCGATTTGTTGTTTAGCTCGACCGATTAATTCATTCACCGCGTTTAGTGTGCTTCGGAACACAGAATTCTGCTTTAAAATTCCGTGTTGGTTGGGAAAACAAAAAGTCAGACGGCAAGTATAGAGCGAGGAGGTATATCTTTCCATCGGTAGGTCGAAAATAACATTTAATTACAATTCTATTTGGAAATACATAAAATTATTCTGATCACTATGAAATTCGGAACATTAACAAGATTATTGCAACAACAAAAAATATACATTGCCCAATGTCTACTCGCTTAATCAACGCGATGACCAAGTCCGCTTACAATATACTGCATGCGTTGCGTCCTCCACACTTCAACCATTGACGTTTCGTCCTTTGCCCTGATTGGCCGTGATACATGGCGCATGTTTATCGACAGTGAGTTAGAATCAGTAGCAAGCTCTCGGCTTCTTGCTTGTAGTGGAGCTAAAAGTGGGAGACAAGTGGCGACACGCGTTCTCATACAAATCAGGAACTATGTCCTTTCTAACCTCTTTTATCTGTTCTGTAGTTGAGAAGATTCTAAGCAGATGATAATAATGAGAGTAAGTTAAGCGCTTATGTCATCGGTAGGCATTTGTTACAGAGGCCTAAGTAAGTTTTTAACGTACATCATTGCGTTAAGGTAAACGCTAAAGTTTTAAAGTAAAAGAAGAAATACGTAACGGATCACGCACAGCACAATGGAGGGTTCTGTAGAAGTTCATAAAACATTAAAGCTCCGATTCCCTGAGAATAACGTAAATAAGATTAAAGGACTAACTTCAAGTATCCACTTGAAGTTAGTCCTTTAATCTTATTTAATCTTATTTTTTTATTGCGATAATAAATTTTATGATCCCATAAAATTTATTATCGCAATCCTAAAAACTCATAGTTTTTTAACTATAAACTTGAAGTTTTGCCAAAATTCACTGTTGTCGCAGTTCAACTTAGAAGATTGTCGACTGCTTAATTGGCCTTGCCTGTGGCCTTAATAATAGTAATTATAGCCTCCAGCCAAGGCTTATAAAAAAACTTACAAACTAAGCGACACACGTAAAGGACACCCCTTGTGGGTTTAGACCTCGCCTTAGAGCCTTACTGGGGGAGGGCAACTAGGGATGAGCTGGATCGAATAAAGATTACTTTGAGAACGATGAGTAACTTATCCACAATTCTTTCATACATATTCAATTACCTTTTCTTATCCTTTCTAACTCGTAAAAAAAATCTTTAGAATGAAAGAGACGGAAATAAGCGACTTTCGGTCTTTTTTATTTACGACTGCCTCTGTGCGAGTTATTACTCTATGGCAATTATTGTACACTGGAGCGAATAAACGGTTCCAATGGTATGTTTAGGTATTCAGTGGTATGTTCTTATAAACACTGAATTATTGAAGCATTCGTCAGATGTGTCTAAGTGTTAGGTGTTGTCTGTGATTAGTGCGAACCAATTGAGCCTCGTTTGTATTGTTTATTCTGGATAAGAACAGGTGGTTATCATTTATAAAAACCGAATTACAAATTATAAATGCCAATGTATAGATGTTTCTAACGGATTTACAGATAATTATGTAATATTGCACTAATATAGCTTTAAATCTGATTAAAATAAACAAACACTGTTTTTAATCTAAACTGCCAGCATTGAAATGAAATGAAATTAATTCGAATTAAAAATGCGTAATAACAGCGTAAACTTTATTGTTTGCTAGTTAATTTTTAAATGATCATTATTTATATTAAAAAGGCCCCAAAAATTTATGGGCTGCAAAAGAATTTGAAATTAGCCACTCATGAGTTGGTTTTTCAAATTTGGAATCCAAACATAAATGAAGAACAATACTTATCTATAATTGTATTTTCCAAAGCGTTTGCATTTGCATTGCAATTCAATAACATCTATACGATAAACAATTAAATGATATGTTTATTGCCTACATTTTGAAACACAAAACAGCACTTAAGACCAAAAAGATACAAACTACATACATTACCCTGATAAAACCGAAAAACATCTGCACAAAAATCGCTTTCAATATGATTAAAAAAATAATTCCGAATATCAACAGCGTTTTGGGATTTAATAGGTGCGCTGCTCTTAAGCGCTTTCTGCTTTATTGTTAACGACACGGTGTTGGTTGCCGTGATGTTATAAAAAAGTTTTCATATTCGATTTGCGGTTACGTTGTTGAGATGTAAATTAAGGGGAAATCGAAAAACTATAAACTACTAACTTTTTATCCGTCCGCATGAAAGTTAAAAACTTCGTATCGGGGTCGTTCTAACGCAATAAAAATCCTAACACAGTTGACGATTGAGCTGATTGATATACAAACCTACAGAATTTCACGTGAAAATAGTATGAAGAAAGATAAGGTGTAAGGCCTTAGCAAACAAAAGAAAATCCTAAGTTACAGTAGGAACCATAAAACCACCATTATCTACTTAATTGACCCATTACTCTCCTAAAAGCAATAGCCTCGTCTTCAAAAAAAACGATCTTTCCCGAAGCATTCCGAAAACAACCGAAGCTTCGTTCAATCTGTTTATTATCCACAAATTACAAAAGAAATTGAGTTTGCTCTTTGTTAGACTTGTCGCCAAATACTCGAGACGGTTTCTTTCTCGAAATTAAAAGATTTAGCGGAAATCCAGAGCTTCTTGAGGGATTTAGTGACAATTAACGACTTACCTTGTGTGTTTAAGAAAACAAATACTTAAATTGTATTATTGAAGATTTGGTTTTCAATTTAAGCTTTGGTTTTTACGTAGTAGGTTAACAAATATGGCGAAGCCTCCTGTAAAATATTTCAACCTTTCCTTTCTTTTATTGACTCGCAGTTGAATACCATCTCACCTGATGGTAAGCGATGATGTGGTCCAAGATGAAGCACGCTTAACTAGAAGTGACCTATACACTCATGACGTGAACTCCCCCAGGTTAAAGTTACCAGGAAACACAGACTCCGACAGGGATTTCCAATTCTTAGCTGTACGCATTATAAAAGTATTCCCAAAATATTTTGTGCGGATGGGTACACCATGTAACGATGGCCTACCGAAATGAAAAGAAATGATATTTTACTTTGCAAATTGAATAATTATGAGGGTACTTAGTTTCTTACTGGCCAGCTATGGTTTCAAAGCTTAGATAGACCCTTCTAATCTGTTTTGTAATTGTTTTTTTCTCCATCTTATGTTTAAATGTAATGTGCTTTTTTATTTATTATATTCGTTAGACGAAATTATTGTTAAAATTTAAATCTCGTACAAGTGAACTGTACAATGTTCTTTTTGAGAACGAAAGATTTTTTGTTATTACGTATGAGCCTCGTCTGATGGTAAGTAATAGATGAGGTCTACGATGGAACAAGCGAGCCCAGAAGTTACCTATTTACTCTTGCTTTAAAGGCTGAAAGGCCATACATAAGTATCACTTTGTTCAGGCGCTTTTGACATTCATCCGTCTTAGTAATAAACTTCTAACTACCCCACTTAAAGATTAACCGGTAACTAACGCAAAAACCTTAATTTCAATCGATCCTCGGGGTCCATTAACCAATGAGGGATCAATTGATTGATCCAACCCGTGAAATTACAGGACGGCTGTATCCATTAAATATTCAATTAAACTGCCGAACGCTATGGATGTCTGATTATATCCGGATTGGGGATATCTTTACAGGAAACTCTTACCGATTTTGGTGAATGATTAGTTACTTAACTTTAAGGGTTCTTTTTTTTCACATTAATAGCATTCTTGTTAACCCCTCCAACTGAGCTAAATATGCTTGTGTCTGGAGTGGGTTCACGGCAATAATGTAATGGGTGGGGTTCGAACCTGCGACCTCTCGATCGCAAGTCCAACAACTTAGCCATTTGGCTATTGATGGTTCATAAGTTACATTCTGATTAGTACTTACTAGCTGTTGCTCGCGATTTCGTCCACAAGATTTTTAATACAACGTTTCTTTCCCTATTTCAGCTCTACAATGTGTAATTTAAAGGGTATATACATACCAAGTGCACGGCTTCTTTGGATGATAACAAACGATATGGCACGGGTTTTCTAATCCTATGTCTACATGTGTGGAACTTATTAGAAATTTCAATACATTGATACCAGAGACCGAATTTTTCAAATTAAGATGAACGAAGAGAATTATCGTTTTATTGGCAAGTGACGTGGAAAGTGATGACCCTCATAGTGCTGTGACACGTTTGTTATTACTGGTATTCAAGAAACATATGAAACCAATAATTTGGGGTCAATTCTGTGAGTCACTTATTTTGAGCTGTAACTGCATAGAGACTCCATACTTCTTTTGGATAAATATGGGGTTTCCGTTATACGTTGTATAGGAGTAGATTAAAAAAAAACGATTATTTACATGCCAAATGTTATCGCAATTAGTGGTTTAGCCGAGAAAGTATAACAAACCGACAGGCAGGCTTTCACACGCTGCTGTTTCCGGATTCGGAAAGGAGAACTACGAGTATATTGGTATAAACTGTACCAATATGTATGACTGCATGGTCAATATGTAAGTCTGCCATGCTGCAACAAGTCGCGGCAGAAATATCAGTCTAACTGTGCTCGCGACTTTCGCCTAGGAGCCGAAATTTACTACTCGGAATTTTCGAGTAAATCTTAACCAACCCGTGGGAATTCAGGGATAAAAGTAGCTTATAAATGTTATAGCCTCCTTCTCCTCCTATTTTCCATTAAAACAGGTTTAGCCGTTCCATAGATCCGAGCCTACAAACAGAAAGGCAGTTTGTGTTTTAATAAGTATCGTTTTTACGTTTAAATCACAGACATACACTTCAATTTTATTTTATATAGAGATTCAGCACTATACCAAACAACAAAAGAACTAGTACAAAACCATCCCAATCTGGGTCCTACGAAACATTCGAAAAGCGAGATTCGTTTTTATTTCCAAACAAGAAGTAAGGAACAACCTTAAATCATTTTGGGTCGTCCAAAAGAGTTATCAAGATGTTTCGGCAAAAATCCCGTCCCCGCAAAAAAGTTGGCCAACAATTTAGGGACAAACTTAATGGGTTTTACGAGAGTAGATACGTAATGAGATACTATTTTTGTATTATATATATTGTAACTTGCTTCTAGTACTGGCACTGTACTCATGAAGAAAGAATCCAGATATTATCCTAATAATAATTAGACTATATAAGTATCTTGACTTGGCTCGCGAGGTTGTTGACATGTGGGATGTGGATACAGCAATCATTGTGCCAATAGTCGTCTCAGCATAATAGCCAAGAGCCTCGATAAACATCTTAGGAGACAAAAGGAGGCGAAATGGGGCTCTGCTTTAAAATGCCGTGTTGTGCAATTATAACCTGTAAAATAAAAAGTTAGACCGCAAGTATAGAGCGAGGAGGTATATCTTTCCATGGGTAAGTCAAAAATAACATTTAATTACAATTTTATTTGTAAAAAACATAAAAATATTCTGATCACTATGAAATTCCGAACATTAACAACATTATTGCAACAAGTTACAAAAAATATATATTGCCCGATGTGTACTCGCTTAATCAACGCAATGACCAAGTCCGCTTACAATGTACTGCATCTTCACACTGCAACCATTAACGTTTCGTCCTTTGCCCTGATTGGCCGTGATGCACGGCGCATGTTTAAAGACAGTGAGTTACAATTAGTAGCAAGCTCTCGATTTAAGTGTGTGTAATTTATTTGTGTGCGTAATTCGCATACGTCCTCTTGCTTGTAGTGGAGCTATAGAGTGGGAGATAAGTGGCGACACGCGTTCTCATACAAATCAGGAACTATTTCCTTTCTAACCTCTTTTATCTATTCTGTGGCTAAAACTGATTAACAGCTATTTAGATTTACTTTCAGAATAGCTTCTGCCCAATGTTTATTTTAAGCAAAAAAAGTGGTAGCCTACCTCTTTCTCCATACTCAGATCTATCTCTGTTCCAAATTTCGTAAAATCTAGTTAGGAGGCTATGAGTCTAGATGTAAAAGCGTAACAGACAGAGCTATTTTCGCATCAGTAGATAGAAATTTATAAAATTAAATTAAAGTTGTGGATTTTGTAGTCTGAGTATCTCTTTAAGGTGTTTGAGAGGCAGAGTTTCACTATGATTTACAATAATATAATGTCGTTAAGTACCCGGTTTTTTGGTCTTTTTAACCGACTTCAAAAAAAGGAGGGAGTTCTCAGTTTTTTTTACTTGTTTTTTTTTTATGTATGGTTACCTCATAACTCGAAGACGGCTGGACCGATTTGGAAAATTCTTTTTTTCTTTGAAAGGGTATACTTTTAGTTGGTCCCATTGTCATCACGTTAGGATCTGATGATGGAATCATGGAGAAATTGAAGGAACTCTTCAAATATTATAGGCACACCTATAGCGTTTTGGGGAAAGTACATTGTGCAGTTGTTCTCGAAAAGCACCATTTGGAGATGTGGAATTGATGATGAAGACCACAGATGGCCACCGAAACTACTCAATAATAAGTATATCGTGGATTTCGATACGATTACTTGAATATGGATGCTAAGCACATTATACTGCATATGGTGAAGTAGAGCTGATGGTGAAGTACCAGGAGAACTCCTCAAAAATTAACGGCTCTGCATCGGGAAAAGCAATACATATTTTGTAAAAGGTGATAAGTAGTTGACATTTTGGCTTTTGTAACTAGATAAATTACAAACCAATCCACTGAAAAGCGTGAAACAATTTTTTTTGCTAAAAATCAAACTGACGTCCATATCAAAACACTACAAAGCCAAAAATAAATTTAATTTCGGAAGGCGGTGTCGAAAACAAAAATATAATGTACAAAACTAAAGACACTGCTACCGAAATTATTTTTTGTTAAAAAGTTTTTTTTCCGTATAAAGTTTAAATGAGCCAAATTTCATACTTGGCTTATACTGCGAACCCAATTTTTTATTTATTTCACAGACACACGAGATCTAGCAAAATTATTAAATGTATGTATGTGTGTGTACCTATATCCTGTATGAGTTCTTAAACTGACGATGAGATTGTGATGAAACTTTTGGGCAGGTTGTCCTAAGGAAACGCGAGAGGATTTATTATCCAAAAAGTCCGCTATAGCTAATGTCTTATAAGTGTTCCATTTTTAAATGGATGTTCGAAATCTTGTAGCAAAAAACCCTAATACACAGTCTTATAAAGTGCAACATAACTCAAGCAGTAACATTATTAGATAAACAGTATTACCCCGAACATTATAAGAATATACGGTGCAAACCGAAGTGTCTTGCGTCGGCTTAATGGTTCAAATGGAAAAACTTTTTCTCTCACAACTTAATAGAAAAAGACTCTTCTGAATAGCCCTGCTTTGTTTCCTGTACAAATTGGATTTTTTTTTTCTTTTATGTGAATGAATTAGGAATGTGGTTCTAGTGGCAAGGAATAGCGACTAAGGTTGCCTACCTAGTATTTTTGTCAAGTATTAATAACCATCGTGGACCACATCCATTTCTTACCATCAGGCGTGATTGAAGTGAAGAGTGAGCTCATCCTTTATAAAATTGGCCAAGTGCGTGTCAGACTCGCCCGTGAAGGGTTCCGTAGTAACTACGCAAAATAACTTTGTATTTCATAGTATTAGTATGAAATACAAAATTATATTTGCGGTTTTAGAAAATGTGCTATATCTCAAAAACTGCTGACCTGATCTCGTTCAAACTAATTATTATTGAAAGTTTTTATTATGATCTACTGCATATATTTAAATTTTTTACTCTATTATTATTTTAGTTAAAGGGGGGTGTCTACGCATCTTCACCATGAGCAAGCCCACTACTACTGGACGCGAAAGGAGAGGAGTGCGGGGTGTGCTGTGGTACCGAATTCAACCACGCGCGGCGCGGTCGTAGGATGAACGGATCGTCCGCCATCATACGCGCACACAAAACATTATCGCTACCTAAATTTGTAAAATCTAAGTCATTAATTATATGCTTTATTACTATCGAAGAAGATTTTCATTCATCTACAAACATATTTGGACCTTCATCGCCGGATGCAGCAGAAGACATCGTCGCGATCAGCATTAATCGGACGCACGAGGCCATCAGCGAAATCATCCACGGTACCAGCATAAAACGGTCAGGTCAATCATCATTCTTCATCATTACCCCTGTTCTTTATTCAGTGCTTCATTTGTGTTAATTTTGTGTGAAATCCTAGTGTTTTAATCCCGTTAAATAGTTAAAAACGCGTAAAGATTTTTTGCTTAGCCACTACCCTAAACTTCGTTTAAAAATAAAAAAATCATAGTAAATCTTTACAAATAAGTATTTTCCATTATCTTCCACAAATTCCAAAATGACTAAAACTCCGTCAAAGGAGGGTCGTAGTGGTAGTAGTGGTGAGGATATTAAAGATTTAAATAAAAAAAGAGGTGTTGTTCGCGGTAAATTACGACTATTTATGAAGTATGTAGACTCTGTAGAAAAAATACCTGTTACTCAAGCCATTAAAACAGAATTACAAACGCGTTTACAAAAGGCAGATTTATTGTTACAGCAGTTTTCAGAAATTCAGGATGAAATAGACTTAAAAATCCCTGATAGTCAAGTAGAAAAGGAATTATCTGAGAGGGAAACTTTTGAAACCGACTATTATGCTTATGTGACTAAAGCTATGTGTATTATTAACGTAGATAACGAGCAAAGTTCTTCTAAAGTTTCTAGTAAAGTTCAATTACCTACAATTTCACTTCCTTCCTTTGATGGCTCTTACGATCATTGGTTAGAGTACCGTGATACTTACCTATCACTCATCCATAGTTCTAAAGAAATAGATAATGTGCAAAAATTTCATTATTTACGGTCTTCTCTTACTGGCAGTGCATTATCGAGTCATTGGAATTCTCCTCTGATAATTATAATATAGCATGGGATTTAATGGAAAACAGATTCAATAATAACCGTTTACTTGTGCAAAACCATGTAAAGGCTTTGTTTTCTATTACGTCACTTAATAAGGAATCATCTAATCAAATCCGTAAACTTATAGATACCGTTCTCAAAAATCTACGTTCCCTAAAAAACCTCGGCGAACCGACTGAGTCTTGGGACACCTTAATTATTTACTTAATCACATCTAAACTTGATTCAGTTACAGAAAGAGAATGGGAGACTCATAAAAGTTCAATTATGAATAGTCATAACAAGTCAAATAAACGTTTATCTCTTGATTATTTGATCACTTTTCTTAAAAATAGGGCTGACGTACTAGAAACTATGCATTTGGCACATAGTAAATCTGCCACGGACAACAACGCAAAGAAACCATCACATTCACAACAACCAAACAAATCACATAGTTACACATCAACACAAAATAAACAATCTAATAATAAAAATTCCAAACGTTCTCGTATTTGCACTATGTGTCAAGCTAACCATCCGCTTTATTCTTGCGATTCATTCTTAAAATTATCTGTTAACGATAAAGTTAAATTCATTAATGAAAAGAAGTTATGTTGTAATTGTTTACGCGCAAGTCATTCGGTAGATGAGTGCTGGTTCGGTCCTTGTAGGCAATGCAATAAAAAACACAACAATTTAATTCATGATAAATGTGACGATAATGTAAGTGCATCCACATCGTCAGCTGTTGGGCTTAATTCACAGGCATCGCCGCAGGATACAACTAGTGCTAACTCTTCAAACACTACCACATTACATACTGCATCTCACACAACACATCAAAGTACTACTCATTCATTATTAGAGACGGTACTGCTGTCTACTGCTTTAGTTGAGGTTGCAGATAAAAGCAATAATTTTCACACTACCCGCGCTTTATTAGATAACGGCAGTCAGCATTGCTTTATTACAGAATCTTTATGCAAACGACTAAATCTTAATTTAATACAGTCCACTGTGCAAGTCTCCGGGGTAGGTAACTCGGTGACTAATTCCACACAATCGTGCGAAATTCATTTGAGGTCTAAAACTACACAATATAGTACACGCTTTAAATGTTTAGTTTTAAATCAAATCACAGCTCAGTTGCCATCTTTAGGTACAAATTCACACATAAATATTCCTGAACATGTACAGTTAGCAGATCCCAAATTTTATTCGCCAGCAGAAATCGACATATTAATTGGGGCTGATAAGTTCTGGGAACTTTTAAATGACGGACTAATTCGACTAAGTAGCGGTCCATATCTTCAGAATACAAAGTTGGGATGGGTAATATCTGGTTCATTGTTAAATAATAAAACTTCACGCAATAATCGAGTTCATTGCAATCACTCACAATCATTAGATACTCAACTTAAAAAATTCTGGGAGTTAGAAGAAATAGTTCCGCAAAATAAATTAACTAAGGACGAGTCTTTATGTGAAAACCTGTTTGTGCAAACTACGTATCGCGATAACACTGGTCGGTTTTTTGTGCGCATTCCATTAGCCGAGTCTAGTGACACACTAGGAGATACGTATACACTCGCGCTAAATCGTTTTCACGCACTTGAACTTAAATTAGATAAATCTACACCTGAATATAAAAAATTATATTGCGATTTTATGAATGAGTATTTAAGTTTAGGACACATGAGTCGAGTCAATCATTATCCATCATTAAATTATTTCCTACCGCATCACGGTGTTCTAAGAGTTCATAGTAGTACTACCAAACTTAGGGTGGTTTTTGATGGAAGTGCAAAATCAACATCGGGCAAATCGCTTAACGACATTCAGTATACTGGCCCTAGTCTACACAATGACGTTTTCTCAATTTTATTACGTTTTCGACAGTATAGATTTGTTGCGTGCGCTGACGTCGAAAAAATGTATCGACAAATTTACATTCAACCGGATCAAAGAAACTTCCAATTAATTCTTTGGCGTGAAAATAAATCAGACGAACTCGGTGTGTACCAGCTTAATACTGTGACATACGGTACCGCATCCGCTCCATACCTGAGTATTCGATGCATCAAACAGCTAGCATCTGAATGCGAGGATGACGTCATAAAGCAAGTTATAGACGAAGATCTGTTTGTCGATGACTTAATTACTGGTCATGATAATAAACAATGTTTATTAGACATTTGTACCAAAGTAAATGATGTTTTAAAATCTGGTTGCTTCCATTTACGTAAATGGTTGTTTAATTTGGAAACTTCTACAACAGATCAAACAAAAGAATTAGCTTTAGGCGAAAATTGTTTAACTAAAACTCTTGGTCTTGGTTGGTTGAATGATGTAGATTTATTGTATTTTACTACAAAGATTGATCAAACCTCCACTCATGTGACTAAGCGTGTTATTCTATCTGTTGTCTCACAGGTGTACGACCCATTAGGCTTGTTATCACCTTCAATTATAATTGCAAAAATACTTTTACAAAAACTATGGCTTTGTAAGTTAAGTTGGGACGATCCAGTACCTGACAATATTTTGTTTTTGTGGAAAAACTTTATCGACACCCTTCAACACCTACAAAACATAAAAATTCCTCGCCTTGTTAGACAAGTGAATACAAATCACACAGATTTACATATTTTCACGGATGCGTCGCAGGATGCGTATGGTGCATGTGCATACGTAAGTACATACAACGTTAATTCACCAGTCACTGTTAGGTTACTTTGTGCTAAGAGCAAAGTCGCACCAATTAAACCAGTTACAATACCGCGACTTGAACTGTGCGGAGCCTTAGTTGGTGCTAAGTTATATCAAAAAATAATTCAGTCATGGAGATTAACTTTTGACAATGTATATTTTTGGTCTGATTCCACGATCGTTATAAACTGGATTAAAATTTCACCTAATTTGTTAAAACCATTCGTCCAGAACAGAGTAGTGCAGATCAATGAGTTGACTGGTGAGTTACCGTGGTTACATGTTGCTGGTAAAACCAACCCGGCTGATCTTTTATCTCGCGGGCTCACGCTCGACGCGCTTCAAAATTCAGATATTTGGTGGCACGGGCCAGCATTTTTAACCGAAACTAACACTAATTTTAAACAAAATAATCACGATGAAATGATTAAATTACACGATTTACCAGAAATTAAATCAAATGTTAATTCTCTATTTACACAATCAACTTTTACTAGTATTTTTACCTTTGAACGTTTTTCAAATTTTAATCGCATGACACGTGCAGCGGCTTACTTGTTACGATTCATTCATAATGCACGAATCAAGGTCAAAACAGAACGTAGCACTGGCCCGTTTACGTCTAATGAATTAAATAAAGCAACTTTAGTTTTAGTACGTTTAGCACAACAAACGTCATTTCCAGTAATTTTTAATGCATTAATAAAAAACTTACCTGTTAAACCAATGAGAAATATAGCTAGTCTTGATGTGTTCCTAGATTCTGATTGCATTATTAGAGTGGGAGGCAGATTAAAAAATTCACATACCTTCTCCTATAGTAAAAAACATCCCATACTGTTGTGTTCCAAACATACTTTTACGCGACTTCTTTTCCAATTTGAACATAAACGTCTACTCCATGCTGGTCCACAACTGCTCTTGGCTACTATTAGAGAAAGTTGGTGGCCACTTAAGGGGCGTGATTTAGCCAAGCAGACAGTGCATAAGTGCATTACATGTACTCGCCAGAAAGGGAAGGCACTTTCAGTAAAAATGAGTGACTTGCCTCCTGAAAGATTAGAACCGGGGTATCCTTTCTTGTACTGCGGTGTAGATTATGCGGGACCTATGCTCATAGTGAATCGCAAAGGAAGGGGTTCAAAACTAGAAAAATGTTATGTTTGCTTATTCATATGCTTTACTACTCGTGCGATACACTTAGAATTAGTTACCAGTCTAAGTTCTGAGGCATACTTATTAGCTTTAAAAAGGTTCTTATCCCGTCGTGGAAAACCCGTAAAAATATTTTCCGACAACGGAAAAACGTTTGTAGGTGCACTAAAGGAATTCTCTAAATTTTTAACCACTAATGAAAGTGATATTTTAAATTTTGCTGCAGGCGAAAATATTGAGTTTAGCTTTATTCCTCCCTACTCACCACATTTTGGAGGTTTGTGGGAGGCAGGGGTTAAATCCTTTAAACATCATCTCCGTCGTGTAGGAAACGTAAACCTCACTTATGAGGAATTTTCCACTTTATTGACACAAATAGAAGCCCTCCTAAACTCCAGGCCTATGTATCCCATGTCTTCAGACCCAAACGACCTACTCCCTCTTACACCAGCCCATTTCCTGATTGGCCGGCCGCTCGTTGCTCCTACCTACGAAGACCTCACAGCTGCAAACACTTCACGCTTGGTCCGCTACGAGCGCATCGAACAGATGAGGCAGAACTTCTGGAAGCGGTGGTCGCAGGAATACGTTTCGGAGCTGCAGACGAGGAGTAAATGGCAGTCCAACACCGACACAATAGCACCTGATACCTTAGTGCTCATTAAAGACGACAATCTGCCGCCCTTGAAATGGCGTCTCGGGCGAGTCATAAACACTTCACCTGGCAAGGATGGACTGGCACGTGTAGCAGACATTAAGACAGCTAACGGAGTGATACGAAGATCATACCCCAGATTATGTCCACTGCTAAAGGAGGAAGAACCCTAACTTATCTTAATTGCTACCTGCTTCTGCTTCTCTTCGTTGGAGGCTGTTACTCCAAGGCGGGGGGCATGTCTACGCATCTTCACCATGAGCAAGCCCACTACTACTGGACGCGAAAGGAGAGGAGTGCGGGGTGTGCTGTGGTACCGAATTCAACCACGCGCGGCGCGGTCGTAGGATGAACGGATCGTCCGCCATCATACGCGCACACAAAACATTATCGCTACCTAAATTTGTAAAATCTAAGTCATTAATTATATGCTTTATTACTATCGAAGAAGATTTTCATTCATCTACAAACAGGGGGTTTGGAAGCGTATATTTTTTTAAAGGTTGACTTTAAGAAAAAGTGGTTTGAGAAACCTCAATACCATTTTTAAAGACCTGTCTATAGATACCACACACGTATAGGGTTGAAGAAAAAAAATAGTTTTAGTTCTATGTATGGAGATCCCCCCTTAATTTTATATATATTTTTTTTGTCCCAAAATCGGAAAGCGGTTCACCGAATACATCTACCCGCCAAGTTTCATATGTGTAGTCTTTATAGTTTCGGAATAAAATGACTGTGAAAAACAAAATAAAATAATAACTACGCCACATTAGGCGTATCCATGAATGTCCCAGTAAAGGATTGTCACACCTGTCTGCTAGTATTGAGGATGCTGTTGAGGATGGTTAATGTTAAATACCGCTTGTCGAAGTCGTTATGTATGTGCATTAAATGTTGAGACTCCTCTGAGCCTCGGAAAATATAAATAAATAAATATAATAAAATAAATAAAATAAAATAAATATTATAAATAAAATAAAATAAATATAGTAAAAATGTTTATTTGACACAGAATAAAGACATACACAATTTGGCATTTTTCTATACATATATTATAAGGTGTATTACCAAAATGTAGGTACTGAGATACTGTTTTCCAAAATAGGCTGGAGCCTGTATGTTGGGAGACAGCTATCAGAGCGACAGAAAGGTTATTTACACTTAACAAAGTTAGAGGCTTCTGTCTTTTACTTAGTACAGATTATGGTTATTAAGTGAGCAGTACCTATGTATTTACGATTGTAAAAATATTACAATAAATTAAAAAATATAAGTTAAAAAATTAAGAATTAAATAAAAATTAAAAAATTACTTTGTACATTATGCTTTTGTTTAGGTGTATGTGAGTTAGAGTATACTAAGCCGTTGGCCCGGAAGTCTTATAAAATGGGCAGTTTCTACGTGTAATATGGTACTAACGTTTGGTTAGGAAGATAATAAAAATTATATAAAAACTTTTACCAAAAAATTAAACCGACTCCCAAAAAACACTGCAAAGTGAAAAATAACTTTAATTTCGGTAGTCGGTGTCTTTAGTTTTGTATTTTCGTTTTTGGCACCGACTTCCGAAATTAAAGTTATTTTTCACTTTGCAGTGTTTTTTGGGAGTCGGTTTAATTTTTTGGTAAAAAGTTTTTATTTCACTCTTTTTAGTTGGTTGATTTTTAATTTACTTAGTTACAAGAGCCTAAATGTCAACTATTTATAACATTTTACAAAATATTGCTTTTCCCAATGCTAGGCCGTTAATTTTTGAGGAGTTCTTCTGGTACTTCACCATCAGCTATACATCACCATATGCATTGTGACGAGCATAATGTGCTTAACATCCATATTCAAGTAATCGAATCGCAATCCACGAAATACGTATTGTTGAGTAATTCCGGCGGCCATCTGTGGTCTTCATCATCAGTTCCACTTCCTCAAATGGTACTTTTTGAGAGCAACTGCACAAGTTACTATAATAAATACCCAAAACGTCATAGGTGTGCCTATAATATTTGAAGAGTTTCCTCGATTTCTCCAGGATCCCATCATCAGATCCTGACGTTTATGAAAATCGGACCAATTTTGAAGTACCTATACCCTTTCAATCAAAAAAAGAATTTTCCAAATCGGTTCAGCCGTCTTCGAGTAATCGATGATCATACATAAAAAAAAATATACGCGTCGAATTGATAACCTCCTCTTTTTGTCGTCGGTAGAAAAGTAATTCAGCCTATGACATTCCCACGGTTGGGACACAGACGTCCTCTCTATGAGAGGGAAATTAATTAATCGCAATCCACAACGCGGGCCCGGTAGGGGATGGCAGATGTCAATGTCTTGGAGTTTTTGGTCTTAGAGATTCTCATATTGTGAGAATCTTGGAGATTCTCACAATATGAGAACAGGCTCATAATTTTTTTTTAATGAAAATTCGTTCGCGTTTTACCACCGCCTCACCTAATGGTAAGTGATGATGTGGTTGAAGTGGAGCACGCTTACCTAAAAGTAATCTATTCACTCTTGAATTAAAGACTCCTAGGTTATAGCTATCGGGAAACACAGAGTCCGGCAGGGAATTCCACTTCTTAGCCGTACGCACAATGAAGGTATTCCCAAAACGTTTTGTGCGTATGGGTGAGATGTCCACCATGTAACGATGGCGCTTCGCCGTTTGTCTCGTAGTCCGATGATGGATCGGGCTTGGCGCAATTAGATTGTGTAATTCCATCGCACACTCCCCGAAATGTAACCGATAGAAAACGGATAGACTTGCAACTCGTCGTCGATGTTCAAGGCTCTGGAGCTTTGACTCGACCAGTGCATCGTTGCCAATGAGTCTCTTCGATGAAGAATGGGTGATTATACAAAGTAATGTACCTAACTGGGTTGAACTCACGGCCTGCAACTCGCAAGCAGGTACGGTCGCAGCCTGGAATTGGGGAATTGGGGGGGAAAACCCCCCCGGTTACTAACAATAAAATATGTTGAGTAAATGATTTTTCTTTATTACACAATACAATTTTATTGCACACATTATAAAACAATTGGAAGTCTTCTATTCTTCTATTTTTATTGGCAAATTGGGTGATAATTTTTGGAGTCCTATTTTGCAAAATTTTAAAAGTTTTTCTATTTGGGGTGAACGATTTTAGGGGGGGGTGTCATGTCATGGAGAAGAACCGGCAAGAAACTCCACAGTTACAGTATAGACCAATTAATACAGCACAATGGAGTTACAAATAAAAAATTGTTAAACAAATCTAAGAGTCTACAGTGCTCTCCCATTCACAAAAAAGCTTTATATTATATTAAAATAAACTTGAGAAGCGACAACATTAGACTTCAAGATGAAGGATAAATTAATAATAAAAATGCATTGATATACAGGGTTTTTGTATATCTATTAATGTAAAAATGAAACAAAAAGAAAATCTGTCAAATCGGATGGATAAACGTAAGGAAATCATTATCGTTAAAAAGCACCACTTAAATCGTCATAAAATAATAATGATTTATGTATGTCATGACCCTAGTATCATCTAAATAAGCCAAATAGGATGACTTGACAAATTTATACGTGTATTACCTACTACTTACCGATATAATTATGATAATAATTGCGCTCTCGTGGTAAACAAAACTATCAATGGACGACACCATAATTATGTTTTGTTTATGTATATTTATATCTATTAAGATCTGTTTGTTCCTTTGCTGTATTTATTATCAAAACATAAGCAGAAATGATAATTATAGGAAATTGAATGATGTGGATGCCTCGTGTAATATTGAGATCATGGCTAGAAATGCATCGTTGATAGATTATATTATGTTTACGTTATAAAGGTGGGATTGGGGTTGGTTAGGCACAAAATCGGCAAATGAAGACAGGGATGGCAAACATTTCCTAATTAAAAAGTACGCTTTCATTTAGACCGACGACGTATATAAATAGTTGTGAGAGATAATTAGATAAGAAACTTAAAAATGTATTTTTTTAACCAATTAAAATGTACAATGTAAATTACGTCAAAGTTTGCTGCGGTAAGAGTTGAGGCTTGTTTTGCGAAATAAACCGGCCAAGTATAAATCAGACTTGCGCACAAAAGGTTCCTTACCGTTCACAGAAATGGCACGATTCTTCTATATAGTAATAAATTATTACTTACTAGCTTGTGCCAGCGGCTTCGCCCGCGTGGGAAGTTTTTCCCGTGTAAATCCCGATCCCGTGGGAATTTTGCAAAATCCTTTCTTAGCGGATGCCTACGACATAACATCTACCTGCATGCCAAATTTCAGCCCGATCCGTCCAGTGGTTTGGGCTGTGCGTTGATAGATCACTATGTCAGTCAGTCAGTCAGCCACCTTTGAGTTATATATATTTAGATTTACAAATGCGAATAGCGCTAATACACATATACACAGTATTATAAGCATTCTGAATCTTTTAAGGGTCTGTTATAGAGCAACCTATGAGATTTTTGGCTGATTAATTGGACTTGCCTGTGGCATCTTTAATTATATTGAGTAAACTTTCCCGCCAGGGCTTATATTTGACAGACAAGCTAGGCGACTAAACTTCCTGTAGGGTACGGACTTTGACTAGGACGTTGCCGGAGAACTTGGGACAGGCTGAATCAGAAAATTCAGCATTCTGATATTCAGTGCTGGACGTACTAAGCTGGTTTTCTCGACTCACCGGGTCTACGTTGTGTAAGAGGCCTCCCAATACCGCTATCATCTGATAGAGGTCACCACTGCAAAACTCTTAAAAGACCAATATACGAACCTACCTAATTGTTACAGTCCGCTATTTTATTTCGAACACCTCTGAGAATCGCCTACAGTAAGTATTACTCAAAAGATAAAACAACCTTTAACTCTAGTACTCTAAAGATTGAATACAAGATGTCGTGTGTTTGATTCCCTAACTGGAATAAATGTTTATAAGGCCTACAGATAGTTGTTCCGGAGCTGGGTGTTTACGCAAGAGAGTTTAAAAGTTTGTAAACGCACCCACAATACAAGAGAATTCCCTTTTTTTTTTTTTGATAGGGACTCTCGTAGTTCTGCACACTAAGGCTGGTTACTACATAACCGGACGATCCTGTGGTGACCTCTAAATTTAAAGGCCTCCAGCCAGGGCTTACATACTAATATTTACATTTAAACAACCGCACGCTACGGGCACGCCCTATGGAGTACGGGCCTCGGCATAGCGGGGTCGTTGGTGGAGGGCAGCAAAGGATCAGGTTGGGTCATATTATTATTAACGGGGTTATTTATTGCTACTGGCTCAGCATCGCTGGCTGGCTCGTTTGGCAAAGGTCGGGGAGGATTAACGTTACAAGTACGAGAATTTCCTAGTGTGACTGTAACTTTTATATTGCCTTGAACATCGACGACGAGTTGCAAGTCTATCGGTTTTCTATCGGTTATATTTCGGGGAATGTGCGATGGAATTACATAGTCTAATTCCGCCAAGCCCGTTCCATCATCGGACTACGAGACAAACGGCGAAGCGCCATCGTTACATGGTGGACATCCCACCCATACGCACAAAACGTTTTGGGAATACCTTCATTGTGCGAACGGGTAAGAAGTGGAATTCCCTGCCGGAGTCTGTGTTTCCTGATCGCTATAACCATGGAGTCTTTAAGTCAAGAGTGAATAGGTTACTTTTAGATAAGCGTGCTCCATCTTCGACCACATCATCACTTACCATCAGGTGAGATGGTGGTCAAACGCGAACCTATTTTTAATAAAAAAATAAAAATTACTTAAATAAATCATGATCCTCTAACCGGATGACCCGTCTAACCGGATGCAGTTGAGTATTAGTGTTTTACATAGAGCGACTACCTATCTGATCTCTACAACCCAGTAACTGGGTAACATGATACCCTTGGTATAGGCTAGTGTCAGCTGTACTGGTTTCTGCCTACTCGTAACGAGTATCAAAGTTGTTCAAATGACACCCAGGACCGACGACTTTACCTACTTTCCAAGGCACAGGAGCATCACACCGCCAACTTCCAAACTCCGGGTTATTTCTGAGAAATTATTTAAAAAAAAAACTTATTTAAAAAATCTAAAAAACCCGACTGCTCAACTGAAGTGTAAGAAACAAGCACATTTTTATTTTTAAAAGTGACAAGCAGGCGGGACCCAATTGAACGTATTTTTTTAAAATGGCACGGGTCCGCCTGCTTGTCACTTTTAAAAATATAAATGTGCTTGTTTCTTACACTTCAGTTGAGCAGTCGGGTTTTTTAGTTTTTTAAATAAGTTTATTTTTTCAACTTTTTAGTTAAAATATTAATTAACAATTTTTTCGTTTTCCCGGTCGTGTCACATTGGCACTCCACCGGATTCAGAAAGTGAGTCCATATTTTTAAACTTTCTCATTGTGTTATTATGCTAGTATTACACTAAAGATAAACATGATATACTTTTTTGAAATCCTTATGTTAAGCCCTTTAATTTAATACACATATTGTTGTATTTGAAAAAAAATAATTTTTCACCATGTATAATGGCTTCGCACAGCCGCGATATTTAATTTTTTTAAATTTCACCTATCTAAGAATACTTGGGCTGTTAAGACAAATCTAACAATACCTCAATTGTGTGAATCCGTTCAGCGGTTCTGGAGATATGAGGTAATAAAGAATATTACAAACAAGGTACGCAAGAAAAACATAACCCTTCCTTTGCAGTCGGGTAAAAAACCGAAAAGCACATTGTCGACCCAGGAATCGAACCCAGACCTCATGCTCAGTACTCACACTTGCGTCTACTCGAACAACGAATCAGGAATAAAGACTAGCTATAACGAATTAATATACAACTATTACGTAAGGGATATAAAACGTGTAACGGAAACCCCATATCAATCCAAAAGGGCTGACAACATCTGGTATGGAGTCTCTATGCATAGTTTCAGCTCAAAATAAGTTACTCACAGAATTGAACCCAAATTATCGGTTTCATATGTTTCTGGAATACCAGTAATAACAAACGTGTCACAGCACTATGAGGGTCATCACTTTCCACGTCACTTGCCAATAAAACGATAATTCTCTTCGTTCTTCTTAAATTGAAAAATTCGGCCTCTGGTATCAATGTATTGAAATTTCAAATATGCTCCACACATGTAGACATAGGATTAGAAAACCCTTGCCATATCGTTTATTATCATCCAAAGAAGCCGTGCACTCGGTATGTATATACCCTTTAAATTACACGTTGTATAGTATTTCTTAGTTCTTCTTCATGCTTACCGCTTCATCACCCGCTGTCGCTTATTACAGTGTCCCTCCCTATTTCACGACTCCTACGATCCTGGGCACTCGTTTTACTCCAAAGAAAATTGTTCTACTTTCTAACAGTTGTATGCAAACGACATTACAGATTGTCTAATCTTGTTAAACGTTAAATAATTAAATATATAATGTCCACATGGTTTGAGCTTCGACGTCAAAAAGTGCGGATGGTAACCATCAACTATGGTGGTCAAACGCGAACTTATCATAAACTAGTGACTCGTTCTGGCCTCGCTCGTGGTATATGTACATATATGTAATGGAACTTTCTATTGATAAAAGAATTTTAAAATCAGTGTAGGAGTTTTTGAGTTTATTCATTATCAACAAACAAATCTTTCTTCTTTATAAGATTAGTATAGATAAAAAATTACATAATAAAATTACATTTCCCGCGTCGCTTGAGATCAACCTCGTTGAACACGCCCAGATCGTCTCGCCACCTCTTCTTGGGCCAGCCTCGGCGACGCCATCTTTTTCAAATAATATTTAATATAAAATAATAAAGCGTCCTTAGCTTTAAAGCACACTACATTCCTTGAAACATTGATTTTTTCTAGTCTGTTGTGTGTTTTTCAGAAGTCATGAATAACAAACGCCTAACTATAAACACAGCGTGTAAGAAATTAACTGAAAACCTGAAAGTTTATGATGAGTAATGTCACCCACATTACTCATTATAATACATTACCTACTCATTATTATGAACCATTTTTTATGGGACCAAACTCGAAATTGCAAGAAAAAGTCAACACTTCTCGTCGAGGTATGCACACATGCCCGGGGATGAAGATTATTTACCACCTCGTTTTTCCTTTATTTATAATTATAACATAATAAGGCTACAAAATTCCTACTAATGGGACACTGGCTTCCTTTCTATGAGAAGGAATGGGATGTAAGCCACCACGCGGGCCCGACACGGGCCCGCGTGGTGGCCACACGTGGGTACATGTCCAATGTTTTCGGTATTTACTGTCCTAGGTCATGTCGATTTCAACTCTCTTCCTCCCGCCCCAGCCGCCGCGGAAGACGCCCCGGGCGTCGGGGATCGCGAGCCGACCACCGTAGGCGCGGGCTTGCGGATGACAAGCACGGGTAGCTCACCATCCGGTAAGGACCAGGCCCGGATCGGGTGGCGGCGCGTCGTGTTCCACGCGCGCATCAAAAAGACGTCAGCACTCGTGACGGAGCCCCATACGGTACCCCATTGCCTGCCGGGGTTGCGGGATTGTTCTTACGAGATACCGCGGCCCCGGAACTTAAAGGCAGGTGAAGGAATAGGTTGGGCTTTTAGTCAGTAGAAGTCTGACACCCCCTTTCGCTCCACCCAGAGCGGAAAAAGTCATTCGATGATTTTCCCAAACAGAATAAAAAGGTCATGACGATTTCCTAACGATGTTTCCCTTTACCGTTATGAGAGCATTTATAAAAGTTTCAACAGGTATAGGAGATATGTATAGCCCGCTTAAAATCTGAAAGATGGAGACGGAGAATTTGCAATAAGATTGGTTGCCATTCTTGTGCGGATTATCTCGTCGTTGAAGCACAGTACCAGTGCTCAGTGTCTTTTAGAGCCTTCATATTTTAATTACATCATCGGCACCAAAACACTTAATCCCGAAAAGCAATCATGCTGCAAAAGACGTATACAGTAATACTCCTAGATCTACCTAATAATCTTATACAGGCCAATGAAAGCTTATTACAGTTAATATCCTACTTTTATATCGCCATAATAGCTCTAATCGAGGTCATTTGCACCGGCTCTCAAAGTTTAAAGGGAGTTCTAGTTGCAAAGTTGGATTCAAAGGGATATTTGTGTTTGAAAGTGAATAAAAAAGGTATTGGATAATTAAAACTCTCTTTTATTTACTTTATTATAACCCTTTTTTAATTTCCTGTGTAGAGTTAAACCAAGTTAGAACAAAAAAATATGACGTTCAATATGACTTAGATATCGAGTTTGTTTAACGAAAATTGTGTTAAAAATTGTTAAGTGCGTGTTAGCTGCTATGACGTACCGACACAATACAATTTTGCAGTTTTTTTCATCTGAAGAACAGGGTTATAACTTTACTGGGCAACTAGCAAGTCGTGAATAAAAACTTACAAGCAGTTCTCAGCCATCAACTGGATACTGGATTTTTAACCTTCATCATTGAAAGTCACTTTCGATCAGCGATAATAACTGCCAAAAGTCTGGATCATTTAGAAGTTACTGCGAGGCCTATAACATACATGCAGCGCATATCAATCCATCATCCGTTTGTTCTTCTCCCTACAGCTAAGTACAATTGATTTACTCCATGTAAATGATTTAACAAATTATAACTTCACTGGGCAATTACTAGCAAGTCGTTAATAAAAACTTACGAGTAGTTCTCAGACATCAACTGGATACTGGATTTTTAACCTTCATCATCGACAAAGTCACTTTCGATCAGCGATAATGACTGCCAAAAGTCTGGATCATTTAGAAGTTACTGCGAGGCTTATAACATATATGTAGCGCATATCAAACCATCATCCGTTTGTCCCTACAGCTGAGTACAATTGATTTACACGGAGAGACTGCCTATCTAAGCTACATAACCCAGTTGCTAGCTAATTCAATGCCAAGACAAGGCAAGACGAGTGTCTTATTTTCTGGCCCTGCGGGTAGTCCCGCAAACAGCTGTGAAAGATGAACAAATAACAGCCGGATAATGTACAAATAATACGGAGGAAATGGATATATTAAGATCACCCATCCATGTGCTTATTTCGTTGCTTAACCTTGAGTCGCTCGTTCGGCTGTTATTATTTAGCTTCGAGTTCCTCGACGTAGCCTAGATGACATATTAAATGACTATCAATATTATATCGCACGTTTAATCCAATACTGTCACTATCGAAAATTTTGCCAAATCGACTTTTTAATGCCATCTGTTGGGAAACGTAGAGCTACGCCTAATCGCGCTTACACTAGTCTAAAAGTAACAGAAATAACCGCTATACGGGCAGTAGTCCGCTTCGTCACTAAACAAAAATGTTCCCATTCTCATTCCATTTTTTGCCTCTCCAGAAAAGTTGACTTTTTAGGATAGTGACAGTATTGGTTTAAGCGTGCGATATGTATCAAGAGCTTGCAACATCTCGCTCAAACGTTCCGATTCAAAGAGACGATAAAAAGGTTGAGAAACAGCCGCTTACGCAAGCCGCGTTCGACACATTTCGTGAAACGGACCCAGATGCTTGCCACCATTACATCCAACCCTTTCTAGGTACAATTCCACTGTATCGTCCAACAAAATTACAGTTTTCATTGCGTATAACTTACGGGTCGAATTAATTCCGGACAATGTCGTTGTTATAAGTTTTTTGAGCTGTGGCGTTTGAAAGGATCGCCGGGTTAATTGGGGGTCATCATTTGTTTCTTAACACACAATGGTATGGATTTTACTGCTCTGCCTTTTGACTAAGTTTATTATTCCCAGCCCTTTTATAAAAAATGAACATGTATCATCTGTGGGATTAAAAAAAACTCTCTCTCAATTTATTTGTAGTTGCTACAGCCGTCGTTTAATTGATTTATTAGTCACATCTTTCTAGTCAAACTATTCTTTATGGAGGATATTTAATTACAACAAAGAAAATATTTTGAAGAAAACGTGCCTCAGCGAAATGGTAGCAAAAAACACTACAAAAACTATCTGGTCGAGTCAAAGCTCTAGAGCCTTGAACATCGACGACGAGTTGCAAGTATGCGATGGAATTACACAATCTAATTCCACCAAGCCCGTTCCATCATCGGACTACGACACAAACGGCGAAGCGCCATCGTTACATGGTGGACATCCCACCCATACGCACAAAACGTTTTGGGAATACCTTCATTGTGCGTACGCCGTACGGCTAAGGAGTGGAATTCCCTGCCGGAGTCTGTGTTTCCCGATAGCTATAACCTAGGAGTCTTTAAGTCAAGAGTGAATAGGTTACTTTTAGGTAAGCGTGCTACATCTTCGATCACATCATCACTTACCATCAGGTGAGATGGTGGTCAAACGCGAACCTATTTTTAATTAAAAAAAATATATATATTTTGTATATAAAAAAACAACTGTATATTATTTGTCCTGTATGTATAAAACTTTGGCTGGGTGTTCTGAGGGTGCACGAGAGGGTTTCCGGACTAAAAAACTGTAACGCATACGGGAGACTTATAGCTTACGTTTATGTATACCTTAACTCACCAATATCGACAAACATCTTGATTGTGATAAAAAGATACCCACAAATCTATACTAATATTATAAAGCTGAAGAGTTTGTTTGTTTGTTTGTTTGCTTGAACGCGCTAATCTCAGGAACTACGGTTCTGATTTGAAAAATTCTTTCAGTTTTAGATAGCCCATTTATCGAGGAAGGCTATAGGCTATATATCATCACGCTAAGACCAATAGGAGCGGAGCACTAATGAAGAATGTTTCAAAATCGGGGGATTTTTTTTCCACGCGGACGAAGTCGCGGGCGGAAGCTAGTCCCACAATATGTGTACATACTAGCTTCTGTCCGCGACTACGTTCGCGTGGGAGGGTTTTTCCGCGTAAATTTCGATCCCGTGGGAATTCCGGGATAAAAGTCAGCCCATGTGTTAGTCCAGGATGTCAACTATCTACTTATCTAAATTTCATTCAGACCAGTTCAGTTGTTTTTGCGTAAAAGAGTAACAAACATCTATCAACCCTCAAAAATTTTCGCGTATTTTGTAAATTAGTAACAAATTGTTTTTTTTTTAAATCATCAAATGAGATAGACTTTAACTGACTAAAAACACACAGTTTCTTTAGTTGTCCTTGCATTCCAGGGCCACGGTAACGTTATAACATGCCCGCAACTACGGCAGGCATTATAGCCCTTTCGGCCCGTGTCAATGCCACAGACTGCTTTTTGAGGCGCGCGTGGAAGACAACGCGCTGCTGACTCGGATTCGTTTTAGGTAGATGTATGTCTGTGCTGTAATTAAATTGTCCTAATAAGCCCATTTGATAATGATTTAACCTTTAAGTAGGGACACAGGGTCTCACAGACCCTTGGCACTTGTCGTTGACGTGAAATAATGTACTTCCCCGCGCTCCCCGTGGCTAAGCTGCTCAGTAGCTTCGAGTTTAGTCGCGAAACCCCCAACGAAGGAGAAGGTTGCGTCGTGCGGTGCAAAATACGTAAGTTATATGGATTTAAAGTTTCAAATGGGTCTGTGGGACCCTATGTCCCCAGATCTCTTATAAACTAAATTGTATAACATTTTTTTTTTGTTTTAGATTTTATATCCAAATGGCCGAAAATAGTGAACCAAGTACTTCTAACGAACATTGCGAGATGTACCTAGGGCACAACAGTCGAATAAAATATTACGTCTGAACAGCCCATCTTTTGAAAACGAACTGAATTCTGTTTTGTTGGCTTCGGATGACTCGGATAATGAAGAAGAAGTCGAAGATCTTCTTATTGATGAAGCTGAATTTCGTCAGCGCCATCCAGAACATGATGAACAAGATCAAAATGAAGAAGAACTACCCTCTGATTCAGAAAATGTGATTATCGAACATAGCTCAAGTGAAAGTTCAGAAGATGATGTGCCGCTCTCAGAATTAGCTCACCTAACTATTATTACGGTAAAAATCGTTACAAATGGGCAAAAACCCCACCAAGTACTACTTGGTGGGGTTTTTGCCCATTTGCCATGTGGTGTTCTTACCCTACTGGGTAAGAACACCACATCATAACATTGTTCTGCGTACGTCTTCTTCAAGTTTGACTGTGATGAATAGTTACGAAGCTTATGATATTTGGAATCAATTATTTGATGAACATATGCGGCAAACTATTCTGAGGTGGACCAATGTGAAAATAGCTTATTACAGAGAACGATACAAACGCCAAAATAAACCAGAACTAAAAGATCTAGATCTGATCGAATTGAATGCTTTTTTGGGTCTTCTATTTTACTCGGCTGTTTTGAAATCAAACCATGAAAACACATCTTTTATATTTGCAATGGATGGCACAGGGTGTGAAATATATAGATGCTGTATGTCGGAGACCAGATTTCTTATTCTTCAATTATGTCTGAGATTTGATAATCCTGCTGATCGAGCAGAACGACAAAAGACTGATAAAGTGGCCGCTATATCACAGATTTTCGAAAAATTTGTTGTCAATTCACAGAAATTATATGAACCAAGCGAGAATATTACCGTGGATGAAATGCTTGTCAAGTTTCGTGGGCGGAGCCACTTGATTTCGTATATGCCAAAGAAACCTGGAAAATACGGTATGATAATTCGTGCTTTGTGCGATTCTAAGACTTTCTATTTTTACAATGGATATTTATATGCTGGAAAAAGCTCTGATGGTACTGGATTGACGGCTGATGAAAAGAAGTACCTTGTTCCAACACAATGTGTCCTTCGCCTGACGCAACCGATTCAAGGTACTAATCGCAATGTTACAGCAGATAATTGGTTTTCTTCAGTGGAGCTCGTTGATGAACTTGCTAAGAGAAAATTGACTTATGTCGGAACAGTGAAAAAAAAATAAGCGGGAGATACCAAACGAATTCTTACCACATAAGAAACGACAAGTAAGTTCTACATTATTTGGACTTACTGGCCAAAAAACGTTATGCTCTCATGTACCTAAACCAAACAAAGCTGTGCTCTTAGTATCTTCTATGCATCATGATGATAAAATTGACAATGTTTCTAAAAAACCTGAAATGATTTTATATTACAATTCAACAAAAGGAGGGATAGATGAAACTGACAAGAAGTGTTCTATTTACTGTCGCAGCCGCCGAACTCGAAGATGGCCAATGGTGATATTTTTTAGAATTCTTGATTTGAGTGGCGTCAATGCTCATATACTATACAATAAACATCAAAATAAGGATATAGATCGAGGTATCTTTTTAAAAAAATTAGCCCGTTCTCTCGTTCTACCTCATATGCAAAGAAGATACACATAAAACAAAAATTTGCCAAGAGAACTGAAACTAACCATGAAACGCGTTTTGGGTAAGGATGTGCCCCCTGATAATGAACCAACTCCTGAAGAAAATCAGAATAAGAAGAAAAGATGCTACATCTGTCCATCAAGTCTTCAAAGGAAAACCTCCTACAGCTGTATTGCATGCAAAAAGCCTATATGTCTGCAATGCTCCAACCCACTATGCAAGGAGTGTCAAATATAATGAGGTAATTGACCCCCTGTCAGTTTTTTTTTTGTTTATTGTTAGAATTACAAAAAAAATATTTTTTTTATAAAACAAAGATTACTTTTTAAGGAAAATATTTAATTTTGTTGATTATTTAGAAGAAAAATTATTTAGTAGTATAATAAGTGATCTCATTGCGAATTGAGACTGAAAAGTTTGATCTTTGTTTAGTCTGTAATAAAAAAATAAAAAATTATAAATAAATGCTAAAATGTTCAAAAGTCTATTATTTATAAGCCTATCATTCACACTGATTAATTAAAATGTTATTTATTTTGTAATTTCTTATCAAAATAATAGAAATATTACAGGGGTCTGTGGGACCCTATGTCCGTTCTAGTGTTACAAAAAAAAGATGTCCCTAGTTAAAGGTTAAAAATGATTTAGGTACTTGATTTGCTGACAAAAAGACGTAGACCACATCTTTTCGTCAGCAGTTCAGAATTCTACATCATAAAGCCTTGGCCTATTTCAATACAGCTTCTATAAGTTTACACGTGCGCAGTATTTTGTAATATGCTGCAAAGTAAGCAAGGGTATTGAAATGTTTGACACATCACGTATTTTCTTTGTGCCTTTTATGCTGACTCTGCATTGTAATTGGAAAATACGTTAACCGTGGAAATGTTTCGTTATCATCATGGACTTTTATGAAAAATCACTGGAGCGCCACTAAAATGAAATAATATTTCAGTAACTATTATGTCTTTGCCTGTTCTTTGTGAATGAAAGTGTAAGTAACAAAGACTCCAATTTATCTGTAGACATAGCATTATATTACAAAAATATTGCAAAAATCCTTTGGAGGTTACAATAATTGGCAATTACTATTTGTAGGGTGGGATTGTTAGACTTCGAAACAATTTATCTGGCAAAATACTCTTTATCTTATGATAACCAGAATATATTACAAAATACAACTATATAATATCATAAAATAACAGTTACTTAATTACTTTTATTTTGAAACCTTCTGACAATTCTTTGTCTGATCTTTCTCGTCGTTCTAGTTTCTTGAACGCTGGGTAATGTGCTGTATTCAATAGTTGATGTTTCGTTTTTCGGTTTAATCGAAGTTTCTATGTGTTTCTCCGTTGTTGAACTAAGTGATTCAAATTTGAAGTCCCCTCTCATACGTTTCATAATTTCCAAACTTGTATTATTCTGAATTTCTATCCTTTTAGACAAATTCGCGATCATTTCACTGACATTTTGCGAGTTATTCATCATGATATCATCAGAATATTTATTCTTATCAACATTTTCATTTGTAAAATTTATTGACACGATATTGGTCTCTTTCTTTATCAAAGGCATGCTTGAATTGTCTTTACCTGCATTATTTAGTTCTTCAATTTGGGTTGTTGTCTGACTGACTAGAGTTTTAGAATCTACACCAGCATCAGGCGCAGATATATTTTTGTCGAAACTACTTTCAATCAAATTATCAATGAGTTGTTCTAATGAGAAAACATTACTTTCCGATTCAGATTTTCCTACTACATATGTCGCTTTGATATCGACTTCACCACTATTATTGTTTGGTAATTCTCTTTTGAAGTATTTGGGGGGGTAGTTTGCGTCTTTATCGGGGAACAGGGACATAAAGTACCTGTTGTTTGCAGCACTTTTTTGAACATCAGCGTTATTATGAACAGACTTGTGACCAACTCCCATTCGTCGATCAAACTTATTCATTGGCCATCTTGTTTTTGACACATCGACGTTTTCATTTTTCAACATTTCCGATTTCATATTCTTGACCTGTTCACCAAGATTGTACTTCATCTCTACTTTAGGCATTTTTTTATATTTGAAGACAATTTTGTATCTATCTTTGAATGGATCAGGACGCATATTCGTTGTTATGGAATTTTCAGTTTGTGTAGGCACTAAAAACGTAATGAATATGAATGAGTTGATGACTTATTAATCATACAATCAATGAGATGCTCATTAGAATGCAACTTTTATGAATGATATTTATTTTGCAAATCGGTTAAGAAATAACACTTTTATAAGTCATTTTTAGGGTTCCGTAGTCAACAAGGAACCCTTATAGTTTCGCCATGTCCGTCTGTATGTCTGTCTGTCCGCGGTTTAGCTCAAAAACTATTGGTACTAGAAAGTTGTAATTTGGCATGAGTATACACGTTAATGACGCTGAAAAAGTGGTAAAATAAAATTTTGAAATAAAAAACAATTATTTAGGGTACCTCTCCCCTACATGTAAAGTGGGATGATATTTTTTTTCGTCCTTCCCATAGTGTGGGAGATCGTTGGATAGGTCTTTCAAAAATATTAGGGGTTTGTGAAGACTGTTTTTCATTAAGTAAACCGTTCGTGACTCATCAAGCTCTAAAGTACCAATTTTCGTTAGAATCAAGTGTTCCCCTCTACCAACTAAAGGGTTGTAGTTAGAAATGCAAATGTCACGGCAGTAGTACCTATATATAACGAAGTTTAAAGGAAAACTATCACACATAAGTGGGCTTTACAAGTTTACGAGTAATAGTCGACCAATTGTATTTGATTCGAAAATATGTCGATAGATGGCGCTAAGCGTCAGCTATATCGCGCTAGTTTCATATTTAAATAACTTTTATAAAAAAAAAACTCACGCACTTGGCTGTTTTAAAAACTACGGAACCCTACACTGCGCGTGGCCCGACACGCACTTGACCGGTGTTTTTTATGGTAAATTAATACTAGATGAGGCCGTATAAAGTATTGAATAAAGATAAAATTTACTAAAGATACTTTGCCCTCTACTAACAAACACGACACCCGTTTACTTACTTGGAGCAACTATTGGTACATTATCATCGATGTAATTCTTAGTGAGGAAATCATTCATGAAATCATTTTTCTCATCTATAAAGAAGATTGGTTTTATGTTCTCACTGATTTTAGTGATGGGAAGTAGGCCTTTAGGTGCCTTACTACCCTCCGCCCTTTTTAAGCAACCATTAGGGTAGCAGTACGTAGGCTGTTCGGGGCACATCTGAGCACAGACGCATACCGGTGGTGTGCTATGAAACTCTGTAAAGATTATGTTAAAAAATTGTTCTACTAGTGTCGTCTTGGCTGATGAATCACATGTTGACTTTGCTACTTTTCTATTTGATCCTATGGTGAGATATTGGGTGTGAGTATCTGAAACAAAGCAAAATTTTAAAATTTAGAAAAATATTTGGATCCATTAAAGTTTAACGACAAAGTGGTTGAGCGATTGGCTGCTGCACTGCATGTCGCGGGCTCAATTCCCACACCGAAATAAATGTGTATGGCGTAGGCCATTTTGCAAAATATACAGACCCGAAACAGCTGTCTGTAGAGACAGCTGTTTCGGGTCTGTATATTTTTCAAAATGCGCAAGAGAAGAATGTAAGAAAAAATCCTAGTGTTGTAATGTTTTTCAATTTAATAAAAAAAGCATGGTAACCAGTTTAAAAAACTGCAATGACAATGACTTTCAAATAAAACAATACTGCCTTTCTGTAAAAATAGACACCCACAGCTTCAGCCAAATGAACTCTTCAACAAAACTTCTACAACTATCACTTAATTTACGAGTTATATTTTGAAAACAAAGAAAATAAAGCTCTCCAACATATTGTGGCATATATTTCAAACTGCGCTGAACATGCCAAAACGGAAAAAAACACAGCCGCTAGTTGGCACGACTTTGGTCACATTTCTTTAGGCTATATTTAATGGTGGAGCAAAGAACTTGGCTTCGTTTGCCCCTCGTAATTTACTTGTAATACTACGTCTTACTTTGGGTCCAACTTTATTTGCTACGGTCAGTTACTGAGTAGGTGAATGAGTCTTGTTTCTATTTAGTTTTATCTCTCTATATACTTTTGATAACTGACTCAAAAAAAATATGTCCATATTCATAATATTTGGTAGGATTTCGATCCAAAATCCATCCAAAATTTTATTGTGGAAAGATAAAGTTGAAATTTTATTTATTTATTTAAACTTTATGTACAAAAGTATTACATGGGCGGACTTAATGCAGTAAGGCATTCTCTACCAGTCAACATTTTGGTTTAAAAAACATATTATAGTAGATAAAGAAATGGAATGAAATAATTTATATAATTTTTAATGATTTAACCACACTTATCCTTAATTTAATCTTTGAGCCAGTTGTCTTATCTAGCGAATTCGATGTTGCATAATTTTACTACAGATCCATTATAAACAAACTAGAATTTAAACTCCATGACATTACGTCAAACAAAAACAAACGCGTACTCACATCTCACCACTATAAACACAAATAGAACAAACAAGATATTCCTCATTTTCCCGAGATCTTCTATCAGCTGAGTTCTCAACCAAACTAACTAAGCTACAGGCGACTGCTATGAGTACTCTTCATTCAAGTTATGACGATAAACCATCAACAAACAAGCCGTGTCCTGTTTCGAAACATTCAGCAAAAGAACCACAGTGATGATGTTTCACAAACTTAGAAGTGTCAATAAATAATAATCACAGTCCGTTATTCCCTATTGTAGCTCAGAGATTGTCGAGATAAACGTTCAGATGTAAGTAACAATAATATTTACTCCAAGTTGCACTGGTGAATAAAAGATGTGGGAAATGGTTGAATGTGATGATTTGGAATGAGGGATCTTCAAGGTAAAGCATCAAGCATCTTACCAAATAATTCCTTTCCTCGTCCTTATTTAATTGACGTAATTTTTTATTTTGACATTTTGACAATTTCAATGGCTGATCTCTAAACTTTTTGGTGTTAGTTTTACAATATCTATTTGACATCATTTGGACTTTACATTTTGCTAATTTTATTCATATTATTATATAAATTTTGATTATTATTATTATTTTTTACTTCTGACTTGTAATGGTTGAATTTGTACTTGTTTATTTTTTTACATTGTTTATATTTGACATAATTATATGATTTGTGTAACAATGCTATTCTAAGAATATTTTTTGAAATGGTATATTGTAACTTATTTTATTTTGATTAGTTTGTGCTGTATAGTAATAATGCCTACCTGTAATTTTTTTATGTTTGTGTGTATTTTAGAGCGATAATTTCAACACAATGTTAAAATTGTTTATGAAATAAATAAAATGAATATCAAGATTTCTCCGTGCCTCGGAAAACATGTAAAGCTTTTGGTTCCAACTGTTATTAGTACATCTTTGATAGTCGTTACGGCAGTAATAAAGCCAGAAAATATTCTTTGACGTCGAAGTATTCATCCATATCTCATCATAATCATCACTCCTTTCCACTTCATCTAGAGAGGGATGAGTAATTCCATGATTGTCTCATTGAAATAAAAACAAAAGACAGAGAGATAGTGATCACAGTGAAGCTCAGGGCCAGATGCCTTTACAGTCTCCAGTCTCCCAGAGGATTACCTTAAAGCGTTGCTCAAGGGTTAACGAGACCTCTTTCTATGTGCCGACGGTAATTACCGAGTTGGTTTTAGTTAGGTAAAAATCTCTGACTCCTTGATCTTTTTTCCAAAAAACTCCAGACGCCTTTCGAAGTTTTCCTCCGATATCTTTAAAATGTACTGCCATATTGTGCTATTAATAACAATTATCAATTTCTTTGAGAAAAAACTAATAACGAGTTTATTAGTTAGTTTGGTATCTAGTTAAGTGGTGTTTTACATATCTATGGAAACAATGATATTATACAATTAATTAATTATTATTAATTTATTATGATCGAGTGTTCCTGAGTTCCATTACACTAATGCCGTGAACCCACTCCAGATACAAGCATATTTAGCTTAGTTGGAGTGGTTAACAAGATTGCTAGTAATATGAATTCTACCCACAACGCTAGTTATCTCAATAAAAAAAAATTAGGCATATGGATATAATGCTATTTGCAAATGTTGGTGCAGTGGTTGAGCGACTGACTGCTGCGCTGCGTGTTGCGGGTTCGATTTCAGCTCCAGAACAATGGAATATTTGTTGTTTATTTGTTGTCCAGAAAAATGGAACCATGATACAGGAAAAATTCCGAGTGTGTGGGCAATGCTTAAGTAAAAAAGAATTTCATGTCACAGTGCTTGTTATCGAACTCGTCTGAAACGGCTTGACTGATTTTGACTAATTTTGAAAAATATTTTAAGAGCAGCTTTTGAAATAATATTGTTTACTAATGACTCGCCATTAGACTATAATCTCGCCGGATGGTAAGGAATTGTGTGATCGAAGATGGAGCACGCTTGCCTAGAAGTAACCCTTGAATGAAATACTAGGGGTATTTAGAATATCTGTTGGCTAGAACCTGAATGAAATAACCCTAGTATTTCATTCAGGTTCTAGCCAACAGATATTCTAACAAACAAGAAACAGGTTTTATGTAAGATATTTTTTCTTCTATCTTCTATTTGTTAGTAGGTACGCTTATAAATAATGTTAGATTAAATAATAAACTAATACACTCAACATAACCTAAAATATTTTAAACAAATTCTATTAAATAATATATTAAATAAAACTATGTCTAAAAAGTTATTTAAAAAATCTAAAAAACCCGACTGCTCAACTGAAATGCAAGAAAAAAGCTTATTTAAAAAAAAAATCTTTTTATTTCAGACATTGGGTCCATACATTTTCAAAATCATCAATTTTAAGTCATCACAAACATGTCACATCGAATAAATAAATTATGACGTAATTTAATTTAATTTAACTTAATTTAATTTATTAATTTAATTTAATCTATTAATTTAATTTAATCTAACTTAATCTATATACACATTAATTTATATTTATTTATTTATTTTTATTTATATTAAGTAATTAATAAATTAATTTAATTTAAGTATTTGCCTCCCTCTGGGGCACCAGGCACGCGCACTTGTGTTTGAACCCAGTGTCCCAGAAGGGGGCTGTCTAGCTTGTGGCTGAGCACGTTCAGGATGGTGTTGGCGCTCCCACGCGTACGGAACATCAGCGAGGCGATGCGGCGCCGCAACACAGTGTGGAAGCCGTCTGTGTGCGCATGCGCAAACATTAACATTATTTTTAGTACCTAATTCAAATTTCATCAAATCAAATCTCTCTAAAATCATAATAGCTGCTAACCGCAAATACGTTCGCTGGAAAATTTGGGTAAAACATTTGAGATACGAGTAGATTTCAACTCGTATACTGTACTTACTCTGATTTATCTCTGTGTCAATTTTCATTCATATTCGTGTAGCTATTTTGGCGTGATTGGTTTACAAAACTACATACACCAATCCATACATTTAAGCTTTCGCATTTATAATAAATAAAATAGATGGATAATACATTTATTTGTTACTACATAAGACACAAAATACAATTTACATTAAACACGTAACGTAAAAAAAATGGCCGAGTGCGAGTCGGACTCGCCTATGAAGGGTTCCGTGGTAACTATAATAAATATAATATACTTAATATATTTAATTGAAAAAAAAAAAAAACCTTGCAAATTTCTTAAAACTAGCTTATTTACAATTTTTACAACTACGCCAAATAACTTTGTTTTTCCATAGTATTTTTATGAATTACAAAGTAATATTTGCGGTTTTAGAAAATATACTGTATCTCAAAAACTACCGACTCGATCTCGTTCAAACCAATTTTGTTTGAAAGTTTACATTAAGATCATTTACAAATATGGTTTTTTTAGATTATTCACTTCATTTTTATAGAAGTTAGAGGGGGGACACATTTTACCACTTTGGAAGCGTATATCTTTTAAACGATTAACTTTATGAAAAAGTCATTTTAGAAACCTCAATGTCATTTTTAAATACCTGTCTATAGATACCACACACGTATAGGTTTCATGAAAAAAAAAATCAGTTTCAGTTCCATGTATGGGGGCTCCCCATACATGGAACTGAAACTGAATTTTTTTTTTCATGAAACCTATACCCTTTATTTTAAATGTTTTTTAAATTTTCTGTTAAAATCGGAAAGCGGTTTACAGAATACATCTATCTACCAAGTTTTACATGTATAGTCCTAATAGTTTCGGAATAAAATGGCTGTGACATACGGACGGACGGACAGACAGACAGACAGACAGACGGACAGACATATCGAAACTATAAGGGTTCCGTTTTTTGCCATTTGGCTACGGAACCCTAAAAAAGAAAATTAAACATACATCATGAATAAACATTGTGAAAAAAGTGACAAAACATTTAAAGAAGACGAGTGCGGTGTGTCTTTCGTTAATCGTCTCGTATCAATAAACATAGATACTTATGTATTAGTGATCTTTGCATTATTAATTGATAATAGACTCTTCTGCTACCGACTGTTTTGTACAAGATGGACAGAAATAATTATATTTTGCCAGACTAATTTGTAGATAATGAAGACACTTAACTACATATTTTTTGCTATACCAATATATCCATCTGAGAGTGAAAACCAGCCTACGTTAATATAGTAATATGGTATATAGTTCTAAAACACACAAATAACTATAACAAATTGTTTATTTAGGCAAAATTCTTAAATATATTAGGAAAAAAAAATTGTTCACGTAGTTTGTAGACTAAATAAACTTGATAGTTCAAGGTTTGAATAATGATATGAACTGGTCTTCACACAACACAAATGTTATGCTCACGAACAACCAGTAAATGTTATATAACTCGTTATATATATTTCACAATATTTTTATAGTAGTAAATGTGGTAGTAGGCATTTACTACAATTATTATTATTATTTATCTATCAAAACACAATCACTGATTTTATTTAAAAGTACTTTAATCTATTTATTGCAACTTTTTTGTATAGTTCCACAACGGAATAAGCTGAGGTCTCATATTTATAACAATAAATTTTGAATTTATAAGACCTTTACATGTTATTCAACTATATTCTTACTTTCTAGTCTTCTATAAGTTGTTATTGTTCCACTTTTAAAAACTCACACAATTATCTTATTTCACTTTAACACAGCAGCTTCTGAATCTAACACTCACAAATTCCTTGGAATAAACTCAATGTCGACGTTCTTCAATCTCACTTGTACCGGCTCCTTTTTATATTTTAAGCCTCCCTTCAGGGTGTATGTTCGCACTGTATAATTTCTTAGTAAATGAACTATGCAAGTCAACAGCTGAATTCGAGCATATCTGGCACCGATACAATATCTATGACCTTTACCAAAGGGCATGTATACCGCGTCATTCACCTCTTCTCTTTCAAATCGTGCAGGATCGAACTTTTCTGGTTCAGGGAAATATTTTGGATCGTGATGCAGCTCCCAAATAGGTGTAAATATCTTCACACCCTTCTGAACAGGCACCTGGCCTACCGGTAACACGGAATCTTGCACACACTGTCTCGTGAGGTAAGCTATTGGAGGATACAGCCGTAGACTTTCGTTCAAAACATTGTTCAAAAACTTCATTTCAGACACAGCGTCATAGGTCAGTTGCCCGTTGCAATTTTTAAACATTGCATCTATTTCTTCGTGTGCTTTTTTCAAGGCGTTAGGATTTCTTCCCAATTCCATTAAAGCTGCAAACATACTTGCGGCGGTCGGATCGACACCAGCTATGAAGAAAAAGAAAGCCTGAGCAGCAAGGAGTTCGTCAGTAGGCTCTACCTTGAAGCCAGTGTCAGGGTCTACCATCATTCCTTTTGATTGAAGATCAACACACACGTCTACGAAGTCGTGTCTCTTCACGTTGTCTTGAACACGTTGTTTGATGACTTGCTTGATGGCACCAATAAAAAAATCCTCTTGCTCATTGAAAATCTTGAGTTTTAATGTTTTAAAGACGGTGTCACTAACACTTGCTATCGAAAATTTAAGATTTGTCCAAAAAGTGGGCTGCAAAGCTTGCCTAGTCATTTCCCTGAATGGAGAATCGAATGTTGATTTCGTTACGATCCCAAATACAGCTGCTGCGATAGCAGCAGTGCAGAAGTGACTCAAATTTTCGTGAGCTCCACCCTTTAACCTTTCTGGTTGCTGATTGAAGTATTGTACGAAATCTTGTGCGCATTTGTCAATAATGTAGAACATGTTCTTTAGTTTGGCAGTGGTGAATACAGGAGTTACTTTCTGTCGAATCAGCTTCCACTTCGGGCCGTTCAGGAACAGGACATTGTTACCCAGGAGATCATTTTCGAGAATCGGAACTCCTCTGTGATTAAAAGACTGAAAGTCTTCTACTGTGATGTGCTGGATATTGGTGGGATCTTTCACGTACAGTCCATGATCGTCGAGTGAACCGAAACCGACCACGGGCTCCTTTTCGTACTTCCAATAAATGTCGTTGAATATTTGAAATAATGGTCGATCCTCTGTAACGAATTGCCACAAAGGTCCAAATATCTTATTTTTCTCGTAAAAAGGTATGCCGAGTTTCTTCCAATAGTACTCGTTATATCTGCCCTTTAAGTACAATAAAGCTAATACTAAAATAACAACACCAAGTAAAAGTGAGAGGAACATTTTAGGAGTTGCCTAGTTCAAATTCAAGGAGTGACTGATGAAGAATCAACGGAGCATCTATTTATTACCGGTCTTTACAACCGGAATATTGAACTTTAACTATAGTTACATTAGATAATATTCTAAATCGTCAAACATCTTTATCTGTGCAATTAGTTTTAATCTGTGGACTATTTCTGCTTATTCATTGTTGACATTAGAATCTTGGTCATCAGTCAGCAGCCACCAATTGAAAATTTTGAATTGTAAACTAAGGTAGATAATCGCCATGGTGAGAATGATTGCTTAAAATCATAATATCTAATTTTTTCCCTGATTGTTTTATTTGATCCACGAATGTTACCGTAAACTAATGATGTGACAAACTATGGAATAATAATTACAGTGATACTTGATACCTAAGTCTTTTTGGAATTGCAATTCCGAAGCTATTTAGGAAATGTAAAAAATATTGTTTCAAACATTATTAAATACACACATGTCCTAGGAAATATATACATTTCCTAGGATTTGTATAAAATTCCGATGACGTATTAGGAAATGTATAAAAGGAATGCTTTCCGTGAACAAAATATTTCTATTTTCTTTTTAAAAAGATAACTAGCAATGTGGGTAGAATTCACATTACTAGCAATCTTGTTAACCTCTCCAACTAAGCTAGATATGCTTATGTCTGGAGTGGGTTCAGGGCCAAAATGTAATGGGTGGTGTTCGAACCCGCAACCTCTCGATCTCAAGGCCGACACCTTAGTCATTAGGCTATTGACGCTTCAAAAACTGATCAATACTAGCACGAGACAGAGTATGAGAAACAGGAAAAGCTTCCTGATTCCAGAAAGTACAATGGCACAGTTATCGTGTACAGCCGTGAACAGTGAATTTCAGATTTTTCCCTTTATAGTATCCTCAGGAATGTGCCCTAACAGTCATTGCACAGACCGAATTCGGGAGTGGTAGTTTTAAAGATAACGGGGCTATATCTATGTATTAAAATCTCCCAAGGTCCCCAAACTCCCCAATCCTTTCCACAAAATCCAAGCACTTTAAGATGCTAACAAAGGGTAAGGTAACAAAAAGGCCATTTTCCCCACAGCTCTTTTTTTTTTAACGTGGTAAAATTATCAAATAAGTCCTCCCACTCCGGGCAGGGTGGGAGGGACTGTCAGACTTTTACTGACTAAAATCCACGGTGTTCCTTCAATAGCCCTTTACGTACCGGGGCCACGGTAACGGGATGAGTCCCACGACCGGTATATATTCATCAGTTAATAGGTATATGTTCTACTATATTTAATTTTATAAGGCCTGCCATGCTGAGCGGTAGAGAATGTCTATAAAATTTTAATAAATAATTAAAGGCAAATTCAAATATGCATCTAAGAGAAAGTTCCGGGATTATTTTCTAAACAATTAGAGGAAACAGAGTTTTCATATAGACTTTTTATTAATATACATTATAATTATAAATATTGGTATGTATTATGATAAATATGTATGTAAGTTTATTTTAGTTATATAGATATGTATATAAATACTTGTAATGAAACTTTTACTTTGAATATATTATCTACTTAGTTTGTTTTTTTATGCACCTGCCGTGTTATCTCTTCACCACCCATGGTTGACTGGTAGAGAATGCCTATGGCATTAAGTCCGCCTTTGTACATTTTGTGTTGCATAAAGTTTTAATAAATAAATAAAGGCATAATAACTAACGGTGTCAGGTATTGTGACAAAATAGTCTAGATGTTTATAAAGCAAAGCAAATAGGGGAAAAATTATTATAATAGTCATAAAGTTACACGTGATTTATTTAAACCTAATAGGTCTCGGCAGCCAGATTATATGCTTTTAGCTAACAGGCAGACCGTGGCATGAATAAACGAGAAGGAATTTTTTTGCTGGTATTAGGTACCCCAAGTCGCAGACAGATTTGCATAAAAATACTTTGACAAAAACGATTTTAAAGAAGATTCGAAAGATTTAAGTTTCGAATCCAGATAAGTAACAATAAGACTTTTCCAACTATACATGTAGTTGTAACTATGTAGTATTACATACATATATTTAAAACCAAGACCTATACTTGATTAACTACATTTTTTTCACTGCACACCAGCTTATTTTGTTACAGCGACATACAAAACAAATGAACTTTAGTAATCAGATCACTCTTTTCAAAAATAACCTAGACTGTCCATTCATTATGACTTTGCGTTTTCTAATCAATTATCTATATACTTATAATAAATCTGTAGAGAGGTCAATTCTGTACATGAAATATATTTCCAAAATAACTATCAGGGGGTGATTACGGATCGATACTGATGCCAAAAATGCAATCAGTAAAATTTTTGTCTGTCTGTCTGTCTGTCTGTCTGTATAACCGTTATAGAAACAAAAACTACTTGACGGATTTTAACGAAACTTGGTACAATTATTTTTCATACTCCTGAGCTGGTTATAGTATACTTTTCATCACGCTACAATCAATAGGAGCAGAGCAGTGAAGGTAAATGTTGGGAAAACGGGAGAAATTACTCCATTTTTTAAGCTTCCGTCGCGTGTGCAATCTTAATGGTTAAAGCTACACAGAAATCATTTCATGACGGAAATGTTCTCCTTAAAATTATATAAAAAATATCCCACGACAGCATGTCTATCTTTTCTGGTTGACTCACAATAACACGTGTAACTCCCGATAGCTTAGCAGTTCGAAGCTTTCTGATTATAATATTTGTCTATTCTTACGTTTATAACACTCTCAGTCACCCCTAATTGAAAAAGTTAACATTATTAACTATTCCATAAAAGAGAATCATATAAATCGGTATAGAAACACCAAAGTTATACATGAAATACGCTAATAATAAGCCATCGCGCGTGAATACTGAATCATGCTATAAGGATTATTTTTGAGAATCGGTCGCCGCGCTCGACGCGTCTCGCGGCTTGGTGGTATAAAAATGGGCCAAGTGCGAGTCAGACTCGCCCATGAAGGGTTCCGTAGTAACTATAATAATATAATATAATATGTATATTTATTTGACGAAAAAAAAGCCTTACAAATTTCTTAAAACTAGCTTATTTACATTTTTTACAACTACGCCAAATAACTTTGTTTTTCATAGTGTTTGTATGAATTACAAAGGTATATTTGCGGTTTTAGAAAATATGCTGCATCTCAAAAACTGCTGAACTGATTTCATTCAAACCAATTTTGGTTGAAAGTTTACATTAAGATCTACAGACACATATTTTTTTAGATTTTTCACTCCATTATTATAGAAGTTAGAGGGGGGGACACATTTTACCACTTTGGAAGCGTATATCTTTTAAACGATTAACCTTATGAAAAAGTGGCTTTAGAAACCTCAATGTCATTTTTAAAGACCTGTCTATAGATATCACACACGCATAGGTTTCGTGAAAAAAAAAATATTTTCAGTTTCAGTTCCATTTATGGGATTAAAAAATATTTAAAATAAAGGGGGGCTTCCGTTATTTTAAATATTTTTTAATGTTTTTCTTAAAATCGAAAAGCGGTTTACAGAATACATCTATCTAACAAGTTTCACATGTATAGTCTTAATAGTTTCGGAATAAAATGGCTGTGACATACGGACGGACGGACAGACAGACAGACAGACAGACAGACAGACAGACGGACAGACATGTCGACACTATAAGGGTTCCGTTTTTGCCACTCGGCTACGGAACCCTAAAAAGGCGGGGCGTCATTGACATATTATATTTCCCTACTAAATTACGAAAGTTAATCTGTCTGTTACATCAAAATCACTGAACCGTGAGGATGGACATAGGTTACTTTTTTTTTACGAAAAACGACGGAAACGCGGACTAAGTCGCGGGCAACAGCTATCTATACTAATAATAGAAGGCTGAAGAGTTTGTTTGTTTGTTTGAACGCGATAATCTCAGGAACTACTGGTTCGAATTGAAAAATTATTTTATTTTAATTAAATAGTCAATTTATAGAGAAAGGCTATAGGCTATATATATATCATTACGCTAAGGCCAATAGGAGCGGAGCCCCAATGAAGAATGCTTCAAAATCGGGGTTAAATTTAACGTTAGCCCAAAGTAACTATGCCACGCGGACGAAGTCGCGGGCAAAAGCTAGTATACTAATAAATTACTTTTCCATGTCATCTAAGCAGATAAACATTGACATCACCTTAGGGAGTGTCACGATCTCATTATTTAATGTTCACTGATAACGTAATGTGTGAACTATATCCGACTATAATAATGTGCAGAATTAGGACCCTAACATACGCCCCGACTGCCGGAAAGCCGGAGCCGTACACGACGGTAGGAGATATGGAATTAAACCGGAGTATTATGTTTTTTTTTGGTTCGCGTTTAGCCATCATATCACCTAATGGTAAGCAATAATGTGGTCAGAGACACAGCACGTTTACCTAGAAGTAACTTATTCACTCTGGACTTAAAGAACCTCAGGTTATAGCTAACAGGATACATGGACTCTGGCAGAGAATTCCATTCCTCAGCTGTACGCATAACAAAAGTATATGTATAGTGCAAGGGGTACTGGGAAAACTACCACTTATACTTTCTTCTGCAGTGTATCCTCTCCTGATGTGGCCGTGTTAGTCTCTCTCGGCCAAAAAGATTCCGGCAGTCTCCCTACGTTTTTTTTTTTTTGTTTTTATTAAAAATAGGTTCGCGTTTGACCACCATCTCACCTGATCGTAAGTGATGATGTGGTCGAAGATGGAGCACGCTTACCTAAAAGTAACCTATTCACTCTTGACTTAGACTCCTAGGTTATAGCTATCGAGAAACACAGACTCCGGCAGGGAATTCCACTCCTTAGCCGTACGCACAATGAAGGTATTCCCAAAACGTATTGTGCGTATGGATGGGATGTCCACCATGTAACGATGGCACTTCGCCGTTTGTCTCGTAGTCCGATGATGGAACGGGCTTGGCGAAATTAGACTGTGTAATTCCATCGCACACTCCCCGAAATGTAACCAATAGAAAATCGATAGACTTGCAATTCGTCGTCGATGTTCAAGGCTCTGGAGCTTTGACTCGACCAGTGCATCGCTACCAATGAGTCCCTTGGCCCGCTTCTCGATGACTCAAGCGCGTCCAGTTGGTATTTAGCAGATCCATCCCAAAGATGAGAACAGTACTCCATACACGACCGAACCTGGGCTTGATAGAGACTGAGCGACTATTCGGGTGTGAAACGTTTACGTCTCAGTTTCTTTAAGAGTGAGTTTTCCACCTCCCTGTTTGAAACGCCTCACCGAGAGGTGGGTGACCCCAGTTGAGGGCTTTTTACAGTGGAAAAATCATGAAATAACTCCTCCCGCTGTAGGTGAAAAAGGATTTTCAGACTTCTACTGACTAAAAACCCATTTTACTCCTGCAATGGCCCTTGCGTACCAGGGCAGCAGTATCTTGTAAGATTATTCCCGTAACTGCGGCAGATAATGGCTCTATCGGGCCCTGTCAATACTGCTGACTCTTCTTGCGTTGAAGAGTGAACACGAGATAGTTTTAGTCGATTATGTGTGACAAACCCCTTCGCCCTTCTGTCGGTGGGGATAACCATGGGACGTATCTGACCCTGGGGATCCCGACCGATGAAGCCGAAAAGGTCTTGGGGCGGGAGCGGCGCGTATCGTACCTGCTCGGGTCCATATACGTCCGCTTCTACCCCAAGAAGCTACCCTCAGACAAGACTGAGACCACTGAACAGACACAGACAAACACCGATGTGACTATACTGGAGGAGGAAATGGCGAAGGCTGCAATGACCGACGCTGAGTCAGACTCAGCGCCACCCCCGTCACCGGGATGGACAATGCAGCTGCTCGCATCCTCACCCAGCGACACCTGGCGAGGAACAGGGGAGGGAGATGAAGCATCCAATGGATCCGACTCCTCCTAACTCCGCTCCAACGTCAGCACCACCCACAGCAAACACCCAGATCATCCAGGCCAATCTCCAGCATAGCCAGACCGCCACAGCTAGCCTTCGCAGAGCCCTGGAGATGAATCCACGGACAATTGCACTTATACAAGAGCCGTGGATTAGAAACAACAAAGTATGTGGCCTTGGAAACACCGGAGGTAATATCACTCTAAACACACTTAATGCAGAGAAACCACGTACCTGTATATACACACCCAACGACATGCCTATTACTCTCTTGTACAGCGAGTGCAAACTTCTCACTGTGAGACAGCTCTTTGTTCTTCAGGCTGTACTTCGCCAGCATACTTCTCTCCCCTATGTTCCAGGTCTTATGGATAAGAAGCGAAGAAAAAGCCACGTATGTCCCAACGTACGTCATAGGACTACTTTAGCTAGCCGTCACTTCTATGTTCTTGGTTCTCGTCTTTACAATAAAGCGAACAAAAATCTAAAAATATACGAAGCCTCGTTCTCCAAGTGCAAGTTGTTGCTACGTGACTGGTTGCTGAAACTGACATATAGCGATACTGAAAGACTTTTAGTAACAGTAATATAGTTCTGCATTGAAACTCTACATTCACACGCAAACACACTCCACATAATACACTCACACAATACATCTACACATCACATCCCACATAATACACCTTTACACACACTTTTAGTTAATTAATTTTAATTCTTATATTTTATACCAACTTGTTCTTTTTTTTTACCTTCTTGTATATTATTATTTTTTTCCAATATTCAACAGTTTGCACAGATATAAAATGTTTATCTCGTAATGGAAGGCCCTGTCTCCTGTAATACAGTTTCTTTTTTAACTAGCACAGGACACAGGTGATCATTTCCACTTATAATTGGTACCATGTCGCATTTTTGTTTGTATGTCCAAAACTAGTGGAAAAACTGTATCATGTATTTTAGAACAATAAATAAAATTATTATTATTAAATTATTAAATTACCCCACTAACTCAATTCTGTTCCAGAGACCTGACTGCGATCAGGCTCCGGATTGACAGCAATGCTCCAGATTTAGTACTAGCCTCGGTGTACATGCCAGGCGACAACGAGAACTGCCCACCGATAGAGATGATTGATCTTGTACGTCACTGCGAGGACGCGGACCTGGACCTGATCATCTGCACCGACTCAAATGCTCATCACCCGCTTTGGGGAAGTGAAGTATCCAACGCCAGAGGTGAGACGCTATCCACATACCTATTCTCGACTAACCTTAACATTGTGAACCGAGGCTCAGAGCCCACTTGGGTTACAGCCAGAGGTCAAACAATCATAGACCTAACTCTAGCTACCGAAAACGCGACCAAACTTATCTCTAATTGGCGCGTATGTGATGAACCATCCTGTTCCGATCATAGGAGAATCCGCTTTACCCTAGCAACCTTGATAAAAAAACCCACACCGAGGCGCAATCCGCGCCGCACAAACGTCACAGAATACAAACACATACTAACGAACGAATTTCTGTGAATCCATAGAATCTAACAGCGAAGCTGCACGAGTAAAGAAAATCCTATCAACTGATCAGGACCGTACTCTCGGCGCCCTTAAAAAACCTGACAACTCCTACACACAAACAGATAAGAAACCAGTAAGGTCCTTCTAGAGACGCACTTCCCGGACTGCCACCTTTCCGAGGACAGCACGTGGGAAAACGAATCTAGACCGACACCAAGTACTACAGACTGGTCTAGAGCACGCGACATAATCACTGAGGACCGCATAACATGGGCCATTAAAACATTCCAGCCATACAAATCTGCAGGACTAGATGGCATTTTCCCGGCCCTTTTGCAATGGGGTGAACACATCCTGACACCCTGGCTGCTGGAAATCTACCAAGCCTGCATAGCACTCAGATACGTCCCACTAATGTGGCGGGAGGTGAAGGTCATCTTCATACCCAAACCAGGCAAAACTGACTATACACAACCCAAAGCGTACAGACCGATAAGTCTCACATCCTTCCTACTGAAAACCCTAGAGAGGCTCTGCGATAGACACATCCGAGATGGACCTCTCCATAAGAATCCGCTTCACGGACAACAGCACGCCTACTCAACGGGGAAATCAACAGAATCTGCCCTACACAGCGTAATATCTAAAATTGAATCCGCAATACACCACAAATGCTCCTCGATGGCTGTTTTCATAGATATCGAAGGTGCTTTTGACAAGACCACGTTCCAGAGTATGAGTACAGCACTCAGCAGGCACGGTGTAGACCAAACCCTGAGTGACTGGATCACCAACATGCTCAAGCAGAGAGCAGTAAGAGTCACAATAAACAGCACAACGAGGGCCATCGTGGCGAAAGGCTGTCCCCAAGGGGGCGTCCTCTCACCACTGTTATGGAACCTGGTCGCAGACAACCTCATCAGGAGACTCAACGATAAAGGATACTTTACTGTTGGCTACGCCGATGATATAACCATAATAATAAATGGAAGCCATGAGAATACCATATGCAACCTCATGCGCCAAGCCCTAAAAATAGTACAGGACTGGTGCCGAGAGTATCAACTCTCAGTGAATCCTACAAAAACTGAGCTCATACTTTTCACCAAAAAGAGGAAGCTGGCGGAGCTGACACTGCCAAAATTCTTTGGCACCACTCTAAGCCTTTCGGCTGAAACCAAATACTTGGGCATCTTCCTGGACAAACAACTGAATTGGGCAAAACACACTGAGCACATCACCAAAAAAGCCAGCATCTGCATGTGGCAGTGCAAACGCATGCTGGGCAGAAACTGGGGTATCAGCCCCAAAACAACCCACTGGCTATACACGACTGTTATAAGACCAATTATCACGTACGGCTCCCTAGTCTGGTGGCCCAGAACAGACTTAAGCACGGCACAAAAGGATCTTGAGAAGCTGCAACGACTTGCATGTGTGGCGATCACTAGCAGCATGAGAACTGCACCCACTGCCGCTCTACAGGCCATGCTGGGCCTACCACCACTGCACCTTATAGTACGAGAGGAGGCTGCCCTGGCAACCTTCAGACTTGCTATATCCGGGGCACTCTTGCGAGACTCCAGGATCAAACACACACGCATCATGGAGGATTCAGTCAAACGACAACCCCTGATGACTGCACCATATGATAAGACTGCAAAGACGCACCACTTCCAAAAAAACTACCAAATACAGCTCATGCCGGAGCCCGAGGACTACTCAGGGCCTAAGGAGCTCAGGATTTACACTGACGACTCAAAGACAAACACTGGAACTGGAGTTGGAGTTTTCTCCAACGATCTCAACATAAATATATCCAGACCGCTGGGGAAGCTCAACACCGTCTACCAGGCGGAATGTGTGGGCATTATTCAGGCGATCCATGCCATAGAAGCCAGGAAAGTCACGGATAATCACATCCGCATACGTTCCGACAGTGCCTCAGTACTTCAATCCCTAGAGAAAAATTATATCACGTCCAAGCTCATACTAGAATGTCACAATGCGCTGCAACGCTCAGCGGTCGAGAACCGCAACACTGTGACACTGCAATGGATAAAAGGGCACAGCGGATCACTCGGCAATGATGCGGCGGACGAACTGGCCAGGAGGGGGTCCGGCGCGATGGTTTTCGGACCCGAGCCCATCGTGCCGCTCCCCTTCACCCAGCTGCGTACATGGCTTAAAGAACACACACACGACCAAGCCCAGAAATGGTGGTCCTCGGCACCAGGCTGCAGGCAGTCCAAAGAGGCGATGCCAAACTTAGATAATAAACTAACCAGGCGCCTCCTACACCTGGACAGAAGAAGTCTGCGAATGGTGGCGGGGACCATCACCGGGCACTGCTCACTGAACAAACACTATCACACAATAGGTATAACGGACAGTCCCCTGTGCAGGGCATGTATGGGGACGGAGGAAACGGTAGGACACGTGCTCCTAGAGTGCACGGAAATCACCGAAATACGGAAACAAACCCTCGGGTCATTAAATTCCCTTACAGATATCCTGAATAGACCGAAAGACCTGATCTGCTTCTGGAGGGAGGTTGGCTGGATGGAGTGACGGCCGACATGGCTCACGCACAATGGTCTCGTGCAGAGACTAAGTGCGGAAACCAAACTACAGAAGAAGAAGAAGAAGAACCCCTTCGCCCGCCCGCCCCCTGAGTAGAGGACATCCATGAAGATGTCCGCCTGGAGTATAAAGTACGTGATAATAACATGGCCACTTAAACGCTTTGTCAACAGTTTAAAAACGGCAGCTAGAGTGTATAAAATGGTACTATGCGTAACCCCGGATAGTTTGAGATCATCTGGTTATCTATATTGTAAGGCTTGGTTTCCCGACACACCAGCTAACCAAGGGTAGATTAGACTTGGAGATGAGACTTATGGGCTGAGTTCTATCGCATGATGAGGATACGGTAGAAATAAAATATAACACAGGTTTTGTTGGTCACATTATTAAATATATTTTGAATTCTTCAGACACGTGTTATTAAATTCTTCTATTCCGTTTTTTACAGTCTATAAACTAAGATAAAATATACGTACATTACCGGGTTTATTAATTACCTTGTATATCAGTTTCCGTTCATTGAACCATGGTACGGGTTCCGCCTGTAGTATCACATCTGTGTGGTGTACGTAATCAAAGCCGCGTGGCGCTTCCTTTCCCGGAACAAAATCACATGTGCATTATTTTTTCATCGATGTAGGTACTTAGTGAAGAATTCGTTAAGTATATCTTCATAATATGAACCTTTCTTTTTTTCTTCTAATTAATTAAATAATTAATTAATAATCTATCACTTTGCCTATTATCAATAGCGAGGAAACTTTTTGTATTCACGGTATCTATCCGGTCGTTTCAACATGGGTTTTATATTTCACCCTAGTCCTCTTCCCCTCTCTCGACTTTAGTTGGCTATTACGCCAAAATTTCCAATTCTAATCAAAAAAAACTTCTGATCTTCTGAAGTCCGGCGCCATTTGACAGCTAAATATCTATAATTGTCCATGGCAAAAGACAATTACTAATTGGATTTCCTTAGCATAGAATTTTATTAAATTGTTTGCATATATTCTATGCATAAAGAGAATACCTTATTTTAACTTCTCTTTACAATTATGTTTAATCATTATTATTTACTTAGACTTGAACATAAATTCTGCCACTAGCTATATACCACGCCATCTATGATATTTTCCAAGACTTACTATCTCATCTCCAGCGATAGTCTATCATTGCGAACAATGATCTAATTACATATCGCAGATGAGACAGTAGTTTATCATTGCATCTATAGACGGCGCTGTTAAGAAGTATTGTTTTTCTGCAATCTAATTTTATAAATGTTACAATATATTATGTAATAGGCCACGTGTTCTAATATTCTTTGCTTGAATAATAAGGATGTCAGTAGTTTCTAAAAGTACCGATATTATTGAGACGTATAAAGGTATTATTTTGAATCTATTTCCAAAATCAATAATAACATTTATCTTGATTTCATTTTTTAGTTTTGGAAAACAGGGGTTTACACTGCTTTTACGGAATTTAGTTTTTACACGTTTATTTTAAATTATGTTTTTATACTTCAAAATATTATATTTTCCCCAAAAACATCATTTTCGTGAAGCAGATGCAGCTAAGTCATTTTCATGGAACAACTGCTTATTACTTGACTGGTAGAGAATACTTACGACATTAAGTCCGCCTTTGTACCTATGTTCATAAAGTGTAAATAAATAAATAAACAAATAAATTAATTAATTAATTAATAAACCCCTCGGTAAGTCTTATGTCAGATTTTCTGGCTTCTATATACTCACAGCGCATGTGAAAGATGTGCAAACTGCAAATGACACCCGGGACCACTTAACCTGCTTTTCGCGGTACGGACTACAGAGTAATCTCGATTTTATAATGTTAATATTTATTTGGACATGGAACAAAACAAGAATGATTAAAGCATTATTTAATACAAAACTCATATTAAAATTTGGATGATTAATTACAAAAAAAGCCTACACAAACATATTAAAATTTATTATAACTTGTATGCACTTCGTACTTAATTTTAAGTGAGCTCTGTTGCGCTATTTATGTTTGTTTGTTTGTTTGTTTGTTGTGCTATTTAAGTTCTTATGACAAATATGCTCTTTCTCAACTCAATAAAAATAAGTACGTGGTTATTTATCGACACGCCGTAACTACCTAATTTTCGAAAGATCGTTAACATGGAGCCGCATGTATGTATACATATGACAGTAGCAGCAGCTCAGAGTCAAAATATAAGCAGAGTTTTTACTCTCCTTATATTTTGCCTCTTCTGTATGAGAGGGACTAGGATTCCTCTCAAGATTTGGAAGGCTAGTCTATGCATTTAAAAAGAAATTGCGGATCGACTATTGTATTTGTATGGCTCCAATCATATACAACCATGTACCCAATCCGATTAAAGAATTAAATATAAGCTTATTTAAAACGAGACTGAAATCGATACTTTTGAAAAAAGCATATTACAGCATTTCCGAATTTCTGACAGATAAAAACATTATGACAGAATGTTGACATTTTGTGGACTAATTGATTATAATTTTCTTTTTTGGACTAGTTATTATTAAGTATTCTTTTTTTTTGTTATATTTCTTTCACATTATTTTTTAAATTATTTTTATTGACATTATTCTTATATTCTTTTCTTTTGACATGTTTTATTTCAATTTTTGTCTGCAATGATTATATATTTTTATTTATTTTTTTTTGCTTTAATGTATGTAATGAAATCTATTGACATTTGTACACCTTTTTGGTATAACATAGAGCGCTTGTAATTTTTTTTTTTCATAACATCTATAAATTGTACCTACCTATGTTAACAAATGAATAAATGACTTAAGACTTACTATCTGAACAATTAAGTAGAATTTTCAAATGTAGCTTTCGTTTGTCTATATATACGTATATAAATATATATTGCATAGATTTCTATTTTAGAGTGTTTGCTAGTTTTTATGTGTTTTTTTTTTCAATATATCTTTTGTTATTAATTGTCGCTTCTCATCTAAGTACATATTTCACCTCACACGAAGGCTATGTCTTCACGACTCACGGTTGACTGGTAGAAAATCCACCTTTGTTCATAGGAACAAAGGTGGACGTAATGTCGACTTGAAGTGTAAATAAATAAAAACTTTTTACCATAAAATTAAACCGACTCCCAAAAACACTGCAAAGTGAAAAATAACTTTAATTTCGGTAGTCGGTGTCTTTAATTTTGTATTTTCGTTTTTGGCACCAACTTCCGAAATTAAAGTTATTTTTCACTTTGCAGTGTTTTTGGGAGTCGGTTTATTTTTTTGGTAAAAAGTTTTTATTTCAGTCTTTTTAGTTGGTCGATTTTTAATTTACATAGTTAAAAGAGCCTAAATGTCAACTACTTATAACCTTTTACAAAATATTGCTTTTCCCAATGCTGGGCCGTTAATTGTTGAGGAGTTCTCCTGGTACTTCACCATCAGCTCTACATCACCATATGCATTGTGACGAACATAAAGTGCTTAACATCCATATTCAAATAATCGAATCGCAATCCACGAAATACTTATTATCGAGTAGATTCGGAGGCCATCTGTGGTCTTCATCATCAGTTCCACTTCCCCAAATGGTACTTTTTGAGAGCAACTGCACAAGTTACTATAAGAAATACCCAAAACGCCATAGGCGTGCCTATAATATTTGATGAGTTCCCTCGATTTCTCCAGGATCCCATCATCAGAGCCTGACCTGGTGACAATGGGACCAATTTCAAAGTATACCCTTTCAAACAAAAAAAGAATTTTCCAAATCGGTTAAGCCGTGTTCGAGTAATCGGTGATCATACATAAAAAAAATACGCGTCGAATTGATAACCTCCTCTTTTTGTCGTCGGTTGATAAATAGGCCTTATTCCACCGCGTGGGCTCAGTATGGGTTGGTGTAGTCATGCACACTATTACCTAATAGCAATGTTGATACCCGACTGCAAAGGAAGATGTTTTTCTGGTGATGATGGTGGAGTAATGTTTTTCGCGCGTATCTTGTATGTATGTATGTAATATTATTTATTACCTCATATCTCCAGAACCGCTGAACGGATTCACATAATTGAGGTATCGATAGATTCGTCTTAGCAGCCCAAGTGTTCTTAGATAGGTGACATTTGAAAAAATCAAACATGGCGGCTGTGCGAAGCCATTATACAGAAAGAAAAAAAAATTTTTTTCTTATACTGCAATATGGATATCAAATTAAAGGGCTTAATACAAGGATTTCAAAAAGGTATATCTTGTTTATCATTAGTGTAATACTAGCAAAAATAATACAAAGAGTAAGTTTAAAAATATGGACTTAGCTCTTTCACTTTCTGAATCCGGTGGGTTGCCATTATGACACGATCGGGAAAACTATAAACTTAAAAGTTGAAAAAAAAAGTTATTTTAAAAATCAAAAAAACCCGACTGCTCAACTGAAATGCCAGAAACAAGCACATTTTTATTTTAAAAAGTGACAAACAGGCGGGAGCCATCCAATTTAAAAAAAATATATTATGTTCAAGTGGGTCCCGCCTGTTTGTCACATTTTAAAATAAAAATATGCTTGTTTCTGGCATTTCAGTTGAGCAGTCGGGTTTTTTTGATTATTAAAATAACTTTTTTTTTGTAATAGTAGTGCCCGAAATAAGACATGACAAGTAAAATAAGTTTAATATTAGATAAATTTCTTATTATATGGAATGCAGACTTCCACCAACTTGCATTGAGACGACATATAAATAATACGCTGATGATGTCCCACAAAAGGGAGGCCGATAGCCTAGCAGTGGAATGTTTACAAAGACAATCTTTAAACTACAGTCTTACAATTCAAATATTCATTGTCAAATAGGCATTGGTCTCTTGAAAACTTTAATCAAATACTAATACTTGAAAGTATCACTGGCGTCTAGGGATAAATTCAACGTTTACGTTTTTCAGTCTCACTTGGAACTGCTCCTTCTTATACTGTACGCCTCCTTTTTGCACTTTTGTCCACACAGTATAGCGTCTTAAAATGTGGACAATCGTCGTCAATATCTGTACTCGAACATATCTAGCTCCGATACAATATCTATTGCCCTTTCCAAATGGCATGTATGTTGCATCACTCACTTCTCCCTCCCTCGCAAAACGATCAGGATCAAATTTTTCAGGATCAGGAAAATATTTAGGATCATGATGTAATTCAAAAATAGCTGTGAAAATCTTCACACCCTTTTCGACAGGCACTTTGCCGACGGGCAAAACAGAGTCCCGCACACACTGCCTCGTCAAGAAAGCAATCGGAGGATGTAATCGGAGACTCTCGTTCAAAATGTTGTCCAAATATTTCATGTCGCAGACAGAATCATAGGTGAGTTGGCCGTTGCATTTCTCAAAAAGCGCGTCTACTTCTTCATGTACCTTTTGTAAAACGTCAGGATGTCTTCCCATTTCCATTAGAGCTCCAAAGATCCCGGCGGCTGTAGGTTCTGTACCAGCTAAGAAGAAGAAGAAAGCTTGAGCAGCCAGGAGTTCATCTGTCGGCTCTAACTTCAGTTCCGTGTCAGGGTCTACCATTGTACCGTTATTTTGAAGTTCAACACACATGTCTACAAAGTCGTGTCTCTTGACGTTGCTTTTTTCACGTTGTCTGATAACTTGTTTAATAGCTCCGATAAAAAATTCCTCTTGTTGAGTTTGAAACAATTTAAGTTTCAAAGCTTTAAAAAGTGTTTCACTGATTCCACTTAATGCAAACTTTATGTTCGTCCAGAAAGTAGGAAGCAAAGCCTCTCTAGCAATCTGTCGGAATGGAGAGTCGAAAATTGATTCAGTTCCGATTCCAAACACAGCAGCCGAGATAGCAGCAGTGCAAAACTGGCTCAAGTGTTCGACGGTATCTCCTGTCAATCGTTCTGGTTTGTCATTTAAGAAGTCCACAAAATCCTGAGCGCTCTTGTCAATAATGTAAAACATATTCCTTAGTTTTGCGTTAGTGAACAGTGGGGACAATTTCTGCCTGATAAGCTTCCACTTTGGGCCATGCAACATAAGAATATTATGTGCCAAAATATCTTTGTCGGTAAACGCAATCCCTCTATGATTAAAAGCTTGAAAGTCACCTTGCGTGATGTGCTGGATATTGATGGGATCCTTCACGTACAGTCCTAGATCCCAGAACGAACCCAGACCAACAGCAGGCTCTTTTTCATAGCTCCAATAGATTTCACTCAGAATTTGGAAGAATGATTTATCTTCCGAGGCGAATTGCCACAATGGTCCACCAGTCCTATGTTTATCGTAAAAAGCTACACCACGTTTTTTCCAATACAACTCGTTATATTTTCCTTTAAAATAAACAAATGCTAACACGAAAATGAAAGAAATTAGTGCCAGAGTCAACATATTTGAAGATATCTATTAGTTCAAGATCATAAAGCGACTGGTTACAATCTACTGAGATTTGTACTTATGAAGTCGCGTGGCAGTTTCTTATGTATTTAAATTGCATTACACGTTTATAGATAATTATTATATCTCATATGTTTGGTAGCCCCGTGACCCATGTACTTCTTGCGATTATTTTTTTGTATATTATTACATCATTTAAAAGTGAACGAACGATTTGCAAAAAGTCTGTCCAGACCAATGTAGTTACTACAGCCTGTTTTAACTTTTATGTACTTTTACAAAAGGGGTCGCTATAAAACTGCATAATTTGTATAGCTAATAGATCATGTCACAGTGTTATGACATTGAAAAATTAATTAATTTAATATTTCTTATGAAATTTTGATAAACAAAGGATCAGTTTTTCTTTTAGAAAACATTGGCTCAGCAGTTAATAATTAAAGCAATTATCTTGTCAATCACCGTAAGAAAACATTTATTTTGTTATTAACAAAAATGAATAGCAAAAAGTCTTGTTTTAGTTTAAAGACTGACGCACACCTGGACACGATGATAAATGTGAAGTTAATGGCAGTCATTAGGGGATATCCGCGACACCGAAAGATATAACCTGAAATCATATTGGAATCGTGTTATTTTTGCTTAACAAAGGATAACACGTCTTGGGCGGAGTCAACACCTCACTTCCCCCATTTACATAAACCAGAAGAGACGCGTTGATATAATAATCTCATTACGACGGCATACGCATCAACATCATTTCATCTGTAAGATGTTTACTGCTGGCCAAGGACCTTCCCTAAACTTTGTCGCACTAACCTGTCCTGTTCTTCTTTCACCTAGCTGACCCTTAGTATCTTCACCAGGTCAATAGTATCACCTAGGCAAAGTGCATATCGCTACGGTAAAGAAAGGATGTAAATTCTTTTAAACTTCAGCACGCTATCGTGCTGAAGTTTAAAAGAATTTACATATCTATAGCTTACTTTGAAACACAAAAAAGATAGCGACGCATGCCTCACGGCTGCACCAATAAGGCCTCGTTCAGCAAAATGCCGGAAATGTAGTACCTGACGCTGGTTTGCGGAACCAGGAGGGATTGCGTACTAGGTCTGATCATACGAACCTAGTACGCAATAGCCACTCCCGATGTCGTTCTTCTTGATTCGTTCCTAAAATTCTCATGCGCATTGGATAATCAGCGTGCCGGGGTTACGGCAATGTTCTAACAAGATACCGCAGCGCCAGATCACAACGGCGACTGAAGAAACAGGGTGGGTCTTTAGTCATTAGAAGTATGACACTCCTTCTACCCAGAGGGTGCTTTTTGATGATTTTCACTACTAAAAAAACCGGTCAAGTGCGTGTCGGGCCACGCGCAGTTTAGGGTTCCATAGCTTTTATAACAGCCAAGTGCGTGTCATATTCGCTGACTGATCGTTTCGTACCATGCTCTAACTGAAAGCCAAACATGACTACCTAACTAATTTGACTTCCTATACAAATCCTCACCTGATCCGAGAATTTTGCACGGAAAGTTTTAATTTTTTTTTAGAGATTTGTATAAAACTTGTCATAGCCGGTGTTTTGAATTTAAATACGGACACAGAGCTACACTACTCAATCGTCACAAACGCGCTTAGCGCCATCTATCGACATTTCTATAGAGTTGTTCGAAATTTTCGAGTCAAATACAATTGGTCGACTATTACTCATAAACTTGTAAAGCCCACTTATGTGTGATAGTTTTCCTTTAAATGACAGGGACAAAAAAGTACATTCCATGTACACATACATAGTAAATAATATTGTATATTAAAAATAGAAAAATGATTTAATACGTAGTTCTTAAGCTCTCTGATCTCGGCAGTGTTTATTTCAAAATAATTAGTAATCAAGATGAATTCAAAGTACCATTTGTCAACGTTCGCCATAATGGACCATAGAGTAAGATAAATATAATAATGGGTGTTCCACATCAAGCATACTACTTGCATATATCACATAGACGTGTGATATGGATGACAAAACGCTATTATTAAAAACATTTTATTTATACACAATCAAACAAGACTTTCGCGTTGGATAATCAATGCCCAAACCCAGGTAAGAAGTTGGACTAGAAAAAACTTAACCTGATTTATTTTTATATAGTTCTGGTATGCGAAATCTTACAGTGCATCTTATTTTCAGTTGCCTCTTGATACATTTATTTGTCATCCATACTTATTATTATTAAACACCGAAACTGGTGAACAAGAGAGACTACTGGGGCATAACATGGCTTTCCGTTGCTGGCTGTTCTATTATCACAAAATACTAATTATGTGGTAAGCATTTTGTTTTTCATTATTATAAATACCTAGTTGTATTAATCTATAAAAAATGAGCTTTCATACTATGTATGTATGATTTTTATATCTGTGTTTTATGTATTTTTCATCTTTAACATAATATACTTGCCTAAAGTAGGCATGTGTAACATAGTACTGCTCATTTTACTATAACATAGTACTGGAAAACATAAAGAGATATTTAAAAAGATACCCTTGTTACTAAAAATTATATTAACATAAGAATTATCTAATGATTGAATTAATTTATTATTGTGTTTATTCTAACTGTGGTTTATTTTCAGCCTTTAAGAAACAACTATGTTTGCCATGTGTGTTGGATGCGAACAAATAGACAGGCAGTGCATGACTCATCACGAGACATGCAAGAATTGGCTTTGGATAATGATGCAGCAGCCCCTAATGTTAGCCAAGTTGTTAGCCCACCAGAGCCACCACCGTTGCCGCTTGTTCAAAGAGGGCCATGGGAAAGTAATACCATATCATTACCTAATTACAAGCGAGCTTCGATCACATCTGTTCACAGTATATTTCAACAATGCAGAAACAGAATGGTACATTTGGTCCCGCAATTCCTTAAAAGAATGCTTTTGCAGGAACATAGTTTCTATGTTCCTCGCAGCTGTAGAGTGTGTGAAACACATTTGTACAGCGATCAATGGCATTTATTACCTCAAATGAATGAGACACATTCTACATTTAGTGCTATCCATATAGAAGACATAATTAATATTATGAAGTCAAAAGCTAATATTTTGAACTTTGAAAATATCTCAGAAATTCTCTCACGGAACAGTAATCACAATTGTAAAATAATAATAAATAAATCTATGATTGTATTTTTTTTAACAAGTCTGGTTATGTTTAAAGCAGTTATTTATGTTATTACTGAAGCCCTATATTTACACTTAATCCAGGTTAGTGTATTGGTGAAATAAAAATGCTGTTCTATCCAAGCTGGTTGATTGACCTCCCTAGGTCTCTTTATTAACACTATCGCTGCATTGCCGTAATGTATATTATCTTCGTAAGCATTTAAGATATAATAATTATAATATGTCAAAATATTTGTATTTATTTTCTCTAATAAGTAAATAAATAATATTTTTTACTGCTTTGTTTTATTCTGTGTTTCCCTCGTTGGTCTAATGGTCGCAAGCGCTACTGCTGAGCATGAGGTCCTGAGTTCGATTACCAGGTCGAGCAAAGTGATATTGGCTTTATTCATCAGGAATTTCTCAGTAGCAGCCCGGAGTCTAGATTTGTGCCTGGTTGATAGAAACAGACTCGCCCCCTATTAAATGATACTCAAAATAACTGGTGAAATCTGGGTGTACTATAGGTACACCTCTGCCCAACCCTTCGGGGAATACAAGCGCCATGTTATGTTAATGTTTGTTATTATTGTCACATTTTTTGAGACTATTACCCAGTTTAATAAAATGTTAGTCAATATTCAGTTTAAAATCCTTACTTTGTTTATTGGTTAAATACTAAAACTATATCAGTTATACGCAATAATTCACAACTGTTCACTATTTTAAAGCGCCTTTAAGTGTTTAATAGCGAAATTATAATCTAAACACCTTATTGCTAGCGATCAGATTAAAAGGTTTACTGTAACTGTTTTTTGTCTAGTCTGGTGTAATGACAAGATTTCTGAGTTTTTTATTTATAGCAATTTAATGAGTCAATATTCACGAATATAAAACACCAAAAATCATTGGTGTACATTAAATTCGATAACTATGCCGACGTCCATAGTAAAATTGGCCATGTCCGTACTACTGCCGTGACATTTTTGGGCACGGACAGGCCCGTTGGTATAGTGGTCAGTGGCCCTGACTGCTATGCGCAAGGTCGTGGGTTCGATTCCCACCTAGGACAAATGTTTGTGTGATGAGCTCGGTCATTTGTTCTTTGTCTGGGTGTAATTTATCTATAATATATAAATAATAATAAAATAATATATATATAATATATATATATATATAATATATAATATATAAATATATATGTATGTTTATCAGTTGTTTAGTACCCATACCACAAGCTCTGCTTAGTTTGGGACTAGATGGCGTTGTGTGAAAAGTTGTGGAATATTATATTATTATATTTGAATTTCTAACTACAACCGTTTAGTTGATAGAGGGGGCGGACACTTGACTCTAACGAAAATTGGTACTTTAAAGCTTGATAAGTCACGAACGATTTACTTAATCAAAAAACGGTCGTACCAAACCCCTAATATTTTTAAAAAACCTATTTAACGATATCCCACACTATGGGAAGAACGAAAAAAAAAATGATCATCCCACTTTACATGTATGAGAGGTACCCTAAATAATTATTATTTTTTAAATTTAATTTTACCACTTTTTCGGCGTCATTAACGTGTATACTCTTGCCAAAGTACAACTTTCTAGTACCAATAGTTTTTGAGCTAAACCGCGGACAGACGGACAGACAGACGGACATGGCGAAACTATAAGGGTTCCTTGTTGACTACGGAACCCTAAAAAAATGGGATTATCTGATTACCGATTACCGTGGACTGCTACAGTGATAATCCCTTTTTGTTTTTTAGGGTTCCGTAGCCGAACGGCAGAAAATGGAACCTTCATAGTTTCGTCACGTCTGTCTGTCTGTCTGTCCGTCCGTCCGTATGTCACAGCCATTTTATTCCGAAACTATTAAGATAATACATGTGAAACTTGGTACGTAGACGTATTGTGTGAACCGCTTTCCGATTTTAAGAAAAAAATTTTAAAATATTTAAAATAAAGGGAGCCCCTCATACATGGAACTGAAACAAAAATTTATTTTCGTGAAACCTATACGTGTGTGGTATTTATAGAAAGCTCTTTAAAAATGACATTGAGATTTTTAAAACCACTTTTTCATAAAGTTATAAAAAAATATACGCTTCTAAAGTGGTAAAATGTCCCCTACCCCCTTAACATCTATAATAATGGAGTGAAAAAAAAATGCCGTAGATCTGAATGTAAACTTTTAACCCGAATTGGTTTGAACGAGATCAGGTCAGCATTTTTGAGATACAGCATATTTTCTAAAACCGTAAATTCTATAATTTTTAAATTCATGCAAAAACTATGAAAAACAAAGTTATCTGGCGTAGTTACTTCGGAACCCTTCATGGGCGAGTCTGACTCGCGGGTGGCCAATTTTTTTTGTCTACTAATAGGTAAATAGCGAAAGGTATCTCAATAAATCTTAGTATTGCTAATATTATAAATGCGAAAGTTTGTGAGGATAGGTGGATGGATCGATTTTTGTTCTCTTTAACGCAAAAACGTCTCAAAGGATCTGAATGAAATTTGATTTGTAGATAATTGCAACCTTATGCAATTCTAAATCGTTTTTTTTTTTATTTGAGTTTAGGCTCGCGTTTGACCACCATCTCACCTGATGGTAAGAATTGATGTGTTCGAAGATGGAGCACGCTTACCTAAAAGTAACCTATTCATTTTTGATTTAAAGACCCGTAGGTTATAGCTATGGGGAAACACAGACACCGGCAGGGAATTCAACTCCTTAGCCGTACGCATAATGAAGGTATTCCCAAAACGTTTAGTGCGTATAGTATATAGTGCGGGATGTCCACCATGTAACGATGGCGCATCGCCGTTTGTCTTGTAGTCCGATGATGGAACGGGCTTGACGGAATTAGATTGTGTAATTCCATCGCACACTCCTCGAAATGTAACCGATAGAAAACCGATAGACTTGCAACTCGTCGTCGGTGTTCAAGGCTCATATAAAAGGCTTTTATAAATTCTTTTTTTCAGCTAGTGTGGGTCAAACCTTATTCGAATCACGCACCTTCCACTATCGTGTCCAACATAATGTACCTACACTTATCCATCTTTGTAATTGTACCTAATTGTGATAAGTAGCTAAGTTTATAATAATTATATTTAGGTATTGAAAAAAAATATTTTATCCACACTAAAGAGTAGTCGTGGCCCAGTGGTTAGAGGCCCGACTTACGAGTTGTGGGTCGTGGGTTCAAATCAGGACAGACACATTAATTCGTGTATTTTCATCATCCCCACTGCTTTCAAAACAGTAACGGAAAATATTCATCTATGTTCTAGGCTCGAAGAAATGCGACATCCACAAACAATTTAAAGGGTATATACATACATACCAAGTGCACGGCTTCTTTCGATACCAGAAGCAGAATTCTCAAATTAAGAAGAACGAAGAGAATCACCGTGTTATTAGCAAGTGACGTGGAAAGTTATTGACCCTCGTAGTGCTGTGACACGTCTGTTATTATTGATATTCAAGAAACATAATATGAAACCGATAATTTCGTATCAATTCTTTGAGTCACTTATTTTGTGCTGAAACTGGGCATAGAGACTCCATACCAGATGTTGTCTTCAGCCCTTTTGGATTGATATGGGGTTTCCGTTACACGTTGTAGATAGGAGGCCTATGTACGAGCAGCGGGAAAGTCTTTCTGCAAATATGTGGTACCTACTCTAAAGTACAAAACACATAACAAAAAAAACATAACACTTCATATACCAGCTATTGCATAAATGGCTTTTTTTTAAGGATGCGAATTATCCAATGGCAGCCTCCCGATCTGTCCGGAGGGTATGTCAGACTATTATTGACTAAAACCCATCCGTGTTCCGTCATTTACGCTTCGTGTTCTGAGGCCGCGGTAACACATTCGAACAATTCCGCAAACCTGGCAGGCAACGGCCCTCTTGTGGGCCCCGACAATTTTGCTGACACTCTTCGAGGTACGCGTGGAACATGACACGCCACCTTTATAGGCCTGGTTTGTGCCGGGCGGTGAGCTACCCATTGCTTGCAGCCTTCAGGCCCATTGCATATGGCTAGTACATGCATATGTTTTTAACTGTTAAGTAATTATTTGATACTAGTATTCGCGCGGAGCTTCGCTCCCGTGGATTTTATCACGACAAACACATAATTGTACTTTTTGCAGTCGACTAAAAAGTAGCGAGCGAAACAAACTTTTCCGCTTTATAATATCAGTATAGATGATTTTTTTTTTTTTAAGATTATTATCATGTGGGTAGAATTCACATTACTAGCAATCCCGTTTACCCCTCAAACTAAGCTAAATATGCTTGTGTCTGGAGTGGGTTCATGGCAATAGTATATCCCCAATGTGATGATAATCTACTTAATTTTCTTTTTTCACAAGTTCGATACACAAATCCTATAAAGTCCCTTCTACTTTTAAAATTTAAAGGTTTCAAATAGGTACTCACGAAATAGAAAAAAGTCGTAGTAAAATTGTGATGATTAATAAATGTGTTCCATCCAAACAGATAATAATTGACTCTTGATTTCAATAAATACAATTATTTCATTCAATAATTAATTTTATGTTTTCATAAATTACACCGCATTTACCTCAAAACTACTCAGAAATTTGTTTCAAATAACTTTGTTAAACGAACATTCATTGCTACCGACAACGGATACCTTTGTTCCTGTATTTAGCTACTTTATTTTTTTATAAAATATTGAATTCATATGGAAGTTAATTGAATAAAGCGAAACATTATTTGTATTTCTGGGATATTCCGGGCCTACCGAGATCGTGGTTTTAAACGGTGGTTTAACCCTTTTTAGGGTTCCGTAGCCGAATGGCAAAAAACGGAACCCTTATAGTTTCGACATGTCTGTCCGTCTGTCTGTCTGTCCGTCCGTCCATATGTCACAGCCATTTTATTCCGAAACTATTAGGACTATAAATGTAAAACTTGGTAAGGAGATGTATTCTGTAAACCGCTTTCCGATTTTATAAGAAAATTTATAAAATATTTAAAATGAAGGGGGCTCTCCATACATGGAACTGAAACTGAAAATATTTTCTTTCATGAAACCTATACGTGTGTGGTATCTATAGACAGGTCTTTAAAAATGACATTAAGGTTTCTAAAATGACTTTTTCATAAAGTTAATCGTTTAAAAGATATACGCTTCCAAAGTGGTAAAATGTGTGTCCGCCCCCCTCTAACTTCTACAGGGTCCGGCATAAAAAACTCCCCGATTACAAAGTAACGTGCAGCGGACAGTAGAAGGAGCAGAGTGGTGGGGGGCGCGTCGTTAAGTAGCTGCCTACGTGCCGTTTTCAGTGTACGCCATGGCGTGGTCTGGTGAACATCGTGCCTTCGTAGTGGAAGATTTTATTCGAAATGGCGAATCGCCTATTAATACTCAACGTGCTTTTCGCGTTCGCTTTGCGCTCGGACGACGGGACCCTGTTCCCGATAAGAAAACAATTTATTCTTGGGTTGCTAACTTTCGTGAGACAGGTTCCGCATTAAAAAGGAAACCACCTGGACGACCACGGACTGCAACAGGCCCCGGAAATGTTGATGCAGTTAGAGCTTCAGTTCAACAATCTCCTCGACGATCCGCTAAAAAGCATGCGGCAGCATTACGGATATCTGATCGAAGTGTGAGAAGAATCTTGCATCGAGATCTTAAAATGCATCCTTACAAAATTGTAACTACGCAGGAACTGAGTGAACGAGACTGTGGTGTCCGTGTAAGTTTGTGCCAAGACCTTCTTCGGAACATTCGTCCCAACGATATTGTGATTTTTTCTGATGAAGCACACTTTCACCTTGCCGGAACAGTGAACAGCCAAAATTGCAGGTACTGGTGTGAACACAATCCCCAAGAATTTCATCAACGACCACTTCATAGCCCTAAAGTAACAGTATGGTGTGCTGTTTACAATTCCGGAGTGATCGGTCCTTACTTTTTCGAAGAAAATGACAGGAATTTAACCGTCAACAGTGAACGCTATTGTGCCATGCTCCGCGACTTTCTCCAACCGCAACTAAGGGAGCTTTTTGGTGAAATAGAGAACGTGTGGTTCCAGCAAGATGGTGCTACAGCCCACACAGCGCGGCAGTCACTGGCATTGGTGAAGGAAATGTTTCCTGGACATGTGATCTCGTTGCGTGGAGACGTTGGCTGGCCCCCACGGTCGCCGGACTTAACGCCCTGTGATTTCTTTCTTTGGGGCTATTTAAAAGCAAAAGTTTATGAACAACGTCCACAATCTTTACGAGCCCTGAAAGAAGCAATTACACAAGAGGTTGAAGCTATTCCACCTGAAATGACTCAAAGAGTAATGAATAACTTCAGGGAAAGACTCAATCAGTGTGTCGACAGTGCAGGAAGCCATTTAAGGGATGTTTTATTTAAAAAGTAAGACAATAAGAGTATTTTCTAAAATGGCATAATATGTACTTTTATTTAGTATAAATAAAATTGTTCTACCTTATTTGGTTTTGTTTTTATTAGCTTTCCTTAAAGGGGAGGTTTTTCTGCCGGACCCTGTATAATAATAAAGTGAAAAATCTAAAAAAAAACCATATTATGTTGTAGATCTTAATGTAAACTTTCAACCAAAATTAGTTTGAATGAGATCGAGTCAGCAGTTTTTGAGATACAGTATATTTTCTAAAACCGCAAATATAACTTTGTAATTCATACAAATACTATGAAAAACAAAGTTATTTGGCGTAGTTGTAAAAATTGTAAATAATCTAGTTTTAAGAAATTTGTAAGCTTATTTGTTTTTTTTTTTTTCTTATAAATATATTAAGTATATTATATTTATTATAGTTACTACGGATTACGGAACCCTTCATGGGCGAGTCCGACTCGCACTTGGCCAATTTTTTATATTTAAACATGAGTTGAAGGTATTCACAACTTTTTATTCACAATTTAGGTAAGCGTGCTCAATCTTCGACATCATCACTTACCATCAGGTAAGATGGTGGTCAAACGCGAGCCTGTAATCAATAAAAAAAATACAGTATGTTAACTAACAGAGGGCGTTCCCGTTAACCCACAATAGTATTAGCATCCATACATGCTAAAAAAAATATTACAATTCTAAAACAAAATGCTTTTATTTTTTTTATATTTAAATATTCACTAAAAATGTTAAATTGATACGTAAAGGAAACACTCTGTACACGCGTACTTGAAGGACGGCAATGTCGCAATTTATTTATGAATGACGGGCCGCATGTGCAGCGATCTAATTGATGTGCTTATACTATTGCGGGTTAACGGAAACGCCCTCTGTTAGTTAACATACTGTATGTATGTATGTCTGTATGTATGTCGGGCAGGTTTCCGCAACTCCACGACCAAGCGCGTATTTTGCGTAAGGGTAAGGATCTTTTCATTCTATCCATGCCAACTCCTCCAGGAAGGCGAGCAACGCCCTCGTTTTGCTTACCATTTCTCGGAGGGTACCTGGTTTGCCGAAGTATTTAGTCCTGTAGTCCGCGACTATAGGGCAGCTCAGTAGCAGGTGTGCTTCTGTTTCGTCCTCCTCCATGCAGGCTCTGCAGAGTGGGCTGTCTGTGACTACTATTACATAGAGGTGTTTATTAAAGGATCCATGACCAGTAAGGGCGGCTGTCAGCGGCCGCAATTGCGGTTTAGATAGTCGTAGGACCTGTTTCGACAAGCGGCCATCAAGGGTCGGGAGAGCCACTTTAGCCTGCCTGCACTCACTATGGTTCTCCCATAGTTTGTGGTGTAGGTCTCTGGTACGTTTCCTTACCAGGTGACGCAGATAACCAAAGGGGAGTGGTGCAATGGGTTCAGGTCCCATAATCGCCATACTCGAGCCCTTCTAGCGAGTTCGTCCGCTGCATCGTTGCCTCGGGAGTCGCTGTGTCCTTTGATCTATTGAATGGTTATATTGTTGTGTCTACCAACCTGGTTGAGAAGATTGTGACACTCCAAGATCAGCCCGGAGTTAACTGTGTGGCTGCTCAGTGCTGTATAGTTACTTCGTTGAAATCCGGTACTTATTAAGAAAATATTACCATGAAACAGATCATCATTATCTGACCTCCACAACATTGTAGCTAGGTAAGACAATACCCCTTGGCCAGACCAGTGTCAGATTTTCTGGCTACTGACTACCCGTTATGACTGTCAAACATTTATAAATGACAGCCAGGAATAAAAGCTTAACGTTCTTTTCGAGGCATGGAGGAACCTGCTGCCCGCAACTGCGTTCGCGTGGGAGGGTTTCCCGCGTAAATTCCGATCCCGTGGGAATTCCGGGATAAAAAGTAGCTTAAGTGTTATTCCAGGATGTGAACTATGTATCTACTTATCAAATTTCATTAAAATCCATCCAGTAGGTCTGGAGATTAGCGTGTACAAACAGACAGACATTTTTTTGTCGTGTTACCGTTTCTTAACCCACCTCAATTATTATTTTTGTATATATAGATAGTCACGCATCCACAGAACGACTTTGACAAGCGTTACTTATCCTCGAAGACTCGTCCTACTGTAATTATTAAGCCACAAGCTCTTCATCTAACAGAAAATAATATAATCCCATAAAAAACAATACTTGTCAAAAAACCAAGCCTCGCAACTTAGTTGTTCTACCGTAAAAAGTTGTGAGATCCATGTAATACCAAGTCGGTTATTAATTTATTCAGTCCCTACTTAAGGGACCTTCTGTCTTAAGTTGTTACGTAATTATCTAACCTAACGACATCTTATAGTGACCATATCAATATTAAAAATCTTTACCGTTTTAAATAAATAGATTGACTCGGCCATCGCATGAAAACACAATATATCTCACAAGTAATACATATATAAATAAAATTGTTTATTGCGATTGCCAAGTCAATCTATTTATTTAAAACGGTAAAGATTTTTAATATTGATATGGTCAAGCTAAGCTGCGTAAGCAGGCCATTGCCTGTCGGGGTTTGCGCGAAAGTTCCATCGAGATATCGCGGCCCCGGAACTTTAGGGCTTCCGAAGGAACAGGGTGGGTTTTTAGTCAGTAGAATTCTGATACACCCGAGCGAAACTGGAACGAAATTGAAAAATATTATAGTTTTTCCTTGATTCATATACTAAACACTAATTGTATTCTAAATTTGAAGCTTGTATGTCTGCTAGAAGTGCCTTAGACTTTTGATGATCGGTCAGTCAGTGAGTGACAAAAATAACAAAATTAAGGAACTTTGACTCGTTATAATTCTTAAACTACTGGTTCAAATTGAATGAAATTTGAAATATACCGTGTTTATGTAATGCCTGTTTGGTTACTATAAATTCAGGCTTCTAGTTTTATCCACAACGAAGTTATAGGGGGTCGAAAATGGCCTGAGTTGCTTCGAGAAAAGAATGGTACGGCCGTGCCGCTTTTTTTGCTCGACTTGGCGGGGGCACTGCCGTGACCCCAGATCTATTTATAATAGCGCCTGCAGATTATAACAATACAATCATATTACGCATCATGAGTACAGTGGTACCCAACTGATAAGGCGCGTCGTGAATCTTCATTCGCACAGAAAGTGTGGCCCCGAAGATTAACGAAAGAATGCTTAAAACACTATCGACCTTAGATTATTACTATAAGGTTCATAATACCTGTATCATTACTTTCATTACTAGCCCGTATGGTTCCACTGTACGGCTAGCACCGACATTGATCTACGGCTGGGCAAAGAAGTCCTCCACACAATTTTTCTATCGACTCGTTTATTTTTTAATCAGTTTTATTAATTTATTGTTTACTAGCTTTTGCCCACAACTTCGTCCGCGTGGAATAGTTACTTTGGGCTAACGTTAAATTTAACCCCGATTTTGAAGCATTCTTCATTGGCGCTCCGCTCCTATTGGCCTTAGCGTAATGATACAATATAGCTGTGCCCGCGACTCCGTCAGCGTAAGTTAATGTATTGGTAATATTGTTTAGATCACGTTCACATGAGGCTTAAGTACCTAGAGAACGCTTCGACCGCGAGACGCGTCGAGCGCGGCGACCGATTCTCAAAATTAATCCTTATAGCATGATTCAGTATTCACGCGAGATGGCTTATTTATTATAAGCGTATTTCATGTATAACTTTGGTGTTTCTATACCGATTTATATGATTCTTTTTACGGTTTCGTAGCCGAATGGCAAAAAACGGAATCTTTATAGTTTCGACATGTCTGTCCGTCTGTCTGTCTGTCCGTCCGTCCGTCTGTCACAGCAATTTTATTCCGAAACTATTAGGACTATACATGTGAAACTTGATAGGTAGATGTATTCTGTGAACCGCTACCCCATTTTGAAAAAAAAAATTAAAAAATATTTAAAATAAAGGGGGGCTCCCCATACATGGAACTAAACCTGAAAATATTTTTTTTCATGAAATCGATGCATGTGTGGTATCTATAGACAGATCTTTAAAAACGACATCGGGGTTTCTAAAATCACTTTTCCATAAAGTCAATCGTTTAAAAGATATAAGCTTCCAAAGTGGTAAAATGTGTGTGTGGCGGACACAACCTCTAACTTCTATAATAATGGAGTGAAAAATCTAAAAAAAAAATATGTCTGTAGATCTTAATATAAACTTTCAACCAAAATTAGTTTGAACGAAATCAGTTCAGCAGTTTTTGAGATACAGCATATTTGCTAAAACCGCAAATATAACTTTGTAATTCATACAAACACTATGAAAAACAAATTTATTCGGCACAGTTGTAAAAAATGTAAAAAAACCAGTTTTAAGAAATTTGTAAGGTTTTTTTTTTTTCAAAACAAATTTATTTGGCGAGTTGTAAAAAATGTAAATAAGCTAGTTTTAAGAAATTTGTAAGGTTTTTTTTTTCGTCAAATAAATTTGCATATTATATTATAGTTACTACGGAACCCTTCATGGGCGAGTCTGACTCGCACTTGGCCAATTTTTTTATGGAATAGTTAATAATGTTAACTTTTTCAATTAGGGGTGACTGAGAGTATTATAAACGTAAGAGTAGACAAATATTATAATCAGAAAGCTTCGACGTGTTATTGTGAGTCAACCATAAAAGTTAGACATATGCTGTCGTGGGATATTTTTTATATAATTTTAAGGAGAACATTTCCGTCATGAAATGATTTGTGTAGCTTTAACCATTAAGGTTGCACACGCGACGGAAGCTTAAAAAATGGAGTAACTTCTCCCGTTTTCCCAACATTTCCCTTCACTGCTCTGCTCCTATTGATTGTAGCGTGATGAAAAGTATACTTTAACCCGCTCAGGAGTATGAAAAATAATTGTACCAAGTTTCGTTAAAATCCGTCGAGTAGTTTTTGTTTCTATAACGGTTATACAGACAGACAGACAGACAGACAGACAGACAGACAAAAATTTAACTGATTGCATTTTTGGCATGAGTATCGATCCTTAATCACCCCCTGATAGTTATTTTGGAAATATATTTCATGTACAGAATTGACCTCTCTACAGATTTATTATAAGTATAGAAGAAGATTTATAAACATTAATTACAAATAACTTATAAACTAAGCCCCACAAAACCATGGTAGTGGTTTGACTGTGGAGTCGATGAATCTCTATAATATAAATAAAATAAAATAAAAGGCCTTTTATTTCATGCAAACTTAGTGTACAATTTACAGGTTTACAATACACTACTGTTATTATTCCTACTATGACAATTTAATTACAGTTTCGTTTTTATATTAAGTGTGACATTTCATGCCCAATTTTAATTTTAAATAAAACATTTTAATATACATGATATATTCAATTTGCGATTTCAATTTATTTTAATTAAATTATTATTTCTAGTATAACAATCTGGAAAACTAATAAATAACAGATACAAAACAAAAATAAATACAAACATGTTGAATTACATAATTTCTAAATCTAAATAATTTAATAATTTAATCAACCTTCAACAGGCACGGTTTTTTAAAGGTAAGCGGGGTCTGAAAGTACATATTGGGAAGGTACACAAACCACCCAATGTATCTACTTCAGACCCCGTCATTTCTTTAACACCTACATCATCTTCCAATTTGGATCCGTTTTGGAAAACCCTCTCAAAATTTAAAAACTCTGTTCCGGTTTTAAAACGAATTCCCCGCGGCGCTAGACCTGTAGTGGCGCAAAACCTAGCAGGATGCGTTCGCCTTGCCGCTCGCGAGAATTCTCAAAGTGCCTGGGAACATCTGCTTACCTTCCCGTATAGGATCCTACATGTTCGAAAGAATTTGGCAACCAAAATAACTTTAACTTCACAAATTAAAGAAAATTGTACTATTTCGGACCATATTCAGGATGCAAAATTACCGACACAGAGGGTTACTTCCACAAGAAGTATATCCCGCCTAGTCGAATCTAAATTGGGGGAAGGTGACATTAGCGGAGCTGCCAGGATACTTTTCAGTAGTGATGTGGTGGCCCCATACTCTCCAGATACTCTCGCGGCTCTGGAGAGCAAACACCCTGCCCCAGCGGATGGTCTTTCCTTTCCCGACCCCCCCGATCAGGACATAAACACCCTCACCGTTACAGGTCAAGAGGTGATCACAGCCGTTTGTTCCTTCCGAAGTGGCTCTGCTGGTGGCCTCGATGGGCTGAGTCCGCAGCACCTGAAGGACCTACTCGGCTCAGGCACCGGAGAGGCTGGTGAGTTGCTTTTGAAGGAGCTAACGGCTCTGATTAATCTTATGCTCTCGGGCCAGGTGAACGAAGCCGTCACCGATATCTTGTACGGGGCCAATCTATGTGTCCTACGCAAGAGGGATGGCGGCATTCGTCCCATTGCCGTGGGAACAACCTACCGTCGTATGGCAGCCAAGATTTGCTCTAAATTTTATGGTGAGGATATTTCGACCAAATTTCAGCCCCTGCAACTGGGTTACGGTTCCAAAGGGGGTTGTGAGGCTGCCGTACATGCCTTGACGACCTATTTAAATTCAGGTAAAGGAGAGGTCATCTGGAAGGTTGACATTAAAAATGCTTTTAATTCAGTCAATAGGGACACTTTGTTGGCAGAAACTAAAAAAGAAGTACCACAAATTTTTAGTTTTCTTTGGCAATGTTACAGACATCCGACTAAATTACTTTATAAGGAAAACCTTTTGGAATCAGCTGTTGGCTGTCAACAAGGTGATCCCCTCGGGCCAGCGATCTTTAGTTTAGCCATTAACCCAATCATTCGACAGCTAAATTCGAAATTTAATGTGTGGTATCTCGATGATGGAACCCTGGGAGGCGATGTAGACACGGTATTAGATGATCTACAGTTTTTAATAAATCAATTCCATTCCATAGGATTGGACCTCAACCTTTCGAAGTGTGAACTATTCATATCCGACAGTACTGACAGACAACTGACACTTTCAAAATTCAACGCAATAGCCCCAGATATCCAAATTGTGGAAAAAAGTTCTCTTCGTTTTCTTGGGTCTCCAATTTATGAGAATTCCTTTCCCGATTTTGTCGAGGAAAAAATACAAAATTTTAATGACATCTTGGACAGAATATACCAAACTAATATGTATTCGGCCATCACCTTAATTCGTTACTATTGTTTTGGACCCAAATTAATGTATTTTCTTCGTTCTTCGCATCTATGGCATCATCCTCACCTTTTGGAAAAAATGGACCAAATTATTCGTCAAACTCTGACAGGAATTTTAAATGTGGCTATGGACGACCGAGCTTGGGCACAAGCTACTCTTCCCATTCGTATGGGTGGTCTCGGCGTCCGCAAAATTACTAGTATAAGTCTACCGGCTTTTGTATCCTCGGTACACGGCACTGAGAAATTAATCAGGAATATCCTAGCTCCATCACTGGTTGATTTCAATGTGCCGTTTTTCACCGAGGCTATAGATACCTGGAGACTCGCTTGCCCGAACCTAAATCCACCCGACAATCCATCATCTCAGAGGCGGTGGGATGAGCCGCTCTGTAGAGCAGTTCAGAGTGACCTTATTGCCACATCTGCTTCCGCTGCAGAGCGTTCGCGCCTGCTGGCTGTGGGTGAATGGGAGTCGGGTCTCTGGCTCCATGCACTTCCGTCATCGAACATAGGCACCTTGTTCGATGATACTACTTTCCACCTCGCTGCTTCCCTTCGATTAGGTGCTCCCTGCTGTTCTGCTCATCGCTGCCACTGTGGCGAAGTTGTCAACAGCCTCGGTCACCACGGCCTTTCATGCGGCCGCAGCGCGGGTCGCATAGCACGGCACGCGAATATTAACGACATTATCCGACGAGCTCTTGTCACTGTCGGCGTTCCAGCTGTTTTAGAAACCAATGGCCTGGCACGCGACGATGGCAAAAGACCGGACGGTATGTCTTTATTTCCTTGGAAGATGGGTAGGCCTTTAGTGTGGGACGCAACTTGTGTCGATACTCTTGCCCCATCCCATCTTCCTAGCTCATCTTGTTGTGCTGGTGCTGCCGCTGCGGCTGCTGAGAACCTCAAGCGGCGGAAATATAATAACCTTGTTGGTAGTTATATTTTCGAGCCGTTTGGGGTTGAAACCTTGGGGTCGTGGGGTCCGAGTGCTCACAAATTATTTAAAGATCTGTCCAAACGCCTAGTTGACACTTCGCGTGACCCAAGGCTGGCTTGTACCTTGGACAGAGGTTAAGCATTGCCATACAACGTGGCAATGCCGCCAGTCTTTTGGACACATTACCGGTGGACAGCGATTCGCACGAATATCTGGATGCAATATTTTAGTTTATTTTTAGGTGTGTATATGTAGTTTAGGGTTTTTATTTAAATTAAAATTGTATTCTTTCTCAAATTAAATAAATAAAAGTAACTTTTATATATAATCCTCAATAATTTAATTAATAATATATTTTTTTAAATAATATAATATACTAAAACCAATAATTATTTATTTATTGGTAAACTTATTTTTAAAACTTACTTTTAAAACTTTTCTTACAAAGCGAATAATAATTTATCTAATGATAGCACGTGTACTTTAGCATATTTCAAAGTAATATTTTTTTAACTTATTTTTAATTATTTTATTTTTTTGTTCAATTCACTCCTTATGTCCGCTGGCAGACTATTTAAAAGATATGGTATTCGTTTTTTTTTTACTTTTGTATCACAATTGTATCACTTAGTAAGTCTATCTAATGTATGATTTGCTAATCGCGTAATCCAGCCTTTTTTTGTCAACGGCAGAATCATCTAATGTCTCCTCCCGCTCTAGGTGGAGCAGAAGGGAATTTCAGACTTCTACTGAATTAAAACCCACCCAACTTTTTTTTTAAAGAAAACTAGTAATGTGGGTAGAATTCACATTACTTGCAATCTTGTTAACCCCTCCAACTAAGCTAAATATACTTGTGTCTGGAGTGGGTTCACGGCAATAATGTAATAATAGTAATAATATTCCACAACTTTCACACAACGCCATTTAGTCCCAAACTAAGCAGAGCTTGTGCTATGAGTACTAGACAACTGATAAACATATATATATATATTTCTAAACACATACATATTATAGATAAATTACACCTAGACAAAGAACAAATGATCGTGCTCATCACATAAACATTTGTCCTGGGTAGGTATCGAACCCACGACCTTGCGCATAGCAGTCAGGGCCACTGACCACTATACCAACAGGCCTGTCGAAATTCGTAATGGGTGGGTTTCGAACTCGGGACCTCTCGATCACAAGTCCGATAACTTATCCATTAGGCTATTGACGCTTCAAAATTGAAGGAACACTCCTTCAATTTCTAGTGTTGCCCAAACAAGAGTCTCGCAAGAGTCTTGCAATTAGCGATTATCCTATTGCTATTTATTAAACAGTAGTTGAGATCTCAGAACAATGTAACAGACCTGTTACATTGTTCTGAGATCTTGTTACATTGTTCTGAGATCTCAACGACCGTTTAATAAATAGCAATAGGATAATCGCTAATTGCAAGACTCTTGCGAGACTCTCGTTTGGGCAACACTATCAATTTCCCTTAGGTTCCAAGGCCACAGTATCTCGTTAGAAGAAACTGCCACGGTGGCCTAATAATCGCAAGCGTGATTGCTAAGCAAGAAGTCTCGGGATCGATTCCCGGGTTGGACTTAATGTGCTATTGGGTTTTTCTGTTCGAAATTTCTCAGTAGTAGCCAGGAGTTAGGAAGTTGGTGGTGGTGAGTAACGGTGAGTTGGTCGTGCGCCTGATCTCTCTCCGATCGTGTCGGATTGCCGTCCCATCGAACATTGAGACTAAAGAAACAGAAAGTGCATCTGTACCTGCACATACTCGTGCATTATGATATGAATCCGTTAGAAGAACTATTATATCACGCTAAAATATTCTCGCAACATAAACCCTAAACTAGGGTTGCCATCTCTAAAATTTAGAAACCAGGACAAGACACGTAAAAACCCCGGATTTTAGAGTCCAGAACCCGGACATGTCATTTATAAACATAGTCAGTGTAAAAAAAAAAACAGTTAAAAAAGTCATAAATCACTTTTTTATTTATTTTCAGACCTTAAAATTAAATTTAGTCATTTTTTTCATCATTTTAAATGTACCTAACGAAATAGAATATTATTACAGTTTGTTTCAAATTGTTTTAATAATCAGTCAGATTATTTATTCTTAAAATAAACACATCTACTTTCATAACCGTCACTGACGTCACTGCGGAGTGTGGGTGGCGCAGTCGAAGTGCGCACCGCCACCGCCGTGGCAACTACGATGGGAGGGGTGAAGGTGAAAAGGTGAAGGGGGAAAGTGATTATAGCGACTCGGTTCGTCAATCGTCGGTTGATCGTGGTGTGCGAGCACAGTGCGTGTATCGCGTGCGACCCAAGACTTTATATTTTTAAACACGGCCTACAGGTGAAGCCTCCCCCCCCGACGCTCCCCAGATGCCCACCAAGCTAGGATAATCCGGGGAAACCCGGACGGATGGCAACCCTATCCTAAACCAGCCTAAGAAGTACAGACACTGATACTTCTTGCCACGATGTTCTCTCATGTGAAGGCACACTGATTCTTTTAGTCTATATATGCTGGTTCCTAAAAAGGACTTGTCTCATAGGTCATATCAAAACACCATTATCATCATCTTTCTAGCCTTTTCTAACCGAGTTGTGATCGGCAGTCCGATGACGCAATTGAGTTCTAGTATTTAATTTTATTATAACCCAGTAACTGGGTAACACGATACCCGTTGGCAAGACCATGTGTCAGATATTCTGGCGTCAAAACTGTGCAAAACCGGCTGGAGCCGATGGCTTAACATGTTTTCTGAGACACGAAGGAATCAAAATAATATGTTAATATGGGCACCCATCTATTGACTGACCTTGGAAAGCATTACGTAACCATTAAGATTTATCCGTACGGATAGATCTTTACTACAGCTGCGAGCCCCATTACCAAATCACTATTTAAATATATAATATGTATTTATAATCTCTTTATATGCTCATCCAAGTATTACCCAGAAAAATCGGGATAAGGTTTATTAAACACTAGCAGTTGCTCGCGACTTCGCCCGCGTGGGAAGTTTTTCCCGTGTGAATCCCGACCCCTTGGGAATTTCGTAAAATCCTTTCTTAGCGGATGCCTACGTCATAACATCTACCTGCATGCCAAATTTCAGGCCGATCCGTCCAGTGGTTTGGGCTGTGCGTTGATAGATCACTATGTCAGTCAGTCAGTCTGTCAGTCAGTCACCTTTGAGTTATATATATTTAGATTTAGATTTTATTATACATATTTCATAAGGTTCTTATAAACCAGTATAACTATATTTGTAAAGACTATTTTTGTTATTTTCTTTTTAAAAGATTATTAGCAAAGTGGGTAGAATTCACATTACTAGCAATCTTGTTAAATCCTCCAACTAAGCTAAATATGCTTGTGTCTGGAGTGGGTCTCTCTCTCTCTCTCTCTCTCTCTTTATTACAACGTTGTCTGGCAGTTTGAGTATTTTAGCGACCTACTCAAATGTCCCGTCTTTGGCATTGTTCGTCAGGTCGTTGAGCTCCTTAGTAGTCCAAAGTTGCGCTAACAGACTAACTGACAAAGGCTTGCACTAACGGGACGGGTCTACTCAAATCTGTGTGGTCTTTCCTCAAAACGCCATTTCAGACTAATCTACATAATCCTCATTAACGATTGTGAATATGTGAACTATGTAGGTTATTTTATTCGAGTTAAACATAATTGTCTGGCAGTTTGAGTGCTTTTTGCGGCCTACCCAAACATCCTTACCTTGTTCGTCAAATCGTTAAGCTCCTTGTTCTAAGTTGAGCTATACGTCATTACACAAATGCTTGCACTGTATAGACAGGCCCACTCAAATCTGTGAGCATCTTTCTTCAAAAGACCGCCTCAGACTGAAACCTACAAGGTTCCCATATAATTAAACCAGTATAGATTGTATGGACTTTAAAAGAGACGGACCCCTGAGTTTGTTTCGATGTTTCTTCTCAGGGTAGTCAGTTAGGAAACACCAGCCTCATCTAGTTAATATTTACGAAAAACAATAACGTGTAAAAGTGTTATTTAATAACCAATTTGCAAAATAAAGATCATTTATCATTTATCATATAAAACATAAACCTAATCTGCCACCAGCCTATATGGGGGCTGCGTGAAGGATTACCTTAACGCAGCCCCCATATAGGCTGGTGGACCTCGTATGGCTTCAGATTTTTCGGTGCTAGAACAAGCCTATTTCCTGACGATGATTTCCTTGATCGTTTTAAGAGTAGTGGTGATGATGAAAATAACACAAAGTAATGTTCCTGCCCGCATTTGAACCCGTGAGCTACAACTTTTATGACTGAGCTATGATTACTCACTAACTACTTATTCATATACAAGGTGGCCCGTTTACAGTGGTCCAAAGATTTTTTTCAGCTTGCGAGCATCATAAGTGATCATTTAAAATATACTTTAGTTAAGCGAAAACTTATGGTTTCGAAATTATGTTATTTTTTTAATAATCTAGTCTAGTTATTTACACTAGATGAGCCTATAGCGCGATAGGTAGATTATTGCACTATGCTTATACCGAATTTCATTCGGTTCGGTCTAGTACTTTTCATGACAGAGTGGTTTTGTGTCAAAAATATCGAAATTTCGGTTAATTTAAAAAAAAAAACATAATTTCTAAACCATAAGTTTTCGCTTAAGGACGCATGTTCAAAATTGATAGGTATCAAATCGCATCACTACATAGACAAGGCTCAAACACACACAAACGTACGAATAACTCCGCGAATTATGGGTACGTAAAGTCATATTGATACTTTAGATTATTTAATTTTTTTTTAATGGCTTCATGGTAGCTTTTATTTTGTGTGCTGTTTGATGTCATGAAATTATTGGAGTGACTTGTAGGTACACTTCGATGACTGGTACTGGATCTCTTTGACAACAAGATGTAAATGTGTAGTTTTTTTTTATTATGGTTTCGTAGCCGATTGGCAAAAAACAGAACCCTTATAGTTTCGTCATGTCTGTCTATCTGCCCGTCCGTCCGTAAGTCACAGCCATTTTATTCCGAAACTGTTATGACTACCTACATGTGAAACTTGGTAGGTAGATGTATTCTGTTCCGCCGAGTTGAACCGCTTTCCGATTGATAGACAAAAATATATAAATTTAAGGGGGGCTCCTCATACATGGAACTGAACCTAAAAATATTTTTAAGCTATTGCATAGCTTTTATCGCGGGCTTTGAGCGCGGCGACCAAATCAAGAAATTCCGTAACGAAAATAAAACCTAATACGGTCGAATATGGTCAATTATTTCAATTCGGGTTACTAACGTTCTATTAGCGTGTTTAGTAAAGAATCGGATTGGTAACCGTCAGTATTTTGGATCAAACCCAGGGTCTCATCATATCTTTTTATGATTTCTTTTTTATTGAAAGTACATTTATATTATACTTACTAGCTTCTGCCCGCGACTTCGTTCGCGTGGAAGGGGGTTCCCGCGTAAATCCCGAACCCGTAGGAATTTCGGGATAAAAACTATCCTACGTCCTTCCCAGAGTCCTAAACTATTCCCACGCCAAATTTCATCTAAATCGGATCAGATTTTAACCTTTCCTGCCCTCTACATCTATGAGACTGCCACGTTTGTAAAAACCAATAAGGAAAAGTTTGGTAACCTATGCTCCCGTCGATATGCCCACAAAATAGCAAATATGATGCCCTCAAAAACAGCCCTACTGTCTAAAAGTTTCTTCGGAATGGCTTCAAGAATTTATAATAAGATTCCGAAACAAATAAGGGAAATTGAAAATATTAAACTTTTTAAAAAGCAATTATTTAATCTACTAGTAAATAGGCCATATTATACTGTGCATGAATTTTTGTCCGACAGATTTGAGACCAGATAGTGCCAATATTTTTATGTTTTGATGCAAAATTATAAAATACTATATATCAAATATTATTAATTAATGCTAATTGGAATGTTATTTTTATTTATTTGTAAATTGAATTAATATGTTATAGTTATTTTGTTTCCAAATATTGTATGCCTAATATGGTGGAGCAGTGCGAACGCACACAATAAACTAATAACAACCCTGTAACCACTGTCTCACAATAAACAACTTTTGACTTTTTGACTTTTGACTGATCGGTTCAGCGGTTTAGGCGTGAAAAGGTAACACACAGACAGACAGAGTTACTTTCACATTTATAATATTAGTATGGATTTAGATATTTTGTAAATATTTTGTTGAATAAAATAAGAAACATTTACATTTTTTTATAGGAGAAAGAAAGTCTAAAATGTCAACGCCGCGAGAAATAGCTTAAAACTAAAAATGTGGTATAATTGACCCGGTAACTTGAAAAAAAAATACTGCATAAATAAAAAAATATATAAATAATTATAATTGCATAAGTTGATAAAAAATGCTATGCAATAGCTTTACCGCGGCAGTCCCCGAGTGCCACACGGGTTTTTATTTTTTTCATCAAACCTTTTCGTGTGCGGTATCTATAGACAGGTCTTTAAAAATTATATCGGTTCCTAAAATTACTTCTTCTTAAAGTCAATCGTTTAAAAGATATACGCTTCCAAAGTGGTAAAATGTGTCCCCCCTCTCTAACTTTTATAATAGAATAAAAAAAATATGCTGTAGGTTTTAATGAAAACTTTCATTAAAATGGTTTGAATGACATCGGGTCAGTAGTTTTTGAGATTTAGCACATTTTCTAAAACCGCAAATATAACTTTGTATTTCATACAAACACTATGAAAAACAAAGTTATTTGGCGTAGTTACTACGGAACCCTTCATGGACGAGTCTGACTCGCATTTGTCCAATTTTTACGAATGAGCCCACTCTTGACCTCGATCTCGCCTGATGGTAACCGATAGATGAGGTCTACAATGGAACGAGCGAGCTCAGAAGATACCTATTTACTTTTGCTTTAAAGACTCAAAGATGGCAGGGAAAACAGAAGCCGGCAGAGAATTCCACAGCTTGGCTGTGCGCACAATAAATGTGAAGGAGAAGCGCTTGACAAGACGGTATATCAACCAAGTTCGAGCTTGTATTGTTAGATACGATGAGATATTATAATTATACGAACTCAGTGGAGTGGCCTGCAGGAATACAGCAACCGCTCTTGAAGATCCTAGACGATAAGAATAGCTTATCAAGTTTGGGTCCATTCTGTTTGGTAGGTGTGTAATTTCGTGGTTTTCGGGGTCGCTAATAACGTATGGGGTTCAAAATCAAAGATTTCGCCAATTAAACTGTTCACCGTGTGTTTCATTTCCTTGGTATGATAGCATTAGCGATCTTGACATAAGCTGGGTGGAACAATATTTTAATATTAAAAATCAATTTCTTATGTTTAATATATTCTTGGAATATATGAGGAATGAGCTCGTAACTCCATATTTCTTACCCGTCTTGGGATCAATCAATTCTGGAAGAAGACAATTTTTGTAAAATCGAATTAAGTGAGTTTCCATTTTTTCCTTTCAGAATTAAAAGTCCTTTTCAATGATTTCAAACTTTAATTTACCAGTCTTGCCTAGTAATACGCAACTGCCCTTGAATTTGATAATACCATTTATGTTTTTTTAATAAAATACCCAAATTGCTACAGGTGTGCCTATAATATTTGAAGAGTTCCCGCGATTTCTCCAGGATTCCATCGTCAGATCCTGACTTCATGACAATGGAACGAACTAGAAAGTATACCTTTTCAAATAAAAAAAGAATTTTCCAAATAGGTCCAGTAGTCTTCGAGTAATCGGAGAACATACATAAAAAAAAACAGATTCCGAATAAGTGAGGACCTCCTCCATTTTTTGAAGTTGATTAAAAAGTGTTTCTGTCACAAACCAAACAGTAATACAATAAAATATATTGAAACATTAGTGGTTTCCAAATTGCTGCCACAAAAAGTACTACAAATCTGTTGGTCAGATCTTTCCGGACGCTCTTCGTGTGTACTGCGAGTATCGCGACTGCCTCCATTAATCCTGTGTAAAGAGGACCAGATCGTTTTGATGGTCACAATAAAATGACACATATTTACAACTAGCTTTTGCCCGCGACTTCGACCGCGTGTATCTCGGAAAATATCCCATCAGTATATTTATGTGGAGAACATAGCGCCATCCGATGTAACTGTACAAACTCAAATGACTACTATATATCATTGCCGTGTATTTGGTGAAAACCGTATCAAAATCTTATGTGCTTTTTATCGCGTTCAAACAGACAGACAGACGCGAGGTAGCGGGAGGTCTCTGTTTAGATAAAATTTATTATGGTAGTTACGATCTAATAACAAATATTTTTTGACCACATGTCCAAATACCGTCCCGTTATCCTACACCGGTTCCCGCTCGTGCACCTCCGCTGACCTTGATCACCGACTGGAGGAAAGTAAGTGAAAAACAGTAATGAGGTAAATGCAATTAAAGAAATTGGTCAGTTGCATTTTTGAGACACTTGCACTAAATATCTCATGGTGGCAGTTCTAATTTTGTGAAAAGTTTTAGTGATGGATTTTACTTCCGAAGGTATGTACTATATTATATTCTTATTAGAATATTTTAATGGGTCATAAAATAGACTATCTGTGAATTCACAAAAAAGGCATGTTTTTCTTTGTTTTCGAACTTATCAGGCTTTTGGGGTATTAATGACAGCTGCAGAGGTTACTGCACGGTCAACTGGACATAAAAACGTTGCCAGAGTTATAAAGGACATTCGCAAGAATCCAGCTTCTGCAAGTACATGCATTAGCCTTCAACAACCAAGTGCTGTGCAAGTGATAGACTGCTAAGTAATGACGAGGCATTAGCGTATTATATTGATTCAAATTCAACAACTCACTCATATAAACAGACTAGAAAGTGGATTATGAAAGTCGGGCATCACGTGTTTCCATCATATGATTGCATTGTTAAATCAAAAAAAGCATATTATCCTTCCGAGGAGCACATTGTTTTGACACAATCTCGAGCAGAAATTGAGCTATAAGCTATTTTGAATAAAACAGCAGAACGTTTAGTAGAAACTCAGAGAGAAGTTGTCACAAGTGTGCTCCCCAATCTAATACCCAATTCATCGTTTATCACACAACATCTCTTATAAGTAAATGGGGATGTGACGGAAGTTCCGGTCATAGTGCTTACAAACAAAGATTTGAAAACAGCGAAGGCACTGATGAGTTCCTTTTTGTTTATTCGTTGGTTCCTCTAAGGTTAATCGACGAGAGTAACAACATTATCTGGCAAAATCCTCGTCCATCATCGACGATGTTTTGTCGTCCAATTAAATTCATTTTTGCCAAAGAAACAACGGAATTGACAAAAATCGAAACAAATAAGGTTTTGGGATAAATAAACGACTACTTGGAGGCTACATCTTATGATCTTGGTGGTTCTGAAATTTCTGTTAAGCACAAGCTTCTGCTGACTATGACTGATGGAAAAGTGTGCAATGCTTTGACAGAGACACATTCATCGCAGAAATGCTATATTTGTGGGGCCACTCCCAGAATGATGAATCAAGATAATTTTGGCTTGGGTTTGTCAACATTACATGCTTGGATTCGTTCGTTTGAGTGCTTTTTACACATTAGTTATAAGTTAGATATTAAGAAATGGCAAGCTAGGTCTTCAGAGGAAAAAGCAAGTGTAAAACAACGATCAGACGAAATCAAACAACGATTCAAGCATGAAACGGGATTAATTGTGGACAAGCCAAAGCCAGGATTTAGTTCCACAAATGATAGAAACAAAGCTCGACGTTTTTTCGGGAACCCCGAACTAAGTGCTCAGATCACAGGATTGGATGTTATAATCATGAAACACTTTGATGTATTGTTGAGGACATTGTCTTCTGGCTTCGAGATAAATCTTGTTGAATTCAAAAAGCCGAAGAAGAAACAGCAAGTGCTTCCCCTTGCTTCTCAATGGCGTCGCTCCAGATATTAATGGCATACGCTAGAAGATCCCCAGTTGACCGGTTTTTTGCGAAAACCGTATTGTCGGTCACTGAGGATATCGTTGGCTTCTAGGTATGCCAGGAGCTTACTATTAAGTACACGCTCCATACTCTTACAGAGTATGGACGTGACTGAAATAGGCCTGTAGTTGGCCGGGTCAGCACGACTGCCCTTTTTGGGTACAGGCTGAACGTTAGCCAGCTTCCATGCTTTCAGCACCTTTCCAGTCATCTAGCGAAAGGCGAAACAGGCGTGTCAAGATTGGAGATAATTCAGGCGCACAAGTTCTATGAACAATTGCTGGTATCCCGTCGGGGCCACTAGCTTTGTTCACGTCAAGATTACGCAGCACTCTACGGACGTCCTTCTGATGGATGCGAATGTCCAACATACACGTCTCGCATCCAATAGGAGCATCAGGAGGGTGAGCGCCACTACTATCCAGACGTGAAAACTCCGCAAAGAGGGCGGCAAACAAGTTTGCTGGTTTGAGCAGTGGCTCAAACCTGACGGGTCTACACTACCGTGAGGGACGACAGAAGTTGAATTCGACCGACTTTGCCAGGGACCAAAACGCTTTGCTGCCAGCAGGATATGAAGCGAGTTTGTTCCCGATTCGGCTAACGTGGTCAAACCGAACCCTCCCCAAAACCTTCTTGCTGGACTTGGCAGCCCTGTTGAAGGCTCTCTTCTTCTGATCCACGTCATTTGCTTTGCAGTTTCGAGCATCGATCCATGCTAAGTATGCCCCGTGTTTAAGCGCTTCAGCCCGATCACATTCGGCGCCAAATCAAGGTCGAGCTTTGCCGCACCAATGTGGAGTACTACATACCGTTCTCTGACCTAACAATTTAGGTCAGAGAACGGTATGTAGTACTCCATCCCCTGTCGCAAAACATCTACCACGGCGTTTGCGCACGACGATGAATCATTTGAAGAAGAGCAAGTAGGCTGTCAAGGATAACATGCAAAGAAAGATCGCATGCCATCCCAATCCGCTGACTTATATCGCCAAACCCGCCGAATGACTTTAAGGCTAAGATCGGGCGGAGAGGAGACCGGTACAGACTTCACCAGACAGTGGTCGGAACTACCTAACGGTGAAGATATCGTTACCGAGTAGCGGTCTGGATCTGTAGTCAGTAGAAGGTTCAAGCAATTGGCTTTGTGTGACTCAACATCCGGCACTCTCGTTGCTCCCTGGACCAGCTGAGTGAGATTTAATGCAAGTGCAAGATTGTGCGTCTCTCGCCCAGCATGGTCCGTGCACTGGTATGGGAAGAGCCACTCCTAGTGATGGGCATTAAAGCCCTCCAGTAACACGAACTGAGCTGCTGGGCCGCATCTGCCGCCTCACTGATGTATTGTGTGAGCCTGGTTCTCTCATGATCTCCGCTGTGCGAGCGGTAGACACAAGCATAGATAATTTTGTCTATGTCCGTGTCCACCAGAGCCCAAAGTGTAGAAAACCTGGAGTCCTCAAGGTTCCGGAGACGCCAATAGCAGATGTCGTCGCGGGCGTACATACATACCGCCGCACGTGGTTTAAAGTTGTGCTCCAAGGTAAACCCTGGGTATGAAAGATACGACACGTCTGATGGACATCTGATCTGCGTCTCCGAAAGAAACAGCAGAGCAGGTTTCAGTCTCGAGGTGGTGGTAGACTGCGACGAGATTTGAGTGCAGACCTCGGATATTACTGAGGTGCACTTTGAGAGAGAGGGAGTGCAGCCGCTGTTTAAATTTTTATTCCATTTCATGATTTAGAGAGTGAAGAGGAGAGAAGAAGGAAGTGAAGTGAGGCTTCACGCTGTTAACCTCCAGACCCACACTAGACGGATGGTATTGATTGGGGAACTAGTCTGGAGACTGCGGGGACGCCCAAGCCCCCCCGGGAATGACCATCGGGCCCTCTCATCTGGTCGCCAACCAGCACGATGGTGCATTCCGGGATGTTTCGACAGTTGGTGGGGCAGCCTGTCATGTGTGGCTGGCACACTACTTGGGCCCCCAACTACCTGCGGTCGGCCAGCGGCGCACCGTGCCTCGGATCCGCTCCTCTCCGCGACTAGTCTCCCGATACGTCCGCACTAGTGCGAGCCAGATTGGTCTTTCAGCAGTGAAGCAACTACTTCGACCCAACTCCTTGATAGGCTACACAGGGCATCGTACCGGATAGTGTTGGTACGGTAACGGTAGTTGAGATCTCAGAACAATGTAACAGACTCTCTGTTACATTGTTCTGAGATCTCAACTACCGTTTAATAAATAGCAATAGGATAATCGCTAATTGCAAGACTCTTGCGAGACTCTCGTTTGGGCAACACTAGTACCGGAACACAGCTAGGCCGTTTGGCGGTACGTCTTTGCCCTGTGGGTGGTCCTGCAGTTTTAACCTGCCACCTGTTTGATGTCACCTGATTAGCACCACCCGAGGGCCACGTGTAGGGATTTGCAAACGGGTATCCTCTTACGGACACGGGTGACTCAGCCCCCAAAGCTGTCTGTCTGTCTGTCTGTCTGTCCGTCCGTATGTCACAGCTATTTTATTCCGAAACTATTAGGACTATACATGTGAAACTTGATAGGTAGATGTATTCTGTGAACCGCTTTCCGATTTTAAGAAAAAACTTAAAAAATATTTAAAATAAAGGGGGGCTCCCCACACATAGAACTAAAACTGAAAATATATATTTTTTTTTTCATGAAACCTATGCGTGTGTGGTATCTATAGACAGGTATTTAAAAATGGCATTAAAGTTTCTAAAAGGACATTTTCATAAAGTAAATTGTTTAAAAGATGAACGCTTCCAAAGTGGTAAAATGTGTGTGTGTGTGTCCCCTCTAACTTCTATAATAATGGAGTGAAAAATCTAAAAAATACATATATCTGTAGATCTTAGTATAAACTTTCATCCAAAATTAGTTTGAACGAGATCGGGTCAGCAATTTTTGATATACAGCATATTTTCTAAAACCGCAAATATAACTTTGTAATTCATACAACTACTATGAAAAACAAAGTTATTTGGCGTAGTTGTAAAAAATGTAAATAAGCTAGTTTTAAGAAATTTGCAAGTTATTTCTTTTGTCTATTAAATATACATATTATGTTATATTATTATAGTTACTTCGGAACCCTTCATGGGCGAGTCTGCCTTGCACTTGGCCAATTTTTTGGGGGGGAAAATCATCAAAATGACTCCTTTCGCTCTGGGTGTAGCGGAAAGTAGTGTCAGACGAATACTGAATAAAAACCCACTCTGTTCCTTCAGTTGGCCTTGTGATCCGAGGCTGCGGTGTCTATACATATATATGTCTGTAGATCTTAGTATAACCTTTCAACCAAAATTAGTTTGAACGAGATCGGGTCAGCAATTTGCGAGATACAGCATATTTTCTAAAACCGCAAATATAACTTTGTAATTCATACAAACACTATGAAAAACAAAGTTATTTGGCGTAGTTGCATAAAATGTAAATAAGCTAGTTTTAAGAAATTTGTAAGTATTTTTTAATTTTTTCAAATAAATATACATATTACTTATATTATATCATTATAGTTACTTACTACTATATATATATATATATATATATATTGTAGTTTATTATATAAATATATAATAAAAAAATATCATGAAAAAAATCATTTTAACTAAAAATAAGACATATTTCCAAAAATAACAAGTTGGAAGTATTTTTTTTTTTGTTTTTAGTGTTTTGGTTTGTCGACTAGTGCTTTACCTAGTTACAAAAGCCTAAATGTAAACTACTTATCACCATTTACAAAATATTGCTTTTCCCGATGCAGAGCCGTTCATTTTTGAGGAGTTCTTCAGGTACTTTACCATCAGCTCAACTTCACCATATACATGTTAACAAGTATAAAGTGATTAACAACCATATTCTAGTAATCGAATCGCAACCCATGAAATACTTATAATTGAGTAGTTCCGGTAGCCGTCTGTGGTCTTCGTCATCAGTTCCACTTCATCGAATGGTATTTTCCGAGAGCAACTACACAAGTTACTTTAAAAAATAATAAAATTTGAAGAGTTCCCTCGATTTCGACAGGATTCCATCATCAGATCCTGACTTGATGACGATGGGACCACCTGGAAATATACCTACCAGGTGCCTTTCAAACAATAAAAATAATTTTTCAAATCGGTCTAGTTACGAGTAATCGGGGAACATACATTTAAAAAAAACCGAGTCGTTTGCACCCATTAAAAAAATCGGTATCATCTTGGGTTTTGACATTTATTCAAAAAAGATAACAATTATTCCCAAACAATAGATAAAAAACTTACTTTCTCAAGTTGCTCATATAAAATGCGTAAAGTATCGAAATAAGTATTGTGTAGTATTATGAATTATTTTGTGTTCGTACAGCGATCTATTTTTAGACAAATTTCTGTTGACAAGCGACATAGCGTCCACTCACGAAGGCGGCTGACCGCGTATTAAAATTTCTTTACACTTTTCTGTCCAATAAATCTAAACAGTGACCAACGAAAATAACCCTTAATGCGACCAGTTAAGATTCATGCGCTTTAGCAAAATATGTGAAAAATTTAAAAGGGATTTTATTTTTTTGTGAAGCTATTTGTTACATTTTCGTTATTATTAAAAGGCTCATTTTGAGGTAATTATATCTGCTAGCCTGTGGTATTTTTTAAGAATCAAAATATGTAAATGTTTAGCAGAAAAAGAATCCTAAACTTAACCCTTTTTCCTCAACTTTGTATGCAGAGGTTTTGAAAAATCGTGTTTACAATACTAAAAACCATATTTTTTGTATTTTAAACACGGCTGCTTTGGAGATAAAGAAGTAATCTATCTATTGCAACTGTTAGTTTTGTTTGAATTTCTTTATATTAGTCGGAAAAGGCACCCAAAAACAGCTTATTTACGTCAGATTCGAACTTACGTCCTTAACTAAAGTATGTTTAAAATGATCACTTATGATGCTCTCAAGCTCAAAAAAATCTTTGGACCATTGTAAACGGGCCACCCTGTATATGAATACGTAGCTGTTTATTTGAAAAAAAACGTTGCACCACACTATGAATTTTTACTGTATCATTGCATTGCATTGCTGTGTATTTTTACAAAATCCACACCCTAAACAAGTATTTTAAAACAACCTGCAACATGCAATGCAGCACCCAATCGCTCAGCCACTACTCCAAACGTCATGTCATTTCAATTGACAACAGTAAAAAACTTTTTACCAAAAAATTAAACCGACTCCCAAAAACACTGCAAAGTGAAAAATAACTTTAATTTCGGTAGTCGGTGTCTTTAGTTTTGTATTTTCGTTTTTGGCACCGACTACCGAAATTAAAATTATTTTTCACTTTGCAGTGTTTTTGGGAGTCGGTTTAATTTTTTGGTAAAAAGTTTTTATTTCACTCTTTTTAGTTGGTCGATTTTTAATTTACCTAGTTAAAAGAGCCTAAATGTCAACTACTTATAACCTTTTACAAAATATTGCTTTTCCCAATGCTGGGCCGTTAATTTTTGAGGAGTTCTCCTGGTACTTCACCATCAGCTCTACATCACCATATGCATTGTAACGAACATAAAGTGCTTAACATCCATATTCAAGTATTCGAATCGCAATCCACTAAATACTTATTATTGAGTAGGTTCGGTGGCCATCTGTGGTCTTCATCATCAGTTCCACTTCCCCAAATGGTATTTTTTGAGAACAACTGCACAAGTTACTATAAGAAATACCCAAAACGCCATAGGTGTGCCTATAATATTTGAAGATTTCCCTCGATTTCTCCAGGATCCCATCATCAGATCCTGACCTGGTGACAATGGGACCAATTTCGAAGTATACCCTTTCAAACAAAAAAAGAATTTTCCAAATCGGTTCAGCCGTCTTCGAGTAATCGGTGATCATCAGTGATCGGAGTAGGTAGATTGATTTTTGGTACTTGTATCATAAATGCACACAGAAAGAATAACATGGATAAGCCATTTTCCCGGAAAGCAATTCCGGTATTTCCGGATTCAATTAAACATTGTTAATGTTGGTAGTGATATTATTCCTACTCAATTCAAAATTTAAAGGAAGGTATAAAAACTAAATTAATTCATTATTTATCTGTTGAATAATAAAAACAATCTAATTCCGATCGAAGCTTTAATTTTTATTTTTTTATTTTTAGCCTTTTATGGCTAGAACTTTTATAGATAGACATAAATTGTTGCACTTAAATTTAAATATTTTCATAGTGGTCATGGTAATATGCATTAAGGGTAGAATAAATGACGGGGCCCCATAGAGGGCCAATGCCTGCTGGGGTCGTGAGACTGTTCTAAGGATGCACCACGACTCTGAAACGTAAAGGGCATACGAAGGAACAGGTTGATTTTAGTCAGATCTTAGGACCAAAAAAGAAAGGGGTAGAATAAAGAAAAAAGATAAAAATCAACATTGTTTATCGTTAAATATGTACATTTTACATTTATTCACATTTTTAATCTTCATCGATTACAATGTCAGCATCCTGGTAATCCTGATCTTTACAATTAAAATATATAACTATGAGTTTCTCTATATTTTCAATTTTCAACCTATTTCTTTTAACATCTAAAATCCATTTATAAATGGAAAAAGACCGTTCTACATCTGACGATGTCAAAGGAGCAAATTTTAAAAAAGGTATTAAATTATGTGCTTCATTTTTTTCAATGGCCTCACTATATTCTCTAAGTGTGTCTAAATCTGGGTTTCGTTCCATAACACATTCTATTTTATTTTTTATATTTTCTGAATTGCACTGATTTATAGCATCTCTGACGTTGTCAAATGCTAAAAGTGAATCTGTCAACGATAAATTATGCTTTTGCAATTCTCCGTTTGTTTTATTTTTCGTGGATCAAATTTAGTCATTGAAATTTCACCCTCTTCCTGTCAACCGATTGATCTAAAATTTGGTATTCGCCTTTAAAATAATTGTTTTTAATGTTATTTAAATCTTCTTTTAAATTTTCTTTTTCTATAATATTTTTTGCCTCTCGAATAGATACCGCATCAGAGCTGCTTAAACAAGATAATACTTCTTTTATTTTTTCAAAGTTTTGAGCGTAATAAAATGCTGCCTCTAACCAAGTGCCCCATCTTGTAACAACTGGTTGGGGAGGTAGCGGCAAATCTGGATATTTTTCTTTTAAAATTTTGACTCTACTTGGGGCTTTCAAAAATACCTTTTTAACATTTGCTATTACAATAATAACATCGTGATATTCTAACCTAATTTGCTCAGATACGCGATGAAGAGAGTGCGCCAAACATGTTACGTGCTTCATTTCAGGTAAGTATTGTTTTAAATTTCGTTCTGCAGACAGCATATATGCAACGCTATCAGTGCAGAGGACAAGAATGTTACCTACCTTCGATTTAAAAGAATCTTCCCAAAAGTTTTCCAAACATTCTAACACAAATTGCGTTATTGTTTGTCCATTAACTACAGTTAGCATTTTACATGCTACCAAATAAGGTTTAGTCAAATTGCTAGGATGTAATGGTTTTATTAAAAATGGACTATATAGCGACCTAAAAAGTCTGTCGTTTCATCTAATGATATCCATAGTTTCTCATTTTTATAATTTTGCCGAATCGAATTGATTTTATTCTTAAAAAACTTGTCCAAGTAAACTTTCCGTAACTGTGATTCATCTGGCAGAGTACGATTAGTACACGTACAACAACAGGTACTACACATATATTTTTTAAAGAAATCTTGAAAAGTAGTGTTTTTCATCTGAGACCACGGAATATTGCACAAAATGAGAAATTTTATAAGATCGAAATAAAATTCCTCTTCGGGCCGCTCAAACTTTCCCTGGTGTACTGCTCCTTCGATATGTCTTTTAACGTTTCCTTTATTTATGGTTTTCAAATGGCTTTCACATTTTGAACAGTATATTGTACCACCAGCGTGATCGTAAAGTAGTTCGGGATGACCGGATATTCATTTTTCTACAGTTTCAGCCTTGACGTTTGCCATATCTGAACTCTGTTGTAGAGATGGAACCTCGTATATATCACCTAAAACAAAGACATGAAAAAAATACATTTTATTTAGTTTATTTAGCTTACTCCGTTTGTTTTATTTTTCGTGGATCAAATTTAGTCATTGAAATTTCACCCTCTTCCTGTCAACCGATTGATCTAAAATTTGGTATTCGCCTTTGATTCTGGTGACAATACAATTATGTATATTCAATATTATTGTCAATCCAAAATGGCTGCCGCTACAAGATGGCGGACAACTTAGTTTTTTTTCAATCCCATCAATATGGGTATCAAATGAAAGGGCTTGTTACGTAGAATATTTTGTAGAGAAGTAGATAAGGCCTATAGTAATTTATTTTACCAATACATTGCAAGAGGACACAGCACACAGGGCATTCAAATTATATACGGATTCCAGTAAAATGTCGGTTAATAGTGGAGTTAGCTGAATTGCGACTACATTAGTAGAATATCATAATTTTGTTTCGCACTAAGCTCACTGGTTCATACTCTATTCAAGATCTCTATTAAAGATTTAACAATATTAAGACTCATGGTATGTTCAGCAGGTTAAGCGAACAAACACAATACTAAAAATATTCTTATAGTACATCCAAACATGCTTTATACTCCTTGTAACTAGTAAAATATTACTTACCAAAGCTTGGTTTAAATATGTAGATCCAATTCAATAGCGAAAAATCTGAGTCCGTATATTCGAGCCAAATCGTGGTTTAGAGCAGATTCCAGAAGTCAGTATGTACACAAGCCAGGGTCAAGTAACGTTTTCACAACACAGTAACAAACAAAGATGCGCACTCTACGAACCGAAGTAAACGAGTGAGCTACCTGGCATGTCGTCGGCGGGCGTACGCATTGTTCTGATAACCGGTTATTGTACCACCCATGATCCTTTGTTCTGATTGGTCGTTGGGTTTTGTCAAATCGTGACTGTGTGCCGTTAAAAAAAATATGAAGAATAATAAAGAATAATATTGTTCATTTTATTACAATTCCTACCTTTTTTTTGAGGATGGCAAATCATCAAATGACTCCTTCCACTCTGGCAGAATAAAATTCCTACATAAGTTCCGGTTTTTTTTTAATAATCCACCAATTCCGGAGGAATGTCCATATTAATATACCATTATTATATACTACCATTATATATTTACCATTTCAATCTACCTACTCCGATCACTGGTGATCATACATAAAAAAAAGGGAAAAAATAAATATACGCGTCGAATTGATAACCTCCTCTTTTGGTCGTCGGTTGATAAACGAGTGCTTACGTCAAAAAGATTATTTCATTAAACGTACCATAAACGTTTATGAGTGGAGGCCCATCCTAAAGATAGCACGTACTTAATCTAGGTCTAGGCGAACCAGGTTTAGTCAGGAAGTATACATACAGTCGTGTACGAATAACTGTGTTAACACCTTGTCAACATCACAGAAGTCAACTATTTAAGGTCAATAATTTTTGCTTTATTATTTTGTTGTAATGTGTTATCATTAGATTGAGAAAGTAAAGCGTAAAATTGCAGCATGTCGGCTGGCAACGTTCCCAAAAAACTGACGGCATTACCACGTTATATGGCAATCCTTAATGGCCAAAGCCAACCCTTGAGTCGCGGAAAGTATTAACCAGTTTCATTGTGCGTACAGCTAAGAAGTGGAATTCTCTGCCGGAGGAGTCATTGTTTCCTGATAGCAATAACCTGGCCTGGGAGTCTTTAAGTTCAAAGTGAGTAGGTTACTTCTAGGCAAGCGTGCTTCATCTTCGACCACATCATTTTTAATATACACAACAATAAAAATTAAAAAAAAAAACAGGTTTTGAATTACATTCAAGTAGTAGGTACAAATAAATATCTAGAACATAGCATCGTGCTTGTACCTCTCGAAATTTAGAAGTAATTTAAAATTGTACGCAAAAAGAACATTCATAATTAATATTAGTATAGATTTGGTACAAAACTTCTTTTTATTAATTACTTTTATCTACTCCCATATCGTAAAGTTCACATTACGAAATCACAATTTATACCTCCTTAAGCGACTTTAATCACTAAAAACTTTAATTAAGTTACAGAGTTATTATGTAACATAACTTTCCCATAAAAATTATGTTTTCAAAGAACTTTTTTAGGGTTCTAAGATACACTAAAACCTAAGATTTCAAGAAGGTTTTAGTTGCTTTTTTTTATTCAATGAGGGTTTTCTGTAATATCGTCCACCAGGCGGCAGCACTGAGGCATCGGGTTCGGGCACCTGTCAAACAATTAAGATTTTTGACATCTGTCAAATTGACGTCAATGTCATGTATACATCATAGATTCGTTTCCAAAGAAGAAGACCTCTCGCCCAAAGAGTAAAGTAACTATAAAGAGAAAGAGTGACAACTCTGTGGTAAAATTTGCATGTATGGAAAGTGCTGCCACCTACCTTAAGTTTGGTGGGTGAACTAAGCCTTCAATAAATATACACCTACATAGATGTGCATACTTACGATAAGTATGTATGTAGTCTTTCAAAATTTTATTAGGGTCACAATCAGTTTTGACCTAAATAAAAAAGAACACGTATGAAGTTTCAGAATAATGTTACCAAAACAAATAACAGTAACAAGTAACAATTTTAACAGAATTAGCTGAGATAAACTCGGAATTTCGGGAAGCGCATCAACGTCGGGGAAACCAGAGATGACCACAGAACATATTATATACCCTTGACAATGGCCGACAATGATATTTGTTTGACAAGTTGATAAACAAGACAAGATGGCTGCCAAGTCTGTTTAACACACCAAACTTCAGATGTCGCTGTCATGTATTGAAATTGATGACAGTGTTAAGTGTGCCCCCTGCTCTCGCCTCAGTAGCGCCAACTGGTGAATAAAATTTTCCAGAAAACCCTCATTAGAATAGGCTAAGCTGGGGCTTAACTTACCGGGATTCATCCATCCCTGGGAAAGCAAGTACATCTTTGACAGCCGTTACGAATAGTCAGAAAATCTGACACCAGTCTTGCCAAGTGGTATCGTGTTACCCAGCTACTGTTCAGCAATCGATCCATTTAAAACACTAGTAGTCAGCTGCATCCCCTCCTGATGGAAAGCCAACCCCAACATTAACAGACCATACAGATAGAATAACTAGCAGCTTAAAATCGTATTTTCAATAGCAAATATCGTACAGACGCCAGCACATGAAGCTACCCGAAACTGTAAATTTTTTCCAATCAACCTTGAACCTAATTTCTTTAATATTAAAGTTGAAAATCTATTAAAGAAATTTGTCATATTGTTGTAGCTTGATGTGCTGGCGTATGTACATTAAAATAAATATGTAAATAAAAAGAAAACTATTTCGCCCCATAGAGTATTATAATTATGAATATCGTTCTAAAGAGTACCTTATAGTCCAAATATAGCCAAGCTTAATATAAACACCTTCACGGATTCTTTAAATCCAACCTTATAAATTGTCGTTTCTTGCTTTCAGGATAACCATGGGCTTCAAAAGAGTGTGGGACTCATCCTGCCCACGAGTTTGGGACCAATGGGAGTCCGATGGCACCACGTGGGTGATCCGAGACCTACCGCCCGAAGATGATGAAGAGGCTGTCAAGATTTTGGTGGAGAACTACTGCCCCGATGAAACGCTATGTGTTCTTAGTAGTAAGTAACTGAACTATATACTTGTATGTAGGTACATATGTATGAAGTCAGTTAGGAAACACCATCTTTTTTCTCAAGCTCGAAATCCTCATGGAGGTCCTCCACCCTGGGGCGTCCTGCAATAGGTGAAAGGCTCTGTCAAACTATAATTGACTAAAACCACCCTGTGTTCCCTCGCACAACAACGCTCTTTAAAACATCTTCTATATAAAAAACTAATGAAATTCATAAAATAAATATAATATAAAAGAAAGTAAGTAGTTACTTACTTTTTTCTATATATTTCTTTCATGATTTTTTTTCCAATTCTATGTATATATATTTTTACGCCTGATGGTAAGCGAAGATGTAGTCGAAGATGAAGCACATTTAACTAGAAGTAAACTAATCACTCTTGACTTAAAGACTCCCAGGTTATAGCTATCAGGAAACACTGACTCCGGCAGGGATGTCCACTCCTTAGCCATACGCACAACGAAAGTATTTCCAAAACATTTTGTGCATATGGGTGGGATGTCCACCTTGTAACGATGGCGCATCGCCGTTTGTCTCGAAGTCTGATGACGGATCTGGCTTGGTGGAATTAGATTGGGTAATTCCATCCCACACTCCCTGAAATGTAACCGATAGAAAACCGATACGCTTGTAACACGTCGCCAATGTTCAAGACTGGAGATCTATCTCTACCAGTCTCTCGTTGCTAATGAGCTTCTTGGCTCGTTTCTGATCGACTCAAGAGCATCAAGCTGCTATTTGGCAGACCCATCCCAGAGATGTTTGTCTCCCACGCTTTTCCTTAATAAGTATTACCTACCATGATGGCATACAATTTAAAGTTTTCAGCGAAATTACCTGTTTGTGACAATACACAAAATCGTTTTCATGACTATATACTTACATTGTTACCTACAGCTTTTGAAAACATACCTTCCAGTGTCGGTTGCTTTGTTAATTTAACGACTGGTTTTGCACGCTTTGAATAGATACTTGGGTCTCGTGCAGATTATAGACACCGCTACAAAATCATATGAGTTCAAGAATTTCGGATTTTCTATTCAGTTTTTTAACAATAATATGCAAATTTTCCTTTACGCTCCTATCTACATGTAACAACTTTAAACTCTTTGTAATTCAGCTCACAGATTTGAAAAATAAAATTGGCCAAGTGCGAGTCAGACTCGCCCATGAAGGGTTCCGTAGTAGCTATAATAATATAATATAACATGTATATTTATTTGACGAATAAAAAAAAACCTTAAAAATTTCTTAAAACTAGCTTATTTACATTTTTACAACTACACTAATTAACTTTGTTTTTTATAGTATTTGTATGAATTACAAAGTTATATTTGCGGTTTTAGAAAATATGCTGTATCTCAAAAACTGCTGACCCGATTTCATTCAAACCAATTTTGGTTGAAAGTTTACATTAAGACCTACAGACATATATTTTTTTATAGAAGTTAGAGAGACACACATTTTACCACTTTGGAAGCTTATATCTTTTAAACGATTGACTTTATGAAAAAGTGGTTTTAAAAACCCTTATATAATTTTTAAATACCTGTCTATAGATATCACACACACATAGGTTTCATGAAAAAAAAATATTTTCAGTTCCATGTATGGGGCCCCCCTTTATTTTAATTTTTTTTTTTTTTTTTTCTTAAAATCGGAAAGCGGTTCACAGAATACATCAACTACTAAGTTTCACATGTATAGTCATTATAGTTTCGGAATAAAATGGCTGTGACATACGGACGGATGGACAGACAGACAGACAGACGGACAGACATATCGAAACTATAAGGGTTCCGTTTTTTGCCATTCGGCTATGGAACCCTAAAAAGGGATGGCAGTTATCATTTAACAGTGAGGTCCTAAAAAATTTGGGATTCTGCCTGGTTGATCGCAAGTTTGCCAGTTTTTTGTTTGACTTTTTTATTGTAGATATGCTCGCATTTGACCACTATCTCGCAATTACTAGGATATGAAAAATGAATGGTGAAATTACTCTAACCGTTGAAACCAGGTAAATTGAAGCAGTGGTGGCCCCGCGGTTACAGGCACGACTTTCCAGTAGAAACTCGTGGGTTTCAGACCAGTATTACTTTGTGTAATTTCCATCATCCACGACTGCTCTCAAAACGATGAATGAATCATCATCATCATCATCATCATGAGGAAACCGATATGTCGTAGGACAGAAAATTCGAGGAGTCGTTACATCCATCAACCCTCATTTTGCTTGCGTAGTAAGGACCATTTCCTCACATAAAAAGATGGCATGTATCCTAGCAGTGAGAACTATTGGCTAGTTGTTGCCCAGGACCTGTAAAATTTCATCTAAATCCGTTCAATAGTTTTTGCGTGAAAGACCAACAAACAGCCATCCATCCTCACTAACATTCGAATCTATACTAATATTATAAAGCGGAAAAGTTTGTTTGTTTGTTTGCTTGAACGCGCTAATCTTCGAAAGTACAGGGTGGATTTGGATGAAATTTGGTATGGAAGTAGCTTGAAGCTTGAGGAAAGTTATAGGCTACTTTTTACGCGACTGCAGAAAAGGAGAGTTATGTTTTTACCGTGATAGTATCCACGGGAGCGAAGCCCCGCGTGGGTACTAGTTTATAATATTAAGTAGGATATGAAGTAAGACTATGATGATTCTCGTTTAGCCTGTGTTATAGAGGCATACAGGCGTGACTTTATTCTCCTGCAGACCTGGTTGAAGACCCAGTAAGCGTGCGCAGTATTGCAGACTACTGGAGAAAATACCTGCAACAGAGGATGTCACTCGCTTGCTACGCAGAGAAGGATGGTACGAGCAAACTCGTTGCGTTGAACGTGTGTATTGTCATTTGGGAGGGAGAAAAGGCTTGTGATGTGGTAAGCATTAAATATCCTTATAACATACCTATATATAGTATCATAGCCCGACATTGTTTAGTCAAATATTGACTTACACTAGGAGTTTCTCCTATATCGTGATCCGGAATAACATTGGATCAGGTGTGAGAATCAAACCCGCGACATGTAGCGCAATAGCCAAACACTCAACCACTATGCTTATACGTAATGAGAATGTTGATTCGACACTTAGATCCGATTAATGTTTTGAGGGAATACTACTGGGCGAGAAACCCCCTTCAACTTACAAAAATTACAACGTTCCATTGAACTTTGTAAACCACTATCGATATCTTTGTACATAATTACGTTGTTTCTTAATCTACATTTCTATTAGATCGAAGGTAACAGTTGGAAGAACGCGTATGAAGCTGTGAAAGTAACAGAGACTAAAGTGAACGCTTTCAAGTACTTGGGAACGCAGATGATACTGTATGGTCTCGGGCTGGTCGTGCTCAAGGAATATCGGGGTGCGAAACTTGGATCACGAATACTGGCTGCTAGGTAAGCCAATATTTTTACTATTACCACAGTCTACGATCTTTATACTGTGCTATTACCTTGATTGTTTCAGCCGAGTACGTTATCACCAGTCCAATAGGTTAGTTACCTGTGTTTCAAAATTATACTACTACTCAAGATACTATAAATTTCCTACTGAATATATTAGACTTTATACCTACTCACTCACTCAAGTCGAACTAACCAAAATCTTCAGAGTATATTCGAAAAGCTACACGTTGTAAAGTCCAAATATCAATGCTACTGATTCAACATCAACAATGTTTTTTACCCTTTTTTGTGGGAAAATCATGTAATGACTCCTTAGGCTCTGGGTAAGGCGGAAGAGTATGTCTGACTTCTACTGTCTAAAAACATACCCTTTTCCTTCAGTTCCCTTTGCGCCCCGGGCCGCGGTCTCGTTAGAATATTCCAGCAGCCCTGTCAGGCAATGGCCCTTTCGGGCCTCATCATTCGTTCGGTGACTGTCGTTTGAAACGCACGTGGAACACGACACGCTGTCGACTCGTGATCAACAGTACATTTACGGTTTTCAGATAAGACGACTTTATAATTTTTTTTTTTTTTTTTATAATGTGCTTAGCGTCTCTTAAGGTTAGGAATTCAAGATATTCTTTCACAAGACTACGATAATCTTTTTACAATAGTAATAGCAACATCCTTGTTGATTCTCCACCTAATTTTACAACACTCGTTTCTAAACACTGATAATAGAATTAAAACATTAACAGAGAATAGCAGATAACACAAAACATCATGGAATCATATATCTTCTAAATATAGTTTATAAGTCTTGCTGTCTGATCTATTCCTTATGTGACCCTCTGAGTCTCGTCACGTAAGGAATCGATCAGCCGTCGAAAACAACGGGGAAAAGAACGGTGTTCTGTCTGGCTCGTTGTTTTCCCAAAGAATAAGAATTGCCGTACAACGTCTGGACAGCGATGTAGAGCGCTGGTCTTCTGAGCACGTTTTGGACAGCGATGTGGAGGAGTACGTAGTTAGGTTTAACAGTGTTTTTAATAATAGTTTATATCTTCTTCTTTTTTAAACACTACCCTAGACTAGGTATCCTCCTCCTGTATCGTGGGTGTATTTTAAAAACACAGAGTCTTGACCCGGAACAACTATTCATAGGCCATACAAACATTTGTTCTTGTGTGGGAATTGCACCTGCGATACGAAATGCAGCAGTCAATCGCTTAATCACTGCGACAACCTTGTCGACAATTGTATTATCACCACCTACTTATACTATACACACAATTGTTCCTTAAAAACACCGAATCTTTTTGTACATATAAATTTACACTTGAGATTTGCAAGGCGAGCCCAATAAGAAACACTTTAGAAAACGTGAGGAGCACTTTGTAACATACTTTTATTTTTCAAATACATGTACATATGTATATGTATATGTAAACTTTGTCTAAGATATGTAATTAGAAAGTTCGTCGTTCCAAAAAAAAGATCATAATTCTTGATTTCTGAATTCAAGAAAAATTTGCTGACCACTCTTTTTACAGGACTGGCTTAAGTCTCCACCACGGAATCAAGACCACATCCACAGTCTTCACCGGCACAGCGTCGCAGATCAGTGCAGAGAGAGCCGGCTTCAAGACCATCGCTACACTAACCTTGAAAGAGCTGGCTGAAGCCGGGCTCAACTATCCTCAGGACGAGAGCAGAGCTATCAAAGTCATGGTTAAGAGATTTGAATGAAGTAAGGTGAAGAATAAAGTTGTATTAGGCTGGTATGCAATAACGTATATAATCCTGTTGAACACACTCAATATACATTCAATATTAAACAGAAAGAAAGAAAACATGTTGATTTTTTAATTTTATTTATTTAGTTTTTTTTTTCATATGTACAGGTGTGTCACTTAAATCTAAACTCACCAAACTTTTACGGTTGGTGGCGAGAGGCGATCTTTATATAACAATGAACCATCCTGTATACACCCAATATAAGTTTTAAACTATTTTACAATATAATAATGCAATATAAACCTATAATTTATTGTGATCCTTTACTCATTTTTACTTTTTCTCACGCACAATTTTTAATCACAGTTTATAATATTTAAGTGTAAATATTTTTATTCGCATTTAAAGTTAGGAACAAACTGATTGCCTTCTGCTGGTTTTCAACTAAACCTTATGTATGGACCTTGAGTGTACGGATAGAAATCAGTATTTGATTGAAGTATTATATTATTTAATCTACCATTCAAATAAGTTTATCTTAAATCTAAGTGTAGTGTGTAGAGAACAAACTATTGTTATATTATGTAAGTGATACAAAATAAATATTGTCTTATAATGATACATTAGATAGGATTAACGTAGTAAGTTTATAGCTTCTTAGATATTATTCTGTAGAATAACCTTTTTAAAGTAAAGGGCCAAAAATACTTTAATTTTGGTTCGGCGGGCCGCAACACAAGGGAAACATCCTACGAACACTATAAATGCGAATGTTTGTGTGTGTCTGTATGTTTGTTACCATCTACCGCGTAAACAGCTAAACGGATTGCGATGAAACTTGGAATTTAGATAGCTGAAGTCCTAGAATAGGACATAGACTACCCCGATCATCCCGATATTCCTACGGGATCGGGACTTACATAGGTTAATTTCAAAAGTACCTAAATAAAAACACTAATTAAAAGTTAAATTTATTTATTACAAAAATTATATAAAAAGGAATCAAATATAATCAGTGAGATGTTTGACATTGTTTGTTTTTGATTAATTTGTCAATTGCCTTTTTAGAAGTCGTTGAAATTCTTAAACTGTTTTCAAGGTGAACATCGATGATTCTGGTTCTTGCCCGGGACTTCACATTTTTCATTCGAGAAAATAACTGCTCACATAGGTAGATAAGTTGTGCCAAATATACATGCCATTTTCAGTGCATGATCTCTGATTTTAGGAAAATCGGAAGTTATGTATTTTGAGTAAAACTCTAGCAAACCTAAATTAAATTTATCTTTCAAAGTAGAGTTGCACTGTAACTCTATCAATTCCATCTGAACCTCTCCGACAGAAACGTTGAATGAGCGAGCAAACAAATTCAGAATCATTTAATTTTTTCGAAAATCGGTATAACGTGAGTCGAATTGAGTTTCCAGATCTTGCAGCGCAGTAATATATTTGTCCATGTTTGAAATTTCGCAAGAAGACATAATAATATGTGGAAAATGATGGTAACATTTTTTTTAAATTGACTTATCCATAAATCCATCTTCATGTCAAACGCTTTTAAAGCGGCAAATAGCTCATGAATCAAATTATCTTTTCTTTGCAGTTTCTTATTTAAATCATTGAAATGTGATGTAATATCAGTGAGAACACCCAAATCACTCAGCCATGCTTCATCAGTGAATTTCCGAACAGCTTTATCCTTACTTTGCATAAATGCTGCAATTTCGTTCCGACAATGCAACACACGTTTTTTTAACATCTTTCCTCTGCTGAGCCAACGAACATCACAGAAATAAGTTATATCACCATATTCAGCATTCGTTTCTTTTAAAAACTCCTGAAATTGCCTGTGGTTTAGGCCCCGAGATTTGATAAAGTTAACGGTTTTTACCACAACACTCATGACATCTTGAATATTAAGGGACTTTGCACATACATTTTCTTGACGTAAAATGCAGTGATACTGTACGAAGGAGACATCGGGATTATTTATATTTATTATTTTTTATTTATTTATAAAATTTCATTGCAACGGAATAGTAAACAAATTGCGGCACGCGTTCCTTTAATGTTCTTTCGATATCCCCAGCCAACTCTTCTATCCTCCTTGCTACTGTAACGCCAGAGACTTTCGAGAAAAGTTACTTTTGCGAGGGGCATAAAACGTCTGCTGTAGCCTCTATACATTCTTTTATGAATTCGCCGTCAGTAAATGGTTTTGACTTACGTGCAATTTTCTCTGAAATAATGTAGCTTACTTTTACACTTGCTTCACTGTCTTCATTCTGTTTGTAAAATGAATGCTTAGTCTTTGAAGTGGTTTCTTCAGGGACTCCACCTTATCAATGCGTAATTGTCCTTGAAGATGTGCAAACTTACTGGAATGTTTGGAATCATAATGTTGTTTGCGTTTCGCGTGGAATAAATGTGCGTTAGCGCCTCGCCGCATGTCCAGTATGTACATAGGTAGGTACATATGTAACAAATAGATTTTGGGCTTGTCAAGCAAGCGTCCGGGCCGCCAAGAAAGCCGCCGCGGGCCGCAAGCGGCCCGCGGGCCGCGAGTTGAAGACCCATGCTGTAGATGATAGTTTTACAGAAAATATGATCACTTATAACCAAGTGATCATATATTTAATATAGTAATATAAATGTTTAATTACTTATATTTTTCGTTTTAATTATTTTTTATTAATATTGTAAGAATTAGTATATACGGGCAGCGTTATTAGTTATTACGTAAATAATAAAAAGTTCACCTATATTTTCTCTCTTGACCGGTAGTTTTAGAAAATTAAACGCAATTATTCGAATCATAAGTCACAAGAAGGATCTTCATCTTATTGTTATACATAACAATTAAAACCTGTTCGTTAGTCTTACTAAGACTCGGGAAAGGCTGGATTTCATTTAATCTATTTCTATTACTTGCCCTCTAATACGGGCAAGATCCATAAGCACAGCAGGACAACGTCTTCTGCAGGATTAACTAGTGTATTTAAATAGAGGATATGACTAAATAATAACTGCCGTTTGAGGTCAGTCTGTGGATTATATGCCGCAGACCCTGGGTTATACGCCGAGATTGCTCCGTGCTTCGCAAAGCCCGTCAAGCCATTGATCTCGGCTGTCAGCTCTACATCTTTGACAGTTTTGACATTAGGGTAATCAGAAGTCAATTTTACCACCTGAGAAAGTAACCAATTTAGAGCTAATGTATGTATGTTAGATTTTCGGTTTGATTTCTCTGCTGATTCGTGATGTCTTGATGTTAGGCAGTTATATTTTTATAGTTATATTTTTCACAGCTGAAATATGTTTAAATATAACCCGTATATCATGCTGGTTTTCAATTTGAATAGTTTTTTCCAAGTGTATGACAAGTTTGCATCGAAAAATTAAATAAATAGGCACTAGACAGCAAAAAAGTGCCTTCAATATCAACCACTGCAATTACTTTTGACACAACTTGTTGCAAATATCGCAACGCGTTAAGCCCTTATTTGTTAATGTTATGGTGTACAATAAAGAATATATCTATCTATCTATCAAGCACCGGATCCCATTCATACAGTTGCTGAGAAAAGTAAGGCAAATATTTTATAGTAAATAGGTTGACAGAGGTCAAATGTATTCCAAATCATCATAAGCTCTTGGACTTAAAAGAAATAATTACGTAGCTAGGGTTGCATCACTTCAATCTGCTTCTCAGCTGAAAAGCCCGACCATCTCCACATCCTTGAATTGGACTGTCGTGTCGGGTATTTTATAGAAAATTCCTCTAAATAAAACCTTGGACGTTCAGAACTGTGAACTTTTATCAGCAAATCCAATATTTTCAAATGGTAAAATATATGGGAGTGATAACCAGGGCTCGGAAACCGGTTAAAATTCTTAACCGGTTACGGTCATTGACCCCAAACCGAAATCGATTTATTTATTTTAAGGTTGCAAAACCGGTTTTATGTGAAAATTAACCGGTTAAAAACAAATTGAAAAAAAAAAAGTAAGTAGCGACTGGCGTAGGTATGCTCGACGCTTTGTTTGCGGGCGCGCAAAGAACTAAGCTCGAACTAAGTAAGTCGAAACTTGAATCTACGAACACCTAACATCTTTTTTCCTAATGTTTTCTGGGGTACTAATGTCACTATAACTTGTTGAAAATATTTACGAATTACGCAATTAACCGGTTAATTTGGGTGTCAAAACCTTTATCATTTGGGTTACATAAGAACAGTTCACTTGTTTAACCGGTTAATGAAGGAACGATATATTTACCGGTATTTAATCGAAATTAACCGTTCTTTTTAAACCGGTTCAGAGCCCTAGTGATAACACACTACTTCGTTATTACATTTCGTCGTCTTTGAGCTTTACACAATCGCCCTCGCCATGCTACCGCTACTAACAGAATTTGAACCGTCCGAGGCCTAAGGTAAGCGTATATTGTGGTCATCGTTGTCGTTTTGAAAGCCTTGGTATTGCCAATTACTATCAAGCACCAATAACTTCGAGATTCCACCCTGCTAGTCATTGAACTACACAAACAGTTGATTACAAACAGTAAAAAATAGAAGACGAAACAGAGTGAACGTTGAATGTGCTCTAGACCGTAGCATGGCAATAAAGATTTCCTTAAAAAGTCGATCTACCATTAAATTGAATCCAAACTCAGGTCTGCTAGACAAGGCAATAAGATAAATGGAAACCTTTTGGACATAACATATAGGTAATTATATAAATAATAGCCTATAACGTTATCATTACTGGGACACAGGCCTCCTTTCTATAAGAGGGAATCGGCCGTAATCCACCAGACGGGCCCAGAACGGTTTGGTGGATATTAAATGTCATCGAATCTTTCTTGAAATGAAATGTCAAAATGGTTTCCTTCACCGCAGTCTCTAATTATTACTATTTTTTATTGATAATAGGCTCGCGTTTGACCACCATCTCACCTGATGGTAAGTGATGATGTGGTCGAAGATGGAGCACGCTTGCCTAGAAGTAACCGATTCACTCTTGAGTTAAAAACCCCCAGATTATAGCGATCAGGAAACATAGACTCCGGCAGGGAATTCCACTCCTTAGCCGTACGCACAATGAAAGTAGGGTAAATACGCTAAACGTCGCCCCACCCCCCCCCCCCCCCCAATCTTCGGCCGTCTGTACGTTTTCAGCTTGCGTTCATTCAAAAGGTAAGTAAGTGAAAATTTTGCCACCTGAATTACAACCTCAGTTAATACTCTATATGTACAAACCGTTACTATTCGATTACGTCCCTCGCTCTTCGCACACTGAACGTAAGTCGCGACTGCACCGTTGAAGTGTCAAGTTTGCGTTAAAAGTAGTTTACTTGATGTGAATATCCATACTTCGGGAATTGATATTACTACGGTAAGAAATTTCTTTTTTTTTGTTTTGAGCTTTATTATCACTAAAACGTTATTTTTTGAGATAGTTGTTTCAACGTTTTGCGTATTGTTTTAAGGGCAAAATAGGAGGCCGTCAATAGAGCGCCAGTTTTGATTTAAAACCCGATTCTCGGCCGTGGCCGACTTAAAGTAAATGCAGTCTGTTTTATAAATTCCAATTCTACCAATTCCATTGGTTTAACAAGAGAATTTGCAAAGCTTCCAGGCAAATAAATCTATTTTACGTTTAATTGCCAAATACCGGCCGGGGTGATATTAGTTGAATCTCGAGAAATAAGGTACACGAAATAGGGGCCGACATTAGAAATATTAAAGATCGTAATGTCGACCAGCCTCAAATTCGGACGCCACTATACAGGCTGATTACTTTTGTATTTTTCATTGATTGAGTGGGAAGGTAGTCATTTTTAATTTATTTATGTAACTTATTTTCTCAAGATTAAATATTTATTATGACAAGTATATTTTATTAATATTATTAAGAAGTTAAGTTTTAATGTTTTATTATAATAATTTCATTAAAACTTAACTTCTTATTGACAATATTGAAAACATATTTATGGTAGGTAGTTATGGTTTGGGAATTTGGGATATAAATATAAATTGCTCTTTGGAACTTGCTATGTATGAAACCCTTGTTTATTAGCTTAAAAATATAAATGGTTGGTAGTGAATCTTTGAAATTTACTTACTTTCATTGATTCATTAACCTGTACGTGACAAAAAGCTCGTTCGTTTTCATTTAAGGTACTACTAATTTTTTAATTTAAGGTACTACAATGACAGAGCAGGTAGATGCAAGGCCTTCGCGAAAGCAAAGAAAATTATGCAGTTACGATCGCAATAAAATAAAAGAAGCTCTTGAGGCAATAGGTAATAGGATGCCCATTCGTGCATTAAACTATTTGGCTTCCCACGAACAAGTGAACAACGTTACAAGTATTTTATTTTATTGTGATGTTTTACTTTGTTATAATTTTAGTACCTAACATTTTTGAGGGGAAAAATATATTTTAGTAATAAACAAATACAATTACAAATGTATACTTAGTGTGATATTAGACTCCTGCCAAAATAAATCATATTAATAATATTTGTCACTGTCTTAATTTAAAACACCCTATACCCGGCCGACATTTGGGAAAAATGCGACCGACCATGGGCCGTGAATGGCCGACTTTAGGGTTTTTTCGTTCTCGACTCATCTAAACCTTAATACTTTTTTCTTTTAATAGAAATGTCAACCTTATGCCTATAAACATGAAATAGATATATGAAACTATCCAAAACCGCATCAGAAGCTATCCTTCGTTGCAAACTGATGGCGCCAGAGCGATCCCCACTCAGAAAATCCGTTAGGGGGCCGACTTTTGGCGTATTTACCCTATTCCCAAAACGTTTTGTGCGTATGGGTGGGATGTTCACGATGAAACGATGGCGCATCGCCGTTTGTCTTGTAGTCCGATGATGGAAAGGGCTTGGCGGAATTAGATTGTGTAATTCCATCGCACACTCCCCGAAATGTAACCGATAGATTTGCAACTCGTAATTAAAAACCCAAATCACCCAAATGTATAATTTTTTTTTTCTTTATTTGTAGATTTGCAGCGCGTCGAGAAAAGAGCTGAAATAGCTATATAGTAGGAAGTTGTCAGTAAACCACGTCATAAATTATTACTTATACGTACGGTTGTAAAGTATCTTATGTTTTGTGTTTGTACACAAGGTCAGGAGAGTAGGTACCTATAACACAGCTGCACGTAAAGGCTGAGGTCCACAAATCAACATAAAATGTTAGTTTCTTTTAATCTATACATATAATAAAATAGTAAAAAATATGTGTTAGTACTTTAAAGTTTTATACAACAATAATAATTGTGGTAAGTTGAAAAACGGTAACATGGCAAAAAAAGTCTGTCTGTTTGTACACACTAATCTCCGGATCTACTGGATGGATTTTAATGAAATTCGGTAAGTCGATAGACGACATCCTGGAAAAACACATAGGCTACTTTTTATCCTAAAATTCCTACGGGATCGGGATTTACGCGAGAAATCCTCGGCAGCAGCTAGTTGTTGAATGAATACAGTTTTTCTTACTAGTTATTTTCTATAAGAAAACCACCAATTGAAACTTTGCACTCGATTTTAACATTCCATGTGTGCTTGTTGAATTTTATTTAATTCTATTCAACATAATACATAGAGCCACTCGGTTATTTTAAGTTTGTGTATCGATTTTCTAAAGTCCCTCTTAATGGTAGACCGTTGAAATAAAAGAATTGATTTTGGCCAAAACCAATTAATTATGAAAGCATTGCTACTTATGACTATTGTTTAGTACATACTTTATATTTACATAATGTCAATTATAGTCATTCAATTCTTTATTTATTTTTTAATGCCTCTTTAGTCAAGACCGCAAGCGAATCGCATATGCCAATATTGAGAATAAGGTCTCGGGTTCAAAACTGTGTCGAGAAAAAGTGCTGTTTGGTTTTTTTATAAGAAACTAGCTTTTGCCCGCGACTTCATTCGCGTGGGAGGTTTTTCCCGCGTAAATCCCGATTCCGTGGGAATTTTGGGATAAAAACTATCCTACGTCCTTTCCAGGGTCCTAAACTATTCTTGTGCCAAATTTTATCTAAATCAGTTCAGCGGTTTAGATAGACAGACGTATTCGTCAGGATGAACTGTAACCAGGCGTATTTTACGTCAAATTTGTGCCCAAGAATTACTTCCCTATTGCTTCTATTTGCTTCCTATTCTCAAACAATTGCTTCCATAGTATTCTAGTAGAAAAAAAAAACATTTAAAGGATGACCGTTCATTCTGATGTCAGGACGGCCGGTCACCGAGTCGTAAAGTCCTTGTTAAATAGATTTATTGAAATTGACGGTAGCTATTAATTACTTCTCGATTGCTTAAAGCTGACCTCACATTTTATAAATTTTTCGTACAATCAGAAGTTGCCTTATACTGGTTATTTATAGCTTGATGTGTAGCCATGTGTACCTTATACATTTATTAATTTACATCCTTTATAAGGATTAAGGTTTCCATTTTCTTAGTTCATAAATTATTACGACAAAGTTGAAGGCACCAGACGCATGGTATACCACCCATGGGATGAACTAATCCACTGACTAAATCTAGTCTGCTAGTGGCAGCCCATTGCATAGTTCATGGCGAGACACTGTAAACATGATCATAGTGCCCGAAAAACTCTATTTTTTTATAATATTAAATAATACAGTAATCACGACAAAGTAATATTAAATGCTTGTGGTGCATGAAAAAAACTAAATGGCCTAGTTTATACCTGTCATTTGAACATCTTTAATAGTCGTTGCGGGGTAGTCAGTAGCCTGAAATTCTGATACTGGTCTGGCCAAGCGGTATCGTGTTACCCAGTTACTGGTTTGTAGAGGTCTAGTAGGCAGTATCTCCATGTAAATACACTAATACTTACCGGCATCTCGTTAGTCTGGCAGCCGACCAAAACATATTTGGAAAAAGACAAGCAGATAATGAAATTGATAATTTATATATTTGTATTTGATAAAGAGAAAACAGCATGATAAAAAAAACGTCATAATTGCATCATAGTTCAGTTCATTCTTATTGTTATTAAAAATAAATAGATATTATAACATCTTAATATACTTAATGTACCATTTCAATTGAAGTAACTTCGTACATTTTTCTTTTTTTTTTTTTTCACACAACGCCATCTAGTCCCAAACTAAGCAGAGCTTGTGATATGGATACTAGACAACTGATAAACATACATATATATTTCTAAATACATACATATTATAGATAAATTACACCCAGACAAAGAACAAATGACCGTGCTCATCACACAAACATTTATTTATCGTGCAAAAAAATAAGTCCGCCGCGAAGCCTTTTTTATGATTGTTGGACTCAACGCGAGACGTTAAATTTTAATATTCATAATCATCTAAAGCGTTTTATCAGACACTATCGACATGGTGCATTATTGGCGCAAACATAAGATTATCTGCATACTGTAACTGTACCTAGGTACTGTGTTTTTTAATTATTATTTTTTGTGAAGTAATTCCACGTAAAAGCCTGTTATTAAGTTATTATACAACAAGCTTTTCACATACTTGGACATAGTGTGTTATAGCTGGTAGAAGTAACGTCATTATACACTTACGGGTATTACCATTTCGCGGTCGAGTCAGTATAAAAAACTCGAACTAATTTGTATTAGTGCGAGTTAGAAAGTTATTTAAAGAATATAAAAACCCGACTACTCAACTGAAATGCAAGAAACGAGCACATTTTTATTTAAAAAGTGACCAGCAAGACAAGGACCCAAGTGAACATAATATATATTGTTTTTAAGCGGATGGGTCCCACGCCTTTTAAAAAAATGTGCTTGTTTCTTGCATTTCAGTTGAGCAGTGGTTTTTAGATTTTTAATATTTTTTTTTTTTTTCAGCATTTTAGTTTAAATATTGGCACCCCACCGGATTCAGAATGTGAAAGAGCAAAGTCCATATTTTTTAACTTTCTCATTGTATTATTTTTATTAGTATTACGGTAATGATAATCATGATATACCTTTTTAAATCCTAGTGTTGAGCCCTTTAATTTTATATCCATATTGTACATACTATACATATTGTAAATATGTATTCGAAAATAAATTTTGTTTTTTCCCTAAATTCAGCGGCGTCATCCAGCCACTGTTTGATTTTTTAACGTCACCTATCTTAGAACACTTAGGCTGCTAAGACGAATCTAACGATACCTGAATTATGTAAACCCGTTTAGTGGTTCTGGAGATATGAGGTAATAAAGAATATTACATACATACAAGATACGTACGAAAAACATAACCCTTCCTTTGCAGTCGGGTAAAAACCCATATACAAATGAAGCACACTACATTACAAAACTAGCCGGTAAGAGTTTTTGATTTTTTCTAGAGATGTGGAGCCGGAGAAGGATGCTTAGGGTGTCGTAGACAAAATTATGTACGGACAAACGCACCTGTACTGGCCGAACTCGGCATCAAACGGCACCTGTCGTCTATAGTACAAGCACGAATCCTAACTTTCTTTGGCCATGTATCACGACGCAATAATGACTCCGCGGAACGTCTGGTAGTGCAGGGAAAAGTTGAATGTACCAGAGCGCGTGGTAGATCCCCTATGAGATGAATAGAAACAACAAACTGCCCTGTTCATGAGTGTACCAGGAAGGCTGAGGTACAACAAGAATGGCACCGAATAACAGAACTTGTCACTCAAACTGTTCCTTATTGACGACCATGGCCACTCTGTCAAGAGTAAAACATAGACTATAGTATAATATATAGTAATATATAATATACTAGTACTCACGCGGGGCTTCGCTCCCGTGGATTCTATCACAGAAAAACATTACTCCCCTTTTTTGCAGTCACGTAAAAAGTAGCCTATAACCTTCCTCAAGCTTTAAGCTACTTCCATACCAAAATTCATCCAAATCCACCCAGTACTTTCGAAGATTAGCGCGTTCAAGCAAACAAACAAACTTATCTGCTTTATAATATTAGTATCGATAGTATAATAAATCCTTTTTAAAAAGAAAAAAAACTATGAAGAAGAATTGTTTCCTAAAATCAACATATATTTTATTGTATTTATTAATCCACGAAAATATTTTCGTAAGTACTTGAATTGGCCTTTATGTGAACACGCGCTTACATAACGTAACGTATACTGCTATGTTAGGCAGTGGGCGCCTACACTAATGAGAGCAGTTACTAACACAAACCAGGTCTAGGTGAACGTCTCGTCAGGAAGCCAACATTACCACGTAGTCGTTATCAATAACAGTGATATTTTGTTTATTATAATAGAGAATCGAGTGTTTTTTTTTTTTTTTATCAGATAACCTTAGAATAACAACGCATAGAAGGATAGTACGAATGCAAAAAGTGAGGCAACTAAAACTTAGCCATTTTTGGCTAACTTTGCTCGACGAGCCGTCAGTATTCAAGGTCACATTCTGCCGAACAGAGCTCGCGAGTAAATAATTTAAAACGACCGTTTGTAGCGTAAAGGGATGTCATAGTCCTTCAGGAAAACAAAAAACGTGTAATTAAATTACATTTCACAAGTAAATACTTACATTTTATACATTATATTTAAGTAAATCGACCATCAAACAAAAATTCTAATAACCTAAATTATCACAATTCAATGTTGCTATCCGTGAGGAAAAAAATACCCATATTGATTTCTTTAATTTGTGCTTATTTTTGTTTAAAAAAATATAGGGTAAAACTTTCCTTTATGGCCCGTCGATTTTTGGGTCGGGGTGGGAGGGGAGGGGTGGCGGGGGAGTAGTGCTACTCCCCTGTACCATCCCCCCTCGCGCAAACCCATGGTTATAGTGATATCCATGGTTAAAGTTTTTAGGTTAGAATAAAATTTCGGAAAAATTTAGTATTGTTTGGCAGGAGGAAGGCAGCGGGAGTGGAGTGACGGGGCAGGGGGTGCTCCTCTCCTCCCCGGCATTACTCCAACAAAAAGGTTTTCAAAAAACTCAAAAGTTGGCTAAAAGGTGTAGTCGGAGCCACGCTTCGCGGGGCTAAATGGTTTAAAAAAAAATAACCACGAAGGTGATGGCCGGGTCTGTTCGCTCGCTGCGCTCGCTCACTAGACCCGGCCATCCCCTTCTAACCTAATCTGTCCGAGTCGGGTTTCCCCAAGTCCCGAGCTCGCTTTGCTCGCTATTGCATCCTAACTTCTCCTAGTAACTGTTGGAACTACCATGAATATTATTTATCATATATTGCGTACTATTTCCCAATTTGTATGGAAACTTTAAATATTATATCTCACTTTCATATTATTATCACATTCCACTTTCCGTTCCACAGTGTAAACAAAAATTCGTAATATTTTTGTGTAAAAACGTCAACGCAATTACATAATACAGCACAGCTATAATGCCCACTAATAACACACCAAATTTAATACGTGAATATGTGAAAATAAAATTATTTTTACTTAAAAATATGACATAAAATTGAACAAAATACACTTCTTCTGTCAATGGAACGTGAAATGTCAACTTTGACGTCTACCATGACAATAAACAACCTAAAAATTTGCAAATGGCGTGCTATTTTCAACCGACGACCAAAATAGGAGGTTTACAATTCGACGCGTATATTTCTTTTTATTTTTTTTTTTATGTATGATCACCGAGTACTCGAAGACGGCTGAACCGATTTGGAAAATTCTTTTTTGTTTGATAGGGTATACTTCGAAATTGGTACCATTTGTCACCAAGTCAGGATTTGATGATGGGATCCTGGAGAAATCGAGGGAATTCTTCAAATATTATAGGCACACCTATGGCGTTTTGGGTATTTCTTATAGTAACTTGTGCAGTTGCTCTCAAAAAGTACCGTTTCGGGAAGTAGAACTGATGATGAAGACCACAGATGGTCGCCGAAACTACTCAATAATAAGTATTTCGTGGATTGCGATTCGATTACTTGAATATGGATATTAAGCACTTTATGCTCGTTACAATGCATATGGTGATGTATAGCTGATGGTGAAGTACCAGGAGAACTCCTCAAAAATTAACGGCCCAGCATTGGGAAAAGTAATATTTTGTAAAATTTTATAAGTAGTTGACATTTAGGCTCTGGTAACTAGGTAAATTAAAAATCGACCAACTAAAAAGAGTGAAATAAAAACTTTTTACCAAAAAATTAAACCGACTCCCAAAAAACACTGCAAAGTGAAAAATAACTTTAATTTCGGAAGTCGGTGCCAAAAACGAAAATACAAAACTAAAGACACCGACTACCGAAATTAAAGTTATTTTTCACTTTGCAGTGTTTTTTGGGAGTCGGTTTAATTTTTTGGTAAAAAGTTTTTTTCAGTATTAAACGAAACTTTAAAAACTTATATCTCGTAAACAGTGAATTTGCGCAACTTAACAATTCGTAAAAAGCTTTCTATTTATGAGTACTATTTACAGTAAAACTATGAACTTCCAACTCAACGGGCCATAAAGGAAAGTTTAGCCAAATATAGTTTTGGCGGCAATTATGTATGCGTCAAACTAAACTATATTTATTTACAGCTACTACCTACAGTTTTTTATAACTAAAAGTTACTGTTAGTTCGAAGAGTGGCATCATAAAGATGACAATTTTATTGATTAAGATTTTTTTCATTTAAGTAATGTTCTCAATAATATTTTTCTATTTCATAAATACAACACATACTTTTAATTGATATTAAACGAGATTTCAAGCAATTAATACATTTCTATAATATCATTATAACACATTACACATCAAATATTCTAAACGCAATAAACGATATCTCATTTCGTTTACCTTCCGTAAATATATGTCATATAAGTCATATTACATGAAAAAACATCATCTTATTTAGATTCATAACATAAAACACTTGATTTGAACCAGCAACATAATAGTGCGTTTTCCCATTTTTGTGGTAATGGTACTGGTAATGGTATCACTGAAAGCTATATTTGTGTGCGTTTGAAGAACGTAGACACATTCGGCTCACGCACACAAAGAAAATAAAGTGGACACACGAAATCGCTCGTGTTTTGTTCTAGACGCCTCTTCTATGCGTTGTTATTCTAAGCAGATAACATTTTTAAAATATATTATTTAGTGCACTGTGTACTCTGGTCCATAAGGAATTATGGAGCAGAGTATTCACACGATAGTGAGGCTCCGGAAGACTTATTTTTAGAGGTAACGAGTCCCTTTCTATGTGCTGATGGCGATCACTGATTGGTTTTAGTGAGCAAAAAATAACAGTCTCCCTAGTCTTTCCTCTGACAGTCCAGTCGTGTTTCCCACCGATAGCAAAAAGAACATAATATGAATTTCCTGTAATATGAAGATTTATTTGAGATTTTGTTAAACTATTTAATGTGTGAATGGGATAGATTTTTATTTTTAATTGGCAATTCTTATTTATTATGATAACAAGTTTTAGTTTTTGTTATTTATGAATACTGGCTCTCTACAGTCGTGTGGCATTGTCTATAATATCTCCTGCGCAGATGGCTAATCTCCACTGAAATTGAGCGCTGTGGCCAAAATCGTTCAGGAAATACGGTTCTAAAATTGGCGACTGTATACTGAATTTTACTTTAGCATTATAGTAGATTTTGGCACAATCTTAACTTCAGTCCATTTTTTAATGAGAACTAGCAATGTGGGTAGAATTCATATTACTAGCAATCTTATTAACCCCTCCAACTAAGCTAAAAATGCTTGAGTCTGGAGTGAGTTCACGGCAATAGTGTAATGGGTGGGGTTCGAACCCGTGACCTCACGATCACAAGTCCGACACCTCAGCCATTGACGCTTCTTCGTATTCAGTTGTAAAAATAGCCAGTGTCACATTAAATGATGATTGATTGATGTTGAACAGTGGGAGCATGCCTTTAGGTCAATTGGCTGTGTGTACTATCATAGGAAGTTCCGATGCAGTTTGCTTTGAGTTGTGGCTAGATTACAACGCCGTGCTGGAACGCCTAGATTAAGATATCAACGTTCATATATGTTTAATAGTTACCTTCAGTTTATGTGTTAGTTATAATTGATTTTTCTTCAAACAGTCTTGTAAGTATTGCTACCAGTTCTAAAGATACAATGCTTGTTTAAATACACTGTTTTGTTAGCCGATTATTAAAATTATGATGTACCTACTCGTACATTGTGTAAATATAGTATACTTGTGATATGCAGCAAGAAATTGAAGATAAGTGTCTTGATCTCGTTCAAGATTGATATAGTATCCCACACATGCACTCACGCAGTAAGGGCTTATTATGTAATTCATTTATAAAATGCTATATTGTGTATTTAGTCATTTAGATATTATATTATACTACATTACATACTCGTAATTATAATACTATGTTATGTGTTTTTCAAAGTTTTAGTGTTAGTACTCTCACAGATGGATGAGAAAAATTAATTTTCATATATCTATAGGTATCGTAAGCAAATCCAAAAAAACTTTTCAATAAAAATTACACGGCTGAAGTAGTATGAAATTTGATACTTTTAAAGTTTATACAGAGAAAGAGCCCAGAAAGCTAATATTTTTATAAATAATAAGGCACACACTTTAAATTCATTATATTAAATGATGATTAAAATCCATAATCCCATAAAGGTGTCCCATTAAATATTTATGTCCACAGGGTATAGCGTGAAAACTTTTTTTCTTTAATTGATGGTCACTGACTCCATTTTCAAAATGTGGGTAGGTATTCATTTATATACGCTATACGTCCGTCTTAGGGTCACAGAAGTTCATATGATTACATCATTTCAACTGAATTTGCCCACTGTGGCCTTGGCAAAATGTCATAAAATCTAGCAACGACAGGGCAACTGTCGCCCGTTTAAAAATCTAAAACTATGTCCGTACCATAGAGGAATACACTGTTAAATAATAACAACCGCACGTGGGGATCTTCAAGGTAAACGAATCGACGAATCGGCCTACCCTCGTTCTCGTTAGTTTTTTGTGATCGACACGACGGATTCATCTGCTCATAAACGTCCACCCGCAATTATTTCAATTCATGTGTGATCATGACGCTTGCAACAGTACCAAAATATCGGAAACTCGAAACAATAAATACACATCGTAAAAATATCCTGTTTTAAGTTCTAATAATACTGTTAGTGACTGGAATGGAACGAACGAGCCCAGGAGATGCCTGTTCACTCTTGCTTTAAAGGTTGGACGAAGAAGAAGCCGAAGCCGGCAGAGAGCCAAAAATTTGCCACCAGTTATGCCTAGAGGTATCGTGTTACTCAGCTCTCGGGTTTTGGAGGTCAGATAGGCACTCAATCCATGTAAAATATTGGTTCTCAGCTGCATCCAGTCAGACTGCATGCTGACCTCGAGAAAGTAATAAGTACCTAACTTCCTACATAAGTTACCAACGAACAATTGAACTCAAAACTTTCAAAAACCCATTTTTATTGCTTTCAGATTAACCATGGGCTTCAAAAGAGTTTGGGACTCGTCCTGCCCACGAGTTTGGGACAAGTGGGAGTCCGATGGCACCACGTGGGTGATCCGAGACCTACCGCCCGAAGATGATGAAGAGGCTGTCAAGATACTACTCGAGAACCTCTGTCCCGATGAAGCGCTCTGCAGTATTAGTAGTAAGTTGTCAAAAACCTGTAGGTATAATACACTAGCTAAGGTTCACGGTAAAAACACAGCCCACCTTTTTTGCAGTCAGGTAAAAGACCTTCCTCAAGCTTCACGCTACTTCTATTCCAAATTTCATCCAAATAAATCCACCCAGTACTTTCGAAGATTAGCGCTTTCAAACAAACAAACTTTTCCGCTTTATAATATTAGTATAGATTACATCCACTATTAAATCTAAATTAATATAACAAACTAAAATAAAGAATAAAAAACCGGACAAGTGTGAGTGGAACTCGTCCACCGAGGGTCTGCAGCGAGGGGGTCGGTAATTCGTGACAAGCCGTTTCACAGTAAAGATCTCACTTAACTCATACACAACGATTTGGATATACCCACTGTAACTGAGCGTTTGTGTGGCGTAACTGGTTATAGCTACAATAATTCCGGTGACAGTTTCCGCAGGAAATTCCACTCCTTAGCTGTTAAGCTATGGATAAGAATTCCTGGCCTTAGTCTTGAGTACTTAAGTCACAAGTGACTTGATTAAGTCAAAGCAAGTGCTCAAACGCGCACACTTATGGGAATACTCCGTTGAGGCGTAAAATATAATAAACAAGTACCCAACCTCTTACCATTACTTACTTTTATAAATTATTTATTTATTTATTTCATTTGGGAAAACAAACAGTAACACAATTTATTATAAGTGATAACAAAAGTATTGGTATATGTGTAGCTCACGACATTATCCACATATGATTCCAATCAATGTTATATTTGAACAGAAAAATCAAAAGCGAGTGAATCCAAATACTTTTTTAAAAACGAGAAAACATTATTTATGTAGAGAAAAAAGATAATACTGATGTGTTGATTTTTTTTTTGCAATTCGACGCAAAGGTGCGCGTAAACCTGTACGGCATGATGAAATAGCGAAAAGTGGACGTGCGCGCACCTCGCGTCTCATAACAGTTCTTGGCACAATATAGCTTGGCAAAATTTAATCGTCAAATCTAAGCAGTCATATCTATTACGACACAAGGCATATAAAAACATCATTTCTAAGAGAAGGCGTCTAGACTTCAAGTCCTTCAGCTTTATAGTGTTCCTAACTGCTGAACTATTGGATACCAAGCTATGACGGCAACGATAACGCACCCCTTTGAGAAAATACACTGCAGATTTCTCAAAGGGTTTTGGTACAGAAGATTCCATATAAGAACAGCGTATTCTAGTTGAGACCGAATAAGTGACTTATAAAGATGGATATAGGTATCGATACGTTTAAATTCTTTGGTGGTTCTCATTACAAAATCGTACATACGGTAAGCATTGCTAATTATTATTCTATCTATATGCTGATCAAGATGTAGTTTACTATCTAATATCACTCCAAGATCTCTAACCGATGGAACTTGGTTCAAAGGAATTATTTTGAGTGTGTACGAATTATTTATAACATGTGTGTTTTTTGTAAATTTGATAGATACACATTTGGATATACTCAATTGAATTTTATATCTTGCACAATATGCAGAGAATCGATGTAGGTCCTCTTGTAGTAAAGTGCAATCATTTTTATTGCGAATTGTTCGGTACACTTTAAGATCATCTGCATAAAGTAAAAACTTTGAATGTACAAAACAACTCTCAATATCATTTATGTATATAATAAAGAGAAGTGGACCCAAAATTGAACCCTGCGGCACGCCAGATGACACAGTTACTTAATCAGACAGGAAACCCTTAATTACAGTCCTGTGCGTTCTATTCGTTACATATGATATAAACCAATTAGTAAGAAAAATAATGGCGTGGATATAAACCCTACCGTCTCCTTTTGATATTGATCATGTAGTAGGTTCTTTGGGTCGTAATTACCTTATAGCCTTTAACAGATAGAACGACACTGATTTTATATAGAGTCATAATGAATACTGTGACATAAGGATGTAATTATCAGTCAGAGGACTTACGTCAATAACAACCATAAGTCTTTAGGTAAATAATAGTTTTCATGATTAGTTAGTTACATTATACATAGGTTATATTGTTGAGTTATTACTACCGTGATTGACAAATGAATACAGTGACATAAGGATGCAATTATCAGTCAGAGGACTTACGTCAATAACAACCATAAGTCTTTAGGTAAATAATAATTTACATGATTAGTTAGTTACATTATACATAGGTTATATTGTTTAGTCATTACTACCGTGATTGACTTAATAAAAACTATTTTTAATCAACTGCGCAACGCAATGAGGGTATTGTGTTCACCAATCTATATATGTATGTTTTTACAACGGTTTGTACCTATGTGGCGTTGCAGAGGCGAAACGTGCAAATTTTAATACGCCATAATCTTACATCAATTGATTCATCTTAACGCGTTATTAATTAATTAATTAATTTTCTTTTTCACGCGTGTCACTAAAGATATGACGATATGACAGTTATCAAAATTCACCACAGTGACAACCAGACGGCATACTGTCAAATAAAATAAAAATAAAAAATGACAAACTATGTCAACTGCGGTATCGTTGAACTAGTATTCAAAAAATATTTGTAGGTCAGTTTTACTATTTTTAACCGACTTCAAAAAAAGGAGGTTTACAATTCGTCTTGAACTTTTTTTTTATGTATTTTACCTCATAACTCGGAGATGGCTAGACCGATTTGGAAAATTCTTTTTTTGTTTGAAAGGGTATACTTTCTAGTTGGTCCCATTGTCGTCACGTTTGGATCTGATGATGTGATCATGGAGAAATCGAGGGAACTCTTCAAATATTATAGGCACACCTATAGCGTTTTGGATATTTCTTATAGTGCCTTGTGCAGTTGCTCTCGAAAAGCACTATTTGAGGAAGTGGAACTGATGATGAAGACCTCAGATGGCCACCGAAACTACTCAATAATAAGTGTTCAGTACCAAGCCAGCGCAACGATAACTGGTATGCTGAACTGTCCACAAATAAGCCTTAACAATCTTACTATTTCGAAGTGTGGACGTCTTCAACGAAAAGGGACCAGCAAAGTCCGTTCCGACGCCAGCAAAGGGCCTCGCCTCATTGACACGATCAGCTGGCAAATCTCTCATTAGGGGCTGCATAGTGGAGGCCTTAGTACGATAACACGGCATACAACGGAAGACAATGCTACGAATAGTACGACGAGCCGACAAAATCCAAAATTCTCGCTGCAGAATGGCCAACAGGGCATTGCAACCGGCATGCGAGTTTTTAACGTGACGATCAGTCACCAACAATTGTACCAAGTGGCCCTCCTTGGGCAACAAAAGGGGGTGACGGGCCCCATAAGGAAGGCTAGAGTGCCTCAACCGTCCTCCAACACGCAAAAGACCCGTCTTATCCAAGAAGGGATTCAGCTTACTAATGGCTCCCGACAACTTAACCCTACCAGACTTCAAGACCTCGATCTCCTTCTCAAAGTGTGCAGCCTGCACAGAGCGGACCCAAAGGAGGAGCGACTCCTGTCGCTCTTGAGGAGAGAGAACTGGTGACAGGCGCTTGTCCCCTGGATTCCTAGAATTATGGCCAAAACGCCTGATCCACGAGGTAACGTTCAACAATTTGTCGAGGGATCTGTATCGATTCAACAAAAAATCAGGATCAAACGGAGGATCCTTCGTCCCAACAGCGAAGACCTTAAGTCCGGGCAAAGGATCCGACATCAAGACTGGCGTTCGAGGCCAATCGTCCTCGGGGCGAGTCAGCCAGTCCGGTCCCCACCAGAGGGGTGAGCAATCAAGTGGGGGGCCATGCACCCGCGTGAGGCTACGTCGCCCGGGTTCAGGTCACCAGGCACGTGCCTCCAAATCAAAGGCGTTTCAGAACCTTGAATCTGAGACACTCTGTTCGCAACAAAGACCTCCAAAGAGTGGACGGACGTCTTCAACCAACACAAAACAATTTGACTGTCCGTCCAGGCGTAAGAAGCCCGAATGTCAACAGTTCCACCCAAGTGTGCGCAACGTGGTTTAAGAGACGCACAAGAAGCACTGCAGGGAGTGCGGATACAAACTGGAGCCAGTCTTCCAACAGGGTTTCCCGAAGTGGCTCGTCCCAATCAAGTTCAGTTGTAACAAGGGCAGGAGCACCAATTTTAGGGTAAAGACCACTCACAAGGGTGAGTTCAAACCAGGTCCTTCCCTCAACAGTGGTGACAGCCGTTTCGCCAATTCCCAAAATCTTGCCTGAAAAGTCGTTCACCTTCAGTCCAACCTGTCCCGCTAACCAAGACGACAAAAGGCAACCCTGGTCTCCCGTGTCCAAAATGGCACGGACCACAATCGAGTCACCCAAGGGTCCCCAGACCTTGACCGAGGCCGTTGACAACAAAACCTTCCTGATCGGGGGGGGGGGGGGGGGGGTCCTTTAGCGGGGCAGGCGCCAATTTCTTAGTGATGCCTGGGCGGCGGAGGGCGCGACTCCAACCGGGGACGTTCCGCCAACGGAGGGGAGAGGTAACGGTGCCGATCCGGCCACTGCTGCCAACGCGCGTTCGCCCTGACAAGGGGAGACCAAATGGCGCTCGCGGGGCTCCCGTTCAACTTGCGCGGCGAACACGGCGGGTGGAGTGCGGCGAACAGAATTGCGGGCCTCAGCCCGGTGCTCGTCTCCGGGGTACCCCCCCTGCGCGAACCCTCCTCAGAAGATGGTCTGCTGGAGCGGTTCGCGTTGGCGCACAAAATCTCCAAGTGGGACCCTTTACAAATTCTACACGGGCGGGGGTTGGGGCAGTCCCGATGGAAGTGGGCCCCCAAACACGAGAAGCACAAACGGCGTGCGTTGACAATGCGGCGGCGGGCACTTACGTGCAAATTCAACAAGGCCGGGCAACGCGCCATGACATGCCCCGTTGCCTTACAAAAGTCACAATGATGAGGACTCCGGGCGCCAGCAAAACGGGGGGCGGGGCGAACATCAACAGGCCCCCTAGCCCGAGGACTCCGGGCACCAGCAAAACGGGGGGCGGGGCGAACATCAACAGGCCCCCGAGCCCTAGTCCGTCCCTGGTCTCTAGGCCGAGAAGGTAGTAGGGGTGACCCCGTGGCGCCACGAGTGTTATCCAAGAGCCGACACTCGTCTTCCAAAAATTTGAGGAGGTCGTCAAAGGGGGGAAGATGGGTGGCACTATCCCCACCATACTTCTGCTCATAACGTGACCTCAACTCCGCGGGGAGCAACTGCAGCACTATGTGCACCAACAAGTAGGACCAATGTTCTACCGGTAACTCCAAGCGTCTCAAGGCGTTGGTCGCTGAGACCAACGGGTTCATTAAGTCAGTGCGCAACGTCGACATGCTGGCAATGGCCGGTAGTCCCAAAATCTGGCCGATGTGCACATCAGCCAGGCAGTGCTTGTTCTGATACCGTCGGGAGAGAAGCTCCAGAGCGGTCGGGTAGGAGGTATCCGTCACCGGCAAGTGCTGCACCAAGGCTATGGCTTCGCCCTCCAGGACAGACAATAAATAGGCCAGCTTCTGGGCAGGTCCGAGGTCCGAGCGTGCATCGACAAGACTCTCAAAGAGATTTAGGAAGCCCAGCCAGTGGTCCAAGCGACCGTCAAAATGTGGCAGCTCCAGGGTGGGCAGCCTACCCAATAGTCCAGGGCCTGCAACAACCACCCGGCAAAAAAGGCACCCGGCTCTTCAAAATTTTCCGGGCTCGTAGACTTATGACATCCCCCAGGTGGACAATCTGGTCATAGTCACCCAAAATCTTATCGCGGGCTGCCTGGTCCACCACCCCCAAATCCACGTCCATGATGAACTCGCAGAAGCGTGTGAGCGCAGCATCAGCTGCCTTGATCCTCTCATTCAAGCACCCGTACCGAGCAAGGGTGAGCTCTTCCAATTCCAAACGCTCAACCGCTGCTGCTGCCGATGTGAACCATCTCAACTGTGAGGCCAATCCGGCAGCAGATTCCCTGACTGCCTTTAATGAGGCCATTGCAACAATCAAATATTAATACCAATCGGTTAAAATTCACTAACTAAACAAACAATGACTTGTTAGCCAACCGAGCAATCTCAACAAAATAAAACTTAAATTCAATTTATTTCAGGTCCAAATCCGACCCTGTACTTATTCCAAGTATGACTCTAGCTTGCTAAGGATGGCTAGTTACAGAAAAAATAACAATTCAATGCATATATTGTGCTGGATCAACACCAATTAAACAGAACAATTGAATGTACAATACCGTGCCGGACAACCACCAACGCACAGTCCAATAAATACTATAAGCAATAAACAATACACACAATTCAAGTCTTGTTATATTAGGCTATGTTAACAAATGTGTGATTATTACTCGGATAAACTTTTAAACAAATTCAACAACCAATATACCAAACAACTTTTACAACAAATATACCAAATTATGTACCAAAATACAACCTAATAAATCCTAATTTCACAAATAAATCCCACTCGTCAATACAACAACAGGGGCTACAGTACAAATTTTTGAGAGCCCGGCTGACAAGACAATATATTCAAACTTATTAAGTTATAAGTTATGTTAAGTAATTAAACTAAAGTTATTTTCGACAATGTTCAAAACTTCCAATTTACTTAGTGGATTTTATAAACCACGCTCTGCTTACCAAATTGTTCAGTACCAAGCCAGCGCAACGATAACTGGTATGCTGAACTGTCCACGGTACGTGGAGCTTTGACCGTTGCTTGCAAACACAATATGGGCTCTTGGGCCCTACCAATACATCTATACTTATAATAAATCTGTAGAGAGGTCAATTCTGTACATGAAATATATTTCCAAAATAACTATCAGGGGGTGATTAAGGATCGATACTCATGCCAAAAATGCAATCAGTTAAATTTTTGTCTGTCTGTCTGTCTGTCTGTCTGTCTGTCTGTCTGTCTGTATAACCGTTATAGAAACAAAAACTACTCAACGGATTTTAACGAAACTTGGTACAATTATTTTTCATACTCCTGAGCGGGTTATAGTATACTTCTCATCACGCTACAATCAATAGGAGCAGAGCAGTGAAGGGAAATGTTGGGAAAACGGGAGAAGTTACTCCATTTTTTAAGCTTCCGTCGCGTGTGCAACCTTAATGGTTAAAGCTACACAAATCATTTCATGGCGGAAATGTTCTCCTTAAAATTAATTAAAAAATATCCCACGACAGCATGTCTAACTTTTATGGTTAACTCACAATAACACGTGTAACTCCCGATAGCTTAGCAGTTCGAAGCTTTCTGATTATAATATTTGTCTACTCTTACGTTTATAACACTCTCAGTTAATTGAAAAAGTTAACATTATTAACTATTCCATAAAAAAATTGGCCAAGTGCGAGTCAGATTCGCCCATGAAGGGTTCCGTAGTAACTATAATATAATATGCAAATTTATTTGACGAAAAAAAAGCCTTACAAATTTCTTAAAACTAGCTTATTTACATTTTTTACACCTGCGCCAAATAAATTTGTTTTGAAAAATTAACCTTACAAATTTCTTAAAACTGGCTTTTTTACATTTTTTACAACTGCGCCGAATAAATTTGTTTTTCATAGTGTTTGTATGAATTACAAAGTTATATTTGCGGTTTTAGAAAATATGCTGTATCTCAAAAACTGCTGAACTGATTTCGTTCAAACTAATTTTGGTTGAAATTTTATATTAAGATCTACAGACATATATTTTTTTTAGATTTTTCACTCCATTATTATAGAAGTTAGAGGTTGTGTCCGCCACACACACATTTTACCACTTTGGAAGCTTATATCTTTTAAACGATTTACTTTATGGAAAAGTGGTTTTAGAAACCCTGATGTCGTTTTTAAAGAACTGTCTATAGATACCACACATGCATCGATTTCATGAAAAAAAATATTTTCAGGTTTAGTTCCATGTATGGGGAGCCCCCCTTTATTTTAAATATTTTTTAATTTTTTTCTCAAAATCTGAAAGCGGTTCACAGAATACATCTACCTATCAAGTTTCACATGTATAGTCCTAATAGTTTCGGAATAAAATTGCTGTGACAGACGGACGGACGGACAGACAAACAGACAGACAGACAGACGGACAGACATGTCGAAACTATAAAGATTCCGTTTTTTGCTATTCGGCTACGAAACCGTAAAAAGAATCATATAAATCGGTATAGAAACACCAAAGTTATACATGAAATACGCTTATAATAATAAGCCATCGCGCGTGAATACTGAATCATGCTATATATTTTTGAGAATCGGTCGCCGCGCTCGACGCGTCTCGCGGTCGAAGCGTTCTCTAGGTACTTAAGCCTCATGTGAACGTGATCTAAACAATACGCTGACGGAGTCGCGGGCACAGCTATATTGTATCATTACGCTAAGGCCAATAGGAGCGGAGCGCCAATGAAGAATGCTTCAAAATCGGGGTTAAATTTAACGTTAGCCCAAAGTAACTATTCCACGCGGACGAAGTCGCGGGCAAAAGCTAGTAATACTAATAAATATGTACACTTATAGCCTAGACTTACCTGAGCTGTAGACGCCAAGCGAGGATCTGTTCTGATCACGTCCGTGTGTGTGTATGTGAGTATATTTGAAAGTGTAATGTGAGCAAGTGTGGATGGACGAAGGTTCTCCAATATGCAGGTCCTCCCAATGCGGTCCGTCAGCAATCACAGCACAATTACGTTTAGCCAATCTCGCGTTTCAGACAGGCTGACGACATTCGGCGTGGTAGTTCAAAATATCCCAGGTTTCCACTCAATTCGGGATTCTAGAGTTCAATTAGTCACTGATCACGATTAATCTATCTTTAACTGCGCAGATTCAACTCGATTTTCCACAAAACCAATAAATCAATCTCAACAAGCAGGCAGTTAGTTTTACAAGGAACGGAAAACGTCAAAAAGAAAAAAGTTATAGACAATAGAATAATGTTGCCAACCAAAAAGGTGCGGTCCATTTCACGTTGGACGAAACAATAAGTATTTCGTTGATTGCGATTAGATTACTTGAATATGGATGTTAAGCACTTTATGCTCGTCACAATGCATATAGTGAAGTAGAGCTGATGGTGATGTACCAGGAGAACTCCTCAAAAATTAACGGCTCTGCACCGGGAAAAGCAATGTTTTTTAAAAGGTGATAAGTAGTTGACATTTTGGCTTTTGTAACTAGATAAATTACAAACCGACCCACTAAAAAGCGTGAAAAAAACTTTTTAGCAAAAAATACAACCGACTTCCATATAAAAACACTACAAAGGCAAACATAACTTTAATTTCGGAAGGCGGTGTCTTTGGTTTTGTATATATTTTCGTTTTTGACACCGCCTTCCGAACTTAAAGTTATTTTTGCCTTTGTAGTGTTTTTATATGGAAGTCGGTTCTATTTTTTGCTAAAATTTTTTTTTTTATATTAAGCAACCGTTTAAGACGTATAACGTTTCAAAACAGATTTAGAGGGCTATAGGCGTGCGCGGTTATTTTTTTTTTCTAACCCGTTGATTGGGACATCAAACTAAAGAGCTCCACGAGGGAATCACAAATATATGTGACTTATATGTTTTAATTTAGCTAGAAAACATAAAATAGTTAATTAATATAGTAAGTCCAATAGCGCTTGTACTAGTCATATCGAAGATATTCGAGAAAGTGATCCATGATAGTATTTATAGTTACTTTGAGAAAAACAATTTATTTTGTGATGAACAGATTGGCTTCCGTAAAAATCAAATCAATTAATATGGCAGTATACAATTTTCTTCATAACATATTAACTCAAATGGATAGAGGTGACCAAACGTGTGCACTTTTTATGGACCTCACAAAGGCTTTGGATTATGTGGATCATAAAATACTGTTATATAAATTATAGGCTTATGGTGTCATTTATGACCTTATTAAATCTGACTTGAGTAATAGGACGCAAATAACACAAATACATGGAAAAAAAAAATTAAATCATTCATCATCATATAGAAAAGTTATATCTGGCGTTCCACAGGGAAGTATACTGGGTCCACTTCGTTTTATCATTTACATCAATGATCTTCCAAAAGCCACCAAATACAACACAATTCTATTCGCCGATGATAGCACAGTAGATAATAAATCACACATGGAACCTGAGATAAATATGACTTTAGATAGCATTATAAATTGGTTGACATTAAATAGTTTTCACATTAATCTCGACAAAACAAATTTCATGGCATTCAGAAGTAGAGTAAGTAAAATAGCAAAACTGAACATAAATTACCCAAATAATAAAATCCAGGAAGTAGATGTTATAAGATTTCTAGGTATAAAAATAGATAATCATTTAAATTTTAAAGAATACATTCATACATTATGTACTAGATTGAATACTTTTTCTTATGCATTGTTTAAACTTAAAGCTTTCTGCCCATTATCCCGTAACATACCATGACCGTGCTAGGAACGTATCCGGCACGGAAAGCAATCCCATACGCTCTATTTCGCCCACTGAAGCGGGCCGAAAGCGTTCTGAACCCGTTTACAACCCGTATGTAACCCGTATTTAATCTGTATGATGCCCGTATGTAACACGGCAGGAATCCTTTCAATACACTCGTAAAGCATCGGTTCATTCTCGTACAAATATCAGTGTTGCGTAGACGCGTTAAAGTGGTGAAATATTGAAATAGTTATGGCTATAAGGAAACTAACGACTGAACAACTGGCAATGATTGCTATCATTTTGGATGAAGAGGAAGAGGAATGCCCAAAAAACACTCGACGCTACTGGATTCACAATTCTATAAAAAACGCAAAACGGAAGGAGAATATTGGACATTATTCAGGCACTTAGTTGATGACGAAGAAAAGTTTTTTCAGTACTTCCGAATGTGTACATTCAAATTTAACGAATTGCTGAAAAAAATTGAAAATGACATTGTAAAACTGCTGCTACAACGCATTTAAAACGGGTTTGTAACGGTCATACTCCCCGCTCAGTCACCGTTTAGCCGCCTGCGCGCAGCGGTCTGGCAACGTCGCGTGCCATGCACGTAGCGTGTCCGCACCGGCAAAATATTCCCTCCGACGAATAGTTGACGGCCCGTGCATGGCACGCTACGGGTCGGCCGGTGACGGAACGGTCTCGTGGGCATAGTCTCATACTTCTCAATACAAAGAATAGTTTATTGTCTGAAACGGTCCTAGTACGGTCATGGTATGCTACGGGATAGTGGGCAGACACCTTAAGGCGACATTATACGGCAGCGACCTTGAGCGACTGGGGAGAAGCTCGCGTCACTCCCCGCGACCGCGCAATGCACCCCCGCAACGCAAGCTCGAAATTTCGTAAGGTAACCATACGTTTCAAATAGTAAAGACTGTACTGCCTGATTTATTATCACCATCCAAATTTTTTCTGGACTTTAATTGTCTGGTCATTGAAAACTACTATGTGTATTTAGACAAGTAAATCTATCTATCTATATATATAAAAATGACTATGTGGCTACGCAACTTAGACTCATTTGATACTCGTAAATAATTAAGTTTTAATAACATTGAAATCGGAATATTGAAATAAGTATGAATTTACTTGTCAGCAATCATGTCCTCATTTTCGACATGCTGAGTTGAGTTTTTCCCTTTTGTATGCAGCCAGAGCTGAATTATTTTTTTAAGAGTTTATAGGCTTGCGTTTGACCATAATCTAACCTGATGTTAAGCGATGATGTGGTCGAAGATGAAGCACGCTTGCCTAGAAGTAATCTATTCACTCTTGACTTAAAGACATCCAGGTTATAACTATCAGGAAACAGACTCCAGCAGGGAATTCTACTCCTTAGCCGTACCCATAATTAAAGTAATCTCAAAACGTTTCATGCGTATGTGTGGGATGTCCACCATGTAACGATGGCGCATCACCGTTTGTCTTGTAGTCCTATGATGGAACGGGCTTGGTGGAATAAGACTGCAATTCCATCGCACACTCCCCGAAATGTAACCGATAGAAAACTGATAGGCTTGCAACACGTCGCCGATGCTCTAGGCTCTGGACCTTTGTCTCGACCAGTTTCTCGTTGCCGATGAGCCTTTTGGCCCGTTTCTCTATAGACTCAAGTGCATTAAGCTGGTATTTGGCAGATCCGTCCCAGAGATGAGAGCAGCACTCCATACACGACCGAACTTGCGCTTGATAGAGGTTGAGCAGCTGTTCCGGTGTGAAGTACCGTCTCACTTTTGAAATGAAATGAAATTAAATATTTATTTTGTAAATTGGTTATAAATAACACTTTTACACGTCATGTTTTTTTGCGTGTTTAGTTTAGCTAGATGAGGCCGGTATTTCTTAACTGACTACTCTGAGAAGAAACACCGAAACAAAATCAGAGGTCAAAGTCTCTTTTAAAGTCCAGACAATTTGTATTTGTATATGAGAAGCATGTAAGGTATTTAGGTAGGTATTTTTTTGAGGAAATAACCAAGCAAATTTGAGCGGACCTGTCCAGTCAGTGCAAGCATTTGTCAGTTATCGTGTAGCTCAACTTAGAATTTAAGGAGCTCAACAATTTGACGAACAATACCAAAGTAAGGCCATTTGGGTAGGCCACACAAGTACTCAAACTGCTTGACATCATTAAAGAAATTATAGTGAAAGTAAAAACTACGAAGATAGAATAACCTACATTGTCCTCACAAGTACAATAATGAAATAATTATATTTATATACAACGTGTAATTTAAAGGGTATATACATACCAAGTGCATGGCTTCTTTGGATGATAACAAACGATATGGCAAGGGTTTAGTAATCCTAAGTCTACGTGTGTAGAACTTATAATAACTTATAAATTACAATACACTGATACCAGAGACCAAATTTTTCAAATTAAGAAGAACGAAAAGAATTATCGTGTTATTGGCAAGTGACGTGGAAAGTTATTGACCCTCGTAGTGCTGTGACACGTTTTTTATGATTGGTATTCAAGAAATATATGAAACCAATAATTTGGTATCAATTCTTTGAGTCAGTTATTTTGTGCTGAAACTGTGCATAGAGACTCCATACCAGATGTTGTCTTCAGCCCTTTTGGATAGATATGGGGTTTCCGTTACACGTTGTACATAAAAAAAAACAATAAATAAAAACAAAATTAATAGGTATATACAATACTTTTTTTTTTCTCTTTATTGATTATAAGGATATACAATACTTGAGAACGCAAATATTCTAATCAATCAAAAATAAATCATCAATCAAAATTTTAAAACTAAATAGAAAAGACACACGTATATCACTGGAGCATCTCATTCCCAGGCCTTCTTGTCCTCAATATAATCTGTAACTGTGTAAAAAGCTTTCTGGCATAGCTTACGTTTTATAAATAATTTGAATTTATTAATACTTAGTTCTTGAATATGGCTAGGAATTTTATTATAAAAACGTATACATTGGCATCTAAACGATCCACCAATCTTTTTTCCTTGTTTTAGGAATGACATATGTGTCTTTGTTCCTTGTATTTACTCTATGAATATCACTGTATTTTTTAAAAAAGATTAATATTTTTGTGTGCATACAAGAGATTCTCATAAAATATATACTGAGATTAATATTCATAGTCAGAGTCGTTCAGAGTCATAATATTAATCTCTTTAAATTTGTCTCTTAAGGAGTGCTTAGGACTTAATTTATAAATTGCACGAATGGCCCATTTTTGTAATACAAATATTGTATGAATGTCGGCGGCGTTTCCCCAAAGTATAATGCCGTATGAGATCACTCTGTGAAAGTAACTAAAGTAGACTAAACGTGCTGTTTCGATATCAGTTAATCCACGTATTTTTCTAACGGCATATTCTGCAGAACTTGGCTATTTTGACAATTTATATGGGGGCCCCACTGAAGCTTCGCACCCAAATTTATGCCCAAGAAAACTGTGGTATCTTCGGGTTTCAATATTTCGCCCTTTATTGATACACTTGTATTCACTTGTCTATAATGAGGTAACGGAAATTTTAGGCATTTGGTTTTTTTCTCACTAACAAGAAGATTATTAACATTAAACCAGCTAACTACAGTTGCAAGGGCACTGTTTACTTCTTCAGTAATCTGCTGTTAACTTTGATTTTAAATAAAAGATTATTGATACACTTGTATAACATGAAGTAACGTAAATTTTAGGCATTTGGTATTTTTCTCATTAACAAGAAGATTATTAACATTAAACCAGCTAACTACAGTTGCAAGGGCACTGTTTACTTCTTCAGTAACCTGCTGTTAACTTTGATTTTAAATAAAAGATAAGTATCGTCAGCGAATAACACTATGTCATGATTTTTGATCAGGTACGGTAAATCATTTATATAAATAAGAAACAAAAAGGGACCTAAAATTGAGCCTTGGGGACGCCCATCTTGACGTCACAGATCCCGGCGATCTTTTGCCGTTCAAGTCGACTCTCTGAATCCTTTCACTCAAGTATGAGGTCTGAAGATTCAGAGAGGCGCCCCGGAATCCGTAGTGATGCAGTTTCCTGATTAATGTCTCATGGGGAACACAGTCAAATACCTTTGAAAAATCGCAAAAAATGCCCAACACTTACCAACACTTATCTTCCCATGCATTATAAATGTGTCCTAAAAAATCAACACCGGCCATCAGTTGTTGAACGTCCCTTTGTAAAACCAAATTGTTTATTATGTAGCAATTTGTGTTTATTAAAATATCTTTGCATCTGCATTAAAATAATTTTCTCAAAAATTTTACTGAAAGTGGGCAATACAGAAATAGGTCTATAATTAGTAGGGTCAGATGTACTAACTGATTTAAATAGTGGGATTATTTTACTATATTTCATTAAATCAGGAATCTCACCGCAATCAATACAATGATTAAATATAACAGCTAATGTAGGAGCTATAATGTGTATAATGGACTTAACATGAACAGAATTACCCCACAGATCTGCAGCCTTTTTAACATTCAAAGAATTAAAAGTTTTGATGATGTCATTAGAAGTAACATATTGGAATTTAAACTCTGAACTACAAACTGGAACACTTTTTTTAAGTAATGTGTCTGCAGCAATGGCAGATGATTTTAGCGACTTGATTGTCGATACGGGTATAACAGTGAAAAAATTTTCAAATTCTGTGGCGACTTGTGAATCTAATGTTATTATATTATCATCAATGGTTAGGGTGTAATTACTAGGATTCCCAACTTTTTGGCAGCCAATTGAGCCTTAGCCTCGATAAACGGACCAAAATTAAGGGTGGATGTCAACGTAACCTCAAGAAGTTCGATGCGATCTATATAATATAAAGCGAGTTATATAATATAAATTAAATTTAGGTAAGTATAGGCACGGGCGCGAAAGTAGGATTGACCATATGGGCGAAAGTTGGAATATTGGAGAGTTGTGCGTAAACAAAACATTAGATCTCCGCATTCAAGGTCATGGTACTTTCGTACCATAGCTAGCTATAAGTACCTACAACTATGTCAAAAACCGCACTCAAGTATTTTTAAACTAATCTGGACTGTCCTTACTACGCTGTAGTATGGTTACATTATAGTTAAATACTCACCTCGTACTCACCACTAAAAAACACTATTATTTCAATGAAATAAAAAATTACTAAACATTAGATCTCCGCATTCAAGGTCATGCTACATAAGTACCTACCCTAGACCTATACCTACAACTCGTGCCAATATCAGCTCTCAAGTATTTTTTGATACTCTAATCCGGCCTGTCCTTAGTACCTACGCTGTAGTATGGTGCTATTACATTGCAATATTTACCTCGTCTCTGCATTTTCGCGGCGAGAATCTAAGTTATTTGATATACTCCAAAAAAAAAAAACATAATTTGAATAAAATAAAAATAATTTTAAGTAAGTACCTACTAAATATTAGATCTCCGCATTCAAGGTCATGCTACTTACGTATCAAGAGCTATACCTACAACTATTCCAATATCAGCAACACTCAAGTATTTTTTGAAACTCTAATCGAACTGTCCTTACTACGCTCCAATATGGTTACCTACTCGTAAATTACATTTCAATACTCACCCTGTCTCTACATTTTTGACTCAAGAATCTTTACTATTTGGTGTTCTCCTAAAAGGAAATAACATAATTATTTCAATAAAATAAAAGTTTGTTTACTACATTTAAATCACATTTATTTTATTCCAATATGCTAATTTAAACTATTGATAGAGATTATATAAATAATCTTCTTCTTTTCGTGTGGGTAGTAATGTCTAATGACCCCATACACCCTAGTGTCAGAGTTTCTAGACTGCCTCAAGAGCCTCTGACGTGGTCTATTCTGACGACCGCCATTTGGCGACCGGGACTACCGGCTTATATGTGTCTTCCGAAGCACGGAACCATCTTTTTATCAGACAATCAGGTGATTCAGGCCTGCAATGTCCTAGCCAAAGTGGAAACAAATTTACAAAGTATGCGTCCCGCGGGAATCGAACCCACGACCACACACAAGTTAAACCCCTAAACCACTCGACCATGGCGGCAGTAAATTATATAAATAATTAATATTCGTTATTTCATTAATCTATTTTAACATTGCGTTTCTTTTTTAGTGTTTTGGGTTTACCAACCATTTTGGCGTTAAACTTCTATGCGAATAAAATCATGTTGTATTTTTTTGCGCGGAGCGTTAGCGTCTACTCGTGACAGTGGTCAGCGATGCACTGCCGCCCGTCGCCCGCAAGAGCCCCCGATTCATTGCGCACCTAGATTATTCGAATAATAATACACCATGACTTTACCAAACACAGTATGAAGAAAAGCCGTATACTAAAAGATTGGCAATTAAATTATCTTTTAGACTGTGAAAGTTTCATAAAAATACACCCAATGGTTGTTGCCTGATCTTCGCTTTTATGCCCGCGTTAGACGTACTTTTAAAAATAAATTACACAATGTTTTACAAAAAAATATTTAAATATTCATATATCAAATTATTAAGAAAATAGTCTAGTTTATCATTATTTTTTTTCAAAGCATACCAACTAGCCGTTTAGACGTGATCATGGATTAAAAATCATCGAAAATCGAATATCTGCCCCTTAAGCAAACAGTACTCCTACAGTCCTTACAGCCTACATCGGCTATGTTGCACCTATTCTAAAGTATTGTGTTATTTTTGGAGCAATTCTACTAACAAAGAAGCTTTATTTAAAGCCCAGAAGAAATATGTTAAGAGCCATAATAGCTAGTATAAAAGTAACTGACAGCGGTAAACCATTTTTTGTAAAATTTAATATTCTTACGTTACCATGTATATACAACATGTATCTTAATTAACGCACACCGTCAAACACCCCAATTAGAAAATTATGTTATTATAATACATACTCTGAATTTTTTATTTTACTTGTTTAAACAGTTTTTTTTAAGACTTTAACTTCCTTTAAATGAGTTTCATTTTTCTGTAGTGTGTACTGAATGACGGAATTTATATAAATCTGCATTTAAAAAGTTACTACTTTAATTCACGGTCAATAGTTAGTTTGTTTTTACTATACAGCGAAAGTGTAATTTGTAATTTAGGTAAAAATTGCTTTAGGATAAAAACTATCGATATTAAAAACGACAATAATCGATTCAGTAAAATCTCTTTAATAAGCTACACAGCAAATGATACAAATTCAACACAATTATGTTTCCCAAGGAATAAAACAACGCTATTAAATAAAAGTATTTTATGTATGGCTCCACAAATATATAACCATTTGCCTAAATCATTTCTGGAGATAAATGATATTAATATATTTAAAAACAATGTTAAAACACTGTTCCGAATATTTACCGGACAAACTTACTTAATGATACTCAATGCGATATTTTAAATAACGTATTTCTTTATTTTTATTTTTTATTGTTAAATTAAGATATGTGTATTTTGTATATTTGCATGCCTTATGGTAGGTTATGGCTAATGGACACTATTGTTGACCTTTTCGCTTGTACCCTTATTCGAAAATAAATAAATGATAATGATTATAAGTATTTCAATTAAAATAACTAGAAAAAAAAACTTTTTAGCAAAAACAGAACCGACATCCATATAAAAACACTACAAAGGCAAAAATAACTTTAATTTCGGAAGGCGGTGTCAAAAACGAAAATACATACAAAACTAAAGACACCGCCTTCCGAAATTAAAGTTATTTTTGCCTTTGCAGTGTTTTTATATGGTAGTCGGTTCTAAAAAGTTAAAACTAAAAAGTTTTTTTTCACGCTTGTTAGTGGGTCGGTTTGTAATTTATCTAGTTACAAAAGCCAAAATGTCAACTTCTTATCACCTTTTACGAAATATTGCTTTTCCCGGTGCAGAGCCGTTAATTTTTGAGGAGTTCTCCTGGTACATCACCATCAGCTCTACTTCACCATATGCATTGTGACGAGCATAAAGTGCTTAACATCCATATTCAAGTAATCTAATCGCAATCAACGAAATACTTATTATTGAGTAGTTTCGGTGGCCATCTGGGGTCTTCATCATCAGTTCCACTTCCTCAAATGGTGCTTTTCAAGAGCAACTGCACAAGGTACTATGAGAAATACCCAAAACGCTATAGGTGTGCCTATAATATTTAAAGAGTTCCCTCGATTTCTCCATGATCCCATCATCAGATCCAAACGTGACGACAATGGGACCAACTATACCCTTTCAAACAAAAAAAGAATTTTTGAAATCGGTCCAGCCATCTCCGAGTTATGAGGTAACATACATAAAAAAAAAAAAAAAAAAGTTCAATACGAATTGTAAACCTCCTTTTTTGAAGTCGGTTAAAAAGTAATTTCAAAGATCTAAAAAAGTGACAAGCACATCTTTCCACATTAAGAACCGAATTTTCTGCTAAAGTTACAAATGTACCTATATATTTTATTTTTAGACTTCGTCAACGACCCATTAAGCTTGCGAAGTATAGCAGATTTCTGGAGAGGATACCTGTCCCAGAGGATGTCACTCGCGTGCTACGAAGAGAAGAATGGCAAGAGCAAACTGGTTGCGTTGAACGTGTGCCTAGTCATTTGTGAAGGAGAAGACGCTAATGACGTGGTAAGCATGTATCTAACTTGCTCATTAAACTTGCTCATTCTTTAATTATTAAGCAACATTGACGGGGCTCGACAGGGACATTGCCAGCCGAGGTTGCGGGAATGTTCTAACGAGATACCGCGGCTCTGGAACATAAGCGCAGGTGAAGGAATTGGTTGGGTTTTTAGTCAGTAGAAGTCTGACACTCCCTTCTGCTCCACTCAGAGCAGGACAGTCAATGATTTTCCCAACCGGAAAAAAAGGTCTATAACCAGTGGATTTTATCAATCACTACTTTCCGACTAACTACTTAGGTACTATATTATAAACACGAAAGTAACTCTGTCTGTCTGTCTGTCTGTTTTGTTGACATTTGGTACAAAGATAGAGTTGAGCTTGGTAAAGGACCTAGGCTACTTTTTGACTTAGAAAACATCGTATGCCCGCGGGATAATTTCGTGTAGTCCACATGGGTGAAGCCGCGGGCGGAAGGCTAGTTTATTATTATAGTACACCTTTTTAGGGTTCCGTAGCCGAATGGCAAAAAACGGAACCCTTATAGTTTCGATATGTCTGTCCGTCTGTCTGTCTGTCTGTCCGTCCGTCCGTATGTCACAGCCATTTTATTCCGAAACTGTTAGGATTATACACGTGAAACTTGGTAGGTAGATGTATTCTGTGAACCGCTTTCCCATTTTATGAAAAAAAAATGAAAAATATTTAAAATAGAAGGGGCTCCCCATACATGGAACTGAAACTGAAAATTTTTTTTTTCATGAAACCTATGCGTGTGTAGTATCTATAGACAGGTCTTTAAAAATAACATTGAGGTTTCTAAAACCACATTTTCATAAAGTTAATCGTTTAAAAGATATACGCTTCTAAATTGGTAAAATGTGTCCCCCCCCCCTCTAACTTCTATAATTATGGAGTGAAAAATCTAAAAAAAAATATATGCTGTAGATCTTAATGTAAACTTTCAACCAAAATTGGTTTGAACGAGATCGAGTCAGCAGTTTTTGAGATACAGTATATTTTCTAAAACCGCAAATATAACTTTGTAATTCATACAAATACTATGACAAACAAAGTTATTTGGCGTAGTTGTAAAAATTGTAAATAAGCTAGTTTTAAGAAATTTGTAAGGTTTTTTGTTTTTTTTTTTTTTCAAATAAATATATTAAGTATATTATATTTATTATAGTTACTACGGAACCCTTCATGGGGGAGTCCGACTCGCACTTGGCCAATTTTTTTTCTATTAGCTAAGCGTGCTTCATCTTCGACTACATCATCATTTAACATACATACTGCACCTCCCACACTATCTCTTCACCACTCATGGTTGACTGGTAGAGAATGCCTACGGCATTAAGTCCGCCTTTGTACCTATGTGCATAAAGTGTAAATAAATAAATAAACGCGAGCCTATTATCAATAAAAAAAAGTAAATCATCTATATGTCAGTTTTTTTTTTCCTTTTCTTAAAATAAACAGTTAGAACTGCATGTTTTTCATCTATTGAAAATTTTAAACACAATATGTCAAACTTTATTAAAATCGGTTACGTCGTTTAGGCATGAAAGTGTACAGACAGACAGAAATACAGATTTACTTTCGCATTTATAATAATATATACAGCCGAAGCAGCCGTGTACGACAACGTCAAATCTCAAGTAATAACGGGAGAAATGACGGGGTCATATATGGCAGCTTACAGCGCGAAGAGTGGATTTGTGGCCCTGGACGAGCAGAAGACGGAGCACTCAGGCAAACCAAAATTTACAGCACCGGACGATGACCCTATATTGGTTACCGCCAAATGCACCAAAATCATGTTGGACGACAAGATCCTCGGAATGGCTCAGTCCATTCTAGAGACTTCCAACATGCAGGAGGTGATGGAGGGGGTGGGATAAGGTGGGTAAATGGGGATCCGGGGTGTGGTAAGACAACCTGGGTGGTAAAACACTTCGATGGGGAGAAAGACGTTGTAGCCACCACGACAACCGAAGCAGCCAAAGATCTCAGAGAGAAGCTGGCGCACTACTTAGGAGATCGTGTAAAGACAAAAGTGCGCACTATGGCCTCAATATTAGTAAATGGATTCAAAAAGCAAGACTCGTGCTACCGCCTCACGGTTTACGAAGCGCTGATGAACCATTTTGGGGCCATAGTCATGGCTGTTAAGTTGTCAGGGGCCAGCGAAGTTGTCCTCATCGGAGACATAAACCAGCTCCCATTCCATCCCTGGACAGAGAGAACCTGTTTGAATTAAGGTATACCCGTCCAGGTCTGGTGGCTGGAGTCACCCAGGAACTGTTGTGCACACACCGGAGCCCCATGGACGTGGCGTATGTACTGAGCGATATACACTCCGGTATATACTCCTCTCAGTCGAAGCTGTCGCGGGTCCACTCCCTGAGATCGGAACGCTTCACGGGTGCGCAAATACCGAAGACCGCCAAAAACACCCTATTCCTGGTTCATACGCAAGGAGAAAAGTCTTCTCTCATTAACCAGGGATACGGGTCGGGCGAAGGGTCGCGCACCCTAACCATCCATGAAGCGCAGGGGTTGACCTACGACAGTGTTATCATCATCAACACCAAGTCCAGGAGACTAGAAATCCACGACAGCATCTCCCACGTGGTGGTTGCAGTCTCGAGACACAGAAGCAGCTGCGTCTATTACACCGACGACGCCGGCGACACCACGGGCCGTTTCGCTAGGAGAGCGATGGATGCGCCAACTAAAAAGGTCGTCGACTACAACCTAAAGACGGCCATGCAGCACCGAGACGCGGCTGTCGTGGAAAATCTGGTCAAAATTGCCAAATCCCTGGTCATCAAACCGAACATCCAAAGACCATAACCAAGTCCAACCCAATATTCCCATATCCCAATAATCAAAAAATCCATAAAATATCCCACAAAATCCCCATCAAAAATGTTGTAATAAAATGTTGTAATAAAAATATGTGTAAATCAAATTAATAATTCTTGTCTTCTAAAATGTTGTACAATAATATGAAGTTATTGTGTGTGTAATAATAATTAAACAAATGGCGGCGTAGTCCGACTTACCTAAGTAAGGCGGACTGCGCCGCCATGAAAGTATAAAGTATTAAGAAATAAGTCATTATCATAAAGTTTTTGTCTTTGTCATAAATCGTAGTAATTGTATTAAGAAATATCTCGTCAAAATTTTGTCATCATCATAAATTATAAGAAATTGAACTAAGTAACAGTAAGAAAATTGTACCAATAAAAATATAAGACCAGATAAAAAAAAGATGGACTCACGTAGTATTAAGTAATAAATAATAAGTAACTTCTACAGCTTCACCGTCCGAGGAGGAGCACAATACTGTAAAATGTAAAATTTTTATAATACATATTTTTCTCAAAAAAAGGCGCGGACCTCAAGGTCCGCGGTGTTTAAACTCATTTAAAAAAATAAAAAATTATATATACAAGTAGAGAAGAAGGGCGTTCTAGTTACCTAGGGGTCTTGAAGTCAAGAATGAATGGGTTACCTCTAGACAAGCGTGCTTCATCTTCGACCAAATACATCATCGCTTATTTACTCAATTTCTACTTTATCAGATCGAAGGTGAAAGTTGGAAGAACGTGTATGGAGCTTTGAAAGTCGCCGATGAAAAAGTGGACGCCTTCAAATACTTGGGACTGGACATGATACTGTATGCACTTGGTCTGGTCGTGACCAGAGAGTACCGGGGAGCGAGGCTTGGAGCTAGGATACTGACAGCGAGGTAAGCGATCGTCTTTTTTTAAAGATTATTTGCAATGTGGGTAGAATTCACATTGTCAGGAGATTGTTCCATTAGTAACAGGAGCGACTGCTGGAGACGTGGTATCCTGGTTTGATATACGGGCCGGGCAGTGTTACGTTCATACATAACACTGCCCATCCCGTATAAACATACGGTCTTATCGGGCCCCGTCTTTGGTGCTGACTGTTACTAATGCTGACGACTCTTTGAGGAGCGTGGCCTGGTCCTTACCGGACGGTGGGCTACCCCTGCTCACTGTCCATAGTTATGTATAGCCTCATCTTTGCTCTATTTTCATAGACTTGTCGTGCTTTATTTTTGGCCATTTTACGGGTCCATTATCTTTTAACGTATCTTTATCATGCCTATGTCGATAACATGATCAATAAATCGCTGAACGGTGTTTAAAAGTAACACAACCCAACCAAATATTTGTGCGTAGCAAAATATCACCAAAAGCGCCTTTATCGTAGTATCTAACAGCGGATCGCGAGTCAATTGGATAATGCAGTTTATTATCGTGATGATAGCTCGGCCGCCAACGTATCCTTATCTACAACCAAAATGAAATTGCGGTGCTAATAATACAGTTTTTAATATAAAACCTGTACCATTACCTAACAATTTTTACCTTCTAAATAGGGTGTTTGCCTATTTTTCAAAAATAGTTTAGATTTAATTATTGATCAATTTTAAGCTACAAAAAATGATTATCGTAAAAAATAACTGGGTAACATGGGTGAAACTTCAAAATGAAATTCTAATGAAATATTTTCCCGCCCAAAAATCCATCGCTGTCACGAAGTCGCATGACGTCATATTTCTCAAACAACACAGTGTTTTGGAGGTTAGGATTTCTGTCGTCTTTCTTTCATTATGAGTTTAAAATTATATTGCCAATGTTGTGCAGTACCTTTTTGTGAAAATAACACAAAAAGAACACCTCCAAACGTTTTTTTTTTTTTTCAGCATTAAATTAATATCTCGTTGTATGACAAGTCGACACGTTTGATAGCTTTGAGAAAAATGACGTCACACTTCGTGATTGGCGTTTGCGGTCACTTGACACACAGATTAAAAATTATAATTTTTATTTTATGAAAATATAAAAATGTGGAATTATTTTTAAAAATAAAAATGTTGTTTAAATTTCTTGGCATCTAAACTAATTATATGCAAAACATCGTCTTTTTTACTACAGGCAAATACCCTATTGTTTTTCGTTGTAGTCATTAGCGGACTATATTTTTTTTTTACATTTGTGGCACATGTCCAATACACGTTGTCGGTTGGAAAATCATCTAATGACTCCTCCTTTTTTGGGTGAGGTGGAAGGGAGTGTCAGACTTCTACTGACTAAAAATCCACCCTGTTCTTTCACCTGCCCATATGTTCCAGGGCCTCGGTATTTCGTTAGAGCATTCCTTCAACCCCGGTAGGCAATGGCCCTGTCGGGCCCCATCAATGTTACTTAGAGAGTACTCTTTGCCTCACGCGTTCAGCCTCCTCCTTCGCTAGCATGACTGCTTCGCAGAAGAAGGCGATAGCACATGCACACACACCTAAAAAACATTAACGAAAATAATAATATGATAATATAGAAACTTCATATATTTACAAAATAAACATAATATTACCATGGTTTTCACAGTTTCGGTGTTGCCAGGTGTCCCGATTTCAACAGTTTTCTGTAGGTATTTTGGTCGATAATAGTAATAGAATAGAGTCGAATATTTATTTGATTCAACTAAATTACGTTACATAGTTTATGAGATAACATTTCTGTACGTATACAATATGTAAATTAAACTGGTTGAACACTGGTACCCAAACTTGTGTTTTAGGTACCAGAGCTCTCGCAATTTCAGACATCAATTTTTTGCAGGACATCAACTTAAGTCTTATCCTTTTGCGAAGCAGTCATGCTAGCGAAGGAGGAGGCCGAACGCACGAGGGAGAGGCAACTGTCTTCCTCGCGTCCCATCCGCCGCGGGAGACGCCCCGGGCGTCGGGGATCGCGAGCCCATTTCCGGCCACCGTAGGCGCGGGCCTGCGGACGGCGAGCAGGGGTCGCTCACCGTCCGGTAAGAACCAGGCCCGGGTCGGCGCGGCGCACGGTGGGCTGAAAAACGGCTTTCATAGACTTAGGCATTTTATTTTGCAAGTGCCAGTTTTTGTGCCGGATATCACTTCTATTTGTTATAACAATATACAAAAATTACACCAGAATTGATTCTGCACAAAAACGAAGGAATTATAATTTTTTTACGAAAATTTTGTATGGAGCTAGTATGAAAAATCGAAATATCTCTGAAACGGCAGCGATAACCGTAATATCCTTATAGGAGGTTTTAGTACTAATTATTTATGATTTTTTGACATACGTTACATAATGGTTGTAGATGCCTTTTTTTTTTAAAATCGTCAAAATATTTTTATTTATTTTTACATATTAAACGTTCCTTTTAGTGTTTAAGTTGAAGAATTCAGAGCTTTAACAACTCTTAACATAAAATAGCATCACCCCTATAGACCTGAAGGACTAGACAGAGGTGTGTAGTATCTTGTTGATCTTGTAAGATTTCCAACAATACCAAATAGTTGAATATCAGTGTCAAAGTGCCCATGCTGTCGCTTCTTTTAGAAAGATAGGGGAATGAAATTGTTAATTGATCATACCCTAAAAGTATGATTACAACATAACCGGACACATAATAATATCGACACAAAAGGAATTTTAAAACCTTGCATACGTTCAAAATACAAAATAACATATTGTGTAGTCATCTAATGAGTCTGATGACAAGTAATTAAGTAATTAGAATGATGGTTGTAGTCTTCTGATTCTAATGAGCCTATTAAGTGATTAAATGATTTGAAATATCTCGCAACAATACCAACTAAGAACTGCATTCACCTTTTTATAATTAGTGAGCTAATGTGATTTGCTAATGTTGATTAGTTCTACTATGAGTTCTACGAAATGTTTTTGACGATTATAAATTTTTATTATCATATCTTTTATAACTTTAATGAGGGTAGTTAACTAATTATTGACTTTATACAATAAAAGGGCTATAATTTTGTTCCATAATTTAGATTGTTCACAACCGTGTAACTGCTAACACTAAAACTATTTGCTTTGCGACTACAAAATCTTAGAATGGAAAGTTTAATCACCAACTTAGATTTGTTTGTTCTTCTAAAAAGTGAGTGTCCTTCATTTAATCATGAAGTATTGTTTAGTGCAATTGTGTCCCGCATAGGCGATTGCCTTTCTGCCGAAGATCAAGTAACTCTCAAAGAATTTTGCCGGAGATTCACGCGAGCTGCTTTAAACAGGTGGCAGAAATCTAAACGATTCTTTGATAAGTTTAGAAATACGTACGGAGAGTGGTTGCAAGCAAATATTGATTGGCCGAGTTGCGTGCAAACTTTAATAAATCAAGAACCAACTGTTGATGAGATACCAAGAGCACGCTCAGTCTCTCCAGGACCTTCGACATCATCGACTGTTGGAACAATGACAAAAAGGTCCCGAAAACCATTCAAAGATCTGGGAAGCAAACAGAAAAAGAGAAGATCTAGTGAGCACATAGGCGAGGATTCCTGTGAATTGGCATATGCAGCTGCAGCACGTTTAAAAGAAGAAGGTTATGAAGATATCGCATCTGTAATCAATTATATGATCAAAAATCCAGAAGCTGCCGTTAAAATCAAGGAAAGCATTAAGAAAACAGTAATATTTACACCAGAGAAAGCACTTGGATTGCTTCTTTCACTTAAGCTTTCAAAGTGGCAATATATTACGTTGCGAGAGACTGCCATTCGGGAAGGTGCTAAGGATATTTACCCATCCTACTATAAACTGCAACAAACTAAGCTTGCATGCTACCCTCCTAATCAATCAGTATCAGTTACGGATTCATCAGCTAGAATTACACTTCAAGCTTTACTTGACATCACGGTGAAGCGGATTCTTCAAAGTCTTTCTGATAATGTGGAAAATAAGCAGTTAAAGCTGATATCGAAGTGGGGATTTGATGGTGCTTCCAATCAAAGCCGATACAAGCAGAAAATGGACGGCGAGCATGATGATTCAAGCATTTTCATGACCTCCTTGGTGCCACTGAAACTGACAGATGGAGATAATACTATATGGACAAACCCGAAACCATGCTCAACTTTTTATTGTCGTCCGGTTCAGTTCACTTTTGTAAAAGAAAGCCATGCAGTTGTCATTGATAACAAAAGAAAAATGGATGAGGAAATTGAGGCCCTTAACCCCACAGAGTGCATTAATAGTAACAGGGTGACTCATAAACTAATGATGACAATGATCGACGCAAAAGTCTGCACGTACCTTTCTGAAGCTAGATCAAATGCATCATGCTACCTGTGCTTAGCAAAACCAACAGAAATGAACCACTTAGATGCTGTAACATCAAAAACTGTGTGTTCTGACATATATGAATTTGGCCTATCATCCCTACATGCCCGTATAAATTGCATGGAATGTCTGTTACACATTGCGTACAGACTTGACTTCAAACAGTGGGCAGCAAGAAGTAATGAGCATAAAGATATGTTACAAAACAGAAAAAAAAACATTCAAAATAAATTTAAAGAGGAGCTCAATCTGTTAATTGATATAGTAAAACAAGGCTCGGGAACTACCAATGACGGGAATACCGCAAGGAAGTTTTTCGAGTTTCCCAATAAAACTGCAGCTATTACTGGGTTGGATCAAAACCTGATAAAAAGATTTGCTGTTATTTTGCAAGCAATAACATCTGGTGAGAAGATCGATGTCATCAAATTTAAAGATTTTGCTCGCAAAACAGCAGAAAAGTACGTGGAATTATACGACTGGTACTACATGTCATCAACCGTACATAAACTATTAATACACGGAGCTGACATAATCGAAAAAAATGATATTGTCCCGATTGGGACTCTCTCGGAAGAAGCCTCAGAGTCTCGAAACAAATATTTTAGGAGGTTCCGGGAACATCATTCGCGGAAAAGAAGCAGGCAAGATTCTAATCAAGATATCCTAAATATGCTTGTTGTTTCTTCGGATCCTTTTCTAAGTGCACAAAGGCCGAAGTTAGATGCCAAAAGGAAGACAACCTTTTTTGCTGAAACTCTCGACCTAATACAGTTTCCGGAAACTGAGTTCGAGTTTGTAGGTATATCCGATCTGGATTCTGACTCGGAATTGGAGTCCGACAACGAAAGTTGTAAAGAAAATTTGTAAAATTTAATTATTTTTCTTTATGTTCTTTTGTTATATATGTTAGTTTATTGTACCAATATGTTTAGTTAATAATTTCATAAATTATAGTTTCAAATATGTATTTTGTATAATTGAATTTATTAGATATTATTTTTGTTACTTCTGTTTTATTTAAATTACCTATCAATAAAAAGTTTATATACAGTCTTTTTTTTTCACATATTCTTAATATTTGGGGAAAAAGCATGCTTCCTAACGATGTTCTTAACTTTGACACAGTTCATGGATCGTTTTGAACAGTTTCATATGTTAAAATAAATAATGTTAGTACTATAATCCCCTATAAGGATATTATTATTATTATGTGTCCGGTTATGTTGTAATCATACTTTTAGGGTATGATCAATTAACAATTTCATTCCCCTATCTTTCAAAAAGAAGCGACAGCATGGGCACTTTGACACTGATATTCAACTATTTGGTATTGTTGGAAATCTTACAAGATCAACAAGACACTACACACCTCTGTCTAGTCCTTCAGGTCTATAGGGGTGATGCTATTTTATGATAAGAGTTGTTAAAGCTCTGAATTCTTCAACTTAAACACTAAAAGGAACGTTTAAATATGTAAAAATAAATAAAAATATTTTGACGATTTTTAAAAAAAAAGGCATCTACAACCATTATGTAACGTATGTCAAAAAATCATAAATAATTAGTACTATAACCCCCTATAAGGATATTACGGTTATCGCTGCCGTTTTAGAGATATTTCGATTTTTCATACTAGCTCCATACAAAATTTTCGTAAAAAAATTATAATTCCTTCGTTTCTGTGCAGGATTCTGCACAGAAACGAAGGAATTATAATTTTAACAAAATATTATTATTATTATTTATTTTTTAACAAAAATGACACCAGAATTGATTAATTCTGGTGTCATTTTTGTATATTGTTATAACTAATAGAAGTGATATCCGGCAAAAAAACTCGCACTTGCAAAATAAAATGCCTAAGTCTATGAAAGCCGATTTTCAGCCCACCGTGCGGCGGCGCGTCGTGTTCCACGCGTGCCTCAAAGAGCTGTCAACACCAGTGACGGGGTCCTATAGGGCCATATTGCCTGCCGGAGTTGCGAGAATGTTTTAGCGAGATACCGCGGCCCCGGAATTTAAGGGCACCTGAAGGAACAGGGTGGGTTTTTAGTCAGTAGAATTCTGACACTCCCTTCCGCTTCACTCAGAGCGGGAGAAGTCACTCGATGATTTTCCCACCCAGACAAAAAAAAATTGGCCAAGTCCAAGTGCGAGTCAGACTCGCCCATGAAGGGTTCCGAAGTAACTATAATAATATAATATAATATGTATATTTATTTGACGAAAAAAAAAAACCTCACAAATTTCTTAAAACTAGCTTATTTACATTTTTTACAACTATGCCAAATGACTTTGTTTTTCATAGTGTTTGTATGAATTACAAAGTTATATTTGCGGTTTTAGAAAATATGCTATATCTCAAAAACTGCTGACCCGATTTCGTTCAAACCAATTTTGGTTGAAGGTTTACATTAAGATCTACAGACATATATTTTTCACTCCATTATTATAGAAGTTAGAGGGGGGGACACACATTTTACCATTTTGGAAGCTTATATCTTTTAAACGATTGATTTTATGAAAAAGTGGTTTTAGAAACGCTGATATCATTTTTAAAGACCTGTCTATAGATACCACACACGCATAGGTTTCATGAAAAAAATATTTTCAGTTTCAATTCCATGTATGGGGACCCCCCTTTATTTTAAATACTTTTTATTTATTTTTTTATAAAATCGGAAAGCGGTTTACAGAATACATCTATGTACCTAGTAAGTTTCACATGTATAGTCTTAATAGTTTCGGAATAAAATGGCTGTGACATACGGACGGACGGACAGACAGACAGACAGACGGACAGACATATCGAAACTATAAGGGTTCCGTTTTTTGCCATTCGTCTACGGAACCCTAAAAAAGGTGTACAATAAAGTATATAATAAATAAAATAATAACCTCTTTCTTTTGCAGTCGGGTAAAAAGCCTATAACTGTCCATAAGCTTCAAGCTACTGCCATACCAAATTCATCCAAATCCACCCAGTACTTTTGAAGATTAGCGCGTATATACAAACAAACAAACATTTCCGCTTTATAATACGTATTAGTAGTATAGATATCAATGTGACAATCCTACAATAATATAAACAGATATCTGTTTACGCTACCACTTGATAACACCATTGACCGTGATTTCGTGTTATTGTAGTATGTAATTATGTTATTATTTAGATAAGAACTAACGTTATTTTCATTTGCGTCATGTCACTTCCTCACAGCAACTTTATTGATGAAACGCCCAAATGAAACGTACCTATAGGTATATAGGAATAGTGGTCGATATACCGTCTTGTACTAAGCGCTTCTCCTCTACATTTATTGTGCGCACAGCCAAGGTGTGGAACTCTCTGCCAGCTTCTGTATTCCCTGCCACATTTGACGCCTTTAAAGCAAGAGTGACCAGGCATCTTCTGGGCTCGCTCGTTCGATCGTAGACCTCATCTTACACTCACCATCAGGTGTCATCCAAGTGAAGGGTGGGCTCGTCCGTAATAAAAAAGAAAAGGCAAATGTTACATTGACCTTGTAAAGGCATTCATTTTCTGGTACTCTTGACATAATACGCGTTTTGATAAATAAGAGTTTTACGGAGGAGAACGCGATAAACTACCGGATATTGGCATTGTATGCGAATCAAGTTAAAAAAAAATTACATAGTTTTTATGTACTTACTATGGCGTAGGTTCCATTCTATATTATGTATTCATATCTACAAATAAAATTGAAATGTCTGTGAGATCAAAATAAATGTGTTTTCTTAAGTCATTAATACGGATGACACTAATCTCTGGAACTGCAGCACCGATTTTAATGGGACTTTAACTGAAAAATAGAGGAGATTATGGGGCAACATATAGCTTCGTTGGTAATATCGACACCTACACAAACGCAGTCGCGAGCACAGCTAGTCCATTCTTCTAGTCATTAATTAATAAGTCCTATATAACAAAATCGGAATTCAATTACACGCGATGCTATGGCCTAGCATACAATTGTTTAGCATCTTGTTAGTAAACATTCAATAGAACAAATAGGCTGTTTCCTACTAGGGAGAAACTACCAGACAGCGGTGATATTATTCAATCTAACTATACATGTAGTCCCTTTGCATAGGTACCTGATTTTGATTCAGTTGATCGTTAACAGATACCTATGCCCTTTTTTTCAGCTCTATTTTTTGAGTAATCTGTTTAATTTTTTTCCAGAATTTCATTGTTTTGCACATATCATGACTTCGTATAAAGTACATTATATTGAAACAGTTTTTAATAAATGTCACTGAGGGTCAATAGCCTCATGGCTAAGCCCCATCACCCATTATACCATTGCTGTGAACCCACTCCAGACACAAGCATATTTAGCTTAGTTAGAGGGCTCCCTTTAAAAAACAATGTTATTTTGTTAACAATGTTATTTAAAAAAACAATGTTGTTTCATCACACTTTAAATTAAGTTTTTTTTTGTATTTTTTTTTTATTGATGATAGGTTCGCGTTTAACCACCATCTCACCTGATGGTAAGTGATGATGTGGTCGAAGATGGAACACGCTTACCTAACAGTAACCTATTCACTCTTGATTTAAGACACCTAGGTTATAACTATTGGGAAACACAGACTCCGGCAGGGAATTCCACTCCTTAGCCGTACGCATAATGAAGGTACTCCCAAAACGTTTCGTGCGTATGGGTGGAATGTCCACTATGTAACGATGGCGCATCGCCGTTTATCTTGTTGTCCGATGATGGAACGGGCTTGGAGGAATTAGATTGTGTAATTCCATCGCATACTCCCCGAAATGTAACCGATAGAAAACCGATAGCCTAGCAACTCATCGTCGAAGTTCAAGGCTCTGGAGCTTAGACTCGACCTGTGTATCGTTGCTAATGAGTCTTTTTCCTTTACTGAAATACTAGACGCAGTGCTGTCTACTATCCACACTTGGTTGATATACCGTATTGTCGCACCAAGCGCTTTTTTCCACATTTATTGTACGTACAGCCAAGTTGTGGATCTCTCTCTGCCGGCTTCCGTGTTCCCCGCCACCTACGACCTTTCAGCCTTACAGGAAGAGTAAATCGGCATTTTCTGGGCACACTCGTTTCATAGTAGACCTCATCTATCGCTTACCATCAGGCGAGATTGAGGTCAAGAGTGAGCTCATCCCGTATAAAAATATAAATAAAATAAATATGGTTGTTTGAAAATTTTAACAGCTTCTTACCCATAGAAAATAAAACTCTATAATAAGGAAAAAACTATTTTTAAGAGAACTAGCTATGTAGGTAGAATTCACATTGCCAGGAGTCTTGTTAACCGCACTTGAAATAATTATAGTTAGAGCTGCAAAAAACATTACGTTATAATTTGTAGCCTTTATAGTGCTTTGAATGGAGAACACTGGCACGATAATATTTTATAACACTGGTCAATGACGCAATTTACCTAGCATGTATATACGACACGGTGTACATACGTATGCGAATCTAACTACGTAATGTGATTTACTTAGTCGTGTATGTAAACATCAGAGTGAGATATTTACTACCTGCATTCTGTGCGTGCATAGTGAATTTACCACCACTCAATTTCTGTTGTGTAGGTACGTCTACATGAAATCGAAATGAGAAAATCGTCACAATAACTCATCAATTCTAATTGAAAAATTTCCTTCACCCAAACGCAAAAGAATTTCGAAACGTTTGGCAGAATAACTCTTTGAATCAATTTTGAAACTGTAATCATTTCACCAAACCTCTTTGCCCTTCGACGACAATGTTGTTGCAGTGGTTGAGCAATTGGCTGCAGAGCGGGTTCGATCCCGCACCGGAATATATAACCTTAATATATTTATTACGGGTCTGGGTGTACCTTTTTTATAAGGATGGGAAATCAGATCGGGTGTGTCAGACTTTTACTTAGTAAAACCCATCCGTGTTCCATGTCATTTGCCCTTCGTTTTCCGAGGCCACGATAACTCTTTCGAACAATTCCACAACCCCGGCAGGCCAATGCCTAAATTGTCGAGGCCCACTAGGAGGCCGTTGCCCCCTAGTGGGCCCCGACAATTTTGCTGACACTGAGGCGCGCGTGGAACATGCCGTCCAAACGGGCCTGGTTTCTGTCGGGCGGTGAGCTACCCATTGCTCGCAGCCCGCAAGCCCACGCCTACGGTGGCTGGAAGTCACCCTGCGACTCCCGACGCCTGGAGTGTCTCCTGCGGTGGCTGGAGTGCAAGAGCTATGAGGGCCACGTATTTACACACGGAAACGAAACGGAAAGGGAAATACGCATGAGGGCCTTGAGGTTCGCCTCTCCCTCGCGCGTCCCGCCACCCCCTTTGCTTACATTACTGCTTCGCAGAAGGTGGTCACTGCTTCCCATGCCTTCTCGCTCCGGAACATGGCTTGAACCAGGGCTGGCAGCGAGAGGTCGTCGCCTACCGCCTCTACGAGGACACGGCGGGGTTCTGTCCAAGCGGGGCAAACCTCCACCGTAAGGTCCACCGTGTCCTCAGGGCAATCCTCGCATTGGTGACATCCGGGCGTTTCTTACCAACGTTTCCAGCATAAGTAGCTCCGGAAACAACCGTGTCCGGTGACCACCTGCGTCAATCGGAAAGTTAGGACGCCATGAGACGCCTCGTTAGCCACTCTTCAAAAAGGGTACTTGCCACCGCTATTGTGGCGTGCCCAGACTGGCTAACTAAGTGCAAATAAATAAAATTGTTTGTAAACGTTTCCACGAAACAAGACAAATTACACAACATTATTGTTATAGGTGGCTGGGTGACAATCTTAACATATCGAATTTCCTTATCGTGTTACCCAGTTACTGGGTTGTGGAAGTCAGATCGGCAGTCACTCTATGTAAAATACTAAGCTGCACCTGGTTAGACTGCAAGCCGTCCCCAACATAATTTGGCTAAGGCTAAACAGATGATGAAGATTATTGTTTTAAACCAAGCCACCTTTTTTTATAGGAAACCTCTGAGCCTCCACCACGGCATCAAGGCCACATCCACAGTCTTCACCGGCCCAGCGTCGCAGATCAGTGCAGAGAGAGCCGGCTTCGAGACCATCGCTACAATAACCTTGAAAGAGCTGGCTGAAGCCGGGCTCAACTATCCTCAGGACGAGAGCAGAGCTATCAAACTTATGGTAAAAAAGTTTGTATAAGTAAAGTGAAGAACAAGGTTGCATAAAGCTGGTATGCAAAAATGCTGAATATATATAATACTGTTGAACACACTCGTTAATACATTCGATATTAAACAGAAAGAAAAAAAAAACACGTTGATTTGGTATTCAGCCACACAATGTGGGAACAAAAAATGAAAAGTCTATATAATTCATAATTTATTTTCCTGAAAAACTTAGTACTAGTTTTACAAACATAATTTGGCAGTAGAATATATTAATATAAATGGATGAAGCTAGGTGATGTCTGTCAGTCTGATTCGGTTATCAATGCCATTTCGCACGAGTTATATTTTTAATAATTGTCATCAAAATGTTTTCTGTAGGTTGTACTTGTGTGTCTGTTGTGCACTTAACAGTTTTGATAAAAAAATAATATATATACATACACTAATTATAAACATGTTGAAAGTGAAGTGTTTATGAGGGTTCGTGTAATCCGTGTTGAGTGTTGTAAGTGGGTGGTAGTAGTGTGTGTGTGTGGGTGTGGGTGTGCGAGTATGCAATGCGTGCGCCTAGCTTTATCAAAACAAGGTATTTTAAGTTGTAATTTATATTTAAACCCAATATTTTAATTACTGAACAACGTGTACCTAGCAATAGTTCCGTTACTTCATATCTAAGTTGTTACAAATAATCACTTACTATGGGTTTACATTTTGATTTTGTGAAGGTTAAATATTAAGAATTTTCTTAGTTTTGTTATAAAGAAACGGGCCGAGAAATACAAATAATCTTTTAAATTAAGTGATAGAATAATTAAAGCAATAACATTAAGTGCCTCGCGGCTGCGCCTATTTCATTTCAGTTCAGCAAAAGGTCACACAACTATACGTTGCCTGACGCTGGTTTTCAACTGAACCTAAGGTTGAGTGTACGGATTCAAATCAGTCTGTGAAGTATTATTTGATCTATCGTTAAATGAAGTGTAATGTATTTAGTGTAGTGTGTATTCATACGTAGGTAATATTATAATAAATATTGTATTAAGTATATGATAGATATTGCGGCGGTAAGACCCCTCTTTGAGGAGTGGCTAGATCGGCGTCACGGCGTCCTGACCTACCGCATGACGCAGGTCCTCACCGGACACGGAAGTTTCGGGAGGTACCTGTGTCTGATAGGTAAGGAAGAGACGCCTGGGTGTCACCACTGCGAGGGTCGCCCTGAGGACACAGTCGAGCACACGGTGCAGGACTGCCCAGCTTGGGCAGAGCACCGACGTGTCCTCACGGCGACAATAGGCGGAGACCTCTCGCGCCCGGCCTTGGTCGAGGCCATGCTGCGGGGCGAGAGGGAGTGGGAAGCGGTCGCCTCCTTCTGCGAAGCAGTCATGCTTTCGAAGGAGGAGGCGGGCCGCGTGAGGGAGAGGATGGCGTCCTCCCTCCAGCCCAGCCGCAGTGGTAGACGCCCACGGCGTCGGACGTCGGCCGACGATCTCCGGCCACCGTAGGCGCGGGCATGCGGACAGCGAGTAAAGGGCAACTCGCTGTCCGACCATGGACCATGCCCGGGTCGACGGCGCGTCGTATTCCACGCGCGCCTCAAAGAGCGTCAGCAACATGACGAGGCCCCCTCTGCAGAGGGCCGAAGCCTGCCGGGGTCGTGGGACTCATCCCGTTACCGTGGCCCCGGTACGTAAAGGGTTATTGAAGGAACACCGTGGATTTTAGTCAGTAAAAGTCTGACAGTCCCTCCCACCCTGCCCGGGGTGGGAGGACTTATTTGATAATTTTACCACGTTAAAAAAAAAAAAGAAAGTATATGATAGATTGCTTGCGATATGTTTATACCTACTTAGACAATATTATGTAGATCAGAAAGTATAACACAAAATGTGTTGTAAACTGAATTTACTTTTCATATGTTAGTATCAACACAAATGTTTCCTAATACTTATAGTTTTACTTGATTGTTATTAATATTGTTAGAAGCACGGTAAATGATCAACTCAATAAATAAAAGAGTTTTCATTAATTTGTTTTCTTTTTCACAACTCCCTCTACCCCCCTTACTTGTAGTTTCGGAAATTTAATCACAATTAACCCTTATCGTGGCAAGATATTTTTTTTAAGAAAAGCAAAAAAATATTATATAGATAGTTTCATTTGGGTAATAAAACAAGTTAGAAAAATAAATAAAAAAATCCGGATATGAAAATTTTGGAAAAACAATATGTATAGTATAATATACATTGCTATGCTTGCAGTGATTAGCGCATTTTTTGGACTGTATATTATGCTATACATTGCTATGTCTATGGAGAGTTTGAAATTAATTGCTAGTTTTTTACATAGATCAAAAAAGTATTGTAAATTAAATAATTTTAAATAAACATACCTGTTTTTATGAAAGTATTTTTTTAATATTATAAAATCGTTCTTAAACACGATCTTTTACAAAATACTAGTAATAATAAAACTCAGAGACCCTATTGCTTGCGGTGGTACTCCAAAAACAATTTCGGTTCTTCACGTAGCAAAGATGAACCTTACATTTCATGCACATCGTACTTGCTTGGCCAGCTTTGCAGTACTTGCACCTCTGATATCCGGTTATTTGAGGCCAGTGGTCATATTTGTCATACCGCACATCATCGCATGGTTGTTCAGTTACCGGTTTCTTTATTTTGGCTTTGTCGGGAAACCCGTCGAAATTTTTTACTATTACACTTCGGCCCCGTCTCAGTAGGCCACTATAGATTTCATATCTAAAATCTTTTAGGCGATCCTGCTTCCTGTTGGTGTTGGCCATCTTGTCATGTCTCCGACGTAACAGCCAAGCGTTGTTGATGCATATATCTAAAAGCTGCGAGAAAATATTCATATACCACCTGTGCGATCTTATTCCAGTGCGACATAATGCAACCAGCATGTCTGCCAAATCGACACCTCCCATGTGACGATTATAGTCTTTTACAATTTTTGGACACTCTACATCAACACGAGACTTTGCTTCTTGAAAAGATAAATTAATTCTACTGCAACACTGTCTTCTTATTTTTCGCGCAACGTTGGCAGGTGCTTTGCGTTTAATTTTTTGAGTGCGTGTCAAAGGTGTACTAACAGGCGTGGATGCAAGTGGCTGATTTGAAGGCAAAGAGGGCAAAGACGAAAATGAAGGTAGAGCGTCATAATTACTTTCTGAAGGATTAGGAAATACCTGATTAAGAATAGGTGTGAGAGGAACTTCAGTTGTATCGGCATACACATCATTTGCATACGTATCTAACTCATACTCAGAACTTTGTAGGAGGTTCAACCTTTCGAAACTGGAATTTATAGATGGCGCTGCAGAACTTTTTGCTGAACTAATCATTCCAGCTTCATCACTGCTACTTGCTCCGTCACTTGCGTCAGAGTCTGCATTCTTTTCAGGCACCAGGGATAAAATGTGCTAGCTCTTGCACTCATAGCAGTCTAAAACCAAAGCAAAAGAAATATGCAAAGAAACCATCACCATAGTAAAGCCAAACAATGTTGTACTGAGATAACTAAATAATTTATTATCAGTCCCTTATATATATATAGGTAGTTATAGTCATGCGGTAATAATCATAATACAAAATAATATTAGTAGTACTTTTTATGAGGATCGAACCGACACCCTCAAGGCAGGCAAAAATCATTACTTAGTACAACTATCTTTTAAACTGTAATAAAATTGGTTCAGTAGTTCGGACAGACATATTTGAAATTTTAATTTTATATTGAAGAATAAAAACAAATATTGATCCCGTGAAGTTAGCAATGTATATTATTCTATACACAACGAACGAAAGGTAAATTACTGCTACTACGGTATTGTATAGTATAATATACGTTAGTAAAAAACACGACAAAAACATGTTAATTCCCATAGCGACACCAGCTTTTTTATAAAAATACGAAAGAACATACATTTAGGCATCTATATTTTCTAATAAACTTGCATATTTATGTACTCAAATATAAAAATAAAATAAAACTTACTTTAGATAAAACTGACCGGCGCATCTTGACGGTTATTTTTCACAACTGATTAAAAATTATGACAGCTAGCGTACTATTTTTATTCTTGAAGTGTGAAGAAACGTTTAGAAATGTCATATGTTTAATAAACCTAAGTTAAAAAGTATTTGCAGTGATCGTGAAATTTTTTGAAGTTGTATGTATGGTATAATATACAAAATGAACTTAAGGGTTAAGTATTTCAATCATAAGTCTGGAAGAATTGTTTCATATCTTCCTCTTATCCTTTATATAAAATTTATAAATATAAATAGCTGTTCGTTAGTCGCACTAAAACTCTAGAATGGCTTGACGGATTTGTTTATTACTCTCCCCCTAACACGGGGAACGCTTCAAAGACCAGAAAAACAACGTCTGCAGGGCTAACATGTATATATATAATACTAGCTTCTGCCCGTGACTTCGTTCGCATTGGAAGGTTTTCCCGCGTAAATTCCAAACCCGTAAGAATTTCGGGATAAAAACTATCCTAAGTCCTTCCCAGGGTCTTAAACTATTCCCATGCCAAATTTCATCTATACGGTTTAGTGGTTTAGGCGTGAAAAGGTAACACACAGACAGACAGAGTCACTTTCACATTTATAATACTAGCTGTGCACGCGACTTCGTCCGCGCGGTATAGTGACTTTCGGCAGCATTTTTAATTTTTTAGGCTAATGATTTTGAAAACAAAACTTAAATATAATTTGAATGTCGTATTTATTTATATCTAATCAAAAGTCTAAAAAATAAAATGGCAATTGCCATACAAACTTTCATCCCCTATTTCAACCCCTTACAGCCCTTTTTTTTGCATTAAAAAGTAGCCTATGTCCTTTCTCAGGCTCTAGACTATGTCCGTACCAAATTTTATTAAAATCGGTTCAGTAGTTTAGGCGTGATTGCGTAACACACAGACAGACAGAGTTACTTTATAATATTAGTATGGATAACAAGAATTCTAGTGGTTGTAGCTGGAATATATACATCTATAATACGGATATCACGGTGTTTTCGGATTTCAGGAGTTGTTTCCAGCTGTTTCACAAGTTAAATAAATAAAGACGCACTAGAGAGCAAAAAGCGCCTACAACATCTACAACTGCAATTACTTTAGACACAACTTATTGATATTATTGCAACGCCTGATCCTGTTCATACAGTTGCTAAAGCAAAATAAAACAAACATTTTTATTGTAAATAGGCTGACAGAGGTACAAACGTCTTCCAAATTATCATAAGCTCAAGGACTTAACAGACAGGCGTGTACGCCGACGAGAAAGAAAATCCCACCCATCTTCTTCTTCTTCGGTCTGGTTTCCGCACTTAGTCTCTGCACGAGACCATTTTGCGTGAGCCGTGTCGGCCGTCACTCCATCCAGCCAACCTCCCTCCAGAAGCAGATCAGATCTCTCGGTCTATTCAGGATGTCTGTCAGGGAATTTAATGACCCGAGGGTTTATTTCCTTATGTCAATGATTTCCGTGCACTCTAGGAGCACGTGTCCCACCGTTTCCTCCGTACCTATGCATGCCCTGCACAGGGGACTGTCTGTTATACCTATTATGTGGTAGTGTTTGTTCAGTGAGCAGTGCCCGGTGATGGTCCCCGCCACTATTCGCATGCTACCTCTGTCCCGCCCCGCCCATCGCCACATCCTTTGGTGGCAGGTCGGACATTTTTACGGAAAATCCTTTCAAGTAAAATCTTAGACGTACAAAATAATTTAAAACTGCGAACTGTTCCCATGATTGAAATACTAGCTTTTGCCCGCAACTTCGTTCGCGTGGGAGGTTATTCCCGCGTGAATCCCGATTCCGTAGGAATTTCGGGACCTATGTCCGTCTCCTGGTTCTGAGCTACCCCTCTACCAATTTTTAGCCAAATCGGTTTAGCCATTCTTGAGTTATAAATATTGTAACTAACACGACTTTCTTTTATATACAACGTGTAACGGAAACCCCATATCTATCCAAAAGGACTGAAGACAACATCTGGTATGGAGTCTCTATGCAAAGTTTCAGCTCAAAATAAGTGACTCACAGAATTGACACCAAATTATTGGTTTCATATGTTTCTTGAATACCAGTAATAACAAACGTGTTACAGCACTATGAGGGTCATCACTTTCCACGTCACTTGCCAATAAAACGATAATTCTCTTCGTTCTTCTTAATATGAAAAATTCGGCCTCTGGTATCAATGTATTGAAATTTCTAATATGCTCCACACATGTAGACAAAGGATTAGAAAATCCTTGGCATGTCTTTGTTATCATCCAAAGAAGACGTGCACTCGGTATGTATATACCCTTTAAATTACACGTTGTATATAGATAATGACTTTTAATTTCGAAACAACCTGCAAAAGTCTATGAGGCTTTTACTGTTTCTTTACTACCTACTTCATAAGTGTTGCGTCTTCAAAGAAACGACCCCAACGAAAAATTCACGGAGATGTACTCCAGGTTGGGAGTGCCAGACTCTCTCTAGGTTAGTGACTAAAGGGCCTTCTTTCCTTCAATTGACCTTACCTTACTCTTTTCGTGGTCAAAGATGAAGCACGCTTGCCTAGAATTAATAACCTATTCACTCTTGGCTTAAAGACTCCCAGGTTATAACTATCAAGAAACAAAGATTCTGGCAGGGAATTCCACTCCTTAGCCGTAAGCACAATGAAACTATACCCAACACGAGACATTTCTGTTTACCGTGAGCTGCTGATATCCGAAGCGTTGAAAGTATAAATAATTATGTGTTTAATCTCGTAAAGGGATTCAAGACATTTCAAGAGATTCTCACGAAGTCGCAGAGCTCTAGATAAAGGTTTTCAAAATCTGCTTTGGTATTCCAAAAGCTTTTTCAACAACTTCGAAATTCTAAATACCCACTCGGCCAGAAAACTTATCTTATTAAAAATAGTGAAAAATGGGACATGGAACAGAACGAACGTTAAATATGCTCTAGACCGTAGCATGGAAATAAAGATTTCCTTAAAAAATCGATCTACCATTAAACTGAATCCAAACTCAGGTCTGCTAGACAAAGAAATAAGTTAAATGGAAACTATTGTTAATGGACTAATGTTAATCTTTATTGTAGGAACTACGAATATGTCACATTTTATTTTGGAACAATTTAACCTAAGTATTTCTATACATAATAAAAATATATACAGACGAAAATAAAGATAAATTATAGGGCATCGAAAAATTCGTCAACATCGCTATCAATGGGAAAAGTGCCCAGAACACTGGCCGCATTGCCACGTTGAATGGCAATGCTGATTCTCTGTCCAAAGAAAAGGCCAGCCCTATGGTTACCTGTGGAGTCGACTAATCGTTTGCCGATGTCACGAAAGAGTCGATGCGCACTCGGACCCCATGGTCCTAACGTTTCAACCCCAAACGGCTCAAACATATAGCACCCAATTAGGTTGTTGTATTTGCGCCGTTTGAGATTTTCTGCACCTGCAGCTGCCGCCCCAGCACAGCCCGCCGTACTGAGAAGATGGGATGGCGCAAGGGTGTCAACACAAGTAGCATCCCACACCAAAGGCCTACCCAACTTCCAAGGCATTATAGTCATCCCGTCTGGTCTCTTCCCATCGTCCCGTGCCAAGCCGTTGGGTTCTAAAACAGATGGTACTCCAGCGGTGACAAGAGCCCGACGAATGATGTCATTTATGCTGGCATGCCGTGCTATCCGACCAGAGCTTCTGCTGCAGGAAAGGCCATGATGTCCGAGGCGGTCGACTGCCGCACCGCATTGACAGCGATGTGGAGCACCGCTGGGAGCACCCAGACGTAGACATGTAGCGATCCGGAACGTGTTATCACTTAACATAGTACCTATGTTAAGTGAAGGTAATGCTTGTAGCCAAAGGCCCGACTCCCATTCACCCACAGCCAACAGGCGCGAGCGCTCAGCAGTATTGGTTGACGTATTTAAAAGGTTATTCCGTACCAAACTGCAGAGTGGCTCGTCCCATTGTCTTTGAGAGGACGGGTTCTCGGGCAACGCTGTATTCGGGCAAGCCATTTTCCAGGCATTAACTGCATCGGTCAAACACGGCACCTCGTAGCTAACCTGAGATTGTGTTAAAATTTTCTTGGTTAAAGTCTCAGTGCTGCGGACCGAAGACAGAAAAGCCGGTAGACTTATACTGGAAATTTTGCGGATGCCGAGCCCACCAAAACGAATGGGTAGTGTGGCTTGTAGCCACGCTCGGTCATCCAGAGCCACATTTAAAATTGAAGTAAGGGTGTTTTTTATAATAAGGTCAATTTTGTCCAACAACTGAGATTGCTTCCATAGTGGAGAAGAACGGAGGAAATAAATAAAATTTGGACCAAAACAACAATATCTTATGAGGGTGTAAGCCGAATGTATGTTAATTTGGAAAAATCTTTCTAAAATTTCATTAAAATGGTTAATTTTGCTATCAATAAAAGAGGGAAAACTTTCTTCTAAAATTGGGGAGCCTAAGAGGTGCAATGAACTTTTTTGCAAGATTTTGATATCAGGGGCTATTGTATGGAATTTGTTTAGTGTCGCTTGTCTGTCAGTATTTTCACAGATATAGAGTTCACATTTCGAGAGGTTCAGGTCAAGGCCGATGGATTGGAATTGCTCTTTCAGGAAAATAAAATCTTTGATTACGGTGTCTACTTCACCTCCTAGAGTTCCATCGTCTAAATACCACACGTTAAATTTAGAATTTAGTTGTCGAATGATTGGATGGATAGCCAAGCTGAAAATGACTGGTCCGAGAGGGTCACCTTGTTGGCATCCAACTGCTGAATCCAGAACGTGGTCTTTATATAATAATTTGGAGGGGTGCCTGTAGCACTGCCACATAAAACCGTAAATTTCAGGTAATTCTTTTTTAACTTCTGCCAACAAAGTGTCCCTGTTCACAGAATTAAAAGCGTTTTTAACGTCAACCTTGAGGACGACTTCACCTTTACCTGAGGTCAAGTATGTAGACAAGGCATGTACGGCAGCCTCACAGCCCCCTTTGGAACCAAAGCCCAGCTGCAGGGGCTGGAATTTATGGCTAAGCGCTTCACTATAATACACACATCAAAAGTGTCTAGGGATCAAGCATTTTTATGCGGATTTCTTGAGATTGAGATGTGGCTTTGTAAGAAATTTATGATTTTATAAATTTATATGGATCCTTTTTGGTGCATTTCATAATTTGAAACAGGGACTGTTAATCAAATTCGAGTAAAAGATGAAAATCCGCTGTCAATATTTTCCCTATAAAAACATACAACGCATTGAAGACATTATTAGTGCTACTGTTTCCCTACTACTGATTAAAACCAACGTTATTATGGAGCGGCGACGTCATTTAAGCAGGGAAGAAATGCTCAGAGCCGTGGGAATGATAGAAGCTGGTTCCCGGCAACGTACTGTGGCTTTAGCTCTGAATACAAGTCAGAGTGTTATCAGTCGACTTTGGACACGTTACCGAAGCACTGGTACCGTGGCTGAGCGCCATGGAGGACGGTATCGCTGCACCACACGGAGACAAGACCGATACATTCAAATCTTAACTCGAAGAGCTCCAACAATAACCGCCATGATGTTAGCCGTGAGGCTTCATCACTCTTCAGGGAACTTAATTAGCGACCAAACAGTCAGAAACCGCTTGCATGAAGTGAACCTTCATTCCCGAAGACCGCTACGGGTACCACCTATAGCAATGCACAATCGTAGGATTCGATATCAATGGGCTCTTGAACACAGAAATTGGGCAGAAGAACAATGGCGTTTCGTGTGCTTTTCTGATGAGTCTCGTTTTGGTATGAGACCGGATACAAGACGTATACGACACTGGAGAACCCCTGGACGCCAACAGCGATTAAAATCCTGCCAGGAAGTCCATCCTTATAGTGGTGGAACCATCATGGTATGGGCGGGTATTTGGATCAGCGGAAGAACTGAGTTGATTTGGATCAGAGGCAACCTCAACGCTCAAATTTATGCTGAGACGATTGTATCTGACGTCATCGTTCCTCTACAAGTGCAAATCGGTCCCATATTTCAGTTAATGCATGATAATGCACGACCGCACACCGCAAGAGTTGTAAGACAGACTCTCGCCGCAGCTAACATCAATGTCCTGCTCTGGCCTGCTCAGTCGCCAGACTTGAACCCGATTGAGCATGCATGGGATATGCTACAGAGAAGAGCTCTGCCGAATATGGAGGGTATCCAGTCGCAAGAAGACCTTTTTTTGTTGTTGCAACGAACATGGGCGGCCATTCCACAGCATGATTTGGATGAACTCATTTTGAGTATGCCAAACCGATGTTCTTGTGTTGTTAGTGTTCGCGGTAGAAACACGGATTATTAATTGTTTAAGTTACCCAATAAAATTTTAAAGAAAACTGTTATTTCAGTCTTTTTTTCGAACTTTAATGTTAGTGGTTCAAATGTCAAAAATCCCTTTATTAGGAAAATGGCTAATTTCTTTATTAATGCAAAGGTGACTTGGTTTATCGTTACTGTGACAAACGAAAACACTTTATTTGATGAATCCTTAAAGAAAATTTTAATTAATATCAATCAGGAGAAAAGTTATTGCAAAAATATATGTTGATCCCTAGACACTTTTGATGTGTGTATTTGCAACATATCTTGGCTGCCATACGCCTGTAAGTGCAACCGACGTTAATGGGACGAATGCCGCCGTCCTTCTTGTGCAGGGCGCATAGGTTGGCCCCGTACAAGACATCAACGACGGCTTCGTTCACGCCGCCGGAGAGCATCAGGTTAACTAGAGCCGCAAGCTCCTTCAAAAGAGACTCACCGGCTTCCCCGGCGCCTGAACTCAATAGGTCTTTTAAATGTTGAGGAGTTAGGCCATCAAGGCCGCCAGCAGAGCCACTTCGGAAGGAGTTCACGGCTGCAAACAACTGCGGGGCTGTAAAATTTAAAACAGATGAGGCCGAATCGGGGGGGTCAGGAAAGGTGAGATCAACCGCAGGCGCTGGATGTTTACTCTCCAAGGCTGCAACAGTTTCTTGAGAGTAAGGCGCCACCACATCACTGCTGAATAACAGCCTGGCTGCTCCCCTAATGTCACCTTCACTTAATTTGGATTCCACATGTGAACACAAGCTCTTCTGGGAGGGATTGTAGCATGTATGTAATTTTGAATCTAAAATAAAAGTCGAATTGTTGCAGTTGTCTTTAATTTGGTTTGTTAATGTTTTTTTAGAAGCCAAATTTTTTTGCACATGTAGAATCCTATAAGGGAAAGTGAGAAAATCCTCCTAGGCACTTTGGGTATTTTCTTGGGTAGCAAGGCGGATACTCCGTGCCAAACTCAGCGCAACAGACCGCCTTGCGCCCCGGGGAACTCTTTTTAAAACAGGTATAGAATTTTTTAATTTAGATAATGTTGTCCAGAGTGAAACCAAATGTATTGATGTTTGTGGAGGGGTAGGGGGGCACGGAGGAACACTATGAGGTTTGTGTACCTTGCCAAAATGGATCCGTAGCTCCCGTTCGCCCTTGAAAAAGCGTGCCTGAGAGCAACTGGGGCATCTCACAAGCTGGGTATCCAAGGATGTGGCAGGTTGACTGCTACAATTTCCGGAGTCGCTACAGCCAGCATTAATCATTAAATTTAAATTACTTACCTAAATATTTAAAAATTGGCACTATAAACACAAAACTAAACTAATAGGTAACAAAATAAAACTATACATAAAATGTCACAGACGAAAAGTCAAATAAGTAAATAAAAATGTTTGACGGCTGGATAACTGGCGACCACGACGCAGCCGGCCTAAGGCACCGTGCACACAGGGCGCAGGGCCAGGGCCGCAATATGATATTTCTTCAGAATTTTAACATACGTAGTAGCTTTCAAGTAACAGTTTGTTTCGTATATTTCCACTGCGTCTTCTGAAATTAGGTTATGTATCTAAGTACACAACTTGCTTTGTAAGCCTTCGAATTGCTCTAACGGCGTCCCCGTCACGTCAGCCTCTTTTATGATTTTACAATGCTTTATCTGAGTATCTATATGTATCATCTATGCTGAGTATTTAATAGACGCTGCGCACTTTTTGCAATCATTCAAACTTATTTTCACTGTAGTGTAAAATTAAATAGTTGCATAAAATATTTAAAACATTTTGACACACGTCACCGTCGTCCAATTCATGATGGTTAATGGATTTTGACCATAATATCTAATTATAAATAAATAATAAGCCTATAACGTTATCATTACTGGGACACAGGCCTCCTCTCTATAAGAGGGAATCGGCCGTAATCCACCACATGGACCCAGTGCGGTTTGGTATGAGTAAATATCACATGTTGTCAAATCTTTAGTCGTAAGTTATGCCGATTTCCTCAAAATATTTTCCTTCACCTTTTTCTAATTAAGAATAGATAAATCTTAATATTTATACTCATCTAAAGCGTGTTTTGAAATGAAATGAAACATTTATTTTTGTAAATTGGTTATAAATAACACTTTTACACTAGATAAGGCCGGTGTTTCCTGACTGAACAAGAGAGTATGCTACATAAGTACTCAAACTGCCAGACATGTATAAATTATAATGAAAATAACATAAAAAAGAAATAATAACCTTCTATATAATCCGAAGCCATCCGAGTTAAATGTAGGGGATGCAAGCGCTACCGCGACGACCAGCGGAACCTGGGCCCATCTAGGTCGTCTTGAACCATCGGCGGTGGAACGGGCGCTTGGCCGCTTGTCTCCTAAACGGTCAGCGGGTCCAGATGGAATACCACCTTTTTTACTTAGGGACAGTCGCATAACCTTAATCGGACCTTTGTTGCATCTATTTAATGTGTGTATAGCAGTAGCAAAGTTTCCTGAACTTTGCAAGCTGACACGGGTGGTACCGGTGCCGAAAGGCCGAGGTGGTAACGAAGCTAGCGATACTTTGCGCTCCAGCTAAGGTGTTTGAGATGACCATCCATAGTTGCTTATATGAACAGGTGAGCGCCCATTTATCTGATGAACAGCATGGCTTCCGACCCGGACAAGGCACAACAGGAAACTTGCTCCACCTCATGTCTATACTTGTTCCAGCAATGGATGCAGGGTTACAGGTGGATGTCGCATATTTAGATTTTAAAAAGGCATTTGACACAGTTGACAATGATATCCTTCTCCTAAAATTAGCTGCAAAAGGTTTTACACCTCACACTTTGAAATTTTTTTGCAAGCTATTTGAGAGACCGACGTCAGTCTGAGGACTGTGGCGGATATCATCCTGCACCATATTTTACTACATCTGAAGTCAGTCAAGGAAGTAATTTAGGACCTTTTCTCTTCATTTTGATGGTAGATGACTTGCTAAAAGTAGTTTCTGAGTCAACTTGTCTTCTTTTTGTTGACGACGTTAAGCTTTGTGTTGTAGTGAGAGACATTACGGATCACGACGTTCTACAGAGTGACATTGATAGGGTTGCACAATGGAGCAAAGACAATAAGCTATATTTTAACGTAGAAAAATGTTCAGTAGTATCTTTCACTAGAGCTCGAATACCTAACCACATCTTTTATAAAATTGATGGTCAGTCTTTGCAGCGCGTTACGGAAGTAAAAGATCTTGGTAGGTATTCAATTTTCCAATGATATGACTTTCCGGAAACACGTAATGATAGTCTGCAAAAAGGCTTATTGTAATTTAAGATTTACTTTACCGCAAGCCAATGAATTCACCAATATAAACTAAGTGCATTAAGGGCTTTATATGAAGCCTTAGTTAAAAGTCACTTAGAGTGTAATGCGGTAGTTTGGAGCCCCCCACGAAGCTAGGTATAAAACAATGTTAGAACGTATTCAGAATAAATTTATTCAATTTTTATATAAGGTTTATCCTGGCTATCCACTGTTATATACAACTAGCATTTTTTTTTTAGCGTGGTAAAATTATCAAATAAGTCCTCCCACCGCGGGCAGGGTGGGAGGGACTGTCAGACTTTTACTGACTAAAATCCACGGTGTTCCTTCAATAACCCTTTACGTACCGGGGTCACGGTAATGGGATTAGTCCCACGACCCCGGCAGGCTTCGGCCCTCTGCAGAGGGGGCCTCGTTATGTTGCTGAAGCTCTTTGAGGCGCGCGTGGAACACAACGCGCCGTCGACCCGGGCATGGTCCATGGTCGGACAGCGAGTTGCCCTTTACTCGCTGTCCGCATGCCCGCGCCTACGGTGGCCGGAGATCGTCGGCCGACGTCCGACGCCGTGGGCATCTACCACTGCGGCTGGGCTGGAGGGAGGACGCCATCCTCTCCCTCATGCGGCCCGCCTCCTCCTTCGATAGCATGACTGCTTCGCAGAAGGAGGCAACCGCTTCCCACTCCCTCTCGCCCCGCAGCATGGCCTCGACCAATGCCGGGCGCGAGAGGTCTCCGCCTATCGCCGCCGTGAGGACACGTCGGTGCTCTGCCCAGGCGGGGCAGTCTTGCACCGTGTGCTCTACGGTGTTCTCAGGGCGACCCTCGCAGTGGTAACACCCAGGCGTTTCCTCCTTTCCCACCAGACACAGGTACCTCCCGAAACTTCCGTGTCCGGTGAGGACCTGCGTCATGCGATAGGTCAGGACGCCGTGACGCCGATCTAGCCACTCCTCAAAGAGGGGTCTTACCGCCGCAATTGCGGCGTGCCCGGCCGTCGGTTGCGACAGTCGTCCCTCCATACTGCCCTGAGATCGCGCCGGAGCTCTTCCCGCCGCGCCTCGACTTCTCGAGGCAGCGGGGATACGCCCCGGCGCTGCGCCTCCACGCGCCATTCATAGACGCGCTGGAGGGCAGTCGCCTCCAGATCCCAGGGCAGCAATCCGGCAAGGAGGTTGGCCGATTCGCCGGGGATCGTGCGGTATCCCCGGATCATTCGGATAGCCATGACCCTCTGGCATGCGACCAACTTTAGTGGTCGCGTCCGGATGCACAGGGCCCACACTGGGGACCCGTAGAAGGCCATGGACCGCACGACGCCGGCGTACAGCCTTCGGGGCGGCCCCAAGACCGATCCCTGTGGGACACCGCACGACATCTCTCGCCGGTTCCACTCTCCCCGGTGACCGGGGTAGATGACGGCTCTGTCCGTCAGGTAGTCCTCGACTATGCGACGGAGGTAGGTCGGCACCCGGTGATACCGGAGGGCCTCCCTGATGCAACTCTAGGGCAGGGTGTTAAAGGCGTTGGAGATGTCCAAAGACACCGCCAAGACGACCCTGCCCCGGTATACCGCGTCCCCCGTCGTGAGGGCTCTCACGCGCATGATGGCATCCACCGTCGAGCGCCCCCTGCGGAAGCCAAACTGGCACTCCGCAAGATCCGGGCCCACCCGATTCAGGTGCCCGAAGAGGCGGTCTGCAATCACTCTTTCCAAGAGCTTGCCCACCTCGTCGAGCAGCACGATGGGCCGGAATGCGGACGGAGAGTCCGCAGGGCGCCCGGCTTTCTGGATCAGGACCAGCTTTCCCGTCTTCCAGCGAAGCGGAAACTGGCCCCTCTCCAGGCATGCGCTAAAGAGCCCCCCTAGTCGAGGCCCGAGAGTCTCCGAGGCCAGGACCCAAGCTTTCCCTGGCAAGCCGTCGGGTCCTGGGGCGGTATTTTTGGCCTTGAGCCTTTGTACCGCCACTCACAAGTCTACCTCGGTCACCTCTGGAGCGTCGTAGACGTCGTCGTCACTGTGGTCCGCGTTTGCGCCAGCTTCAGGTTCCGTCGGAGACGGAGTCATGGGCGGGGGGGCATGTTCCCCTCGCGATGGGAACAGGGCGCTCACCACGTCCTCCAAGAACTGAGGCTGGAGACTCTGCGTCAACGGGGAGCCCAGGGGCGGAGCCTCTCTCGCACCCACTTGTAGGGGCGGCCCCATGGGTCCCCGTCCAGAGTCGCCAGCATCTCCTCCCGGGCCAGTTCCTTGGCCCGCCAGATCTCGTCTCGGAGGACGGCCTTCGCTGCCCTGTAGCCCTCGTACAGCTCCGCCTCTACAGTCGCCGCATCTGAAGGTCGGGTGCGGCGCCTGCGGAACCTGGTGTACCGACGTCGCGCCGCAACGCACGCTTCGCGCAGCGCTGCTAGCTCGCTCGACCACCAGTACAGCTGACGCCGGGCGCGTCCTTGCCGGACCCGGGGCATGGCCACGTCGCAGATCTCCGACATGGCCTCCCGGAACCACTCCGCCTCATCGTTTATGTCGGCAGGCCTGTCCGGGGGTGACCCCCAGGCCTGCACGATCGAGGCTTCCAGGAATAGCTCCCGGTCCATCTGCTTCAGCGCCCATCGTGGACCACTCAGGTCCCGTCGGACCGGCGCGTCTGGGGTCTGGGTGGAGACGTCGAACCGGATATACCGGTGGTCGGAATAGGTCTCCACCTCCTCCACAACACGCCAGTCGGTGACGCGCGGTGACAGGCTGGGGGTGGCGAACGTAACGTCCACCACCGACTCGCCCGTAAACCGCACGCACGTGGGGACAGAACCCCGGTTTTCGATCACCAGGCCCTGCGCACGGGCCCAGTGCTCGAGCATCCTGCCCCGCCCATGGTCCGTGGACCGGGAACCCCAAGCCGGACTTTTGGCGTTGAAGTCCCCGAGGACGAGGGCGGGGAGGGAACCGAGGGCGACGACGACGTCTCCCAGCTCTGTTAGGGAGTTCTGGAACTCGGCGAGAGTTCGGTTCGGGGAGAAATAAACGCCTACCACAGCGATCTCCCCGAACCGTGCTGCGACGATCCCAGGCCCTCTCTTGACGAGATCGAGGGGCGGGGTATCGGCGGCGGCCGACGAAACGAGGGTCACCGAGCCGTCCAAGTCCGCCACCCAGTCGTTCCTGGGCAGGACAAAATACGGCTCGGCGACCACGGCGACGTTGATCAACCACTGCGCCATGCTCTGGAGCAAAAGTTCCTGAGCAGCGGCGCAGTGGTTGATGTTCGCCTGGAGGAAGCGCAATGGGGCCATTAATCGGGATCCATTGCAGCCTCCTCCAGGGCCCCTCACGGGGGTTCAGCCACGACGGCGACGGCGGCGGCAGTAGCGACGGCGGCGGCAGCGGCGGCGGTGGCGGTGACGGCGGCGGCAGAGGGCCTACCTCTGCGCCTGGCTTTGGTGGGTGGGGCGCAGGACTTGCCCCCAGCCCGGTGATCGGCCGGCTTGCCAACCGCCTCACATGCGAAGCAGTGAGGCGGGGCGGAGCACGAGCCGGCCTTGTGACCGGGCTGACCGCAGCGGAAGCACCTATCGCTGCGGTCTACCTCCGAGGTGCACACGCATGCCGCATGGTTGCCCACTTGACAGCGGAAGCACCTCAGGGGTCTGGGGTCCAGGACTTTCACCTGCGCAGACACCCAACCAACCAGGAGCCTTCGGCCCTCCTGCAACTTTTTCGCCGCCGGGACGGGGCAGCTAACCGTAATGGTTTGCAACCCCGTGAAGCCAGGACGCAAGGCACCCGCCCTCACCTGATCGGGAGGGCACTCCCCAGTCCTGGCAACGGCGGCCACCACTTCCTCGGCCGTCACGGAGTCATCCAGATCCAATATGCGCACGTCTGCGCGCTTGGTGGGTCTGGAGACTCGGGCCTCCTCCGCTTTTAAGGACGCTCTGAGCCGTTCGGCCAGAGCGTCAGCGGTAGGGCCACTGGCCGCGCCGGGGATCTCCAACATCCGAGCCCCCGTTGCAGTAACCCGGTGACGGAGGCCGCCGGTGATGCCGAGCTCCGTTATGTCAATCGCCTCCCGCGCCTTCGCGAGCACGTCGCGGTACGACACGCCCCTCTTCACCGCGTCCGGCTGCAGTGTGATTACTACAGCCGCGGTCTTGGGGGCGCGCAATCGCGCCGCGGCGTCTCGCCGCCGCCGTCTGTCCCTTCTCCGCGAGGACCTGGCTGCGCCAGCAGCCTTCCTCTTCTCCCCGGCCACTTGCCAGTCGGCGCCGGCCGGAGGAGTCTTTGGAGGAGGCTGCTGGGACGGCTGGTTCCCGGCCTGGGCTTTCTTCTTTTTGGCCGCCTGTTTCGGCCCCGCAGGTGTCGGGGTCGGAGGCGACTTTGATGGGCCCGGTTTCGCCTGACTAGGCTTGGCCGGGGCCGTCTTTGCCCTCGCAGGAGCCGCCGTCGCTGGGGCCGTCTGCCCAGTGGCCGTCTCCGCCTGAGGCGGCCTCGTCGCCGTCCGGGGAGGCTTGAACGCGGCCGCAGCCGCGTACGAAGGCGCCGCCAGCGGGAGTCGCAGCACGCGGCTCTCCAATACGGAGAACCGCTGCTGGAAGGCGGCCAGCTCCTTCCGGATCAGGTGGAGATCTTGGTTCTCCACCGATATGAGCTGGTCTTGCCCCTTTTCGGGCGCCTCCTTAGGGCAGGCTCCTCGGAGTGCCACCAGGTCTGCACGGAGCTTCTCGTTCTCCTGTTGGAGAAGCTCCATGGCACCTGCCATTCGGGTAACCTCCGCCCGCAGCTTTGACATTTCGTCCGAAGCCAGTGGGGTGGGGGCGAAGCCGGCGGCTCTTGCTGCCGCCAGTACGGAGGCCGTGGCATCTGATATGGCCCTGTCTTTCGAAGTCCTAAGCTTCTTCAGGGCCACCTTCTTAAATGCCACGGTCACGGCCTCCTTCAACTTGCTTAACGCCTCATTCTCGGGGTTTGTGTTCTCCGGCTCGCTAATCGAGGGGGACCCGGAGCCGGCCACCCTTCTGTTAATCATGTCCGGGTTCAGCGCAGTGAGCCCCCTACCTCTGGTTTTGTCTCGGCCCTTACCCCGCTTGCTAGTCGGGATCTTGCGAGCCGAGGCAGCGTCATCGCCTGAGGATGGCCCTTGGCTTTCCCCACTACGGGGGCGCTTGCGGAAGAATTTATTGACCTTATTGGCCTCCGCGTTGTCTCCTCCCTCCAACCTGTTGCGCCCGGAGCCCTCAGAACTCCCCACACTCGGCGCCTCAGATGCAGAGTCTGATTCCGACCCCACATCTCTCCTCTCAACGTCTAAATTTTTGTTTTGGTTATTAATTCTTTCCATTTTGTTCCCACGAGTAATTTAGGAATTATAAGTCCACCTAGGCAGAGCCTTTTACCTAGGTAAGCCTACATACTGTAGAGTGCGGCAGGTGCTCTACAGGGGAGGCGCTAACAACTGGTCACCCACCAGCCACTCATCTATTCGCCGCGCCTCAAAAACTTTAGATTGGGTGGTTTTTTATCTTAGAGGTGGCCTTCCTCTGGGCCAGGCGATTAAGCCAAGCCCCCGGCGGCGGCATTAGACATGCCTCCGTTCGCTGTCCGGCCAACCCGACTCAGCGAACCCGCCGAAATTTCTCGCCGCTTTGGTGCGCCCGCACCGCAGCAGCGTGGTCACGTCTACTGACAATCGACTACCATCGATTGATCAGGAGTGACTCCATCCCGGTGTCCCTCTTGGTCTGGTTTCTCCCTCTGGGCCCGTCCGGCATGAGTGCCTCTACCGGCAAGGCCCCAGAGATCATCGAAACACGCAAGCCCCACCACGACGACAACGTGGGGACACAGTTGGTGGGGATCGAAGTCCTAGCTAAGATACATAAAACTCTTACATGTCAAGAAAGGCTTTTTATAAACTGGACATCTTGCCCCGTCAGAGATTTCACCCTTGTTACCAGGACCTATAAATGCCAACAATACGGTCATGCAGCAAAGACTTGCCGAGAGGTCAATTCTTCATGCGGTCACTGCGGAGAAGCGTACAAAAAGAAGAAACCCTGAAATGTGCAACGTGCTCGCGCTTTAAAAAACCCAATACCCATAAAACTGGAGATACTGAGTGCCCTGCTAGAAAAATAGCAGAATACAGATACATCAATACTATCGACTATGAGGGCACGTAGAGCATCATATGCTAGGTCAGATTTTCGCGTTGATACACCTATTGCTGACAGAGCTATCACTGGTTTATGTGATACTAATCGATTTGTTGCTGTCTCAACACATTTCATACCCACTAGCTGCAATAATCAAAATAAGCAAGAGTTTGTTTTTTAAGTATAACCTAGTTTGTTATTGTTTCTGCTGACGCATTGTTTGCTCATGATGTAGTTTTTAAGTATTTAAGTTATTTAGGTTTATTGTAAAAGAATATAAGATTACTAGCTTCTGCCCGCGACTTCGTCCGCGTAGTAGTCGAAAATATTCCACGGGATCCCGTCCCGGGGATAAATAGTATCCTATGTTTTATTCCAGGACATATTTATCTATCTGTGTGTCAAATTTCTTTCAAATCCGTTCACCCGTTATAGCGTGATTTAATAACAAACATCCATCCAAACTTTCGCATTTATAATATTAGTATAGATATAGATTTACAATCCCATTTTTCAATATGAAAGATTTCCCCTATGACTTCGCCCGCGTGCAATTTTTACAGGCGGTGTTTTTTTTTCGAATTAAATACAATACTAATCTAAGAACTTTCAGCTCTTTAACGTCCCACGGCTGGACAGGAGACTCAAAGGTAATGTAGGCAAATTATTTCAATATAATTATCCCGCTGGCTAGATAGATTTAATAGAGTGTTTTTATACCGTAACTATAAGGATAATAATATAAACGTAGGTAATATTTAATAACATAAAATTTAAGTAAGGGCCCTGTTTAATTTAAAGCTTCTCTGTATACAATATTTGAGGTTGTTTTATTTTCCGGTAACAAAATAATCTGCTTTTCAGATGATCCAACTCGTGATAGACCAACATATAATTGCCCATTGGCTTATATTTATTAGTTTTTAACATTAAATTTTTAACACTTTAAACACTTAAATAAAAACCCTAAGCTACATATATACATCTAAAAATAAACTAAAATATGGCATCCAGAAATTCGTGCGCATCGCTGTCCACTGGTAATGTGCCCAAAAGACTGGCGGGATTTGCCCATGGGAAAACATTCTTTTCGTAACTCAATGCCAACTAAAGAGAAAGTTTGTCCTTGGGACTTGTTTATAGTCAGGGCAGAAGATGTTTTTATGGGAAACTGGAGTCGCTTAAACGGAATAGGCAGGTCCGTAGGAATCATTGGAATTCTCGGGATATGCGCCAACTGGCCAGCTCCTGGTCCGATGAGAATAGTCGCCACAATTAAGTTATCTTTTAAATCTTTAATTAGTAGCCTTGTGCCATTACACAGGTTGGGCGGGCTTAAATTCCTTAAAAGCATAATAGGCGTTCCAGTTTTCAAGAGCAGTTCGTGAGGTGGCAGGCCAGATGGATTCAAGGCATTTAAAAATTCTTGCGGATAATGGACTACATCCTCGACATTGCACACTGTATCAATGGACTTGTAAATTTTTAATTGACCGGGGACTTTTTGTTTGTTTTAGGTTATTGATTTGATTGACTGTGTCGTTTCTTGGTGAGACGATAGCCCTTGAAAAAAGCCAATTAATGTCTCTAAGTATCTAATAAATATTCAAGGACTGGATAAACTGCATCTATGAGTTGCTGGAAATTGTGAACTATTCGGCCTACAGTCTCATTTATAACAATTTCCGCAACGTTGGTGCCCAAGGTTTGAGAAGAAAAGGACCATTCTCCAACTTTGAGTAGCTGTTGTGGAAAATCGTTATCTGTATTTCCGATTAGGTGGGCTCTCATATTAGTTCGTAAGTTTAAAGTTTGGACCATACTCCATAGAGGTGACGATTTAAGACACGCCTTTATGATGTCCGCACGGGTCCCTTTTGTGACGACGGGAAGTGTCTGCCGAAAGTCACCAGCAAACACAAAGGTGACACCACCCATGATAGCAACTGAATTTCTCAAGTCCTTAAGCGTTCGATCCACTGCTTCAACATGAGCTCTATGGCTCATTGTGCATTCATCCCACATTATCTGCGACGTATTCTGTAATAACTGTCCAAGGGGCCCATTTTTGCGAATTCAACAAACCGACTGCTGCTCCAATGAAACTGAAGCGTAAGTATGTTGAAAAAGTTTTTTTTACATAAATCCTCCTATATCTGCTAAAATATAAAATATAATTATTTAAGACGGACCAGATTGCCATACATTGTTTTAAGTTTTATGCAACTGTTTAGACAGCGCATGCAAATTATTCTATTTTTAACCGACTTCAAAAAAAGGAGGTTCTCAATTCGTCTTGAACTTTTTTTTTATGTATGTTATCTCATAACTCGGAGGCGGCTGGACCGATTTGAAAAATTCTTTTTGCATTTGAAAGGGTATACTTTCTAGCTAGTCCCATTGTTACGAAATCAGGATCTGATGATGGCATCCTGGAGAAATCGAGGGAACTCTTCAAATATTATAGGCACACCTATGGTGTTTTGGGTATTTCTTATAGTACCTTGAGTAGTTGCTTTCGAAAAGTACCATTTGGGGAAGTTGAACTCATGATGAAGACCACAGATGGCCTCTGAAACTACTCAATAATAAGTATTTCGTGGATTGCGATTCGATTACTTGAGTACGGATGTTAAACCCTTTATGTTCGTCACAATACATATGGTGATGTAGAGCTGATGGTCAAGTACCAGGAGAACTCCTCAAAAATTAACGGCTATGCATCGGGAAAAGCAATATTTTGTAAAAGGTGATAAATTGTTGACATTATGGCTTTTGTAACTAGATAAATTACAAACTGACCCACTAAAAAGCGTGATAAAATATTTTTTTGCAAAAAATAGAACCGACTACCATATCAAAACACTACAAAGCTAAAAATAACTTTAATTTCGGAAGGCGGTGTGAAAAAAAAGAAAATCCAAAACCAATAACACCGACTACCGAAATTAAAGTTATTTTTAGCTTTGTAGTGTTTTGATATGGATGTCGGTTGTATTTTTTGCAAAAAAAAATTTAAGAGGTACAATTTTCCGACTTGCTTGACAAAGATTATAATAGCTCGGCTAATATGCATGATATAAAGATAATTTATAGCCTATAGCACTCAGGGATAATGCAGCTACATGTAAGCGAAAGAATTTTCAAAATCGGTTCGGTAGTTTCAGAGATTACCCCCTACATACAAACTTACAAACTCACAAATTTTACCTCTTTATAATATTATTAGTTTAGTATTAGTATAATTAGTATATTAGTATTAGTATAGATTTTTTCCATTATGAATTTTTGTTAAATATTGTTTCAAATATCTGTTCTCTTTAAATTGTAATGTTTGTTGGAGCTCCTTCCGCCTGTGATTAACATTGTAAGACTTACATACTTTAATTAAGTTATTTTTGTACATTACCTATTATGATTATTGAATAAAGATTATGATATATGGTACCTGCCGGGGTTGCGGGGATATTCTAACAAACAAGATACCGCGGCCCCGGCATCTAAAGTCAACTGAAGGAAGGAAGGCCTATTAGTCAGAAAGTCTGGCATTCTCACCCTGAAGTACATTTTTTTTAATGATAATAGGCTCGCGTTTGACCACCATCTCACCTGATGGTATGTGATGATGTGGTTAAGATCTCCCCGAAAATACGGTAAAAAGTGAATTTTTCGTTGGGTTCGTTTTTTAACCGACTTCAAAAAACAGGAAGAGGTTCTCAATTCGTCTTGAAGTTTTTTTTATGTTTGTTACCTCATTACTCGCAGATGCCTAGACCGATTTCGATAATTCTTTTTTTTTTGTTTAAAAGGGTATACTTTCTAGTTGGTCCCATTGTCGTCATGTTTGGATCTGATGTTGGGATCATGGAGAAACCGAGGGAACTCTTCAAATATTATAGGCACACCTATAGCGTTTTGGGTATTTCTTATAGTACCTTGTGCAGTTGCTCTCGAAAAGCACCATTTGAGGAAGTGGAACTGATGATGAAGACCCCAGATGGCCACCGAAACTACTCAATAATAAGTATTTCGTGGATTGCGGTTAGATTACTTGAATATAGAAGTTAAGCACTTTATGCTCATCACAATGCATATGGTGAAGTAGAGCTGATGGTGATGTACCAGGAGAACTCCTCAAAAATTAACGGCTCTGCACCGAGAAAAGCAATATTTTGTAAAAGGTGATAAGTAGTTCACATTTTGTCTTTTGTAACTAGATAAATTACAAACTTACCCAAAAAAGCGGTTTTTTTTTTGCAAAAAATATAACCGACTTCTATATAAAAACACTACAAAGGCAAAAATTCCATTTTCTTGTACACCTACCACAGTGTGTTTTTTTTTAACCCAAAGGTTGACTGGTAGAGAATGCCTTGCTGCATTAAGTCCGCCCATGTAACACAATCCGCAATTGTACATAAAGTTTAAATAAATAAATAAATAAAAATATATTTAATTTCGGAAGGCGGTGTCAAAAAAAAAGAAATGACACCGACTACCGAAATTAAAGTTATTTTTACCTTTGTAGTATTTTTATATAGAAGTCCGTTTTATTTTTTGCTAAATATTTTTTTTTTTCAATTCGTAACATTTATAAAGTAGGTAGTAAAGAAACAATAAAAGAATGAAACAATGACTCTACACGGAGTCATTGTTGAAAATTAAAATTCTTTTTTTGTTTGAAAGGGTAATACTTCGAAATAGGTCCCATTGTCACCAAGTCAGGATCTGATGATGGGATCCAGGAGAAATCGAGGGAACTCTTCAAATATTGTAGGCACACTTATGGTGATTTGAGTATTTTTATAGTAACTTGTGTAGTTGCAGTCGAAAAGCACCATTTGTGAAATGGACCTGATGATGAAGACCACAGATGGCCACTGGAACTACTCAATATCAAGAGTTAAATAAAGCTGGAACTAACTCAAAAATGCTATGGGAAACTATTAAGCGAATAGTCAATATACCTAAAGAAAAGCAACAATCAACTCCTCTACTATCTCAAAACGACACACCAACTAAAACATGCAATGAGATTAATAGTTACTTTGTTAACATTGGTAGGACACTTGCTGATGGTATCGCTAGTAGACCTATTCTGCCTCAAGTAAATAAGCCTATTCAACCGGCAACTTCATTTGTGCTCGAACAAACGGATACTGATGAGGTCTTAACTATTATTGAATCCTTAAAGTCAACTGCAGCAACTGGTTGGGATGGCATTTCTTCTGCATTTCTAAAAAGATATTCAAGCTTATTAGCTCCTGTCTTAACATATATTTTAAATATTTGTTTACAGAACGCTGTATTTCCTTCTTCCTTTAAGAGAGCAATAATACATCCTATATTTAAGGGTGGTGATGGAAACTCGTTTAATAACTACCGTCCAATTGCAGTGTTACCTGCCTTGTCAAAGGTCTTCGAGCGACTTATCAACAATAGACTAGTCAATTTTATTGAAAGCTTAAAACTAATTTCTACACATCAGTTCGGTTTCCGTAAGAATAAATCCACTGCAGATGCTGTACATGTATTGACTAATTACATAGTAGATAATGTAAATAATAGAAAAAAGGTACTTACCATCTTCTTAGACCTCGCGAAGGCCTTTGATACGGTTCCCATCAACACCCTTCTACTAAAATTGGAACGGATGGGTGTCAGAGGTTCACAACTTGAACTTTTTAAGAGCTATCTAACAAATCGCACTCAGATAGTCAAAATGGGTGATTACATGAGTGGTGAGCTACCAATTTCATATGGCGTGCCTCAAGGTAGTATTTTGGGGCCAACGATGTTTCTGATATTCATCAATGACCTCTGTAATCTTAACATCAATAACGGCAAAATTATATCTTTTGCAGATGATACTGCACTCACTTTTGTAGCGGACTCATGGCCAGCTCTTCAAAATGCAGCACAGATAGGCTTTAATTCTGCTTTCGACTGGCTACAAAAAAACTAAAAAAAACTAAATTCATGACATTCTCGATTTCTTCAGCCTCTCAACCTAAAATACCCCTTATCTTAAAAGCTCATACTTGTCAATTCCAACCGCAAACAACGTGCCATTGTCCTTTGATCTCTTCATCGGATTCCATTAAATATTTAGGCATAACAATAGACAGATATCTTTCATATAAAGTACATGTTAATCATATCACTGGCAGAATTAGAAAACTCATTTACATTTTTAAAAATCTACGTTACGTCGCCAATCTAAAAGTCATACGAACTGTTTATTGTGCTTTATGTGTTTCTATTATCACCTATTGCATTGCCTGTTGGGGCGGAATTTCTAAAACCACCCTGAAACCTTTGGAAGTAGCTCACAGAGCAATTTTAAAGATAGCAACTTTTCGGCCAATACGTTTCCCAACAACTCAACTATATCGAGATTGTAACGAACTAAATGTAAGACAACTATTTATAATGAAAACTTTAGTCAAGCAACATCAAGAAACCCCTTTTATTCCCATAACTAAACGACGTAAGGACTTCATTTGTACTGTTCCTCCGATAACCTTCACCTTTACAAAAAGATTCTATTATTACCTTGGTCCTACCCTCTACAATAAAATTAACTCCTCCTTACCGGTCTATGAACTACCTTTACGTCAATTTAAAACAATTATTCATTCATTTCTCCTAGGCAAATCATATGACGAGACAGAAGAATTTATGTCATGTTCGTACCTACATAAAATAAAAATTTAAGCGTTGCCTAAAACCTATAGTGTTAGTATTGTTGCTGTACTCTTCATACACTCCAACCGCATACCTATACACAATACATGCATTACATACCACATACATAAACATGCACTACACACAAATAAACACGCACGAATACACAACACACATACGTTTAAGACAATTATTATACAAATTAAGATTAAGATTTTTATTTTATTAATTGTAAAATATACTAAAGGATAGATTGATATTAGTCCTTAATTTAATTGTTAGAAAATAAATTATATTCAATAATGGGGCGGGCACTGCTTCTCCTAAACACAGGCTGTATTGCAGCTTACCTAGGAGAGCAGAACCACACCCACAGATTTGTAGAATATTATAAGTACTACGAGTTCACATTTTAGATTTAGTACCCATTTATGTATTACAAATATCCTTTTTTGAAATAAAGTTTATGATTATGATTATGATGAATATACAACGTGTAACGGAAACCCCATATCTATCCAAAAGGACTGAAGGCAACACCTGGTATGGAGTCTCTATGCAAAGTTTCAGCTCAAAATAAGTGACTCACAGAATTGACCCCAAATTATTGGTTTCATATGTTTCTTAAATACCAGTAATAACAAACGTGTCACAGCACTATGAGAGTCATCACTTTCCACGTCACTTGCCAATAAAACGATAATTCTCTTCGTTCTTCTTAATTGAAAAATTCGGTCTCTGGTATCAAAGTATTGAAATTTCTAATATGCTCCACACATATACACATAGGATTAGAAAACACTTGCCATAGCGTTTATTATCATCCAAAGAAGCCGTGCACTTGGTATGTATATAACCGACTCCCAAAAAACACTACAAAGTGAAAAATAACTTTAATTTCGGAAGTCGGTGCCAAAAACGAAAATACAAAACTAAAGACACCGACTACCGAAATTAAAGTTATTTTTCACTGCAGTGTTTTTTAGGAGTCGGTTTAATTTTTTTGTAAAAAGTTTTTATTGTATTTATTATCTAATTCACGAGAATATTTTCGTAAGAACTGGAATCGGCCTGTATGTGAACACACGCTTACGTAACGTACACTACTATGATAAACAAGTTAAAGATAGAGAGCAGTTTCTAACACAATCCATGTTTAGGCGAACGTCTAGTCAGGAAGCCAACATTGTCACGTAGTTGTGTATCAATCAATAACAGTGATATTTTGTTAAGAGAATCGAGTGTTTTTTATCAGGTATCAATTTTACAGAACCGATTATCTACACGTGGAGTGGTCTTTTAAGAGGGTCTTTTATCTATGAGCTAATAGTTTTAGTGAGGTATTGGTTGATTTTCGTGAGATAAAAATCCGATACTTCTACCAGTTACTAACAGTTTTTAGTTTTGTTAAATTGTATTTGTATTTTAACTATCTGAATGTAACAAACTTACTTTCAATTAGTTATTCAATTCTGTTATATTTAATTTTATTTAATTCTATACTGTTATCATCTATAATTATGTCATGGATGCTGGATCTCTCCGGTCGTTTCGGATTGTCATCACTACAATATCTCTTGCGCAGATGGCTAATCTCGACTAAGATTGACCGCTGTGGCCGAACTGTATATCCTTAAATCGTCGGAGCTATATACAGGATTATTGGAAATATGTCCCGATCCTGTTAAAGGCGTGTAGATGAGGTCATTAACTAACAAATCAACCCTAAGTTTCTAGGCCTAAAGTATACCATTACCAAGAGTTTTTTTTTTAAATATGAAAATAATATAGGACTTTATCTCTTTTAAAAATTTATAAAAAAAAACGAATACACGTTTTAGCATTCTTATTTATTAAATAGCTAAAGAATTAAGTTGCGCATAATAAAAAAACATAAAACAATTAAAAACCTCCGTCCTTTTGAGTTAAGAGATCCAATATTTATTTTATTTTTATGATTTTTGCAACGTCTTATGAAATAAATATTTTTTTCTCCTAAAAATCACTAATCTATTTTGACGGCGGAACATTTTATTTGTTAGTTAATGACCTCATCTACACGCCCTTAACAGGATCGGGACATATTTCCAATAACCCTGTATATGCTAAAATTCGTGACTGTGCATAGAATCTGTTGGATAATTTTAGCCTGAGCACATGTGAACACTATAGTAGATTTAGAAACAATCTTAACTGTAACGGCCATAGTGTAATGGGTGGGGTTCGAACCCGTGACCTCACGATCACAAGTCCCACACCTTAGCCATTAGGCTATTGATGCAACTTCATGTTCAACTCAATAAACGGCCCACATTTGAAAGCTTTCAAATAGCCATTTTTATTGCTTTCAGGATGACCATGGGCTTCAAAAGAGTTTGGGACTCATCCTGCCCACGAGTTTGGGACAAATGGGAGTCCGGTGGCACCACGTGGGTAATCCGAGACCTGCCACCCGAAGATGATGAAGAGGCTATCAAAATCCTACTCGAGAACCTCTGTCCCGATGAAGCGCTGTGCAGTATCAGTAGTAAGTTATGAAAAACCTGTAGCTATAATATTCAAGAAGTCGCGCGGGGCTTCGCTCTCGTATACCTTATCACGGTAAAAACATAATCCACCTTTTTTGCAGTCAGGTAAAAAGACTATAACCTTCCTCAAGCTTCACGCTACTTCTATACCAAATTTCATCCAAATCCACCCATTACTTTCGAAGATTAGCGCTTTGAAACAAACAAACTTTTCCGCTTTATAATATTAGTATAGATTTCATACACAATTAAATCTAAATTTAACTACAAACTAAAATAAAGAATATAAAAACTTGGCCGTATTTGGCCGGAATTTATCAGCCAGAGGACTTGCGTCAATAACACCATCAGTCTCTAGGTAAATAATAAATAAATAAATCTTTATTGAACTAAAGCCTAAAAAACTATTACAATGGTATAGTAGAAGTAGATACATTGAGAGGCTTATTCTAGGTTTTTACATGATTAGTAAGTTACATAGGTTATATTGTCTAGTTATTACTACCGTGACTGACAATCTTGCTATAATGATTAATGAGCAACATTTTTTTTTCCCGACTGTGCGACGAAAGCAGGATATTATGTTTATCAATCTATGTAGGTATGTAAGTTTGTACCTATATGGCGTTGTAGAGGCCAAATGCGCGGATTTAAATCAGGCACGGTCCCAAAATCGTACACGTCATATTGAAAATCTTCTAAAAGTTTGCAAAATAAGACGTCCCAAAAATTATCACTTGATTTCATCAGAGGCCATATTGGTCAAATAAAATGAAATAAAAAAATCAAGTGTGATATCGTCGAATAAATAATATTTGAGAGGTTACTTCTAATATTTTTCATTTTCAATCTACGACAAAAAAAAGGAGGAGGTTATCAGTTCAACGCGTATATTTTTTTTCTTTTGTTTTTTTTTTTTATATGTGGTCACCGATTACTCGAAGACGGCTGAACCGATTTGGAAAATTCTTTTTTTGTTTGAAAGGGTATACTTTGAAATTGGTCCCATTGCCACCAAGTCAGGATCTGATGATGGGATCCTGGAGAAATCGAGGGAACTCTTCAAATATTATAGACACACTTATAGTGATTTGAGTATTTTTTATAGTAACTTGTGTAGTTGCATTCGAAAAGCACCATTTGTGAAGTGGACCTGATGATGAAGACCACAGATGGCTACTGGAACTACTCAATATACACTACTAATTTTTAATTAGTACAAATACTTAAAGGGCTTATTAGAAAAGGTCTTGTTATTATATATGTAAAGTCTTACTATATAATATTGATAAATAGCAAAGTTATTAGCGTTTGTTTATATCCCAAAATGTCACTCAATTTACGGACATATTGTACAGGCCATTCATGTATTCATTAATCGTGATGTCGCGGTCACGCGGTCTCGCTCAAACTTGCCCCGCCTCCAACAGCTGTTATCGTAATTGTAGGTAGCTTAGACGCATCTTTAAGCTTTACGAATTAAAAAAAAAGTAAAATAAAAGGTTCACGAAAAATAATAGGCACTTATTAAATTCAAACTTTACCTACATACTTTAATTGGGCCATTTGCTTGTGTTGTTCAGTATCCAACTGCAGAACTCCATCCTTGGTTCATTATCCACAGTAGTCAATTCTTGACCCTTTCTTTAGTGGTATGGGTGAAATCCAGACGAACTAATGATCGTCTATGCACAGTACTGGCTGATATTAAAATGACGAGCTGCGTCATTCGTACTTCGCCGGGGATCTTCAAAGTAGTCCACTACATCGTCGTAAAGGTTTTGGGCCGGTCTTCCATGTCCTTGGCGATGGGCCGTTGCGCGGAATGATCAGTGGTCGAGTAAACGTTGGTAAACATTTACCACAGTCCGAACCTTTGGCTAGCGAGCATTTGGGTACTCTTCCCTGTACATACGAACAGCGGCCACCAGACCAAAAGTACACACGCAACATAGCCACGTACTCCCGAGATGAAAACTGGTAAGCCATCACGACAGTAAAAACGTAACAACTTATGTTTAAAAAGCACGCGCACACTTCCGCTAACAAATTGACACTGTTTGTTCATTCACTCGTTGTAAAAAGGACCGCTGGCCAGAGGGGGCGTGGCTTGAGCTTAGACGCGAGTTTGCCGGGATTTATGAATGACGATCTAACTGGACTAGCACTGCGCGTAGTATTTTCTAGTAGCAATTGTTATGAATGATTGATTCAATTATGAGTTTACCAGTTATGACAAATTTTCGTAGACAATTTTGGGGTTTCGTTTTTTTTACTTTTGACTACATAAATATGATCAGTAAAGGGTACGGATAGAGCCCCATTTTTTTTTGTACTAATTAAAAATTAGTAGTGTATAAGTAGGAATAATAAGTATTTCATGGGTTCTGCTTCAATTACTTGAATATGGTTATTAAGCACAATATGCTCGTCACAATGCATATGGTGAAGTGAAGCTGATGGTGAAGTACCAGGAGAACTCCTCAACAATTAACGGCCCAGCATTGGGAAAAGCAATATTTTGTAAAGGTTGAGATTTAGGCTTTTGTAACTAGGTAAATTATAAATCGACCAACTAAAAAGAGTGAAATAAAAACTTTTTACCAAAAAATTAAACCGACTTCCAAAAAACACTGCAAAGTGAAAAATAACTTTAATTTCGGTAGTCGGTGCCAAAAACGAAAATACAAAACTAAAGACACCGACTACCGAAATTAAAGTTATTTTTCACTTTGTTGTGTTTTTTGGAAGTCGGTTTAATTTTTTGGTAAAAAGTTTTTTAAGCAACTATTTAGGACGTAAAAGATTTAGAGGGCCATATACGTGTGCGGTTTTTTGTTTCTTTCAAACCCATTAAGTGGGATATCAAATAAAATACTCCAGGAGGGAATCACAAATAAAAATGTGACTTATATATTTCAATTTAGCTAGAAATATAAAATTGTTAATTAGGAAATATTTAAACTGAAAAGCTGAAAATGAAATCAAGTAATTTCAAAGATCTAAAAAACTCGCAAAGAAAAAAAAATTTAAAAAAGTGTCAAGCACAATCTTTCCACAATAAACTTACATATGGTACATAAATATAAGTTTATCAGATAATTACATTTTAGACTATACATTTTTAGACTTCGTCAACGACCCATTAAGCTTGCGAAGTATAGCAGATTTCTGGAGAGGACACCTGTCCCAGAGGATGTCACTCGCGTGCTACGAAGAGAAGAATGGCAAGAGCAAACTGGTTGCGTTGAACGTGTGCCTAGTCATTTGTGAAGGAGAAGAATCTCATGAGCATGTGGTAAGCATGTAGCTCTTTTCTTTTTTCTTTTTTTTTCTAAAGATTACTAGCAATAAATATTACTATTACTATAATGAGGGTAGAATTCTGATCAGGGTCAAATCTATAGATTCCTAGGTCTACAACCAGTGGTAATTTTATGACAATCCCTATTATTTTATAAATGCGAACGTAACACTGTCTCTGTCTATCTGATACGCTTTCACGCCTCAACTTCTCAACCGATTTTGATGAAATTTGGTACAGGCATATAGTTGACCTTAGGAAAGGACATAGACTACTTTTTATCCCAGAAAATGATCATATTGCTGCGGGATAACGTCGTGTAGTCACCACATAATTTGCAACAGTATAACATTGATATACTATGATCGACGTCATAAGACGAGTTCCTGAATGGTTCCTGAAACTGAAATAAATAGAAAGCTAATGTAAGTAAGCTACTATCCTCGTATAATAAAATTATTAAACGAGGATAGTTCTAAAAAACAAAGCCAAAATCTTGAAAGACTACTTACGATGGTCCAAAAAGTACTTACTAATCAATGGCAACTTTTAATAAAGGTTTATTAAGCGAAAAGCTGTATCTTATGCAACGAATTAGGAATGATATAGAACACGAACTCCGCTCAAAAATGGTTCCACGCAAAACACAATCAAGTAGGCGGGGTGAAAAAAATACAATCAAAGCGCCTCTCAGTCTGACGTGCGCTCAGTGACAGACGCCAGAATCTTGTTGATTAGTGAAAAATCCAAGAAAAAGCTCGTTTCTAAGGAATAAAAATGACCTCGTGGTAAGGTGGTGTAAAAGACGGAAAGAAGGAAGTAAAATACTAACTGGGATAGCTTATCACTCGTAAGTAAAATAATTTCGTGTTTTATTTTCGTATAGACAACCACGAGTTGTCAGTATTATGCAACAGGTAGCCAGCCAGATTTTAATACCTAACTATTATATATTTTATATTAAGTACAGAGTTTTATAAATTGGATGGATTGGTTTGCCTGTGTGTTTCTTATTTTAGTTTCCCCAAAAAAGAGATTCGACGACTACAGTGGATTGCAGCAGTCCGCTTAAAAAAAGAGAGGATGACTGGTTACCAACTAATGCCAGTAGGGTTTGCTCCATACATTTTGGTAACGAAGACATGTATTCGTCACGCAATGGCTATCGTATGCTAAAAAAATTAGCTGTACCTATTTGTATGGTTAGTACTGTTGCACAGCATTTCGTGAAAATTCAGGTAAATCCTAATAACTTAATTTAAGGATTGCTTAAGAATACAAATTTTAAAAAACACGTCTAATATGTTTTATGTTATCAGTAGGTATTACACCACGTTGAAACAATGCAGGTCATTAAATCGGCACTCCGTATATGAGCTGATAAATAGAGCGAGCCAATATTTAGGAGATGTTTCTGTCCATTTTACTACTAAACAACAAAGTTTTGTTTTGAGTACCTCGATTACCCTTAAATTTTGGCTCGTACTTTTTAAAAACCACCTTGTATATTAAATTTACTCTACTCACATATTATATATATATATTTATATATAAATCTAGTTTCACAGCTTATAAGCCTAACGCTCTTCTAATGGGGGGTTAGCTAATGAATACTTACCTTATTTATGTACTTTAAGAAATTAATAAATATGAAATTTGGTAGATCATGAGGAAATAATGATTTCCATTTAAAATAGGTATTAGGTAAGTAATAAAATAACTGTTTCGTTTCGAAAAGGTGTTGTCCAAATGCTTGAAATGGACCAGAAACTGCGAATAGTCCTTAATTCTTTTTAAAATAACGTATGTATAATGAAATAATTTTCAAGTTTGTTTAAGTAGGATATAAAAACATGGAAATCATTAAAATATTTAACCCGATATCCGTTTAATACATTCTTATTTTTATTGGAGGTCAGTGTTTATTTGACACTAGTAAGTGGCGTTCAGCCAAACAGGAATCGTAAAATAATTCCCTAACGAACTAGTTTGCAGATTTGAAACGTATTGAAAGGATCAAACGTATGGTAGGCTGTATGAATCACATCTCCTTTGCCTTACCTACTGACAGACTGACTGTTTGACATTACTGCATTTTCGATTGTTTGTTTACTTGATTCTACAATAGCGCTTGCGAATTGAGTTACGTACGGATTGCTTTTTATGGTATAGCAACGACTATGGTAATTTTTTGAAGATTTTGATTTTAGTTGTGCACACGACACCCATTTTTAAACACGGACTTAGGTTGGACCCGCCTAAACGACGACTTGGCATCCTTAACCCTAGACTTATTACGACCAGTATTTTAGAAAAAGGTTTGTAACTGACTTCTACCTAGTTTTTTTTGATAATTATTGAAATTGTAATGGGTTACCTACGATTTGTATGTACGTATGATTTGTGACATTTGGCGTATATTTCACTCTTGTTTATTTCAGGTTTTTTTTTATATGGCCGACGGGCATTACCTTTTATGAAGCTTTACACTTTTTGTAAACTTAATGTAAAGAGGTTTAATATTAATTTATAATATTTGAGTTCATAATAACGTCTGCATACTGCATAACACCATCCTCACCGCTCGATGTCACAAAACAATCTATCTCGTTCGCACTCGCTTGATTCGATATTTCAGTTTCACTCTAACATTATCTTACTAAATAGCGCCCCAAATAAATGAATTGACGGATCCATGCGCAGAAAATAAATTTAGCAAAGTATTTTGTTTTGTTTGTGCGCGTGTTGCATTCGTATTATCAGTTTAGTGGTATGAGTTTGGAACCATGTTTTAGCGGGCTTCGTTAGAGAGTTATATTTCTATATCATTCCTAATTCGTTGATCTTATGTCCCTCCCAATGGTTTCATCTTTTAAAACACATATCAAATTTCATTAAAATCCGTTGCGTGGTGTAGGCATGAAAGTGTACCGATGAACAGATATATAGATTTACTTTCGTATTTATAATATACTAGCTGTTGTTCGTGACTTCGTTCGCGTGGGAGGTTTTTCCCGTGTTAATCCCGATCCCGTGGGAATTTCCAAAAATCCTTTCTTATTGCTCCCCTACACACCCCAAGGAACATACATGCCAAATTTCAGCTTTTGTGCCCAGTAGTTTCGGCTGTGTGTTGTCTGTCAGTCAATCAGTAACGGAAGCGTTTTATATATATTGATGATGATTGATTATTATACATCTTCTTCTTCTCAGTCGCTTCACTCTTGACAGAGTAGTCGTGGTCGATACGTAGTATCTGTATGTTGAGTGACCCGCTCTATCACCCACCGCCATTCTTCCTTGACATATGCGTTCCTGGGGCACTAGTGCATGGTGTTGCCATTGGCCGCTTTAACCTGGTCTGTCCATCTCATCAGGGATCATCCACGTGAGCTGGTGCCCTCGACCTTGCCCCGCACAATCAGGCATTCAAGAGAGTCGTTACCGCGCCGAGAAATGTGACCAAAAAAAGTGAGCATGCGTTTTTGACTGTGCACGAGAGGCATTGTTGGATGCTTAGTTCGCCCAGGATGGACACGTTTGTTCGGAATTCGTTCCACGACACCCCTAGCAGACTGCTTCCAACACCACATCTCTAGAGCGTCTCTGCGTCTATTCTTTTCACGTCACTTTTTCATGTCCATGTCTCCGAAGCGTGGAAAAAATATGGGAAACACCAAAGCTCCGACAAGCCGGATTTTAGTGGCTTTAGTAATGCTTTTGTTTCACCATATTTTTTGGAGTTTGTCCTTAGCGCTCCTAGTGATAGCCATATGTCACTTAATTTCGACTGTGTAGGCGCCAGTATTCGATATCAGAGCTCCAAGATAAATGTATGCTTGCACTACCTTGCAATTAACTATATGTGTGACCTCTGGCGAGTTATTCTCAGCACGATCTACAATCATCATTTTTGTCTTGGTGCGATTTATTTTTAATCTGAACTGAAGGCTGACACTCTCCATCTTCCCCAACAGATTCTCCATATACTCAATGCTACTTGCAAATTAATGGGGTTCTATCATCCGCATAGCGTAAATTGGAGATCCCTTTCCCACCGATTCTAATTCCATCCGTCCAGTCCTCCAGTGCAATCCTCGGTCGGTGACTGGTACAGATATAAATTTAAATAGGAGCGGTAAGATAATTCACCCTTGACAAACACCTGCACAGTTCACCTGCAATTCATCAGACATTATTTCATCTGCTTTAACTGAAGCTGTTCCACCTTCGTAAAGTTGTCTGTGCAAGTGCACAAGATGTTTCGGTGTTCCCATTTCGAGCAGTGTACTCCACAATACGGGCCATTTAACGGTATCGAATGCCTTTAAATTTGAATATTATATACAACATGTAACACAAGTTTGACCTTGGTATTTTAATTTAGACATATTTTTGACATTTGTATTTTAATTTTGACATTTGTATTTTAATAAGAGTTTTTGTATTTTAATTTTGACATGATCTTACCATTTATTGTATTTAGACTAATATATTTTAATTGAATTCTTGATTAATATAAATCCACATTGAAATGATTATTATAGTTTTTTCTGTGTTTAAATGTTTGCATGCCTTTTGAGGTAGATTGTACAAGGGTCTAAACAATTTTTGTAAACATCTTTTTATTTATGTACCTACTATCTGAGCAAATAAATCATTATTCTATTCTATTCTATTCTATTCATAATTAATGCACATTCTGAAATTAGTTTGTTCAGAATCGTTGACTGAACAGATTTTTATCGTTTTTAATTTTTTTTTAATTATCGAAATTTTTATCCTAAACCATTTAAATCTACGTAAATTACAAATTACACTTTCGCTGTATAGTAAAAACAAACTAACTGTGGACCGTAAATTAAAGTAGCAACTTTGTAAATGCAGATTTATATAAATTCCGTCATTCAGTACACATTACAGAAAAATTAAACTCATTTAAAGGAAATTAATGTCTTAAAAAAACTGTTTAAACAAGTGAAACTAAAAATTCAAAGTATGTATTATGATAATAACATAATTTTCTAATTGGGGTGTTTGAGGGTGTGCGTTAATTACGATACATGTTGTATAGTAGGGACGAAGAGATATTCTTGTTAGTTATAACCTAGGCAAGCGTGCTTCATTTTCGACCACATCATCGCCAACAATTATATGGTAGTCAAACGCGAGCCTATTAACATTAAAAACAATAGTACATTGTTCATCGAGGGGAGAAAGTGACCGATTACCAACGAGGGTGTAGTTTGAGGCCCGAAGCACAGCTGAGGGCCTTAATACACACGAGTTGGGAATCGCATTTTCTTCCGAGTGATACATAGTGCTTTATACTATACCTACGAGGAAAATAGCTTTTTGTACATTAATAAATGAAACTGAGTTAAAAGATAGGACCTATGGCCATAGACAGTAGAAGAATAACAATTTGGCGCGAAAAATAAATGAGGTACTCATTTATTTTTCGCGCCAAATTGTTATTCTTATTATGTTCGAATATTGAAAGTTAATGTGAGAATTTGTTCAGCAGCGTGTTGGGAGTAATTTTAAATCAATGTTGAGCAATACTATGTGGCCAGTATCATTTTCTCTTGGTGATAAAAACTTTTTTGTCTTTTGGCATTATAAGTATTTTTAGTTAGCTACTGAATTGGACTAAATTAAAAAAAAAAACAGCGCGTTAGTAATGGATTTTCATACACTTTTCCCTCCCTCGCCAGTGTCTCCAGCACGTTAGTAATGAATTCTCATACACTTTTGCGACCCGCACATGGCACACATTTGTACTACAGTAATGACGTCCTTTCTGTCAAACTTTTTAAAAAGTAATAAGGCACTTTCCGAGCAGGTATAGTATAAAGTATATTATTAACTTTTTTTCATGATGTTATAAAATACATATTAACGTGATTTTTGTTTTCAGGCAGGGGCCTCAATTATTAACCAAAAAGCTCATAATTAATGAGCTCTATCAATTTCTATTTTATCAGATTGAAGGTGAAAGTTGGAAGAACGCGTATGGAGCTACGAAGGTCATAGATGAAAAAGTGGACGCCTTCAAATACTTAGGAGTGGACAAGATACTGTGTGCACATGGCCTGGTTGTGACTAGGGAGTACCGGGGAGCGAGACTTGGAGCTAGGATACTGGCAGCGAGGTAAGCGATCGTCCTTTATTTAAAATTAATTAATTATATTTATTAAATTATTGGTCAGGAGATTAATCTTAGTTTGATCTACAGGTAGGTAGGTGATGCCAGGGAGGGCCGCGGTATCTTGTTAGAACATTCGCACAACCCCGGCTGGCAATGGTCATAACGAACCCCGTCATTGGTACTGAATGCTCTTTGAGGCGCGCGTGGAACACGACGCACCGTCGCGTCGACTCAGGCCTTGTCTGGACATTGGGTACCCCTGTTCGTGGTCAGCAGTAACAATTATAGCCTCATGTTAGCTTTAGTTTCATACACTTATCGTGGTGCAATTTCATGACATACCTACACTGGACTGGACTATTTTTGGCCTCTTTAACAAGCCTATATCGATTACAGGATCAATAAATCGCTTAACTGTGTTTACAAATAACCAAATATTTGTGAATAGCAAAATATTATCGGAAGTGCTTTTATCGTACTACACTCGCTAGCAAAAGTATGGAATCACTTACTTGGAATTGATTCCGCGCGATCTTGAGTACTTATTAACTAGTTAAGAATAATAAAAAGGTACAATTTTAAAGGTTTAACTGTTAACTTTAAATTGATACCAAATTCATTCAAATAACGCCTTTATTTAAGAAGCTATCCCAGATTACGTGAAGAAGTAAGGAAAAAGATAAAGTAAAGTAAAGTAAAGTAAAGTAAAATTTATTTCATCAAACTATGAATTATACAATATCCATGTTAGGAAAAAACCTTTTAAGCCATAATTGGCTTGTGATAGGTAGTTCCGCTCTTCCAGTGATCGTTGACAATATTTTGATTCAAAAAGTAAACAGTAAACTGAACCACAAGGGAAAATAAAATTAAATAAAAATATATGTAAACTAAACTAAATACATATAAACCAAAGAGAAAAGGAAACTTATTATAATGACAGAATTGATTAATTAAAACTCGGGATATAAAACAAAAGTAATTGTGCACGCGTGTGTATGTGTGTGTGTGCTTGTGTTTGTGTGTGTGTATTACTCCCTGACTATGTTACCTTAGAGTGTAATATAGACTCAGTTTCATCGTAGTTTTTAGTTGTTAACCATTGCATGAGTGTCTTTTTACAGTCACGGAATGTCAGCGGATAGATGTTAAGCTCTTTGTTTAAAACATTGTACATGTGGGCTGATTGCTTAGTGTACTGCCTGGTAGCAAATGTAGTTTTGACTGGAGTTTCTGGAGCTACTTTATACATTCGCCTTTTTTGAGCAATCGACCGGACAAAGGGAAGGTTTTTGTGTTTGGTCAGAACCGTTTGAAGTATGTACAACTTCCTAACCGACAAAAGATTTGAGCTTGAGTACAGGCTTTCAGTGGGGAATCTACGTGGTTTAAAAAACATGACTTTTAGCAGCGCCCTCTGTGCCCTCTCTAGCTCTAGAAATTTTGTTTTAGTTGCACCTCCCCATATTGGTAGACAGTACGTCAGTATAGATTGACCCAGCGAGACATAAATTTGTTGCATTAGAGTCTTTGTAGCCACGTACCGTAATGATTTGAAAGTCCATATTAATTTCCTAACTCTGTTCATAATAAGCTCCAGGTGCAAATGCCATGATAGGCGTTGGTCTACTAAAACCCCAAGGTAATTAGTGCTACTAACTTGCGCAATTTTCAGACAAGAACATTTGGCGTTTGATGAGTTACCGCAGGTGTGGATTTTAATTTGGAGATCTTGTAATGGCTGAGAGCGGTTAGATATGGAGAAACAGATGTAATTAGTCTTCGAAACATTTAAGGTCAAAAGATTGCGGTCTAGCCAAGAGGCTATCTTCAACAGGCCAAGTTCTGCAGTCCGGCCGACGCTGTCCCATGTTTTTTCAGAAAATACTATTGCTGTATCATCAGCATAGGAGAATATATGAGCACGTTGAATACTCATGTTGCATAAACTGTTTATGTAAATGAGGAAAAGCGTCGGCCCAAGTACACTACCTTGTCCTACCCCATATGTGACGGTTTCAACAGAACTAACTACTTGTCCTATCTTAACTACATAGCTGCGTTCGTTAAGATATTCCCTGAATAGTTTCAGAGGTACTCCTCTCACACCAATGTCTTCTAGTCTGTGTAGAAGTGTGGGGACAGAGACTGTGTCAAAGGCCTTTTTGATGTCCAGGAAAACTGCTAGGCACTTACTTCCACTGTCAACTTCTTTGGTGACCATTGATGTAAGAGCCAGAACTGCGTTTTCCGTAGACATTCCCTGTCTAAAGCCAAATTGCGAGGAAGAGATTATTTTGTTTTTATTTAAATATTTAATCAGCCTGTGGTTTAATATTCTTTCAACTATCTTAGACAAGGAAGGAAGGACAGATATCGGCCTGTAGTTAGACGGGTCAGCTCTGTCCCCACCCTTATACACAGGCGTTATTACAGCATGTTTCAAGGCAGTAGGAAAGGTACCCTGTTCAAAACAAAGATTGACAAGGTGTGAGATAATTGGCGAAACAATTAAATGAGCAGCTTTTAAAAAGCATATAGGGATTCGGTCCCATCCAGCTGCGCTATCAGATTTGAGGCTCCTAATAACGTCTGAAACTTCCTCAGGGTCTGAATTAATTAGTGCAAAGGACGAGACCGGCGGATTCGAGTTTTTTGGAGATATAACAGAGTCGTCGATAGCTTTTGCTGCAGTCTTTTTTAATATATCTTCGGCTAGTGTTTGACCTATAGTGGAGAAGTATTTGTTTATTTTGTTAACGAACTCCTTAGGAGATGTGGCAGACTCCAGTAATTCGGAATTTTGGGATTTGGGTGGTTTTCGATGGGTTATTTTATTAATAGTTTGCCATAATTTTTTTGGATTTTTGTGTGTCTTGTCTAGTTGCTCGCGGTCGTATATTCGTTTTTGTTTTTTAATTATGCAATTGCAGTAATTCCGGTATCTCCTAAATGTGATTTTCAGTACCTCATTGTGTGGGTCTAGTTTTAACTTTGCCTGCATATTGTTTCGATTCTGTATGCAGCGCAATAAGCCTATGGTCATCCAAGGTTTGAGCAATCTATTTTTTACGGGGATGTTTATAACGACAGTATTAGTGATAATACATTCTTGAATTAAACTGATAAAGTTATTTGTTAATATATTAGGGTTAGTCAAGTTTAATAATTCCTGAAAGTTTTTAGTTTTTAAATGTTCGATTGCTTTATTTAAGTTTAAATTTGTTTTTGTTCTAGTTACTTCATGTACTTTGGTCAAATCAGTTAGTTTTAAGAAAATCGTAGAGTGGTCAGTGATAGTGGTGTCGATAATCCCTATAAATGCAGACTTTTTATTAGGCCTAAGCTTAACAATGAAATGGTCTAAACAGCTATGACCTCTAGTGGGAAGCGAGTGTCCAGGAAGCAGACCGTGCGTCGCTAACATATTTAAATAATTAAGCCTGTTAGAGCGCTCGTACGATTGCTCTTGTTCTCTGTGTATTAAGTTGATATTTATATCACCGGTTATTATTATATTTTTGTTTGTAATAGTGGCTAGGTTATATAGATATGTTTCAATTGTTTGATACATCGCGAGTTACGGCCTATTGACCCCCTACAAAATGTGTTATCGAATTTTTTTTATCAGTCGACTTTGACCGGTACACATCTCCGCTACTTTTGACCCTTGAACTTGGACGACAATGGATACTACACTTACAGAAGCAGCACAAATCGTCGCTCTATTGCAAGAAGGGCTCAGCCAGCGGGCTGTCGCACGTCAGTTCCACATAAGCCAGCCCTGTGTTTCGAAAGTTTATAAACGCTTTCGGGATACTGGTGGCTTTATCCCGAGACCAAGATCTGGACGGCGCCGGTGCACATCGGAGAGGGATGACCGTTTTATCGTGTCAACCTCTCTCCGAAATCGACATTTGACTGATATCGACGTCCAACAGGAGCTCCGAAATGTTCGTGGGGTAGCTGCCAGCAAGATAATTTGACTCCAAAAAGGCCTGCCACAGGCCCGAAACTGATGGCAGGTCACCGACAAGCACGTTCTTTGACAAGTTTAGAATGTGTTTGCAAGGCAGCGACTGAAAGGGTCGGGTAGGGAGCGATTTGCACAGTGCTGTTTCGCTGAGACAGTGGCTTATGGGGGCGGTTCTTGTACGATATGGACGGTAAAACGGAGCTTGTTTTCGTGCCTGGCGGGGGACGAGGAGGTGGTCTAACTTCAGACCGCTACATTTCCGATATTCTACTGGAACATGTCGTTCCTTATGTGGGATATATCGGTGATGACTTCCTTCTTATGCACGATAACGCTCGTTGTCACACTTCCCGTGCCACAACTGAATACCTCGAAGAAATCGGTATCGCCACATTGGACTGGCCAGGGCTCAGCCCGAACTTGAATCCCATTAAGCACGTGTGGCATGAACTGAAGAGGGGGTTCGTTCTAGAAAACCTGCTCCTTCAATTATGAATGAGCTGAAATCGGCTTTGATAGAGGAGTGGGAAGGTATCCCGCAAGAATCGATTCAGAAGCAGAAGCTAGTTTGGTATCAATTTAAAGTTAACAGTTTAACCTTTACAATGGTATCATTTTTAGGGTTCCATAGCCGAATGGCAAAAAACGGAACCCTTATAGTTTCGATATGTCTGTCCGTCTGTCTGTCTGTCTGTCTGTCTGTCTGTCCGTCCGTCCGTAGGTCACAGCCATTTTATTCCGAAACTATTAGGACTATACATGTAAAACTTGGTAGGTAGATGTATTCTGTAAACCGCTTTCTGATTTTAAGAGAAAATTTAATAAATATTTAAAATAAAGGGGGCCCCCATACATGGAACTGAAACTGAAAATATTTTCTTTCATGAAACCTATACGTGTGTGGTATTTATAGACAGGTCTTTAAAAATGACATTAAGGTTTCTAAAATTACTTTTTCATAAAGTTAATCGTTTAAAAGATATACGCTTCCAAAGTGGTAAAATGTGTGTGTGTGTCCCTCTAACTTCCATAATGATGAAGTGAAAAATCTAAAAAAAAACACATGTTGTAGATCTTAATGTAAACTTTCAACCATTATTGGTTTGAACGAGATCGAGTCAGCAGTTTTTGAGATACAGTATATTTTCTAAAACCGCAAATATAACTTTGTAATTCATACAAATAAAGACAAAGAATAAAAACAAAGTTATTTGGCGTAGTTGTAAAAATTGTAAATAAGCTAGTTTTAAGAAAATTGTAAGGTGTTTTGTTTTTTTTTTTTTTCAAATAAATATATTAAGTATATTATATTTATTATAGTTACTACGGAACCCTTCATGGGCGAGTCCGACTCGCACTTGGCCAATTTTTTTATTATTCTTAACTACACTGGCCATCAAAAAAATTGGCCCACCCTGTTTTTGTTTACTATTTAGCTATTGCTTCACAGATAAGCCGTTTCACACAGTTGTTTTTTATTTCAAGGGTCAGATAAGATGTTTGACATGCGGTTTGTCGTAAATCTTATTGCACTTGAAGGTACTTAACCAATTTTTGTCCAGAAATACTGCTAAGTGATCATTTGCCGGTTTACGTTGGGACAAATTAGGACCACGCTCCCAGTTCGAAACATACTTTTCTTGGGATCTCTTGATAATCAAGTTAAGTTTATTTACTGTGGCTGTAGTTTTGAAAAATTGTAGCTAAAAATAATGGATACTCCTGAAGCTGAGGTGGCCCAAGCTGTAGCTTTACTGCAATAAGGCTTAACTCAACGTGTTGTGGCTAGAAGGTTGAATCTTAGCCGCTCTGCAGTTCGGCGAGTTTATCAAAGGTTTCTGAGAAGAGACTGGGCAGTATCGAAGAAAATTGGATCTGGAAGACATAGGGTGACAACACAAAGGGACGACCGCTTCATAGTGGTATCAGCTCTACGAAATCGACACCTATCACACCTATAAGCGTCGCTACGCTTACGTGAAGATCGGGGTGTGGCTATAAGTGACAGCACTGTTAGGAGGATACTTTGTGAGCAGAATTTAAGACCACACAAGCCAGCAACAAGGCCACAATTGACCACAGCTCATCGACAAGCCAGACTTCAATTTGCGCGAAATCACATTAACTGGACCATAGGCCAATGGAAATCAGTTCTCTTCAGTGACGAGAGTCGAATGACTTTATACGGTTCTGATTGACGCCGTAATGTCATGCGACGGCCCAGTGAACGTTATGTTCAGTGCTGCATAAGAGAAACTGTAAGTTACGGTGGGGGTTCTGTAATGTTTTGGGGTGGGATTTCTTTGACTGGACGCACGGAGCTAATTTTCATTAGAAGGGGTGCTCTAACTGCTGCACGGTACATTACAGACATTCTGGAAGACCATGTGGTGCCTTACGCCGGCTACATTGGGGAAAACTTGGAACTTATGCATGATAATGCACGGCCATACGTAGCACGCATCGTCACCGAATACTTAGAAGAGGTCGGTATTCGCGTTATGCCGTGGCCAGCAAGAAGTCTAGATCTGAACCCAATAGAGCATATGTGGGACACCTTAAAACAAAAGGTTAGGGCTCGTAATTCAGCCCCTACGACTTTAGGAGACCTTGAAACCACCATCAGGGAAGAATAGGAACGAATTCCTCAAGAGACCATTAAAGTTTTAATAAGGTCTTTAAAACGTCGAATGCAGGCCGTCATTCGAGCAAGAGGAGGAAATACCGAATATTAAATTGAAAAAATTGTGATCGTAACTCCTAAGACTAAAAAATGCGGTGTGTTTGAAATTAATCTAAAAAAATGTGTAAATTTAAGGATTTTCACTTTCAAATGAAGTTTAGCAGTATTTTTATGATTTTAATGGACTGATGTGTTTAAATTGGTGTAAGTTAACAAATTTAATTAATAATATAAGTTACCAAACAATTTATTTTCTTTCGCTTATGAAAAAACATAATTTCCAGTGAAAATACAGGTGGGATCGCGCGGAGTCATTTCCAATTAAGTGATTCCATACTTTTACTCGCGAGTGTAGTACGTAACAGCGGTTCGGGAGTCAATTGGATTGTTTAGTTTATTATCGTGATGATAGCTCGGCCTCCAAGGTATCTTTAATGTTTAGGTAATGGGACGTAATGACAACATTATTTTATTATGTTGTCATTACGTCCCATTTTTTTACATTTATGGGTTTTTTCCATTGACGATTGATATCGATTATAATTGACTAGTAGTCGTGCGGGCTTCGTTCCCGTGGACTAAAGCACAGTAACTACTTCTTTTGCAATCGGGTAAAAAGCCTTTAACCTTCCTCGAGCTTCAAGCTACTTCTATACGAAATCCATTTAAATCCACCCAGTACTTTTGAAGATTAGCGCATTTAAACAAACAATTTTTTCCGTATTATAATATTGGTATAGGTATCTATTATGCGATATTTCTTAAATTCTAAACAGATATCGCCACCACTTGATAACATAAACCATTGACCGTGATTTCGCGTACCTAATTGTAGTACCTACTTATGTAATCATTTAGGTACCTACTTATGTAATCATTTGCGTCATATCACTTCCTCGTAATATAACATACAAATAATACATTGACCTTGTAAAGGCATACATTTTCTTGTACTCTTGACATAATACGCGCTTAGATGAGTTTTAGAGGACAGGCAGTAGGTAAGTATAGTGCGGTCGGAACAACGCGATGTAATCTTGCCCCTATAATCTCCTCTATTTTTCAGAGAAAGTCCCATTAAAATCGATTCAACCGTTTCAGAGATTAGTGTGATCCGTGTAAATAACTATAAGCACTTGAGAAAACAGTTATTTTGAAATTAAAGACAGTGTTAGACTTCGTCTCACTAAAAACCACCCGTTCAGTTGTTCTACCATTGCGGGGCTGCGGTATCTACTTAAGATGTCCCCCGACCCCGACGATTGTACTACGCCAGCTCGACAAATGGATGTGCGTTTAACGCTTATGCGACAAAACTGTACTGCGACTCACCATTGTTCGAATGCACGTTTGTGCGACACATTGAAGATCGACATCACGCTAGTGTGACAAACGATTTCGCGACAGTAGTTCGACACTACGGTAGTGCGACAGTACTGTAATTCGACAGTACGTTGGTGCAGTATTACAGTAGTTTGACTCTACCCAAGTGTGACAAACGATTATGCGAAATGAAAAATAAGAAAGCATTATTTAACTTCAACTTCATAAATAAAAATGAATCGCCGAAATGTATAGTTGTTATAGTTGTAGTAGTTGTTATTATAGTAGTTGTAGTAGCAGTTTCAATTGCAGCTACAGTTGCAATAGCAGTTGCAGTTGTACTTGTTATTGATTCTGAGGTGGTACGAAGTTCGCCGAAGGAGCTAGTGTATAAATAAAACAAACTACGTTTGCAAAATAATCAAAACTATTTATGATATGAAGAAATAATATATTAAACAAAAACGATTCGATTTGATTTAAAAATTATTACTTCTTTTTTGAATAACAAATATAGGACAGGCCACGCAAGAATGATAATAAATCCGTTGTATCTTTTTTTTTAATGCTTTTTAATTTGTTCTTCTTTATCTTGTTGCTTTTTCTTCTTTTTGGTTCACTTGCTCCTTGACCTATGATCTTTTCTATTGTGTCCGTTGTCGTTTTTCGTTCTTTTAATATTTCCTCAAAAGTTTTATAAACATTCCATTTTTGCGACCCAAAAGTGCATTCCATCTGTGGTGCCAAATTTTGACACAGTTTTGTGTAGTAGGTTCAGCCATTTCGATACTGGAAGCTACAGACCATAAGTGTGGTGGGAATTTTGGTTGTGTTTTTTTCAGCTTCGGAAAACCAGGTACTACGGCTCGTTTTTTTGTGTAAGTTCCTTCTACATAATACTTCCGAAACCACACACATACCTTTTCAGCATCTTTTGGCAGTACATGTTCTTCAATAAGGCGGAAAGTTGCTGTAATTTCTTCTGGGCATAAATAAGCCAATGCAGCTAAGTACCTTATTTTGTTTGCAAAATCGTTGTTCCGTCCATATTTTTCTACAAGTCCAGCAGCTTGCACATGTTTCCAGATGTTCTGGGTTAAATGAAAAAAAAAATAGCCTATTTATAAAGTTTTTGGGTAAACTGTCTTAACCGCTTCTATAGCAGCGATTTCAAAATCTGTCAAAACAATTTTAGGTTGAAGTACGATATTCATCTCGTTTAAAACGTAGGTGCGAATAATTTCAAATGAGATAACATAACAATGATGAGTCTTGTGTGATAGTAATCCATATATTAACGGCGCTGTTTTGTCAGAGGTTTCAGTGCGTCCTATCACTGCGTGGATGGTATATAACTGAGCAAACATCGCTGGACATGTCATAAAAGTTACATCCATTAACCAAAATGGAGAATTGTGAAGCAACTTGAAATTATTCTTAGTACTGAATACTAAAACACACTCTGCTTCGTTATGTATATAATGTCCAATTAAAAATTGCTCATCGTTAAACTTTGTATATTGAGAAGGCACTTTTACATCTGCAAGTCGTTTCGGCAAATCTGGGAAATTCTTCATCCTTGCTCGATGAATAATTATTCGCTTCGCGTTATCGTGTGGGAGACTGTGAGCACTACTGTAAGGTACAGTTTGGTTACAAGCCTGCATAATTTCTCTGGGAGAATCCATGCTTTCAGTAGCTTTTCGTTTTAATGTAGTTATCAACTTTAATTCTTCCTTTTTATCTGGATCAGGTTCATGGATATGTTGACCAATATATTTGTTCACAAGTTCGTGTTTACCTTGTTTGTTTATTGTTCTTATATACACATTACACTTCAACCGATTTTTTGCGTTGCAACACCAGTAGTATAAATCACCACGTCCAAAATGTCCTTTCCTGTTCTTGATTGTAAGTTATTTACGATGGGCATATTCATTTTCGTAAAGGTGCGTTTTTATAAATATACCTACTAGCTGACCCGACCACAGATAACTTTAAATAAGTCAGAGACAGATAGGACAGTATATGGTACATTTAGTTCCAAAAATATGTACCAAGCACTAGTGTCGTAATGTCATCTAGTGATGACCCACAGCGTACTATAAACGTCACGATAACCATCAGCATAGAATATCGATAGCATAGTGATGCGCCATGAATAATTAATTCTTATAGGGTTAATTTTATTATATGCAAGGTTCATTGTTTCTTTCGTTAAATTCAATGGATATGAATTTAACGAAAGAAATTTAAAAATAAAATGACTTTCAGATTTTACGTTTTATTTGTTTTTCCTCTTAACCTATGGGCTTTATATTTCTCGAAGGCAATTGTTGTGGTGCATACATCTGCTTCACAATTTTTTCTTGTACACCTCCTTTTACTTTTCCGAATCACATCTGTAAATAGAAGAAAAATTCAATTCTAAGTAAAGACAAATCATGTAACTATTTCGGGATCCTGAGCAACATTCTAACATTTGCCATCACACTATTTCTTAAAGCATTTTTTTTCAGTATTGCTTATACAATTTCGTTTTTGACATCTCTAAAATAAAATCAATAACAATAATCACACCATAACGGCTCTGATTAAACATTGTAACAAATTTATGCAGATATTTAACTTTATGGTTTTTAACTGATCATTTTAATGTGATAAATAGAATATTCTTGATAAGAAATTAAAAGTTGTTCAAAATTATTACCTGTATTGAGAGATGAAGATGCATGAGGATCTGCATACATATCTGCAGTTCTTGAATATAAATAATCAACTGGATGTTCTAAAATAAGAAAATGGGTATATCAGAAAACAGAACATAAGTAATAACAAAGCATAAGTCGGTTTAACTTTTTTTAAAGTAAATTGATTTTCCATTTTTAGTTGAATATACAATTACCTACATAAGCGCAAGAAGAATGAAAAAAAGAATTATTAAGATCCACTTAGAAATGTTGGAGATGTAGTAGATTTATGCATATAACTTCGTATATAAGAATAATTACCTAATGTATTAAAACCTCCCTGAAAGTATGTAGATCACATTAGTAAAAGAATCATTAAAATTGGTTGATTACTTTTTAAGAAAATCGCAGACATACAAACAAACATACATACATGCATACGGGTCGAATACAGAACCTGCTTTTTTGAAGTTAGTTAAAAGTTAAAAATGAGTGTCATTACCTTGGACAACAACTGGATTTTCCACAATTTACTGGGTGTCTTCCTTGTTACTTTAGTTATGATCATAAAGAACACCTGAAAATAACCAAATAAAGTTTAATAAAATAATTTTAATAAAAAATACATAATCAAAAGCAGGAAACTCCGCCTCAAAGATAACCCACTGACTATAACTATAACTTAACTAGTGTACCTTAATAGGTACACTTGTAAATAATTACAAACATATTAATACAGATAAAGGCACCCCATGCTCTACTTCTTCAGTGGAAAAACGACATGGATAACCATCTTTGAGACGATTACCCTCGCCATCCAGTTGGTATTTGTCGAAGTGTTTTGGCACACACGTTTATTCTCTAACTGATACTTTGATAGACCAAGAACTTCGGAATTCACTGATACCAAAAACGACAGTCACAAAGCCCTAAGTTTATCGTCTTTAGGTAATTATAAATTAAAAGACAACACAGCATTTGATAGGAGCCATGGCCGTGAACCAAAGCACCAGAGCACTGCAGTATAATTCGTATTAAGCAAGGAACTTGGAATCTATCTCAACTTAAGCAATACAGCGAGGAGAACGACTAGTCAACAAACTGTAATCCGGCAGCACACGAGCTTCGACACGAATGACAGAAAATCCAATCTGTTATCTGTCTGTGTGTTGGTATTCCGACACGGGAATAGGTGAAATATAACTTTACTAGCCATGTGTGTTATGTTAGTAACGTGTATGTTAGTCTATCGAAATTTACCAAAAATAATAATAATAATATATTTTTTTTTTTTTTATATTTTTTGTTTTTATAGGAATATTTAAAAATGTAAATAATATGTATATAAAATGTAATAAAGGATATAATAATAATAATATTTATTTGCTAAAAACATGGTAGGTATAATAGGTGATACAAAAATTCTAAATTGGTACAACATGTTTTGCTTGTAACAAGCGTGCAAATTATTTGTACATATAAGATCAATGTAAGTACAGAGTTGTCTTATACTTAGAAATCATATCGAAAATAATAAGATGAGTCATTGGCCTCCCTTTCCTAAACTAGGCAGAAAACCTGTCTGTATCTTAGGAAAGAGAGCCCTTATAATGGGTCTAATTGGTGTTACACAAAAATATCGGTGCGTGCAGTGGGCGAACAAAGTAGACTGATACATTAAATAATAAAATTAAAAAAAAGCAATGTTATATATGTATATATGTCACTCTGTGTGTGCGTCTGATATTTGTGTGTGCGTGTGTGTGTCAGTTTGAAAGCGCTCGCGCGCGTGTGTACGTGTGTGTATGTGTGTGTGGATGTTAGAGTGAATTTGTTTGTGTGTGTTTATGGGAGAGTGAATTTGCGTGTGTGTGTTTGATTGATTGTTTTAAAGTCTATTGTGTGTGTGTAAACCTATTTGACTTTACTGTACAGCGGTTGTAATGTTAATTTCTGCAGCCAAGAATAAAGCACGTGTTTTACCTTACACTTAGTTAAGGTGTAGATATTTAATTGTTTGTGGGCTTTATTATAGAGCCTAGCACTTAGGCCACTAAACTGTCGTCTTGCGAAAGCAGTCCTGCAAGAGACAGTTGGACATAAAGGAAAGCCACGTCGCCGCTGACTGACAAGCTGCTTATCGAAGGAAATCATAGAGTGTTGGCGGATGATGGAACTTAAGATATACAATTTTCTAACTGTTAGTACATTGCAAAAATTTTACATAAAAATTATACATTTACAAAAATCCATATTAAATTGAACTTTTAATTATAGGCGTGATAGCTCTGAAATAACCGTGATGTGCACTAAGCTATTCAGTTTTTTTACATCATCATTGTAAGAAATAATAAATTAATTATTTTACATCAATATAGTAACTCCGACCGAAGCATATGTTTTAAATCTTCTTTGACGATATTTGCAGCAGGCATGCTGTCATGTTATTTCAAAAATGTATCTTGATGTCGTACTAGCGTGATGTCGATCTTCAGTGTGTCGCACAAGTGTGCATTCGAACTATGGTGAGGCCACAGAAATCTTAATAATAAGGCAATAGAAATGCTATCTACTGTCTTTTAATACCGGGACGCGTGTCGCCGGTTCGCAGCTACCACCACATAAACAAACAATAGATACACACTTTCGCCTACACATGCATTTTGCATTATTACAACAAAATTAAACTTTAAGCGATGATATTACGCAATATATTCTAAAAACGCATAATCTCAGGTGGCGTAACGTGTGCGAAAAGCAGAGAAAGATATCGCGCGCTCACTCTCACTTAGGAATAGTGCAGTGCAAAGTTCGTAATGCTCTTATTATTATCGATAATTTTCTGTTGAGCGTTAATAGCCAAGGAGTCTCGTAACAATAGATAACTAATTTATCGAAAGTTTTTCATTCCTCGACGCGCTTTTAGACGATTTATTTAGAAGAAAATGGAATACAATAAAACGTTAAGTGTACGAATATTTTTTTATTATTTAGTTATACAAATCTTAAAGGCTCTCCAATACTTCATCTTATGGGAAAAAAAAACAATGACCAAATCAAATAGAGCAATAATGGCACAACTTAATACCGAACAATGAAGAATATACTTTATTGTCCACGAAAATAAATTGTTACACAACTGTTTTACGTAAATTCTATGGTTACGATGGCGGTCTTATCGCTTATAGCGATATATTCTAGACAGTCTTAGGATGGATTGATGATATTCGGATCTTTCGGAAACCTGTAATAATAGCATTGGAAGTAAATTAAACAAGTAAAACAGATGCATAAATAATATGAAAACGTATCGATCCGATCCAACTTAATCCATTATACTTACAATATACATAATAATCCTTAATTATTTTGTCATAAAAAAGATAAATACTGAACACGTCAATGATACAAGGATACCCAACGTAGATTGTTATTTAACTTACCTACGTACATAATAATAATAAGCCTACCTCCTATTAATTTTCTGAATGAAAAAATAGTTAAAAAGTACGAATTAACAGCTATATAATCGTTGAAAAACGACTTTTTATAAACTATTTATACAGGAAAAAAAACATGCTTAGTGAAAATACTTATTGAAATATTGAATGAAAAATTATATTTCATTCGAATTTCGGTAAAACTACGTATTAACTAATAAATTACCGATACAAAATAGTAGTGGCACGTCACTAATTCGCGGCCAACTCATGCGGCGTATTCCTGGAATGTACGTGAACGGCGACTATAATTTCATTGCTGCTTTTAGTAGTTGTAATAGTAGACATGAACAAGCTTAAGTATTAATGGTAATTGAATTGAGAAAAAAATCGTTTTCTGTGATAATCGTAGTAATGGTGGTGAAAATATTTGATTTGATTATATTTTCAAAAACGACATTATTTCGAAAATTAAGTACTTACATATGAAATGTTATCCCTTTTTTTTGTAAAGTTACAAATTTTTTAAGAGTTTCCGCAGTTGGATAAGCTGCAAAGCACCATGTTTACCTCTCCGCGTCCCGAACAACACAAGTAACCGCAACAAAAGCTCCACGCGCACTTGTGGTTAACGTGTCACATGCGCGGCGACAAGGTCACGCGTCTTTGCGACTTCTATTGCCTTATTATTAAGATTTCTGTGGGTGAGGCGCAGTACAGTTTTGTCGCATAAGTGTTAAACGCACATCCATTTGTCGAGCTGGCGTAGTACACTCTACCCCGACAGATTTATAACACTGGCTAACTAATTTTTTGATACAGCTTAAATAATTTTAATTTCATAATGGACTTTGCATGGCCTGTATAATCCTCGAATAAACTATGTCAGTCAGCTCAAGATTTTGACTAAGTATTTTGTTTTGAAGACTCCCAGAATTTAATTGTTTTTGCATATTTCATGACTTTTTATAAAGTTAACCATTTTATTTAAACATTTTTCAATAAATGTCAATAAGCGTCAATAGCTAAGCCCCACTCATTACACTACTGCCGTACACCTTCTGATTGCCCAACAAGATTATTGTTATCCATGTATGGGTGACCATTTTAACATAGGTATAGAGTTTCCTCCATACCTCGGAAAGCACGTAACCTTTTGAACGCCAGAGCGTAAACGCATCGGCGCCCCTGCTACGCCAAGCCACATATTCCAAAAAAATAGGGATTCCAACATCTTATCGACAAGTTATCGATAACCAATTAATCATTGCTTTTCGTTCCATATTTTTTAAATAAAATTTGACTCATTGCATTATTCTTTAATGTATCATACTATCATTAAACACCAGTTACAAAATTCTAAACAACCTAAAAGCAGACATTAGAACTACAAACGAATAAATCAAATATTAATAAGGAATACACTAATCTCGTTGTGACGTCATCCGTTGTCGGGAAGACCCGACTCTGACGTGGATGGCACGACTTATGACAACTTCCTCGCATGCGAGTAGGGATGTGATATTGTGGCACATCCTTAATAATATTATAAAGCAAAAGTGTGTTTATTTTCCAGGCACTCGATTCAGTTCAAAAGCTAGGTCTTGGTTGGTTAAAATCCAACGGAGATAAATTGGAGACGTCACACCTTAATTCATTTGCGTCCCATGTGCTTCGTTGATACATGATTACACTCGTTAAATCTTCTGCATAAACTTGTGTTCCTTTCGTTTTCTTGGCACAGACTTCTTCATATGACGATGCCTTCCTTGTACGACTTACGTCAGTTAATATACTTGGTGAGGAAGGTTCGGCTATATCCTCGCGAGAAGACATAATTATCACTAAATATTTAATTAATTAATGCCATTACAAATATTACTACCGATCATAATAATAAATGTAGGAAATCACTAGTAGTCTCCCGTAGCGCTAATGACGTCACCGCTTGACGTCTATTCCCGACTGTGGCGTACAGGTTACTGTTTGTACGCTTTTGCGTAGGGATGCGAAGGATGGGAATCTATGGATATCAATTATGTTTTTTTTTTCACAATATTATGAATATTATGTATTAGGAATATTCAGATACGAATAGTTGGCATTAAAAAATAATTGTGAAATAATAGTAAGCTACTTTTATAAAATATTTCATAAATTTGAAATAAAAGTTACCTTACTTGCCCATCACCAGCTATCTTATCTTGATGACTGTAGCGTGAGGAAGAAAACTTTTTTGCGGATTTCGATTAGCAATTTTTGATGATTGTTTTTTCTAGTGAAATATATATTTGTGCCATTTTACAATATTTCATTAATGTAGGTTTAAATAATAGGAAAAAGAAACAGAAAACTAAATTTAGTATTTTTATTTTGTACTTAAAAAATGACGTTTTCTTATCGGCTGTAGACGACGGTAGCGTGTTTGGCACGTTTTCGTTTGTCGGCTATATCCGACCGTGGCGTTCAATAGGATAAGCCGTTAGTCCTGGCTGTCATTAGTACTCAGAGGGGGTTATCGTGTTAACCAGCTACTGGAATGTGCAGGTCAGATAGGCAGTCGCGCCATGTAAAACACTTGATTAGACTTGTCATCTTGATCTTACTGAGGCACTTTGATAAACTTGAGCGACTCCAAAATATTTGCATTAGATTTATATTTGGCTTGCGCTAATATGATCATGTATCCGAATTTCGTACGAAACTCAAGTGGCTTCCAATACGTCTTCGCCGGAACTTACACATTTTGTCTCTGCTTTACAGTGTGCTGTTTAATCCTAAAACCCCACTTATCTTAAAGAACGATTTAAGTTCCTTCATGACACACATGCAAAATTTGCGGTACCGAGTCACGCCACCAATTTCTATGGTAAGTCGTTCGCAGCTCAAGCAGTACGGCTGTGGAATGCTCTACCCGTGTCAGTAAGACAAGCACAAACACTATCTTCTTTCAAAAACTTAGTAAAAGATCTTTATCTCTCTCCTTAAATTGTTGTTATTGTGTATGTCTTTGTTTCTTTCTTTTTTAAAATATTTGTATGTATATATATGTTTTTGAGAACGTTATTTATTGTTTTGTATTTTATATAGATAAATAGTACACCGTGGACTACCCGCGTATTTATTTTCTCCTTCTGTGTCAAATCCATCCAAAGGTTGTCTTTAAAAGATCGCTTTTAGCGATAAGACCGCCCATTGTATCACCCTTTTTAAGTCCATAATTTTGTTTTTACTGTTATGGTGTACAATAAAGAATATATCTATCTATCTATCCACTTGTGCTCAGCTGCATCTGGTTAGACTGGAAGACGTCCCCATCATAGTTGTGAAGAGGCTAAACAGATGATGAAGAGAAACTTTGATGACTTTGAGAAAAGTTTTAATTGAAAAATGCTTTTATAGTGTACATGAATTTTTAGATTATAAATAATAAGATTTTATAAATTGCACGGTCATTTTTAATTATTATTGTATGGCAAATCGTCCCATTATTGACATAATTGTTTTTAACACTCAGGATTATTATTGACTAATATTTTGACATTTATATAATTGAATACTGTAATTTTAATCGGATTATTTGTTTAATGACTGTGTGGGTAAGACCAAGAATTATTCTTTTATATTATTATGTAAATGATCTAGTGTTTTTTTGTGTTTTTTTATTGAGTGACAAATCTCTACCATTATTGACGTGATTATTACTGAAACTTAGGATTAACTGATTACTTTTCATTATTATATTGACATTTATTTCATTCAATGATACATTTCTAATTAGATTCTTTCTTTATGTATTTTTATATTTGCACGCCGAAATTAAAGGCAGAATAAGAGATCAATATTGAACGTTTTACCAACCTTCTGTACCTTATTTAAGCAAATAAATGAATTTGAATTTTGAATTTGAAGATTATTGTTTTCAACCAAACCACCTTTTTTATAGGAAACCTCTGAGCCTCCACCACGGCATCAAGGCCACCTCCACCCTCTTCACCGGCCCAGCGTCGCAGATCAGTGCAGAGAGAGCCGGCTTCGAGACCATCGCTACACTGACCTTGAAGGAACTGGCTGAAGCCGGACTCAATTATCCGAAGGACGAGAGCAGGGCTATCAAGATCATGGTTAAAAGATTTGAATAAAGTATTTATGAAAGAGTAAGGTTGCATAAAGCTAGTTACTTTCCAAGTCGGAAGAAAATACCTACTACGATTGTGAGTACTAAAAGTAGAACCAAAAGAACTCTACTATTTGGCCACGTCTATCATAATCTGAACAGTTGACCTATTATTCGTGTACTGAGTTTTGTATGTAAATATAGGTATCGTAATTTATCGATTATTTATCAAGATAGATAATATCGTAAACTCGACAAAGATTTATTGTAAATGATCGAGTTTGGGTGGTGTTGAAAGCACCGCCACATCACACACATTTTGTTTTAAAGCGCACAACATTTTAACAATTAGTCTGATGGAGACAATTGCACCGTAAATATAATTAACGATTTCTCGGTAATATGATTAAAGTAAATTAGAGTAAAGAAAATAAAAATATGAATAATATTATGTAGGCATAAGAATAATAATATTATTGTGTCAGAAATTACCTAATTCACAAAATATCGATAATTTGTTACGATTTTATGTTGTTTGATTTAGAATAATCTGGTGTCTTGTACAGTTCATTTAGTATTGTTAAAACCTCGGTATACGACGATGTTATTACTGGAAATTATTATTAAAAAGTTTGTTGTTTATTCTTTTCTTTTATTTGTATAAAAAAGTAATAGCCATACTTTGGTAAGATAACCCAACATATAGCTTTTATTATATTGGCTAATCAACCATCCCAAAGCTAAAATAATACAAATTACCAGATACGGCCTCGCGTTCTCACAACCGTCACAAAGCGGCTAAGCGGCTAAGGCGAATTATCGCCCAGTGACGCTACTTTCAGTTTTCTCAAAAATATTCGAGTCACTAGTATGCCCCGTATTAACTTCACATACAAAAATCCAACTAGCGAATCAACAACATGGTTTCTGTTCTAACAAATCTACCACCACTAATTTGGTACAATATATGTCAATGATATAAGTAGATCCTTAGACTCAGGTGTCCAGGTAAACTCAATCTACACCGACTTCAGTAGTGCATTTGACAAGGTGAATCGTGCGCTTCTACTGCAAAAGCTAGGGGACTTCGGCATACATGGTCAGATATTAATGTGGTTTGAATCATATCTTACAAAACGACTACAAAGAGTAGTCGTTAAAGGCTATCAATCACCCTTATATTATTCAACCTCTGGGGTACCACAAGGCTCTCATCTTGGTCCGATTCTGTTCTTGATATACGTCAACGATATTATAAGCTCAATAAAATATAGCAAATGTTTGCTGACGACTTGAAAATATATAAGGAAATCAAGTCAAGAGCCGACATTTCATTACTCCAAAAGGATTTAGACGCAACATGATGGTCCTCAACGCCAAAAAATGCTATCATATGACATTCACACGTAAAAAGATCGTACAACCTTCAGCTTACTACATTAATAGCTTAACACTCCAGAAGGTTGATACAATACGCGACTTAGGAGTGCATCTTGACAGTACATTTACATTTTTTTTTATTAAAAATAGGTTCGCGTTTGACCACCATCTCACCTGATGGTAAATGATGATGTGGTCGAAGATGGAGCACGCTTACCTAAAAGTAACCTATTCACTCCTGACTTAAATACTCCTAAGTTATAGCTATCGGGAAACACAGACTCGGGCAGGGAATTCCACTCCTTAGCCGTACGCACAATGAAGGTATTCCCAAAACGTTTTGTACGTATGGGTGGGATGTCCACCATATAACGATGGCGCTTCGCCGTTTGTCTCGTAGTCCGACGATGGAACGGGCTTGGCGGAATTAGATTCCCCACGCACACTCCCCGAAATGTAACCGATAGAAAACCGATAGACTTGCAACTCGTCGTCGATGTTCAAGGCTCTGGAGCTTTGACTCGACCAGTTGGCCCGCTTCTCGATAGACTCAAGCGCGTCCAGTTGGTATTTATCAGATCCATCCCAAAGATGAGAGCAGTACTCCATACACGACTGAACCTGGGCTTGATAGAGATTGAGCAACTGTTCGGGTGTGAAGTACCGTCTCACCTTTGCTAGGATTCCCAACTTTTTTGATGCTAGTTGAGCCTTAGCCTCGATAAACGGACCAAAATTGAGGGTAGAAAGAAGTTAGTGTTACTCCCAGAAGCTCGATACGGTCGGTTATCGGCACGGTTACACCCCGAAAAGTAGGAGCCGGTTTGAATTGACTCCTTTTTGCGGAGAACAGACACGCCTGGGTCTTAGCTGCATTAAACTTGACCAAGTTGGCATCGCCCCATTCGGACACAGCCTTCAAGGACAAGTTCAAGCGCCCAACCATGTCCTCGCGGAGAGACTGGATCACCACTGAGAGACCCACCAGCTCGCGCGCTGGACACATCTCTCAGAAACTGTGCTGTCGTCTGCATACCCAAAGGTACCGGGAATCAGCAGATCGTGACGCCTGTAGGGAGGTCGGCGCGCAACACCCAGTCGTAACCGATGTTCCACAGGGGTGGCCCCAGAACCGATCCCTGTGGGACACCGCACGACACCTCTCACCACTCTCCTTGGTGACCAGGGTAAATGACGGCTCTGTCCGTCAGGTAGGCCTCAGACATGTAGGCGACAGAGGTAGGTCGGCATCCGGTGATACCGGAGTGCCTCCCGTATGCAACTCCAGGGCAGGGTGTTGAAGGCATATTTAAAGACCCCTAGGTTGTAGCTATCGGAAAACACAGACTTAATATAAATGGAACGAAGGAAGCATGAAACTTGTGGATATCGATGAAATCCATGGATAGTGCCGCCAACGGCTTTTAAGTTTGCTATGGATGCCAAGACACCCCCTAAAACATTACATAACGGAATCTTAATATGTTTATATTTTATCTATGTATATATTTTATTTAAATATTAACAATTAGATGCTTGTGATTGTTCCCATTAATAAAAAGTTGATTAAGCTTATGCGTTTTAATTAAGTTTCCATGATTGGACTTTTAGTATAAACGGTTCTGAGTCAATTGATGGCAACGGAGTGGTTCATTCAAAGCAACGGTGGTCCGAAGAAAGCAACAGATCTAAAAATTGTTTTATATTTAATTAAATATAACACCTTAAAGTTATGTGGTTCAATCCACAGAACAGATAAAAGAGGTTAGAAGGGCCTTGTGGGCAGGGCAGGCGCGCTGCTCATACTGTAAACGCTCATAGTTCAACCGAAATTCAACAAACGAAGCTCCGCGAAAAAATAGAATTATGCCGTCTTTCGTTATCATACCCTCTCGGAAAAGACGCCAGGTGTGTAGTGTAGACCGAGAAGAGATTTCTTTTTACCGTTAAGTCCTAAAACCTTAAAATACGACTGATATTTGTATATTATTACAAAAGTATTATGTAGTTTATAGACAAAAACGACACAATCGCAATTAGAAGCTAAATTATATATTGCTTGCAATACATGGGTACCATCTTGTAGTACGCCAGCTATCACGCAACGTATTGCGTTCTTGCGAGCGTCGCGTCTGCCGAGCCAATACGTGAAATCTGCGACATTCTATGCGTATCAATAGTGTTGTACCAAGTTTTAAACACTGTCTATATTACGAATGTATTCAAATGATTATTTACCAGTATTATTGCAATTAAAATACCTTTGTTTATTACTACCAACTATTGTTAATATTGTGATGATCAATTTACTTTCTGAGTGGGGTTTTCGTCAAAAATTTTGTTAGAGGTTAGCAGTTTATAATGAACACATACATTTTATTACTAGGATTCCAACAAATCCAGATATAAGACCGTTATGGATTAAGGCAACCGGTAGAAATGAATGGATACCTACTAAATGTAGTGCAATTTGCTCTATACATCTTGCAACCGTTATGGATTAAGCAGTGTGTAATTTATATAGGTCCCGTTTTTACCCTTTGGGTACGGAACACTAACAACGCAAGAAAATTTGAATATCGTGGCTGTAACGGATGTTCTCTCTTAATTTTACATTATTATGAATAAGTTTTTAGAAGGAAATTATAGCGAAAAATTGCAAAACTTAAGTAACAAAGATTTTGAGAATTACAGTAATTTTATCGATATCGATTATCGACCTTTTGGATGCCGTAACATGTATGAGAAATAAATTGCTTTTGCGCGTATGTGAGTGCATGTCACGCACAGTGTTTGCGTTAGTGTGACAATAAGTAGCAAGCTCGCGATTTAAGTGTGTGCAGTCTATTTGTGTGCGTAATGCGTATATGTATGGGTCTCTTGCTTGTAGTGAAGCTAAGAATGGGAGACAAGCGGCGATACGCGTTCTCATACAAATCAGGAACTATTTCCTTTCTAACCTCTTTTATCTGTTCTGTGGTTCAATCATAGCAACCTTCCCCTATGTGTATGTGACTGCGAAATGCGTGCGCCTAGCTTTATCAAAACAAGGTATTTTAAGTTGTAATTTATATTTAAACCCAATATTTTAATTACTGTACAACATGTAGCAATAGTTCCGTTACTTCATAACTAAATTGTTGCAAATAATCAGTTACTTTGTATTTACATTTTGATTTTGTGAGGGGGTAAATATTCAGAATTTTCTTAGTTTTGTTATAAAAAAACGGGCCGAGAAATACAAATAATCTTTTGCTTAATTAAGTGATAGACTTAATAATTAAAGCAATAACATTAAGTGCCTTCCGGCTGCGCCTAACCATTTCAGTTCAGCAAAATGTTACACTACTATACGTTGTCTGACGCTGGTTTTCAACTGAACCCCAAGATAGATAGATAGATACAATATACTTTATTGTACACCAAAATTTAAACACACCTATTTAACAGTATTGCTTATTCTATGGTAACAATAGCGGTCTTATCGCTGAAAGCGATATCTTCCAGACAACCTTTGGAAGGACTTTAAAAATATATATATAGATAAATTGTCCAAAAAACTTAGCTCTGCAGCATTTGCCGTTCGAAAAATTCGTGGCCTAACTGATTTAGAGACGGCCCGTTTAGTGTATTTTAGTTATTTTCATAGTGTAATGTCATACGGCATTTTACTATGGGGGAATGCCGCCGATATTAAATACAATATTTGTGTTACAAAAAAGAGCCATTCGTGCTATTTATAAATTAAGTCCACGGCACTCCCTCAGAGATAAATTTAAAGAAATTAATATAATGACTGTGCCTTCTCAGTATATTTATGAGAATTTCTCTTGTATGCGCATAAAAATATTAATCTCTTTAAAAAACACAGTGATATCCATAACGTAAATACTAGAAATAAACACAACTTTGTCATTCCAAAAACAAGGCTCAAGAAAATAGGTGGTTCTTTTAAATGCCAGTGCATACGTTTTTATAATAAAGTACCTTGCCATTTGCAAGAACTGAGCCTCAACAAATTTAAATTAGTCATAAGACGCAAGCTTTGCCAGAAGGCTTTTTCCACAGTTAAAGACTATGTTGAGGGTAAAAAGGCTTGGGATTGAGCTGCTCCAATGATATACAGGGAGCACTAGTGTTGTTTACACTCACAATTTCTTGTATTTTATTTTTTTTATACAAATTGACATTTTATTTTTATTATTTTTTTAATATTTATTTTGACATGGATATTTACTTTTTAAAGTATAATATTTTATTTTATTTTGACATGAATATTTACTTTGTAAAGTATAATATATGTATTTTTTGAATATTTACTTAATTAAAATTATGTACTTAAATGCGAGGATTATGTGGTTTTTTTTTTAATTTCCATTTACATTTTTTTTTCTCTCTCTTTATTACGACGTTGTCTGACAGTTTGAGTATTTTAGTGACCTACTCAAATGTACCGTCTTTGGCATTGTTCGTCAGGTCGTTGAGCTCCTTAAGTAGTCCAAAGTTGAGCTTACAGACTAACTGACAAAGGCTTGCACTGACGGGACGGGTCTACTCAAATCTGTTTGGTCTTTCCTCAAAAGGCCATTTCAGACTAATTTACATAATCCTCATAAACGATTGTGAATATGTGCACTATGTAGGATTTTTTTTTTATTATTATTTATTCGAGTTAAACATAATAAATTGTCTGGCAGTTTGAGTGCTTTTTGCGGCCTACCTAAAGGTTATTGCCTACCTTATTTTTCATCATTATATACCTTACCTTGGTATTGTTCGTCAAATCGTTAAGCTCCTTGTTCTAAGTTGAGCTATACGTCATTTGACAAATGCTTGCACTGTATGGACAGGCCCACTCAAATCTGTGAGCATCTTTCTTCAAAAGACCGCCTCAGACTGAAACCTACAAGGTTCCCATATAATTAATTCAGTGTAGATTGTATGGACTTTAAAAGAGACGGACCCCTGTGTTTCGGTGTTTCTTCTCAGGGTAGTCAGTTAGGAAACACCGGCCTCATCTAGTTAATATTTAAGGAAAAAATTGACGTGTAAAAGTGTTATTTAATAACCAATTTGCAAAATAAAGATCATTTATCATTTAATTAAAGTGGGGAGGGCTAAAAGAATAATCGTAAATTGGAAAGAAAATAATTAGCAACCGAGCTTTTAAAAGTAGCCGGTGACTGAGCCGGCAATGCATTCCACAAACGAATAGCTTGCACCGTAAACGATGAGCCATAGAATTCAGTGAAATGTGCAGGCATTGAAAGTATCAAATTCTCAGACGATCTCAAATCTCTAACATGTGTGTCTTGAAGGAACTTAAAGCGTTCTTTGAGATAAAACCAAATATGAATCTGATACAATAATTTTGGTGTCGTTCAAGCTTATCTAGCTGCACTTCAGTAAGATCTGGATAACTTGCATCAGCATAGTCAAGAACAGGGAGAAGAAGGTATTCGCCAAGCGCAATTTTAGTGGCAGTCGGCAGGAAATTGCGCAATCTGCGTAAAGACCCCGCAGAGGCAAACAGTTTGCGGCTTACTTCTTGCAACTGGGGACCCCAAGACAAATCCCTATCAATATAAATACCTAGGTCGTTTACTGAGTCACGGTAAGGTATAGCAGCTCCATCAAAAACGATTTGAGGAAGGGTCGTCCAATTAATTTTGGAACGTAACCTAGGGCTGCCAACAATAATGACTTGAGCCTTCTCAGGATTAACCCTCAAACCATGATCCAAACACCAATCAGAAATACGCGCTAAGCCTTTATTCACAATCTTCACCGCCTCCGACAGTTCTTCAACGGGAGCTTGCGAATAAATTTGCAGATCGTCAGCATAAAGGTGATAGGATGAGAGAAGTTCATTTGAAATAGAATTTATAAATATGGCGAAAAGAAGAGGAGAGAGAACGCCCCCCTGTGGTACGCCAGCAGTAGTATTGCACCATGAAGATGATGTACCTTCAATGCAAATACGTTATCGGCGGGTACACAGGTAACTACGAAACCAATCAATTGCTGTTGGAGATATGTTAAGAGAGCAGAGTATACCGAGCAGGACATCAAAATCGACAGTGTTAAAGGCGTTGTTGAAATCCAGTAACGAAAGGACAGTCAACTTCCTATTATCTATACCTAATCTGATATCGTCAGTAATTTTAATTAGAGCTGTGGTAGTGCTATGTCCTGAACGAAACCCGGATTGGTACAAATTTAGGAGTTGGTTTTTACAAAGGAAGGCACTAAGTTGATTATGGATAAGGCGTTCGAGGACTTTGGATAGGAACGGTAATATGGAAATAGGGCGGAAATCAGATAAAGAAACAGGATTAGACTTTTTAGGGAGAGGAGTTATCTGAGCTTCTTTCCACAAAGATGGGAAAACACCTGAGAATACGGAATAATTGAGGACATGGCAAATGACAGGAAGAATTTCGTCCAGGATATGGAGTATCATCTTACGGCTAATACAGTCATTACCAACGGCATTTGACGTTATAGATAGCGTGCTCTTCTTAACATCACAACTGGTTAATTGATTAAAAATAAAAGGAGAATAATTGGGAGTGGGAAGAGACGAAAGATTATTTAGAGTATTGGTTTTAACAGTACCATTGAAGCTATTAGGTGGAAAAATGTTGATTGAGTGATTCAAGGTCTATATCCTTAGGAATAGACTCTCACCTTCCCAATTCCCACAGATTTAAGAAATTTCCAGACTTTAGTTGGATCACCGTTTTCAACGGACTTATGAGTGTGGCGGCGTTAGGCATCCCTACAAACCAAGTTGCTGCGATTTCGGATAGCAACGTATTTTTCGCGACTTTCTCGACTAGGTCTGCACTTGAATTTAGACTTTGCTGCTGCCTTTTTTGTAAAATTACTTTCACGTCATCTGTTAGCCACGGAGCAGGTAGATGCTTAATCTTTACCAAACGAACAGGTGCATGCACGTCATAAAGCTTGTTAAGATTGGAATTGAGGAGGTTAACTTTGTCATCAATCTACTCTGCATGAACAAGATCTGACCAGTCAATATTGCTATTCGGGCACGCCGCAATTGCGGCGGTAAGACCCCTCTTTGAGGAGTGGCTAGATCGGCGTCACGGCGTCCTGACCTACCGCATGACGCAGGTCCTCACCGGACACGGAAGTTTCGGGAGGTACCTGTGTCTGATGGGAAAGGAGGAAACGCCTGGGTGTCACCACTGCGAGGGTCGCCCTGAGGACACCGTAGAGCACACGGTGCAAGACTGCCCCGCCTGGGCAGAGCACCGACGTGTCCTCACGGCGGCGATAGGCGGAGACCTCTCGCGCCCGGCATTGGTCGAGGCCATGCTGCGGGGCGAGAGGGAGTGGGAAGCGGTCGCCTCCTTCTGCGAAGCAGTCATGCTTCCGAAGGAGGAGGCGGGCCGCGTGAGGGAGAGGATGGCGTCCTCCCTCCAGCCCAGCCGCAGTGGTAGACGCCCACGGCGTCGGACGTCGGCCGACGATCTCCGGCCACCGTAGGCGCGGGCATGCGGACAGCGAGTAAAGGGCAACTCGCTGTCCGACCATGGACCATGCCCGGGTCGACGGCGCGTCGTGTTCCACGCGCGCCTCAAAGAGCGTCAGCAATATGACGAGGCCCCCCCATAGAGGGCCGAAGCCTGCCGGGGTCGTGGGACTCATCCCGTTACCGTGACCCCGGTACGTAAAGGGTTATTGAAGGAACACCGTGGATTTTAGTCAGTAAAAGTCTGACAGTCCCTCCCACCCTGCCCGGAATGGGAGGACTTATTTGATAATTTTACCACGATAAAAAAAAAAAAAAAAAAAAAAGCATACGGACATACGACATGTGTACGGATTCAAATCAGTCTGTGAAGTATTATTTGATCTATTGTTAAATGAAGTGTAATTTATTTAGTGTAGTGTGTATACATGCGTAGGTACTATATAATAAATATTGTATTAAGTATATGATAGATTGCTTGCGAGAAGGTTATACATACTTAGATAATATTATGTAGATCAGAAAGTATAGCACAAAATGTGTTATAAACTGAATTTACTTTTAATATGTTAGGATCAATACATAAATGTTTCCTAATCCTTATAATTTTACTTCTTCGTTATTAATATTGTTAGAAGCATGGTAAACGATCAACTCAATAAATAAAAGAGTTTTCATTCATTTGTTTTCTTTTTCGCAACTCCCTCTACCCCCTTCCCCCCTTACTTGTAGTTTCGGAAATTTAATCGCAATTATTTCAATCATAAGTCTGGAAGGATTGTTTCATATCTTCCTCTTATCCTTATATATAAAATAAAAATAAATAGCTGTTCGTTAGTCGCACTAAAACTCTAGAATGGCTTGACGGATTTGTCTATTGCTGTCCCCCTAATACGGGGAACGTTTCAAAGATCAGAAAAATAACGTCTGCAGGGCTAACTAGTATATATTATATAATATAACGAGAATTCTAGTGGTCGTAGCTGGAATATGTACATTTATAATACGTATATCATGGTGTTTTCAGATTTCAGGAGTTATTCCTAGCTGTTTCACAAGTTAAATAAATAAAGATGCACTAGACAGCAAAAAATTGGCCAAGTGCGAGTCAGACTCGCCTATGAAGGGTTCCGTAGTAACCACGCCAAATAACTTTGTTTTTCATAGTGTTTGTATGAATTACAAAGTTATATTTGCGGTTTTAGAAAATATGCTGTATCTCAAAAACTGCTAACCCAATCTCGTTCAAACCAATTTTGGTTGAAAGTTTACATTAAGATCTACAGCATATATTTTTTTAGATTCTTCACTCTATTATTATAGAAGTTAGAGGGGGGACACATTTTACCACTTTGGAAGCGTATATCTATTAAACGATTAACTTTATGAAGAAGTGGTTTTAAAAACCTCAATGTCATTTTTAAAGACCTGACTATAGATACTACACACGCATAGGTTTCATGAAAAAAAATATTTTCAGTTTCAGTTCCATGTGTGGGTTTTCCCTTTATTTTAAATATTTTTTTAAATTTTATTCTTAAAATCGGAAAGCGGTTCACAGAATACAAACTGCAATTATTATTAGTTTTGACACAACTTATTGATATTATCACAATGAAAATGTTTATCATACTTTGCTAGCAACTATATGAACAGGATCAGACTTTGCGATAATAGCAATAAGTTGTGTCACAAGTAATCGCAGTTTTAGATATTGTAGGCGCTTTTTTGTTGTCTAGTGCCTCTTTATTTATTCAACTTGTGAAACAGCTGGGAACAACTGAAATCCGAAAACACCATGATATACGTATTATAGATGTACATATTCCAGCTATGAATACTAAAATTCTCATTATACTGCAACAATGACTCTACACGACTCTACACGGAGTCATTGTTGCTGCACGTCTGGTACTGCAGGGATAAGTTTAAGGTACCAGAGCGCGCGGTAGATCTCCGATGCGATGGACAGACCAAATTAAGGCGGCAACAAAACTGCCCTGTTCATGAGTGTTCCAGAAAGGCTGCGGTCCGACAAAAATGGCGCCGTATAACAGAACTAATGGTCACTCAAACTGTTCCTGATTGACGACCACCACCAGTCTATTAAGAATGAAACGACTAAGAAGAAGAATTGTTTCCTGCAATAAACATATTTTATTGTATTTATTACCTAATTCGCGAGAATATTTTCGTAGGTAAGTACCGGAATTGGCCTGTATGTGAACACACGCTTACGTAACGTAAAGTACACTACTATGTTAGACGATTTAGAGAGTAGTGGTGGGTCGTTGTCGATTTTTTGACGAAATGCAACCGTTTTTTCGACGACGAAATCGGTTGCAGAAAACGGTCGTCGTTGCAACTGACTCTTTGAAGACGGCTTGATAGATGAAACTGTCGTCGAGTGAAGTATATGAAGTTTCTTGCAACGTACAAAGTACAAACGGTTTCAAGTTGCAAATGTATGAAACGGTTTACTGAATAATACGTTTTATCGGACAACATTATGATTTTTAGCTTAATTTAAGCATGTCGTCAGACACTATACGGAACGTAACACCGCGGTTCATGCCTGCTTCCTAGACCTTTCTAAGGCCTTTGACTTGGTGTCCTACGATATCCTGTAATTAAATTGTAAAAAAATAAAAAAGTTGGAAAGCATAAAATTACCGAAGAAACTAATTAACATCTTTAGATATTGGTATGGACACCAGGTCAACTGGGTCCAGTGGGCGGGAACAATGTCGAAGCCGTATTTGGTTGAAGTGAGGTTGGAGTGCGGGGTGAGGCAGGGGGGGTTGACGTCTCCCTCGCTTTAAAATCTGTACATGAACGACCTTCTTGCCGCGCTCAGCAAGCAGTATGTCGGCTGCCATATTAATGGAGTATGTGTCAATAATCTCAGCTATGCAGACGAAATGGTCTTGCTGAGCGCGTCAGTGTGTGGCCTACGTAGGCTTTTCGGGACCTGTGAAAATTATGCTTTTAGCCACGGATTAAAATATAATGCTGCAAAAAGTTAGTGCATGGTCTTTGAGGCCGGTAGTAAGCTATACACTAACGTGCCGGATGTAGGTATTTCTAAATGGGGCGAAACTTGAAAGAGACATTGCGGAGATCTACATATAACTAGAAATTTAATAATATTTTAAAATGGTCTATTTAAAATTAATAATGTGTATGCTTCTCTGTTTAATTATAGCATAATTTAAATATAGAAAAAAATATTATGACAATTTTATTTTACTAATTTTATGTTGTTTATTGACATTTTTATTTCATGTAGTTCTTTTTTTGTAATTGTCATTTTCATTTTAATTTATTCTTTGAAAATAATATTTGGTGTGTGTGTATTTCTAATTATGTTAATCTTATATGAGTTACGTTACTTGAATTAAATGCATTTTATTTTATTATTTATTTATTTATTATAAATGGCATTCAGCTTTTTTATATTTTCTGTTTTATCGCAAAAACTCTGGTGTATTTCCGCGGTGCAGACATTGCGATGGGTTTTAAATTATTATATTTAACATAATTAGGTTATGAAATATTGTGTAAACTTGTATATTTACAATTCACTCGTAAGCAGATCAATTTGTAAAAAACAAAACAAATATTTAGGTCTCAGTTTGCGAGTGCAAGATTACAAGTGACCAAAAAAATTTAAACAAACACTCACGCTCACTGATTAGAATCCCAGGAACTACTCTAATTCATTATGCTAGGCGATTTTGTACCTTCAGTCAACGAAAGATAAGCTTTACGAATTTGACCGTAGCGTCAGTAACGATAGCGCTGACGCATGGTAATGAAATATCGACTCATTACATTAGTAAAATGTTCACTTTTCATTGAAATAACTGTTTGTGCGAAACAAAACGGAACAACGTCGCGATGAGTGTGATCGTTTATTCAATGAGTTCTCAACTGTATTTTCATAACTGTAAAATACAAAATCGCTTCAAATAATTCGAAGACTGGTTTGTGCAACGAAGACTGGTTGGACCCACGAAGTAAAAACGGTTTCACCGTCGCAGAACGTAAACGGTCTTTGAAAACGGTTCTTTGTCAAAACGCCCACGACTATAAGAGAGCAGTTTCTAACACAATCCATGTTTAGGCGAACGTCTCCTCAGGAAGCCAATATTATCACGTAGTCGTGTATCAATCAATAACAGTGATATTTTGTTAAGAAATACGAGTGTTTTTTATCAGGTATCAATTTTATAACTCATTTTTAGTTCCTTATGGATCCGATTATCTACATGTAAGGCCCCAGAGTCGTAGAGGCGGTCGGCGGCGGCGACCTCTCGCGCCCTGCTCTGGTTCAGACCATGGTGCGGAGCGAGAGGGAATGGGATGCAGTCGCCTCCTTCTGCGAAGCAGCTAGCGAAGGAGGAGGCCGAACGTGCGAGAGAGAGGCAACTCTCTTTCTCGCGGCCTAACCGCCGCGGGAGACGTCGGTGGTAGGGGGCGTCGGCTATCACGAGCCGATTTCCGGCCACCGTAGGCGCGGGCCTGCGAACGGCGAGCAGGGGTCGCTCACCGTCAGGTAAGGACCAGGCCCGGGTCGGCGACGCGTCGTGTTCCTCGCGCGCCTCAAAGAGCTGTCAACACGTATGACGGGGCCTCATAGGGCCATTGCCTGCCGGGGTTTACGAGAAAATTCTATCGAGTTACCGCGGCCTCGGAAATTTAGAGCAGCCAAAGGAACAGGGTGGGTTTTTAGTCAGTAGAAGTCTGACACACCCTTCCGCTTGACCCAGAGCGGAATAAGTCATTCGATGATATGCCCACCCAAAAAAAAAAAAAAAACAAAAAGGCACACTTCTACCAGTTACTAACAGTTTTTAGTTTTGATAAATTGTATTTTACCTATCTGAATGTAACAAACTTACTTTCAATTTGTTATTTCATTCTGTTATATTTAATTTAATTTAATTCTATACTGTTATCAATTATGTCATGGATGCTGGATCTCTCCGGTCGTTTCGGATTGTCATCACTACAATATCTCTTGCGCAGATGGCTAATCTCGACTAAGATTGACCGCTGTGGCCGAACTGTATATCCTAAAATCGTTGGAACTATATATCTTAAAATTGGCGACTGTGCATAGAATCTGTTGGATAACTTTATGTTAAATAACCTGAACACATGTGAACACTATAGTAGATTTAGGAACAAACTTAACTTCAGGTTAAATATGTCTGGAGTGGGTTCACTGCAATAATGTTATGGGTGGGGTTCAAACCCGTGACCTCACGACCACAAATCCCACACCTTAGCCATGAGGCTATTGTCGCTACTTCATAATCAACTCAATAAACGGCCCACATTTGAAAGCTTTCAAATAGCCATTTTTATTACTTTCAGGATAACCATGGGCTTCAAAAGAGTTTGGGACTCGTCCTGCCCACAAGTTTGGGACAAATGGGAGTCCGATGGCACCACGTGGGTGATCCGAGACCTACCGCCTGAAGACGATGAAGAGGCTATCAAGATCCTACACGAGAACCTCTGTCCCGATGAATTGCTGTGCAGTATCAGTAGTAAGTTATCAAAAACCTGTAGGTATAATATACAAGCACTCGCGCGGGGTTTCGCGCCCGTGGACTTTATCACGACAAAAACATAACCCTCCTTTTTTTGCAGTCAGGTAAAAAGTAGCCTATAAACTTCCTCGAGTTTCAAGCTACTTGCATACGAAATTTCATCCAGATACACCCAGTACTTTCGAAGATTAGCTCTTTGAAACAAACAAACTTTTCCGCGTTATAATATTAGTATAGACTAGCTTTTGCCCGCGACTTCGTCCGCGTGGAATAGTTACTTTGGGCTAACGTTAAATTTAACCCCGATTTTGAAGCATTCTTCATTGGTGCTCCGCTCCTATTGGCCTTAGCGTAATGATATATAGCCTATAGCCTTTCTCTATAAATTGACTATTTAATTAAAAATATTTTTTCAATTCGAACCAGTCGTTCCTGAGATTATCGCGTTCAAACAAACAAACAAACTCTTCAGCCTTATATTATTAGCATAGATAGCTGTTGCCCGCGACTTCGTCCACGTTTCCGTCGTTTTTCGTAAAAAAAAGTAGCCTATGTTCTTCCTTACGGTTCAGTGATTTTGATGTAATAGACAGATTAACATTCGTAATTTAGTAGGGAAATCTATACTAATATTATAAAGAGGAAACCTTTGTATTCCTTCCTCACGGTTCAGTGATTTTGATGTAACACACAGATTGACTTTTGTAACTTAGTAGGGAAATATAATATGTCAATCTATAATACTGTTGAAAAATATCGCAATACCGAACCGCACAATATTATTGTTAATAGCTGTGCCCGCGACTCCGTCAGCGTGTAACTCCTTGTGTGGTATTAAGTTAATGTATTGGTAATATTGTTTAGATCACGTTCACATGAGGCTTAAGTACCTATAGAACGACAATACTTCAGCGCAAAGCTTCCGGGTAAACTATGTTGAAAGTTGACCCGTCCGCCACGTGAACATAAAGATTTCTAGAACTGCTAACCCGGGAAAGAGCAACGTACAACTGACCATGCAAGAAACAACTGACACTGAGATCTACTCCAGCAACACGAAAAGTCTGCCCTTGAGCCTTATTAATTGTCATTGCATAACACACCGATACTGGGAATCGCGTTCTTTTAAATTGGAATGGAAAATTATTTGGTATTATGGGAATTCTGGGAATAAAGACGGTTTCTCCTGCACCGCAACCTGTTAAAATTTGAGCCTCGATTATATTTTGTTGCAACTGGGTTACTTTTAGCCGAGTTCCATTGCAAAGTTGTGGTGGTTTTGAATTTCGGAGCAGAATAATAATCAGAAAGCTTAAAACTGCTATGCTATCGGGAGTTACACGTGTTATTGTGAGTCAACCATAAAAGATAGATATATGCTGTCGTGGGATATTTTTTATATAATTTTAAGGAGAACATTTCAGTCATAAATGATTTCTGTGTAGCTTTATCCGTTAAGGTTGCACACGCGACGGGAGCTTAAAAAATGGAGTAACTTCTCCCGTTTTCCCAACATTTCCCTTCACTGCTCTGCTCCTATTGATTGTAGCGTGATGAAAAGTATACTATAACCAGCTCAGGAGTATGAAAAATAATTGTACCAAGTTTTGTTAGAATCCATCGAGTAGTTTTTGTTTCTATAACGGTTATACAGACAGACAGACAGACAGACAGACAAAAATTTTACTGATTGCATTTTTGGCATCAGTATCGATCCCTAATTACCCCAAATAAATATAAATAAGTAAATATATTTCATGTACAGAATTGACCTCTCTACAGATTTATTATAAGTATAGATTTCATACACAATTAAATCTAAATTAAAGTACAAACTAAAATAAAGAGTTAAAAAAACTGGCCAATTGCGAGTCGGACTCGCCAACCGCGGGTTCCGTGCCGAGAGATTTTAATGTAATTATATATTAAAATCTCTGGGTTACTATTACGTTCGGTTACTAGTTACGGCTAAAGGTGGGTGTGAACATAAACTTAAGCTAAACTTAGGTTTATCTTCGAGAAGCAGCTAAAGTTCGATATCATATTAGTTTGTATCGTGATATTCCATCTTTAGCCGGCTAATATGCATATTAACCGAAACGAAACGGCTAAAAATGTATGGCAAATTATTTTTGAGGCAACTAAGAACTTATTGGGCGCCTAACTACTTGGTTACAAATAATAATGACTTGGCAGCTAATATTAACAGACGGATATCAAACATTGTATTATTAGCAACTATTGGTTGACACCCCGACTCGGATAGGTTAGGTTAGAAGGCTCCGTCGATTTTGCGTAAAAACTGATGTCGCCTAACAATAAATTCAGTTGCTACACCATAAAATCACTGCCAACTTAAATTTAAACAAAGCTTAGAACTCAATATAAAGCTGCTACTTTATGCTTACAATGCTACTTCACTGTGTAGCTGCCAACCTATTATTTTTCCTACTCATTTTAATTATTTTTAAAACCCTAAATCAGATTAGTTTGTCGCCGCGTTAAATACATGCCTAAAAGTATGTGTAATGAGGGTGATTACTTTTTAATAAAAGTTTTCTTGTCACAATAGTAAACATTATTACATTGTTTCCTTTTTCATTTCCTTCTACATTTTTAGCCAAGAGCCTGTAGTTACACTTAAGTTTAGCCGGCTAAAGATAGAAGAAACTAACATTAACACCTCCTCGAAGTTAGACCTAAGTTTAGCCGGCTAATCTTAAGTTTATGTTCACACCCACCTTTAGCCGTAACATATACACAGCGATTTGGATATACACACTGTAACTGAGCGTGTGGGCGCCGAAATTGGTTACAGAAGTTACAATCGTGATGGTCACGGCAGGGAATTCCACTCCTTTGTTGTTAAGCTTTGGATCAAAATTCCTGCCTGCCTCAGTCTTAAGTCCTTAAGTCACGAATGACTTGGTTCAGTCTTGGCAAGTATTGAAACGAGTAAGGAAAATCTAATGAACAGATACTTAAACCTCTTAATGGCGTGGATCAATGATGGGATCTAAACGCTACTATCTCCTTTTGATATTGCCCATGTAGTAGGTTCTTTGGATCGTAATTACCTTATAGCCTTTAACTTATAGAACGACACTTATTTTATATAGAGTCATAATGAATACAGTGACATCAGGATGCAATTATCAGCCAGAGGACTTACGTCAATAACAACCATAAGTCTCTTGGTAAATAATAATCTATATTATTATATAGTTACAAAGGTTATATTGTCTACTTATTACTATAATGATCATCACTTACCATCAGGTGAGATGGTGGTAAAACGCGAGCCTATTATGAATTTAAAAAAAATGCATTTATTTTTTTCCCGACTGCGCGACGCAAAGCAGGGTATTGTGTTTATCAATCTATGTTGTGTATGTTTGTACCTATATGGCGTTTTAGAGGCCAAACCCGCGGATTTAAATCAGGCATGGTTTCAAAATCGTACACGTCAAATTGAAAATCTTCTAAAGGTTTGCAAAATAAGACGTCCCAAATATTATCACCCGATTTCATCAGACGCCATATTGGTCAAATTAAATTAAATAAAAAATCCGATAGACTATATCAAGTGCGGTATCGTTGAATAAACAATATTTGTAGGTCACTTCTAATATTTTTCACTTTGAGCAACCATTTAGGACGTAAGAGATTTAGAGGGTCATATGCGTGTGCGGTTTTTTATCTATCAAACCAAGTGGGATAACAAAATATAGGACTCCAGGAAGGAATAAGTACCGAATTTTCTGATAAACTTACATATGTACCTATACATTTTTAGACTTCGTCAACGACCCATTAAGCTTGCGAAGTGTAGCAGATTTCTGGAGAGGATACCTGTCCCAGAGGATGTCACTCGCGTGCTACGAAGAGAAGAATAGCAAGAGCAAACTGGTTGCGTTGAACGTGTGCCTAGTCATTTGTAAAGGAGAAGAATCCCATGATTATGTGGTAAGCATGTAGCTAACTTGCTCACTACCGCACCTATATAAGGGCTGATCAGGGTCAAATCTATAGATTCCTAGGTCTATAACCAGTGGTGATTTTATGACAATCCCTATTTATAAATGCGAAAGTAACTCTGTCTCTGTCTGTCTGCTACGCTTTCACGCCTCAACTTCTCAACCGATTTTGATGAAATTTGGTACAGACATATAGTTGACCTTAGGAAATGACATAAGCTACTTTTTATCCCGGAAAATTATCATATTACCGTGGGATAACGTCTTGTAATCCACGCGGTCGAAGCCATGGGCGGAGTAACGGAAACCCTATATCTATCCAAAAGGACTGAAGACAACATCTGGTATGGAGTATCTATGCAAAGTTTCAGCTCAAAATAAGTGACTCACAGAATTGACCCCCCAAATTATCGGTTTCATATGTTTCTTGAATACCAATCATAACAAACGTGTCACAGCACTATGAGGGTCATCACTTTCCACGTCACTTGCCAATAAAATGATAATTCTCTTCGTACTTCTTAATTTGAAAAATTCGGTCTGTGGTATCAATGTATTGAAATTTCAAATAAGCTCCACACATATAGACATAGGATTACAAAACCCTTGCTATATCGTTTGTTATCATCCAAAGAAGCCGTGCACTCGGTATATATATATACCCTTTAAATTTTACCCTTTACCATTTCCAGCGTCATTAACAGTATTTCTTATTTACATCCTACCACACAATTTGGAACAGTATAACATTGATATACTATAATCGACGTCACAAGACAAGTTCCTCAAACTGAAATAAATAGAAAGCTGAACTATTTAGCTAAACGAGGATATCTCTAAAAAACAAAGTCAAAATCTTGAAAGGCTACTTTCGATAGTCCAAAAAGTACTGTAATGGGTTTCACTAACATTGACATTATCAATCAATCAATGAGAATTTTTAATAAAGGTTTATTAAGCGAAAAGCTATATCTTATGTCCCTCCCAAAGGTTTCACCTTTTAAAACTTAAAACACGTATCAAATTTCATTAAAATCCGTTACGTGGTGTAGGCATGAAAGTGTAACCGATGGACAGAAAGACAGATTTATTTTCGCATTTATAATATATTATTATATGTCTTCTTCTTCTCAGTCGCTTCGCTCTTAACAGAGTGATCGTGGTCGTCACTTTATGTTGAGTAACCCGCTCTATCACCCGCCGCCATTCTTCCCTGACATATGCGTTCCTGGGGCCCTCGTCCATCTTATCAGGGATCGTCCACGTGCTCTGGTGTTCTCAACCTTGCCCTGCACAACCAGGTGTTCAAGAGAGTCGTTACCGCGCCGAGAAATGTGACCAAAAACAGCGAGCATACGTTTTTTGACTGTGCACGATAGGCGTTGTTGGATGCTTAGTTCGCTCAGAATGAATACGTTTGTTCGGAATTCGTTCCACGACGCCCCCAGCAGTCTCTTCCTACAACACATCTCTAGAGCGTCTCTGCATCTATTCTTTTCACGTCCCTTTTTCGTAGTGTCCATGTCTCCGAAGCGTGGAAAAAATATGAGAAACACCAAAGCTCCGACAAGCCGGATTTTAGTGGCTTTAGTAATGCTTTTGTTTCGCCATATTTTTCGGAGTTTGTCCATAGCGCTCCTAGTGATAGCCATGCATCACTTAATTTCGTCTGTGCAGCCGCCAGTATTCGACATCAGAGCTCCAAGATAAATGTATGATTGCACTACCTCGCAATTAGCTATATGTGTAACCTCTGGCGAGTTATTCTCAGCATGATCTACAATCATTATTTTGGTCTTGGTGTGATTTATTTTTAATCCAAACTGAAGGCTGACACTCTCCTATCTTCCCCAGCAGATTCTCCATACGCTCAATGCTACTTGCAAATTAATGGGGTTTTACCATCTGCATATCGTAAATTGGAGATCCCTTTCCCGCCAATTCTAATTCCATCTGTCCAGTCTCCCAGTACAATCCTCATGATCATTTCAGTATGTATATTTAAATAGGAGCGGTGAGATAATGCACCCTTGACGAACACCTGCACAGGGGTAAAATTCACCAGACATTACTTCGTCTGCTTTTACTGAAGCTGTTCCACCTTCGTAAAGTTGTCTGAGCAAATGCACAAGATATTTCGATGTTCCCATTTCGAGCAGTGTACTCCACAATACGGGCCATTTAACGGAATCGAATGCCTTTGAATTTGAATATTATACAACGTGTAACGGAAACCCCATATCTATCCAAAAGGGCTGAAGATAACATCTGGTATGGAGTCTCTATGCACAGTTTCAGCACAAAATAACTGACTCAAAGAATTGATACCAAATTATCGGTTTCATATATTTCTTGAATATCAATCATAACAAACATGTCACAGCACTACGAGGGTCAATAACTTTTCACGTCACTTGCCAATAACACGATAATTCTCTTCGTTCTTCTTAATTTGAAAAATTCGGTCTCTGGTATCAGTGTATTGGTATTTGTAATAAGTTCTACACAGACTTAGGATTACAAAACCCTTGCTATGTCGTTTGTTATCATCCAAAGAAGCCATGCACTTGGTATGTATAAACCCTTTAAATTACACGTTGTATATAGTAGGGACGAAGAGTGATTCTTGTTAGTTATAACCTAGGCAAGCGTGCTTCATTTTCGACCACATCATCGCCTATAATTATATGGTAGTCAAACACGAGCCTATTAACATTAAAAACAAAGTATGTTATTAACTTTTTTCATGATGTTATAAAATACATATTAACGTGCGTTTTGTTTTCTAGCAGGGGCCTCAATTATTAACCAAAAAGCTCATTAATTTTATTATCAACTAGCTTTTGCCCGCGACTTCGTCCGCGTGGAATAGTTACTTTGGGCTAACGTTAAATTTAACCCCGATTTTGAAGCATTCTTCATTGGCGCTCCGCTCCTATTGGCCTTAGCGTAATGATACAATATAGCTGTGCCCGCGACTCCGTCAGCGTAAGTTAATGTATTGGTAATATTGTTTAGATCACGTTCACATGAGGCTTAAGTACCTAGAGAACGCTTCGACCGCGAGACGCGTCGAGCGCGGCGACCGATTCTCAAAAATAATCCTTATAGCATGATTCAGTATTCACGCGCGATGGCTTATTATTATAAGCGTATTTCATGTATAACTTTGGTGTTTCTATACCGATTTATATGATTCTTTTTACGGTTTCGTAGCCGAATGGCAAAAACCGGAATCTTTATAGTTTCGACATGTCTGTCCGTCTGTCTGTCTGTCTGTCTGTCTGTCCGTCCGTCCGTCCGTCTGTCACAGCAATTTTATTCCGAAACTATTAGGACTATACATGTGAAACTTGATAGGTAGATGTATTCTGTGAACCGCTTTCCGATTTTGAGAAAAAAACTAAAAAATATTTAAAATAAAGGGGGGCTCCCCATACATGGAACTAAACCTGAAAATATTTTTTTCATGAAATCGATGCATGTATGGTATCTATAGACAGTTCTTTAAAAACGACATCGGGGTTTCTAAAACCACTTTTCCATAAAGTCAATCGTTTAAAAGATATAAGCTTCCAAAGTGGTAAAATGTGTGTGTGGCGGATACAACCTCTAACTTCTATAATAATGGAGTGAAAAATCTAAAAAAATATATGTCTGTAGATCTTAATATAAACTTTCAACCAAAATTAGTTTGAACGAAATCAGTTCAGCAGTTTTTGAGATACAGCATATTTTCTAAAACCGCAAATATAACTTTGTAATTCATACAAACACTATGAAAAACAAATTTATTCGGCGCAGTTGTAAAAAATGTAAAAAAGCCAGTTTTAAGAAATTTGTATGGTTTTTTTTCGAAACAAATTTATTTGGCGCTGTTGTAAAAAATGTAAATAAGCTAGTTTTAAGAAATTTGTAAGGTATTTTTTTCGTCAAATAAATTTGCATATTATATTATAGTTACTACGGAACCCTTCATGGGCGAGTCTGACTCGCACTTGGCCAATTTTTTTATGGAATAGTTAATAATGTTAACTTTTTCAATTAGGGGTGACTGAGAGTGTTATAAACGTAAGAGTAGACAAATATTATAATCAGAAAGCTTCGAACTGCTAAGCTATCGGGAGTTACACGTGTTATTGTGAGTCAACCATAAAAGTTAGACATATGCTGTCGTGGGATATTTTTTATATAATTTTAAGGAGAACATTTCCGTCATGAAATGATATGTGTAGCTTTAACCATTAAGGTTGCACACGCGACGGAAGCTTAAAAAATGGAGTAATTTCTCCCGTTGTCCCAACATTTCCCTTCACTGCTCTGCTCCTATTGATTGTAGCGTGATGAAAAGTATACTATAACCCGCTCAGGAGTATGAAAAATAATTGTACCAAGTTTCGTTAAAATCCGTCGAGTAGTTTTTGTTTCTATAACGGTTATACAGACAGACAGACAGACAGACAGACAAAAATTTAACTGATTGCATTTTTGGCATGAGTATCGATCCTTAATCACCCCCTGATAGTTATTTTGGAAATATATTTCATGTACAGAATTGACCTCTCTACAGATTTATTATAAGTATATAGTTACTACGGAACCCTTCATGGGCGAGTCTGACTCGCACTTGGCCAATTTTTTTATGGAATAGTTAATAATGTTAACTTTTTCAATTAGGGGTGACTGAGAGTGTTATAAACGTAAGAGTAGACAAATATTATAATCAGAAAGCTTCGAACTGCTAAGCTATCGGGAGTTACACGTGTTATTGTGAGTCAACCATAAAAGTTAGACATATGCTGTCGTGGGATATTTTTTATATAATTTTAAGGAGAACATTTCCGTCATGAAATGATATGTGTAGCTTTAACCATTAAGGTTGCACACGCGACGGAAGCTTAAAAAATGGAGTAATTTCTCCCGTTTTCCCAACATTTCCCTTCACTGCTCTGCTCCTATTGATTGTAGCGTGATGAAAAGTATACTATAACCCGCTCAGGAGTATGAAAAATAATTGTACCAAGTTTCGTTAAAATCCGTCGAGTAGTTTTTGTTTCTATAACGGTTATACAGACAGACAGACAGACAGACAGACAGACAGACAAAAATTTAACTGATTGCATTTTTGGCATGAGTATCGATCCTTAATCACCCCCTGATAGTTATTTTGGAAATATATTTCATGTACAGAATTGACCTCTCTACAGATTTATTTAACTTTTTCAATTAGGGGTGACTGAGAGTGTTATAAACGTAAGAGTAGACAAATATTATAATCAGAAAGCTTCGAACTGCTAAGCTATCGGGAGTTACACGTGTTATTGTGAGTCAACCATAAAAGTTAGACATATGCTGTCGTGGGATATTTTTTATATAATTTTAAGGAGAACATTTCCGTCATGAAATGATATGTGTAGCTTTAACCATTAAGGTTGCACACGCGACGGAAGCTTAAAAAATGGAGTAATTTCTCCCGTTTTCCCAACATTTCCCTTCACTGCTCTGCTCCTATTGATTGTAGCGTGATGAAAAGTATACTATAACCCGCTCAGGAGTATGAAAAATAATTGTACCAAGTTTCGTTAAAATCCGTCGAGTAGTTTTTGTTTCTATAACGGTTATACAGACAGACAGACAGACAGACAGACAGACAGACAGACAAAAATTTAACTGATTGCATTTTTGGCATGAGTATCGATCCTTAATCACCCCCTGATAGTTATTTTGGAAATATATTTCATGTACAGAATTGACCTCTCTACAGATTTATTATAAGTATAGATTTCTATTTTATCAGATCGAAGGTGAAAGTTGGAAGAACGTGTATGGAGCTACGAAGGTCACAGATGAAAAAGTGGATACCTTCAAATACTTAGGAGTGGACAAGATACTGTGTTCACATGGCCTGGTTGTGACCAGGGAGTGCCGGGGAGCGAGACTTGGAGCTAGGATACTGGCAGCGAGGTAAGCGATCGTCCTTTATTGGTCAGGAGATTGTTCCGTTAGTCACAAAAGCGACTTTAAGGCCATGCGCGCACTGCGTTGCGTTTTGGAAACGCAAAATCTGTGAAGTATGGAGTGTCATAGAAGTGCGCGCACTGCGGTGGAATAAACGCGTGCGGTAGAGTCACCGGTGGCCCCTCGCTACAAAATTGCGGTGAGTCTACCGCAAATATTTTGTATCGCATAGGAATGTATGTAGTACCGCGCACTGCGGTGAAACAAACGCACGTTTTGTCTGATAATGTTGCCATACTTACAGATTTCTTTGTATTTATACATATTTTTGATGTGTGATACAGATTAGCACTCGAAACAGATTTGTATCTAAATTTCACACTGTATTGATAGATAGACAACCTTTGGAAGGACTTTAAAAACTTTAATTAAAGTGGGGAGGGCAAAATTAGTGTACTTACTACTCATAAAAACAGAGAAAAAAATTATTAGTAAAATATATATGCAGATAACTGTTACAACTAAAACAGAACTTAGAAAAATAAATTACCTAGATACCGCATTTATTACGTTACACACACCGTTGAACAGAACAGAATGATTGAACATTATTCTTTAAACATTTTAAACGTATTAAACCCATACATGACATCTATACAGACGAAATATTGACCGTTGAACGAATCTATTCTTTATGGTTATTTTTATAAACAACGTTAATTTAAATATTCTAGTTATTTTAATTTATCATTTTAATTAATTTCCGTAGTACATTATTTTAACATAGGCTGGTGTCTATTGACGTAGTACTTGCAATGTAAGAGCTTGAAATCGTTTTTTTGGCAGCATCATCACAAAATATATGGAATTTACTCTATAATACAAATACTTAATTAAAATACTTAATTAAAATGTTTAAATTAACGTTGTTTATAAAAAAATTAAAAAATAACTATAAAGAATAAAATCATACAATGGTGTGTGTAACGTAAAAAATGCGGTATCTAGGTAATTTATTTTGCCAAGTTCTGTCTTTAGTTGTACCAGTTAATTTTATCAATACAGTGTGAAATTTGTATAAAAATCTGTATCGAGTGCTAATCTGCCGTGATTCTTTAAAAGGCAGTCATCTGACAATTTACCGATTTTGAGTTAAACATTTGAGCGTCATCAGGAAAAAAAGGCGCGTCGACCTATCTAACCCGTTTTTCTGAAACTTATTTAGCTTTTGAGATATTTTTTTCATTAAAAGCAGTGAAGTGGTTTTGATACCAGTGCCAAATTTATAAAAAGACAGTCATATCACATTTATTCTTAAAAAGGCAGTTAAAGTCCCTTAAATGCAAAATATTTGGGAATATTTTAAGAAAAACTTACTTAAAAGGCAGTGTTGTACAAAACTGTCTTTTGCAAATTCTATTCTATAGAATTATCTTTACGAGAATTCACTTAAAGGCCGCTTTTGAGGAAAAAATTCTTAAAAGGCAGTCATGAGACTTTGACTGCCTTTTTAATAATTATTTGATAGATATTATTTTCTTCTATACTTCAAAAAAAGAAGTTTACTTTGCCTTCAAAATTTTTATTTACTAATATTTTGAGTCTATCGGATACTAGAAAGCAGTTTTCTAGCAATGATTCATTAAAAGGCAGGCAAGTTCTGTCGCGCTAGTGAATTTTTGTATAGAATCAGTGTCTTCAACAGTTCAGTTATTCAACTGCAGGGCCTTCTGGTACTTCTAATTGCACACAAAAGTATCTTGTCAAGCCCGGGTGTGACGAAAAATGTCTCAAAAAATGTTTCACTAAGATCAGTGAACTTCGTCGGGAAGAAATCAACAGCTACTATTGCAGCTTAAATTGGAACGAACGGCGTATATTTATACAAAGTTACTCTGCTACTGCAACCCTTAAAAGAGTGACTACGAAGAATCCTAAAATAAATAAACGTCGGGCATTTTCGTTAAAAAATAGCCATGATAAGATTATCGAAGTTTGTAAAGTGTTCTTTTTAACAACGCCAGGTTTTAATTTTAAAAAAATGATAAAGTCTTGTATAACTCTTTACAAAAGCCGAACATCGACAATCGAGGCAAACATGCTAAAATTCCGAAAATAGATTCTACCTTAGATCAGCATATATAGACTCATTTCAACCTCAAATTTCACACTATCTCAGAGAACATGCACCCCAAAGTTTTTATTTGCCCAGTGATATTACAATAAAATTTATGTTCGAGGATTTTACGCAGAAAAATCCAGATATTAAGTTTAAATACGATTTGTACAGAAAACATCTGAAAAGTAGAAACATTTCTTTTGCCCAACTTGGCAATGAAGAATGTGAGAGTTGTGAATCCTTTAAGATACAATATTCTATCTGATTGTTTTGTTGTGATATATGCTCAAACTGGATCAACCATCGTAGGAAATACACTGAAGCACGAAAACTATATAAGGAACACAAAAAAATATAAAATAAAAATGATACTATATATTTTAGTACGGATCTTGAGAAAATTATAATGCTTCCAAGATTGGATACATTTAAAAAGTTTTGTTTTGCCAGCGTTTAAGTGTTTACAATCAAACGTTTGCTCCGTTAGGCAAAAATTCTGAACACGATGCTTTTGCAGTTTTGTGGCATGATGCAGTGACGGGAAGAAAACAGGAAGATATTATGAGCTGCTTTTACGAGTTTATGCTACGTTTTCGTGATTATAAACACAGTAACATTTGGATGAACAACTGCACCGGTCAGAATAAGAATTGGTTACTGTATTTCCTAATGGTTCACCTCGTAAATTCTGACCTATTAAGTACTGAGAAGATAACATTTCACTACTTCGAACCCGGTCATACTTTTATGAGTAGTGACCACTTTCATCATCAAGTGGAACTCTCTATGAAGAAGATGGGGAAGATCTATGACTTTGTTGATTTTTGCAATGCAGTGTCACAGGCTTGTTTCAAAAGGGTGTTGTGAAAGAAATGTTTCCGCCAAATTTTTTCGATGTTCGTGATAATTTTTCTAAGAGACGCGTGCAAAATTCAAATCCAAGGGTCATCAGTAACATGACAAAAGTTAGTTTTCAAAGAGGGTCATATGACCTTTTTATGAAAATGACTATAATGGTCAAGAAATTTCAATGTGCTTTTTGAAAGACACTTATCTAAGAAATCCTAGTCTTATCTCGATTTTGTCGTTCCGTGAAAAACCAAAAAGCATTTCAAGAGAAAGGAAGGATAATATTATTTCTAAACTCGGCTCTATAATACCGCCGCATAAATTATTATTTCCGAAGAATTTACCGATATCAGATGATGGTGATATTTAAACAGTATTTTAGATACCTACTTTATATTTTACATTATCCATTTTTTACCTTTTATTTTTAGGTATGGTGTAAATTAATGTTTGTGCTACGAATATGATTACAAGACTGATAAGCATTAAAATTTGATTATAGGAATAAAACCAAAGACTGTTATGAGACTTAAAAAAAAACCTATGTTACGTTAAGTTATCTTAATTCATAACTATATTTTATAATTAATTGTGACAATAATAATTTAAACACGTTTGACGTGACTAAAGTTGTTTTCAATGTGCCATACAGTTTAGTATTTTATATCTATTACTATGCGTATCTACTGAAACTGTTGATCTCTTGTTTAAGTGCCTATTAGTTATCTTAAGAATGAACAAAGTTCCTAATAAATAATATTGTAAGTATGTAGAGGTACAATAGCGATCTAATAAAATTAATCAGTTTACATGTTCGCCCGTAATTGGAGTTACAAAGCCTTTACACAACGTAAAGTTCGACTGAAGTTGTAATTGTTTCTATTTAATAGACGTACCTTCACTTATTTATGCACGTAAGTATACAAATTACTTTAAGTGAAAGATACAATTATTCTCTATATAGTGCATATTCGTGTAACGTGTGTGTAAGTGACGTGATATGGTGACTAATGTATAAGCCGTAACGATAGTTTTAAGTTTTTTACTGATTTTTGTATCCTGCCAATTAATAAAATTTTGATTTTTCTTTTCTTTTTTCCTCTAATTTAAAACTCAATTACCCTTGACTGCTGCTTATCCAAGCTCAGTTAAAAGAATTACATGAGTGGATAATTGTTTAAAAAACAGCAAACTGCAGTTGAGAATTTTTGGCTGCTTTTTAATGATTTCCTTAGATGCTATATTTATTCAAAAAGGTTTTTAAGAAAGTAGTTTGCTGCAAAACTATATTATAAGGCAGTTATTGGACTCTCACGTCTTTGTTAGAAGTTTTTTAAATAGGATTTTTATTTTCAATACTTTTTAAAAACGCAGCTCAATGAATAAACGGCCTTTTAAAGAATTATCTACAGTGAATTTGGTGACTAAATGCTTTTCAACAAAAAAAAGTTACTAATAATTCACTAAAAGGCAGCTTCGGAACTGAAGCTGTCTTTTACTGGATTATTATAAGATGTAAAATTATCCCAATAATGTTAACAAATATATACTTCATAAAATTTATTTATTTAAGTGTGTAAAAATTGGTCCAAAAACACTAAATAAGATACAACAGGCACCCCTTTATAAAAAAAAAACCCACCAGATATGTTATATTTCTTACACAGATTAATTAAAATAAAAAAAAAACAAAATGAAGACTGCTTTCGCAGTTTTCTCAAAAATCAGTTTTGTCAGAAGGTTGCCTTTTAAAGAATCACGGCAGTAATCTGAATCAGACATCGAAAATATGTATAAATACGAAGAAATCTGTATGTATGGCAACATTGTCAGACAAAAGGTGCGTTATTCTCGCCGCAGTGCGCGCACCTGAGATTGCGGTCATTCTACCGGTGCGGTAGAACTACCGCAATTGCGGCCACCGCAAGGCAGTGCGCGTACGGCATAAAACGTGATGCCAGGGAGGGCCGCAGTATCTTGTTAGAACATTCGCACAACCCCGGCTGGCAATGGTCATAACGAACCCCATCGTTGGTACTGAATGCTCTTTGAGGCGCGCGTGGAACACGACGCACCGTCGCGTCGACTCAGGCCTTGTCCGGACATTGGGCTACCCCTGCTCGCCGTCAGCAGTAACAACTAGACCCTCATGTTAGCTTTAGTTTCATACACTTATCATGGTGCAATTACATGACATACTAACTACACTGGAACTATTGTTGGCCTCTTTGTCAAGCCTATATCGATTATAGGATCAATAAATCGCTGAACTGAATTTAAAAATAACACAACCCAACCAAATATTTGTGATTAACAAAATATTACCGAAAGCGCTTTTATCGTATGTAACAGCGGTTCAGGAGTCAATTGGATTGTTTAGTTATTTATCGTGATGATAGCTCGGCCTTCAACGTATTCTAATCTATAACCAAAATAATGTTGTCATTATTGTCCCATTTTTTTTACATTTTTGGGTTTTTTCCATTGACGATTGATATCGATTATAATTGATTAGCAGTCATTCGGGCTTCGTTCCCGTGGACTAAGGCACAATAAAAACTTTTTACCAAAAAATTAAACCGACTCCCAAAAACACTGCAAAGTGAAAAATAACTTTAATTTCGGTAGTCGGTGTCTTTAGTTTTGTATTTTCATTTTTGGCACCGACTTCCGAAATTAAAGTTATTTTTCACTTTGCAGTGTTTTTTGGGAGTCGGTTTAATTTTTTGGTAAAAAGTTTTTATTTCACTCTTTTTAGTTGGCCGTTAGTACAAGTAGTAGTAGTTATGTACGGAACCGTACATTAATCTAACAACTTACGCTCCGTGCATTCTGCACACACATCAATTATATCAATTACGCAAATCATTATGTTAAATCTATTTTTATAATAAATCAGTGTTTATCGAACATTCGCGACGGTTGGTTTTATTTCATCATCATCATCCTAATAGAATCGCCCCGCTATCTATCACTAAGTGTAGGGATCCCCTACATTTTTTGGTCCTTCGAGCATCAGGACCTCTTTGCGGTTCACCCATATCATCAGGCGGAGCTTATCATCGGGTGCCAAGCAGGTCAGCGGTCGGTATCACCCCCGTTGGGAGCTGCAACACGTGGATCATAATATAATCAAGTAAGACTGTTCCTTTTTATCTAAAGCATGGAAGCTCTTTTCGCCCGTCAATCTGAAATCATCAGCAATATCACCACACTTAAGGTGAACTTTACCAGGGACTCGGATTCTCGCAAGACATAAGAATACCTGAGGAAACGGTTAGAGGCATTAGACAACCTCTGGGGAGAGTTCGAGCTAAACCATCAAAAACTTTCGGAGCATAAAAATGTGTCGGCTGCGTATTTCCTTGACGACACATATCAAAAGGGTAAAGACTGTTATCAATCTACTCGCAATCTCATATCATCCTACGGCAAATCATCAAAATCAACTCAACCAGACGGAAAGTTAGACGAATTGTTATCATTGCAACGCACTAATTTTAGGGCATTTAATCGTCTTATTAAGGGCATACAGATTGATCAAATAGTAGACAAATGGGAACTAGAAGATGAGCTAAAAAACGTTCAAGCAAAGTGCGCAATTATCGATGCTCAACATTTGCAAATCGATCACATACTTGCTGGGGGAGATATATCATACGACGACGAATTTTCTCATCAGGAATTGGCCTATAAAACAATCAAGCGTGAGTTGAATAAAAAAATCTCATCAACGACTCACTTGGAAAAATCTACCCCGCACGTTGAAATACCATCGTTCAGCGGGAACTATACTCAGTGGCCAACCTTTTATGACTTGTTCACCGAGACAATTTATAACAATAATTCTATCACTAAAGCTCAGAAGATCAACACCTTAAGGGAAAACTTAAGGGCGAAGCTGAGCGTCTCATCTATCATCTGCATATCTCATCAGAGAATTACGATACTGCGTGGGAGATCTTATTACATCGGTACAATAATTCGCAAGTTCTTTTCACAAATCAAATCGAAATGTTCCTTAATCAACCCAATATTCAAAAGCAATCATCATCTGAAATCAAAAGGTTGTATGACACGTCAACCGAATGTATTCACGCGATTCACAACCTCGGTGTTAATACAAATACGTGGGATCCATTGTTGGTTCATTTATTGTGTAAAAAACTGGACCCGGAAACATACGCTGCCTACAAAGAAGCTCGCAGGAATCCGCGTGAGTTACCAAAGCTCGACGAATTAATGACATTCCTCGAGAGTAAGTTTACTGCTCTTGAGCCCATTCATAAAAACCATAAGGAACCATCATCATCTAGCATGCGGAACCCAAATAAATCGAAGTACGCGAATAATTTCAATAGGCAAAACAACTTTAACTACATTAACAAAAATTATCAGGCCATCATTACGCAAACTTCCAAATGCTCTGTATGCAATTTAAATCATGCTCGTAATTTGTCTTCGTGCAAAAAATTCATGACTATGATGCCCGACGTGCAAATGAAGACGGTGGCGAATTCAGATATTTGCAGAAATTGCCTATTCAGTCACGATGGAAGTCAATGCACATCAATAAAACGCTGCAAAACTTGTCAAGGCGATCACCATACAATACTCCATGAAGCATGTATCTTATCATCAAAATCAACTCGTGAATCATCATCATCATCATCATCAATGACCAATTCATCACCCAAATCATCAAACAAGCAATCAAATCATGTCGCAGGGGAAGATGAAGAGTTATTGTTGACCACGCTGTCAATCAATGTCAGGTGTTCTGACGGCAGCTTCGTGACCCTTAGAGCTCTTCTAGACCAAGGATCACAAATACCATTAATATCGAAAAACGCTGTACAGCGATTAGGGTTGCAGCGGTGACGCTACAATGCATCAGTATCAGGGATAGGGGCAGGTGCTAGGCAAAGCAAAGGACGAGTATCAATCGACTGCCAATCTATCTACGGTGACTATCATTTCACAACAGAAGCACTGGTTCTATCAAAGGTCGCCAATTGCTTACCTGGTACACCATTCAAAAAGCAATCATGGGCCCATATCCAGCATCTTCAATTAGCAGATCCAGAATACAACGTATCGAAACCTATTGATATTCTCTTGGATGTGAGTATCTACTCTCAAATCATCATGGACGGTCTCATCAAAGGACCAGCGCAGGCTCCGATTGCACAACAGACAGCACTCGGATGGATCCTGTCTGGCAACGTACGCACATTTAACTGTCATATCGTAACAAATGACTTATCAGATCTATCTAAATATTGGGAGATAGAGGATATTGAATCATCATCATCACCTCTAACCAGTGAAGAGCAGTATTGTGAATAATTTTATCAGCAAGCTACTCGTCGGTTAGATACTGGAAGATACGAGGTTGGCATACCCATGAAACCCGAATATGAAAATCAGCTGGGATCATCTAAATCAAAGGCTATTGCACAATTTAAACAGTTGGAAAGAAAAATGTGCAATAACGCATCGTTTTCAGAAAATTATAAATCATTTATGTCTGAATATCTGCAACTGGGTCACATGTGTATTGCCAATAATGTTGACGAATCGAATCGTGCCTTCTACCTACCACATCACGGCGTGTTGAAACTAGATTCAACAACAACTAAACTGAGCGTCGTTATCAATGCGTCAGCTAAATCCTCTTCAGGAAACAGTCTAAATGACCTCATGTGCTGCGGACCCAATCTTCAAAAGGACCTCATGACACTCATTTTAAACTGGAGAACCTACAGTTACGTAATTACAGCCGATATTGAGAAAATGTTTCGGCAAATCTTTATCAGGCAATCAGATCATCATCTTCAATCAATCATTTGGAGGCAATCATCTCAAGAATCACTCAATGAATATAATCTTACTACCGTGACGTATGGCACTAAAGCCGCGCTATACTTAGCTATGAGAACGCTTAAGCAGCTGGCAATAGATGATGCTGAGAAGTATCCGCTAGCTGCGTCAGCAATAAATCAATCATTTTATATGGACAATTTGTTTAGTGGGGCGAATACCATTCATCAAGCCATGGAGCTTCAGCATCAACTCATTGAGATGCTGAAGGGCGCTGGTATGAAACTCCGGAAATGGTCCAGTAACGTACCAGAACTACTGGTAGATCTATCACCTGATCAACTTAATAATCCATTAGATTTCAAGGGTCCGAAATGGATTGTCAACTTCGAATACAGCTCGCTACCTATCACCTCATATCAGTCACCAGAATTGGAGACAAAGAAGCCAAGTGTAAACACTGCCTTATATCAAAATCATATTTCACTAACGCAAGAGTTTTTACATAATTACAGCTCATTAACTCGCATTGTGAAAATAGTCGCTTGGATATTGCGTTTCATTACGCAATCACGAGGTAAACACACATCAAGAACTGATGTATTAACGTCATTAGAGATGGAAAATGCACTGAACATCATAATCAAAGATGACCAACTAAATCAATTTCATGAAGACATTTTGTTTATCAAACAAAAGGGTCACGTGCATCCTAGAAGCAAAATATCATGGCTCAATCCTTATATGGATGAGAACGATATCCTTAGAGTTGGTGGACGACTGAAAAACGCATGCATCAGCGACTCATCAAAACACCCTATCATATTATCAAGTCATAGTCGCCTCACTGATTTAATCATCGATCAAGCTCACATTACCACATTACATGGAGGCGCGCGACTTACTCTTTCATACATCAGAGATAGGTATTGGATAATCAGTGGAATCCGTACCGTAAAGAGGAAGTTGAGGTCATGCGTTAAGTGTCAGCGCTTCAATCAAACACAATATCATCAAATCATGGCTGACCTTCCACAACCAAGAGTCACCCCGTCACGACCTTTTTCTCACTCTGGTGTCGACTTTACTGGATACGTCGAGTTGAAGGCCAATAAAGGACGGGGAATCAAAACAGTCAAGGGATATAATTGCAGTATTTGTATGTCTGTCTACCAAGGCTGTTCATCTAGAACTAGTATCGGATCTGAGTACTCCATCATTTTTAGCAGCTTTTCGTAGGTTTACGGCCCAACGTGGAACGCCTAGTCACGTATACAGTGACAATGGCACAAATTTCGTAGGTGCCAATCGTATCATTAAGAAAGAGTATCGAGACATCGTTGCTACCATCAACACCGAATTCTTTCATAATATCAATGCCATGAATATAAAGTGGCACTTCAACGCTCATGCATGGCCAAGTGCAGGCGGTCTTTGGGAAGCTGCGGTGAAAAGCCTCAAATATCACCTAAAGCCTATCATCGGAGATCAGAAACTCACTTACGAGGAGTTTACTACGCTCCTATACCAAATCGAGGCATGTCTTAACTCAAGGCCTCTCTGTCAGTTGACCGAGAGCCCAGAAGACGACGTTCTGACGCCAGGTCACTTCTTAATCGGCGGCCCACTTCTATCTAGGCCACATACTGATCCAGATCACATCAATCTATCAAAAAGGTGGCAACTCATTCAATCAATGAACAAGCAGTTTTGGAAACGGTGGTCAAGCGAATATCTTCAGCAACTGCAGGCTAGATCAAAATGGCGTAAGCCGTGTAGGAACTTTGAAATCGATGACGTCGTTCTTATCAGGGATGAAAACTTGCCGCCCGGCAAGTGGGCATTAGGGCGTATTAAAGCGTTTCATCCTGGGAAGGATGGATATGTAAGAATAGTCAGCTTAAAAACTAAGAATAATATCATTCAACGCCCTGTCACCAGACTTGCGCTGTTACCAGTAAACCAGGACACAACGCAGGATCAGAACATCAATCAAAACAATCCAGGCGAGCGAAGCAGAAGGAAGCGACTTCCTCGCCATAACGTATCATTGAAGAGCCTGTTCACTAGTTTCTTATTACTATTTTTTATGTTATTATCACCTGCTTCAACCGAAAATATACCTAATCATGAATCATATAATATAAAATCATTACGATCTGACCAAGCCATTTACTTCGATAGAATATCAAATCTTCAGTATATCCAGGACGAATGGCGTCTAGTTGTCTACTACAACATGACGACCTATTGGAAAGGCCTATCGGATATCAAGGATTACGTCAATCACATCAAGTCGTTATGCAACAATCATACAAGTAAACAATATCAGAGTATCACTCATCAGTTAGAGCATGAAATTAGCAAAATTGAACACTATGACCTGTTGCTTAAATATCAAAGTCCGAAGCGGCTGAAAAGAGGTCTCATAAATGGCTTGGGTTACATTGCCAATTCATTGTTCGGCGTACTAGACGAGAGGTTTGCCGAAAAATACAAGATGGACATCGAGCAGATCAGCCACAATGAAGGACATCTTCAAAATCTAATAAAAAATCAGACAAGTATTTTAGAATCAGAGTTTAACATCATACGTCGTAATGAAAACATCATGAATAAACAATTTTCGTTTATCAAGCAACGTCTTCAAAACATATCATCGGAGTCAAACAAAATACGTCTGAATAATGAAGATAACCTTTACATCACATCATCAGCACTAGCAGCATCAATAATTCTATCAAATATTCGTTGGATTCAGCAAACGTTGATCGGTACAGTAACGGATATTGCACATGGACGCGTTGACACCCATTTATTAACACCGGAGCAGCTTTCGTATCAGTTGAGCATCATCTCCAGTCAACTGAATGGTAAACTGGCGATACCAGTGGATTTGAAAAACATCAAGGACTTGTATCGCCTACTTAAGGTGTCAGCTAGAGTCTTCTCTAATTATTTAATCATCGAAATCAAGATTCCCCTCCTAAGCAACGAACTCTTTGAATTAAATCAAATCGTATCAATATCGCGAAAGAGTGGAATACAATATTATCATCTCGTCCCATCAGTACCATTTATAGCATATAATCTACGTAAGGATACTGCAATCCTGCTATCAGAAGCAGACCTACAATCATGCACTCATGTTCCCAATGATAACCTGTTATGCTCATTAAACTTGCCCATTTACAATATAAATATAAAGCAATCTGTCTGTGAAATAAAAATATTCGATCATAAACAATTATGTCACACCGTGAAGTCACCATGTGAAGAGCAATGGATCAAATTGCACAAGCCAAACACCTGGTTGTTGATGTTGCTCGGAATGCCAGGCTCGCATTATTTGCGCCAACGGAATCACAATGGTAAACCTTGTCGACAGCGCGATTATTACCCTAGGTCACGGTTGCACATTGAAAGGGGATACCTTTAGTATTTTTGCTCACAATAATTTCATAAATCATATAAATATTCATCATCACATCGAAGTCCCAGAGGTGTCTATTCTAAATAAAATCACTAAAACGTCTGCACCAGAGAACTTCAGCGTGGCCGAAGATCATCAGCTCATCTGGAGTCAGTTACGGGCTCAGATTGACGAGATCAAGGAACAGTCGTCCACGGATCTGAGCATTCACGATATTCATCACTATACCGTCGTGTACATCAGTATAGCTTCAGTAATCATATTAAGCGGCGTCGTCGGGTACATCATCAGACAACATCGAAGTGCGGGCAGAGTACCAGAATCGCCGGCCCCCCAGGGCCAGGCGGCTGTCAGGGAGGAGCCAGTGGCAGTAGCGGCGACGGACACAGTGCACAAGTGTAGTGAAGTGTTCACAATCAGTGGTGTAGATAAGGCTACCTCTTCAACTTTCGACGATTAGGGACATTTATCATGTCGCACCTTTCCTGTAAGAAAGCGGTAAGTGAATTCGGACAACTTTTCAGGAGCTTAAAAAATAGTGTCCAACATTGTTAAAAAAATCGCAGGAGTACCTTATAAAGAACAAAAGATGGCATTTAGCAGCGGCGAAATGATAAAGTTTCCGATTTTTCATTGTATTATGTATACTGTGAGATAAGGTTGAATTATACGGTTACCTAAATAATCCCCGAAACTGTTAAAAAAGATGCCGGTGTAAAAATGAATATTGCTTTGTTATGATCTTTGGTGTCCCGCATCGGCTGCGTTAAGTGTAGTTATTCCATTATTCATGTTACAATTTTAGGCTAGTCTGAAAGTGTAAGTATGAATTACGTAGTTTTTACACGAAAAATTCATTTAAGTAAACAGAAATACATACTTTATGCATGCGAAAGTATCTACGTTTTGCTGGAGCTTCTGAATAAACTTGTTTATTTATTGGAAAAATATTCAAATAATGAAGTGTATCATCGTAAACTTCTGTTTTACTGTTCACAGCTTGTCATGTACAAAAATTGTATGTCAATACTATATAGATTTATAGTAATTAAAGAAAAAGTTAAATTGCTGTGTTTCAATCATAATAATCGATTTAGATTATGTTTGTATGTGTGCTATTGATTGTTTTTACAAGTTTAGCAAGTAGATTTAACATGCTCAGCACGTTGTTGTGACATGACTAGCTTGTTGAATCTACAAGCAGCTTGTTAATTTATCTTGTTACTCTTAAGTGCTGGGCATATAGTTCCAACATGCTCGCCTTGTTGTTTCAACATGCTTGACATGTTGTTGTGACGTGACTAGCTTCTTGAATCCACAAGCAGCTTGTTAATTTATCTTGTTACTCCTACGTGTTGGGCATATAGTTCCAACATGCTCGCCTCGTTGTTTCTTTTTTCATTAAGAATAGGTTCGCGTTTGACCACCATCTCACCTGATGGTAAGTGATGATGTGGTCGAAGATGGAGCACGCTTACCTAAAAGTAACTTATTCACTCTTGACTTAAAGTCTCCTAGGTTATAGCTATCGGGAAACACAGACTCCGGCATGGAATTCCACTCCTTAGCCGTACGCACAATGAAGGTATTACCAAAAAGTTTTGTGCGTATGGGTGGGATGTCCACCATGTAACGATGGCGCTTCGCCGTTTGTCTCGTAGTCCGATGATGGAACGGGCTTGGCGGAATTTGACTGTGTAATTTCATCGCGCACTCCTCGAAATGTAACCGATAGAAAACCGATAGACGTGCAACTCGTCGTCGATATTCAAGGCTCTGGAGCTTTGACTCGACCAGTGCATCGTTGCCAATGAGTCTCTTGGCCCACTTCTCGATAGACTCAAGCGCGTCCAGTTGGTATTTAGCAGATCCATCCCAAAGATGAGAGCAGTACTCCATACACGACCGAACCTGGGCTTGATAGAGATTCGGGTGTGAAGTACCGTCTCACCTTTGCTAGGATTCTCAACTTTTTTGATGCTAGTTGAGCCTTAGCCTCGATAAACGGGCCAAAATTGAGGGTAGAAGTTAGTGTTACCCCCAGAAGCTCGATATGGTCGGTTGTCGGCACGGTTACATCCCGGAAAGTAGGAGCCGGTTCGAATTGACTCTTTTTTGAGGAGAAGAGACACGCCTGGGTCTTAGCTGCATTAAACTTGACCAAGTTGGCATCGCTCCATTCAGAGACAGCCTTCAAGGACAAGTTCAAGCGCCCAACCATGTCCTCACGGAGAGACTGGATCTGTGACCCACCAGCTCGCTCGCTGGACACATATCTCTCAGCAAGTGTGCTGTCGTCTGCATACCCAAAGGTACCGGGAATCAGCAGATCGTTAATGTGCAGCAAAAACAAAGTTGCTGAGAGAACAGACCCCTGAGGGACCCTGGTATTCATTGCCAATAGGCCAGATGAGCAGAAAACCGTTTTATTTATGCTTTTTAGTGTATAATTGTTTACTTAACTTGAGATACCTATATACCGTTTGCACTTAATTTTTTAAAAGAGAGTTTGCTGTACACCTCTTTTTCACCCACTTAAACCATATTTCAGTCGTGATTCAAAAGGTCTGTGCCTCAGCTGTGGTGATATTAATAACTAGGCTGATTATGCTAAAACATCTATGTAATGTACGAGGGCAGCAATCGTGAGAGATTTGCTGTTCTTAGTTGAAGAGTTCCATCGCTTATCTTCGAAGATCTTCATCAGAACCTGATGTGATATACTTACATACTATATTTTTCTCTAACCTACATGGTTGGGCGCTTGAACTTGTGGATCTGTGACCCACCAGCTCGTGCGCTGGACATATATCTCTCAGAAACTGTGCTGTCGTCTGTATACCCAAAGGTACCGGGAATCAGCAGATCGTTAATGTGCAGCAAAAATAAAGTTGCGGAGAGAACAGACCCCTGAGGGACCCCGGCATTAATTGCCAATTGGCCAAACGAGCAGCCATGAATGACCACTCGAATGGACCGATCTCTTAGGAAGTCTTCAATCCAAACGCAAAGTTAAGTGGGTAAACCGAAGGAAGGAAGCTTAGCAATAAGGCTATCGTGCCAGACCCTGTCAAAGGTTTTGGAGATGTCAAGGGAAACAGCAAGTGCTTCCCCGTGCTTCTCAATGGCCTCACTACAGGTATGAATGGCATACGTTAGAAGGTCCCCAGTTGACCGGTTTTTGCGAAAGCCGTATTGTCGGTCGCTGATGATGTCGTTGGCTTCTAGGTATGCCAGGAGCTTACTATTAAGTACACGCTCCATACTCTTACAGAGTATGGACGTGACTGAAATAGGCCTGTAGTTGGCCGGGTCAGCACGACTGCCCTTTTTGGGTACTGGCTGTACGTTAGCCAGCTTCCATGCTTTCGGCACCTTTCCAGTCTCTAGCGAAAGGCGAAACAGGCGTGTCGTGCTCGTAAAGAAGTAAGTGCAGCTACGCGTCAGGTATTTATGACAACTGCTTGGAGAAACTACGTAACGATAGTAACGTAAAACAATCCCGCAACAAGTTTTGTGCAATAAGTAAGTAAGTGGACTTGCAAGACACGCCTTTGCAATAGTATCCAAGAACAAATGCCTATGTTTATTTACTTTTATAAAGTTATGTTAATTCTTCGTATTAGTTATGGGTATGTGTATTTATGGCTTTATACCCAGGGAAATTTGTAAAATAAATAAATGGATGTATGTTTACATCTATATAAGAATGTAAAACTATTTTATTTTTTGTCGCAAAAATACACATTTTTTGTGACAGTACCCTTATTTTTGGCGCTAGCTTCATGAAAATTTGTGAGAAGGTGTATTAGAGTACGCTCGATTTTTTGCAATAATAAAAAATATGACGCAAGTTGAGTTACGCGACTCTTCCAGGAAGGGTGCGATGTATCATAGCATACTTAGTCATTTTTAATTAATCTTTTACTTAAATCTATCTTCTATTTGGGCGGGCAGGATGTACGGAACCGTACATTAATCTAACAACTTACGCTACGTGCATTCTGCACACACATCAATTATATCAATTACGCAAATCATTATGTTAAATCTATTTTTATAATAAATCAGTGTTTATCGAACATTCGCGACGGTTGGTTTTATTTCATCATCATCATCCTAATAGAATCACCCCGCTATCTATCACTAAGTGTAGGGATCCCCTACAAGTTACAAGAGCCTAAATGTCAACTACTTATAACATTTTATAAAATATTGCTTTTCTCAATGCTGGGCCGTTAATTTTTGAGGAGTTCTCCTGGTACTTCACCATCAGCTATACATCACCATATGCATTGTGACGAGCATAAAGTGCTAATATCCATATTCAAGTAATCGAATCGCAATCCACGAAATACGTATTATTGAGTAGTTTCGGCGACCATCTGTGGTCTCATCATCAGTTCCACTTCCCCAAATGATACTTTTTGAGAGCAACTGCACAAGTTACTATTAGAAATACCCAAAACGCCATAGGTGTGCCTATAATATTTGAAGAGTTCCCTCGATTTCTCCAGGGTCCCATCATCAGATCTTGACTTGGTGACAAATGGTACCAATTTCGAAGTATAAATAAATTTACCTTTATATCCGAAAACCCCTATCAAACAAAAAAGAATTTTCCAAATCGGTTCAGCCGTCTTCGAGTACTCGATGATCATACATTAATATATATATACGCGTCGAATTGATAACCTCCTCCTTTTTTGTCGTCGGTTGATAAAAAGATAAACTACTTCTTTTGCAATCGGGTAAAAAGCCTTTAAGCTTCCTCAAGCTTCAAGCTACTTCTATACCAAATCCATGCAAATCCATTCAGTACTTTTGAAGATTCGCGAGTTTAAACTAACATTTTTCCGTATTATAATATTAATACATGTATTATGCGATATTTCTAAACTTCTAAACAGATATCGCCACCACTTGATAACACCATTGACCGTGATTTCGCGTACCTAATTGTAGTACCTACTTATGTAATCGTTTAGGTATGTACTTATGTAATCATTTGCGTCAAATCACTTCCTCGTCGATACTTTATTGATGAAACATCCAAATGAAGACCTACAGGCAAATATTAGATCGACCTTTGAATTGTAAAGGCGTTCATTTTCTTGTACTCTTGACACGAATACGCGCTTAGATGAGTTTTAGAAGACAGGCAGTAAGTATAGTGCGGTCGGGACAACGCGATGTACGGCCCGATTGGCAATATTCAAAATAAAAATATATAGTTTTTGGATACTATGGCGCACCATACCAGTATATTATCTATACTAATATTATAAAGCTGAAGAGTTTGTTTGTTTGTTTGTTTGCTTGAACGCGCTAATCTCAGGAACTACGGTTCTGATTTGAAAAATTATTTCAGTGTTAGATAGCCCATTTATCGAGGAAGGCTATAGGCTATATATCATCACGCTAAGACCAATAGGAGCGGAGCACTAATGAAGAATGTTTCAAAATCGGGGGATTTTTTTCCACGCGGATGAAGTCGCGGGCGGAAGCTAGTCTACAAATAAAATTCAAATGCCTGTTTTTTATTTCAAAATAACTGTCTTTTCTCAAGTGCTTATGGTTATTTACACGGATCACACTAATCTCTGGAACGGTTGAACCGATTTTAATGAGACTTTCACTGCAAAATGTTGTGGGGCAACATACAAACTTCGTTGGTAATAACGACACGAAAAACAAAACGAAGTCACGAGCATAGCTAGTCTATTCTTCACACCGGAACAGTTGCTCAATTTGTATCAAGCCCAGGTTCGGTCGTGTATCTCATCTTTAGGATAGACCTGCCAAATACCAACTGGACGCGCTTGAGTCTATCGCGAAACGGGCCAAGAGACTGATGATTGATGCAATGCGGGCAATGATGCACTGGTCGAGTCAAAGCTCCAGAGCCTTGAACATCGACGACGATTTGCAAGTCTATCGGTTTTCTATCGGTTACATTTCGGGGAGTGTGCGATGGAATTACACTATCTAATTCCGCCAAGCCCGTTCCATCATCGGACTACAGGACAAACTGCGATGCGCCATCGTTACATGGTGGACATCCCACCCATACGAACTAAACGTTTTGGGAATACTTTCATTGCATGTGCGTGCGGCTAAGGAGTGGAATTCTCTGCCGGAGTCTGTGTTTCCTGATCACTATAACTTGGGGGTCTTTAAGTCAAGAGTGAATAGGTTACTTCTAGGCAAGCGTGCTCCATCTTCGACCACATCATCACTTACCATCAGGTGAGACGGTGGTCAAACGCGAGCCTATTATCAATTAACCAAAATCCTAGTTATCAAAGTCGGGATTCATTACTCGCGATGCTACGATCTATCATGTTTTTTTTTTTATTTAAAGATTATTACACCGCGGACTTGGGGGTCCGCGCCTTTGTTTAAATATTTTATTGTTTACCGAGATTGTTTTTATTTTATTTTTACAATATTTGGCTCCTCCTCGGACGATGGAGCTAAGGAAAATTACTTATATACTAATTAAAACTACGTGAGTCCATCTATAATATGTTTTTTTGTGTTCTATTCTTTAATTGACAGGCCCGTTGGTATAGTGGTCAGTGGCCCTGACTGCTATGCGCAAGGTCGTGGGTTCGATTCCCACCTAGGACAAATGTTTGTGTCATGAGCACGGTCATTTGTTCTTTGTCTGGGTGTAATTTATCTATAATATGTATGTATTTAGAAATATATATGTATGTTTATCAGTTGTCTAGTACCCATACCACAAGCTCTGCTTAGTTTGGGACTAGATGGCGTTGTGTGAAAAAGTTGTGGAATTATTATTATTATTATTAATTTAATTTAATTTAATTTAAGTTTAAGTGATTTACATTATATTTTATTACATGGCTTAGAATTTGAATGAATTGACAATATTGACACTGTTATTTCTATTACTTTTACATTTTTTGTTATTTTACGGTACTTTATATTAGACAGAAATCATGGGTTGACATTTTTTTTTGCACGGCTGTGCAATCCGCCTTTCCAGAGTAAGTCGAATTACACTGCCCTGCAATTACATTAATTATGACATATTCTTAATTATTACATTATATTTGTTTGACAGGATTACATTCGTTTACATATTTGCACGGCAGTGCAATCCGCCACAATTGAGTGTGGCGGATTGCACTGCCATGTTTCTTATTATAATGGCTATTTATGAGGATTGTATAGGATACTGATTTGATTAGGATGTGGGACTGATTGGGTTTGTTTCGGTTAGGTCTATTGGATGTTGGGTTTCATGACCAGGGATTTGGCTAACTCCAGTTGGGATTCCATCACAGCCGCGTCTCGATGCTGCATGGCCGTCTTTAGGTTGTAGTCGACGACCTTTTTAGTCGGCGCATCCATCGCTCTCCTTACAAAGCGGCCCGTGGCGTCGTCGGCGTCGTCGGTGTAGTAGACGCAACTGACTCGGTGTCTCGACACCGCCACCACCGCGTGGGAGATGCTGTCGTGGATTTGGAGTCTCCTGGACTTGGTGTTTATGATTGTTACGCTGTCGTAGGTCAACCCCTGGGCCTCGTGAATGGTTAAGGTGCGCGACCCTTCACCCGACCCGTATCCCTGGTTGATAAGAGAAGCTTTCTCCTCTTGCGTGTGAACCAGGAATAGGGTTTTCCGCGGTTTTTGGTATTTGCGCACCGGCGAACCGTTTCACTTTCAGGGAGTGGACCCGCGACAGCTTCGACTGAGACGAGTATATACCGGAGTATATGTCGCTCAGTGCAAATGCTACGTCCATTGGTATTCCGGTGTGTGCACAAAAGTTCCTGGGTGACTCCAGCCACCAAACTTGGACGGGTATACCTTAGTTCGAACAGGTTCTCTCTGTCCAAGAATGGAAGCTGGTTTATATCTCCGATAAGGACAACTTCGCTAGCTCCCGACAACTTGACTGCCATGACTATGGCCCCAAAGTGGCTCATTAATGCTTCGTCTACCCTGAGACGGTAGCACGAGTCTTGCTTTTTGAACCCATTGGCTAGTATTGAGGCCATAGTGCGCACTTTTGTCTTGACCTGATCTCCTAAGCAGTGCGCTAGCTTCTCCCTGAGGTCTTTGGCAGCTTCTGTTGTCGTGGTGGCTACAACGTCTTTCTCCCTATCGAAGTGTTTTACCACCCAGGTTGTCTTGCCACACCCCGGAACTCCATTTACCCACCTGATATTGGGTACCGCCCAGTGTTCCTGCATGCTGGAAGCCTCTAGAATGGACTGAGCCATTTCGAGGATCTTATCGTCCAGCATGATTTTGGTGCATTCGGCGGTAACCAATATCGGGTCGTCGTCTGTTGTTTGTTGTGAATTTTAATTTGCCTGAGCGCTCCGTCTCCTCCTTGTCCAGGGCCACAAATCCACTTTTCGCGTTGTAGGCTACCATATACGACCCCGTCATTTCTCCCGTTACTACTTGAGATTTGACGTTGTCGTATACGGCTGCCCCGGCTTCCTCGAGCAAAACCCTGAGTAGACCCTCTGATTTTCTGTGGAAGGTCTGCAGGATCTTTTTGCATTTCATGAGATTGACCTCTCTGGTCGCTCTCACGATTGCAATGTACTCGAGGAAGGCGCTCTTGACGTGGTCTGTGGCTTCAGAGTTGACTGCGAGGGTCAGTGGGCTGACTTGCCCTTTTTCGGATCTGGTAGGTGTAGGCTTTTGCACCGGCTGTTCACGTGGAGGTTTCCTGAGAAACCTCGCCAGTGCTTCCCCCTGTCTTGCGAAAGGTGTTTGCCGGCTGATGCTAGGGAGCAGAGCATTGAGGAATGTACAGAAGGTTTCAGTACGGTTCCTCTCCCGGGCCTGGTCCTCCGGGCTGGTACTTTTGCTCTGCTCCTTAGCGGCTTTTTCGGCAGCCACCTTCTGCTGGGCCCGTTCTGCTCCGCTTTGAGTGGCCGGGTATGTTCGGGGGCTCGTCGTGCCGGCTGTTGGGTCTTGAGGACGTCTGAGAAAACTCAATGTTTCCCCTCTGTCCTCGTAGACAACCACCTCGTGATGTTCAGAGGCTATTAAACAGCCGAAACGGTCTACGACTTCCCCCCTCGCTCCTCCGACCGTCATCGCGTCCACACTTATGACGCGGGCGGCGATTGCCGTGTGGTTTCCTGCCTCCCTGATCTTCAGAAGTAACGAGCATGCCTGGACAAATGGAGTTTCCTGTCCCCACTCGAATATTGCGACTGTTTTACCTTTGTGTCGCAATATTCGGCATCGGTGAGAGGCCACTTCCACCTGAGGCAGTGCCGCATACTTGCTGCCTTTATGCTCGTTTTGGTGGTACTTCCGTTGATCAAGGTCTATCATGTTTACCGTCCTATTGGAGAGAACCTGTAACTAGGGTTACCATCACCAAATTTGCCGGCCACAGACAAAGACTTATAAACCCCGGATATTTGGGTAAAATCACAGTTTTTTCCCTGGACACCGTAGAAAAATACATTTTTGAACTTGAAACTGAAAACAACTATATTTAATTAAGTTTTTTATTTACTGATAAAGTGATAACATTGTAGAGCTTTAGAACTTTTTTAATAAGAGTCTCTTCCTTTTCATTTAATCAACTTAACATAAACAATGAGATGAAATACCATACGAAAATAATAATAGAGATCGTGCTTTTTGGTACTCGTAACCCCCGGACGCTCTCCAAACTAGGACAAATCCGGGAAAACCCGGACGGATGGCAATCCTACCTGTAACTACCAGCCAGCGGTGATATTTTTTAATTTAAGGGCGCGTTCCCACTATATAATGATGATGAATTTATCGTTGTAATTGTAAGAATGTCGTCTCTAGGTGTTCCCATCTTCATAATCTATCGTCACTGCAATAAAATCGTGGACGACAGTTAATCGTGTCGTACTATATGTGAACACAAACATAAGAATACCTACACACGCAATGACGCTTCAAATGACACGATAACTAACTTGTCATCACGACATTCGTGGGAATGACCACTAACTGTATACCTACGCTGTCCCTTTGCTTCGATTTTCAGATTTTGATTCAGTTTATCGTTACGACATTGATACGACTTTTTCCGTAAAAAAATCATCAAACTCTTCCTGCTCTGGCTAGAGCGCAAAACAGCGTTAGACTTCATCTCACTAAAAACCACCCGTTCAGTTGTTCTACCGTTGCGGGGCTATGGTATCTACTTAGGATGTCCCCCGACCCCGGTAGATTTATAACACTGGCTAACAAATTTTTTGATACAGCTTAAATAATTTTAATTTCATAATGGACTTTGCATGACCTGTATAATCCTCGAATAAACTATGTCAGTCAGCTCAAGATTTTGACTATTTTTAACCGACTTCAAAAAAAGGAGGAGGTTCTCAGTTCGTCTTGAACTTTTTTTTTATGTATGTTACCTCATAACTCGGAGACGGCAGGACCGATTTATAAAATTCTTTTTGCCTTTGAAAGGGTATACTTTCTAGTTGGTCCCATTGTTACGAAATCAGAATCTGATGATGGGATCCTGGAGAAATCGAGGGAACTCTTCAAATATTATGGGCACACCTATAGCGTTTTGGGTATTTCCTATAGTACCTTGAGCAGTTGCTTTCGAAAAGTACCATTTGGGGAAGTTAAACTGATGATGAAGACCACAGATGGCCGCTGAAACTACTCAATAATAAGTATTTCGTGGATTGCGATTCGATTACTTGAGTAATGCATATGGTGATGTAGGGCTGATGGTCAAGTACCAGGAGAACTCAAAAATTAACGGCTATGCATCGGGAAAAGCAATAAAGCATTATTAGCCAAAATAACTTTAATTTCGGAAGGCGGTGTGTAAAAAAAGATAATACAAAACAAATAACACCGACTACCGAAATTAAAGTTATTTTTGGCTTTGTAGTGTTTTGATATGGAAGTCGGTTCTATTTTTTGCTAATTTTTTTTTTGTTTTAAACACTCCCAGAATTTAATTGTTTTTGCATATTTCATGACTTTTTATAAAGTTAACCATTTTTCAATAAATGTCAATAAGCGTCAATAGCTAAGCCCCACTCATTACACTACTGCCTTACACCTTCTGATTGCCCACAAGATTATTGTTATCCACAGATGACCATCTTAAGATATAGAGTTTCCTCCGTGCCTCGTAAAGCACGTTAAGGGCCTATACTACCTCAGCGCTTCTCACTCTTTATCTCGCTCGCACACTACTGGCCGCGGTCACGCGAGCAAGCGAGACTGGTTGGCAGGGAAAAGACTCCAAGACACCGATAATTTAGTTTATTTCTTTTTACGGTGAAAATAATGGTAATTTAAAAAAAGTAAATAACATAAGACCTGCTTTATAGTTAGTTCAATTAATATGCAAAGTTTAAGTATCTAATTTGAAGTTATTTTTGAATACCACCGGTTTTTTGTTCGGTTTGGAGGTAATTTTGGATATTTTTTTCTATCAAGAAAATTTTATGGAATCGTGTTTTCGTCAAACATAAGACCTAACATTAATCCTCAACTTTGCCATATATCTATTTATTTCAAAATTATTGCTGCAGTATTTTCGACATAACGGAGGATCATGATAATGCTTAGGGCCTCTACTACCTCAAATATGAGGTAGTAGAGGCCCTAAGGCAATGGCATTCTCGGGCCCCTTTTCTTACTTTGACTGACCAAATCGTGTGTGAACTGAGGTAACGCACATTAAGGGCTGTGTTTTTAATATATTTGTTATTATGTATGTATATATTATATATGTGTACTTATTCCCAGATTTGTTCTAAAATTGTTTTAATTCTACGGCTAAATCTAACGATCACATCAAATTCTCGTTCAAAGAAACATGTTTTCTTGGTGCGTGCACTGGGCCTGGGCCCCTAGTTGATGCAGGGCCCCTAGGCAGTTGCCTATTCCGCCTAATGGTTAATCCGGCCCTGAGTATAGGCCCTTAAGCCGTTAGGTTAGGTTAGCCGTCTTGGCTGTCATTTGTACTCAGAGCTAAGGGTTATCGTGTTAACCAGCTACTGGAATGTACAGGTCAGATAAGGCAGTCGCTCCATGTAACACTTGTGCTCAGCTGCATCTGGTAATCTGGTTACAGGGCCGCATTAACCATTAGGCGAAGTAGGCAACTGCCTAGGGGCCCCGCATCAACTAGGGGCCCAGGCCTAGTGCAAGCACCAAGAAAACATGTTTCTTTGAACGAGAATTTGATGTGCGTGTGAACTTAGGGACCTCAATGTTATATCACAAAATACAAATCGTTAGATTTAGTAGTAGAATTAAAACAATTTTAGAAGAAATCTGGGAATAAGTAAACAAATATATTAAAAACCACAGCCCTTAATATGCGTTGCCTCAGTTCACACACGATTTGGTCAGTCAAAGTAAGGAAAGGGGCCCCGAGAATGCTATTGCCTTAGGGCCTCTGACAGGGTTAATCCGGCTCTGTCTGGTCAGACTGGAAGACATCCCCAACATAGTTGTGAAAAGGCACAGATGATGAAGATCATTGTTTTCAACCAAGCCACCTTTTTTATAGGAAACCTCTAAGCCTCCACCACGGCATCAAGGCCACCTCCACAATCTTCAGCGGCCCAGCATCGCAGATCAGTGCAGAGAGAGCCGGCTTCGAGACCATCGCTACAATAACCTTGAAGGAACTGGCTGAAGCTGGGCTCAACTATCCGAAGGACGAGAGCAGGGCTATCAAGGTCATGGTTAAGAGATTTGAATAAAGTATATGAAAGGGTAAGGTTGCATAAAGCTAGTTACTTTCCAAGTCGGAAGAAAATACCTAATACGATTGTGAGTACTAAAAGTAGAACCAAAAGAACTCTACTATTGGGCCACGTCTATCATAATCTGGACAGTTTAAATATTATTTGTATACTTAATTTTGTATGTAAATATAGGTATCATAATTTATCGATTATTTATCAAGATAGATAATATTGTAAACGCGACAAGGATTTATTGTAAATTATCGAGTTTGGATGGTGTTGAAAGCACCGCCACATAACTGACTCTCTCTGATTACGTCTCAGTTATATGATTAAACCGAATTATTCTTAGAATGAAATAGAATTGAAATTATAGTAAAGCAATATATTTGAAATAAAAATAATATTAGATAATATTATGGAGGCCATATAAGTATAAAATATTGTGTCAGAGATTACCGATTCACAAAATTTAAATAATTTATAATTTATTACGATCTTATGTTGTTTGATTTACAATAATCTGGTGTCTTGTAAAGGTCGAAGTTATTTAGTATTGTAAAAACTTCAGTATACGACTATGTTATTACTGGAAATTATGATTAAAAAATTTGTTGTTATATTTTTTTCTTTTATTTGTATAAAAAAGTAATAGCCATACTTTGGTAAGATAACCCAACATACAGCTAAAATAATACAAATTACCAGATACGGCCTCGCGTTCTCACAACCGTCACAAAGCGGCTAATTACTAAAGCCTGCAATACATGTTGGCCGAGCGTTGTCGAGTGAAGGCCAATACCAACATGTAGACAGAATATTTGCCTTGTCTCGCTATCGCTCGGTGTCACTTGCCTAGTTGGCCGAGTGGAGGCCAGCGCCAACGTGTATAGAGCTCATTTGGTGCAACTTGTCTTCGCTCGCCGTTGCTCGTGATCACTTCCGATCGGTGTCGGTTTTTGGTCACAAATCAAAGGCGCTCGCCTGCGCTCGGCCAACGTGTGGGCAGCTCTACAGACCCTCTTCTACATTGGTCGTCTGCATTGGCGTTCGACGAACTTGTCGAACGTGCGGACATTATTTCTTGCCTTGTACCTATTTGCCAACGCTCGCGTTGGCCTGCGCTCGGCCAACATGTATTGCAGGCTTAAGGCATCGCGCTTGTGATTGAGAGGTCGCGGGTTTGAACCCCACCCTTTATACTGTTGCCGTGAACCCACTTCAGACACAAGCTATTTAGCTTAGTTGGAGGGGTTAACAAGATTGCTAGTAATGTGAATTCTACCCACATTGCTAATATTCTTATTAAAAAAAATAGTGCACATTTTCAAAACTACGTCCGTCAAACTAACTGCGGTGCGACGAAAATCGAAGAACTTTCATTTTCAGGTGACATCTTTCTTGAAATTCATAATAATCTAAGCCAACAAACAACTGAATAGATTATTATAAAATTTAGTACACTATGTAGCCTGAATTATTAGCGTCAAGATAACGGGACCACGTCGCAATTTAAAATATATCAAATTAACGTGTTTGTACTAAAATTTATGTACTATTTGTACCGTTTTTTTTCCGGGTGGGAAAATAATCGATAACTTCTCCCGCTCTGGGTGGAGCGGAAGGGAGTGTCAGACTTCTACGAACTAAAAAGGAAGGGCAGCTGAAGGAACAGGGTGGGCCCTGTTCCTTCAGCTGCCCTTAAGTTCCGAGGCTGCGGTATCTCGTTACAACATTCCCGCAACCCACTATTTGTACCCTAAACAAGACATTACCTCTAACGGTAAAGGAAGTATATCCAGACGTCCCTGGTCCTGTTGGGGTTGCGGAATTGTTCGATAGAGTGATCGCGGCCTCGGAACATGAAGGGCAAAAGACAAAACACGGATGGGTCTTAGTCTGACACACCCTCCCGCTTCGCCCAGGTCGGGAGGCAGACCATGGATGACTTTCCAACCTTAAAAAAAAGATGTCACTGATCCCACCACTTTGACGTCAAAGCACATAATTATGTAGTACAAACAGTTTAATTTGTAAAGCTCCGTACTCACATACGGTTTTACTCTAAAACGAGTAAATATTAACGTGTGGACCGCAAAACTCACAGCTCGAAGGCACGCATCGAGCCGGCTCGATGGAATTAATTAAAAGTAATTTCCTTCGCACCTAAGCGAGCCGTCGAGCTTGACTCAAGCGTATGTACGTCGCCGCGAGTGGCGCGAGTCGAGCGTCAGTCCGCCGTTGTTGATCGTCGTGAAAACACGTGCAGAATAAAAAAAGTGGATTTACGAGTTTATTCCAAAGGTAATCCCAAAAGAATTTATTAACTTATATAGACAGTGTGATTGTTAGTGGAATGTCAAGTCCAAAGATTACTCAAATAAATAGAAGAGAAATGAATGCTACGGCAAATTACTGGCGGTGCTTAAGACTACTGATCAGGATGCAAATAGAGAGAGCGTGGTCAAGATAAACAGCCTTTGTGCTTCTTAGCAAAGAAAAAAAGAAGCTGCTTGGCACAGCTGTTTTACGGTTCGGTGAATACTGAACGGTGCGCGTCACTCGATAGATTAATGCTGAATGTGTGAACGAAAGCCTATGCCTTACTATGCCATGGTTTTTACTCGATTATGATAGCTCGATCGAGTAAAACCGTATGTGAGTACGGAGCTTTACATTTTAAATCAGGGACTCGGTCCCGCCATCATGATGCTCATAATCCTGTAAGAGTGAATAGGTTACTTTTAGGTAAGCGTGCTCCATCTTCGACCACATCATCACTTACCATCAGGTGAGATGGTGGTCAAACGCGAAGCTATTTTTAATTAAAAAAAAATGTCGTGGACAGTATTTTTTTTAAGCAGAGACCTCACCATGGATGGTTAACAATGAATTAAATACCAGCAAAAAGCAGGAAAAAGCTGTTGGCCCTGGCATAGATAGACATTCATAGATATTCGAGTTGTTACAAAAACTCTGAAGTTTTATTTATTTTAATGAAGTACTAACCGTTGCCCGCAACTTCGGTCACGTCGAAATTTTGCATTTTTTCGGCATAAAACGTACTCTTTGTCTTATTCTAGGCTCTCTATGTTCCAAAATTCACCTAGAGCCGTTCAGCCCTTTATGTGATTAATATAACCAAACATCCAAACTTTCACACTTATAATGAGTAGGATTAATGAAAAAAAACCACAGTATTAGTAATATTTGTTATTAATTATTGTCACAAAATAATGAAGCTATAAGTAATATTATACAATAACACACTTCAGTCAACATTAACATAAATAATACTAAATCTTTTGAATTCAGTTGAAAATTTAAATGTAACGCAACTATTATTTGACTATACAATAAATGAATTATCATCGATATAAAAATCGAGCAATGTAATATTTATTTTAATCACTAGAAATAATGGTATTCGACATCGAAGTTCTGCTATCGTGTGACGTCATAACACAGTGGCGCCATTCAGTACAGATGTAACTTCAATCGAAATTTAAATCGAACATTTTCATCAAGCAAAATTTTCACAGTCAAAAATAGTATATCTATTGTTTTCATTCACAAAGTAAAATAGCATTTCTGTGATGTACGAAACAAAGCTTTTATTTTCATAACTATTAAAAATTAAACTATCAGGTTTTATAAGACGATACACTAACTCAATATTAGAATCTAATGATTTTCATGTCTCCAGTTGGGCAAGTCTGCTCGCTTATTTTTATAAAACTATTTTAATCTCTATCTCAATACATTAAAGGACCAAAATCCGGAAAATAATATCCCTCAAGCTTTGGAGGAGAATCATCAGTGATGTACGAACTTTTTAAGCCTTGGAACAGACTGGTATTCTCCTCACACAGACCTACATAGATTGTAAATGATTCTAGCCTCTGTTTCAACTAAATAAGGTATAAAATCGTGCAAGCTGTATCCCTCAGCCGACTGGTATAAACCTCAAACGAATTTAAACTATGTCTCGTAAGTCTTAAGGTCTAAAATCCGGCAAACAGTGTTCCTCAGGCTTAGGTGGTGGGTCATCAGTGAGGTATGAACTTAATAAGACTGGGGCACACACGGGGATCCTCTTAGAGATTAGCCAAGCACTATCTCGGTCTGATAACGGGTAGCGTTTGATGTCTGCGAAGCATACTGTGATGTTTTCGTTCGTGTATGGCGGTCTGAAATAGACAGAAATTTACAAATTAACAACATTTTTAGAATGTAATCGAATAGTAGTAAAAAAAATGATAATAATTTAAAATTATATTTTATTATTACATAGATAATTAAATGTCAAATCAAACTATGATATTAAAATACTAATCAGTAATTGTAGGCGTTTTTCGAATTCAGAGCTATAGATATTTCCCAGCTAAATCACCAAAGGGGGTTTTCGCGACTCAACCGCTTATAGACAAGACCCTACTAGCCTCGCTGGCAGCCGTCTCCGAGGTGGCGGAACGTGTAACAGTGCTGCTACGTCACGTCACACATATATCACAATACTCACTCGTCATCCGGCGCGGCTCTATCGCCCGCTGTGACCAGCCTCGCTAGCAGCCATCTCCGAGGCGGCAGCACATACGTGCCGTGCGCACGTGCCGTGTAGCAGCACTGTTATACAACAGTGCTGCTACGTCACGTCACACATATATCACAATACTCACTCGTCATCCGGCGCGGCTCTATCGCCCGCTGTGACCAGCCTCGCTAGCAGCCATCTCCGAGGCGGCAGCACATACGTGCCGTGCGCACGTGCCGTGTAGCAGCACTGTTATATAACAGTGCTGCTACGTCACGTCACACATATATCACAATACTCACTCGTCATCCGGCGCGGCTCTATCGCCCGCTGTGACCAGCCTCGCTAGCAGCCATCTCCGAGGCGGCAGCACATACGTGCCGTGCGCACGTGCCGTGTAGCAGCACTGTTATACAACAGTGCTGCTACGTCACGTCACACATATATCACAATACTCACTCGTCATCCGGCGCGGCTCTATCGCCCGCTGTGACCAGCCTCGCTAGCAGCCATCTCCGAGGCGGCAGCACATACGTGCCGTGCGCACGTGCCGTGTAGCAGCACTGTTATACAACAGTGCTGCTACGTCACGTCACACATATATCACAATACTCACTCGTCATCCGGCGCGGCTCTATCGCCCGCTGTGACCAGCCTCGCTAGCAGCCATCTCCGAGGCGGCAGCACATACGTGCCGTGCGCACGTGCCGTGTAGCAGCACTGTTATACAACAGTGCTGCTACGTCACGTCACACATATATCACAATACTCACTCGTCATCCGGCGCGGCTCTATCGCCCGCTGTGACCAGCCTCGCTAGCAGCCATCTCCGAGGCGGCAGCACATACGTGCCGTGCACACGTGCCGTGTAGCAGCACTGTTATACAACAGTGCTGCTACGTCACGTCACACATAAATCACAATACTCACTCGTCGTCCGGCGCGGCTCCATGGCCCGCTGTGACCAGCCTCGCTAGCAGCCGTCTCCGAGGCGGCGGCACGTGTAGCAGTGCTACGACGCCAGTGAACGGTCCGGGTGCTCCACGAGCACGTGCGTCTCTCCAGCGATGTGCGGCGCGGGCCAGTATGCGTTCGGCGCCGCCGAAGGCAGGTAATGAAATGGCTAGAGGATTCCCCCACTCGTATTCTTCTTCCTGCAAAATCGAAAGAATAAAGTGTCAAACGATTGCGGTATGGGTTAATTACGCATTTTCGAACAATGAAGGGCAAATGGCGCATCAAACGGGGAAGCAAGCGATGAAGACCAAGTAATGACATTGCGCAAACATTTTTATTGTTAGGGTCCGTAGCGGAATGGCAAAAAAAACGGAACTCAACACCACACCCATTTTATTCGGAAAATATTAAGACTACATACATGCATGTATGTGAAACTTGGTAGGTAGATGTAGTCTGTAAATCGCTTTCAGATTTTAAAACAAAAATAATAAAAAAATATAAAATTAAGATCTCCCTTACATGGAACTAACACTATTATTTTTTTTCATTAGACTTATACGTGTCTGGTGTTTTTAAACAGGTATATATAAAACTTTCAACGAAAATTGGTTTAAACAAGATAGAGTCAGTAGTTTTTGAGATATATCACATTTTCTAAAACCGCAAATATAACTTTGTATTTTACAAACAATATGAAGAACAATGTTATTTTGCGTAGTTACTACAGAACACTTCATGGGCGAGTCTATCTCGCACTTGGTTAGTTATTTTTTTCATAATTAGTGCGGTTGGAAGAGAGTTTACAGCTGAGCATAACACAACCCTACACTCCAGATACTTTAGTAAACGATTTTACCTACTAACACTTATACAGCATGTAACTTAAGGGTATTTATTTATTTATTTACACTATGAACAATGTGCATAGTGTATTAAATATATGTGCATTGCACATAGGTACAAAGGCGGACTTAATGCCGTAGGCATTCTCTACCAGTCAACCATGAGTGGTGCAGAGATAGAGTGGAAGGTGCAATATGTACGTGAAAATTATATTGAAAAAAAATAATGATAATAATAGTGATAACACGAAAAAATCTAATTTCATAAAATCGAAGTATCATAAAAGAGAAATCTAGATAAATAATATATATGAATAAATACTTATATAAATACATATACATATACATACATATATACTTAAGAAGCAAATGAAAATTAAATGTGGAAATTCTGCTTATTGGTGAAGATAGTGGAGCCGCAATTTCTTTTTAAATGCGTAGCGATTGTCAGCCATCCTGATCTCAAGAGGAAGCGCATTCCAGAGGAGAATCGATGGATATGAAAAGAAGAATGAACAAAGTCAGAAGCATGAGAAGGACAGAGTAAGAGAAGATAATTGGATGAACGTAGATTCTTATTGTGTGAAGAACATAGAAATTGAAAGTAGTAGAGAGAAAAGCGTTGTCGAAGCACGCAAACTTCTCCTCTGACGAATGGTCATCTATTTAAGCTCAGACCTGAAACTTGAGACATGGTCATATTTCCTTAAATTAAATATGAACCGAATACAGATATTAAGGATACGGTCAAGCTTATCCAGCAAGACCGCTGTCAGGTCATAGTAGCACACGTCACCATAGTCAATCAAAGGGAAAATTAAAGATGATCCTCAGATGATACAAGGAACGCAAAGTGCCATTGGCCCTTTGGCTGACACTAGATACTTGACTTTGCCAGCCAAGTGTCGAGTCAAGATGCGAACCGAGATCTTTTAAGCTGGGTCGGTTACATTCCGGGAAGTGTGCGATAGAATTACACAATCTAATTCCGCCAAGCCCGTTCCATCATCGGACTATGAGACAAACGGCGAAGCGCCATGATTACATGGTGGACATCCCACCCATACGCACAAAACGTTTTGGGAATACCTTCATTGTGCGTACGGCTAAGGAGTGGAATTCCCTGCTGGAATCTGTGTTTCCCGATAGCTATAACCTAGGAGTCTTTAAGTCAAGAGTGAATAGGTTACTTTTAGGTATAAGCGTGCTCCATCTTCGACCACATCATCACTTACCATCTGGTGAGATGGTCGTCAAACGCGAACATATTTCAATTAAAAAAAAAATATATATATATATATACATGCTTCTTTGGATGATATGAAACGATATGGCAAGGGTTTTGTAATCCTATGTCTACAGGTGTGGAACTTATTAGAAATTTTAATACAATGATACAGAGACCGAATTTTTCAAATTAAGAAGCACGAAGAGAATTGTCGTGGTGTTGGCAAGTGACGTGAAAGTTATTGACCCTCGTGGTGCTGTGACACGTTTGTTATGTTTGGTATTCAAGAAACATATGAAACCGATAATTTGGTATCAATTCTTTGAGTCTCTTATTTTGAGCTGAAACTGTGCATAGAGACTCCAGACCAGATGTTGTCTTCAGCCCTTTTGGATAGATATAGTTTCATATCTATCCAATAATGACTATTTACAAGTTGTCGACATTATTATTTTGAAAATAGGTTCAACCAACGTCTGCGCCCACGTTTTTGGCTTACATTATACCAAGTGAATAAACCTGAGTTACTGAACCGTATATCCCCCACACTTGTACTTATTTTATTATAGCCTTTAAAAAATATATTTAACTTGCTGGGGCTGCCCCAATAAAGGTATGCTCACTATATTTTATTTATTCTTTATACGCGGCTATACTTTATCCTGGATATAGTATACCTGCGCCATATTTTTCCAAATCTATTACGATGTAGATAAGTCACAAACAGACGGACACAAGTCACTTTCACATTAATTGAATCAACCCCTGCCTCCCACACCCCGTTCGCTCCTGATTACACTTTCATACACGAAAGTTATACCCTTTGCTTTTGTTCAGTTTTTGCTACGAGTTATTGTTATTGTTTTAAATTTAGGTTCAGTTACGAGTTGTTATTTATTTATTATTTGTTATATAGTATATACTGTTTTACGCAGACATGCCGGAAAAATTTAGGTATACGATGTGTACTGTTTCATAGAAAAATAAGCTCTAACTGAAAAAGAGACCGTAATCTAATTGTGACGACGAGAACACATAATTTTTAATAATATTTATATTTTTATTAATAATAATAAATATTTTCTTGATTTTTTTTTCTGACTATTAAGTTAAACTGAACACCTAATAAACTCACAAATTCCTCTTTATTTTACAACGAATTAGGAATGATGTAGAAATATAACTCTCTAACGAAGCCCGGTAAAACATGGTTCCAAACTCATACCACTAAACTGATAATACGAATGCAACACGCACACAAACAAAACAAAATACTTTGCTAAATTTATTTTCTGCGCATGGATCCGTCAATTAATTAATTTGGGGCGCAATTTTATTTAGTAAGATAATGTTAGAGCGAAACTGAAATATGAATCAAGCGAGTGCGAACGAGATGGATTGTTTCGTGACATCGAGCGGCGAGGATGGTGTTATGCAGTATTCAGTAGGAGTCAGTCATTTATTATGAATTCAAATATTATAAATTATTATTAAACCTCTTTACATTAAGTTTACAAAAAGTGTAAAGCTTCATAAAAGGGAATGCCCGTCGGCCATATAAAAAAAATTCCTGACCCACAAGAGTGAAATATACGCCAAATGTTACTACAGATCGTAGGTAACACATTACAATTTCAATAATTATCAATGAAACTAGATAGAAGTCAGTTACAAACCTTTTTCTGAAATATTGGTCGTAATAAGTCTCGGGTGTTCAAAGTGTCAAATAAACACTGACCTCCAATAAAAATAAGAATGAATTAAACGGATATCAGGTTAAATATTTTAATGATTTCCATATTTTTATATCCTACTTAAACAAACTTGAAAATTATTTCATTATACATATTTTATTTTAAAAAGATTTAAGGACTATTCGCAGTTTCTGTCCATTTCAAGCATTTGGACAACAGCCTTTAGAAACGAAACAGTTATTTTATTACTTACCTAATACCTATTTTAAATGGAAATCATTATTTCCTCAGGATCTACCGAATTTCATATTTATTAATTTCTTAAAGTACATCAATAAGGTAAGAATTCATTAGCTATTTAGCTATTAGCTATTACCCCCCATCAGAAGAGCGTTAGGCTTATAAGCTGTGAAACTAGATTTATATATAGATATATATATCTAGTTATATATATACAACGTGTAACGGAATAAACGCAAGACCTCAGACACCCCAATTAGAATATTAAATTATAGAACTAAAACAACATCTGTAATTTAATTTACTTAAAGAACACCCCGTTTTTTTTATAAAATGGTTGTCCTGACTGAACGTAAAACGTTCGAGCATACTACTCTTATCCCTACGCAAACACTCATAACGCACACTCGTGCGCGTGCCTACTAGGTAGGAACAGAAAGCTACGCATTAGGTATGTATCTGTACGTTCATTGACCGAACGTGGACCGAACATTACCTACGTAGTTTGATACTAATAATTTGCGATATTACCGTATAACTATTATAAATATTGCTAGTTGCCTAACTAGTTTGATTCCATCTTTCCATCACAATTACACAGGCTTTGGACTGACAGCTTCGAATGATTTGGTTTAATTACGGATACGGAAGTATTTTTAAATTGAGCAACTTTTCACCCCACTGCGATCTATCAGTACCTACGGCAATACCTAAAGGCGCCCGCGTCTTTTCACCCTTTACTAAGTCACGTTTACATTTTTATTAGGTACGTATACGTATAAAAAAATATTCAAAGTAAGCGTGTTTAAATGATTTGAATCATAATATTTACAGTACCTACTTAAAATCGTATTATGAAGGTACATACCTGAGGTATTACTAAATACTTCTTCTTCGTCCCCTTTTTAAAAGGTTTTCAAAATGTCCACCGCCTTGGTCGATACACATTATTGCACGTTTTCTTAAGTTACTTTTTATTTTGTTAAGCACCTCAGTTTCACATTTCACTTTAACAAACGCGAGTTCAATTTTATGTTTGAGGTCATCGACACTTGTTGCTTCGTTAACATACACGAGCGATTTTATTCCACCCCACAAAAAAAGCCCACTGCACAGGTCCCCCACGACCTATCATCCAACGAGGGCCATATACCGCATCAAGATGCCGTCGGACGTTCCACGTGAAATGCGCGGGAGCTCCGTCGTATTGGTAAAATACGTCTCGTAACAACGAGACAGGGACGTCCTCCAATAACTGGGGCAATACCTCTTGCAATAACTGTAGGTAGGTATCTCCAGTCAACCTCGGTAAAAATACAGGGCCGAGTACGCGTGTACCTAGAACGCCCGCCCACACGTTCACGGAAAACCTGTGCTGGAATAAGTCCATACGGCATGCATGTGGGTTTTCGTGCCTCCACAAATGCATGTTGTGCTGGTTGTAAATACCAACTCGTGTGAAGGTGCTCTCGTCCGTCCAGATGATGTTTTGTTGCCAGTTTTCCAACAACCATCTACAAAATTGTAGTCGTGGCAAATAGTCAGTCGGCATCAGCTCCTGACAACGTCGTAGGTGGAAGGGGTGTTCGCCATCAGCACGTTATGTTCTCCACACGTACATGTGGCTACAGTTAAACAACGGCGCTGCTTCCCTCATGCTGCTCCCTGGATTTTCATCGAAATAATCGAGAATGTTTTCCTGCAAACGACTAGAGCGCACATTCGTCCCTCTATCCATTGCCGTGTTAGGATGAAACGTTCCGGAGTCCCTCAGGCGTTGAGTTGCACCTAGCATTGCGCGCGGCGGATGACTAATTTCGTTTCATATCGGGCGGGCGGTAGCGGCGCGTGTGCGCGGTGGCATATCAAACGTCAAAGGGCTAAGTCGGTAAATTATTGCGTCTCGATCTTTCATATTGATTTTGCGTTTGCAAAAAACGTACTATAAATTTTCTAATATTTTGTCATTTCTCAACAAAAGATTGTGAAATGTGGAATTACAAATTCAGTCATGCATTTAAAAAAGCTTTATTGCTTTGAAATAAGGTTGAAATTCCCTTAAATTATGTACAATAGGGGTGTGTGTGTGTAAGGATAGATATGATTATTATTATGAGTGACCGAACTAGAAAGTACAAATTCGGTTGTGCAGTTAAGTAAGACGTACTGCTTTGAATTAAGGATTAATCTTCCTTAAATTAAATATTTTATTTTTCACACACTAACTGAAATCTAAAATATATTGATATTATTTACGTGTGTGTATGGATAGCTATTGAGCGATCTACAAATTCAGCCATACATTCATATGGGTTTTTATTGCTTTGAGATAAGGCTTAAATTTCCCTAAATAAAATATTTTATTACGTTGGTTTTACGCAGTGATCCTAATTAAGGTAAAATAAAGGATTTAACCGGAGAAAATTAACACATATAAATAATGACGAAAATCGATTCAGAAGCCGATTCTGAGCAAACTACTTTCAGGTCTTGCGTTTATTCTGTTACACGTTGTATATATAATGTGTGAGTAGAGTAAATTTAATATACAAGGTGGTTTTTAAAAAGTACGAGCCAAAATTTAAGGGTACTCGAGGTACTCAAAACAAAACTTTGTTGTTTGGTAAAATGGACAGAAACATCTCCTAAATATTGGCTCGCTCTATTTATCAGCTCATATACGGAGTGCCGATTTAATGACCTGCATTGTTTCAACGTGGTGTAATACAGTCAGCGTCAAATAGATAGTAACACTCAGGGTATTCAAATACATAGACGCAACCAAAAAATCAATAATATCGGTACAAACAAAGTTCCCTTATTGTTGTCAACAATATATTCGCTCAAAAAGTCGAGACGTTTACAACGTCATAGAAATCGGTTCAATCAAACCGCCATAAATATAATTACAGTCATTCAGCCAATGGTATCTAAGCATTCTAGGTGTTCAAAAATATGGAGCACATTAGGAAAATAAACTTTACTGCTATATATTTTAAATGTTATTTCTCGTATCAATTAATTTTATAACATTTTTACTCAAAATAAAAGGGATAGAAACTACTGCTGTCCTTTTCATTTTAAGCATGACGTCATAGACATGTCTTTTGTTTTGGAAAGAATTTCATCGATAGCCGTTTACGGTACTTATATTGTAAATAATAAACAGCCGCCGAGTGAATGTAAACCTCATTGATAATGAGTATATATATATATATCATAGAGCAAGAGTCATTCAATATTATGTGCATGTCAAAAATTGAAATAAATTCTAAATTATTTCATATTTAATTTTACTTGTATTTTGTGTATTTAATTGTACCTAATTGAAATAAACACATTCCATTTTAATGTCACTTTAGAACATACAGAACACTCAAAGCTTTCATCGGTTGAAAAATAAACAATAATTTTAGATCTGATTATCTTTATTTTCATAATTAAAATCGAGTGTAGCCCAATATCTTAAGGTGATTCGACCGCTGCGATTGTTAGGGAGGACATTTCTTTCATCATACTTTGTGTTCGATGATCGGTATAGAGATAATCGTCCCTGGGCAGACGAACAAATCCTTTTTCATCTACAAATATTACATTATCAAAATTTAAATTGAAATATCATCGTGCGAATTGTAAACGCTGCGCTTTAAGCTTCGGTGTCAATATAAGCTTTTTAGCAGGAATACGATGGCGTAATCCATGTTCTTACAGATTTCACAGACATATTCCTGGAGTTTATAAAGCGATTGCTAATAGCTCGCTGCACTATATCTCCGTCTTGAATTGTACTAGTTTGACGTGGACGACCAAATGAAACATGGTTCTGCAATGCACCATCACTTTGCCATTTCTCTAGCCAACGGTAGACGATGTTTCTCTTAAAAAAGAAAGAAGAAGAATCTGAAGAGATGCGAATATAAATAAAAAAATTCGATAGGTAACTCATCTAAAGCGATATTTACGGATATTCCCAGTTCGTTTGAAATATCTGTTACGGAGACACCTTCCTCCTCAAATATATAATTCGATGTTTTGTATCGTGTCTAATGCAATATGTAGCCATATTTAAACATGAAACACTATTACTTAATAGTTAAATTTCTTGCTTGACATTTTAATTGACATGCAATGATCAAATCATCAAACAACACAAGATTGCCTAAAGAGGTTTTCATCTTCTGGAAACCGTTTATTTCTATAACATGTTAGCTTATTTTTCTAATGTGACCATATTTTTGAACACTCGAATGCTTGGATACCATTGTCGAGATGACTGTAACGATATTTATGGCGGTTTGAATGAACCGATCTATATGTCATTTAAAACGTCTTGACATTTTGAGCGAATGTAGTGTTGACAACAATAAGGAAACTTTGTTTGTACCGATATTATTGACTTTTTGATTGCGTCTATTAATTTGAATACGTTGAGTGTCACTAATTATTTGACGCTGACTGTACCTACTGATACCATAAAACACATTAGACGTGATTTAAAATTTGTATTCTTAAGCAATCCTTAAATTAAGTTATTAGGATTTACCCGAATTTTTACGAAATGCTGTGCAACAACTGCAACTGCAACCGTACAAATAGGTACAGCTGATTTTTTTAGCATACGATAGCCAGTGCGTGACGGATATATGTCTTCGTTACCAAAATGTATGGAGCAAACCCTACTGGCATTAGTTGGTAACCAGTCATCCTCTTTTTTTTCTAAGCGGACTGCTGCAATCCACTGTAGTCGTCGAATCTCTTTTTTGGGGAAACTAAAATAAGAAACACACAGGCAAACCAATCCATCCAATTTATAAAACTCTGTACTTAATATAAAATATATAATACTTAGGTATTAAAAACTGGCTGGCTACCTGTTGCATAATACTGACAACTCGTGGTTGTCTATACGAAAATAAAACACGAAATTATTTTACTTATGAGTGATAAGCTATCCCAGTTAGTTTTTTACTTCCTTCTTTCCGTCTTTTACACCACCTTACTACGCAGGAGGTCATTTTTATCCCTCAGAAACGAACTTTTTCTTGGATTTTTCACTAATCAACACGATTCTGGCGTCTGTCACTGAGCGCACGTCAGACTGAGAGGCGCTTTGATTGTATTTTTTTCACCCCGCCTATTTTTCACCCCGCCTACTTGATTGTGTTTTGCGTGGAACCATTTTTGAGCGGAGTTCGTGTTCTATATCATTCCTAATACGTTGTTATTTTACTATTAACAGACATATTTAGAAATAAAATATGATAGCAATAGCCATGGAATAATGACAAGCAATAAAAGTGACTACATTTTTGTTCCACTAAGTGTACGATACGCGAATTTACCCCCACTACGCCAAAACCTTGCCAACTGTCGTGCCGGGGACTGTAAACACTGTAATAATATGTATGGTATCAATGTAAATAGCTCAGTTTACTTCAAAAATTGGGAATTGGCTGAGCACTTAAACAAAGACTGCATCTTACTAATATTATAAATGTGAAACTTTGTGAGGATGGATGGATGTTTGTTACTCTTTCACGCGAAAACTACTGAACCGATCTGAGTGAAATTTGGCAAGTAGATAGATTACATCCTGGAATAACACATATGCTACTTTTTATCCCAGAATTCCCACGGGATCAGGATTTTACGCGGGAAAAACCTCCCACGCGAACGAAGTCGCGGGCAGAAGCTAGTTTATATATAAATGAAACGGTAGTTTTCAACACACTGAAAAACAATAACTTGCATTTTCATTTCATCAATACAAAACTTGCAAAAACTATTTGTGAAAATCGCACGTGGCTGGCAGACCTATGAGACGGCCGAACTTTTCCGAGTTCGTAAATAGAAAAAGAAACAGTAACGCGACGTGATAGCAGCCAGTCTTGACGTATATGTTTTCTAAAAAAATAGTGAAAGCAGAGTTTTATAACCCCCTTTCTATGACTTTCTATTAATATATATTATTATATTTGGTATGTATTATGAAAATATGTAAGTTTATTTTAGTTATATATGTATTATGACAGGCCCGTTGGTATAGTGGTCAGTGGCCCTGACTGCTGTGCGCAAGGTCGTGGGTTCGATTCCCACCTAGGACAAATGTTTGTGTGATGAGCACGGTCATTTGTTCTTTCTCTGGGTGTAATTTATCTATAATATGTATGTATTTAGAAATATATATGTATGTTTATCAGTTGTCTAGTACCCATACCACAAGCTCTGCTTAGTTTGGGACTAGATGGCGTTGTGTGAAAAGTTGTGGAATATTAATATTATTATTATATATTTATTTAAGAAGTATGGAGGACTAACAGCTATTAAATACAGAAAATATATAGTATAGTAGACAGTGAGCCAATTAAAAGTCCTCACGTTTAGAGGCAGATACTTGTAATTTTTACTTTGAATAATTATCTACTTAAATTATTTTTTTTATGCACCTGCCATGTTATCTCTTCACCACCCATGGTTGACTGGTAGAGAATGCCCTTTCCGCCTTTGTACATTTTTGTAGCATAAAGTTATGATAAATAAATAAATGTTTTGGAAACCATGGTTGTTTCCCAACTCACCGGTAGAAAGGTCCCTGCCTGTTGGCTCTTAACGACATACACTGGGTACAGCACCCACCTGCCGACCACTATGGACCCTAACATTCGAGTACAGTGGTACCCAACTGATAAGGCGCGTCGTGAATCTTCGTACGCGCAGAAACGAAAGTATCGCCCCGAAAATTAACGAAAGAATGCTTAATTTACAATCAACCTTGGATCACTACTATAAGGTTCATAATACACTGCAGCTGTTCCGTCTCACTCACGCGTCACGTGTCGCGCGCTAACATGGCGGCAGCTGCCGACCAATGGAGGAGCATGGAGCGTGCCGATTGGTCAATAGCACTTCCCGCGCTTTCGAAATTCGTTGTCTGCGCAGGTACATTGGTAAGCCACATCAGTTGGGTACTACTGTGCGTTGAAAAAAATTTTTAGCAAAAAATAGAACCGACTTCCATATCAAAACACTAGAAAGCCAAAAATAACTTTAATTTCGGTAGTCGGTGTTATTGGTTTTGGATTTTCCTTTTTTTTTCACACCGCCTTCCGAAATTAAAGTTATTTTTGGCTTTCTAGTGTTTTGATATGGAAGTCGGTTCTATTTTTTGCTAAAAATTTTTTTTCACGCTTTTTAGTTGTTCGGTTTGTAATTTATCTAGTTTCAAAAGCCATAATGTCAACAACTTATCACCTTTTACAAAATATTGCTTTTCCCTGTGCATAGCCGTTAATTTTTGAGGAGTTCTCCTGGTATCAAATACCAGGAGAACCAGCTCTACATCACCATATGTATTGTGACGAGCATAAAGTGTTTAACATCCGTACTCAAGTAATCGAATCGCAATCCACGAAATACTTATTATTGAGGAGTTTCAGTGGCCATCTGTGGTCTTCATCATCAGTTCAACTTCCCCAAATGGTACTTTTCGGAAGCAACTGCTCAAGGTACTATAAGAAATACCCAAAACGCTATAGGTGTGCCTATAATATTTGAAGAGTTCCCTCGATTTCTCCAGGATCCCATCATCTGATCCTGATTTCGTAACAATGGGACCAACTAGAAAGTATACCCATTCAAACGCAAAAAGAATTTTTCAAATCGGTCCAGCCGTCTCCGAGTAATGAGGTAACAAACATACATAAAAAAAAAAAAAGGTCCAAGACGAATTGTAAACCTCCTTTTTTTGAAGTCGGTTAAAAACCAATAGAGGTGTAAAAGTAACGACAAAAAGCGTACCCATATGTATTCGTTACTATAGCCATTAGTACTCGTTACTATCGTATCGTAACGTTACTTTGATACGTCATACATAATATAGAATTATAGACCAACACATCGAGTCGTATTGCGTATTCGTACGGTATGACGTCGCGGCGTCGCATCATTCGTAATTTGTAGAAAACATATCTGTATGTTACATGTTTATAAGATGCCTTTTTTTAATGTAAATTTATTTTGATTTAATAAGTAAAGGTTGGAATTACAAGTAAACTGCGACGAAATCAACTGAATTGGATGGATGGAACTATTTAAAAAATTAATTTATATTTGGGAATTTCTTAATATTATTTGAGAATGACATATCACACTAATATATCGCAATCATTGCAGTAAAAACACTGAAAAATTAGGACAATGAATTTTCAAAAATCTCCTTTTTCAAGTAAATAAACATCGTTCTTTATAACGTATCTTTTTAAATACACCGAATGCTCGCGCATGCGTAAAACACGAAAAGGAAACCGCATTCAACACTCGCATCAACGGTACTTGCGCTACCTAAAACAGTTGTAACGAAACATGCGAGTAACGAATTGCATTCGTGAGTAACGTTTCGTTACTCGGTACCGAATAGATACGGTTTGCTACAGCTTTAATAAAAACCTTTTTGCATAAAAATAAAACCGACTTCCATATCAAAACACTACAAAGCCAAAAATAATTTTAATTTCGGTAGTCGGTGTTATTGGTTTTGTATGTTCTTTTTTTCACACCGCCTTCCGAAATTAAAATTATTTTTGGCTTTGTAGTGTTTTGATATGGAAGTCGGTTTAATTTTTTTGCAAAAAGGTTTTTATTTTCGCGCTTTTTAGTGGGTCAATTTGTAATTAATCTAGTTATAAAAGCCAAAATGTAAACTACAAAAAACTAAAAACGCGCGAACAAAAAACACAATGCAGAGTAAACGAAAAGATCATCAAATTTTTTTTAGACTTTTGTTGATTTTTCAGAAACGGCTTGCCCGATTTCGATAAAATTTTCATGGGACCATTTGGAAAGTATACCCTTTCCAACAAACAACATAAAAAAAAACATAAAAAAAAACAAACATCCGAATTGAGAACCTCCTCCTTTTTCAGAAGTCGGTTAAAAACCAGTGTTCTTTACCAACTCACCGGTAGAAAAGTCCCTGCCTGTTGGCTCTTGGCGATATACACTGGGTGTAGAACCCACCTCCCGGCCGCTATGGAACCTAACATCTTCTCGCTACGGCCGGGCGCCGCACACAGTAGGTGGGTAGCTTCAGGATCCAATTCGGCCCCCTCGCACACTTCGCCGCCGAGCTGGGTTATCATTGAGATGATGTCGTCACGATTCTATGGAAGAAAAAACAATAATTAAACAACCGGCCTAGTGCGAGTCGGACTCGCGCATAAAAACGTTTCCTACCATTATCTAAAAAAAACGAAAAAAAAAAACACGTTTGTTTTATGGGTAAAAATAAATCTATACTTATAATAAATCTGTAGAGAGGTTAATTCTGTACATGAAATATATTTACAAAATAACTATCAGGGGGTGATTAGGGATCGATACTGATGCCAAAAATGCAATCAGTAAAATTTTTGTCTGTCTGTCTGTCTGTCTGTCTGTCTGTATAACCGTTATAGAAACAAAAACTACTCAACGGATTTTAACGAAACTTGGTACAATTATTTTTCATACTCCTGAGCTGGTTATAGTATACTTTTCATCACGCTACAATCAATAGGAGCAGAGCAGTGAAAGGAAATGTTGGGAAAACGGGAGAAGTTACTCCATTTTTTAAGCTTCCGTCGCGAGTGCAACCTTAATGGTTAAATCTACACAGAAATCATTTATGACGGAAATGTTCTCCTTAAAATTATATAAAAAATATCCCACGACAGCATATATCTATCTTTTATGGTTGACTCACAATAACACGTGTAACTACCGATAGCTTAGCAGTTCGAAGCTTTCTGATTATTATTCTGCTCCGATATTTAAAACCACCACAACTTTGCAATGGAACTCGGCTAAAAGTAACCCAGTTGCAACAAAATATAATCGAGGCTCAAATTTTAACAGGTTGCGGTGCAGGAGAAACCGTCTTTATTCCCAGAATTCCCATAATACCAAATAATTTTCCATTCCAATTTAAAAGAACGCAATTCCCAGTATCGGTGTGTTATGCAATGACAATTAATAAGGCTCAAGGGAAGACTTTTCGTGTTGCTGGAGTAGATCTCGGTGTCAGTTGTTTCTCGCATGGTCAGTTGTACGTTGCTCTTTCCCAGGTTAGCATTTCTAGAAATCTTTATGTTCACGTGCCGGACGGGTCAACTTTCAACATAGTTTACCCGGAAGCTTTGCGCTGAAGTATTTTCGTTCTATAGGTACTTAAGCCTCATGGAACGTGATCTAAACAATATTACCAATATATTAACTTAATAACACACAAGGAGTTACACGCTGACGGAGTCGCGGGCACAGCTATTAACAATAATATTGTGCGGTTCGGTATTGCGACATTTTTCAACAGTATTATAGACTGACATATTATATTTCCCTACTAAATTACGACGCTTAATCTGTCTCTTACATCAAAATCATTGAACCGTGAGGAAGGACATAGGCTACTTTTTTTACGAAAAACGACGGAAACTTGGATGAAGTCGCGGGCAACAGCTATCTATAGTAATAATATAAGTCTGAAGAGTTTGTTTGTTTATTTGAACGCGACAATCTCAGGAACTACGGGTTCGAATTTAAAAATTATTTTTTAATTAAATAGTCAATTTATAGAGAAAGGCTATAGGCTATATATCATTACGCTAAGGCCAATAAGAGCGGAGCGCCAATGAAGAATGCTTCAAAATCGGGGTTAAATTTAACGTTAGCCCAAAGTAACTATTCCACGCGGACGAAGTCGCGGGCAAAAGCTAGTAAAATAATAATTTAAGGGGGGCTCCCTTATATTTATTTTATTCTGTTTTTTTTTTGGTATTTATTGTTATAGCGGCAACAGAAATACATCATCTGTGAAAATTTCAACTGTCTAGCTATCCTGGTTCATGAGATAGAGCCTGGTGACAGACAGACAGACATCAGAGTCTTAAGCAATAGGGTCCCGTTTTTACCCTTTGGGTACAGTGAAAAAAATGGGCAAACAAGCAAGTGGGCATCAAAATGAACACTTTTCTAAAACTTATCAGGCAAAGCAGTACAGGCAGTAACATTGTAAAACTTACATAGTTTAATTAAGACTAATTTTGTAATTTACCCATTAATATTGAATAAAAGTTGTTAATTATTTATTTTATTTTGTTTTATTTCCCTGTTTGACATAACTTCCAATCGCAGAAGCTCGTAAAAGATTAGACGCCCTATATTTTACTAGTCTTACTTCTTACAAATCTTCCTAATATCTTACTAGTCTTACTTCTTCTTACTAATATTATAAATGCGAAAGTTTGTGCGGATGGATGGATGCTTGTAACTTTTTTACGCAAAAACTACAGAATGGATCTAAATTAAATTTGGTAAGTACGGTGGCACATCAAGCTACACCAATTTGCAAAATAATTTAATAGATTTACAACTTTATTACAACATAATAAGGTTCAAACTCAATTGGGTAAATTTTCAAAGACAGATTCGGATAGCGTGATGTGCTGGCGACTGTACATAGATAGTTGACATCCTGGAATAACACATAGGCTATTTTTTTTCCGGAATTCCCACGGGATCGATTTTCGCGGGAAAACCATGCCACGCGAACGAAGTCGCGTGCAGAAGCTAGTAATATGTAAATGACTCACATCGACATTAGAAGACAGCATGAACCTCCTGACTTGTATTTGCGTGGCCATCTCCTGTTGGGAGTCCACCGGTTGTTGCGCAGGCGTCGTGTCATCCCAACCCACAGTGTTTGGTTGAGATTCTGGTGCGGGTTCCGAATCTGGAACTAGAAATTAAAATGAATATGCGTACTTGCTCGAAGAAGACTTTATGGTATTCAAAGCTTCATTAATTTGGCTAAGCACAGTAAGCCACTAAGAGTGAGTATTATGATCATCCGTTTATATTCGTAAGTCTAGTTTCTATCAAACAATACGAATTCCCTAGAATAAAATATTAAAGATCATTGCCTAGCTCAATAATGATAACAGCCCTACGCGCGAATGTATCGTGGCGAAATTATCGCCCAGACGGCTTCTTTAAAAAAAATGAAGGATGGAGGAAGAAAAAAAGATGAATGGGAAATTGCGACGAAAACATAACGGATCGCCACGACAAAACCTAATCGGCACTACACACCTAGCATAATGATATTTAGTTTCACAACAGACAACTCTAGTATCGCCTGTGATTTTTTTAAGCACTCTTACTTAGAAGTAACCTATAGATAGATAGATAAACTCTTTATTGTAAACCATAACAGAAAACAAAAGGTACTTAAAATGACCTGGACCCAATTGAACATAATTATAATTATAAAACTTGAGGGGTGTCAAGGGACACCCGGATGGAACGAAGTTCCGCTTTCTATAAGAGAGAGAGAGAGAGACAGACAAAGAAACATGCGCACGCCGCACGGCTTACAATAGCTTACTATAGCAAAAAGTGTCGTTACAACTTTTCGTCTTAATTTTTTCCGTCTACCCCCCTTTCGCAACGCGGGATAAGGAAGTCCTTCCCAAAAATGGGATTGGTACCGCCTGCTTATCTCTTTTTAGGATTCCATACCCAAAGGGTTAAAACACGACCCAATTACTAAGACTCCGCTATCAATCTGTCTATCTATCACCAGGCTGTATCTCATGAACCGTGAAAGCTAGACAGTTGAATTTTCATACATGATGTATTTCTGTTGCCGCTATAACAAATACTAATAACAGAATAAAATAAATATTTAAGCACCGCATACAAGAGACGTGATATTTTTGCCGTTTTTATAGATAACGCATACGCATTTGGCCGATTTTTTAATGATAATATGGTTGTTTCTTGCATTACAGTTCAGCAGTCGGGTTTTTAGGTTTTTTAAATGACTTTTTTTACTTACGTGGCACGGGTACGGAAGGTATCGAGTCCCGGGTACGTCGAGCGCGTTGCGAGCTGAGTCGACCCGCCAACGCTGCATTGAGGCGCTGTAGTTGTGCGTCTACCGCCGCTGGGATTGAAGGTGACGATACACTCTTTGGAGTATCTTCTGGACCTGGGGTGGTTATTCCTCCTGGACTCTAAAAATAATAAATTATATTTATTTAAACGTCAATTTTTAGGTCACTTTAAACTAGATAAGGTTTGATTTTTCCTAACTGACTACCCTGGGAAGAAACGCCGAAACAAACTGTGAGAACCCTATGTTTATTTATGCTCATTGAAATCCTCATGTTGTTAAAAAATATACACCGTGAAATTTTAATGGTCGTTTTCCAACAGCGAAATGGCTTTGTCTTGGTAATACAATCGTTTTATAAACAAATAAAATATAATAATAATAATTGTTCTTTATTAATATAAAAATAAAATATTATAACAAAAAATGGCGCAGTGTAGTTAATGCATTATTACCATGCGTGAGAGCTTATTTTGCTCTGAACATTTATTAATCACTTTTTCCTTTGTTGGCAGCGCGCGGCGGTGCGTGTTTCGTGTAGGTACCTTACGTTATGTCTACTGAACTACTAATGATTCTCTCGCTTTCGAGTTTATGAATATTTTTTTAATAATTTGAAAACAAACATTATTTTTTTAAGTTTAACTATATGTTTCAATACAACTACTGATGGGTAACCGTCCTGCCGCGGGAAAACAACCTTTAAAATTTCACGCTGTATTATTTAGTTATATTATCTTAGTTATTGATAAGTTATGCCCAAAAGTAGGCAATAAATGAGCGAAAATGAGCGGTCTTCACATAGTTTTAGGCTATTATCTTATATACTATCCATACTTGATGTAAAAAAACATCAAGTATGGATATGAGACAATTTCTGGTGTTATACACTAGGACACACTATTGCCTACACATTTACAGAAAGTTTCAGTAATTTAATCAACAACACTATTAATTATTTGGGCTAATCGTCAAGACTAATAAAACAATTTCTGAAAACTAAATATTACATAAGAAATTATATAATTCTTATGAAATATAGTGTCCGTGTCACTTATATCAACTTCTAATCTGTTATAATACTAATTTAAAAGGTTCACTAATCACTTTTCACTTGATTGACACGGTGTCTTTAATTGATTTCTTTCGTCACGCACAAGAACTGTGTAGGTTAATGTCTAGATGGTACAGGCATTTATTAATTATTTTGTAGCTCAGCTTAGACCAAAAGAGATAATGAACTACCTACTAGTCTCTGGTAAACCGAAGACAGTAACGCTTTATAAACATAAAACGTAAGAAACAAATAGGACTGTTTTGCTTTAGAACAAAATAGTTTTAATAAATGCATTGACGCATAATCTTCACGTAACTATTAAGTTGGTGTTGAATAAATAAATTAATCCAATAATACTCATAATTCTCACCTGATCCGTTGTCAACTTTGCCATTTTAGCTGGTGGGGTCTCGCATTGTTCCTGTAAAGTAATTAGTAAATATTAATGTAGTATGACACTACGAAACGAGTTGATCACTTTTGGACTTACACCCTGAATTTTTGGCGCATGGTTTCACCAACTACACCTACCTTTCTTATATGGTCACGCAACAATTATGTTATGAAGTTTTTGCGTGGAAAGACTAATAAATAGATCAAAGCAGATCTCTTTTTAAGCAATTGATAGCATCATTATAAATATATATGTGTCGTTGATCTAAAGTAAATGCCACTGAATACCGTCCAATCATTTTTGAGTCACACAACTATCTAAACATAAGACTGAGATGTCCTCCTCTCCTCTTTATTATTATGAAGATGATGAGCCGTAATCCACATAACTTTTCACATAATTCAATTTCTCTTAAACTAATCCAGAATTTTTAGTCCTAAAACACGTCTGTTTCCCCACATTTTTTCTTTCACCGCTTTTAGACCGGTAATTATTTTATAAATAACAAAAAGTAATGTAATGAGCCGTGGATTCGAACCCACAACTCATAAGACAGGCTCGTAACCACTGGTATAGTTGTGGTAGGCATAAAATTAAGAAATAAGCTTTAAAAAAGAAATAAGCTCAATGATATTACCTGTATATGTAGTTTTCTTGGTACCACCGTATGATCAGAAGGCGGTGTAACCGCATCACCGTTGAACTGGGCGAGGAATCTGTTGCGTATCTCTGATAATGGCTGTAACAGAAATTAATATAGTTATTGAAAACAACAGAAATAAAATAAGATTACAGCAAGTAAATACGGAGAAGAAAATCATAGTGAGGAAACTGGGATGTCTCAGGTCCAAATATCCGAAAATCTGTGACATTCCATTTAATCACACTGGGACTGCGTGGTGGACGGGGGGACACTATGTACATTTTGACAACGAAGTAAAGAAAGAGTTGCCATCTAGAAGTTGGCCCGAGTACTATTTACTATGTACCGGGTAAGTTAAACTATCAACAGATGGCGCTATATCATGATCAAACATTTTTATTTGAAATAAAATTATTGATGTAATATTAATTGGAGATAAGTTTGAGAAAAATATTGAAATCTTAAAAATCGAAATAGACACATAATTGAAATACAATTTGATAAAGCACAAATATCAACTTTATTTAAAAAGACCTGGTGCCAGATTCTACTTAGGATGTATAAAGTGACAGTTCTTGAACTGAAAATAAACAAGCACAATATGGCGGTTTGTTGCATTCTGAGTATGCGCATTTTGTAATTCCCGATCCGTATTGTTGTATTTCGTAGTAATTACTTTAATTACTATTTTGTTTCGTCCTATTTCTGTAGCATGTTCCACTAGAACATGTTACAGAGATAGGACGAAACGTTCTATGTTAACATGCATATAAATAGCTATGGGTGTGTGTGTGTATGTCATTAGTTTGGGGCCAATTTACAGATGGCGTATTGTCAAATAGGTTTGCAATTTTATCACGTAAGAGGGCTCTCTTTTCCCTCTATATTACTTTACTCATTGGTGGTGGATTAATGCCCATTCCCTCTCATAGAGAGGACGACTGCAGTGCTAAAGCTATAGGCTGATTATGTATATGACATTATACAAACATACATAAGATCCAGTTGAAAAGCAGCGTCATGAACTCTGTAGTTGTCGGGTCTTTAGCTGAACTGGGCCTATTTGGCACCGCCTCACGACATTAATAAATTATTATAATAAATTATTCTTTATTGGCATATTTTTTTAACAGAATTAGTGAAGCCCTGTCTACTGAGCTAGGTATACAATACCTGTATTTCGGTAGTCAGTGTCTTTTTCTTCAATAACAGGTTGTGCTACTTTTATACATTGAACCAATCTATGTTACTAAAATTACAGCAAATTAAATATAAAATATTGAAATACATCATTAAAATAAATATTACAAATTTACAACAAAATATTAAAATAAAAAAATAATGAAATATTAAATTAATATTAACAAACAAACAAGAACTCTCGTCTTTCTCCCATGAGGGTACATTCTGCTGCACATACTAATGCTAAATACTGTTTTTGTTTTTTGTATTAGCCTAATATTTACCTCAATGCATAATATGGGTAATTTTTACTTTCTTTCTTGCTACATTTATTAATACATACAAATAACTTACTGCGATCCTCTTCAACCTTAGCCGCTATCCGAAAAAAAAAACGCTAATTATACATTAATAATAATTCGTTTTGTTTTACGGCTCCTGTTATTAAATTAACTGTTTCTATTTATTTATTTTCTTTTTTGCATGAGCCAGCTCTTGACCTCAATATAGCGTGATGGTAAGCGATAGATGAGGTCTACGATGGGACGAGCGAGCCCAGAAAATGCCTGTTCTCCCTTGATTTAAAGGCTGACGAGTCAAATGGAAGGGAACATAGAAACCGTCAGACAGTTCCACACCTTGGCCGTGCGTACAATAAATGTGTAGGAAAAGCGCTTATACCAGAACTTTAAATTCGATGAAGACTGTATGATCAGACTATATATGTGACATGTAGACTGAAAGTTTCTAAGTTGTCAGATAATGACAACTACGAAATTGTGATATAACTAAATTAATCGATTCAAGAATAACTACTTAAGGTAAAATGGACGCAGCTTCCTCAGGTTATTTTCAACGGCACTGCTATTCCATTAAGCGAGAAAGTTAAGAACCTTGGGGTTTGGGTTGACAAACATCTTTCTTGGGGTCCCCAATTACAAGAAGTCAGTCGCAAATTATTTGCTTCTGCCCATTCCCTAGCACGGTTGCATAACTTTCTGCCAACTGCTACTAAAATTGCGCTAGCACAGTCTCTTTTACTCCCCATCCTAGACTACGCTGATGTCAGTTATCTTGATCTTACTGAGGCACAATTTGATAAACTTGAGCGACTCCAAAATGTTTGCATTAGATTCATATTTCGCTTGCGCAAATATGATCACGTATCCGAATTTCGTACGAAACTCAAGTGGCTTCCAATACGTCATCGCCGGAACTTAGACATTTTATCTCCGCTTTACAGTGTGCTTTTTAATCCTAAAACCCCCACTTATCTTAAAGAACGATTTAAGTTCCTTCATGACACACATGCAAAATCTCTGAGGTCATCAGAAAACTTAAGGCTTGCGGTACCGAGTCACGCCACCAATTTCTATGGTAAGTCGTTCGCAGCTCAAGCAGTACGGCTGTGGAATGCTCTACCCGTGTTAGTAAGACAAGCACAAACACTATCTTCATTCAAAAACTTAGTAAAAGATCTTTATCTCTCTCCTTAAATTGTTGTTATTATGTATGTCTTTGTTTCTTTCTTTTTTAAATATTTGTATGTATATATATGTTTTTGAGAACGTTATTTATTGTTTTGTATTTTATATAGATAATTAGTACACCGTGGACTTCCCGCGTATTTATTTTCTCCTTCTGTGTCAAATCCATCCAAAGGTTGTCTGTAAAAGATCGCTTTTAGCGATAAGACCGCCAATTGTATCACCCTTTTTAATTGTCAAGTCCATAATTTTGTTTTTACTGTTATGGTGTACAATAAAGAATATATCTATCTATCTATCGAATAACGATGTAAACAATTTTTTTTAATAATATTGTGTGATAATAACAAAAAGTAAAATCTGATTATAAAGGGGCGTGAAAAATAAAACAAACAAATCATAATAATATTTTTTTTTTTTGCAATAGGCCCCTGCAAAGGACCTGTACCCATTCCAATGGGGTATGGGGGCAGTCTTTTTAATAGTAACCCCGCGCAATTTATTAAAATATTTATGTATTTAAACTTTATGTACAGTCGCCAGCACGTCAACGTATACCATATACATATCTATAACTATGACGCGCTTTGCAGTGTTAGAAAGAAAGTAACCTTCACTTGATTGGTGAAGTTTTCAACGTTTTTAAAATTGCCCAATGGTTGCACATACTAATAATTGGGAGCCAATCATGTCTCACTAGGAATAAGCCACACCCTCTCGCGCATGCGCGTACGCCACTACTCACGAGTTTTACCGAATCTTTACGAAATTGAACGAGTCCCTTGACACATGACGTGACGTCCATTGTTCGTTTCGTTTATGTTATGTCAGTTGTTTTGATTCATATATTTTATACTGTGTTGTGTTGTGCTGTGCTGTGAAATGTTTTAAAGAAATTATAAACATAATAATATGCCGCCTCAGTTGACGCAAATTCAGAGAGAGCGCATCAAAGCGCTTCGATTGAGTGGATGCCAGCTGATGGATATTTGACTAACGGCCATAATGGTGAGTAATATTTTTTGTAATTTTTGTATTTTTATATTGAATCTAGTTACCTCTATTCCATCTAGCGATGTTTATGTGTAAATTGTCGGGGTTAATGTGTAGATACCAAAGGAATTCAAGGATTTAATTAATAAGAGGTTATTATCCTTTACTTTATATTACATATACCGGAAGGTGTGTTTCAATAATATAACGTAAGACGTGTGATCCCAAGCAGGGCTAAGGGAATACAGTACTGTTTCACATAAGGAATATCAGTCAAGTGGTGACACTGGGCTCGGAACATTAAAAACAATATTTATGGGTTAGAAAAAAGAACGATAGATGTTGAAGTATGATTGATTTATGTTTGCTATACTCCAACACGCCCCCTCAAAAATAAATCTCTTTCTATTAATTACGATATAAAACTCCACATTATATCAAACATCATTATACAAGAATAAACACACCTTCCTATTTATCTCTGGGAATACAATATTATCGTGGTCCAACATTTGTTGCGCAGGATTAGGTTAACCCAGTAGGAAACCCAGCAAAACCTAATCAGACCAATGATTTTCATCAATTAATGAAACTATAAATGTTATTTATTTACTTATAACCAAGCTAATAATCCATATGGCATACTCATATTATGTTTACAACATCATCATCCCGAATTTCATTCTCATACTGGTGTAACACTCTATGGAGAAACATTTCAGTATATCAGCCAGCTGGCTATCTGTAAAAACATAAAACATTTTAATTATTTCTCATCATTATATTCAGTAAGACTGCTTGCAATGCCTTTACATCAACTATTTTCATAAAACAAATAGTAGCCAATAGTCATCACTTCGACTTTAAGCACAGTTTTTTTCTCCTTCACATTGATCCATCGCCTACTCTACTTCATTATAAGATGCGTCATGGTTTGTTATCATTTTGTATAAACAACACTGTTCATTGACCACATAATTTTAACAAGTACCACTGGATGCGAGGGTCGCCCTGAGGACACAGTCGAGCACACGGTGCAGGACTGCCCAGCTTGGGCAGAGCACCGACGTGTCCTCACGGCGACAATAGGCGGAGACCTCTCGCGCCCGGCCTTGGTCGAGGCCATGCTGCGGGGCGAGAGGGAGTGGGAAGCGGTCGCCTCCTTCTGCGAAGCAGTCATGCTTCCGAAGGAGGAGGCGGGCCGCGTGAGGGAGAGGATGGCGTCCTCCCTCCAGCCCAGCCGCAGTGGTAGACGCCCACGGCGTCGGACGTCGGCCGACGATCTCCGGCCACCGTAGGCGCGGGCATGCGGACAGCGAGTAAAGGGCAACTCGCTGTCCGACCATGGTCCATGCCCGGGTCGACGGCGCGTCGTGTTCCACGCGCGCCTCAAAGAGCGTCAGCAACATGACGAGGCCCCCTCTGCAGAGGGCCGAAGCCCGCCGGGGTCGTGGGACTCATCCCGTTACCGTGGCCCCGGTATGTAAAGGGTTATTGAAGGAACACCGTGGATTTTAGTCAGTAAAAGTCTGACAGTCCCTCCCACCCTGCCCGGAGTGGGAGGACTTATTTGATAATTTTACCACGCGAAAAAAAAAAAAAAAAAAAAAGTACCACTGGATACTTTCCCTATTGCTAGTCAAAGTCAACAAATATCTACTTATAACATTATGAAATAATTTTGTTTAAAAGTTATCTTGAGATTTATACATATGTTTATTTCAATATCTCAGGACCCTTTTATTTCTTACTTCAAGTATCCCATAAGATTTTTACAATAAGGCCCTTGTAATTTCTCATGGAACTTAACGCTTTTTAATCTATGATATTCTGAAAGTGGAGTGTGAACTAATTTACAATCTCTCAGGTTAACCTCTCAGGAACTGTTATCAGCATTTACTAATTCAAAATAACTTGTTGTTTTCTGACTAAGCTACTTTGGTTCACAGTAAACATTTTATTTTAAAGTTTATGATCTTCAGTGTTGTTTAAGTATGTATGTTTTACACTAGATCGTCAATATTCAATAGTACTTACATATTCTTTATAACATGACAACATCACGCCTGTAATCCTCTAAAGGGAAGTCAGAGGTGCATGTAAAGTGCATTATCAGATCCACACCTTTTTATTTACCACATCCCACACCTTTACTATTAACATACAATCATCATTTGCAACTTAGTAGAAAGAAAACAATTAATTATTTATCAAAATTTTACATCCATAATCCAATCAATATTCTCCTCCTTCAATCCAATTATGGAATGAAATGTTTCACAAATTCAAATAATTTTCACGCAAGCTCCGCCCCCATCCACCCTGTCAATGTCAAATGTCCTATATTTGTATAATAAACTATATTTTCTTACTGTCAATACTAGTTTTAGACATAAAAACCGAGTAATTTTGATTAAATTTTGAATAATCTTTAAAAAAGACATGATTTTCGTTTAGAAAATGAATCGAGCGAAAATGTTCCAATTACCAAACTGGTCTAGACATGGAAAGAAAAAGATCCAATAAATCTACTAAAGTTGCATTTTGATTGTATGCGTGATTGTTTCAGAATATTAATACAAAATTACAGACAATTTAGGGAGCCTCCTCTTAATCTGATTTTGATAAGCCATGAAAATGAAATTAAGTAACTATTAAATACGACTAAACTGAGTCAAAATTAAAAAAAGAATAAAAATGTAATAAAGGAACGTTTACCACGTGCTTGCTTTTTTATAAATCTGCTAGTATGCTTTATTTATTATAACAGTTTGTTGACTTGTGACATAGATGTCACAAGTCAACAAACTGTTTTATGCAACTCTAGAGAGTTGCATAAAACATTATTTTTTCTTGCATGCACATCGATTTGTCTTGCAGCGCACTTTAGAATTCTCACACGAGCATTTCTTACAACCTTGGCCTCCAAATAAAGACATATTTGAAGCAATTTCACGCTAACTCAGTTCATTTGTCGATACAGGTTCGTTAAAGGCAGTAGTTGATATTTGAATAGATGTTTCGAGGCAGCCAGTCTTTTAGAACCCCAGCTGAAGAACCAATTTTGAATTAATCGTTCTTCTTATCAATTACCATTCCTATAATGTTACTTGCATCCAGTGGCCTTCTATTTATTTTCGGCACATCAACTAAAAACTGTTCTTTTTGACATAAATCACAAAGAATCTTTGATCAATACCCTGTGCAACAACCAATTCATCAAATTCGCAGGAAGATATTATCAGAAGAAAATGAAGGGTGTAGAGTACAGGCCTCGGCATAGCGGGGTCGTTGGTGGAGGGCAATAAAGGGTCAGGCTGGGTCATATTATGTCATATTATTATGAATGGGGTTATTTATTGCTACTGGCTCAGCATCACGGGCTGGCTCGTTTGGCAAAGGTCGGGGAGGGTTGACGTGACAAGTACGCGGACGTCGCGATGGGCCTCGTCGGCGAGGCCGGAATTCGGAACGCGTTTTGTTTATGTATTTCTTTAGAGTGCTAGTTTCCCTACTGCTCTCTTGTCGGATTGTGGTGGGATCATCGGGTTCGTCTAGGACGAGACGTGGACGACGAACCTGGAAAAAAATTGAGGGTGTGTATCGGGCGGCCGATACAATCAGGGGATTTGTGTGTTTTTCAGCAGATGCGAAGTAAAGCACTGAATGGCGTTTCAACACTTGCTGTATACTCGGGATTTTGAGGTCTACGTGGAGATCCTCGTTCCTCAAGTACCAGGGCGCGCCCCTGGCCTTTCGGAGAAATCGGTTTTGGATAGCTGGCATCCTATGGATCTAAGCCGGATTAGCATGAGCAAACACCGGACAGGCGTATGTCAGAATAGGGCGTATGCACGTGGTAAAAATGCGTAGTTTACAGTTTAGGGAGAGTTTTCTGTGTGCATTCAGCATGCAGTGTAACCTACCGAGAGCGAAAGCGGCTCGCGAGCGATCCGACTTTATATGCTCTTTTAAATTGACTTATTTGTCATAAAACGAAGCAAACCCGTGACTTCGACAAGAACTTTATCATAAACCCAAACTAGTTCAGGTTTTTGATCAAAAATCTGGATTGTTACAGGTTTATGATGAAATTGAGTTTAAAATGTGTCATCTTCCGGTTTTTCATCAAAAACCTAGGAATTTGATCAAAAAACTAATTTTATGAAAAACCTGCGACAGATATACCGCTTTGTCGTACTACTAAGCGCTTCTCCTCTACATCTGCCGGCTTATGTATCTGCCACATATGACCTGTCAGCTTTTAAAGCCAGAGAGAGTCTTCTGGGCTCGCTCATTCGATCGTAGACCTCATCTTACTTCACCATCAGGTGTAATCGAGGTCAAGAGCGCTCATCTATATAATAAAAATGAATCGCTAAATGTGTTGCTAAGCGCAAAACACGAAAACGGCTGGACCGATTTGGCTGATTCTTTTTTGTTGTGTTTGGTTTTGTAAGGAGAAGACTCTTATGAAAAAAAAAGTCGGCAAGGTCTCAAGGGTAGGGGTAGGGTAGGGTAGAGGTAGAGGTAGGGTAGGGTACGGTACTGTAGGGTAGGGTAGGGGCAGGGTATTGGTAAGGTAGGGTAGGGTAGGGGTAGAGTGAGGTATGAGTATGAGTATCGGTAGGATAGGGGTAGTGGTATCGGTTTGGTAGGGGTAGGATATCACAAGAACGAAGTCATGGCGGGTCAGTTAATTCGTAATAAAAAAAAACAGCTCACCGTATGTTTATCCCTATGGACGGGCTCTGGTTGCTTGCTGGGCAGGCCGTCCACGAACTTCCACAGACGTTTCCTGGCGTCGGGTGACATCCTGCCCGAGCCGGGCCGCAGCGCCGCGCCGAACGCACTGTCCGGAGTCGACGGGTTCCTGTCGACTGAAACCACACATATAACAGTCAAAGGGTGCCGTGATGTCTACCTATAAAGTGTAACTCCTGGGAGTGTTAGAGAGAGGAGATTTTTTTAATTATCATTATAATAACACTTCAGGGGGCTCTCGTTAGACGGTTGGATCAAGGGCTTGCTTCAGAAAGCGGTACTCCTGCACACGGCGCGTATCGTCAGGAGGTTCCTCTCTACGGAGCCCTGACCTATGTAGCTTGGACCCTGTTCCCGATACCGGTGGGCTACTATTTTTTATAATATTTAAAAATGTAATTTATATGTATATATTGAAAATATAGGAATAATATTAATAATCCACAACTTTTACACAACGCCATCTAGTCCTAAACTAAGCAGAGCTTGTGCTATGAGTACTAGACAGCTGATAAACATACATATATGTATATTAATAATAATAGTTTATTTTTTATTATTTTACAACAGGGGAGAATGGAAGAAGAAAACATGTTGCACCGACCCCAAGATGAGGAGATGGTGATAAGGGCACAGATGATGAGTTTATTTTAACTCAATGTACAAACTCTTAATCTAAATATACAAGGCAATGAGTTTAGGCACGTAGTAATAGGTCACGTCGACGACTGTACTAGTATTAACATGTTACAGTCGACAGCGCCTTCCACCCTGGTAAAAATCACAAAATTAATCGTTTTGACACTTTAAATTTGTAGGTTAAGCAGCCATTGCCGAGTACGGTCCGTGGTAGGGTTGGGGCGTTATGCCGTTGATCCAAATATCATTTTTACATGTTTGCCTGTAGTAACGAGTAGTCAAGAATATGTGACACCATACAGATTTGGCCAGTGTTTCTAACGAGATACCGCGGCCCCAAACCACAAAGTTACTCCTTTCCGCTTCGCCCTAAGTGGGAGGAGTATTTGATGATTTTACCACCGAAAAAATGGGGCACCGTGTGTTACTGAGCTATTTATTTATTTATTATATACTTTACTAGCTTGTGCCAGCGGCTTCGCCTGCGTGAGAAGTTTTTCCCGTGTAAATCCCGATCCCGTGGGAATTTCGCAAAATCCTTTCTTAGCGGATGCCTACGTCATAACATCTACCTGCATGCCAAATTTCAGCCCGATCCGTCCAGTGGTTTGGGCTGTGCGTTGATAGATCACTATGTCAGTCAGTCACCTTTGAGTTATATATATTTAGATTGTACACCTTACAATATTATTTTCTAAGGATACAAAAAATTTAAACTAGTGTACAATGGGCGGTCTTATCACACAGGGCGATCTCTTATAGACAACCTTTGGATGGACAAACTTAAAGGAGACCGATTGAAGGCTCGAGCAGATCGAATGCGTATGCGTAGACGCACACGTACCACTGAATTGTAATGTATGGAACTATATGAGACAGGACACACCGCTTGCATAACGTAGACGTGCGCGTCGACTTACAGTTCTATACATTTAAAGGCTCGAGCAGACCGGATGCGTATGCGTAGACGTAAGCGTAGACGCGCACGTACCACTGAGTCCGGTCTGCTCGAGCCTTAAGGGCTGACAATGTACAAACATCATAAATAATTTAAATGAACATTGAGCTACTGGGTCGTTAAGGTCAAATAGGCAGTTGCTTCATGTTAAACATGAAGCAACTGCCTATTTGACCTTTTTGGCCTATTTGACCTTTGATTATTACGCAGCTGCATCCATTTAGACTGGAAGCCGACCACAACTTAATTAGAAAAAGGCAAAGCAGATGTTGATATCACTTATACAAAAGTAAATATTTGAACGTATAAAATCCTTTGTTGAGGTATACTCACAAGGGTCGGTGGGTGTTCGTATTGGATCGGAGGGCATTTCTCCGCGTCGCACGGCCTGCAGGCGACGCCGGGTGGTCGGGCTTAGTGCTGCCAGGTTCGGACTCGATAACGCGTCTTCTAATGTCGGTGTTCGTACTGCGCATTCACCGCCTGGACAAATAAATAAAGTAGATTTACTTGAGGCCTTAGGCCCACTAGCAGTGTAATAGCGGACACAAATGAAATATATATTTAAAAAAAGACTTTTATTTAATAGTTATTTATCGTAATTTTTATACGACTTTTGATCATGGGGTAATGAAAAACACAATAAAAAGAAGATATAGCGGAAGTCATTGTGAATAAATTATCTGTCAGCCATGACATCTGCATTTCCTAATTCCAGGGTTGCCAGGGGGTTAAATATTATCATATTGTATGTAGAGGGGTCATGATTTCTCATTATTTTGTATATTATTATTAAAAATAGATCCATTTTGAAAGTAAATATATCAGTTAACGCATTACGTAAATATTTTTGTTAATTACAACGTTTTTGCTCCATAATAACTGTGGCTTTGTGTTGATTTCGATAGTGGATAAAAATGCTAGAAGCCAAATTATAAAAACTCAAGAAACGTCAAATGAGCTGAAAAAAACAATCAATGTCATTCACTCCGCGAAGGCGCGAACTCGTAGACTCATGCGTTTATACTCTTACGCCGCTGTGAATACTCCTACTTTTTAATTGATTTATTAATTTCGGTTTTATTTCTCGATGAATGTTTTTACTTTTCATAACCTGAAAAACGTTTTTGTTATCTCGGTATTCCCGTGATCAATATTGATATTAATGTTTTTATTTATTAATAGTGTTTATTACCAGTCAATTCACTATTCATACTATTACTGTCTGTTGAGTTGAAAAAGTGGGCCGGACGAAGTATGGGCCGTTGCCGGAGTCTAATACCGAAACTAATACATATCATTCGTTGTCATTCGAACCTCTTAGACAGTTGTTTCGACTATTCAGAAGCCAGAAAATCTGACACTAGTTCTGTTCTAGCTTGAGCTGGGTAACAACCCAGCTACTGAGTTGTAGAGGTCAGATAGGCACTAATACTCAGCTCCATCCGGCGAGGCTGAGCAGACAGACATACATAAAGCCTTCCACATGGATCACTCTATCTATTAGTGCAAACCGCATGAATATCTGTTCAGTAGCTTTCGAATTTACCGCGACCAGACAGACAGGTGCGGCGGAAGACTTTGTTTTATAATAATATTGTTACAAGCTGGGGTTCGGGATAGTAATAATTAACGCCAATTAAACCAAAATTAACACTTTAATTAATTAAACACAAAATAAAAATTTAACACAATTATTCGCACCACAACACATGTCACTTAACACTTAAATCGGACTGAAATTCACTTGTAAAGCTTCGATTATATCGCGTATTCGCCTCGTAATAAGACTGACTCTCTGCGTCCCTTTGCGATCTATTTATACCCCGGTCTATGAGCTCTAGAACATTCTTGTAAAATCGACTCACTGTTTATACTGCCATGAATATTCCAGAAGCTACCTGAGATACACAGTACTGCTACTCGCCGCTAGATGGTGTTAGTGTCTCGACACGATATACTCAGTACTGCTACTTGCCGCTAGATGGCGTTAGTGTCTTGGAACATTCTAGACTTCTGTCGAAGTTTCTCGACGTACTTCACTAAGCGACTGGCGTAACAATATGTAAAGATTCATATTCACGATAATTAAGTTTATTAAGCTTCTAATGTCTGTTATATTTCATTGCAATGCCCTGAGTGTGAAGGCGGGCGTCGTTGCCAAAAAAAGCTTAAGAAGCGCTGGCATGACGACTTAGAGGCGTTCATAATGGATTAGTCGCTGAGAGCAAAGCACCTGGAAGAGTGGAGAACTATACGAGAGACTTTTGTCCAACAGTAGGACGCTACAATAATTTGAAGCATCAACAGCCTAATGGCTGAGTTGTCGGACTTGTGATCGAAAGGTCGCGGGTTCGAACCCCACCCATTACACTTTTGCCGTGAGTGAACTCATTCCAGATACGAGCATATTTAGCTTAAATGGAGGTGTTAACATGATATTAGTAATTTGATTTCTAACCACATTTGCTAGTTCTCTTTAAAAAAAAAAAACGAAGAAAGAATATCGGTTAAAAGGACCTGTTTCCACAAAAGGACATGCTTGACGCCGACTTCAAATCAATTGAAATAATAGCAGAATAGTGAAGATTATTCTCATGTACCTTGTTTGGCCTCATCCTTCAGATCACCGACACGTTTGGGCGTCTCTTGCGAGTCACAGCCCAGCAGGCCCTGTCTCGCCATCGCTATGTACCGCGATGCTGGCGACATCTCCTCCACATCTGAAATATTTATTTATTATACACAGGAAATATTATATGTATAGTATAGTAGACAGCAGTGGCGAAGGCTCCATACAACTCGATTCCTACCGGCTTCCCTTTTGAAATATGTCTATTATTTTATATATGAATACATAAATAGTAATCTATTATTTTCAATTAAACAAATAATTATTTACGAAGTTACAAGATTGCGAAGTCAGCCACAGGGCCACAGTTACTGGAATTCACGCATCACGCTTGAACAAGGTAAGCATTTTTTGGTCCGGCTTCCCTTTTATGAAAATTCACCCTTCGCCACTGGTAGACAGTGAGCCAATTAAAAGTCCTCATCTTTAGAGGCAGGAAAATCTTAGGGTTAGGGTTTTATTAAGACTATCGATTATTAAACAATAAAAAAGATTATTAATTGTAATTAGGTGCCACCCGAGTGAATTTAAAACTATCCACTTTTCTAAATGAGTAGACCCTGCCCGCAGCTTCGCTAGCATGAAAAGTATTTTTACTGGGTCTTTTGGTTCAAAAACCTTTTCACGCGCCCTTAGAATACCCTGCTAAAGCTATTCTCATTCACTCGTATAAGTTATGTTACTGAAAAGTGACATCAAATCCGTACAGTAGTTTTTTAATCAAACAGCTACAGACATCCCACCTCCCCCTTCCTCACGTGGAAAAGAAAGGGAGGGTCCTTGGCACCTTTTGTATCAAAAATTAATTGATTTGTCAAAGCTATGTGAAATGAAATGAAATGAAATATTTATTTTGTAAATTGGTTATAAATAACACTTTTACACGTCATGTTTTTTTGCGTGTTAAGTTTAGCTAGATGAGGCCGGTATTTCCTAACTGACTACTCTGAGAAGGAACACCGAAACAAACTCAGAGGTCATAGTCTCTTTTAAAGTCCAGACAATTTGTATTTTTATATGAGAAGCATGTAGGTTCATGTCTGTGGTATTCTTTTGAGGAAATAACCACGCAAATTTGAGCGGACCTGTCCAGACAGTGCAAGCATTTGTCAGTTATCGTGTAGCTCAACTTAGAACTTAAGGAGCTCAACAATTTGACAAAAAATACCAACGGACATTTGGGTAGGCCACACAAGTACTCAAACTGCTTGACATCATTAAATAAATTATAGAGAAAGTAAAAACAACGAAGAAAGAGTGTGAGCTAAGCATGGCCAAGAAAATTAAGTAATCCTATTATTGCGAATTTTCTTTGGAACCCAAGAATTTACTACGTGTTGATCACGACCACTCTGACAAGAGTGATTGTTCACTCCGTGAAGAAAATACCTACTAAAGTCGCATCCCTAGTAATAGTCGAAATGCATGCTGCCAACGGAAGCGCGCCAACACTAGTGCGCGTCCCATGACGCGACTCCACTCTGCAACGGACCGCGCCCAAGACCAGTTTGATATTTGTAAACCGCATCACGTATCGCGCAAACTCTTTTTATTTCTATTTCGAACCAAGGTTATTGTAATAACCTAATTTGAGTAAAAGTTACAAAGTAGTAACGAGTCTTTCTTAATTTTGAATCAACCTATCCATCTACACCAAAGAAACACACAAGCGTTAACAAAATGGCGACCGTGACAAGGACACTTTTCATGCGGGAAGCATGAAACGAAGAATATCCACGGAACAATAAAGAAGATAGGAAATTTAATGGAATTGGAATCCAGGGCCTGGCAGCAAGCTGACATCAAACAAGGTGTGCCCGTTCCTTTTTCTTACCTACCTAAATTCCCTATTTCCGGTATTCTTGTTTGTGCGATTATTGCGTGTTTAAATTTCTATTTTGGTGCTGTGGGTGTCTAGCTGTCTGTTGTAACGAGTCCCTTTTGCAATCTTATCTATTCCCGCCTAAAATAACAATTCTCATTAAGACGAAAATTCACTTGCATTCCCGCCAAACAATAGCCACATGCTAATTTGGGTGCTAGCTTCTGCAATCCTAAAACGCATGTTGTATGTAACATTCCAGCTCAAGTACCTAGGTACATACTTCAGACCTAAGGATCGGTACACATCGCGGACACGAGGCGAGCGACGCATGTACTTCTCGAACGTTCCATCCCGAGCGCGCTTCCCGCCCCCACCAATGCAACATAGCGTCACAAACAAATGCCGACTTGCAGCTGCTAAATATATGGTCGTGAGTTTTGCGTGGAGTTCAGGTATTTAGATCTTATTTCTTTTCTTTGTGGGCATAAGCCAGTCTATAATCTGCATCATGTCTGACACGGAGTTGAAGGACTTAAGACGTCAAAGGGGATCTATCAAGGGAAGGCTAACTAGTTTCAAAAATCATATAGCTGAATTGCAAAGCCAAGATGCTTTAAATAAACAACAAGTTTTAGAATTAAAACTACGACTTAGCAAAATTGAATCGTTATTTAGTGACTACGACTTAATTCAAAACAAAATAGAAATTATAGATTCCAGCGAGGAAATGGACTCGGATAGGGATACAACTGAAAGTACATTTTATACCCAAATTAGTATAGCACAGGAGTTAATAGCCAATTCCAACAATTTGAATGAAACTTTTGAAACTATAAAGTCACAGTGCAGTGAGAGAAATTTTTGTAATATTAAATTACCTACCATAAAACTACCAAATTTTGATGGAAGTTACAATAAATGGCTTGAGTTCCATGATACATTTAATTCATTAATTCACAACAATACAGAATTAAATGAAATCAATAAATTCCAATATCTTAAGGTGTCTCTAACGGGTCAAGCAGCATCCGTGATAGAATCTTTAGAAATTTCCTCAAGTAACTATACAGTAGCATGGAAATTGATGTGTGATCGTTACAACAACTCAAGACAATTAGTACATAATCATTTATTGTCACTTGTTAATGTACCCATTATCAAAAAATCTGAACTGTCACTAAGAGCGCTAGTTGATCACCTATCAAAACACATGCGAGCCTTATCGAATTTAAATGAAAAAACTGAATATTGAGATACTTTAATTATTTTCCTATTTAGCCAGAAATTAGATGTTGTGACTTCCACCAAATGGGAGGAATTTAGGAACAGTATACCAGAAAAGCCCACTCTAGATCACTTTTATGACTTTCTAAGAAATAGGGCTGATGTTTTAGAAATGGTCAGTGCGAGCCACGGTGACAAACAAAGTACTAATGAAAAGCTACAGAAGTTAAATGACAAGCCATCTCGCTGCAATGAGAGGCCTCCAAAGACATTTGTTGCCGCGGCATGCAACCAATTCAATTCAAATAAGCCTAAGAATAAATCATGTTTAATTTGTGGCGGTGAACATTTTATCTATTATTGTGAAAAATTCAATAATCTGTCTATTGATGAAAGAAAGTTGGAAGTTTCTAAACATAAACTGTGTACTAACTGCCTGCGTAGTGGGCATTTTGCTCACCAATGCAATTCCACTCCATGTAGATTTTGCAAACGAAAGCATAATTCATTGTTACACAAGACTAACTTGTCTACTTCTAATCATGTAGAGAGTAAAGAGAATACTAATATGACCACAAGCGTCTGTAATCCAATCGCACTATCAACCTGTGTAGAAAACCAGGTGTTACTATCAACGGCAGTTGTTATTCTAAATAACAATAAGCAAAGCCATGAGATCAAATGTCTATTAGACTGCGGTAGCCAGTCATCATTTATAACCGAATCTCTAAAATCTAAGCTATGTATTGATGGCCAATCTATTAACACTGTATCCATAACTGGCATCAATAACATGACATGTGCAGCTCTAGAATGCTGTAACATATCTATTAAATCTCGTGCTAATTCATATTGTAAGGAAATCAAAGCATTTGTTATTCCACGGATCACGAGTAGTTTACCTAATTCTAAAGTTGATGTATCAACCTTAAACATACCTAAAAATGTCACACTCGCAGATCCTACTTTCTATGAACCGTCACAAATAGATCTGTTGTTAGGAGCTGATATATTCTGGGATGTAATTTGTCCTACTAATCAAATCAAATTGGGAGACGCAAATAAACCTGTACTACAAAACTCCTAGTTTGGTTGGTTAGTAGTGGGGCCCATCATGTGTCCTAGCTATGTATCAAGTAAGGAAATTCAATGTAATTTCAGTAAAGCCATACAACAACAACTAAAGCAGTTCTGGGAGCTGGAGGAGCTGCCAGAGACACCGAAGCTAACAGTGGAGGAACAAGCCTGCGAGGAGCACTTCTTGCAGCACACAAAGCGTCTAGGAGGTAGATTTTGTGTCACGTTGCCTTTGCGAGACAAACCAGAACTATTAGGAAATTCTCATGCTAGAGCTAAGCATTGTTTTCAGTCACTAGAAAAAAGGTTTAAAAGGCAACCTGACATAAAGGAACAGTATGTTAGTTTTATTAATGAATATGCTAGTCTGGGTCATTTGTCTGTAATAGAGCGGCCTGACATGGTGAATCTGTTGCCACATCATCCTATTCTCAGAGAACAAAGTGAGACGACTAAATGTCGCGTAGTATTTAATGCTTCCTCTAAAACCGAGTCAGGTCTCTCTTTAAATGACTTGCTTATGGTAGGACCTACTGTTCAAGACAGCATTTTCTCAATCTTGATCAGATTTCGGCAACACACGTACGTGGTGACTGGCGATATTGAGAAAATGTACCGTCAGATCCTAGTTGAAGAATCTCAAAGGTATTTGCAAGTAATCTTGTGGCGTGAGAATGAGGAGGAACCGATGAAGTATTTACAGCTTAACACTGTAACTTATGGTACGTCGTCGGCCCCCTACCTCAGTACACGATGCTTAGTACAGTTAGGTCAGGAATGTGATGACCTGTTGATCAGAGAAATAATGTTACATGATTTCTACGTCGACGATCTGATTTCGGGATGTAATGATGAGTCCACACTTGCAGAAATATATCATCAGACCACTACAAAACTGGAATCAGCTTGTTTTAATCTAAGAAAAATTAAAAGTAATTCAAGTCAATTTCTAAACTCAATTTCAAGTACAAGTAATTCTGAGCAAGAAAACTTTAAGATTATATCATCCCCGAGCCATGCACTTGGAATAGAATGGAATCCTAACACTGATAAAATTCTAATGGTATCTTCAAAACTATACGACTACAACAAGGATACTCCATTTACTAAACGATCCATTCTATCTCTTACTTCTAGCCTATTTGACCCATTGGGTTTGCTAAGTTGTTGTACTATTGTATGCAAAATTATTCTACAACGGCTATGGTCTCAGAAATTATCCTGGGATGATGAGGTACCTACTGATATCTCTAAATTGTGGAAAGAAATTATTGATAACGTGCATCATTTGCAAACTATAGATATACCTAGACATGTTTGTTGTGCTAATCCTGTAACCATTGAGTTACATTCATTTTCGGATGCCAGTATGAAGGCTTATTCTGGATGTGTGTATGCCAGGTCAACTGATGCTCTAGGCAATTGCACAGTACGTCTTTTGTCCGCTAGAGCTAAGGTGGCGCCATTAAAGACTACAACCATTCCAAGGCTGGAACTGTGTGGGGCCCTTCTTGTTGCCCGTCTATGTAATGAGATAGTTAAATCACTACGTTGTGATATTTCAAAGAAAACATATTGGTCTGACTCAAAAATAGTATTGGGTTGGTTGTGTATGTCTCCATATAAATTGCAAACCTTTGTCGCAAACCGCGTAGTATCTGTTAATGAACTAACTAATAACAGTGAGTGGTTGTATGTCCCTACGTCACTGAACCCAGCAGACATAGCTTCTCGTGGTGTTTTCCCAAATGAGGTAAAATAATTGTCACTATGGTGGCAGGGACCTACATTCATACAAAATGGGGAAGAACATTGGCCAAGTCAAAGCACAAATGTAACCTTTGCAACATTACCTGAAATAAAGGTCAACGCGACACAAGCTTGTAATTTTGCGATGGATATTAAGAAATATTCTAGTTTCACTAAGTTAAGACGCATTGTTGCGTACATATTTCGTTTTTATAATAATATTAATAAAACTAAGACTCAAAATAAGCAGAGTTTAACAGTAGAAGAATTGGCATATGCGGAGAAAAGGTTGATTTATCTTTCTCAGCAAGAAAGTTTTCCAGATTTTTCCCAAAAATGTAAAGTGGCTCCACTTCTAAGTTTAAATCCATTTGTCGATGATGATGGATTAATGAGAGTTGGGGGCAGACTCGAGAATTCTCAGTTTGACTTCTACAAAAAGCACCCAGCTATCATTGACTCTAATCATCACTTAGCTATTCTATTATTTAACTACTATCATATCCTACACATGCATGCAGGGCCACAACTTCTTCTCTCCCTAATTCGAGAAAAGTACTGGCCAATAAAAGGAAGAGCTTTAGCTCGGAGAATATTTAGAAAATGCATTCTATGCACTCGCATGAGAGGAGAAGTTGCCAAACAAATAATGGGTAATTTACCGTCTCCTAGAGTAACCCCAGGATATCCATTCGAAGTTACAGGTACTGATTTTGCTGGGCCATTTTTATATAATGATAAAAGGGGCCGTGGGTCTAAGCTACTTAAATGTTATTTATGTGTTTTTGTATGTTTCAAAACTAAAGGTGTACACTTAGAGTTAGTAAGTAGTCTTAGTACGGAAGCTTTTATCCTTTCGTTACGTCGCTTCATAAGTAGAAGAGGCAAACCTCTCGAGATATGGTGCGATAATGGCACAAACTTCGTAGGTGCTAGTCGCGAGTTAGGGACTTTTATAAAATTCAACTCTAACTCAGTGTCAGAGCCTTTTGCAGAAGAAGGCATTCAATTTAAATTTCTACCTGCATAATCCCCAAACTTTGGAGGTCTGCATGAGGCAGCTGTCAAGTCTGCAAAGTATCATTTGAAAAGGGTCTTGGGTGTTTCACATTTTCATTTTGAAGAGCTCACAACTCTAATCGCACAAATAGAAGCAATACTAAACTCAAGACCCCTTTCCCCTCTTTCTTCCAACCCTCACGATCTGTCCCCTCTTACCCCAGGGCACTTCCTTGTCGGGAGACCGCTGATGTCGCTGCCAGCGCCAGACCTGCAGAATGTCAAGACCAGCAGCCTGCACAGATACGCCAGGATCGAGCAAGCCCGACAACACTTCTGGCAACGGTGGAGCCACGAGTACGTCTGCGAGCTACAGCAGCGCACCAAATGGCAGAAGCGCCAGCCAGACTTGTCACCTGGACAGTTGGTGCTCCTCAAGCAGGCGAGCACCTCCCCATTGCTTTGGCCTTTGGGAAGAGTGGAAGCAGTTTTTCCCGGATCAGATGGAGCGTGCCGAGTTGCCGATATCCGTACCACAAAGGGAGCAGAGCAGTTAACCGCATATGTCCACTGCCAGAAGACTGACTTGAAACGGGAGGTTTCAAGGGGGGGAGGATGTTCACTCCGTGAAGAAAATACCTACTAAAGTCGCATCCCTAGTAATAGTCGAAATGCATGCTGCCAACGGAAGCGCGCCAACACTAGTGCGCGTCCCATGACGCGACTCCACTCTGCAACGGACCGCGCCCAAGACCAGTTTGATATTTGTAAACCGCATCACGTATCGCGCAAACTCTTTTTATTTCTATTTCGAACCAAGGTTATTGTAATAACCTAATTTGAGCAAAAGTTACAAAGTAGTAACGAGTCTTTCTTAATTTTGAATCAACCTATCCATCTACACCAAAGAAACACACAAGCGTTAACAGTGATACGACTGAGAAGAAGAAAACATTACCTCCTTTTCCTTTCGGTGTTTGCTCCCTACTGCTAGGCACAGAGCCTCGCCTCTGTATAGCGGTGACGACCGGTGGTAGCATAGCGTTCTCCTTGTCCTTATCAATAGTTATATCTGCCGTTACATCAGCTTGCATCTTTTGTGGTACTGGAGCAGGTGGAACATCAGGTTCGGGAACCTCCATAGGTTCGGGAGGTTCTTCTGTAACTGGTTGCGGTGAAGGTGGTGCTGTAAGCATGATATTTTGTCAATTATTAACGTTCAAGACATTTATTGTTAAAAATTCAGGACAAATGTTGTGGCTATATGGCACGATTTTGCATGACTGTGTGTAAAATAAAGTAAACTATAAGTAATAAGTTTTTTTTATTTGCCAAAAATGTAGTAGAATTCAAGGAGATGTTGAGTCTGTGTTTCCTGATAGTTATAACCTGGGAGTCTTTAAGTCAAGAGTGAATAGGTTACTTCTAGGCAAGCATGCTTCATCTTTGACCACATCATTGCTTAAGATCAGGTGAGATTATGGTCAAACGCAAGCATACCAACTATAAAAAAAAGATATCAATAAGGCGATATGATCAATGACCTCCATACTACATACAACAAACCATATTGAAGATACTGTAAAAATGCTCAAATAATTCCTTCTAACACAGACAGTCGGTATCTCGTTACAAACCTCCAGTAGCCCCGACAGGCAATGGTCCTATCGAGCCCCGTCACTAATGCTAACGGCTCTTTAAGGTACGCGTGAATTTCATAATACAACCAGCCTATAACGTTTCCTCCTCTGTATGTGAAGAAATGGGCCGTAAAGCTTTGTTTTCCTAGGATAGCGGTGCCGTCATATAGCGGCCGTAATACAGCGGTGAATGACGTCACTAGAACGTTGTCTATGTAAACAAAATGGTGCGGTTTCCTAGAGAGCGGCAACTGACACCGTAACCTCAAAAAGCGGTCGGGCACGCCGCAATTGCGGCGGTAAGACCCCTCTTTGAGAAGTGGCTAGATCGGCGTCACGGCGTCCTGACCTACCGCATGACGCAGGTCCTCACCGGACACGGAAGTTTCGGAAGCTACCTGTGTCTGATGGGTAAGGAAGAGACGCCTGGGTGTCACCACTGCGAGGGTCGCCCTGAGGACACAGTAGAGCATACGATGCAGGACTGCCCCGCTTGGGCAGAGCACCGACGTGTCCTCACGGCGGCGATAGGCGGAGACCTCTCGCGCCCGGCATTGGTCGAGGCCATGCTGCGGGGCGAGAGGGAGTGAGAAGCGGTCGCCTCCTTCTGCGAAGCAGTCATGCTTTCGAAGGAGGAGGCGGGCCGCGTGAGGGAGAGGATGGCGTCCTCCCTCCAGCCCAGCCGCAGTGGTAGACGCCCACGGCGTCGGACGTCGGCCGACGATCTCCGGCCACCGTAGGCGCGGGCATACGGACAGCGAGTAAAGGGCAACTCGCTGTCCGACCATGGACCATGCCCGGGTCGACGGCGCGTTGTGTTCCACGCGCGCTTCAAAGAGCGTCAGCAACATGACGAGGCCCCCTCTGCAGAGGGCCGAAGCCTGCCGGGGTCGTGGGACTCATCCCGTTACCGTGACCCCGGTACGTAAAGGGTTATTGAAGGAACACCGTGGATTTTAGTCAGTAAAAGTCTGACAGTCCCTCCCACCCTGCCCGGGGTGGGAGGACTTATTTGATAATTTTACCACGTTAAAAAAAAAAACCTCAAAAAGCGGTGCCGCCATTTGCATGACGGCCGTCTTGTCGGTGACAGATGGTTTCGTGAACGTTTCATTGATAGCGATGAAGCAGACTGTGTTAAAACGGCCGTGGAACTTTCCACATCTCGTCACCGTAAAGACGGCCGCCTTTTTGCGTCCGTAATATTACGGCCGCTATATGACGGCACCGCTTTCCTAGGTAAAGCTTTGGTTTCCTAGGATAGCGGTGCCGTCATATAGCGGCCGTAATACAGCTGTGAATAACGTCACTAGAACGTTGTCTATGTAAACAAAATGGCGCGGTTTCCTAGAGAGCGGTAACTGACACCGTAACGTCAAAAAGCGGTGCCGCCATTTGCATGACGGCCGTCTTGTCGGTGTCAGATGGTTTCGTGAACGTTTCCAAAGAGAATGTACACTAGATAGCGATGAAGCAGACAGTGTGATAAAACGGCCGTGGAACTTTCCACATGTCGTCACCGTAAAGACGGCCGTCTTTTTGCGTCCGTAATATTACGGCCGCTATATGACGGCACCGCTTTCCTAGGAAAACAAAGCTTAACCAAAGCTTTAGCCAAAGAGTATGTAAAACCTAACGGTAAGAGACGGGAGTGCTATAGAAAAATAGCGATGTATGAAACGTGCACTCTAGACTAATACCAACCTAACAGAACCACGACGTAATACATACTGCCAACATAATGTCATTATTAGTGATGTGACTGTGGTGACTGGCGAAAACGTATCGATACCGGCTACGACAGATTTTGGATTTCTTTTTATTTTTACGAAATAAATTAATGAAAGAAAATTTAAACTCAGATACTTTTAATACATATTTATTCAAGACATTAAACACTAAACTACTATTAACTTATAATAATTTAAAAAAATATTTTAGTATTTATAACAATCCGTTTCCAGTATGATCGTCTGTTTGTGAGGTTGATGTTGAAGGTTCTGTAACATAAAAAAGATATATTATATAAATATGGCTCTTCATCAAATACAAGAAATATATTGACATATCCGTTAAAACAAGTGAACTATACTAACTTGGTTCATACAAAAAACCATGGTGGTAGTTATGTTCCTTCTTTGTAACTGACGATAATTCTGTAAACAGTTCTTCTTCGTCAGTTCTTCTGGCTTGCAATGGTTGACTGCTAGCAATACAATGTAGTGGAAATCCAACTAAAATGTCATCAGATAATGGTGTAGATGAGATTTCCAGACACGGAATAGCAGTTTTCTTCAGTCGAGTTTTTTTTCTTGAAATATTTACTCCGGAAATGCTTTTCACAAAGATTTTTTTTGTATTACTTAGATATTTCAACTGATGCAACTTTTCTATTGGCACATAAACTAAGTTTTCTTTTCCTGTTGCTTTGACTCATTGTTTACACCTAAAAAGTGGGTGATGAGTTATTTTTACATATAAATTACGTATTATAAGAATGTAACAAACCCCTAAGACGAACCATTGACCAAAATAACTAAAATATGTATTATCATATGCCAAAATTTTACCACTAATATATTTTGTTGCAAGGAAATTTATAATGACAAAACAAACTAATTGAGAAAACATTGATTTCACTTTCTTTTTAAGTACCTAATTATCATTTTCATGATCAGCTTAGCCTGTAGATGTCTACTGCTGAACAGACTTCTCGTCATTTCAATAACTAAACATCGATATCGATAAATCCAGGTTGATGGGTAAACACTATGTAATGTTTTGTAAAAGTTATTTTCTTTGTTAAAATGCACTAAACCTTTAGGAATTGCACTAGAATTGACTTCTTTATAGAAATAAATAACTAATTATGCCTACCGTTCTTCATCTAATGGAAATTTAGCCATAAAAACACGTTTGTTATCACCAACCCGGTTATGTTTTTATATGACAAATTTCGCACGTTATTTTTCTCATATTTCTTTATATATCACAAATTTCTCATATTATCTCTCATATTTCTCAAATTTGTTCCAACAAAATGGTTTTTAAATACATTTTATGCAATAAACACGCAAAAATAATAACTTTGGAAAACCAAACAAACAAATTGTCAAACGCTAGTGACAGTCTGTGACAGTCAAAATGGCGGTCGATGTAATCCATCTATGTTGTGACGAATCATAGGCCGATGAATCCCCAGAGTTCTAAGTGTTCCTCTTAATTTTATCGGATTATAGAAGCCATTAAAAAGGACGTCCGTTTCATACATCGTTTTTTTGTATACGAGTTTCGCCAGACTGGCTTTAGCCACCACACGGGATCGATGCGGGTTAGTGGATGTCATTATGCCAGTTATATCCAAGTCAGATGTTATCGATACACTAGCACTACGCCCGCGACTTCGTCTGCGCGGATTTCGAAATAATTTAAGCCTAGCACTCACAAATAATGCACCTTACTACCAATGACATTTTTTTTTAGAATTGGATCATCTGTACATATAAATAAAACAAAGTTGGCTGTGATTTCAAAATACCTGTTTTGCTTTTAGTTTTATTTACATTATACTAAAAACTTCTCTAACAATTTTGTCTTTTGGTTTGTCATGTAATAAAACTTTTACTTTGAATACTTAGTTTTCTTTTTTTATGCACCTGCCATGTTACCTCTTCACCACTCATGGTTGACTGGTAGAGAATGCCTATGGCATTAAGTCCGCCTTTGTACATTTTGTGTTGCATAAAGTTTTAATTAACAAATAATCTCTGGAACAGCTCAACAGTTTTTAATGGGACTTTCAGTGAAAGATAGAAATATTACTTCATATCACGGAATTCCTACAGAGTCGTGATTAATGTGGGAAAAAGCTCGAACGCGAACGGACTTACGGGCACATATAGTAGGGAAAAAACTGTCTACTAATTACCTTTCGTATCCCCAACAAGATGCGCTTTCTCGCTCACTCTCCTGCCTTCCTTCACGCACTCGAGTAGCCACGACGCCTGCACAGCGGGCAAGCCCCACTTGAGCGCCCCCAAGTATTTGTCTCCAGTGGCTGTGGGACATATCAGGTGGGTCGAAGCCAGGGCATTCGCTGTATTCCTTCTGCAGAAGCGTAGTTGGGTACTGTGGAATTGATACGGTCAATTTATTTCTTTAAACTGTAAAGATACGAAATCTTTTGCAATTCTTTTGAGTGGATTAAATATATTTTACTAGCAACTCATTCTGCTAATTCATCTTCCTGAGCCCTGACCACCTTCCATCTGTTAGATCACAATATAAAAATCTAATGTTCACAGGTAGGTACAAAACAGCGTTGTTAAGAAAAAGTATTTTATCAATGGGGCCAGTAATTTATAATAAAATACCTCATGCATATAAAGAAGAACCATTAGTTATATTTAAAAAGAGGCTAACATCCTTACTTTTGGATAAATGTTACTATTCTATACAAGATTTTTTGAATGATAAAGTATTATAATGTTATATTATTTAATTATATTTTATTTCAAATTTAATGTAATGTAGTTGTTATGATCCAAAGACATGTAATTTTTATTTATTTTTAATTTTATTATGCTTGAATAGATATAAGTTTTTTTTACTTTTGCATACCGTAAGGTAGTGTGATGGAACTATTATTTATTAAAAAATCGACATCTTATTTTGTATACCCACATTCTTCGCAAAATAAATTATTTGATTTGATTTGAGCAATCACGTTATCTATTAGAGAAAACCGTACAAAAATCCGGTGCGGATTTTGGGTTTATCGAGTTCATACACATAGACGAGGCCAGGGATTTCATTTTTATAATTTGTAAGGATTGTTCATCTTAATCGTAAAGGTTTAAAATACTTATGCGTGATTTAAGAGTTTAATTCTGACAGTATATGGTTACTTAAAAATTTGGTTATTTGAAAATATTATTATTAAACGTAAACTTTAGTTTAACGGTAGACTCAATTACACTTCACAAAACCGATTTGCATACGTCCATTGCAATGTAAAGTTTAGTTTAAAACCAGCGTCTAGTAACTTTTAGCTGTGTGACTGAACTGGAACTCAAAAACTACTAAATGGTTTTCAACAATGGATAGATTGGTTTATGAGGAAGGGTTTTGTGCATAATTTATTAAGGTTTTGTGAGAATTAGTAGACTGCGGCCGTGCGAAGCTAGGCCGGGTCGCTAGATAGATAAATAGAATATACTTTATTGTACACCAAAAATTGAAACGCACTTAAATAACAATATAAAAATTTGGTTACAATGGCAGTCTTATAAAAATTGGCCAAGTGCGAGTCAGAATCGCCTATGAAGGGTTCCGTAGTAACTACGCCAAATAACTTTGTTTTTCATAGTATTTGTATGAATTAAAAAGTTATATTTGCAGTTTTAGAAAATATGCTGTATCTCAATAAATTAATAGTTTAAAAATATCTAGAAAAACACGCTTTTATAAATGCACGTAAAAACCAAAAAATTGTTCGCGCTTTTTCTTTTTTTCTTGTAGTCCCCGTTTTCTTTGTGTTGCTGTTTCTTTTTTGTAGTTTTTGCCATATTATTCCCACGAGCAGTGAACAATTAAACGGTCGATCACCCCAGAGGATTTGAAAGTGACATCTATAAAAAAAATGGATTACGCGGTAATTCAAAAACGTTAAGAAAACCGATAACGGATTTTTTTTAGGCGTGTTCAAAGTCCATTACGTGGCTTTTCTCACAAGTGCAAACACGACTTTGATACGGTATTCTATCATGGAATGCCAGTGCCTATCTTCCGGCTTCGTCATCAGACCTTAAAACCTAATCGTGGTCAAAGTTTATTACGTGGCGTGGCGTGGTGGTGTCTGAGGCGGTGAAGATAGTGAATAAAGACTTAGCGCGTATTTCTGACTGGAGTTGGGATCATGGTTTGAGGGTTAATCCTGCGAAGACTCAAGTCATTATTGTTGGCAGCCCTAGGCTACGTTCCAAAATTGACTGGACGACCCTTCCCCAAATCGTTTTTGATGGAGCTGTTATACCTTACTGTGACTCAGTAAGAGACCTTGGTATTTTTATTGATAAGGATTTGTCTTGGGGTCCCCAGTTGCAGGAAGTGAGCCGCAAACTGTTTGCCTCTGCGGGGTCTTTAAGCAGATTGCGCAATTTCCTGCCGACTGCCACTAAAACTGCGCTTGCCCAATCTCTTCTTCTCCCTATCCTGGACTATTTCCTGCCGACTGCCACTAAAACTGCGCTTGCCCAATCTCTTCTTCTCCCTATCCTGGACTATGCTGATGCAAGTTATCCAGATCTCACTGAAGTGCAGTTAGATAAGCTTGAGCGACTCCAAAATTTTTGTATCAGATTCATATTTGGTTTGCGCAAGTATGATCATGTTTCTGAGTTTCGCATTAAACTCAAGTGGCTGCCAATCCGCCTTCGCCGGAATGCACGTATTTTATCATTCCTCTACAGTATTCTTTTCAATCCAACGACTCCCTTTTATCTCAAAGAACAATTTAAGTTCCTTCATGACACACATAGCAGAGATTTGAGTTCATCGGAGATTTTGAGACTTTTGATGCCTACACATTCCACTAAATTTTACGACCATTCTTTTACGGTGCAGGCTTTTCGGTTGTGGAATGCATTGCCGGTGTCAGTAAGACAAGAACAGTCACTCGCTGCTTTTAAAAGCTCGGTTGCCAATCATTTTCTTTCAAATTTATGATTATTTCTTTGTTTTTCTCCGCACGATGTTAAAGAACACATTACATTTATATATTTTATATAGTTATGTATTGTATTTATATATATATATATATATATATATACTTATATATTTCAATTAGTTTTTTTTTCCGTTATGAGTATTTATAGTACACTAATTTAGCCCTCCCCAATTCAATTAAAGCTTTTAAAGTCCTTCCAAAGGTTGTCTGGAAGATATCGCTCTCAGCGATAAGACCGCCATTGTAACCAAAGTTATAGAAATAAGTGTGTTTCAATTTTTGGTGTACAATAAAGTATATTCTATCTATCTATCTATCTACGTGGCTTTTCTCACAAGTGCAAACATGACTATGATACGGTATTCCATCATAGAATGCCAGTGCCTATCTTCCGGCTTCATCATCAGACCTTGAAACCTAATTATGGTCAAAGTTCATTACAAGACTTTTCTAAGAAATCAAAACAGCTATGATACGATTTTCCATCATGAAGTTCTAGTTCGTATCTTCCGGCTCCATCATCAGATCAGTTCGACAGTACCATATTATTGTATTGTCATCAGAACTATATACAGCTGCCAATTTTCATTACGCTACGACCCTTGGAAGATGGTTAAATTAGATAGATAGATAGATATATTCTTTATTGTACACCATAACAATAAAAACAAAATTATGGACTTAACAATTAAAAGGGTGATAAGGGTAAGGGTAAGGGTAGTAAGGGTGACGGTGGGTGGTAAGGGTGTGAGGGTAATTAGTTACCTTAGATTTCATTACATAGTTACATACAGGTCGACCTAATAAAAGTGTGCTAAAAACTGCTGACCCGATCTCGTTCAAACCAATTTTTGTTGTAAGTTTACATTAAGATCTACACCATATTTCTCTTTTTTAATTTTTCACTCCATTATTATAGAAGTTAGAGGGGGGACACACATTTTACCACTTTGGAAGCTTATATCTTTTAACCGATTAACTTTATTAAAAAGTAGTTTTAGAAACCTCAATGTATTTTTAAAGACCTGTCTATAGATACCACACACGCATAGGTTTCATGAAAAAAAAATAATTCAGAAACAATTTCATGTATGCCCTTATTTTATTTTATTTTTCTTAAAATCGGAAAGCGATTCACAGAATACATCTACCTACCAAGTTTCACATGAATAGTCCTAATAGTTTTGGGAATAAAATGGCTGTGACATACGGACGGACGGACAAACAGACATGACGAAGCTATAAGGGTTCCGTTTTTTTCCATTCGTTTACGGAACCCTAAAAAGGCAAGAAAGAAGTACTCACGTGGCTCCCAGCAGCTTAGCAAGCTCGTCGAGGAAAGCTCTCTCGACGCCGCTGTAGGTGCTGAGGCTCGCCACCACCCCGGCGAGGGGGCCGGGGGGGGCGAGCCTCACACGCACGGGCCGGTGGTAGTACTGTATCGGCACCAGCTCTTGTTGGGAGAGGCAGTCTTTCTACAAAAAGAAGAAAAAAGTTTTGAAATCAGAACAAGGATTATATGTCGTCGAAAAATAAGTTACTTTTAAAATCAGAACAAGGATTATATTTCGTCGAAATATAAGTTACCAAATATATAAGGAAAAGAGAGCCCTCTTACGTGATAAAATTGCAAACCTATTCGACAATACGCCATCTGTAAATTGGTCCCAAACTATTCACATACCCACACACCTACACACAGCTATTTATATGCATGTTAACACGTCTAATATAACGGTTCGTCCTATCTCTGTAATATCTTCTAGTAGAACATGCTACAGAAATAGGACGAAACGAAATAGTCCCAAGAGAATGTAGATAGTAAAAGGTAGAAAGGAAAACACAAAGAATTATTATATATTACAAAATACGCATTCGCAGAAAGCAACAAACCGCCATATTGTGATTGTTTATTTTCAGTTCAAGAACTGTCACTTTATGTTTCCTAAGTAGAATCTGGCACCATGTCTTTTTATTAATGTAGTTGATATTTGTGCTTTATCAAATTGTGTTTCATTTATGTGTCTACTTTAATTTGTAAGAAGATTTTAATATTTTTCTCAAACTTATCTTCAATTAATATTACATCAATAATTTTATTTCAAATAAAAAACTTTGTACACGATATAGCGCCATCTGTTGATAATTTAACGTACCCGGCAGACAGTAAATAGTACTGGGGCCAACTTCTAGATGGCAACTCTTTCTTTTCTTCGCTGTCAAAATGTAATTAGTGTCCCCCCCTGTAAGTTACTTTTAAAATCAGAACAAGGAAACATGGGCTTAAAGTTGTGATATCAAAATAGAACATAGTATCGAAGTGACACTTAATGTATCAATCAATTCAAGAAGTAACCATGAAATTTCTTGCCGGTTCTTCTTCATAGGAAGTAACCAATTTCGAACCGTGCACTAGCTTTTCACGTTTTTAAGGGCCCATGTATCACAGGCCAATGTGAAATTAAATAGTTTTTTGAGTTCAGACTGAATTTGAATTTTGTATCGTCTCAGAACTAACCTGAAAAGTAAATCTTCTACCATTAACCAACTATCTGAATGAAATTAACAAACAATAATTTTAAAACAAACAAACAATAATTTATAAAATTAAAATCGTTTATTTCAGACATCATTGTCCATATGTTGTTATATACAACGTGTAATTTAAAGGGTATATACATACCAAGTGCATGGCTTCTTTAGATGATAACAAACGATATGGCAAGGGTGTTGTAATCCTAAGTCTACGTGTGTAGAACTTATTACAAATTCCAATACACTGATACCAGAGACCGAATTTTTCAAATTAAGAATAACGAAAAGTTGATCGTGTTATTGGCAAGTGACGTGGAAAGTTATTGATCCTCGTAGTGCTGTGACACATTTGTTATGACTGGTATTCAAGAAATATATGAAACCAATCATTTGGTATCAATTCTTTGAGTCAGTTATTTTGTGCTGAAACTGTGCATAGAGACTCCATACCAAATGTTGTCATCAGCCCTTTTGGATAGATATGGGGTTTCCGTTACACGTTGTATACAGAAGTACAGAAGTGTTTATATACAGAAGTTATTTTATTGTTTTACGCGTTAATTCCTGCCGCAAAACTATAATCATACTGAAACTATAATCAAGCTGAGTCCGTGTGTATATTTTTTAAGTATTTTATTTATTTTATTCTATTCGGGAAACTTACAGCTAACTTATACAGTGTTAATAAGCAATATACAATTGAAGGCCATTTATAAGTTTCCACTGATAAACACTAAAAACAAAAACAAGAGAAAAAAAAATAAAAGAAAGGTAATTACAAAATACCTATTACATAAATTAGGAAGTAAATAGAACACGATCGACAAATACATACAAACAGAAAATCATTTAGACGCAAGTCATTATTTTTCCATAAAAAAAGCTTTTCACCAACAATTGCTTAAGTCGAGAAGCACTGGTATTGAATATATCCAAATCATGTTCACCAGATAGTTTATTAAAACTTCTGCTCGCACGGATTAAATAAGAATTCTGCCTGTACGCTGACTTGGAATGAGGGACATGTAACAAGGTAGGATTGCTAGATAGGGTAGGGTAGGGCTATGGTAGGGACAGGTACTCACCACCCAGAAGACTGTGACGGGCTCAGCCCCCCTAGTTACGAGCTCCTCAACGTCGAAGTCAAGCGGCACGAGCACGTGCGAGCCGCCCGCGCCGGCGCCCGCTAGCGCTCCGCCCGCTGCCGATATCTCGGCGCCTATCTCACAGATAGCGTCCTCGTCTAGGCCTTGCACTTCGATCTTTATGCCTGAAAGTATAGCCTAAATTACAATCAACCTTAGATCACTACTATAAGGTTCATAATACACTGCAGCTGTTAGTTCCGTCTCACTCACGCGTCACGCGTCGCGCGCTGCTAAGCTGCCGACCAATAGCGGTAAAGGTAAAAGAAGCGCGGTGCGTGGAGCGTGCCGATTGGTCAATGGCATTACCCGCACTTTGAAAATTCATTTTCTGCGCAAGTACATCGGTAAGCCATACCAGTTGGGTACTACATGTAACATATCGAGATATCTCCGTGTCTGAAAGCACGTAAAGCCGTTGGTCCCTGCGGTCACTTGTACAGACGCCAGCACATGAAGCTACCCGAAACTGTCAAATTTTCCCAATCAACCTTGAACCTAATTTCTTTAACTATAAAGTTGAAAATCTATTAAAGAAATTTGACAGATTGATGTGCTGGCGTCTGTACATTTCAGAAGCCATGAAATCAGACACGGGTCTAAGGGGTACCGTGTTACCCAGCTACTGGGTTGTGAAGGTCAAATAGACAGTCGTTTCATGTAAAATTGTAGTAGCCAGCTGCATCCAGTTACTGTAAGCCGACCCCAACAAAGTTGGGAAAAGGCTAAGGATGATGATGTATGTTGTTACAGTCCGAAGTTTTTTGGGAGTATAGAGCAGAGGCATGATTGGAAATGGAATTGGGAGAGTCATACATATGTAGGATGTAAGGCTGAAGTGAGATTGGGCGGGTCAAATATGTAGGATGCAAGGCTGAAGTGCGATTAAGCGGGTCATATATGTAGGACTAGCTTCTACCCGCGACTTCGTACGCGTGCGAAAGTTTTCCCACGCAAATCCCGATCCCGTGGGAATTCCGGGATAAAAAGTATCCTGTGTTATTCCAGGATGTAAAATATCTACTTACCAAATTTCATTCAGATCCGTTCAGTAGTTTTTGCGTGAAAGAATCACAAACATCCATCCATCCTCACAAACTTTCACATTTATAATATTAGTAAGAATTAGTAAGAAGTAAGATAAGATAAGATAGTAAGATACAAGGCTGAAGTACCATTGGGCGGTTCATATCGTAGGATATAAGGCTGAAGCAGGCCTCCGTCACTCGCTCAAGGTCGCGCGATAAGTACCTACCGGCTAGCCGTGTGTTCGAACGCACAAGTGGCAGAGGGGCGCCGCACGCCCGCGTGATACTGATTACCGTTTTGATTTCCCCATGCAAAATGCTCTCACGTATATTTCTGAGTATTTACTACTTAAATGCAACAAAAAACATAATTGTCCAACTCTCGCAGACGAATTAAAAAAAATACTAAATGTGAATAACTCTGGAATGTTCACACATTTCAAAGCATATAACAAGAGCTCTTCCTGTTATTGTGGTTTGAAAGTACCACCGGAGACGTTCAATGACTATGTTAGAAGATTAGAAATTGCATTTATACAAAACTTTTCATCGAACTTGATAGGACGGCCTGGGAGCAAATTGTATGATGTATTAAAATCAATATCATTTAAGAGGGTGTCGAGCCTACGAGACGCGCGGAAAATAGGTATTTACTGCAGCGGGCTAGTCGTGTGCGTTGTCACACACACAATGACAAGTTCGCTCGAGGCCCGCTTGCCGTTGCACGACGAAGTTTGCTAACTTTGCATTTTTTAATTTTTTGTCGTTATGTTGAATAAACTTGAAAAACGAATATTAATTATTTAGATGGTTTTATTTATCACACTAATATTATAAAGGCGAAAGTTTGTGAATGAATGTGTCTGTTTGCATGTTTGTTACTTCTTCACGCTCAAACGGCTGGATGGATCTAAATGAAGCAAGTAGGTACGTAAATAAATCACAAAAATAAATTTAATAAATTATACCTATTGTATAAAAATTAACGTTTGTTTTTACTGTAGTAATTATCCGTTCCCTCACTATTCATCCTATTGCAATAAAACTTTGATTTTATATATTAAACTCCTCAGATTTTTTTTTAAAGAATACTAGCAATGTGGGTACATTTCACATTACTAGCAATCTTGTTAACCCCTCCAACTAAGCTAAATATGCTTGTGTCTGGAGTGGGTTCACGTCAATAGTGTAATGGGTGGGGTTCGAACCTGCGACCTCTCGATCACAAGTCCGACACCTTATCCATTAGGCTATTGACGCTTCGAAACTGGGTAAGTAGCAAGTTAGGGTAGATGGGTATGCAGTACTTATTTGAATAATAAAACCAGTATGAAATAAAAAAAAATATAATTATGTAATGTCATAATAAAACCAGACTGAAATAAGTTTTGTTTATTAAAATTTCATTTAGTGCTCGTTTAAATTCTGATGTACTGTCATATTTTTAATAACATTCGGTACTTTATTATATATACGTGGGGCCATACCAAAAAAACAGTGTTTTCATTAATGCTGTCTAGCGAACTTACTTCGCAGAAAATATAAGCGTAATTTATTTCATAACAATATATGTATCAAGTGTAACTTAATTTAAAAGAAAAAAAAAATAAAAGAAATCTATAAATCTAATGTTATATTGCTTATTATAACATTTTACAAAAATTGGCCAAGTGCGAGTCAGACTCGCCCATGAAGGGTTCCGTAGTAACTATAATAATATAATATGTATATTTACTTGAGAAAAACTAAAACTTACAAATTTCTTAAAACTAGCTTATTTACATTTTTCAAGTACGCCAAATAACTTTGTTTTTCATAGTATTTGTATGAATTACAAAGTTATATTTGCGGTTTTAGGAAATATGCTGTATCTCAAAAACTGCTGACTCGATCTCTTTAAAACCAATTTTGATTGAAAGTTTACATTAAGATCTATAGATATATATATATACCACGTGTAATTTAAAGGGTATATACATACCAAGTGCATGGCTTCTTTGGATGATAACAAACGATATGGCAAGGGTTTTGTAATCCTAAGTCTACATGTGTAGAACTTATTACAAATTCCAGTACACTGATACCAGAGACCGAATTTTTCAAATTAAGAAGAACAAAAAGAATTATCGTGTTATTGGCAAGTGACGTGGAAAGTTATTGACCCTCGTAGTGCTGTGACACGTTTGTTATGATTGGTATTCAAAAAATATGTGAAACCAATAATTTGGTATCAATTCTTTAAGTCAGTTATTTTGTGCTGAAACTGTGCATAGAGACTCCATACCAAATGTTGTCTTCAGCCCTTTTGGTTAGATATGGGGTTTCCGTTACACGTTGTTTATATATATTTATATTTTTCACTCCATTATTATAGAAATTAGAGGGGGGCACACATTTTACCACTTTGGAAGCGTATATCTTTTAAACGATTAATTTTATGAAAAAGTGGTTTTAGAAACCTCAATCTCATTTTAAAGACCTGTATATAGATACCACACATGCATAGGTTTCATGAAAAAAAATTATTTTCAGTTTTAGTTCCATGTATGGGGGGGCTCCCCATACATGGAACTATTTTTTAATTTAATTTAAATATACTTTAATTTTTTCTTAAAATCGGAAAGCGGTTCACAGAATACATCAATCTACCAAGTTTTATATGTATAGTCCTAATAGTTTCGGAATAAAATGGCTGTAACATACGGACGGACGGATGGACAGACAGACAGACTAGTAGTTGTAGTAGTTATACATATTATATTATTATAGTTAGTTACTACGGAACCCTTCATGGGCAAGTCTGACTCGCACTTGGCCAATTTTTCTTTGGCTAATTCCCGTAGTAGACAGACCTTGTTATGGCACTTGGCGTATAATTTGTCGGACATAGAGGGAATGTCAAAGGAAGCTGAAACTTGTTCTAAACCAGAAAACCCGGCTCCTATCGACATAAAACTGCTTACAGAATTATCGTTCAGATTGAGGTCTGTAGGGCTATCTATCTGGTTCTTTACAATTTATTAATTCTATTTTTTTCGACACATTTGGCAACTAAAATAGAATTTCGATAGAAATCCTTTCTTAGTTGCAACTAGAGAATACAATCCCGAGCATGTTTTTCAATCCCGGGATTACGTGATTCTTGATGCTGAATCCTGGGACCCTGGGGCTATCCCCGGATTAGACTATGTGGTTTCTAATTGGTCTCAAATGTAAAAAAATTGGCCAAGTGCGAGTCAGACTCGCGCATGAAGGGTTCCGTGTGTAACTATAATAATATAATATAATATGTATATTTATTTGACGAAAAAACCTTACAAATTTCTTAAAACTAGCTTATTTACATTTTTTACAACTACGCTAGATAACTTTGTTTTTCATAGTGTTTGTATGAATTACAAAGTTATATTTGCGGTTTTAGAAAATATGCCGTATCTCAAAAACTGTTAACTCGATATCATTCAAACCAATTTTGGTTGAAAGTTTACATTAAGATCTACAGATACATATTTTTTTTAGATTTTTCACTCCACTATTATAGAAGTTAGAGGGAGGGATACACATTTGACCAATTTTGGAAGCTTATATCTTTTAAACGATTGACTTTATGAAAAAGTGGTTTCAGAAACCCCCATGTCATTTTTAAAGACCTGTCTATAAATACCACACACGCATAGGTTTCATGAAAAAAAAATATATTTTCAGTTTTAGTTCCATGTATGGGGTAGTAGTATGTTCCTTTATTTTAAATGATTTTTAATTTTTTTTCTCAATATCGGAAAGCGTTTCATAGAATACATCTACTTACCAAGTTTCACATGTATAGTCTTAATAGTTTTGGAATAAAATAGCTGTGACATACGGACGGTCGGACAGACAGACAGACAGACAGACAGACAGACAGACAGACGGACAGACATGATGAAACTATAAGGGTTCCTTTTTTTGCCATTCGGCAACTGAACTCTAAAAAACGAGTAATTTCTTAAAATATATATTTTTAATTTTGGTACACTCACAGAAATCAAAAATACAGGAGAAGTGGTAAGGGGGCGTATCGATGTCCGCGCGACATGGCCACAGGGCTCATGTCACAGGCAAATGGCCGTCTCCGCGAACTAGTGCGCTTTCGACGGCGATCGTGATAACATATATGAATGCCGAGTTGTTCTGTGGTATCTTGTAAAAACCGAAGCCAAAATCAAATCTATGTGAATCATGGAATCACTTACCATATGTAAGTACAAGTATTTTACAATATTTGTCTTTAAAATCATGAAAAACAATAAATCGTAAAATATTTCTTGGTTTTACTATGTTATTTTTGTTTTCAAATATCAGAGCGTACTCCTTTTGCTATAAATACATTGTTCCTTAACCACTACCTGAGTTCGTCACTAAGTAACTGGACAAGCAATGTAAACATAACATACGAAACTGTATTACGCGGATTCATCGCGTAGTGAGGCCGCCACTTCTTGCGACGAATTAGTGATGTGCTTGTGCAGATCCACTAACGTAGGCTATCGACAGCAATGTCGATTGACGAATGAAATATTGCTATTATAGTTTAGGGGTTTTTCAACCGACGACAAAAAAAAGAGGAGGTTATCAATTCGACGCGTATATTATTATTTTTTTTATGTATGATCACCGATTACTCGGAGACGGCTGAACCGATTTGGAAAATTCTTTTTTTGTTTGAAAGGGTATACTTTGAAATTGGTCCCATTGTCACCAAGCCAGGATCTGATGATGGGATCCTGGAGAAATCGAGGGAACTCTTCAAATATTATAGGCACACCTATAGTGATTTGAGTATTTTTAAAGTAACTTGTGTAGTTGCATTCGAAAAGCACCATTTGTGAAGTGGACCTGATGATGAAGACCACAGATGGCCACTGGAACTACTCAATATATAAGTATTTCATGTGTTCCGCTTCGATTACTTGAATGTGGTTATTAAGCACAATATGCTCGTCACAATGCATATGGTGAAGTGAAGCTGATGGTGAACTATCAGGAGAACTCCTCAACAAATAACAGCCCAACATTGGGAAAAGCAATATTTTGTAAATGAATATAAGTAGTTGACATTTAGGCTCTTGTAACTAGGTAAATTAAAAATCGACCAACTAAAAAGAGTGAAATAAAAACTTTTTACCAAAAAATTAAACCGACTCCCAAAAAACACTGCAGAGTGAAAAATAACTTTAATTTCGGAAGTCGGTGCCAAAAACGAAAATACAAAACTAAAGACACCGACTACCGAAATTAAAGTTATTTTTCACTATGCAGTGTTATTTGGGAGTCTGTTTAATTTTTTGGTAAAAAGTTTTTTATAACATACGGAAACCTCTAAGAAAATATGTTTAACTTTTATTTTACATGAGGTGACAGAAATAAAAATACGTTGAAAAGTCAAGTGTACAAAAAAGTAAAAAAAAATAAACAATTTATTTTACGCCCGCAGCATGCGCAAGGAGTTCCGACGTCGCCGTCGCTACAATAGTTTATTTTTCAATCTGTCAACCGTTTTAGCCTGGTTGGAAGATCGATGTAAATAATGTTTTTTTACTTATTTTGATTTTTTTACAGAGTAGTAGAGAAATGCGTAACCAATATTCGTAAAGTAAGTTACTTTAATTTTAGGTTAATAATCATAATAGTTATGCCTTATCCTCATGCTGTTTCTTTATTTTTTATGGTTTTTGTATTTTGCTTCCGTTGAAGCTTCGAATGCGTTATAATAATCGGCATGGTTCAGATAATGTATTTGTGAATTGAGCTTAAAATAAGTCAATATATTCATGCTATTTATTTGTTATGCATGGATGTGTATTTGTTTTCATATATTTAACAATTTCTCTACTAACTAGGATTTTTCTTATAACAAAAACCTATTATAACCTACTAAACTATTACCTGCGGGGTAATTGCGTAACACACTTACAGTAGGAATCGGTTTCATTATGCTAAATCAACAACACTCACTGCGGTATTTACGTTGTTGAGCAGACCAATATTTCGAACATATGAAGCAATGCATTAGCAATGTACGTCAAAATCATTCAGATCTTGATTTATAGTGTGTTACGTAATTATTGCGATATTATATGGTGACGTTTAGAAGTAGCTTAGGATGTATGTAAATGATAAATAAGTGCTTTTCGTACTTTTCAGTTTCCCAAAAGATGGTAACATAAAAAAAGGAATGGATTGATGCCACAGGCATGCCACCTAACTGGTACCCTACAAAAAATAGCACCATATGCTCGGTTCACTTCAACGCAGAAATGTTCTAGTCTCTAAAGAAAAGTCGCAGGATTTTTGAATGGAAAATTCCAAAATTAAGAGTACAACTGATTTTTGCAGAAGTGGGTTGAATTTTATTTTATTACTGAAAGCTATTCTCATGATTTAGGGTATTCATAAAATCAGTCATTCAACTTTTCAGGATTCTATACAACCTATACGACTGGTATGTTCCGATCAAGAGAGCGTAATGTAAGTTAACATCAACTTCTATTTGACCTATCACTATGATAATTAAATATTAAGATTTAAGTCGAAAGCGCCAGGGTAGCCCTTAATACTTAGTAGGTAGTACTTAATAATAATTATGTAATGTTATGTTCTTAATAATATGTTTATTGTTATTGTAATATTTTCTGGACATGCCATTTTTTATTTGGTTCATTTTCAGGTGCCCAAAAAAAATTGTACAATAATAAATGGAAGAATCGATAACTTTCCGATTTAGTCAATCACTAGCGTATATGTAAAATAAATTGCTTTTGCACAGCACAACGATAGCGACCGATGTTTTTGTGTGGGTATGTTCTACGGTGCATGGTAAATACACGCTGTGTTTGACGGAATAAGGTTTATTATTGATTGTATAGTACGTTCTGATTCAAGAAATGCGGGTGTGTGTGCGAGTGCGTATCTATTGATTTTATTAAACTGCATGTGTAGTTGTTGCCCCGCCCAGCGCCTAACTGGAGACACACGGTTCCGATATAATTTCGTCTGTTGACCATATCTAGTTATTTATTTTATCTATGGGTACACTACACATATCACAGTATAGTAAGAAAAGAAAAAATGACAAAAAGATACTATACTTTGTAAGAAATAAAAAGACAATAAAACTTATTTCGAATTTTGAAAATACAATCGTAGAAATATCAATGCATCCAAGGTTTGACTTCCAAGCCTGCTTCGTTTATTCCCAACATAAGCAGCAGCTGAAAACACTCGTTTAGGTTTTACACTGGTTGGAGGAATAGACAATAGATACTTATATGCTGTTTCTAAGTGATATCCACTAATTCCTCCATTTTCAAACAGGCTTATTTCACGTATTAGACGTGAAATAAGCCTGTTTAGCTTATTTAAGTTAAGTTAAGCTATATTTTGCCAACCCCGATTAATTTTGTATTTGTACTTCACGATCTGGGGATTTCATACTCTTATCAATTTCCAGCTATAACTTTTCCTTTAGTGTCAATTGGGGTTGGGATTGGGAGGTTTGTGGCCTTAACTCATCATCTGTTTGTGATCCTGATCTTCCTTCTTCTTCTTCCGTGTCATCTCGACTTTTAAGTTTTTTAACAATACATTTTATTTGCTTCCAAACTAAAGCCTGTGTAGAAACTGGAAATAAGTCATGCCATTCCAAATCCGATAATAACTGATTTTATTTTATTTTATTTTATTTGGGAAAAAAAAACGTCATTACATTAAACATAATAATAATGAGTTATATAAAACTAAATCAATGTAATAACAACAACATTTTCCACATATTATTTAAAAGGTATGCTATGATGAAGAGTCAAGTTAAGTATTATCCAATTCAAGTAAGCTATTATATTTTTACAACGCGTTACAACAGCTTTCGAATTAGTCAGTCACTTCAAGATGACTTGTATCTAATCTATTCAGTACCTTAATAACTCTAGTTCTGAAAGCATTTCTACTTAGCAAAAATATATCAATATCCATAAAGTGTTTATTATACATATGAGTGAGACGCTGCAGGGGTGCACGTTTACCCGCGTTTGTCCGATGTGATGCCTGATCAAACAATCGGTAATCGCGCACTCCACGTCGATGAATTAATCTAGGAACTACAAGTTTTATGTGGTTACTAAGGTCTATACAATTTAATTTATTATGGTAAAGGTCGTGCAGTATCATTACTTGCAGAAGCAATCGTCTCTTCTCGAGTGAGAGTAAATTATATGTAGCTAAAAGTTCATCATAAGATAAACGTGGTCGTTGGCATCTAAATTGCATCGTTCGTAAGAATTTTTTTGCACCCTTTCAGTGGCTATTTTATATTTATTATATAGTGGATCCCATATCAGACAAGCATATTCAAGCTGAGATCATCATCTTTTCATGGATTTTGTAATTAATTCAACACACCAGTCAAATCATCACTTCGTCGTTGCTTCATACGTTCCACTAAGGATGTTTTCATTATTTGGCAAGTGTCAGCACTTGCCAAAAAATGATTATGCTAGATAGCTGTTTTATAAGAAATTTCAAAGCGGAATCAGCTGTGCATAAATTAGCATCTCGCCGACAGATTGCTTCTACTGTCAATTTAATTGGGGTCAGCACATTAACAATTTTATTTACCAATTCAAAATCAACTTCTTCCAAACGAATCGGATGATTGAGATCTATAAGAGCTTTTAGAATGCAGATTTTTAAAAAATAAAATCGCTCCAGCATTGTTAAAAGACTATTCCACCTGGTTTTACAGTCCAAAAGAAGTGACAACTCTTTTCCATGTTCAATTTTCACATATTTTTGAAGTACTGTTTCATTTTTCAATGGTGATCTTTTGAAATACACTCTACAACTTTGCGGATTTTCTTTATCAGCTCATTAATGTTTTCATCTTGTGTTAACTCTGGTATGTGTTATAGCGCAAGGTCATTTTGTGACATTAAGATTAAGTCTGATTCTGGACTGTCTAAGTCTTCTAAATGTTCATCATCATGGCTGTTGTCCATATGATCAGCAGCCACAGATGGTTCATTTATAGTATCATCTGAGGTAGAGCTGTCTTGCAAATAATTATGTTTTTCATAAAGTCAGTATCCAGGGAAATATCTAATTTACTTAGACGCTCTTTCAATATACGAAGACAATTTTCAGCCATACTTTCATACTTCCATAAATAGGAACAAGTCATAAGTTCCAAATTTTTTTTATATGAATGAACGTTGACAGCCATGTATGGTTTATTGGATGTTGAAGTCCACTTGTCGAAAGGAAGACTAAATCTTTCACCTGCACTTTTCAAATGTTTCAATTCTGCAGTTACTTGCTTTCTGATTTTTTCACTGTAATTCATGACACGTTTTTGAATGGTGACGGCTGACTTTGGTAAATCCGTGTATTTTGCAAAGACAAATTTTCTCGAATCATCTGAAGTTATGAATATACTGAATGGAAATCCATCTAATGCAATCATTCTTGCCAAAACATCATCGAGGCTATCGTCGGCACTTTTAGTAAAATAATCATTTAACTTTCGCTTGGCTGGCGGCGGTGCTGTGTTCAGATTATCAGAATCTAGACTTGTTGAAGCTGATATAAGCTTGATGTTATGTTTTGATGACAAATGTGTATTAATCCCTTAGTCGATCCATCCAGTCTTGAGAATGGCTGAGCATCGGTTACATTTGGCACTATTCCTACCCTTCGCAACTAAAAAATAGCTCCACATTGACGTCGTATCACTGTGTTTTTTATGTTTAACAAAGTCTCCCGCCATTTGAAATACTTAATTTCAGATAATTGACTTTTAAATTTAAATGACGTAGGTCGTGGGTTTAAATTTAGAAAATATCTTGTAATGACCAAAGTTTTCAATATAATTAAGCATATCTTAAAACTGGAAACATATCTTACAACTATACAATAATATAGGTTATCCATCAGAATTCAGACAGGCTTTAATGTCCTCTCATACCTAATTAACCTGTATTATAGATACATTGTAAGAATGATATTTTAAAAGAGTAACTGTGGAGTTTCTTGCCGGATCTTCTCCATAGAAAACGACCAATTTCGAACCGTGCCCTGCGCCAAACTGCTGACGTTTTATAAGTGCCCACGTAGGCCTATGTGAAATAAAACATTTTGAGTTTGAATACATTTTTTTCTTAAAATTCAAACGCGAGCCAAAAATAAAAAAAAAATCACAAGAAACAGTAGTAGGTATCTCTACTACTATTTTTTAAGAGATAACATAGAGCAATCATGCCAGTAGCGTGCAACCAGCGCACCACGCACCATGAGACCATAAGTCTAGTTTAAGCATATACTAACGGGAACCCGTGTGAAATTAGTACTTCCCACAATATGATTATAAATTAAAGCCTGTCTGAATTCTGATGGATAACCTATATTATTATATAGTTGTAAGATATGTTTCCAGTTCTAAGATATGCTTAATTATATTTAAAACTTTGGTCTATACTGTCATATAGACCAATTAATACAGCACAATGGAATTACAAATAAAAAATATCCGATAAGTTGGTCATCATGTATGTCATTGATATACACTATAAAAAGGAAAGGGCCAAGAATTGAACCTTGCGGAGCACTCATCTTGGCTAGGGATCCTGCAGATGTCGCTCCATTAACAATAACTTTTTGTTGCCTGTTTGATAAATATGAAAGAACAAGGTCAGCAGAACACGAATCCACGAACTCCGTAATGGTGTAATTTACAGATCAGTGTTTTGTGGTCAACGCAATCAAAAGCTTTGGAGAGGTCACAAAATATGCCAATTGCATCCTGAGGTTTCTCCCAAGATTCCAGAATGTGACGGATGAGCGCTACTCCTGCGTCTTTTGTTGACCTATCTTTCGTGAAACCAAACTGCCGACTATGCAGAATTCCATTTGAGTTAAAATATGATAGCATCTGGTCCAGCATGATTTTTTCGTATATTTTGCTTAATGCTGCAAGCACATATATCGGTCTATAGTTAGAGGGATCACTCTTACAACCCGACTTAAAAATTAGTACTACTTTACTATGTTTCATTAAATCGGGAAAATTACCGCTGTCTATACATTAATTAAATGTGCCTGTTAGGATAGCAGCAATTGAGTCAATAATATTACCAAGAACCCTAACAGATGCACTCCATAAGCCATTAGTGTTTGTTATGTTAAGACTTTGGAATGCTTTTTAATTACATCAATAGAAATGGGCTTAAATGAAAATGTTGGTATATCCTTATTTAAGTTTTCCTTTAAAAAAGATTCTTCTAATAATGGCGAAGAATGTAGAGATTTAGTAACCTCTACTGGAATATTGGTAAAGTAATTTTCGAACTTCTCAGCCACTTTTGACTTATCTGAGATGACCTGATCATCGATGTTCAAAGTCAAATCATTCTAACCCTGTTGGTTTGTGTTTCCAGTTTCTTTGTTCTTCACCTTCAACACAGTTTTTAATTTATTGTTAGAAATGCTAATTTTATTACTTTCTGATTTAGATTTAGCTTAGGGCGCATACTCTTTTAAATTTCTTTGAGTAGTTTCTTACATAATTATGGAAGGCTTCATCGGAAGTCAATGATTTTTCATGGTATAAGTTGTATAAATTGTCTCAGCTTATTCTTATTCCAGCAGTGGCCCATTCATTAAATTTAGATTTATTACTCATTTGAAATTTTTTAACTGGACATGCCTTACTAAATTCGTGGCATAGTGAAGAAAATAATATCCTGTAATTTTCATTGGGGTCATGGGAGTCAAAATTGGCCATTGAAAGATTACTTAACATGTTATCATTAAAAACATTAATTTCTTTTTAGTTAGTGGCCTAAACTTAATAGTCTTATTTAATTGCCGCTTTTTAACCAACTCAAAGGATACTAGTTGACCTGTATGGTCAGACCTAACTCCACTAATTTGAGACGAGTATTTTATGGCACAATTAGTATAAATATTATCTATGCATTGAGCTGATGTTGCTGTTATTCTTGTTGCTTCCTTGTATGTGCATTTTAAGTTAAATGAACCAAACAATGAAGTAAGCTTGCAGTGTTCAGGTGAATTTACTTACAAATCAATATTTAGGTGACCACAAACGAAAACTAATTTATTATCTCTTATAAGCTTAGGTACTTAAAATTTCTCCTATTATCATTAAAAATGATGACAAGTTTGATGCTGGTGGTCTATAAACACTTAAGAAAGTTTGGCCTTCAACTTCTGTACATGCTACCTCACACAAGCAATCAACAGAGCAAGCGGTGATATATTTTTGTTCCTTATATCTAAGAGAATTACTTCGTAATATTAAAGTACCACCTCCTACTGAGGACCTGTTGTATGCACTAGTAACAGAAAAATATTAATTTTAAACAACATTCTATCTGGTTTTAGCCAGGTTTCACAAAAACATAAGATATCTATATCATATTTATCTATTAACATTTCCTCATCTAATATTTTGCCGGAGAAACGATTTATATTCTGATGATATAGTAAAATTGTGTTATTATACCTCTCCTTTGTCACATCTAAGGGTTTAAACAATTAATTTCAGTATTATTACCCTAGACAATACTGGATAGTCACTTAACCTAGGATCAGTTAAATTATCAATAACCGAGTGTAAATTGTAAGCTAACAAAGTAGCCAATGAACCTTCGTCGTAAATTCTAAAATGAATGTCAGGATTGCAATCGGTATGCCCTAAAACCTATTACACGATGTTTGATGCAATATTTTGCAATCGACCACGTTTGCTGAGCAAGCGATATAATGCGGTCGCACTAAGTTCGCCGCGAGCTTAGTGTATTTCGAACAGCAACCGGGTGCACTCATTTTCATCATTTAGCGATAATTTTAGCCCTTACGTTACTTTGTTAATTATACTTAGCAATAAACCCTTGAAGGTTATCAGTGTATTTAACTTAGTAGACACACACGATATCCATATTGAATGTTGGAGAAAAAGTTGCATCCACCAAGGATGCAACTTTTTCTCCAACATTCAATATGGATATCGTATGTGTTTTAAATTGGATTTCACCACCCCCAAAAACCCATTACACGATACCCATATCGAATGTGTGAGAAAAAGTTGCATCCGCCATCTTGGATTTTAAAATGAATGCCAGATTTGCAATCACCACCCCCAAAAACCCATTACACGGTACCCATATCAAATGTTTGAGAAAAAGTTGCATCCGCCATCTTGGATTTTAAAATGAATGCCAGATTTGCAATCACCACCCCCAAAAACCCATTACACGATACCCATATCGAATGTGTGAGAAAAAGTTGCATCCGCCATCTTGGATTTTAAAATGAATGCCAGATTTGCAATCACCACCCCCAAAAACCCATTACACGGTACCCATATCAAATGTTTGAGAAAAAGTTGCAGCCGCCATCTTGGATTTTAAAATGAATGCCAGATTTGCAATCACCACCCCCAAAAACCCATTACACGATACCCATATCGAATGTTTGAGAAAAAGTTGCATCCGCCATCTTGGATTTTAAAATGAATGCCAGATTTGCAATCACCACCCCCAAAAACCCATAACACGGTACCTATATCGAATGTTTGAGAAAAAGTTGCATCCGCCATCTTGGATTTTAAAATGAATGCCGGATTTGCAATCACCACCCCCAAAAACCCATTACACGATACCCATATCGAATGTTTGAAAAAAGTCTTCATCATCACTTTCACTTCCTCAAATGGTGCTTTTCGGGAGCAACTGCACAAGGTACTATTAGAAATACCCAAAACGCTATAGGTGTGCCTATAATATTTAAAGAGTTCCCTGGCCTTCTCCAGGATCCCATCATCAGATCCTGATTTCATAACAATGGAACCAACTAGAAACGCTTTCAAACGAAAAAAAAAATCCAAATCGGTCCAGCCGTCTTCGAGTTTGAGGTTACATACATAAAAAAAAGTTTAAGACGAACTGAGAACCTTCTCCTTTTTTTTGAAGTCGGTTAAAAAGCAATAATAACATCACAAAATAGAAATACGTACTTTTTATGAGAATGGCTTTTTTTTTTCGAAAATTTGCGCCAACTTTCTTCTAATAATATTCTTTTTTACATTTTCCCATAATAAAACAAATATTGAAAAAAAAATGTTAAAGAAATATATATTGAACAATAAAAAGTAATTGTTGGGTATGCATAATAAATCGTACTCAAAAAAACAAAAAATATGACTTATGTTATTCAACGGATTGCTGCAATACATACGTACACAATAGATCGCGAATTATCGTTACCGGCGAAACGCTCCACGATAAGACGTGACCCCTCTCTGAGCTCCCGTGGACGACTGAATTTTCGACCGGTGTACGTTGCGTATGGTTCAAAATAGCGCGCAAATTAGAAGAAAAAATTAAAATTAAAACAACCAAGTGACATTTTTGAAATGTTAAAGCTGTAAATGATAGTATGATAATTAGAGAATAATATGAATTGAAGTTTATGAAAAAATTCAACAGTTTACTATCAAAATTCAGCGACGCACGAGCATGTTTTGTAAGGATTTTTGTCCAACTTTATGTATTTTTGTTTAATAAACTATAAAATATTTTTTAATTTTGCCAACTATGTTTGCTAACACATTTATTCTAGTGTTCATTACATATTTTTGTATGGTAATTAAAGTACTATTATAGGTTATATTTCTTTAGTTGTGAAGACTGTTTTGAGTTATTTTACTCGGCGCAGGCTTAAGTCTTTCTGTCCATGCTTCCCACATGATTATTTGATCAAACTTTTTATTAGATTCAGAATTTTTGCCGTTATCAAATTTACAAATGCAACGTTTAGAGAAGGTAAAAAAAAGTATTAAAAAAATTAAAAAACCCGACTGCAACCTTATACTAAAACTAACTGAAAAGCTAATAAAAACAAGCCCATTTTAAATTAAATAAAAGTTGGAAGCAGGCGGGGCCCATACCTGTATTATAGTTTCAAACTCAAATGGGTCCCGCCTGCTTCCAACTTTTATTTAATTTAAAATGGGCTTGTTTTTATTAGCTTTTCAGTTAGTTTTATTTAGCTTTATTTTGATACCCCACTCGATAGGTTTTGAGAAAAAAAAACTTTTTTGAAGGCATAATATGGCGCCAAAAATCCGCCATTTTGGTTTTTTTTTATTTTGATATACCCAGTGTCACTTTCACAGTCAATACGAATCTAACGATACCTCTCAAGCTAAAATCCGTCGAGCCGTTCAGGCCACAGAGCGTGCCAAACAATTATACATACATACATACATACTCTCGAAAAACATAATCCTCCTTCTGGCGCAGTCGGGTAAAAAGCCAATTGACTATTTTATAAAATTAAATCATTTATAAAATATTTTTGTATTTTATTTCATTGGGTTAACCCTAAGGTATTTTCATACCGTCCGACGTCATCGCCCGCTGTGCACTTGAAACGCGCCGTTGAGTCAAAGCAGTTAAGCTCATATTTCCTCGTGTCGCTTGACAGCTAGAAAGTTTAGTTAATTATAGCGTAGGTATTTGTCGTTTTGCATGGAAGTGATGTATCTGTTACGTTAGTAACTTATTAGTAATCTGTGGCTGAAGTGCGATTAAGCGGTTCATATATGTAGGATACAACGCTGAAGTGCCATTGATCGGGTCATATACGTAGGATGCAAAGCTGACATTTCAAACGTATTAAACCCAGATTATATTCAGATGGTGGAGGCCTAGTCCGGCCCTCCGCCACGACCGTTTAACCGCAATGGACTCCCCAATAATGAAATGTTGATGGAAAAAGGATGGAATAAAAAATGGGATTGGGCGGGACATTAATGTGTAGTGCATCAAGACAGATGGCCTCCAATTAACGCGGGTGACACCGCGGGGCATAAGTAGTATTTAAATAAATTAAAAACTAATACGCACTGGGCCCAGGTTTTCAATGTGAAACGCACAAGTTGTCACTAGACAACTTTACTGCAAGTATAGCACTGTTACTATATGAGGGTTACCTCTAAATATTTGCTCAATCTCTTCTGTAGGATCCTCTGCATCCTCAGTTACGTCGGGTTGATTCTCCACGTTCACTGTCACCTTAAGAGTGGGCTCCGGAGTCTTCTCCCTCTCTGGTTCTATATGCTCTGAGAATAATATAATTTATTTACTAAAAATCAGCATTCATAATACCTTACATAATAGCAGTATGTGCATGAATTTAGAACTCACAAAAATCAAGAAAAGCAATCTATGGACGACTATGGAATAAAAATATACTCAAACTAGAACAATACAATAAGTAAAAAAATTGCCGCAATCCCAGCAGGAGACTTGATGACCCCTAGGTTATAGCTATCAGGTAATACAGACCCTGGCAAAGAATTCCACTCCTAAGCTGTACGACAATGAAAGTATTCCCAAAACGTTTTGTTGTGCGTATTGGTGGGATGTCCACCATGTAACGATGGCGCATTTGTCTTGTAGTCCGAAGATGGAACGAGCTTGGTGGAAGATAGTGTAATTCCATCGCACACTCCTCGAAATACAACCAATAGATTCCACAGTAACTAAGTAACTAAAACTTACGGCTTAAATAGTGGTTGACCAGTTCGTCTTGAGGCTCTTCAAGTTCAGGCGTAGGTGGAGGCAAGTCGAGTGGCCCTCGACGTAACAGTGCCAGGTTGCGCTTGCTCATCGGAGACGCGGGCTCCACACGCGGCTTGCGATCGCTCGACTTGGCTGGAGTGCCCGGGGCACTGTCTATGAGGAACTGTCAGGGTGACATTTTAATATACATGACACAAATTGAGCGGCAATAGCGTCAATATTGGCACGGTGGTATGAGATGGACACATTTTTTCCATTAATAGTGTTACGCCAGTCGCTTAGCGAAGTACGTCGAGAAACTTCGACAGAAATCTAGAATGTTCTAGACACTAACGCCACCTGGCGGCGAGTAGCAGTACTGAGTATATCGAGAAACTTCGACTGACTTCCAATACGTTCGAGACACTAACGCCATCTAGCGGCGAGTAGCAGTACTGTGTATCTCAAATAGCTTCTGGAATATTCATGGCAGTATAGGCAGTGAGTCGATTGGACAAGAATGTTCTAGAACATAGATCGGGGTATAATAGGGCAATAGATCGCAAACGAACGCGGACAGTCAGTCTTATTTCAAGATACGAGGCGATATAATCGAAGCTCTACAAGTGAATTTCGGTGCGATTTAAGTGTTGAGTGACAAGTATTGTACTGTGAATAAAAAATAAATAATAAAAAATAAAATAAAATAAAAAATATTTATTTCAGATATACGGAATCCATAGAATGTTAGTACAGTAGGAACTTAAAATAAGTGTTAGTAAGAAAAATAAAGAATACAAGAAAACTATTATTATTTTAACATATGGGTCGTGACCCAGTGTTGGACGTACCGCGTGTCCAACCTATCCGCTATAACGGCCAGGATGCTGTTGGTGCTGGCGCGCAGCCTGCAGAGCGCTGCGGCGTATCGCTTGCGGAGCACGGCATGGAAGCCGTCTACGTGTGCGTCCGCGAACATACCCGACGCACTGCACCAGCGCGGCAGCCCCAACAACGCCCTGAACGCGTTGTTGTACTGGACGCGCAGAGCGCTAAAGGATCGTTGCGTATAATTAGCCCACAGGCTGCACGTGTAAAGCGATGTGCAGTGTGCTCTAAATAATGTTAATTTTACATTCGCAGCACAACGCTTGAACCTGTGAGCTAGCTGTGAGATATTTGCCCTGATCGATAGCGCCCTACGCTCCCTGTCCATGTCCTCGTCATCTCGCAGGTGTTCAGTGACCATGTGCCCAAGATATTTAAAGCGGGTGACTACCTTCATAGGTATTCCGTTTAAAGTAACGGGAGGGACCTGCTCTGGAGACTTGGTACCCGCCTTAAATATCTTGAATAACTGTGTTAATTTTTATTTGGTGTTTATTTAAGTAAAGTGTTAATTTTGGTCTAATTGGCGTTAATTATTTCCATTCCGAACCCCAGCTCGTAACAATAGGCATATTGAAATCACATTTCTTTTTTAAAATAAAAACAGTTAAATAAACAATTGAACTTATTTTTTTTTTAGATTCTTTAAATAACTTTTTTTATTTTCAGCTTTTTAGTTTAAAAATTAATTAACAATTTTTTAGTTTCCGCGGTCGTGTCACATTGGCACCCCACCGGATTCGGAAAGTGAAAGAGCAGTCCATATTTTTAAACTTTCGTTTTATTTTTATTAGCATTACGGTAATGATAATCATGATCATCGGAGACGCGGGCTCCAGCTGCGGCTTGCGAACGCTCGACTTGGGTGGAGTACCCGGGGCATTGTCTATGAGGAACTATCAGGGTGACATTTTAACATGAATGACACAAATAGAACGGCAACAAATAGAATATTCTCGGGGCACCTGAGTTGTCCCAATGCGATGGTAAACGTACCCTTGTATTGGGACAGCACGGACTGCCGGGCAGTTCTTCTCATGCAACCGAGCGGGTGGGCGGGTTGCGGATAGCCCAGCTTCGGCTGGGGGACCGCCACCTAGCAACCTGGGGGGCGACCCCCCTGCCGGAGTGTCTCGGCAGACGAGACTCCGGACAAGAGAAGTTTCCCTTACACCAGATCCCAGGCCTAGGGATAACCTAATACCCTGTTCCTATGTTCCCTGTTCCTCGGCTGCGCGGGTCTGCATGGTTCTGCTACTGTCTCTCGCTGGCGCGGGTGGGCTGCATATATTGGCTGGTTCAAGTGGACTAGCCAGTGATGCGGTTAGCTCGCGACTGCGGGACGGTGGCGGATGCGTGTGACCCTGTGCAGTCGAAAACATCCCCCTCACACCTTTCCTTCCCTCTCCCATCCCTTTCCTTTATTTTCCCTTCTTTTCTCCAACCATCCAGAGGAGGGGCAACCTCTTTTCCCAAAAGCCCAACCAAATAAAAAATGACCTAATGAAGCAGAGAACAAAGACTACCCAGGTGGGTCCCGGCCAAGCCGGGGAGTCCCACACCGACAAGTCGGTCAGCCCCCATCGTATTCTGGGAGGGGGCAATTCACTGCCTATAGGTGCTGCTCCTGCAGCAACTACAAAAAATTCTTCGGCTGCTACCACAGCGCCACAAAACCCTGCTGCTATTACAGCGCAACCCACAACCACGGCTGCTATCACAGCGCCAAAAATTACCACACCGGCTGCGACCCACGCGCCTTTATACCACACCCCGGCTGCTGTTCATGCGCCAAAACGACTAACACAGACTGTGCTGACCACGAGTGCCTGGCAACAGAGCCTCGTTAGGAACAGCTTTAAGAATAACCCAGACGACGACACGAGCAAAGGTAAGGCGGCCAGCTCCGGTGGACCCAGTGACCGGAGGCGCTCAGTCTGCGAAGGCACTAGCGAGCGCATTGCGCCGACGGCCGCTGAAGAGCCAGTACGCGATCAGCCGCGAATCCGCGAAGGGACCTCCCAGCGCGTAAAGCGGCCGGACGCGGAAACACGCGACCGAAACCGAATCCGCGAAGGGGAAACCCAGCGCGTAAGATCTTCGGAAGCGACGGAGTCTGCCGGGTCCGAACGCCGAACCCAAGACATTGACACTGACAATGACATGCCCCGAAGGAGGAAGGCGAAAGGCAGGGGGGGAAACGGGCTGGAGCCCTCACAAACGTGAGGCCGACCGTCCGGGCCGCTGAACCACAAGCGGCTCGGGGGCGGCAAAGCGAGATCGCCCAGACGACACGGCTTCGCCGAGCGCGCTTCAGGGAAACCCGAAGCGTGTGAGAGTCCAGCCTGCTCAAGGGGAGCAGAGGACCTATGCGCGGGCCACGAAGGATATACCTGCGCGACTCGCCGTAGCAATCTGCTTCCACCCCCCCCCCCCCCCCCCCTCCAGGTACCTGACTCCGGAGGAAGCAAACAACATTAAAAACAGACTTGAGGAGTTCGTCATGGACAGCGATCCGTCCCAACCACTCCCGGCCTTCCGCGGATACCCTCGGGTAGCGGACGGTACTGTGCAGATATGGTATGAAGACGACAACTCCTTGACCTGGTTGACACAGAATGTGACACAGATAAGACTCCCGAACACCGACCAGACACTGACAGTCATGCGACAGACTGATATACCTACCCGTGTCCGAGCCGCGCTATTTGTACCCCGGTATAATGGGGACATAGCGCGGCTCCAGAGCGTTCTGATTCGTCAGAACACTTGGTATGACATTGGTAGGTGGTCACTGTACAGAGCGACATCTGTCAGTGGGGATAACCATGGGACGTATCTGACCCTGGGGATCCCGACCGATGAAGCCGAAAAGGTCTTGGGGCGGGAGCGGCGCGTATCGTACCTGCTTGGGTCCATATACGTCCGCTTCTACCCCAAGAAGCTACCCTCAGACAAGACTGAGACCACTGAACAGACACAGACAGACACCGATGTGACTATACTGGAGGAGGAAATGGCGAAGGCTGCAATGGCCGACGCTGAGTCAGACTCAGCGCCACCCCCGTCACCGGGATGGACAATGCAGCTGCTCGCGTCCTCACCCAGCGACACCCGGCGAGGAACATGGGAAGGGAGATGAAGTATCCAATGGATCCGACTCCTCCTAACTCCGCTCCAACGTCAGCACCACCCACAGCAAACACCCAGATCATCCAGGCCAATCTCCAGCATAGCCAGACCGCCACGGCTAGCCTTCGCAGAGCCCTGGAGATGAATCTACGGACAATTGCACTTATACAACAACAAAGTATGTGGCCTTGGAAACACCGGAGGTAATATCACTCTAAACACACTTAATGCCGAGAAACCACGTACGGTCGGCCAAGAAAGTGGTGTACCAGTTTTGATTTAGTTTCCCGGTCATCGAAAATTACAACAAGGTTCGTTATAAAAAGATATTACTGAAAGAGACAACATTATCATGACGTAAACCTATGTATTTAGTATTCATACGTCATATGTCACATATAAGTACATGACATTTTAACCTTTAGTATAAATGAAAAGGACATTAGTTTCTACAAAGCAATTGAAATGTTTCCAAACAAAAGTAATAAAAACTATTTAGACAACCGAATTCCATTTGAAAAAGAAAACTGACAATTGACATTTTGTCAAATATATGCAAAAAATCGATATATTTTCCGTGTTATTTTTCAATCAACTGCATATAAAATCATCTCAATGCCTGCCAACTTGACCATTGCCGAAAGAGCACAAATAATTGCCCAATTTAATGAGGGAAGCAGTATCAGTGCGATATCCCGGAATTTGAATATATCGAGGCGTTCTGTCCGCTTTTGGATTCGTCGTGGAGAGGAGGGAAGTTTGTTGGATCACAGAAGAAGTGGTCGCCGGCCTGCACTCTCCAATAACGATAGAGAATTCATGAGACGGGAATATGAAATCAATGGTTTTAAGCCCACAAAACATTTTGCGGAGATGTTCGATGTGAGTGCCCAAACAATAAGGAATCATCTACATTACATGGGGTTGCACCACAGGCATTACGCCAAGAAAATATATTTGACGGATGCTCACAGACTTGCTCGTCTGAACTTCGCCAGAGAGCACTTAGAGTTTGATTGGTCTAATACAGTGTTTTGTGATGAAAAAACGTTTAAATCCAGTCAGCATGGACGTCTTCACCTTTGGCGATATAATTCAACACGGTATAAAGATGATCATGTAATCCCAAATAGAGAATCAGGTCGAATTTCCGTAAATATTTGGGGCTGGATGAGTACGGATGGTGTAGGAGAATTGTGTTCTCTACCTCCTCGAGCGACGGCTGTAAATTATATCGACGTGCTTCAGAATGCAATGCTACCGACAGTCCGTAATGTTTACCCGGAGAACGAAGTACCACAATTTGATTTTGTTCAAGATAATTGTTCAATTCATAATGCGAGGATCGTAAGAGCCTGGTTTCGTTCACACACTGACGTAAGGGTAATTCAGTGGCCCTCAAGATCGCCGGACCTCAACCCGATAGAAAATCTTTGGGGCCTTATGGTCCAACGATGGTCGCATCAAAATGAAAGAACCAAACAAGCTCTTATTAGTCACTGTAATTATATCTGGGAGGAAATGCGGGGAACCGATATTTGCTCACGGCTTGTTGGTTCAATGAGGTCTCGTCTTTTAGAGGTTATAGAGGCCAACGGCGGTTACACCCGTTTCTAATTTTTAAAAATTTTCAATATCTTCTAAATATTACTATATATGCTATGTTTTTGTTTGTTATAAGTATTTTAAAATTGATTGTAGAAATTTAATAAAAGGATAAATCTATTTTTAGCTTGTTTTTTATTGATATTGTAATTACAAGTTTACAGAAATTGTAGGTTTGTGGACTCGCCTTGTGCCTTTACAATTTTATGTAACTTGTTGATTACAATTCTGAATTTGTAGATACAATTTTGTCATCAAAATCTACAGCCCCCCGCCGTTGATTTTACGACGTCATTGGTTCCATCAAGTTCAAACTAAGAACAGCTGTCACGTTACAAACAGTAATAGTCGTTATCAATAATCAGATAAAGACAGCAATAGAAGTTGTCAGATCGATCTGCAAGCGAAACTAATCTTTATCACCTATGAATCTGCAAGCGATATTCAACCTTAGGGTGGTACACCACTTTCTTGGCCGAATGTACCTGTATATACACACCCAAAGACATACCTATTACCCCACTAACTCAATTCTGTTCCAGAGACCTGACTGCGATCAGGCTCCGAATTGACAGCAATGCTCCAGACTTAGTACTAGCCTCGGTGTACATGCCAGGCGACAACGAGAATTGCCCACCGATAGAGATGATTGGTCTTGTACGTCACTGCGAGGACGCGGACCTGGACCTGATCATCTGCACCGACTCAAATGCTCATCACCCGCTTTGGGGAAGTGAAGTATCCAACGCCAGAGGTGAGACGCTATCCACATACCTATTCTCCACTAACCTTAACATTGTGAACCGAGGCTCAGAGCCCACTTGGGTTACAGCCAGAGGTCAAACAATCATAGACCTAACTCTAGCTACCGAAAACGCGACCAAACTTATCTCTAATTGGCGGGTATGTGATGAACCCTCCTGTTCCGATCATAGGAGAATCCGCTTTACCTTAGCAACCATGATAAAAAAACCCACACCGAGGCGCAATCCGCGCCGCATAAACGTCACAGAATACAAACACCACCTAGCCTCTTTGTTGGCTAGACGACAGTTACACTCGACACCCTTGACTGATCCCACACAGCTTGAAGAAATCGTGACAAAATTAACAAACGACATAACGGAGGCTTACCACGTGAGCTGTAAACCAAGAACACCTAACACCAGGAGTAAGGGAAACCCATGGTGGAATGCTGAACTTGGTAGGCTCAGAAACACGCTACGAAAACAATTCAACAGAGCAAAGAACACTAGACTCCCGGAAGACTGGGAGCTATACAAAGAAACCCAATACAAGTTCAAGAAACAAATCAGAATGGCCAAGAGTACCGCTTGGCAGAACTTCTGTGAATCCATAGAATCTAACAGCGAAGCCGCACGAGTAAAGAAAATCCTATCAACTGATCAGGACCGTACTCTCGGCGCCCTTAAAAAACCTGACAACTCCTACACACAAACAGACCAAGAAACCAGTAAGGTCCTTCTAGAGACGCACTTCCCGGACTGCCACCTTTCCGAGGACAGCACGTGGGAAAACGAATCTAGACAGACACCAAGTACTACAGACTGGTCTAGAGCCCGCGACATAATCACTGAGGACCGCATAACATGGGCCATTAAAACATTCCAGCCATACAAATCTGCAGGACTAGATGGCATTTTCCCGGCCCTTTTGCAATGGGGTGAACACATCCTGACACCCTGGCTGCTGGAAATCTACCAAGCCTGCATAGCACTCAGATACGTCCCACTAATGTGGCGGGAGGTGAGATCATCTTCATACCCAAACCAGGCAAAACTGACTATACACAACCCAAAGCGCGTACAGACCGATAAGTCTCACATCCTTCCTACTGAAAACCCTAGAGAGGCTCTGCGATAGACACATCCGAGATGGACCTCTCCATAAGAATCCGCTTCACGGATAACAGCACGCCTACTCAACGGGGAAATCAACAGAATCTGCCTTACACAGCGTAATATCTAAAATTGAATGCGCAATACACCACAAATGCTCCTCGATGGCTGTTTTCATAGATATCGAAGGTGCTTTTGACAAGACCACGTTCCAGAGTATGAGTACAGCACTCAGCAGGCACGGTGTAGACCAAACCCTGAGTGACTGGATCACCAACAAGCTCAAGCAGAGAGCAGTAAGAGTCACAATAAACAGCACAACGAGGGCCATCGTAGCGAAAGGCTGTCCCCAAGGGGGCGTCCTCTCACCACTGCTATGGAACCTGGTCGCAGACAACCTCATCAGGAGACTCAACGATAAAGGATATAACCATAATAATAAATGGAAGCCATGAGAATACCATATGCAACCTCATGCGCCAAGCCCTAAAAATAGCAGAGGACTGGTGCCGAGAGTATCAACTCTCAGTGAATCCTACAAAAACTGAGCTCATACTTTTCACCTGTAGAGGAAGCTGGCGGAGCTGACACTGCCAAAATTCTTTGGCACCACTCTAAGCCTTTCGGCTGAAACCAAATACTTGGGCATCTTCCTGGACAAACAACTGAATTGGGCAAAACACACTGAGCACATCACCAAAAAAGCCAGTATCTGCATGTGGCAGTGCAAACGCATGCTGGGCAGAAATTGGGGTATCAGCCCCAAAACAACCCGCTGGCTATACACGACTGTTATAAGACCAATTATCACGTACGGCTCCCTAGTCTGATGGCCCAGAACAAACTTAAGCACGGCACAAAAGGATCTTGAGAAGCTGCAACGACTTGCATGTGTGGCGATCACTAGCAGCATGAGAACTGCAACCACTGCCGCTCTACAGGCCATGCTGGGCCTACCACCACTGCACCTTATAGTACGAGAGGAGGCTGCCCTGGCAACCTTCAGACTTGCTATATCCGGGGCACTCTTGCGAGACTCCAGGATCAAACACACACGCATCATGGAGGACTCTGTCAAACGACAACCCCTGATGACTGCACCATATGATAAGACTGCAAAGACGCACCACTTCCAAAAAAACTACCAAATACAGCTCATGCCGGAGCCCGAGGACTACTCAGGGCCTAAGGAGCTTAGGATTTACACTGACGGCTCAAAGACAAACACTGGAACTGGAGTTGGAGTTTTCTCCAACGATCTCAACATAAATATATCCAGACCGCTGGGGAAGCTCAACACCGTCTACCAGGCGGAATGTGTGGGCATTATTCAAGCGATCCATGCCATAGAAGCCAGGAAAGTCACGGATAGTCACATCCGCATACTTTCCGACAGTGCCTCAGTACTTCAATCCCTAGAGAAAAATTATATCACGTCCAAGCTCATACTAGAATGTCACAATGCGCTGCAACGCTCAGTGGTCGAGAACCGCAACACTGTGACACTGCAATGGATAAAGGGGCACAGCGGATCACTCGGCAATGATGCGGCGGACGAACTGGCCAGGAGGGGGTCCGGCACGATGGTTTTCGGACCCGAGCCCATCGTGCCGCTCCCCTTCACCCAGCTGCGCACATGGCTTAAAGAACACACACACGACCAAGCCCAGAAATGGTGGTCCTCGGCACCAGGCTGCAGGCAGTCCAAAGAGGCGATGCCAAACTTAGATAATAAACTAACCAGGCGCCTCCTACACCTGGACAGAAGAAGCCTGCGAATGGTGGCGGGGACCATCACCGGGCACTGCTCACTGAACAAACACTATCACACAATAGGTATAACGGACAGTCCCCTGTGCAGGGCATGTATGGGGACGGAGGAAACGGTAGGACACGTGCTCCTAGAGTGCACGGAAATCACCGAAATACGGAAATGAACCCTCGGATCATTAAATTCCCTTACAGATTTCCTGAATAGACCGAAAGACCTGATCTGCTTCTGGAGGGAGGTTGGCTGGATGGAGTGACGGCCGACATGGCTCACGCACAATGGTCTCGTGCAGAGACTAAGTGCGGAAACCTAACTACAGAAGAAGAAGAAGAAGCCAATATTGGCACGGTGGTATGAGATGGAATTTTTCCATTAATAAGTTTATTATTTTTTATATCACATTGTTTTCTTCTAAAGAGGAGAACTAGCAATGTGGCTACAATTTATATTCCTAACAATCATGTTTGTGTCAGGAGTGGGTTCATGGAAATAGGCGAGTAGGGCTCGAACTTGCGACCTCTCTATCACAAGTCCGAGATGGTTCTTAGCTACAATTTATCAAGATCTGCTCAGGAGTTTAAAGGCTGTCGGATGTTACTTGAAATTTTAAATTTCTATGTGTGTGTGCCTGACAAAGTGATACCTAATTCTTTTCTTTCTTTATTTCTCACCTTAGTCTCATCCAAAGGCCGGGCCGCCCGCACGCTGCTGACGAGCCACAGCGGCGACAGCACGGGCACGGCGGGCAGGTCGCGCAGCACGGCGCGCGCCGCGCCCGCGCTGCCCGCCACCGCGTGCGTCACGCGCGGGTGCGCCGCGTCGTAGCGCACGCCCCCGCAGCGAGACACGCACGCCGCTGCACGCTCGCGGGCTATACCTTCTAGACCAGTCACCCAGATCTATTTAACAAAATAAACAGCCTTTTTTTATTTAGATCGTGACATTATAATAATAACCTTTGACATCGTTTTTAGTTGTTAAGTCCTTATCTGTTTTTCTGTTATAGTGTACAATTAAGAATATATATGCCTATCTATTGTATTTGATATTAGTTATCGTTTTCATTGACATTGTATTAATTGGTTTTATTTTGACACAATGTTCTACCTATTCTTTAAAAAAAAATATGCTGGAAACGGCAGAATATTATAGACAACAACATATCATGATTGTGTAACAACTTTATAACAATAACTAACTTTATAACAACATCTAACAAATAAATAAACCTATCTACACTCTTTTGTAAAAAAAAATGGGCACCTAAGGAAATTTACGTTCTAAGGTCGATTTGAGTTAATTAAATGAAATTTATTGCTCTGACGTAGTCCGTATACTTATAATCGTGTAAATTAATGCGCGTGAAGTGAATTCGGGCAATTAAAAGAAAAAAACGACGGATTCTTTAAAACTGATGTACAGGCCCAAACAATAAGAAGTGGTCGGCAATAAAGACAAGATTTTTATTTTACTTTTTTTAATTAAATAAAGTTACAAATGTAAAAACCTAATAACGAGTGTCACCTCCTCGTGCAAAAATCACAGCTTGAATCCTTCTGGGCATGCTTTCCACGATGTTTTTAATAACGTTTTGAGGAATACGTTCCCACCCTTCTGCAATGACTCTTTTTAGCTCCCTGATGTTTTGTGGAGCAGATTGCACTGATCTTACCCGTCTCTTTAGAACATCCCAGACATGCTCAATTGGATTGAGGTCAGGACTTCGAGCTGGCCAATCTAAACGACGGATCCCAACTTCTTGCATGTACGCTTCCACGTCGCCAGAACGGTGCGGGCGAGCATTGTCGTCCATAAAAATGGAATCTTCCCCAAGTGCAGTCAATGTGGGTTGTGCATATGGAATTAGGACTTCCATTATGTACCGGTGTGCATTTAATGTTCCATTTTCTATGAAAACTAACTCCGTACGCTCCGTCGAATTAATTGCTGCCCAAAACATAACGGAGCCTCCGCCACAAGGAGTGATTTCTTCGAAACACACTTCCGCATAGCGTTCCCGTGGTCTTCGCATCACTCGCCGGCGTCGGTCCTCTCCACACAAAGAGATTCTAGCTTCATCAGAAAACAATACTTTATTCCAGTCCTCCAGAGTCCATGAAGCACAGTTCCGAGCAAACTGAAGTCGAGCAACACGGTGCTCACGGAGTAATTTAGGGCCCCGAGCTGGGCGGTAACTCCTGATATTGGCAGCCAAAAGCCTCCTCCTGACCGTCCACAAGCTAACTTCTACTCCTCTTACTACTTCAAGGCTCTTCTTCAGGTCCACACTTGACGCTTTACGATTCCGCAACGCCTGACTCACCAAAAAGCGGTCATATCTTGGTTCTGTGCATCGTTTTCTTCCCGAACCGGGTCTTCTTTTGACCGAACCGGTCTCTTGATACCGTTGCCAAGTCCTCTGGACAGTTGAACGACTCACATTTAGCCGCTGAGACACGTAAGTTTGCGAACAACATTCTTCAAGTAGGGCTATAATTTTACCGGCCCTTATCGCTTTATCACTCATATCAAAAAGTAGTATTTAATGTAAAAAGAAAGATTAAATTGTTTAATTTGCAGAAAATATCCAAAAAGTTTTAAAATATCGTAATCAGTTAAAAATCGTTTCAGTAATTCGCGCCATTAGTAAAGCAATTTTAGAATAATCCACAATAATCATTATTTTTCTTTTATTAATTTCAAATTTTAAATTTGGAACGTAAAGAATCATGCCAGGATGCTTCAAATAACATGCCAATACATCGTCAAATTAATAAAACCTATTTCTTGTTCTTCTTCATTGAAGTAGAGAAAAAAATCTAAAGTGCCCGTTTTTTTTGCAAAAGAGTTTATATATTTAATTTTTTACCAACAATGTGGGTAGATTTACTAACAATCTTGTTAACCCCTCCAAATAAGCTGAATATGCTTGTAACTTAAAAAAAAATAGACACAGCCTAACATAGTACCTACTCCATTCAGTGTATCAGTTTCATTCATGATTTTCAATAGATATTTTTGTTCTGGTTGTAGCTGATTGTTCTTTTTATTTTTTGATATTGTTAAACATCTCAGTTTCTTCGGAAAACGGCACAGAACCAGCAGGGGCGTGCATAGGATTATGACAGGGCATGCGGCGGAGTAAAACACTATAAAATCTATAAAAGAAGAAGTTTTTGTGACCGATTACTCACAAAAACTTCTTCTTTTATAGATTTTTAGCATAGCCACAGCCACGCATCGCCACCATGCTACGATGCGTGGCTGTGGCTATGCTAAAAATCTATAAAAGAAGAAGTTTTTGTGTGTTTTTACTCCGCCGCATGCCCTGTCATAATCCTATGCACGCCCCTGAGAACCAGAAACGTATCCGACTTTAAGCATAGGAAAATTAAAAAACAAATTACACAAATATAATGAGTTTCCTGAACGTTTTGGTTAAATTAGAAGAAATGATAAGACAGTTTAGTTTAGTTTTCAATATTAGTTCTGGTGAGAATTTTTGCTTCCAACAATGGAATTATGTATTCGCTTAAGAATGAGTCAACTTTATCGTATGAACATACGATAAATACATCAATCACAACCATACGATAAGTTACATACGATAAAGTTTACTCTTTACTCGCTCAGTTTATCATACGGTTTCCATTTTATATCGACATAAACAAAAGTCGAGGAACCAATCCCTAATGTAATGGGAAACGTTAATGGGTCAACTCGAAGGGACCATGGGTGATGACTTAGAAATGTATGAACGTTTTTAGTTTTACAGTTTTAGACATGTATGAAATGCTATAACATTACCTATAGATGTGAGGCGTGCTCAAACATTACCTACGTTCTAAAGAAGGGTGATGGAGCATTACCTATCATTATAATTTTTTTCCCCTCCATTTTCTAGAATCAATTTGATATGTATTAGTGTATATTTATATTATATATTATGGTATGTATTTTATATTATTATGTTTAATAAGTATTATGTAAATATGATGTTGTACACTGACAGCCCTAAATCTATCTCCTTTAATTTGTTTCCATCTAAAGGTCGTCTGTCTGTAAGAGATTGCCCTATGCGATAATAAGACCGCCCATTGTACAGTAGTTTTACTATTTGTATCCTTAAGTGTGTTGTAAGGTGTACGTACAATAAAGTATATAATGTTACGCCAGTCGCTTAGCGAAGTACGTCGAGAACGTTCGACATAAATCTAGAATGTTCGAAACACTAACGCCACCTGGGGCGAGTTGCAGTACCGAGTATATTAAGATACTTCGACCGACTTCTAATACGTTCGAAACACTAACGCCATCTAGCGGCGAGTACCAGTACTCGAGTATCTCGAGTAGCTTCTGGAATATTCTTGGCAGTATAGGCTGTGAGTCGATTGTACAAGAATGTTCTAGAACACATAGTTCGGGGTATAAATAGATCGCAAAGGAACGCAGACGGCATTCTTATTAGAAGATACGAGGCGATATAATCGAAGTTATACAAGTGAATTTCAGTGCGATTTAAGTGTCAAGTGATAAGTTTTGCAGTGTGGATAACTGTGTTAATTTTTATTTTGTGTTTACTTAATCAAAGTGTGAATTTTTGGTCTAATTGGCGTTAATTATTTCTATCCCGAACCCCAGCTCGTAACAATAATAAATAAATAAAAGATATTCTAATATAATATAATATTTCAGTTATTTTTTTTTGTATTTTCAAGAAACAAATTAGTCTTACTCACACAAAATCCATCAAATATTGGTCCAGCCTTCTTGATGAGACTCATATCCAAGTTTTCAAACGCCGTCACGATTTCTTTGTCAATGGACAGGTCAGTTTTTTTCGTATCTTGCGAGAACTGAAATAAATTGTAATTAGATGAATATAGCGCGATAGTAGTAGATATACTGACTCTACCTTTACTTTAGATATTACAAAACAGAAAGCATATTTATTTATTTATGCACTTATTTACACATGACACTTAAAAGAAAAAAATAAAAATACAGACAAAAGAGCCCTATCTATACATATAATAAAACAGTAAAAATAGTGTGTCTGTACATTTAAATTTTATACAAAAATAATAATTGAGGTGGGTTAAGAAACGAAGAGAAAGACGAAGAATTTAAAAAAAATGTCTGTCCGTTCGTCTGTTTGTACACGCTCATCTCCGGACCTACTAGATAGATTTTAATGAAATCTGGTATGTAGATAGCACAGGCCGACAAAAGTTAACAAAAATCCAGACCCAGAGACCAGACCTAACATACCCGAAGGATTTTGATGCGCTGAATCCGAATCCGTGCTCAGAATTGCTTCTATACGTCTGGTTTTCGAGATATCCTAACCTAAAAGAGCAAAAAACACGTTTGTTTGCAGAATTTGAGGTTACGTTACAGAAGGAAAAAAAATGATTATCAAAAAACGTATGTCAATTGAAAGTACCACCCTGTCCCTTTTAAACCTATTTAGATTTTATCAAATATCTTTTTTTTTTCACCAAAATATCGCTATTTGAAATTTTACACTTTCGCGTTTTTATTATTCCCCAGGGAACAAAATTATAAATACAAAGTACAACTTTTCAGGAAAAATAAAAAACATGTTTTCGTTGATTGCTCCTTAAATATTGGATGTAGTCAGATGATTGTCAGCTTTTAAAGAAGGTTAGTTTTTTTTTGTTCTAAATGTTTTAGTGAAATACACCTAAGTTTCAAAAACGAGATATTATTTCAAAAATAAGAAGTTAGTCTAAATTAATTATAACTAAGTTGTATAACATCGATTATCATTTTATTCTCCGTACAGCCTGACCAAAAACAAATATTGTACTCTTCACTTATCATTTTATTCTACGGGTTTTATGGAGCAAGTGATACTGGTAATACTTTCATATCGTCTTATTCTCGTAAATATTGTAAAAATTGGCCAAGTGCGAGTCAGACTCGCACATGAAGGGTTCCGTAGGAACTATAATAATATAATATAATATGTATATTTATTTGACGAATAAAAAAAACCTTAAAAATTTCTTAAAACTAGCTTATTTACATTTTTAAATACAAAATACAACTTAACTTTAACTTTTAACTTTGTTTTTCATAGTGTTTGTATGAATTACAAAGTTATATTTGCGGTTTTAGAAAATATGCTGTATCTCAAAAACTGCTGACCCGATTTCGTTCAAACCAATTTTGGTTGAAAGTTTACATTACGATCTACAGACATATATTTTTTTTAGATTTTTCACTCCTTTATTATAGAAGTTAGAGGGGGGACACACACATTTTACCACTTTGGAAGCTTATATCTTTTAAACGATTGACTTTATGAAAATGTGGTTTTAGAAACCCTTATATCATTTTTAAAGACCTGTCTATAGATACCACACACGCATAGGTTTCATGAAAAAAAAAAAAATCATTTCTAGTTCCATGTTTGGGGACCCCCCTTTATTTTAAATATTTTTACATTTTTTTCTTAAAATCGGAAAGCGGTTCACAGAATACATCTACCTACTAAGTTTCACATGTATAGTCTTAATAGTTTCGGAATAAAATGGCTGTGACATACGGACGGACGGACAGACAGACAGACGGACAGACATATCGAAACTATAAGGGTTCCGTTTTTAGCCATTTGGCTACGGAACCCTAAAAATGAAACTGATAAGGAATTTGAATCTGGCTTCCAAATAAAAAAATGACATGGTAATTGCATTTATCATCTAGTCGAATAATTTTTCACGAGAACATAATTCTATGACTATTTGTCATACTAGCAAGTGCGAGTAAATTTTGATAATATTATCTTGTTTTAAATCTTTGAATACTATTGTAATATTTTGTAACTTCGTAAATACCTGTACAAAAATTAGGAAAAAAATTGAGCGGATGTATTAGCACCCACAGATCCCAAAAATGACAACACCAAAACTAAGATAATGGCTGTTATCGTTTTATTCTCCGGGGACGGCGAATTGCTATACAACGTTTTTTGATAATCATTTATTTCCTTCTATCACATAACCTCAAAAACTGCAAAAAACGCGTTTTTTGCACTTTTAGGTTAGGATATCTCGAAAACCAGACGTATAGGAGCAATTCTGAACACGGATTCGGATTCAGCGCATCAAATCCTTCGGGTACGATAGGTCTAGTCTCTGGGTTAAAAATTTATAGGCCTGTGTAGTTCACACCCTGGAATAACACATAGGCTACTTTTTATCCCGGAATTTCCACGGGATCGGGATTTACGCGAGAAATCATCCCACGCAAACGAAGTTACAGGCAGGAGCTAGTAATATATAAAATTAGGAAATGGTAGATACGTAATGATCTTTGACCAGTTTTTCGAAAATATTAATGGTTTTAGCTTCGCGGATTTTAGCTGGAAGTGAGTTCCTAAGTCGTACTGCATGAAAGGAGGAGTGGGAATACAAATGGGTAATTGTAATGGGTATATGCACTCAAAAACTTAAGACGTTTAAGATCAGAAGCGATCTTTATACTTCATCTTAGCGTGTAACGCTCTAAATGGGCTCCCAGAACTAGGCAAAAATTTTGTCACCGTCCGAAGCGTCCATCAATGCCTGCAGTGAGCAATGGGCAGGACACGCATTACAGGACATCAACTGCGCCCCTATTTGCGGAGCAACGCCACATTTATACAATAAATACGCGTAATAAACATGACATTTTTATACCCAAATGGAGATTATCCAAGACAAGCAAGTTTTTTCTCATAAACAGCATACGCTTTTATAATAAGTTAGAAAACTAACGTTGAGTTTCTTGGCGTTTCTTCTTCATAGGATTTTATAGGACTTATTCGGAATGTGGATAAATGCCTATGTGAAATTAAATATTTTTGGTTTGTTATTTATTATATTTATTGCTTACCTTCATTTTACCAGACATCATGGTAGAGTCAGCAGATTTAGTTTCGTCTACAAAATTGCTTGGCGGTCTCACGTTTGTTATGCGAGAGAAGTTCAAGCCTGTAAATTAAAATGAATAACTTAAAAAATATACTCCGCGCACTCTTTGATGGCTTGACATCAAATTTAATTAAAGTCCTACGTAATATAAATTAATATTACAACTAATATTTTTATTTTATTTAAAAAAAAACCTCGTGTCACAGTGTTTATTATCGGTTAGCAAGTCTGAGAATAAGTCTCGTCAGCAATTTTTTTTATCTCTAGAAATTTTACTTTTTACTAATATTGTAAATGCGAAAGTTTGTAAGGATGGATGTATGGATGTTTGTTTTCTTTTTATCCTGGGAATCCCACGGGATCCGGATTTACGTGGGAAAAGAAGCTAGTAATTTATATGGCAAAACAACATTTGTCGGATTAGCCAGTTTTAATAAAATAACTCACTCATATCAGGCAGCCGTGACTCGGCGAAAGGAGACGACGTTGATGCGCCTGCGACTCTGTATTTAGCGAGCGGTAAGGCTACGCCCTTAGCAGCCGAATCTTTCACCCATGACGGTAAGACCACCGCCTTGCCGTATTCTAGGGCGGCTTTGTATTTCTCACTGCCGATGCCTTCCCTGCAAAAATAAAATGTTTTAGTACATACAAAGTCTTGATTCTTTTTTTTCCGGAGAAAAATAATAACAAGTCTTCCAGCTGTGGGTGGAACGAAAGCGAAAGCATGCAAATGCAAAGCATGGGTTTTTAGTCAGTAGGAGTGTCAGACTCCTACTGACTAAAAACCCATGCTCTGTTCCTTTAGTTGCCCTTGCTTTCCGTGGCCGTGGTATATCTTTCAAGCCTGCAATACATGTTGGCCGAGCGTTGTCGAGTGAAGGCCAATACCAACATGTAGACAGTATAATTATTTGCCTTGTCTTGCTATCGCTCGGTGTCACTTGCCTAGTTGGCCGAGTGGAGGCCAGCGCCAACGTGTATAGAGCTCATTTGGTGCAACTTGTCTTCGCTCGCCGTTGCTCGTGATCACTTGCCTCACTTCGGATCGGTGTCGGTTTTTGGTCACAAATCAAAGGCGCTCGCCTGCGCTCGGCCAACGTGTGGGCAGCTCTACAGACCCTCTTCTACATTGGTCACCTGCATTGGTGTTCGACGAACTTGTCGAACGTGTGGACATTATTTCTTGCCTTGTACCTATTTGCCAACGCTCGCGTTGGCCTACGCTAGGCCAACATGTATTGCAGGCTTCAGAAAAACCCAATAGCACTTTTTACCCAATCCAGGAATCGAACCCGAGACCTCGTGCTCAGGAGTCGCTCTTGACCATGAGACCAACGAGACAATACCTATAGTAACTAATACTTACTTGGTCAAAACCACAACATCAGTAGTCTCACTCTGGAATGCCCCCGAAAAATCACCTCCCTTTTCATTAACCAGCTTCATGATCAATAGTTTTTCTTTCTTAGGTATACCAGAGGTGGTCACTTGAAGGTTTGTGAAGGGAGGCAGTCGGTGGACCAGGAAGTCTGGGGAGGAACCACTGACATTGAGACGAAGAGACATCTCCCAGACTGACTCGATCCAGGTTGTAGCCATCACTGGTATGCCTTTTTCTATCGATTTCTGGAAGAAGACATTAAAGAAAGTAAATATTAAAATACTAGCAGTTGCCCGGTTGTTGTCTTTTTTTTTAAAGCACTTATTCTAATTTTGACCCTGAGTGTTCAACTATTTTCTTTCCAAATTTCACACAAATCGGTGCTGTGGTTTAGCCGTGAAAACGTAACAGATAGACAAACAAACTTTCGCAGTTATAATATTAGTTTGGATTAATAGTGTAAATCCTTTTCTCTCTAACTACTTTTTACCCGCGGCTTCGCGCGAGTATTGTTTCTTTTTGCGACAATAATGTAGCCTATGTCCTTCTCCAAGATCTAATCAATCTCCGTACCTTTCATCAAAATCAGTTAACTGGTTTAGACATTAACGAGTAACAAACAGACAGAGTTAATTTCACATTAATAATGTTAACAGGGATAAGAAAAGTGAAGAAGCAAAGAGATTTAAATATAAATTATATTTAGGGAGCAATTTGGTATTGTTACGATAATGTGTTTATCAGCCTGTATACCTTAGCTCCTTTGTGGTGCTCTAAAGATCGTTCAACCAATGAGACGACAATTAATAATTTTGATAGGCAAATAACGCCGCATTCTGGGGCACACCTGAGGTGATGAAACCTATTCATTTATCTTGGCACCGACTTCAGCCCTTATTTTTTAAGGAATTAAACATACAAAAAAACAATATTTAGGATTATTTCTCTCTTTGTAGTGCAAGTCTTTTTTGAAAGTTTTGAAGCCAGTTCAATTTTTTGTAAAAAAAAGTTTTTATTTTATGCTTTTAACTGTAGCATTGTTTGTGTTACTTGAGATACCTACATACCGTTCCCATTTACTTTTTAAAAAGAGAGTTTGCTGTACACATCTTTTTTACCCACTTAAACCATATTTCAGACGTGATTCAGTAGGTCTGTGGTATTCAAACCTCAGCTGTGGTGATATTAATAGGCTGATTATGCTAAACAGTACATAGATGTACGAGGGCAGTAATCGCAGGAGATTTGCTGTTTTAAATTAAAGAGTTCCATCACTTATCTCCGAAGGTCTACATCAGAACCAGATGTGTTATATACTAAAACCATCCTTGTAATTTATGCTTTCAAACATCGAAATCGGATCGGTAGTTTCTGAGAAAATCGCGGATATACATACATACATACATACATACATATATACACACATACTGGTCGAATACAGAAGCTCCTTTTTTGAAGTCAGTTAAAAAGATTCATTAAAGAGTCATTGCGAACAAACAGGATTGTGTTTTCCTGCAGCATTGGACTCGCATGCATTGCGGTGAAGCTGATGCTGCGGGAAAATATATGAATTAGTTTTTAGTGTTTATTATTTTAATTTATTTTATTACTAACATAGAATGTAAGGTGTTTTACTAACAAACTTTGTATGGATTTCTTTTCTGAGATAAATAAATAATAATAATAATAATAATTAATGGTCCCCATAGGTAAAAACCTCTCCCATCTTTTTTTTTGAATTTTTACCTTAGAATATCAAAATATAAATAATTACTTACAATATATTTATCCGAAAGCACTGTGTTTGAAACTAAATGTGTAGTATCATCAGTTAAAACTGTGCTGTAAATGCCGCCCATCCAATGTACTTTCCTCTTTATCTCCTCCTGAAAACAAACAAAGCCTTCATAAAATTAGGTTACACGTTAACAGGGGAAGGGAGGCCAAAATCAGGTATACATTAAAGTATTAAAACATGTAATATGAACTACCTATTAACAAAGAACATGAAAGTATATATACCAAGTCTAACTGTATAAACATATTAACGTTAAATAATATAAGAACCTAGCTTCTGCCCGCGACTTCGCGTGGGAGGGTTTTCCAGCGTAAATCCTGACCCCGTGCGAATTTCGGTATAAAAAGTAGCCTATGTGTTATTCTAGGATGTCAACTACTTACCACATTTCATTCAGATCCGCTTACCACATTTCTTTCAGATCCGCTTACCACATTTCATTCAGATCCGCTTACCACATTTCATTCAATCTGCTTACCACATTTCATTCAGATCCGCTTACCACATTTCATTCAGATCCGCTTACCACATTTCATTCAGTTCCGCTTACCACATTTCATTCAGATCCATCCTCACAAACTTCCGCTTTGATTAATTGAAATTTCGCAAATTATTTTTAATTTTATAATTTGTATGTGTAATATTTTAAGTAAAATGTCACACTATGCACGAGGGATTCTCACAAATATAAAATGTACCTCATAGCTGTGACAAGGGCAGGGGGACGACATAATTTATGGTTGGCTCCGAAAGAAAGATTGAAAAACATCGGGCTTTGTCTTCTATATATTTTTTGGCATGTTTAGTTAAAATTCGTTACTTATTACTTGTAAAGACATTAGCAGATGCATTTGGTCATGGCGGAGAGGGAAACAAGCAAAGTGTACAATAACAAAACCAACCGTCTTTTCGTCTTTCCGTCCTCGCCGCCCCGATCTTTGCCACAGCCACCCCGCGATGCTGAGCTGGTAGCTTTAAATTCCCTTATTAATAATATTATTATAATGATCTGATCCAGCCTGACCCTAGCTGCCCAAGTCCGTACCCCAAAGCTTTAGTGTGTAGTTGCCTAGCTGGAGGTTTTATTTAGGTAATTTATTAATTAACGCAACCACAGACAAGTCCACTTTTTAATTTTATCCTGAAACCATATTCTCTATTTAATATAACAATTTATGGCAGTACCTTCTGTGACTTTGTCAATCCACTTGCAGTGACCACCAGACCTCTCATAGCTATAGTGAAGACAGGCTCTGGACCCGAGGGTATTGGAGTACCTTCTGTCAGGCAGCATGACAGACAGCGGGGGCCAACCAACCTGAAACAAACAGCAACCCGTTTTAGCAACTCAAAGATTCTGGTTTAGTGGATCATAAATTCGAAAAGCTTATGGCTAAATAAGGTTCAGGTTGGTCTGAAGATGGGTGACTATCGTAACATATCAAGATTCATCTTTGCTTTGGTGAGCATGTTAACCTTTTAACCGCCCGACTTCATATCGTTTGTCGGGCCCCCAGCGCCCGGCACAGTGAATCGAAAAATAAATACCTACAACAAAAACAGCAGTGCAATATAATTAGGACTTTGATTAAGAGACTAAAGTTTATTAAACTGTTAAATGATTACTTAATTAACTATTTACCTAATATAAACATCGTTTTGATAAAATACAGCGTAATTAAACAAAAAAGTACATTAAACGAGCTGTGATATTTTTGTCGTATATATACGACTCTGGGGAAATGGGCCCGAAAATATGTCGTAAAAACCCGATATAGGCGGTTAAAAGGTTAAGGTGAGCAATTGTTATGAGTAGTTAGAAATTCTGACACCAGTCTAGCCAAGGAGTGTCATGTTACACGCCTAATAGTTTGTGGAGGTCAGATAGGCAGATCCTCTTTGTTAAACACTCAGCTGTATCTGGTTAGACTGGAAGCCAACATAACTGGGAAAAGTTTTAGCCTTTTCCCAGTTATGTGTTGTGTTGGGATGGAACAGATGTTGATAGAATCATAAATTCAAAATTATTATCATGATTGCAATATTACAACTTTGATCAACATAAGAAAAGCTTGGGGCTGGCTCTAACCCAACCTGGCTAGTCAGCTAAGCATCAGTGTGAATAAAATCTAGCTTAGCACTAATTTCAGAATATTTTTTAGCTCCAATCCATCCATGTCTTATCAGGTAAAACATGTTTACAGCAAAACTGTTCCTAATTCACACTTTTTTTTTCAATAAATATTGGTAGACTTACAAACACTTAGTTGCCTGCAACTTATCATATAGTACTCCTTTAAAATCTGTCAGCACGAAGACATCTCTTTTAGTGAGTCCCTCAAACTTTGTCCATTCACTCTCATGCACCCATTTAGCTTGGAGACCTCCGCCACAATGCTGTTCACATGTCTGAAAGCATACATAGTAAGTAAAACCAGGGGCTCGCCATTTTCGGGGAGGTGGGATAGAAAGCATGATCTATCCTACCCAAATGCAAAATATGTCTGGTTGCAGAGTTGTGTACACCCCCGCCCAATATATATAAAAGCATAAACCTATTGCTGTTGGCTTTTGACTTCTTCTTCTTCAAACTGGTGGTTAATTGATGGCTTCAGTATTATGTTAGGCCCAATACGAAACCATGCTAGTTATGACCTAGGTGGTGTTATCCAGCCTTATAAAGTCATTCTGGACGCTCCAGTAGATGGGAATGGCTGTAGACTAAAGGTATTCTTTTCCCGAGTAGAAACTAACTTTTGCCCTTTAATTTTTGCTACATGAAACTCAATATTTTTCCCACATACTACCTACTAGGATCAAAATCCAACTTCCTAATTCAGGACAAGGTATACTCAGATACCAAATTCAATTAAATATTAAGGTGTGACTGATTGAAATAAATCCAGACTGTAATATTATGTAGGACTGAATTATTCTTAGCAGTTTTACACAATGGTTTTTCAGTCAACAGAAATAAATCTGCTAGAATCTGCTGACAGAGGGTAATGAAACAATGTGTATATTTAAATGCAAGTAATGCCTACTACATGGCAATGCGCTCCAGTCTCCATACACTACTCTCTGGTTAGGGCTGTTTAGGACCAACCCTTACCAACTGAAAAAAGATAACAAGAGAAAAACCTGTATTTACTTAGATCAAACTACGAGTTATTTGCGTAAATATATATACAAAGATGCGATATCATTGACCGTGGCATCGATCTAAATCGGTGGGCGGTCAGAAATTATCATGATACAGCTGAGCTATCAATCGTATCATCAACTTCAATGAGTCTCTGATTATCTAATATCTGTGTACACTACTTTTGTACATCGAACTTCACGATTTCTTTAATCATTCAATTAAACCGATAATTTAAATAATTCTTAGCGTTTAACTTACGACAAAAGCGAGTTGCATGTCCTCCGAACATTCATTTTCTGATCGGCAATCTTTCGGTATTATGAACGTAACATTTATATCCTCAGTCATTTTGATAGGATATCTCGATAGCCAGTCACAAATACCATAGCAATATTAATACATATTCGTGAGTTACATCTTTTTTTCCAAAAATAAGCAACTTTTTAACCTCAACGTAATTTGTTTACAAAATTTTTGAATGGAATCAATCATAGATGATACATAGAATCAATGGAATGAACCACAGAACATAGGAACAGGGATGTCAGACGGCCACCCTGAAATCCTTGTACCGAGCTGTCCAAAGAGAATATACACTTCTGGACACATCTATTGGCCCACCTTGTATTTTCAGTTTCGTTTGGTCCTAGCTAAAATTTTATATTAGGTCGAGCAAAAAGTTTTTATGCAGTTTTGAACCTGGCACATTCACAATTTCATTCAATAGTCTTTTTTTAAATTTCGAACACAGAATTTAAAGAAACAAAAGACAATTTGGAGCCTGTTTGTTGATATCAAACAATCGAATACTAAGAAAACTTGGTTTTATTGGTTTACTTGGATTTAATTCTTGAAAAAGTGATTGATATCTTTGCTTTTGCAACAAACATTACTTATTCTTAACATTAAGGTGAGGTTCTATCAATAATCTATGGATACTTCACCTGAAGTCGCCGCCCAAGCTGTGGCACTTATTCAGGCCGGACACAGCCAAAGAAACGTGAGTGCTCAACTTAATTTAAGTCGATCTGCGGTCCGAAATGTTTATCGGAGGTACCTAGAGACTGGCGGCTTTGTTCGTCGCCAAGGAAGGCCACGATCTCGGGTCACAACTGAAAGGCAGGATCGATTCATCGTGACGACCAGCTTGAGAAATCGTCACCTTACCTCCATTGAGATACAAAACCAACTTCGCGACTTCCACGGAGTATCTGTGAGCGCTCGAACTGTTCGGAGAAGGTTAAAAGAATGCGATATGGTACCACACAAGCCAGCTAATGGGCCCAAACTAAAGCGAGCCCACCGAACAGCGCGCCTTCATTTCGCACGCAGTCATTTAAATTGGACACAGCAAGATTGGAGCCGTGTACTCTTTTCTGATGAGTCTAAAATTGTGTTACATGGCAATGATGGAAGGAAGAAGGTCTACCGGCGTAAGGGAGAGCGTTTCGCACAATGCTGCTTTGAAGAGAGGGTTGCTTATGGCGGTGGCTCATGGACTGTCTGGGGCGGTATATCCGCGAGCGGCAAAACTCAACTTGAGGTTGTTACAGGACCACGGCTGCCAACATTAAATGCTGAAAGATACATTCGTGAGTGCTTAGAACCTCACGTGATACCATACGCGGACTATGTGGGCCCAAATTTCCTTTTTATGCATGATAATGCAAGAACCCATGCGGCCGGCATCGTCAGGGAATATCTTCGGGATGTGAACATCACAGTTATGGACTGGCCAGCCAGAAGCCCAGACATGAACCCCATTGAGCACATGTGGGACGAGCTAAAAAGGCGTGTTAGGGCTCGTCAGCCAGTTGCCCAGACGATGCAGGAGTTGAAAACTGCCATAGAAGAGGAATGGGAGATGATCCCTCAAAATTTCATAGAGCGGTTGATAAACTCTATGCCTAATCGTATGAGAGCTGTGGTAGATGCCCATGGAGGCAACACGCGTTATTAAATTAAACCTTTATTTGATAAAACATGTTTTTTATTCAAAAATTAATTGCCTTTAACAAGGCGCATATCCGACTTGTTAGGCGTAGGTCCATGTCGTATGGTATTCTGAATTCAAATTTAAAACTATACGATCGAAAAAGATGGTAAAATGTATCAGGTTTAAAACTGCATCAACAGTTTTTGTTCAATCTAGCAATCATATTTCGGTAGGGGCCATCGAAACCTAAACTCTAAGGTGGGCCAATAGATGTGTCCAGAAGTGTAATATAGACCTCTGACTAAGGAAAAAAAAACTTTTTAACAAAAAATTAAACCGACTCCCAAAAACACTGCAAAGTGAAAAATAACTTTAATTTCGGTAGTCGGTGTCTTTAGTTTTGTTTTTTCGTTTTTGGCACCGACTTCCGAAATTAAAGTTATTTTTCACTTTGCAGTGTTTTTGGGAGTCGGTTTAATTTTTTGTTAAAAAGTTTTTTCACTCTTTTTAGTTGGATGATTTTTAATTTACCTAGTTACAAGAGCCTAAATGTCAACTACTTATAACCTTTTACAAAATATTGCTTTTCCCAATGCTGGGCCGTTAATTGTTGAGGAGTTCTCCTGGTACTTCACCATCAGCTCTACATCACCATATGCATTGTGACGAGCATAAAGTGCTTAACATCCATATTCAAGTAATCGAATCGCAATCCACTTAATACTTATTATTGAGTAGTTTCGGCGGCCATCTGTGGTCTTCATCATCAGTTCCACTTCCCGAAATGGTACTTTTTGAGAGCAACTGCACAAGTTACTATAAGAAATACCCAAAACGCCATAGGTGTGCCTATAATATTTGAAGAGTTCCCTCGATTTCTCCAAGATCCCATCATCAGATCCTGACTTTGGTGATAATGGTACCAATTTCGAAGTATACCCATTCGAACAAAAAAAGAATTTTCCAAATCGGTTCAGCCGTCTTCGAGTACTCGATGATCATACATAAAAAAAAAAAAAAAAAAGATAACCTCCTCTTTTTGTCGTCGGTTGAAAAAAGAGGACATGGCATAAACATTCTATACGAACAGTAGTTATAGGAATATGATGCATGTCGACGGCATAGTTACTGATATATCGGCATCTCTTTTTAACTTGTGAGAGTAATCATATGTAAAAAAGGACAACAATAGTTTTATCATTGCCAAAAATGGCAACATAACTTTGGTGATTATAGTGTAAGAACTTGCATAATACTGCATTTATCATGGGTAGGTGCAGTGTGTTAGGCTGCCGCATGAAAAGCAACAAAGACATCCCAATAAAACGTTGCACAGGTAAGTAACCGAATTCATTCAAAATATCTTGTTTTTTTCTATTATTTTGAAAGATTTTGCTATTTTTGGGAAAGTTTATAAAGATACACTTGCTTTTATGTAATTATTTACTGTTTTACTGTTGATATTATGTGATTTTTAAGCAAATCATTTGTTAGTAAACAGAGAGTTAGAGTTACGGTTCGGAATTTTCAATTTATCGATAAAACATATCGACAGGTGAATATTATTTAACTCGATTTCTTTTTATGATTTTAGATTGCCAACATGTAAAGAAAGAAATGAACAGTGGCTATATATACTTGGGATTGAAAATTTGAATACTACAACCAAGCATATTTTTATGTTCCCTGCATTTTGAAGATAAATGTTTTAACCGAACTTTAAATATAACAAGACTGCGCGATGATGCTTTGCCTTCAAGTAAATTATTGGTAAGTTTTGAAAATAGACAAGTTTATTGTGTTTACCTACTTACTGACAAGTAACCAATCCAAACCAGTTGATGGAGAGAGAGGAGGGACAAGAAGCATGTCAGCAATAGCAGTTCTATATTGCTGAAATACTGGTATAAAGTTTCAGGTTTAAATACACATCAGTCAGAATAAATAGATAACTTTTTTTTCTGAAAATTATAAAACATCGTTAAAATTCTCGTACAGACTGAATCAAAACCTAACATAAGTTATATGATTTTAATTATCCACCTCCTCACACAGATTAAGACACATATACCTGCACTATTGTTACTCCTGATATAGTCATAGCAAAAGGAGATGGATAATGATTAATTTTTGAAAATGATACATACATATATCAGGTATAAAATGTTGTGTCTATGTTAAAATGCAAGCTAAACAAATGTGAGCGTGAGTTAGTGATTAAATTCGCAATGTAAATATTATTAAACATTTATGGTTATTCTTTGTATAGTTACCAGCACAATTTGACGAGTGTGAGGAACAACGATCTGTTCCTCGCAGGGTGTTGGAAGAGAAACCTGTTTGCAGCACTTCTAACAATGCAGATGTAAGTGTAATATTTCATAATAATTATGTTCCTTATGGTAATTACCATGCTATCTTGACTTTTAAATACAAACTCACTCAATATAAAAATTGTTGTTATTTCTTTACAGTTACCAGCCCAATTTAATGAATGTGAGGCACAACATTTTTTTCTCACAAAGCACTGGAAGAGGAGCCTGTCTGCAGCACTTCTAGCTATGCAGATGTAAGTGTTCTATTCTATAATATGTTACTGTATGTACTGTGGGCAGCGTAACTGGTAATTTCAAATTAATTTACGGCAAAAACTCAACGAAGTTGCAGAAAACTAGAAGTTAATGCGTTTTTTTTTGTTTCAGGATAAAGCGCTTGAAATTATTCAAAAATTAAAATCAAAATGTGAATATCGGAAGAAAAAAATTAAAACATTAAATGAAAAAGTGAGAAGACAGAGTAAGAAAATCCAGACTATAATCTACATCTGTGCTAAATTTCATAAAAATCCGTTCAGCCGTGATTGAGTAACAAACATCCATCAATACAAACAAACTTTCGCACTTATAATAATATTAATAAGTAAGGATTGTGTGGTTTGTATTTTTTTTTGTTTTTTGTTTGTTCAACATGCTCATGTTTTATTAACGTGTATATTTGTATAAAATTTGCGCAACGTGCTTTTATTTGATTATTGTGTATACATATTTGTATTTTAGAACTTAAGTATGACTGGGATAAACGGCTTTTATAGTTTTCAATAAATCTGTGTAAAATGATAATTTTTGTTTTATTATGAATGATCGAGCCATGTAGTAGTACTTAAATAAAAAAAAATAATGTTAAGTTATATTATTAGTTAATAAAAATAAGTATAGTCTGACAAACGATGAAAACAAACCGTATTTTGTATTTATTTATTCTTTTCATTGGTAATTATAGACCTTAGGTACAGGTACTGCAGTCGTGGTATGCTAATCAGTAATAGTGATACTCTAATAAGGCTCCTACACATATGCCACGGCACAAGTCGCAGAAACTAGAAGTCCGCACGAAACTCAATCTTAATTCCAAGCGCTAAGTAACCCTGAGCCGCGCGCGGCATCCTCCCCAGCCGGCGGCACTGTGTGTAGGTGGTTTTTTACTCGCACCCACTATGTTGAGCGTGGTCGCCACAGTTGTTCTGGCCGCAATTTCGGTCGCATACTACGCTCACAGGAAAAAGCGAGCAATGAACACAGCGATCACAAGGCTACAGTTTTTTATTCGTGATCGCCGCGGTGGCAACTGGGAATAAATGGGATAGACATACCACACCATAGTAAAATTTGTTTTATTATGAACATACCTGTACAAGTACAGAATACAGATAGTTAATTTAATTGCAGTAGCATCTATTCAGTATCCACGTGCCCTGCCTGCCATTTAAAGTGACACTCTTCGAGCGTGTGCGTTTTTATAGCTCACATTACCACGTAAATAAAACTGAAGAAAGCTAAAAAAAAACCTGTGCATCTGGATTGGGGGCCTATTTTTTTAATCCTTGCAAAACGAAATAAGCCTTATAGGGAAATTAGTTAAAAATAGTAAAAACTTAAAGCAAAGGGCCATGAATTTCTTAAACGTTAAACTCATTTTCGACAATTTTGAATTCTGTAAGCACCGTGCAATTCAACTATCGATGTTATAATGCGCGCAGCTCTACGGCAAGCCGCCATCTTTGTGCCAAACTCACAATAGGTATGCACGCTTTTTTCGTAGGTATTTCATGTCTATTCTTTTTTCCTTTGTCTGAGGAGTAAACGAGTTTTACTGTTGACAATCAAATGATGACAAAAAATAATTACACACATAGAAATTAAAATAGTCGAACTTTTCGCCTAACTAATTTTTTCAGGATTGTGTTGTAGCTCTAAGACTGTTATATATTTCGGGCGTGATGCAAAGGGTTCTTATGAATATAACTCAGGGAGACAAGGACTTGTGCGTAAAGCAGCCATGACAATGATATATTCCTACAGACAACATTTCTTTATTTTTAAAAACTAAGATCATAGACTAATATGAAACAAGACTATAGTCTGGAGTCTGGCAAACGAAAGTAGAGACTGAAAAATCGCGGCAAAATTAAAAAATATCAGCATAGCAAAGCAACCCCAAAACTACTATGAAATACCTGGAATAACCTTATTTGATACTTTAGAATTATCTATTTTATTTCATCGGAATAAAAATACAAAAGGTAATTTAGATAGGTAATAGTTTAGATATTGTGTCTTAATTCGAATTAAAAAAAAAAACAACGGTATTCTAAAATAGTTCTGATTTATTCACTATATTCAAAATCTGAATGTAAGACTTCTATTTGGAAAGTTTCATTAGTCACTGGAATCATTGTTTCCTAAGTTAATTTTAAAACTTTCTAAATTATTTTCAACATGGATGACATAACCAGTCATTTTCTTTCACTCGGGAGTTATATTTTCAAACGACTCTTTTATAACTTTCTCTACCTCCACTGCAGGCAGAGCAATATTTTTACTTGCCACCTTACGTTTAGCCAAACTCCATACTAACTCAATGGCATTTAGATCACAGTGGTAGGGAGGAAGTCGCAATATCTCGTGCCCATTCTGCTTCAGAATTTCATCAGCTTCATATACTGGCTCTGGTGTGTTTCGTTTTAAACTTGTTTTCTAACGATATAAAATTCGTTAATTTTGTTACGAATTTAATGTAGTAACGCTCAATTCTGTAAAGAATGGTAAAACAGAATGATTAGGTTCTGCAAATCATGAATTCAATTACCTCTTTATAAAAGTTATGTACTCCTAATAAAAACTTACCAGTGATTGAAGCTATTTCATTCAAGCACTGGTTCTGGGTTCTTATCCTATCTTTCTGCTCTAAATCCGGTAAGTTTTTCAATAGTTTTCACCATTTCATCAACCCTTGCTACATCTACCAGATTTTCTATAAAAGAAAAAAATATTGTTAAAAACCATGCAACATTTAGTTAATAGTATGTTAAATAACCATAATGCATTATTATGAAGGTGTTTAACATACTATACAATGTATGTAAATCAAAACGGATAAATATTTTTCCTCGCTAAAAGATAAATATAAATTATGAATTACGACAAAGTATCAACTTAGTAGCGTCATACTAACTTATGAAATCGAACACCACACGTAAACAATCTTGTTTTTGTTTGAATTCGGTGTCTTTCTCCTGTTGTTTTTCTTGATATTTAGACATCATGCGAAACAACACCTCCCGTACTCCACTTTTAATAGTTTTGTTCATTTTTCGCTGAATAAACGCTATTAACAAGATCACAACAAATCACCAACAAAACGCCATCTTGTCTTGGAAAATTGAGTTTGACATTATATAGCATTGCCATAAATAAAAAGTTTGCAAATAATTCGAGTGTCTACTTTTTCTAGTCGCTATTTCGACAGAACTGAGAACTGATTAGTGTTGGGCGTTATAACATATAACAGATAATATAATTCATTATAAATTTCTAACATTCTAACCATTATTTATTTGCAACAAAGACTGTTATAAAATATATTATATTATTGTCTATAGCAAGCGCATCGGTTCGGCAACGATCGGAGATACTCGGCATTATTCGCCCGCACCTCGCTCGCCTCTTCGCCAGTCGAGTCGGTTGGCCGGCCTTGAAAATAATGTTGCCGAACTCACATTATATTAAAGCGTTACACAATTATGAACTTTAACCCACTAATAACAATAGTAAATTTTAACCACCGTTAAAATAACATTATATTATACCATTGATTTTATATTAGTGTGAAGTTAGTTTCTATTACAAATTAAAGCGTCACACAACACAATTGATTATGAACTTTAACTTACACATAACAAGGGCAAATTTATAATGTCGTTAAAATAATTTAATTTTTATTTTATATTAGTGTGAATTTAGTTGCATAATACTGGCAACAGACAACAGTTCAGTTACTTTCTTCTGCTCTATTGATTAATGTTTAAAGTTTTCGTTAGTTTGCCGAAGTTTGTTTATATTTTGAACTTACGTTGCGAAAGCTCACGTAAGAGTTGAAATATATCACAGTTTATGAGTAAAGTAAATTAAAGTACCTAATTGTAAAAAGTTGTTGTAAATAATAATTCTTGTAAATATATAATATAAGTGAGTGCGTGTTTGTAAATAAATAATGTCGCGAGCACTATAATATAATATAATATATATTATAACAGTTAAAAACAACAGTTAGAAAATTATAATATAATGTATAATGCATTAGAAAAATATATCAGTTACGCCCAACTCTAGAACTGATAATGCGGACAGTCTGCCATGGCTCATTGTGATGGGTCTTTATCAATTTCAACTTTGAGAAGCTTCTCTCAGCGGAAGCTGTACTGACTGGAACTGTGAGCATGATTCTAATTGTAATGTAAACATTTGGATATACTTCTTCTAAATTATTTTCTAAAATGTATTGGATGAGATGTTTCGCGTCGTTGTTGGAGTCTAGTGAATCAGATTTTAAGTTTAAGTTCTTCATATAGTTCGAAAGGCTGTATGTCACTATTTTCGCGTTCCCGAAGCATTGTATAGTTCTCGTCAAATAACTTGGCAAGAGTCGTTCAATGCGCAGAAGTCGATTTTTAGGTGTCAGTGGTTGTTAGCGGGACGCGGGATATGACGTAGCGCCGCATCGAGCGTGCGATTGGTGCGTCAGTAGTTCTCGTTCAATTTGCTCCCGAATACACTTGCGTATATGAAAGTTGTACCCTTTGTTTTTGTTAAGAGTTGTTTTTTTAAATTGAGTTTTTGTTACGTTGATTACAATGCCAGGACCAAATACCGTTTTACGCAGACTATTAAAACGTCAGAACAGTGTTTTTTTTTTTTTTATCGTGGTAAAATTATCAAATAAGTCCTCCCACTCCGGGCAGGGTGGGAGTCTGACTTTTACTGACTAAAATCCACGGTGTTCCTTTAATAACCCTTTACATACCGGGGCCACGGTAACGGGATGAGTCCCACGACCCCGGCAGGCTTCGGCCCTCTGCAGAGGGGGCCTCGTCATGTTGCTGACGCTCTTTGAGGCGCGCGTGGAACACGACGCGCCGTCGACCCGGGCATGGTCCATGGTCGGACAGCGAGTTGCCCTTTACTCGCTGTCCGCATGCCCGCGCCTACGGTGGCCGGAGATCGTCGGCCGACGTCCGACGCCGTGGGCTTCTACCACTGCGGCTGGGCTGGAGGGAGGACGCCATCCTCTCCCTCACGCGGCCCGCCTCCTCCTTCGGAAGAAAGAACAGTTAGACACTATAGTAAAGGAAGGTTGAAATTCCGAATTCGTCACTGTCTTTAGGACGCCAGGAAAAAATAATAAAAGGGGTAGCAGTTTTATTAACTAATTGTGACGACGAGAACATATTATTTTTAATGAATTTTTAAAAATATTTTTTTTTCACTTTTAAATGTATTTATGTATTATATTTATTTTATTTATAATACCGAATTAACGAATGAATTCCTCTTCTTTCTTTCTTCAATGTTAATATTCTTCTGAACAGACATGATTAAAAATAAATGATGGCAATAACCATAGAATAACGGCAAGCAGTAAAAGTGACCACTTTTTTGTTCCACTAAGTGCACGATGCGCGAACTTACCCCCGCCCGCTACGCCAAAACCTTGCCAACTTACGTGACGAGGACTATTTGGACGTAGTTAAGCAGAAAGGACTCAATCCACACTTTGGCCTAAATTGAGTTAAGTATGCCATCGTACTCCTGAAAGTCGAATCTATCATGTAGTGAAAACCTTTTTTTTTAAATGTACACGAAAACTAGTTTTTATCTCTACCCCGACTCAACCCACAGTATGAAGAGCATACAAAATGTATTTGCTGAAAGAACTCACTCCGCTTGAATTGTTTCTGAGTAATGACATTCCTATGAGTATGTTCTTAAGATCCATAAATCAGAATAAACTCAAACAGTTTGGATCCTGTCTGAGAATTAGTTTTGATTGGAAATATAATAATTATCAAATAACTGAAACAACTCAAACAGTTTGGGTCGTTTCTGTGATATAGGTTTACTGACATATAAATATTTATTTTTGTTTGTCAGAAACGACTCAAAACACGAAATATTTCAGAAAAACAGCTTTTGAAGAACAGCACATTAGGACATAGCTGAGCAAAAATTACTCAATCTACAATAATTCACTTTTGACATAATTATGAGCTTTCCAAGTTTCAGCTGTAATTTCTCAAACAAAAAGTTTAATTTTTGCCCCTTATTATTAAGAAGATAGTTTGTATGATATTATCTGTAAATAGTATATACACTTGAGAGCAATAGAATCGCACACCTCAGATATTTACAAAAAAGCTGAACATTCTTAATAAAATTGATAAAAAATTAAAAAGTAGCAATGTCAACTTAAAAGTTCATTAATTACCTTTTCAATTATACCAAGCATACCACCAAACAGTATGCAAAATGCTCAAAAGGATCTTTTAGGAGATGAAATGAAACTTACAAGTAAAATTGCAACTATTGCGTTTAGGGAACTAGACATTGAATGGAAATGAATCAGGAAAATACAATAATTAAGTATATCATTAGAATTTAAATCGGGATATTTACCATGTGTATTTAATGTTTTGAGTTTCCGATATTTCGGCACTGTTGCAAGCGCCATGATCACGGATGAACTGAAGTAATTGCGGGTGGAAGTTTATGAGCAGACAAATCGGTCTACCCTCTTTCTCGTTCGTTTTCTGTTAGCGACACCGCTACCACTGTGACACACACACACACACGGTGAGTTTTGTGTGTCGGGAACAGAATCGAGTGTTTAGAGATACATGTGACAGTGGTAGCGGTGTCGCTAATAGAAAACGAACGAGAAAGAGGGTAGACCGATTTGTCTGCTCCTAAACTTCCACCCGCAATTACTTCAGTTCATACGGATGAACTGAAGTAATTGCGGGTGGAGATCACGGGATCATGGCGCTTGCAACAGTGCCGAAATATCGGAAACTCAAAACATTAAATACACATGGTAAATATCCCATTTTAAGTTCTAATGATACTGTTAGTGACCATGTTAGCTTAAAAACTTATATTACAATAATTATGTTTATTTTGCAAATACCTAAGTTATAAATAACACATTCACACGTCATTTTTTTTTTGTAAATGTAAACTAGAAGAGGCCAATGTTTCCTAACTAAGAAACACTGAAACAAACTCAGCGGTTAACGTCTCTTTTAAAGTCCATACAATCTGTACTGTAGTGATTAAATCATATGAGAGCCATGTAGGTTTAAGTCTGTTGAGCCCTTAAGAGGACAGAATCTCACAGATTTGAGCAGGCCTGTCTAAACAGTGCAAGCATTTGTCAGTTGTTGCGTAGCTCAACTTAGAACCTTAAGGAGCTCGATCATTTTGACGAATAATACCAAAGTAGGGACATTTGGGTAGGCCAGCGTTCCAATACTGCCTTTGGAGTTGTGTAGGAGCTGGATTTCTGTTACCCGCCTTTAAAGATTTTAATTTTATTTTATTTAATTTCACATGTGCAGTCAATCATGCCTCAGCTAATTTTCTGACTGTCCACCGACTTATGCTGACATTGCGTACTTCTCGAATCAGTTGTCCCAGCTCAACCGCGTTCAGCTGTCGATTCCACATAGATCTCGCCACAAGAAAGCAGTCGTTGCGCTCTGACGTTGTATATTCATATATTCTTCTACGGCGTAAATTCACTCGTGAAATCAGTGTCGTTAGGCAAAAAGAATGAAAACAAAATGGATTTAATCCAATTTTCAGAAGAAGATTTTGAAAATAGTTTTCAATTCAATTTTCAGAAGAAGATTTTGAAGTCCTTTGGCCCCTGAGAAATATCATTCCTCAAGCAAAGATCGAAGATTTCAGATCTATATTTACTTTAATACCCAAAGACTGTCATACATTTCATAATAACCATAATGGAAACAGCTGTATTGACTAGGATTTTGATGGATACGGGCCAAATCTTGACTTTGACTGAGGATGAGGGAAATAGATATGAGTGCTCATTTTCGCGCTGTTTTTTTTTCAATATTTTTAATTTTAATTATGTGGGTTTTTTACGTGTTTTTGGTAACTTGATGATTTATGTTTGCAGGCTTTTAATTGAAGGGGCTAAACAGCAGGAGCAAAGACTGGCTCATATAATATCTAGTTGGATCCAGCCACGAGAGGTAATAAAGCATGAGAAAATACAAATATTTTTACCATACCATATACTGTATTATTTATTAATTGTAAAGTCATATGTTTTCCTTACAATATTCTTTGTTTTTAGCTAACTTCTGAAGAAATGAAAGGATAAATGGTTTAGAAGGAATAGATCCTATGCTGCTTCGAGCTAAAATAAAATCCTGACATTCATCAAGCAAAACTTATTTTGTTTTTATAGTAGCAGAAAATAATATGAATGGTCGGGAAGCAATCTTAAGTTCTTGTATTGTTGGCTTGAGAACTGTGGGATGCTGCTCGCATGTAATGAGCATTATTTAGTACTGAGTTATGCTCGCCATGAGGGTATGACGCGACCTGCTCCCTTCTTAGATGAAGTGATTTTGCGAACATTTTGAATGCATTAAAATAAAAACTTTTTTAAACAAAACTATTATTTTATTTTACTGAAAACTATACAACATAATTATATTAAAAAAGGTTTAGATAGTATACACCTTTAATTACACTATTGCATAGAAGTATTAGTACCTGTGTTCAACATTTCTTTTCACTAACTTGACACAATTTTGTCTAAGGAACCAGTTACCTTTCTTAAAGAGCGAAGCCTTAGATGATCACACATTGCAGCTCACACAAAAAGTTCTAAATTCTAGAAACATTTACATTGTTTGTATCGGTATCTGTTTGGTAGTTGTAGTATGGAAATGCATCTTTAAAGTGACATCCTTATTTACGGAAAATATGAGGGATTGTTAGGAATAGTCTATAAAACTCGGTGAACATCTTGGCTGTTCGTAACGTCGACAGGATCAATTAATATGTAATAATTAAGTAGGTAACGTTTTAGTTTGTAAACAACCACATTGACAGTCAACTGTCAACTGTCATCTCACCTACCTCAAAATGTAACCTCTCATACATAAAATAAAGTAAAATAACTTTTGAACCCAAACTTCTAGAAATCTGATAATTTATATTCTATTTATTGACGATATTATCTATCGACTAAATATAAAAACAATACCATTCGCGAAAATTAAAAGCGGTACAAAACTTCCATACTAGCCCGCCATTGTCTTTTATAACTTTTATGTAATAATACTCGTTCAATTCTTTTAAATAACTTATTTTCTAGTCGATAGGTAGTTTTGAGTCAATTCTGAGAAAATAAAAAAATACCTGTCTTTACAAATTTAGGTTTAATTGTAAGGACTCAACCCACATTTCATCTAATATCTCGAAATCTATTGCAAAATATATCACTATTTTGATAGACAAATATAATATAAACTATCATCTTAATAATAAAGTGCAAAAATTTAAAAAAATGTTACTTTTTGTTAGAGCAATTACAGCTGAAACTTCAAACGCCCGAATCTCAAAAGTGACTTTTTGTGGATTGAGTCCTTTCTGCTTAACTACGTCCATTTGTTCTCTGTTCAAGTTAGAATTATTTTTTAAACAACACTAGACACTAGCTAAGGGGGTAGAATTCACATTACTAGAATAGCAATCTTGTTTACCCCATAAACTAAGTTAAATATGCTTGTCTGGGGAGGGTTCATGGCAATAGTGTGATAGTCCAACACCTTAGCCATTAGTACTTACTTTAGTCTTTGTAGAAGGATAAATAACAGAATAATAAAAATCTAAATAGACATTGTTTTGGTCCAATCCTCAGTCCAATCAGTCAATTTCGGAACGAAGTCAGCTCACAGCTGTCATGCCTGTCATTCAATTCGTGAATCCGTGCAGCGATGGGCGATTGTTACTGATTCCAATAATCGAATGGTTTGATACTACTAATATTAACATTCGAATACAAAAACAATCGATCGCTAGTTCGCAAATTCGAATAAAACCGCTAGTTCATTCATTTACTTTGCCATACAAAATTGGTATGTTTCTTATTATAATAAAGTCTACTTTTGATTGATATTCGTAGTAATAAGTTAATAGTTACTGATTTGCGAACCGCTAGTTCATTCATTCAGTTTGCCATACAGTTTACGTTTTTCTCCTACTATAAAGATTACTTTTAGTTGATAGCAATAATTAGATATGACTAATTTCCGAGTAGGCAGGTACTTCAGAAAGTATCGAAAATGTTGTCGTTGCCCTTTCTACGAATCGCACACGCACACAGTTATAATAAGATTACTTAGATATGTGTACAGGTCACAGGTTCACACCAAAACAAGGACCGGACCGGACGAATGAGAATTTTTAATACACTTTCTATACGTACAAATTCGTATTTTCCCCTCGTACAAGTTAGTTAGGTGTTACAACCAAAATAGTTTCTTATTCGAGCGCAATAATAACTTCATATATTCGAATACAAACTAGTCGTTCGATGGTTTGATGATTCAATCAATTTGCCACACGAAATTGGGTATTTTTTCTCAGTGCATAGAGTTTACTTTTAGATGAGGTTGCGGATATTCGAATATATAAACTAGTAGTAATGAAATTTGAATCGGAAGGAAAGAGACGACGCAATACATTCTTATTTACTTCTCGCTTTTGTTCAAATTCGAATGAGTTGTAAGGTTATTCGAATAATTTGAATGACTTATACAATCGAATCATTCGAATAATGTCATTCACAATCGCCCATCTTTAAATCCGTGAATCGTGTGTAATCGATAAAAAACACTTCTCTAAAAGAGGTTATAAAAATGTGAGAATTTTAAATTTATATATATTTATTAAGTTAGTGAATAAAAGTAAAAATGTTGTACGACGAATTCAAACCTATTGTGGATTTAGTGCTCAACAACTGGACAGCGTTGCAACTCGCCGTCGAGCATGGAATGGGAGCTCCCGGGGGCGAAAAGGTAATATTTTCGAAATTGTTCATTATAATCAATATAAATAACGCACTTTAATATAGACATTGTATAAAAAAATCAGTGTAATTTTCTAATTTTTTTTTTTTTAATATATGCTGTAATTTTAAACTTCGGAGATGACCCTCTGTCCAAACTTCTACAGTATTTTTATGCAGTATCCTATGACCCCTATAATTACTAATCTCAAAACTTCACTATATTTTGTATGTCAACAGATAGCTATATACCTAAATTCTTACAGATAATTTGTAAACATTGTGCTTTTTTATCACATTCTTGGGTCAGTGGGTCGTCTTAGGTTGTAAACAATTTCTTTTAGTAGCACAACTTATAATATAATATAACTTGAAAGTCACCTATAGTACAAGAATAAATATTTAGGTTACTAACACTATTTCTTAATACTACAATTCCCTATCAATATACAGAAATAATCACATGCATACATATGTTTACATTTAACAGTGTCTTTGTTGAAGATGATACTTAAAAAATGTGTTCAGTTCAAGCTTGCACAGAAGATTTTAAATTCAAAAAATAAAGGTAATAAAAATATTTGGAATACTTATATTCAAAATAATTACTTACATTCAATTTTGTCTCTAAGAGCTATCTATAGCTATAGCTATATAATTTCTGTTTCAAGTTTGACTTGTGGCGATAACCAATAAGTTAAGTCAGCTGTAGCTTGTAGAAATCAAACTTCTAATCAGACATTTCTGTAATGGTAAAAAAAAGTTCATTTACTGTTTCACTATATTAATTCCAAGCCATTTCATACTGATAGTATCATAGTATTCATGGTGATTATGATATCACATTAAATTGTACAGCAGGTATTACAAGTTGTTATCAGTCTGTTAAAATAATAAAATATAATTATAATTTTACTAATATTAAGAAAATGCATTTTCAAACAAAATAAATGGCATTATTGGTAAAAAATAAATCATCCTTTGTTTTTCACTGAACTGTAAAAGCGGCAACGCTGCGGCGCCGGCGCCAGCGGAGCACGCACCGAGTGATTGGTCAGCTGATTACATTTATGCAATACATGATGTTGTGAAATATTAAAATGGAAAAAGGTCCCACGGCTATAATATTGTTTATTATTAAATTAATTTAATTGTATATGATAAAATACCTAATGTAGAGTATGTGGTTTCAATTAATGTGATAACCTAATTGCCACGCTGTATATTGAAGAACACTTATAAGAATTTAGTTGCTAGTGTTAGGAGTCTCTACTCTTCCACATTACTTTATCCACTACTAGCTGACCCGCCACGACTTCGTTCGCGTGGTATCCTACCCCTACCCAACCGATACCCTACCCCTATCCTACCCCTACCCTACCCTACCCTACCCCTACCCTACCCTTACCCTACCCCTACCCTACCCCTACCCCTACCCTACCCCTACCCTAACCCTACCCTACCCCTACCCTACCCCTACCCTACCCCTACCCTACCCCTACCCTAACCCTACCCCACCCTACCGCTACCCTACCCCTACCATACCCCAACGGTACCCTACCCCTACCCTACCCTACCCTACCCCTACCCTACCCCTACCCTACCCTACCCCTACCCTACCCTACCACTACCCTACCCCTACCGAACCCCCACTCTACCCCTACCCTACCACTACCCTACACCAACCCTACCCCTACCCTTCTCTCCATTTCAGGAATTCCCACGGGATCGGGATTTAAGCGGGAAAAACATCACACGCGAACGAAGAAGCGTTCGCGTGTGATGTTTTTCCCGCTTAAATCCCGATCCCGTGGGAATTCCTGGATAAAAAATATCCTATATCCGTCTCCTGGTTTTAAGCTACCTCCCTACCAATTTTCAGCCAAATCGGTTCAGCCGTTCTCGAGTTATAAGTGGTGTAACTAACACGACTTTCTTTTATATATATAGATAATGTAACTGTGTGGAAAGGTTAATGATAAGCTATTAAATATAAGAAGTAGTATAAAGTATACTAATCACCAGGGGCGTGCATAGGATTATGACAGGGCATGCGGCGGAGTAAAAACACACAAAAACTTCTTCTTTTATAGATTTTTAGCATAGCCACAGCCACGCATCGTAGCATGGTGGCGATGCGTTGCTGTGGCTATGCTAAAAATCTATAAAAGAAGAAGATTTTGTGAGTAATCGGTCACAAAAACTTCTTCTTTTATAGAATTTTAGCATAGCCACAGCCACGCATCGTAGCATGGTGGCGATGCGTGGCTGTGGCTATGCTAAAAATCTATAAAAGAAGAAGTTTTTGTGTGTTTTTAGGCCGTGCGCGCACTGCCTTGCGGTGGCCGCAATTCCGGTAGTTCTACCGCACCGGTAGACTGACCGCAGTGCGCGCACTTCTATGACACTCCATACTTCACAAATTTTGCGGTACCACAATTCCGGTAGTTCTACCGCACCGCAAAATTTGTGAAGTATGGAGTGTCATAGAAGTGCGCGCACTGCGGTCAGTCTACCGGTGCGGTAGAACTACCGGAATTGCGGCCACCGCAAGGCAGTGCGCGCACGGCCTTACTCCGCCGCATGCCCTGTCATAATCCTATGCACGCGCCTGCTAATCACACCTTTTCTCAAAATTCCAGACTGCCCAATTAATGTCTGTCTACATAGCAAGATACTGTGTTGAAAATGTGGTGGACAGAGATGAACTGATTGAGGTGATAGAAGATCTTATGGACGAGGAATTTGAAACTGTGTGTCATGATGACTCGCCAAAAGGTAAATTACAATAATCCTGAAAAATCTCTATTGTGATTTCACTTTTGCACACATCTACACCTGGAACAACTATACAAATAGTTGTTCCATTTTGGCCATGCAAACATTTGTTCTGGCAGCCAATTGCTCAACCACAGCACTGTGTTGTTATTAATTAATGTGGCTATTGCCATATTGTTAAATAAAGAGCACACTAATTGATTATTATAAGTACATTATATTTGGAAACAGATGCCTAACTACAGTTCTCAACTTCTTTTAAAAACTTTTGATAATATGTGGACAATGGTGTGGGTTACATTTTGTTGTAGTTTTTTTTTTTATAAAATTGATATTTCTGTTTCCAGAAGTGGCAATCCTACTGCTACAGTTTCTTAGTCTTCTAAAAGAGGGTCAACATGATGAACTCCGAGCAAGGCTTGATGCAATGCCTAAGTGCCAGAAATGGCTTAGCCAGCCTATACATGAATCAGTACCACCACAAGTAAGTTTAATCAAACATTACCATGTAAATTCTAAATAATAATAATAATATAATAATAGTATAATTTTTGGACACAGAATAGTTACATAAATGGAGTGTTCATACAATAAAAAAATCTATCTACTACCCTGCGAAGAAACATTGAAACAAACTCAGAGGTCATCATTTCTTTAGAAGTCCATGCAATCCTTACTGATCAAATCACGTTGGAATCATGTGGTTTATTTTTGTGTTGCTCTTGTGAGGGTAAACACACAGATTTGAGCAGGCCCGTCCAAACAGTGCAAGCATCTGTCAGTTCCACATAGCTCAACTTGAACTTTATGTAGCTGGAACGATTTGAAAAAAAGACCATAATAAGGACATTTGGGTAGGTCGTATAAAATACTCAAACTGCCAGACAGTGCAGTAATCTACTCATAATATTATTTGTTTAAAAAACAAACAATTATAACGAATTCTCCAAACCTTTTTCCAGTGCCACGGTAATCCAGATGACGTCTCAACAGATAGTAGTGGAGAAGAAGATGAAGGTCCCGACAACAACATGAATGGGGCGGCAGCTTCCTCATCTAACAGATACCAAGGACCAGAACCAATGGATGAAGACGGAGACCCTGGGTGGACTGTAGTGCGGTCGAGGCGACGGAATTAATAATGTTATATAGTTTTTTTAGAAAATTTTGTTCATGTTTGAGCTGCTTGAATTGTTATAAACATATCTGGTAGGTTGTTAGATTAGGTAGTGCTTTAACCAGCGCAATTCATCGGGAGACGTGATTATATTAACCAGATGCAGCTATACACTCAATAAAATAAAGTTGATTTGTAATTAATCAAATAAATAAAAAAATTAATGAATTATTTAAATAAAGTGAACGAATTCGGTAGACCTCGAAGAGCGATTTAATTTATTTTTATTCTGGTTGAGCTTGAGCCATAATAAAAAAAATATTCTACTGACTCCTGTTGATTTGCGCTGAACCTTAATATTTAAGTAAACATATCTTTTAATAGAATAACTAATTTAAAAATAATGCCTTCAAGTGACTCATTAAAAACAACCTTCAACACTGAATGAATTATCAGTATTGAGTCTTATTGTGCATTCCTACGAAAATAATTATGAGCAGCTCAAATATGAACTTAGTATGGTCATATAATGATTATATTGTTTTAAATATTAGGTAGAGTTGATTCGATTATAGATATTATGATGAGTTTTGTTTATATTTTTAATTCGATAATAGGTATATTTTGTCTAAAGTATACTGGGATTAGTTGGTGTTGCTTAGTTGGAATTTAATTAAAAATATGAATAAAATGATTCATTTATCTCGGTTTTCTTTTGCGTGCTGTTATAAGTACTAGTAAAGACTCTTGTTGAAATCGCATAACTCTAGTCGTAGGGCCCTGATGTATGAATGTATCCTCGATCATGTCACTACAGTAGGTATGAGTTTTTAAGTTAATATGGCCACTAACAGTATCATTAGAACTTAAAACGGGATATTTACTATGTGCATCTTTTGTTTCGAGTTTCCGATATTTCGGCACTATTGCAAGCGCCATGATCACGGATGAACTGAAGTCATTGCGGGTAGACGTTTATGAGCAGACGAATCGGTCTACCCTCTTTCTCGTTCGTTTTTTTGTGATCGACACCGCTACCACAGTCACATGTATCACTAAAAACTCAATTCTGTTCCAGACACATAAAACTCGCCGTGTCGACTCGCGAACATTTTGGTGGTTTTAAGTTCTAATGATACTACAGTAGGTAATTAAGAGACCCCCGGTAGATCTACTTTTTTATAAGACAAACGTAATATTTTATTCTGCCTTCGCTGAAATACAGTTATGAAGTGATTGCCTAGATAAATATTTCCGCTGTCTTAACCTATTTTAATAAAAGTAAATGTTCATAATACTACTCTAGCATTTACAAAATAATTGTAATTTTGTAGCTCTACATCAAAGTAAGTAAGCAAATAGCCCATTGGTTGACCTAGAGGTGAATGTTCTACTTAGTGTGTTTTACCAGCTGATCTCTCAAATTCAGTGAGGTTGGTTTTGATTACTCCATTAGCAGTCTACTCTATGGTACAGTAAAGTATTACAATATTAGTATCCTACATACCATACCTTTGTAGGTAGAATGCATGACTGGTGTGTTATACCAACACTGTATTTATATATTAATTAATAAATATGTATATAAATGTTGCTCTGTTTGTTTTATTAAATTCAGTGGCGTGTTCGGTCAATAAGTTCATGCCGAAACCTAAAAATATGGAGAAGATATTCTATGAAACGACTTCCTGCAAATATGTGTATTTTTACCCTTCTTCTAAAAATCTTATCAATTTTTTTGTCTCCCTATAAACAAATTTTCAAGATTAAAAAAAAAGATGTGATGTCGAGGTAGAAACTGAGTTTCTTAAAAGAGGTGTAACTGTTTTCTACATTGCACCACCCTAGGAATTTCTTCTGTACTGTAAGTACATTTTTAAAAACACTCCTATTTGGTCGGTATTTATGTGTAGTAAAAGAAGGCGTGTGGCAAGTCAGCAAGTGGCCTGGCTTGGTCATAGTCATTGATCTGAAATCTAATCACACCAAGATTTAGCCGGTAGATAGACAGATAGAATACACTTCATTGTACACCAATAATTGAAACACAAATAATAATATAAAAATTTGGTTACAATGGCGGTCTTATCACTGAGAGCGATATCTTTTAGACAACCTGTGTAGGTAGTTATTAAGTTCGTGGTTTAAAAGGTATAAGGGTAATATTCGTGGCTGAGCCAGATAGCACGCTTTCTGGTTTGGCTTCCTCTGTATCACGAGATTTAGGGCATCTAGTGGTGATCTGTTTTGACCTAGATTTAGTCAAAATTACTCTCTTTCGTGTCCATGATAAGACCAAGGTTAGGGTCCAGGACCTAGGTGGACCACTAATAAAAATTTGTAAACATTGTTACTAGATAATACTCCGGTTTCTGTCGTTGTAAACGAATATCGGCAGTGGATGGCCAAGTGGCAGCGGAGTCAGGAAATACAAATTATAACTTCTTGTGACTTGACCACGATAATGTGACCGCCCCCCCCTCCCGGCATCAAAGCTGGATCCGCCCTTGGATAAGAAAATCCTAATATTTTGTTAGCTCAGAACTTCGCCACTTTCACGGCATCATCAGTGGAGTCGTAGAGTTGGCTGCAAGTGACTGGGATGAGAGATGAAGTATATTTTGTACTGCAGCTCTACGTAGCACATTTTCAACATTTTAATGACGAAATTATGAGACAATTTTTTCTTTAATGCGGTATGAGCCCACTCTTGACCTCGATCTCGCCTGATGGTAAGCGATGGATGAGGTCTACGATGGAATGAGCGAGCCCAGAATATGCGTATTTACTCTGCTTTAAAGGTTGAAAGGTCATAAGAGGCAGGGAACACAGAAGCCGGCAGAGAATTCCACAGCTTGGAAGTGCGCACAATAAATGTGAAGAAGAAGCGCTTGGTACGACAAGACGGTATATCAACCAAGTGTGGATGGTACCCAGCCGTGCGTCTGGTAGACCTGTAGTGAAAGGGAGATGAAGGGATCAGGTCATGGAGCTCCTGCGCACGCTCCCCGAAGTACAATCTGTAGAAAACCGATAGCGCCTCGTCGCCTATAAGCCCTTAGCCCTGCGCTCGATCGAGTCCAGTGCAGTAAGTTGGTATTTTGCAGAGCCATCCCACAAGTGGCTGCAATACTCCTATGCAGGAATGGACCTGTGTTTTATATAGATTCAGAAGCTGCCCAGGCGTGAAGTACCGCCTCACCCTGTGTAGGATTCCTAGCTTTTTTGCTGCAGTCTGAGCTCTGGACTCGATGGTTGAGCCAAAGTTGAGGTCTGACGTCAACTCCATGCCCAAAAAGCTCCAGGCGGTTGGTAACTGGCACAGATGCACTTCGGAAAATAGGGGATAATTGGAATGGGTTCCTTTTAGTGCTGAAAAGATAAGCCTATGTTTCCAGAGCGTTGAATTTGACCAGATTGTCGTCGCCCTATTGGGAAACGAGATTTAAGGTCGAATTCATGCGCTCTACCATGGCCTTTCTGAGAGTGGTAATTTCGTCCCTGCCAGCTCTAGCATTGCATAAGTATCTCTCTGAGACTGTGCTGTCATCCGCGTACCCAACTGCTCCCAGCTGAAGTAGGTCATTGATATGCAGCAGAAAAAGAGTCGCAAAAATAACAGACCCTTGAGGAACACCGGCATTAATTGCCATAAGATCCGAGGAACAGCCATCGATGACCACTCGGATCAACAGCTCACTCAAGAAGTCGGAAATCCAGTTGCATAAGTCAGCAGGAACATCGAATGCAGGAAGCTTGCTCAGCAGACTAGCGTGCCAGACCCTGTCAAAGGCCTTTGAGATATTCGGCCGCTCCAACAATGCGTGACATACACAAGAAGATCTCCGAATAATATTTACTTCTACCGGTTCATTAATAGCTGTAATTATAAGAAAGTCTATGAAAATAAATTATTAACATAAAGTTTCCATCCATACTAATATTATATATGCGAGTCTGTTACACTATCATGGCTAAACCACAGCAACGATTTGTATGTAATTTGGAAAGAAAATAGTTGAAGACCCAAGGTCGAACATAGGCTACCTTTTTTTCAACAATCTGTATATACATATATAAAAAATCTAAACCTATTTTAATGAATTTTGATTTTTTCCTCAAATTAACGCGGGTGAAACCGCGGGGCACAGCTAGTTATAAAAATAATTGTGTTATATCTTCTAAACTACAAGCCAGCATATTCTGGTGACAGCGATAAGTAGAACAACAGGGAGCACCTAATCGAAGGGAAGCAGCGAAGCGGAAAGTAGTATCATCAAACAAGGTGCCTATGTTCGACGACGGTAGTGTATGAAGCCAGAGACCCGACTCGCATTCATCCACAGCCAGCATGCGCGCACGCTCTACAGCCGAAGCAGATGTGGCAATAAGGTCACTCTGAACTACTCTACAGAGCGGCTCGTCCCACCGCCTCTGAGATGATGGGTTGTCGGGTGGATTAAGATTAAGGCAAGCGAGTCTCCAGGTGTCCATAGCCTCGATAAAGCACGGTACATTGAAATCAACCAGTGACGGAGCTAGGATATTCCAGATTCATTTCTCAGTGCCGTGAACCCAGGTTATAAAATCCGGTAGATTGATATTGGAAATTTTGCGGATGCCGAGGTCTCCCATACGAATGGGAAGAGTAGCTTGTGCCCAACCTCGGTCATCCATAGCCACATTTAAAATAGCTTTCAGAGTATACTGAATAATTTGGTCCATTTTTTCAAAAAGGTGAGGATGGTGCCATAGATGCGAAGCATGAAGAAAGTACTTTAATTTAGGTCCAAAACAACAGTAACGAATTAAGGTCTAGCCGAATGCATGTTAATTTGGCATATAATCTGCCCGAGTTGTTATTAAAATCCTACTTCCTACTTCCTACTAATTCCTATCCTACTAATATTATAAATGCGAAAGTTTGTGAGGATGGATGGATGTTTGCTACTCTTTCACGCAAAAACTACTGAACGGATCTGAATGAAATTTGGTAAGTAGATAGTTGACATTCTGGAATAACACATAGGCTACTTTTTATCCCGAAATTCCCACGGGATCGAAATTTGCGCGAGAAAACCCTCCCACGCGTACGAAGTCGCGGGCAGAAGCTAGTATTGTATATTTTCCTCGACAAAATCGGGAGAGGAATAGATAGATTTGTATTTTAAAACTATTTTCATAAATGCGCCTTTAATATCAACTAGTTGTCAAATTGTCAAGTTGTCATTTTTTCTGTCAGTGTCATTAAACTGGCGTAGTACCGTGTATGTGTGTAATATTCCTGAAATTAAATTCACGTTATGTGAATTTTGTACGCTTAAAATAGTATATTAAATGATTTAGACGAAACAACGTACATTACGATGCCTCTCACGGCTAGACAGCGCAGTATACATAATAAAAATGGAGCTAAAAGAGCTCAAAGCTTCAGCAAAGGGAAGCGGAAACCGACTGAAGGGTATGTAGTTAAAGCCCATTTACTATTAATATACACGCTATTATTAATTTCTATTATTAAAATCTAAACTCGCTTACTGTTTTGTGGTATAAAAGACACTTGGCATCATTTATAGGTTATAATAATTTTTATTTTGGCTCATCAATGCTCTAATTTGTTGCTGGTACTACAGTTTGGCGCTTATCCAGACGTTTCCGTACTCAAACAAAGGTAAAACAGTCCGCTGACGTTAATTAAGCATGATGCTATACTTACAAAAACTATTTTCGAGTTGAGTGCTAATTTTTTTTTTTTCATAATTATGCTACATTAGTCATTGTCAATTTAAAATAGTGCCACTAATATTGTGTCAGTGTTATTGTTAATGGGCAAATCATCTTATCACTATATAAATAAATCCTATTGGAATCTAACAATTATTTCATTGCTATGGATATAAAGCAAAATAAGTTGAAAATGTTTATTATGTGAGACTACCTGTCATACTATTATTGTGTCTTAAAAACATATTTGTGTAATGTCTATTTCATTGTTGGAAATCCTTGATCACTGTTTCCTTACTACCAGTTCAGCATAATTAGAGTAGTTTCCTGCAAGTCATTAAGATTATTTAGCATAGCTCATTTGCCAGAAAATGGAATTCTAGCAAAAGAACAAAACTCCATGCAACACTTGTGTGTCATAGTATTTATCCGTTTATTGAACAAGAAGATTTAGGGGTTTAACCATATTCTCATACGGGGTTGTAGGGAGTTGTGTTATTTCATATGTAAGATCACTAAAATGCACAAAGTTACTTTGAAAACCATCTCAATTTCTCTAAACTGCTCAAAATCAAATCTACTAAAGATGAATGATGCAGAACATCTTAAAAAATAAAACCAATATTGTTTACTAAAATATAAAAATGATCAATACTTACAAAATAACCATAAGGTGTTTCTTCCAACAAAAAAAAAAAAATAAGTATGTATTAATTTTTTTCCTTTAGACTCTTTAAGTATTTAATATTAAACTGGAGGGAAGGAGGTCTGACGATTCTTATCTATTCCTACCTAAGGGTCTCTTTTTGCATGAGAAAACTTCAAATGATTCCTATCACAGTCTGGGTGGAGTTTGGAGGTTCAGTTGCCCTTCCAGGCCTCATTATCTTCCACAATGGGTTAAAAAACAGATAAAACATGTAATAAATGGATGGACTCATACACACATTATAGCACTAACTTCCGCCCACGACTTCGTCCGCGTGGAAAAAAATCCCCCGATTTCGAAACATTCTTCATTAGTGCTCCGCTCCTATTGGTCTTAGCGTGATGATATTTAGCCTATAGCCTTCCTCGATAAATGGGCTATCTAACCCTGAAAGAATTTTTCAAATCAGAACCGTAGTTCCTGAGATTAGCGCGTTCAAGCAAACAAACAAACAAACTCTTCAGCTTTATAATATTAGTATAGATCAGGTGCTAACTTTACTTCCTCCACCATATCCTTATGTCTCATTAAATAAATATATTTTCCAGGGAGTTCCTTGTAACAAATGCCCCGTCTGACCTGCGCAGTATAGCATACCCTGGTGGTGCAGTGGCACTAGGGCTGCTATTGGCTGCCCGCCTTGTATCTGCATACTGGGGACATATTGCTGATTGTGATGAAACTTACAACTATTGGGAGCCCTTGCATTATTTAGGTAAGCTGTTAACGCTTTTACAGATTTGAATGAAACAAATGTACATCTATGAATTTAAAATATAATACAAGTATAATATTGTTATAAAAAATTGAATTAAGAGAATAATGTAAAGTCATAAGAACCCAGGGAAGTTATATTATCCCTAGGTATTTATTATTAACAAGATTTATTTGTTTAAGTATTGTTGCATGAATTTTAAATATATTTATGAACAGAAAGCTAATATTTCTGTAATAACTTTCAAACATAAAATTAAAATGAATAATCGCCGAATTTCGATCACTGGTTGATTGCTAGTTTTCTTTTTTTTTTACATTATATTACCATAAATTATACAAGAAAAAAGAAGGGTTGAAAGATCAAAAAACATTGGGCAGGCCATTTTTAGGGTTCCATACCCAAAGGGGTAAAACGAGACCCCATTACTAAGACTCCGCTATCTGTCTGTTGGTCTGTCCATCTGTCACCAGGCTGTATCTCATGAACCGTGATAGTTAGACAGTTGAAATTTTCACAGCAGATGATGTATTTCTGTTGCCGCTATAACAACAAATACTATAAAACAGAATAAAATAAATATATAAGGGGCTTCCATACAATAAACGTGATTTTTTTGCTCGTTTTTGCTCGATATTGATAACGGCAACAGGTAGACGTTTGATATATTCACAGAATATTTAGTTACATATTCACTTTAAAAATAAATAATTAAATTAAAATATATTTTTTGGGAAATTATATTTTACCGAAATCTGATTGTGTGAGATATCTTCCACTTGGATAGGAGGCTAACCTGGAAAAATTGGCCAAGTGTGAGTCGGACTCGCCCATGAAGGGTTCCGTAGTAACTATAATAAATATAACATACTTAATATGTATATTTATTTGTAAAAAAAAAACAAAAGCCTTACAAATTTCTTAAAACTAGCTTATTTACAATTTTTACAACTACGCCAAATAACTTTGTTTTTCATAGTATTTGTATGAATTACAAAGTTATATTTGCGGTTTTTGAAAATATACTGTATCTCTATACAAAAATTGCTGACTTGATCTCGTTCGAACCAATTTTGGTTGAAAGTTTACATTAAGATCTACAACATATGGCTTTTTAGATTTTTCACTTCATTATTATAGAAGTTAGAGGGGGGAGACACACACATTTTGCCACTTTGGAAGCGTATATCTTTTAAACGATTAACTTTATGAAAAAGTCATTTTAGAAACCATAATGTCATTTTTAAAGACCTGTCTATAGATACCACACACATATAGGTTTCATGAAAAAAAATATTTTCAGTTTCAGTTCCATGTATGGGGAGCCCCCTTTATTTTAAATATTTTATTTACTTTTTTATTTCTATTTTATTTTATTTATTTATTAACTTTATTTAAATTTTCTCTTAAAATCGGAAAGCGGTTCATAGAATACATCTACCTACCAAGTTTTACATGTATAGTCCTAATAGTTCCAGAATAAAATGGCTGTGACATACGGACGGACGGACAGACAGACAGACGGACAGACGTATGTCGAAACTATAAGGGTTCCGTTTTTTGCCATTCGGCTACGGAACCCTAAAAACCACATAAAGGCTAAGAGAGACCAAATCAACTACAAATTTAGAAGTCTATACTGGCTAATGGGCAGAAATTCAGTGCTCTCCCTCAACAATAAACTCAATATAAATAAAATAATATACAATTCCATTCTGAAACCTTTATGGACATATGGTATCCAGTTATGGGGAGTTGCCAGCAAAAGTAACATCGCGTGCTTGCAAAGGGTGCAAAACAACATACTAAAGAACATCACTAATGCTCCATGGTTTACGAAAAATGATGGAGTCCACAATTACCTAAAAATTGCAACAGTAGCCTCGGGAATAGAGCGCTTCAAGATTCAGCACACCGAACGTCTGACACAACATCCCAATCCACTCGCATCCGGATTAATTAACGAAATCGTGGCTAAGAGACTTAAAAGAAATCACGTGCTCTGAATGGACAGTGAGGCGCTGGCTTCCTAATCCTACACAATCCAAAAATCGCAAAACAAATCTGATTATAGTCTGATTGCAGATACAAGAATAGGAAAAAAAAACAAATTAAAATAAAACTAATTTTTAAGGGAGGCTCCGATACAACAGACATGACTTTTTTTTTGACTCGCACCTGGCCGGTTTTTTTTATTGATAATAAGCTCGCGTTTGAGTGGTCAAGTACCTTCAGGTGAGATGCCACCATCTCACCTGAAGGTAAGTGATGATGTGGTTGAAGATGGTGCACTCTTACCTGGAAGTTAACTTTTCACACTTGAGTTAAAGACTCCCAGGTTATAGCTATCGGGAAACAGAGACTCCGGCAGGGAATGCCACTCCTTAGGCCGTGCGCGCACTGCGTTGCGTTTTGGAAACGCAAAATCTGTGAAGTATGGAGTGTCATAGAAGTGCGCGCACTGCGGTGGAATAAACGCGTGCGGTAGAGTCACCGGTGGCCCCGGTCATTCTACCGGTGCGGTAGAACTACCGCAATTGCGGCCACCGCAAGGCAGTGCGTGCACGGCCTTAGCCGTACGCACAATGAAAGTATTCACTAAACGTTTTCTGCGTATGGGTGGGATGTCCATGTAACGGTGACGCATCGCCGTTTGTCTTTTTGTCTATTTCATAAAAAAATCGGCTAAGTGCTTGTCGCGCCTCGCGCAATGTAGGGTTCCGTAGTTTACTACAAAGCCAAGTGCGAATCGGATTAGCTGATCCAGAGTTCCGTACCATGCTCAAACAAATAAGAACTTGGTCTAAATATTTTTTGGAAATTGTCCGAAAGCAAGTAGAATACGTAAAGTGAAGCCCACTTAAGTCTGATAGTTTTCCTTTTAATTTCGCAAACGCATTACTAAATCAAAAATCGGTCTTCGCACACTCCCATTGTGGTAATTTTTTCATGACTTTATTTTACCCCTTTGTTGTGTTGTTATTACTATAGTATAGTTTCTGAGCTAAACCGCGGGCAGACGGACGGACATGCCGAAACTATAAGGGTTCTTCTTCGACTATAGAACCCTAAGAGAGCTGCAAGAAAAAGTGAAAAGATGGACTATTTGCAGATAGTGTTGTGTTTGACTTCTCTCTAAAGTTATTTTTTTTTCAGTATATAGCAGTGGTCTGCAGACATGGGAGTACAGCCCTGTCTACGCGATCCGCTCCTACATGCCGCTGTGGCTGTTTGCGGTGCCTGCCAAGATATTATCTTGGTTCATGACTCCTGTCTCGGTGTTCTATTCCTTGAAGATGTTGCTTGGTGTGCTCTCTGCATGTGCTGAGCTTATGTTCTACAAGTGAGTTCAAACATTTTTAAAACCATTATGTTGATAGGCTTAGTAATTGCGTATTTTGATTATACTGTTAAAGTGTGTTTGTTTGCAATTATTTGAGTACCGCTTTGATGGCTAAATGGCGGGGAGGGGAGTGTCAGACTTCTAATGACTAAAAACCCAACCTTTTCCTTCAGTTGCCCTTGTGATACAAGGCTTCGGTATTTCGTTAGAACTTTCCCGCAACCCCAAATGAATTAGAACCCTGGAGACTGTTTTAAACTATTTATAATAAGTGTTTTTGATGATTGATTGATACATTTATATTAATGCGACTGCTCCTCACTAGGAATTTCTCCTGTATCGAGGCTACAATTTTTAAAATTCTCAGGTCCGACTATTTGTAGGCCATACAAATTCCACGCTCCCTGCTCTTTCCAAAAGTCGTTACAAAAGTCCACGCACTTTTTGAAGGTTTTCCTGGGTTTTCCCCCCGAATGTCATACAAACAGTTGTGTGCAGGCACCGAACCGGCGACACGTAGCACTGCAGCTAATGTCAACCATTAAACTTATGCCAAATAAATGTTTTTTCTTTCTTTCTTTTTTTTTACCACTGAGATAATCGTGTCGTCAAACTTGTTTCATTGCAAACAAAACATTCGTTTTCTGAAAAAAAAAACCAGTTCAATAGCCTAAATATTTTTACCCGACTGCGAAGGAAGGGTTATGTTTTTCGCGCGTATCTTGTATGTATGTATGTTTGTAATATTCTTTATTACCTTATATCTCCAGAATCGCTGAACGGATTCACATAATTGAGGTATCGTTAGATTTGTCTTAGCAGCCCAAGTGTTCTTAGATAGGTGACATTTGAAAAAATCAAACATGGCGGCTGTGCGAAGTCATTATACATAACGAAAAAAATTTTTTTTTTCCAATATTGGTGTCAAATTAAAGGGCTTAACACAAGGATTTCAAAAAGGTATATAAGTAGCGGCACGTAAGTCTAGCGCTGAACGATACGCGGAGGGGATTACTGCGCATGGGTACTATCGCGCACGCAATACAATTGTTAGCTAAATAACGTTAATGACATTATTTTAATGTAATGTCAAATAGTAGGTCTAGCGCTGAACGAAATGTAGAGGATAGCTACGCATGAGTACTGTCGCGCATGCAAATAATATTACCTATACTTTAATAAATAGTTTATCTCCAATGCCAATGTCCAAGGATTTATAGTAGGTACCTAAGATGTAATTTTTAACAAGTTTTGTGGGGAGTATAAAAACAAAAACATTATTTGTTTATTTAAAAAAAAAAAAAATTAGATTTAAGTCTAATCTGAATCAGAGAATCTACAGTGAATCTGAATCTACAGAGAACCATTCTCAAATTTACAGTGATGCTGTCCGAATGACTGAGTAAAGTATTTGTAGCTTCGTCAATCTCACTTTTAATTTGTTTCAAAGAATCAATTAATTCGTTAGATTCCCTTTTTAAAAAGCAATTCACGACATAAACCATTTTCCTTGCCTGTCTTTTCAAAACAGTATTTCTTCTATACCTAGAAGAAATACTGTTTTGAAAAGTTTAAAGTTTTAAACTTTAAAGTGAATATACCTATTCACTTTAAAGTCACAAACAAACTAAAAAACTAAATTTCACAAACAAATTCAAACTTACAAAAAAAACAACAACAAAAATTAACAGCAATAACAATACAATTAATGACGCGACTGTACACGGGATGTGCGCGGAGCGTCGTATCGGCGCGGGGAACATAATGCGGCTGGAGAGCCAATCGGCGCTACGCACGGCCGCCCTTCAACCCGCTAGCCCCCCTCAGGTACCTTAATTTTTACTTCTGCGCAATAACGGTCACCGCTAAAGTTTCGTGCCGATGGTTATATCATGTTTATCATTAGTGTAATACTAGCAAAAATAATACAAAGAGAAAGTTTAAAAATATGGACTTAGCTATTTCACTTTCTGACTCCGGTGGGGTGCCATTGTGATACGACCGGGAAAACTATAAAAGTGATAATTAAGGACGCATTTACGTTTATCACTCGCTCAATTTTAGGTATCCTAGTAGCAACACAACAACATTGCGCGCACACACACAAACCATTGGTCGCCCGATTTTATACATTACTTAACTAATATTGATACTTGAATGTCATATTGTATTTTCTTTAATATTGTTTGATCATAATAAGTTGTAACTTATTGTTTACAAAGGGTTACATGCTTATTGATTAGATGTTAGTTTCAATTTTGTATTAATGTGTTTGACGCCCGATTAGGAGTACTAGGAGACTGGAAATAAAATACTCATATGTGATAAAAAAATTAATAAGAAATAAAGAAGTTTCGTCATGCCTGTCTGTCTGTTTGTCCATCCGTCTATATGTCACATCCATTTTCAACCGACGAAAAAAACGGAGGAGGTTATCAATTCGACGCGTATATTTTTTTTAATGTTTGATCACCGATTACTCGAAGACGGCTGAACCAATTTGGAAAATTCTTTTTTTCTTTGAAAGGGTATACTTCGAAATTGGTCCCATTGTCACCAAGTCAGGAGCTGATAATGGGATCTTGGAGTATTCGAGGGAACTCTTCAAATATTATAGGCACACCTACAGTGATTTGAGTATTTCATTATTGTAACTTGTGTAGTTGCATTCGAAAAGCACCTTTTGTGAAGTGGATCTGATGATGAAGACCACAGATGGCCACTGGAACTACTCAATATATAAGTAGGAATAAGAAGTATTTCGTGGGTTCCGCTTCGATTACTTGAATATTGTTATTAAGCACAATATGTTCGTCACAATGCATATGATGAAGTGAAGCTGATGGGTGAAGTACCAGGAGAACTCCTCAACAATTAACGGCCCAGCATCGGGAAAAGCAATATTTTGTCTACTTTCTAACTAATTTCAGAAGTCGGTCACCTCCTACCTACCGAAATTAAAGTTATTTTTCAATTTACAGTGTTTTTTTGGAAGTTGGTTTAATTTTTTTGGTAAAAAGTTTTTATATTCCGAAACTATTAGGACTATACATGTGAAACTTGGTAGGTAGATGTATTCTGTAAACCGCTTTCCGATTTAAAGAAAAAACATTAAAAATTATTAAAAAAATAAAAAATAAAAATATTTTCAGTTTCAGTTCCATGTACCCCACATGGAACTGAAACTGAAAATATTTTTTTTTCATGAATCTTATGCGTATGTGGTATTAATAGACAGGACCTTAAAAATGACATACGGGTTTCTAAAACCACTTTTTCATAAAGTTAATCGTTTAAAAGATATACACTTCCAAAGTGGTAAAATGTGTCCCCCCCTCTTACTTCTATAATAAAGGAGTGAAAAATTATACAAAAAATATATGCTATGATCCTTAATGTAAACTTTCAACCAAAATTGGTTTGAACGAGATCGGGTTGGCAGTTTTTGAGATACAGCATATTTTCTAAAACCGCAAATAAAACTTTGTAATTCATACAAGCACTATGAAAAACAAAGTTATTTGGTGTAGTTACTACGGAACGCTTCATGGGCGAGTCTGACTCGCACTTGGCCAATTTTTTAGTTTTTGTACGAACATTTTGGCATATTGAACAAAAGGTAACTGTTGTATATCGTTGAGGAATTCCCTCGACTGTCTATGGTCTCCATCATCAGACCTGTAATGGCACTTATAACCCATATGGGTGCAAAGTTCTCATCAATATAAATGAATTAAGTCCAAACACAAGGTAGCTACTGTAAACCGTTGAGGAGTTCCCTTAACTGTCCTTCGTCTTCATCATCAGACCTCTAATGACAGTCACAAACTATCTAGGTGTAAAGTTCTGGTCAATTCAAATTAATCAAGCCCAAACAAAATGTTGTAAATAGTTGAGGTACTGATACTGAATAGTTGAGGTACAGATACTGCTGTAAATAGTTGAGGAGTTCCCTCGACTGTCAGGAGTCAATCTGATGAAAGGCTCCATCATCAGATCAACTCTAGACCTTCCTTAATTTGTAGTACTTTAAGATACTTAATGAAAAAAAAAAACATTTATACGGTCGAATTGCGAAACCTCCTTATTTGAAGTCGGTTAAAAAAAATTGTTGTTTCATGCTAGGTTCAGTAACCAATATCCATCCAATTCTAAAAATAAGTATGGTTCTCGTTCTTACTTTTGTTTCGGTACGAAAAAGCATCAACGTATTTTAGCCACAGTATACAAGATGCCACTCTTTTTATAATATAATATAGGTTTCGACGTATTTATTTTTTGGAGGAAAGCGATACACGTCCCTGCGTTCACGAGCGCGTCTCAGCGCGGAATGACGGTCGGAGCCGTGCGTTTGGTAGAAAAATGTATGAAGAAATTTGAGACCGATTTTATTTTTCTTATAAATCATAAAGTTTTTTATGTATGTTCAAAATAATTAGCTTAACGTATAGATAAATACATAGGCTATAATTTCTTGTTATTTTGAAGTTATGAATATGCTCCAGATTTGGCTTACAGGTACGTATTCAGACCCCATTTTTTTTGTAATTTTCTACGATTATTGCGGCGATAAAAACGTATTTGTGTGAAAAAGATGTATAGGACTGTGTAATTATAATGCATTCAATGTGGAGATGAATAAATTATCTTGAAATTAATACCATAACATTGTCAATATATGTATCAAAATGGTACCAGAAAAACATTGATATTTGCGAGAAAACGTAAATGCGTCCTTAATATTTGAACTAAAAACTTGAAAAAAAAAATTATTTAAAAAATGTAAAAAATCCGACTGCTCAACTGAAATGCAAGAAACAAGCACATTTTTATTTTAAAAAGTGACAAGCGTGCGGACCCACCCCATTAAAAAAAAATCAATTGGGTCTCTCCTGCTTGTCACTTTTTGAAATAACAATGTGCTTGTTTCTTGTATTTCAGTTGAGCAGTCGAGTTTTTTAGATTTTTTAAATAACCATTTTGTTGTGGTTTGCAGGGCTGTATGCCACGAATTCGGCGTCCACGTGGGCCGCGTGTGGCTGGCTATGACGCTGCCGGCGGCGGGTATGTTCGCGAGCAGCGCCGCCATGCTGCCGTCCGCGTGGAGCGGCGCGCTGGCCAGCGGAGCGCTCGCCTGCTGGTGGCGCAGGAGATACCCGCCTGCTATCTTCTTGACGGCTGCTTCTACACTACTTAGTAAGTACTATAGTGTGGCTGGCTATGACGCTGCCGGCGGCGGGTATGTTCGCGAGCAGCGCCGCCATGCTGCCGTCCGCGTGGAGCGGCGCGCTGGCCAGCGGAGCGCTCGCCTGCTGGTGGCGCAGGAGATACCCGCCTGCTATCTTCTTGACGGCTGCTTCTACACTACTTAGTAAGTACTATAGTGTGGCTGGCTATGACGCTGCCGGCGGCGGGTATGTTCGCGAGCAGCGCCGCCATGCTGCCGTCCGCGTGGAGCGGCGCGCTGGCCAGCGGAGCGCTCGCCTGCTGGTGGCGCAGGAGATACCCGCCTGCTATCTTCTTGACGGCTGCTTCTACACTACTTAGTAAGTACTATAGTGTGGCTGGCTATGACGCTGCCGGCGGCGGGTATGTTCGCGAGCAGCGCCGCCATGCTGCCGTCCGCGTGGAGCGGCGCGCTGGCCAGCGGAGCGCTCGCCTGCTGGTGGCGCAGGAGATACCCGCCTGCTATCTTCTTGACGGCTGCTTCTACACTACTTAGTAAGTACTATAGTGTGGCTGGCTATGACGCTGCCGGCGGCGGGTATGTTCGCGAGCAGCGCCGCCATGCTGCCGTCCGCGTGGAGCGGCGCGCTGGCCAGCGGAGCGCTCGCCTGCTGGTGGCGCAGGAGATACCCGCCTGCTATCTTCTTGACGGCTGCTTCTACACTACTTAGTAAGTACTATAGTGTGGCTGGCTATGACGCTGCCGGCGGCGGGTATGTTCGCGAGCAGCGCCGCCATGCTGCCGTCCGCGTGGAGCGGCGCGCTGGCCAGCGGAGCGCTCGCCTGCTGGTGGCGCAGGAGATACCCGCCTGCTATCTTCTTGACGGCTGCTTCTACACTACTTAGTAAGTACTATAGTGTGGCTGGCTATGACGCTGCCGGCGGCGGGTATGTTCGCGAGCAGCGCCGCCATGCTGCCGTCCGCGTGGAGCGGCGCGCTGGCCAGCGGAGCGCTCGCCTGCTGGTGGCGCAGGAGATACCCGCCTGCTATCTTCTTGACGGCTGCTTCTACACTACTTAGTAAGTACTATAGTGTGGCTGGCTATGACGCTGCCGGCGGCGGGTATGTTCGCGAGCAGCGCCGCCATGCTGCCGTCCGCGTGGAGCGGCGCGCTGGCCAGCGGAGCGCTCGCCTGCTGGTGGCGCAGGAGATACCCGCCTGCTATCTTCTTGACGGCTGCTTCTACACTACTTAGTAAGTACTATAGTGTGGCTGGCTATGACGCTGCCGGCGGCGGGTATGTTCGCGAGCAGCGCCGCCATGCTGCCGTCCGCGTGGAGCGGCGCGCTGGCCAGCGGAGCGCTCGCCTGCTGGTGGCGCAGGAGATACCCGCCTGCTATCTTCTTGACGGCTGCTTCTACACTACTTAGTAAGTACTATAGTGTGGCTGGCTATGACGCTGCCGGCGGCGGGTATGTTCGCGAGCAGCGCCGCCATGCTGCCGTCCGCGTGGAGCGGCGCGCTGGCCAGCGGAGCGCTCGCCTGCTGGTGGCGCAGGAGATACCCGCCTGCTATCTTCTTGACGGCTGCTTCTACACTACTTAGTAAGTACTATAGTGTGGCTGGCTATGACGCTGCCGGCGGCGGGTATGTTCGCGAGCAGCGCCGCCATGCTGCCGTCCGCGTGGAGCGGCGCGCTGGCCAGCGGAGCGCTCGCCTGCTGGTGGCGCAGGAGATACCCGCCTGCTATCTTCTTGACGGCTGCTTCTACACTACTTAGTAAGTACTATAGTGTGGCTGGCTATGACGCTGCCGGCGGCGGGTATGTTCGCGAGCAGCGCCGCCATGCTGCCGTCCGCGTGGAGCGGCGCGCTGGCCAGCGGAGCGCTCGCCTGCTGGTGGCGCAGGAGATACCCGCCTGCTATCTTCTTGACGGCTGCTTCTACACTACTTAGTAAGTACTATAGTGTGGCTGGCTATGACGCTGCCGGCGGCGGGTATGTTCGCGAGCAGCGCCGCCATGCTGCCGTCCGCGTGGAGCGGCGCGCTGGCCAGCGGAGCGCTCGCCTGCTGGTGGCGCAGGAGATACCCGCCTGCTATCTTCTTGACGGCTGCTTCTACACTACTTAGTAAGTACTATAGTGTGGCTGGCTATGACGCTGCCGGCGGCGGGTATGTTCGCGAGCAGCGCCGCCATGCTGCCGTCCGCGTGGAGCGGCGCGCTGGCCAGCGGAGCGCTCGCCTGCTGGTGGCGCAGGAGATACCCGCCTGCTATCTTCTTGACGGCTGCTTCTACACTACTTAGTAAGTACTATAGTGTGGCTGGCTATGACGCTGCCGGCGGCGGGTATGTTCGCGAGCAGCGCCGCCATGCTGCCGTCCGCGTGGAGCGGCGCGCTGGCCAGCGGAGCGCTCGGCTGCTGGTGGCGCAGGAGATACCCGCCTGCTATCTTCTTGACGGCTGCTTCTACACTACTTAGTAAGTACTATAGTGTGGCTGGCTATGACGCTGCCGGCGGCGGGTATGTTCGCGAGCAGCGCCGCCATGCTGCCGTCCGCGTGGAGCGGCGCGCTGGCCAGCGGAGCGCTCGCCTGCTGGTGGCGCAGGAGATACCCGCCTGCTATCTTCTTGACGGCTGCTTCTACACTACTTAGTAAGTACTATAGTGTGGCTGGCTATGACGCTGCCGGCGGCGGGTATGTTCGCGAGCAGCGCCGCCATGCTGCCGTCCGCGTGGAGCGGCGCGCTGGCCAGCGGAGCGCTCGCCTGCTGGTGGCGCAGGAGATACCCGCCTGCTATCTTCTTGACGGCTGCTTCTACACTACTTAGTAAGTACTATAGTGTGGCTGGCTATGACGCTGCCGGCGGCGGGTATGTTCGCGAGCAGCGCCGCCATGCTGCCGTCCGCGTGGAGCGGCGCGCTGGCCAGCGGAGCGCTCGCCTGCTGGTGGCGCAGGAGATACCCGCCTGCTATCTTCTTGACGGCTGCTTCTACACTACTTAGTAAGTACTATAGTGTGGCTGGCTATGACGCTGCCGGCGGCGGGTATGTTCGCGAGCAGCGCCGCCATGCTGCCGTCCGCGTGGAGCGGCGCGCTGGCCAGCGGAGCGCTCGCCTGCTGGTGGCGCAGGAGATACCCGCCTGCTATCTTCTTGACGGCTGCTTCTACACTACTTAGTAAGTACTATAGTGTGGCTGGCTATGACGCTGCCGGCGGCGGGTATGTTCGCGAGCAGCGCCGCCATGCTGCCGTCCGCGTGGAGCGGCGCGCTGGCCAGCGGAGCGCTCGCCTGCTGGTGGCGCAGGAGATACCCGCCTGCTATCTTCTTGACGGCTGCTTCTACACTACTTAGTAAGTACTATAGTGTGGCTGGCTATGACGCTGCCGGCGGCGGGTATGTTCGCGAGCAGCGCCGCCATGCTGCCGTCCGCGTGGAGCGGCGCGCTGGCCAGCGGAGCGCTCGCCTGCTGGTGGCGCAGGAGATACCCGCCTGCTATCTTCTTGACGGCTGCTTCTACACTACTTAGTAAGTACTATAGTGTGGCTGGCTATGACGCTGCCGGCGGCGGGTATGTTCGCGAGCAGCGCCGCCATGCTGCCGTCCGCGTGGAGCGGCGCGCTGGCCAGCGGAGCGCTCGCCTGCTGGTGGCGCAGGAGATACCCGCCTGCTATCTTCTTGACGGCTGCTTCTACACTACTTAGTAAGTACTATAGTGTGGCTGGCTATGACGCTGCCGGCGGCGGGTATGTTCGCGAGCAGCGCCGCCATGCTGCCGTCCGCGTGGAGCGGCGCGCTGGCCAGCGGAGCGCTCGCCTGCTGGTGGCGCAGGAGATACCCGCCTGCTATCTTCTTGACGGCTGCTTCTACACTACTTAGTAAGTACTATAAAAAAACTATTTTTTTTTTCAGGCGCACAAAAAGGCGGGATTGTTTTACCCACATTTTTGTCCACTAATAGACATGAATAAGAAAACAAGAGAGTTCTCCCACCTCCACCATTTTTTCTTTATGTTTAGGAATTTTGTCGGTCCAATTCTGAAAAAAAAAAGGAATACACATAACATAGCCCATATTCAAATTCTTGATTGAAATTAACTTAACCTTATGCTTAAAAATTACATCACAAACAATTAATCAACCCAAAAAAATTAACAAACACATATACAACGTGTAACCGAGCGGTCATATTCATACCAAGGGCACCCTAGGGCTTCTTTGGGTGATATCAAACGATATTGGAAGGGTTTCAACTCAAAATAAAATACTCTAAAAATTGATACCAAATTTTCGGTTTCGTATGTTTCTTAAATTGAAATCATAACAAACGTGTCACCGCACTACGTAGGTCAATAACTTTCCACGTCACTTGCAAATATCACGATAAATCTCTTCCGTAATTCTGTTCGCCTAGTAGCCTACTGTAGAGGCGGTGTTCTTTTGTCGGCGCGAACTGACGAAATGAAAGACGCCGCCGCCGCGCCGCTTAAGCGACGACGCGCGCGTGCAATAAGCTATACCTACCTACTTTGTTTACCGTGGTGTAAAAATTACTGCGTAATTATTGATTTACAGTTTACTCGTTAATATCAAGCCAGAAATTGCACGTAAACACTGAGATAACAAAACTTACGTAAAAAATCGAAACAAAGTTTAGGTAGGTTAACTAGTTTCATCCTTTATTAGTAAACAGTAAAATCTTAAAGCTTTGCTTAATTTAGTAAACTGACTTACATTTTTAAAGATGGGGTTCGATGTGGTGACCTTGGTATTGTATGCACAAGGCCGCTCGCTTGTTAATACCTGATACCTGAACATGCGCAGCGTTGCGTTATTGTCCTGAAAGCGGCCTCAATCCGCACTTTCATTAGGTCCATCGTATCACACTGCACTGCATACACTACGCTAAATTACCATTTTCGGCTCCGACACACACCCCTAAGACGACCCACTGACCCGACATTTTGCAAACACAACAAAAAAGAATCAATTAGGTGTAGCCGTACTGAACTGATACGCGTATTACAGGGATAAACACGAGAGCAATAGCTAAACGCGGAATGTCGACTGACTAGCAAACCAATAATGCTAAATAAATAAAGCTCTGCTATCCTGGTACCTAAATATTATTTCGTTGTAATTTACCAGGAATAATTGAAACTACATGGACAGCAATTGTTTCACGTACCCGAAGACCCATTAGGTTTACACACATTATGATGTACATTGTGTGTGTAATAACGTAATCAGGGTTCTGTGAGCAACGGATTTTCAATTCGACATTAACAATTCCTGTTACTCATGCGGTCCTAGTACTTTTTATTAATTTCTTTTCACAGTTAGATGCAGTTTTGCGACATTTTTTAGGGTTCCGTAGCCGAATGGCAAAAACCGGAACCCTTATAGTTTCGACATGTCTGTCCTAATATTTAAAATAAAGGGGGCTCCCCATACATGGAACTGAAACTGAAAATATTTTTTTTCATGAAACCTATATACGTGTGTGGTATCTATAGACAGGTCTTTAAAAATTACATTATGGTTTCTAAAATGACTTTTTCATAAAGTTAATCATTTAAAAGATATACGCTTCCAAAGTGGTAAAATGTGTCATCCCCCCCCCCCTAACTTCTATAATAACGAAGTGAAAAATCTAAAAAAACCATATGTTTTAGATCTTAATGTAAACTTTCAACCAAAATTGGTTTGAACGAGATCGAGTCAGCAGTTTTTGAGTTTTTGACAAAGTTATATTTGCGGTTTTCGAAAATATACTATTTTCGAAAACCGCAAATATAACTTTGTAATTCATACAAATACTATGAAAACCAAAATTATTTGGCGTAGTTGTAAAAATTGTAAATAAGCTAGTTTTAAGAAATTTGTAAGGTTTTTTGTTTTTTTTTTTTTCAAATAAATATATTAAGTATGTTATATTTATTATAGTTACTACGGAACCCTTCATGGGCGAGTCCGACTCGCACTTGGCCAATTTTTATTGACTTAATTTTGAATTAAATAAAGACTAAACTAATGCTCAAACCAATAAAACCCATGTACTACTCACCGACAAAACGTGAACTTCCGATAATTCTTTCGGTTAGTCCTACAGACAAAAAGCATGCGTGCTTGCTATTATTTTGTAATAAAAAAAAACTATTAACTTGTTGTTAATAATTTTCGTCATAATTATTAAAAAAAAAAAACTTTATTTTAAAAATTACGAACGGAACCCACTGTAATTTTATTTGTACTAGGAGGGGAATAAATTCCGAAGAGTTGTATTGAAATGATGTTTTGGGTTCAGTTGAACATTAATTGTTACTAAATCCTTTTTAACCGACTTCAAAAAAAAAGGAGGTTTACAATTCGCCTTGAACTTTTTTTTTTTTTGGACCGATTTGAAAAATTCTTTTTGCGTTTGAATGGGTATAGTTTCTAGTTGGTCCCATTGTTACGAAATCAGGATCTGATGATGGGATCCTGGAGAAATCGAGGGAACTCTTCAAATATTATAGGCACACCTATAGCGTTTAGGGTATTTCTTATAGTACCTTGAGCAGTTGCTTCCGAAAAGTACCATTTGGGGAAGTGGAACTGATGATGAAGACCACAGATGGCCACTGAAACTCCTCAATAATAAGTATTTCGTGGACTGCGATTCGATTACTTGAGTACGGATGTTAAACACTTTATGCTCATCACAATACATATGGTGATGTAGAGTTGATGGTCAAGTACCAGGAGAACTCCTCAAAAATTAACGGCTATGCATCGGGAAAAGCAATATTTTGTAAAATGTGGTAAGTTGTTGACATTATGACTTTTGTAACTAGATAAATTACAAACCGACCCACTAAAAAGCGTTAAAAAAAAATTTAGCAAAAAATAGAACCGATTTCCATATCAAAACACTACAAAGGCAAAAATAACTTTAATTTCGGAAGGCAGTGTCTTTAGTTTTGTATATATTTTCGTTTTTGACACCGCCTTCCGAAATTAAAGTTATTTTTGCCTTTGTAGTGTTTTGATATGGAAGTCGGTTCTATTTTTTGCTAAACATTTTTTTCTATTCTAAGTTCTAATGGCAAATAATAATGTTTATTTAAGCAATTTGTGGTAGGATGCACGTAAGGATTCCATTTTTATTATCGATTCAATGGTACGAGCTGACGATTTTTCGAAACAATAAGCAACTCGATTCAATAGTAAGGTGAATCGAATCTCCTGGATCGTATGTGTAAAAAATATTATGATAAGGGCATATAAATAAGTTCATATTTGCCCAAAGTATTGTGCTGACAATCATAAACAGCGAATAGGTAGGTTTATCTATTTCAAACAAGATTAATTACATAATATGCCGACACTTTTTAACTTGTCCGCATTGTTTATGTTAGCACTAAGCAAAGATTGAAACATTTTACGGTTTGATAGAAGTTCTTATTTCGAATGACATAGCTGTATTTTATAAATTAATCGCTCGGCGTCGGTCGTATTCTGTATTAGTTTAGTTAGTATTGTTATGTTAACCGACTACATCTGTAGCTGTACCATCTGTATGAAAGTCATTAAATTACACCGGAAAGGTTATCAATTATTATTTATTAAAAGTTTAGACGTACCTGCCTACCTGACTGGCAACTATAAATATGTCATAAAATAAAGGTGTGTTAAATGTTATTTAAAATTTTGATTACGATTTTTAATGAATTTTTAGAATATCGATTCAAGAGCACGGGATTTGATCTGTGAATTGAATAAATAGGGGGGGGGGGGGGGGTGGAAGATTACTTTGTAAATAATAATAATTATCTACAAAGTAATCTTCTACAAAAGGACAACTACGTAAAAAACCAACAAGTGTGTAAATGATACACGTGACAATGCATGCAGGTTTATTTAAATAAACCTAGACCATTCGATACCTAGACTAATTAATTGTATTGTAGCTAGTTCCCAAAAATAATCAAAGCTTAGGAAAAGTCAGTAATAATATTTTGTAAACAAAAAATAAAACATGCGGAACCTTTTATTCAGAAATACCAGGAGTAAGAGGTTTATTTTTAACCGACTTCAAAAAAGGAGGTTCTCAATTCGTCTTGACCTTTTTTTTTATGTATGTTACCTCTTAACTCGGAGACGGCTGGACCGATTTAAAAAATTCTTCTTGTGTTTGAATGGGTATACTTTCTAGTTGGTCCCATTGTTACGAAATCAGGATCTGATGATGGGATCCTGGAGAAATCGAGGGAACTCTTCAAATATTATAGGCACACCTATAGCGTTTTGGGTATTTCTTATAGTACCTTGAGCAGTTGCTTCCGAAAAGTACCATTTGGGGAAGTTGAACTGATGATGAAGACCACAGATGGCCACTGAAACTCCTCAATAATAAAAATATTTATTATTGATAATTATTGATATTGATAATGATCGTCTCACCTACGTTATGTTTATAAGTAACCTGAGTCTTTTAGAGGAAAGAGACTATTTACAGAAATGGGTAAATGACTTTGGTTAATTTAAATTAATTATTTCTGTGGTTGAATAAAGGTCTTGATCAGATGATTAAACATAATAAAAGTTATTTTCAAATACCTTATAGCTAAGGAAGACAATTCAGTTCTTCCTGAATTAAAGATTCTAACATATATATTTGACAATAAGGAATAAAGGAATTAGGAAATCTAGGCTTCGCGTTAGTAGGCTCCACACCAAACGCCTCAACTAAAATGAGTGCCAACCACTATGTGCACCCCCTTCAGATGGGATATTGGATTCAAAACGATTTTAAGTCCTATACAGTAAATAGGTACAACTATTCAGTCCAACATTAATCAATAATAAATTGAACACTTTAATTAGTATGTTACTTTTCATTCTTAGTAAAAGGTTAAACCTTAGTATATGATAGGACTAAGCCTATAATTATAATGGTACTGAGACTCTTTTATAAATTATTGAAATGTACTCAAGCCATTAATTATATCACAATTATTTCACAACCTCTTTATCCAAGAATTTCACAAGTGGTCAACAGGTAATGTCACACCAGTCTAGTATCAGACAGAGCAAGAATTTACACGAAGGGGTCCCATAAGTGCTCCTACTCCTCATAGGGTATCAACGGAAACACCCATGATATTCCATCAGTGCCGCGTGCCTACATACATTGAAAGAATATGAATCATTCCCATAATATTCCTCCCATGGAATTCCAAGAATTAGATTGTTAAATTCATCTATCGTAATTAAATTGTTACAATTATAAATTAATCATGTTGGAGTGAAATAGTATCACAGGAATATTTTCCTATAATTTGTTTAAGTTAGAAGGAATGGGAATGAAATGATTAGTTGGAAAGTGAAAGGAATAAGGAAGAGGTAGGACCTAGCTAATTAACTTGCAATACTAATGTAGCCCCAATTAACTATGTAAGATTGATGTGGTGAGTTGAATCAATAACACAATGCTTTGTTGGCCTACAAAACATTGCTTATCAATTACAGTTAGTGAGCATAAAGATCTTTGCTGCATGTGAAGTGTTCCTGCTTGCAGTAGGATATAATCACCAATGAGTATCTTCTTAGGAGGCTACACTTAGCAGGGGTTTTCCAGGTCCCTTAAATTCATAACAACTCCTCGAATAGACACTCACTTATGAAAATACTACAGGTTGTGTAAAGTCAACTGGTGCAAAATTAGCATATTCATGTTCTTGAAGTAACTCTACTCTCACGACGAAGTTACGCGGAACTAACTACACTTATTATCTAAACAACTCTACTATTCAGCTTAAGAAATGAACCAACACAACCTGGTTAATGATGCATTACTTTCAATAACAAGTTATAACCAGTTTCTGTCTGTTTTCAAATCATAAGTGAACTGATTTTACACATTTTATTCGCATTTCTTATTATTATATCGCATTCTCTACTATAGATTAACTACGCATATCTGCTTAAGTTTCTAATACTAGGTATATGAAGAAATAACTTCACCCGAAGAACTGAAATTTCACACAACATTATAAATAACAAAGGAAAATTTATAATAAGTATGGAGGAGTATCTGCTTATACTGCTAATAAAACCTGGAAGAAATAATTCATCCTAAATTATTTTAAAATTCACATAGCACTATAAAACATCAAGGAAAACCGAAAACCACAATAACAAAACATCATTCTTTGACATAAAGCAACTGTCAAAATGCTTCCATCGACACTCCATAAACAATTATAAACCAATAAGTGATTAAAGTTTACTCTAGTTATACAATAAGTGACTTTATAATTATCTCCTAATAATTGTATAAAACATTAGTAATTCCAAAGTAGTCACCGATTATATTAACCAGGAAGGCCATGTTGGTTTCAAATACTTCTCTCTAATAATATGTCTATTGATAAAAGAATTTACTTAGGTTTAAATAAAATTCAAAATATAAAATAGTTGTTCAAGAAATTAAACCAAAATGGCGAATATAAGAAAATCATGTCACTAACTTTTGAAGTCTTCTTTTGGACTGTGAGTTATCATGTGATTAAACTCCTGTAAATATCCCTAATTTCTATTCTATCAATCTCACCTACTTTACAAAGGGTACCTTTATTAAATATTGTAGACCTATTCTTCTTTATAAATTATATATTATCTAATTATAGGTATAATGCAACCATATAAAATAGCTAACCGGTGTACATGATAACCCACAGTGATGCAGTACTCTTTCTTGAACTCCTTTGTTGCTGTAAGAAGCAAAATTAACCTTCCCCATGCCGTATAAAAGTGTTATAAAGGAATAAATATTAAGATATTTTACTGAATCGCGAGGGAGGTGAAGTGGTTCTCATATGTCCATCACAAGTGGTACACGCTTCTAACTACTATTTATTAAATTAAATCTACTCGTAGAAGCTGAAAGAAAATTCCATATTAACTTATAACTACATGTACCTCCGGTACGCGATTATGAGTAACCACAGTATTGATTGTCTTTTGTCGCACTTCCCTTTTACCATTACCTTAAGGAATACTAATCCCTAAAATTTTGGATATTTTTAATACACCTAAAGGTAATGATTTCATTTGTTAATAAATCTCGAACAAGATTTTACAATAATATTTTTAGAAGCTAAGTATCTACATACGCGTCCGTGCTCATTTCCAAGGAACAATTAAATATAGTTAAAGAATAATATTATACTACTTAGTACATTCACACATAGAAAGCTTAACACCAGGTTATAGCCTCCTACTTGCAAAGGAGAAAACTTCATTCGAAAAGCTTTCGCCCTTGTTAGTACCTTTTCTTTTACTCATCAAAGAGTTCCAATGAATTCAAGTATTTAGTATGTAGCACAGCCTAACCACCCTAATTCCCCATATTAAAACTAGCTGAAAGGGTGGTATTATTCAGGATAAATATTTGAAACCAATACACAGAAGGTGTATTTACTAAATTATTGAGACTTATAAGTCTAGTATTGGTTAAAGTACTCCCTAGCCTTACAGTCTAAAATTCGAGAGATATCTACAATTTATCTCAATACTATGACTCCAACCAATACCTCTGCAAATTCGTGAAATTAAGTTATGTTATGGTGAATGTTCAATATATATATAAACCTATTACTTTCTTATTATTTTCTTTCTTAATTATGTTATGGTATTAATATGACATGTTGAATTTCTATAGACCAGAAACTCACCCCCAGCAGCTGTGAATCACACCAGATCCCATCTAGAAAGCCTCGAATTTAATCGACTAGTCAGGAACAATGGACTCACCTACCCCTTACCATAACCCAATTATATTTTATAAATATTTTGTTTCTTATTTGTAGGTATGTGTTATGTAATATAATTCTTCTATGCATTCATTCTACGTGTCGTGTATATTTGAGGCAGTGAAGTGTAGATATTAACTTATAAATAATTGTGTACTTATTTATTTAATGCTGAACCTAACAATCCTCATGATTTATCGTATCCAGTCTGGAGTGATAAATCATTTAATATTGAGAAGCGTCCCTATGATTTTATCGATCGGGTCGATAAAATAAACTATCACTGATGTTATCGTGTTTACTTGAATAAAAACCACACACACACACAAATAAAACCACATACTACACATTAAAAGACACACACTTTTAAGAACAGTAATATAACATCCTAAAATAATTTAGAGATAATTTGCTTACCAAACTTGTTTGATTATTGAATGCAAAAGAATAATTTAATAAACAAATTATCTTACTACTCATAAATCAAACGGAATAGTATTCACATAAAAACATTAGTATAGAACCCTCTATGGTGTATTAATTTATCAGTCAATATTAGGAATAATTCTATTGTAATAAAATATTTTATTTGGTTTCTTAACTTAATATGTTAAATTAAATAGCATAGGTATATCTGCAATGAAACAAATCTAATTTGTATTGATATGATTCATTTAACATTTTCAGTTACTCTATTCTACCAATGTTTATTTAAATAGGATTATAACTTAGTAGAACAAAATTAATCTCCAACATAACTTCCAGAATAATTATTTTGCAAATATAAATGACGAGCTATAGAGTTTATTTCACGTAATTAATAACACTTCGAATTAAATACACAATTCTAATCACCATAATAAGATTCTCAAAGATAAAGAATATTGACTTACAAGTTCTGATGACTCCAACCACAATCACTGATACTTAGATCGACTCTCGCTGTCCACTCTCGACGAATTTCTTCTTTTTCTATCCCCGAATCCCGCGAACATTGGTTTATATACTCTAATTTCCCTACCCATGCCTCTTACGAATTGTGAATGCATGAGTCGTTCAATGCGCAGAAGTCGATTTTTAGGTGTCAGTGGTTGCAGCTGGGCGCGGAGAACGACGCAGCGCCGCGGCGCCGCCCTACCGGCGTCGCTCACAGCATGCGACCGGCGCATTAGCAACAAAGTACCCTTTGTTTTTGATACGAGTTTTTTTTTGTTTTCATATTCGCGTTGAATCAAATTGAGCTACTTAAGATTATGTACAATTGCGATTCGATTACTTGAGTACTGATGTTAAACACTTTATGCTCGTCACAATACATATGGTGATGTAGAGCTGATGGTCAAGTACCAGGAGAACTCCTCAAAAATTAACGGCTATGCATCGGGAAAAGCAATATTTTGTAAAAGGTGATAAGTTGTTGACATTATGGCTTTTGTAACTAGATAAATTACAAACCGACCCACTAAAAAGCGGGAAAAAAAATTTTTAGCAAAAAATAGAACCGAACGAAAAACGAAAATATATACAAAACTAAAGACACCGCCTTCCGAAATTAAAATTATTTTTGCCTTTGTAGTGTTTTGATATGGAAGTCGGTTCTATTTTTTGCAAATTTTTTTTTTAATTTACAAATACTTCACTGACACCGATCAGCTGACTTAGTGCTGGTAATGTGCTTATTTCAATTTGAAAAGTTCGGTTTCTGGTATCAATGTATTAAAAATTCTCATTACTTCCGAACATGTAGAGATAGGATTAAAAAACCCTTCCAATATCGTTTGATATCACCCAAAGAAGCCGTGCCCTTGGTATGAATATGACCGCTCGGTTACACGTTGTATACAATAAAAGAACAACATATTTTTACCTACCTTCCGTAATTTTGTAGCAGCAGCAACGCGACAGCCTCTTACACTAAATGCACCTCGCAGCATAGTGACGAAATAGAGGGATCGCGATGTTAGGGCGAATGAATGCTACAGAAGATTTGTGTTTGTTGAGGCTTTTACTTATTAGTTATTGAGAATTGTTTACTAGCCATATTAAACCATCAGCCCACATTTAGTTCCTTTCCTCCATGATTGAAATTTTCTATTCCTCTGGCTTCCCTCCCAAAAAGAGATTGTAAATGACAATATTATAAATTTTATACAAAAGCATGTTTCGTCGTTATATTATTATTACTGTTGAATGATTTGACAGTGCACAAAATTTACTAGTGCGCCATCTTGGGTCGTCCGCCATATTGAATTTAAAATGACGTAACTTAGCTAACCATGCACTGTCATCCAGACTCGAATGTGTATGCAAAAACTCATCTCAATCGGTTGAAATTACCTGCTCCAAAATTAATTTACAAGATTTGACCTGAAAATACATTGTATTTTCAGGTCAAATCTTGCAAATGAATTATACAATACAAATACAAATAAGTTTATTGACCATAAGTTTAGGTTACAGTACACCGGTAATACAGATTTACATAGTAAATAAATAGTATAGGGCACACTCACTTACGTTCAACTACACTAAGTTAGAACTTATCTATAACAATGCTACGTGGGTGGGGAGTAGAAGAACAGTTAAATTATAATAATGCTATCACAAGTAAAGCAATAGTTTACATACTTGATAAAATCATAAATGCCCAATGACGGTATACAGAGAAAAGTTCTTTACCTCCCGTTCTAGTCAAGGACTGTGTTACGGCAAGGTAAGATTCTCGCTCATGGAATAATAGTCATAATGTAAACACTTTAAGACACTTTTTACCAAATACATTTGTTTTGCTGTGAATCATAGATGACTATAACGAGTTACAAGCTTAGCGTAAACAAGTAGTATATGCAAGAAATCAGACAATGCAACAACTAACGTTATTTCAATTTAACAAAGTGTTTTCACTTAACAATATTTGTTTGGAATTTGTAATAAGACAAATTGTTAATAATTAAACGAACTTACCTGTACGTGAAGTTCTATCATAATTATACAAAGTGCATCGTCCGAAGAGATTACTAACCTGAAAACGTTGAAATATATGTAGTAACACGCTAGTGACACCACTCTTACACTGTATGTTTAGAGTCCTGCGCTCTTTTTTTTTTTTTTCATTCGTTGGCAACCCCAGCGTCTCAGTCTTTCATTAAGTTTAGAGTTTGAAGCCACCATGTTCAGCTTTGACATTTCTGCAGCAAACTGGGAGACACTTTGGGTTGGGTGGGTGTTACTAATCTCTTCGGACGATGCACTTTGTATAATTATGATAGAACTTCACGTACAGGTAAGTTCGTTTAAACATTAATTATACTCGTGCATCGTCCTCGAGATTAGTAACCTGAAAACGTTGAAATATATGTAGAACTTGAGAGATAGCTGAGGAAATGTCAACTACCAAAAAATACCTGTGTATTAATCAATTGGTTTATTTCTAAAACTACTTAATTAGTATCACATTTTTTTTTTGTTTTAGTTATAATTCAATTTTGTTCTCCTTAAAAACTAGTTTTATATCTAAGGGTAATTAACTAATTATAAATCAGTTAGCACTGTCGTGGCAGTTACGTTTCGTTAGAATTAATCATTGCTCTGTTATAGAATTTTCCAAAAACGTTAGAGCTTCCCCTGCTCTAGTTTGCCCTGTCGCGGATAAGATCGATGAGAAGTCGCATTGGTTAGGTTTAGACGGTTTAGACGTAGCAGCGTGCCTTGTGTCGTGTGCACTAGGTGTCAATCCCGCTATCTTTAAGGACGGCTATAATCCACCGACGGACGTAAGGATTGTATTTTTACCGTTTATGCGGTTTCTTAAAACCATTGAAAGGCTTTATGTGTTTCCCACAAAAAGACCTGACTTGGTTTTGTACTAATATTAAAAAGAAAGGTTTTGGACACATTTCCATTTTCGTCTCAAAGAATGGTTGGCTCAGGGTTGGTTGTTTTGAGCCCGCCCTGGAAGTTTTAAAATCGTCACTGGTCGGGTATGTTTATTATTTATTTATTTAAAAACAATTTATTTATTTTATAATAATTTTTGTATACGTTATGCCGACGTTATCATCATTTTAAGTTAATTTTTAACGGCAAATTTTCCTTTGGAATTTCTAGTACAAGCGAAGTATACCACGTGGTATTATATTTAGGCTGTGGTTGAGCCGATAAGCTCCCTGAAAAAAACCTTTTAATGAGAACCTACATGAATTCAAGGTGCCGTACTGGTTTCTCTGATTGAGTAAACCTGTGAGAAAATATAAAATGTTTGGGATTGACGCTTCAAATAACTCAAAATTATATTGTTCTGAGCACAAAATTTAATTTTTCAAGTGCTAGGTACGTCATATTGCTGGTAAGGATTTTCCGACAACGAGCCTATCATGGTGTCCGCTGTGGATGATCGATACCCTGCGTCGCCGCAGCGCACAATGATCCGGCAACCAGTTTGAGGTTGTCTTGTAAAATAATAATGTTGTTAGGTTAAAGTTGGATTATGAGCAACCACGGTTGTATGGGCTATTTAGGAATCACCATGATTGCCTTGCCTTCTTAGTAATAATTTTTCTCAAGGTTTTTAACATTATTATGAAAGGACCAAGGGGCCTAAAAATTAATTGTTGTCTATTTGATTATGAATGCATTAACTGCCAAAGTGTTTGGATTGTATTTACTCTACTTGTGAAGAGGTCCGCCGGCCGAATTTTTAAACTATTCTTTGGAAAGCAGTGTGTGCCAGTATCCAATCTATATCTGGGTGTACTCGACGAGAGTCTGCATCCGCAATTTTGTTATCTGTAATATATGAAATATAAAAAAAAATAGATGTAGGTATTGGATGCTCCCCTTGCGGTTTATGTAAGCAATGGCTATGGAGTTATCTATGTGAAGAAGAATTCACAGTTTCTGAGGTTTTAGGCAAATACTTTAAGGCCAAAATAAACTACCAGCAGCTCGAGCTGATTTATATGGATTTTTCTCTCATCTCGCAACCATCTTCCGCTGGCTCGTTCACCCCCACATGTGGCTACTCCCCCCATAGTTGAGGCGTCAGTCTATATTTCTTAGCAGTATGCGTCTCATCATTTAAAAGAATCTTGCATAGAGTTAGGTCTATTCATGTATTTACTCTTTCTTAAGTGTAAAGTATCTCATATTCATCCATGCAAGTAGTCCAAAGAATTTCGCAAATTTTACACCTTATGCAATACATCTTATTAGTTCAGACTTTATGTTTGACAGTTTTTCGTTAGGTAATCTAATTAGGTTTCTTTTCTTTTTCTTTTTCTTAATTGTAGTTTATATCCATTAAACCTATGACAATATAGTTTGATCTTCATTGATTAGAGATCGTGGAGCATAAAAAAGTAAATAATTGCCAGTTTATACACATTAAACCCATGACAACATAGTTTAGTCTTCAGTGTTTAGAAGCCATTGAGCATAAAAAAGAAAAACATTGCTAGTTTATACACGTTAACTTATGACAACATAGTTTGGTCTTCAGTGATTACCGACCTTTGTATTTTACCGTATTTATCGGCGATGGTTGCAGTTCGACGGACGTCACGATGCTTTCGCGGCGACTTCATGCGACTGTCTCACGCTGAGGGACCCGGCACCGGCGGGGGAAATGTTTCGCAACCTCGTTGTACTCCTGCGCACTGGGACCCTTTTTCTCCACCTTAAATTGTTCTTAACTTGTTATTAAGTTGAGGAGAAAGTTTTGTGTTCTGTTTTTGCTAGGTTTTCACTATTTGTAAATTTTTGTATCATTCAGATTAGTCTAAGAGCCCGTGAACCCCAGACCTTCGTTATTTTATAAAAGCTGAAAGTTTGTCAGCGCATGCTCCCAACACAGGTAAGAACGATGGACCATTATGAAGTTTGGGTTATAGTGGCTTTGGCAGGTAAACGGTACTAAAGGTGTGTAAAATACCGATCTAAATTCATCAAATAATAAAGTGCGATTTTTTATATTATCTTCAGAATATTATAAAAAATCACGTTATTCATTGCCAGACACTTAACATCGTGGCAACCCCTTGCCAGACACCCTTAATGTTCATGAAATTATAGTTTTACTTACGTTAAAGTATAAAAGCTGATTTTTATATATAATACTTGGGTAATAAGTAAATGATGTTTCCTCATTAGCCAGACATTTTTGATAGTTCCAACCCCTTGCCAGACAAGCATGTAGGGTAGTTGTAGGAGCGAGCGCGAGGCAGTATGTATGAGTGGGTGCGAGTGAGATGGCGAGTAAGTCTACCGCGATCCCTCACTGCGCAGTTGTTATTTCTACTGCGCATGTATTGTTTAGTACTCAGTACATGTTTACATCAGCTAAAATAATATAATATAGTATGATACGTAGATTATAAGTGTATAATTTGTTTATGTGACATTTTAAATATATATATAACTCAAAGGTGACTGACTGACTGACTGACTGACTGACATAGTGATCTATCAACGCACATCCCAAACCACTGGACGGATCGGGCTGAAATTTGGCATGCAGGTAGATGTTATGACGTAGGCATCCGCTAAGAAAGGATTTTGCGAAATTCCCACGGGATCGGGATTTACACGGGAAAAACTTCCCACGCGGGCGAAGCCGCTGGCACAAGCTAGTTTTAAATAAAAGTGATTTTGTATTAAAAATAAGTCATGGGTGATACATTAATTTGTGTTATTTGCAACAAAAGTAGTGGCAAAATAACATTATTTTCTGACGAGACATTTTATGGATACTACTTTTACTGCACACCACCTTGAAGAAAAAATTGATAAGAAGTTTTCCAAAGATATTAAGTTCTTTACAATACGGAATAAAAAAATAATAGCACCCAATTATATGAAGACGATTGACAAAACAGTATTGGACAACTTGAAATCTGAAAATATGTTACAAAAAGCAGCATTAATCTTAAGAAAAACTATTTTGACAATGGACAAGAAAAAAATACCATCTAAAAATCTTACAGTACAGCGTTTAGTTGCAGGTGAAGGTTCTATACCGCAAGAATTATATGATTTTTATTCTACTCTCATAGGTGGTTCTAGACAGAAACGAAAAAGTAGCTTAAAATGTCTTAACTCGCCATCTCACTCGCACCCACTCATACATACTGCCTCGCGCTCGCTCCTACAGCTACCCTACATGCTTGTCTGGCAAGGGGTTGGAACTATCAAAAATGTCTGGCTAATGAGAAAACATCATTTACTTATTACCCAAGTATTATATATAAAAATCAGCTACTATAACGTAAGTAAAACTATAATTTCATGAACATTCTTTTTCATTTTTTTCATCAACCATTCTTAGCGGATGCCTACGTCATAACATCTACCTGCATGCCAAATTTCAGCCCGATCCGTCCAGTGGTTTGGGATGTGCGTTGATAGATCACTATGTCAGTCAGTCAGTCAGTCAGTCAGTCACCTTTGAGTTATATATATATTTAAAATGTCACATAAACAAATTATACACTTATAATCTACGTATCATACTATATTATATTATTTTAGCTGATGTAAACATGTACTGAGTACTAAACAATACATGCGCAGTAGAAATAACAACTGCGCAGTGAGGGATCGCGGTAGACTTACTCGCCATCTCACTCGCACCCACTCATACATACTGCCTCGCGCTCGCTCCTACAACTACCCTACATGCTTGTCTGGCAAGGGGTTGGAACTATCAAAAATGTCTGGCTAATGAGGAAACATCATTTACTTATTACCCAAGTATTATATATAAAAATCAGCTTTTATACTTTAACGTAAGTAAAACTATAATTTCATGAACATTAAGGGTGTCTGGCAAGGGGTTGCCACGATGTTAAGTGTCTGGCAACGAATAACGTGATTTTTAATAATATTCTGAAGATAATATAAAAAAATCGCACTTTATTATTTGATGAATTTAGATCGGTATTTTACACACCTTTAGTACCGTTTACCTGCCAAAGCCACTATAACCCAAACTTCATAATGGTCCATCGTTCTTACCTGTGTTGGGAGCATGCGCTGACAAACTTTCAGCTTTTATAAAATAACGAAGGTCTGGGGTTCACGGGCTCTTGCTCTAGATGTTTGTTTATGGAGAATATGGTGAAGTTTCGCTTAGTGACTTACTCTGCATGTTGTGTGTCACACAAGATCCAGTACACATCCATGAGTTGTTTGAGGCCCTCTTTATTTTTGTTTTTGTTCTCATGTTCTTGGGTGAGGACTCGCTAGCCCAGAAATTGCCATTGTGAGCTGGCTTTGGCGCTCTTTGATGCCCTTGTCTCGCTTTAATACGGTTTCTGTTACAGCTGCTTTTATTTTCACATTTAGTAGGCTGCTCCAATCAAGATACTGTTAGCTGGGATGAGGTACCATTCTGTAAGCTCTTCGCGGGTTTCCTTGCTATGTCCCAGAGTGTCTATGTGTTGCAGTCTTGTTGCTAAAACTTTGTGTATGTCAATCCCATAGTTAACAACCGCAGAGGGATCAGTTCCCAGAATATCCAGCACTTCTGGATTCCTGTGCTCAAGAGCGGGGTATTTCGGGTCAGCTAGTTCTTCATTATGGTTTACTTCCAAGACTTTTTCCTTAACCAACGTCTGCTGCGGTAAGTTTTCTGAGGTGGAAGGCTGTGTGACCTCTTCAATAGGTTTGACGCACTTATTTGACGGTAAAACCTCTATAAGTTGTATCGTCCGTGGGCTGTCCAATGATACCCCAACTGAAACCAGATTATCCTAGTAAGGAGTTTTTATTACATCAGTTATGGTGTAGTTTCAGCAACTACCCATATGATGTGCCAATGCAGTCCCAAGAAATAAACTGTAGTTATTGTCTGTTAAATTAGTGTGGTATAGTAAACAACCTGGCGATACATCCCCAGGAGCTGCTCTGATGGCTGTTTGTTACCATGATTGTATGTCAGTAGACAAATGAGGCAGGTGTTAGTAACACCATTCTAAGGTTTTACTGATGCACTATGAAAATTGAGCCAATGAAACCATCCCAAAAACTAATCTATATTGGTCTCACAACCGTCTTGAATAAGTTACCCTGAGGCAAACTGACAACCCAAAGTCGCTCTAATAGGTGTTGGGTACTTTAGTAAACTTATTTTGTGTAACCTAGCGATACGGCCCCATAAGCCGCTCTGATAGGTGTGGTTACTTCAGTATATGTAACCTGGCGATACAGCCCCATAAGCTGCTCTGATATGTGTGGTTAATTCAGTATACTTATTTTGTGTTACCTGGCGATACGGCCCCATAAGCCGCTCTGATAGGTGTGGTTACTTCAGTATACTTATTTTGTGTAACCTGGCGATACAGCCCCATAAGCTGCTCTGATATGTGTGGTTACTTCAGTATATTTATTTTGTGTTACCTGGCGATACGGCCCCATAAGCCGCTCTGATAGGTGTTGGTTATTTTAGTATGTAACTTATTTTGTGTAACCTGGCGATACGGCCCCAAAAAACCGCTCTGATAGGTGACAGGTGTTGGTTACTTCAGTGTACTTATTTTGTGTTACCTGGCGATACGGCCCCATAAGCCGCTCTGATAGGTATTGGTTATTTCCGTATACTTATTTTGTGAAACCTGGCGATACGGCCCCAAAAACTGCTCTGATAGGTGACAGGTGTTGGTTACTTCAATATACTTATGTTGTGTTACCTGGCGATACGGCCCCATAAGCCGCTGTGATAGGTGTTGGTTATTTCAGTATACTTATTTTGTGTAACCTGGCGATACGGCCCCAAAAGCCGCTCTGGTAGGTATTAGGTGTTGGTTATTACAGTACACTTATTTTGTTTTACCTGGCGATACGGCCCCAGCCAAGCCGCACTGATCGGTAATAACTTTAGTTAGGGTAAATCTATCGGTATGTAGGCAGTTGCTTGTTTTTCATTTGTTGTCCAGAAATACTAATCATAATGCCTTGTAAAATATATAATTATTAGCATCTATCAACTTAACGTACAAGTTCGTGTGTTTGCAGCAAGGATCTTGTATAAATACCTTTTGCAGCAATTCGTTTTGACAGATCAGATTGCACACAATTTCGTGGAATATGTTTTGCACACAATTTCGTGGAAAATGTTTTGCACGAAGGCAAACATACGAGGTTATTTTGGTAAATTTACTAATAAGGGCTTGTTTTTGTTATAATAATAGCACGTGATCACTTTACTATTATATTATAATAAATATATTATATATGTACCTTGATCTTTATCATCCTCTTCCGAAATAATCCCTGTAGAATTGGCGGTCGGTTGGCGCTGACGGCGTGGCCGCATTTTTGTTTGTTATTGTTTCTTTTCAGTTTTTTGATCTTCCACATTACGTATTCTATTTCGAATTTCCTTTTTTGGCATTTTTGCTTGCGTATTTTAACTATAAAACTAATCACTTTTGTTTTTTCCTAAAATAAAACGTGCGAGTGGTGGCGCACTGTGACGTGAATGAAAGACCGAGACGCTGGGGTTGCCAACGAATGGAAAAAAAAAAGGAGCGCAGGACTCTAAACATACAGTGTAAGAGTGGTGTCACTAGCGTGTTACTACATATATTTCAACGTTTTCAGGTTACTAATCTTGAGGACGATGCACGAGTATAATTAAAAATAAAATAATAGAAAAAAGGTCTTTCTAAAACTAAAATAATAAAATTAAAAGTAAGAGCTAGCTAAAGTTGTAATTTTTTATAACTTGAAAAGTATCCCTTTCTTATATATATTTATATATATATTATTTTGTATTGTATTTACTGTACTTATGTATATGTATATATTTATAATACAAATAATGTTTGTGTACATAATATCTTCAATTTATAATGATTACTTTTAGTGCATATATTTATATATATTACTTACATATATTCGTATGTTTTTATTGTTTATATCAACTTATTTAATACTTATCGGTGTTCAATAAAATATATATTTATAAATAAATAATTACTGATGAATTTTGTATGTCATACAAAGCAAGTTACATAAAAGCTTCTAATAATCCAACCTTCTTTCCCAACAGGCTGGCCGTTCACAGCCCTCCTAGGCATACCGATCGCAATCGACATGATACTTATGAAGAGACAGATTCTGGAGTTCTTAAAATGGTCTCTTGTTTCCCTGGTCATCATATTGGTGCCAACTGTGTTGGTAGACTCCTGGCACTATGGAAGACTGGTTGTCGCTCCGTGGAATATCGTTGCGTATAATATCTTTACTGAACACGGACCTGATTTATATGGAGTGGAGCCTTGGACGTATTACTTCGTGAATGGATTCTTGAATTTTAATATTGTGTGGGTGAGTATTTATTTTTCATTTTGCATTTGTAACCCGGTAGTTACAGGCATGCCTTATGAATTGTAGGTCGTGGGTTCGAACTCAGGCTGGAATATAACTTAGCTTAATAATCATCATCACCACTGCTCTCAAAACGGTGAAGGGAAACAACGTGAGGAAACAGGCATGACCTGGAACCGAAAGCTAAGGCATGACCTGGAACCGAAAGCTAAGGCATGACCTGGAACCGAAAGTATTAAGGCATGACCAGGAACCGAAAGTCTAAGGCATGACCTGGAACCGAAAGTCTAAGGCATGACCTAGAACCGAAAGTCTAAGGCATGACCTGGAACTGAAAGTCTAAGGCATGCGACATCCACGAACCCGCACTGTGCCCATGTGGTGGATTACGGCCCATTCTCTCTCATAGAGAAGAGACCTTCGTCCCAGCAGTGGGTACATTATAGGCTTATTATATTTAAAATGTGTTCCCTCCAAATAGTATTCAGATATCATGGCATTATAATCTTAATTTGTTTCGCATCCAAATTCCGTCGAAACGCCCAGTTGGAACTACATTATTTTCTCTAGCATGATTCCAATCAAAACATGGACGTTAATAAAATCTATAATTAATATTATAAATGTAAAAGTAAAGATGGATGTATTGTTAATTGTTACTCAATTATGCTGAAATGGATGAATAGATCTGAATGAAATTTGGCATAGAGATATAATTGTTTTTTATTTCGGTTGAGCCAACTCTGATTGAGTAACAATTAATAATACATCCCTATTGTTAATTGTTATTGTTTCAGTTGAGCCAGCTCTTGGCCTCGACACGCCTAGAGCTGGCTCAACTGAAATTAAAAACAATTCTATCTCTATGCCAAATTTCATTCAGATCTATTCATTCATTTCAGCATGATTGAGTAACAATTAATAATACGGATGTATTATTAATACATCCGTATAGTAAGTGATAGATGAGGTCTGCGATGTAACAAGCAAGCCCAGAAGTTGCTTGTTCACTCTTGCTTAGGCTGACGGGTCATATGTGGTAGAGAACACAGAAGCCGGCAGAGATTTTAGACTCTTAGACTACTTTGTGTCCCGTGAAAATGTACGAAAATTCCACCCTAAAGATGTCGCGAGCAGCAGCTATAGTATAATACTAGCAGACTTGCGGGGCTTCGCTCCCGTGTAATTTATCACGATAAAAACTTTAAGTACCCTCCTTTTTGCAGTCGGGTAAAAAGTACCCTATTACCCTTGTCAAGCTTCAAGCTACAATTCAATTGGTCTGTCGTAATTTCATCCAAATCCACCCAGTACTTTCGAAGATTATCGCGTTAAGCCTATATAAAAAAAAAAAATATGTAAAAAGGGGCTGAAGACAACATCTGGTATGGAGTCTCTATGCACAGTTTCAGCTCAAAATAACTGACACAAAGAATTGATACCAAATTATTTGTTTCATATGTTTCTTGAATACCAATCATAACAAACGTGTCACAGCACTACGAGGGTCAATAACTTTCCACGTCACTTGCCAATAACACGGTGATTCTCTTCGTTCTTCTTAATTTGAAAATTCTGCCTCTGGTATCAATGTATTGAAATTTCTATTATACGTTACACATGTAGACATAGGATTATAAAACCCTTGCCATATCGTTTATTATCATCCAAAGAAACCGTACACTTGGTATGTATATACCCTTTAAATTACACGTTGTAGATATTTTCGTGTATTGATGATAATAGAAAACATATTTACTATCTATTTTTTTCCAAGATCTTATTTTCCTTACGTTACTTTTCCAGGTATTAGCCCTCTCGTGCCCAGTGTTTCTACTAGCATGCACGGCTATGACGTCACGCTCGACTGCGCGTGCGCCGTTCTGCGCGCCATATTGGCTCGATCTGATGCCGCTAGCTCTGTGGCTGGCTGTGTTCATGTTGCAGCCGCATAAGGAGGAAAGGTACCAATATTTATATTTATAAAATAAATTTTAAGGTAAATATCAATACACACAAATCTTTTTGGGTATTTTCATTGTGCGTACAGCTATGGAGTGAAATTCCCTGCTTGCGGAGTCTGTGTTTCCTGATAGCTATAACCTAGGGATATTTAAGTCAATAATGAACAGGTTACGCTTACCATCAGGTGAGATGGTGGTCAAACGTGAGCCTATTATCAATAATTAAAAAAAAAACTAATCCCCTTCTGCTTAGTCTTTTGTCAACTATGTGAGGGTCCAGTGGCGTAACTATAGGGTGGCAGGACTGGCAAAATTCCACGGGCCCCCGGCTTGACGGGGCCCCCGGCCTGAAAGGCTGCGAGCTCAAATTATACCTAATATTTTTAACAAGAAAAAAAAAAAATAAGTACCTACTTAAAATCAATTAAAGTTATACCAAATTTAAAATCGATTAAAGTTACAACCAAAGCCCATATACAAATTCAAATAAATAATTAAGATTGAAACGCTAATTTTATTATTTATTTATTTATTATATACTTTATTGTACACCTTACAATACACTTAAGGATACAAATAATAAAATTAGTGTACAAGTTTTAGCACTATGTTATAGTAATTTTCGGTAATCTGCGGGCCTAAAATAGCCACTTTGTATGAATCGTATTAGGATAACAATATGAATCATATTGCAGATCGTAAAATGGTCACAAATTGGCAATTCATAATATGATCTGCGTTCAATTCATATCCCGCAAATCATCTGTTTGACAGTTTTGTATGGAGATTCGTAAAATGGTCCACTAATGATGAATTGATTTAGTGTCAGTTAGCAGAATCATACGGAGTTACGCAAGACCAACATCTTTCGATTCATTTCGCAGATATTTTTAAGAAAAATAATATAATGGCAGATTTACGACCCTTGAGCACGCGCGTTACGGAAATAATTTTATATCGCCGCCGAAACGTAGCTCTTCGGAAACTGGAACTGGCTTTTGAAATGCCAGTCTCAGAATTTATAGGACTATATCGGCTAAATAACAGTATGTGTCGTGACCTCATACATGAGTTGGAACCGTACCTTAGCCGAGGAGGTGGAATAAGTGCTGTCGCTAAGGTAGGGGAATCATTAAGAAGGTAGTTATTATTTACTAAGTACCATTACATAACATAGAGGTGAACAACATAATATAGCCATTTATTTACCCCCATTATTTGTATTTTAGGTGTTATGCGCACCAAGCTTCTGGTTCATAGGGGCTAGTGCACACCATAAGATGCATCAAGTGAGTGTATCTAATTGTGTGAGAGCTGTCTCATAAAAAAAAAATATCCACTTTCCACAAATTCGGGAAGAACGGAGCGTCATTAAAAATGGGTAAGTTAAATAAATCCTTTATTACATTTAAAATACGCGGGACAGCCCAGTGAATAAAGATCGCACTCTCTGTGGACATCGAGGCAAATGGTTACATACATACATCACATATTTATTACAAACTAGCTTTTGCCCGCGACTTCGTTCGCTATGGAGGTTTTTCCCGCGTAATTCCCGAGCCCGTGGGAATTCCGGGATAAAAACTATCCTATATCCTTCCCAGGGTCCTAAACTATTCCCATGCCAAATTTCATCTAAATCGATTTAGCGGTTTAGGCGTGAAAAGGTAACATACAGACAGAGTTACTTTCGCATTTATAATATTAATATGGAAGTATGGATGGATATAACCATGCTGTTCCTGACCATTAATAGTTTACAATTTTCAGAATATGAAGAGATGTTTTTTAACCGAAAACGATATCACTCTTTAAATGCTCAAATAGTAAGTATATATATGTACATAGGCACTTGCCCCAACACAACTGTGTTTGCTCTCATAAACATAGTTTTGTTCACTTTGCTGTTACTAGGTCCCTTTAAAATATTATACTTACCATATAACCAGGGAATGCTAAGTACTTCAATTAAACAATAGGCATTTTTAGGCAAAACTATTTATTAATTAATCAATTTTTAATAACATAAATCTAACATATTTACTTCTAGGCTTGTGACTCTGATTTGAATATAATTATTAAGTGTGGATGCTAGCCATGGAGGGGCAGACCATGGCTCCTTTATATGGAACCACTATATACTCAAGTCCCACTTAGAGGATCTTCACCAGGCTGAAAATGAAACAGTGTGGTTTTTAGGTCAGTATTATTTAACATTACCATCCCACTATGGCTGGTTTTATAACTAATGCTTGTGTATTGTTACACAACATTGCCAACATTGCTAGGCTTCCGGTAACAACATTATCACCTCAAGATGAACAACATGAGGCAAATATGCAGGTCAGTAATTTACAAAGAAATCAAATTCAACCATTGTGAACATACAAAACTATTGACAGATTCTGATAATAATAACACTAATAAGCCTATGAAAATTTAACATTGAAATTTATGTTTCAGATAACTAATACACAGATTGGAACTGCATCACGAAGAAACCACCACCTAGCTGTTGGTGAAGCAATGAGAGATGATCTTGTACAGCGACTTTGGTCACCATCATGATGGTTTAGATTACATTTATTTCACTTTATTATCAATTTTTATGTTTTATTTGGCTAGGTAAATGTTAAGAAAATAATTTATTTTCTGCATTAATATAGTGCAAAATAACATAACCCACAAACCTAATTATATCCAATATGTTACTAACATACTGTAAACAAATTTTAAAACATAAAAATGTGATATTGGAATGACATTAAAAGAACAATGTAAATAATTATATAAATACATAAAATGGACCATTCTTTTGAAGTCCTAGTTATTCCACTCCCCTCAGCATTGAGCACTTCAGCCACCTCCGTCCACAAGCGCAAAGATTCTGCTCTTCCTTGGGCCGCTGTTGTTATAACCCTGAGCCCTAGCCAGGTTAGGGTTACGCTCCATAAAATCGAAGAAGATATTAAATTGAGCCTCGGAAACTCTTGCTACACGTCTTGCCATTTCTACAAAAGGGGTAAATACAAATTAATTGATTTGCATAATGATGATTAAACATTCATCAAAAGTAAACTTAGTTAACACTTACTTTCTTATAAACAGTCCGACTCTAACGAAATCCACTAGGAAAATAATCGAATGCTTTGTAGAAATGCATTCACGAAATTTACAAGAGGTGCAGGCACAATCAGTTTTTTTAAACAGCACGAACTCTTGAGTTGTTGAATATGTAGAAAACCACTTGAAACCATGATTTATAGTTTCCGACTCAGCGAAATGTTTTGAAATTTGAATTAACATTGCACAACTCTTTAAATTTAAGTTGATGTTGACGAATAAGGGACAAGGGAACCTAATTATTATTTATTTATTAATACAGAGTTACGTTACGGCATGACATTGACAAGCTGCCGATATTAAGAATGTTGCCAGTCTACCAAGTTAATTTCTCAGATCTAAGAGCTTATTTGCCATATTTCGTTGATTATTTGCATCCAATACCTTAATTATGTACTAATTACAGAAATTCTGCACAAATAACTTACTCGGCTAATAAAAACTGCAAAGGAAAAATAACCGGTAAAAATACGATCTTTACTTTTTTCCTGCGACAACATTAACACCAAATATGATTCTGCTTTGCGTACGATTCTGCTAATTTTGGTAACCATTTTACGAATAATAGAGGAATTGCTTAGGATCTGCCGGGAATTCATAAAGTGATTCACTTTTAGCGGAATTGCTCTATGTGGCCTTTTTAAGCCTGCTGCTTAATTGAGGTTATTATTTCAATATGGCAACACCTTTGTTTATATTTTTGATCTCGAATTTGAATTTCTGAATATATCTCAGTGATTTATTAAAACTAAATTAAAATGTGACGAGTTTTCTTGGGGCCTCCGCGATGGATTTGCCACGGGCTTCAGATGGTATAGTTACGCCACTGTCAGGGTCGGCTTCCAGTTTAACCGACTGACTATCTGACTTCCACCACCCAATCACTGAGTAACACAATACCGCTTGGCAGGACTAGTGTCCAATTTTCTGGCTTCTGGCTATCCGTAACTTTGTTAAGCCGTTGGGCTTAACGTCCTATAACGTCGAAACATCTCGATATGTTATAATGGTCGGGGCCGTAATGAAATGAAATGAAATGAAATATTTATTTTGTAAATTGGTTATAAATAACACTTTTACACGTCATGTTTTTTTGCGTGTTAAGTTTAGCTAGATGAGGCCGGTATTTCCTAACTGACTACTCTGAGAAGAAACACCGAAACAAAATCAGAGGTCATAGTCTCTTTTAAAGTCCAGACAATTTGTATTTTTTTTTTGTGAGAAGCATGTAGGTTCATGTCTGTGGTATTCTTTTGAGGAAATAACCACGCAAATTTGAGCGGACCTGTCCAGACAGTGCAAGCATTTGTCAGTTATCGTACTTGGCAAGCGTTGCTTATCCTTAAAGGAAAACCCGTGCACCTGTTAATATTTAGCCACAAGGTTTTCCTTAGTCATATTTCATGCATGAAAATTATTTCCAGATTCCTGTACCCAGCATACAGTATGATCATTCTCGCAGGCGCTATAGCTCTGGATTGTCTCCAAAAGATGACGTTTGCTGTCGGAACGGAGCTGTTTCGTTGGAGGAGGGAGAGAGAGAGGAGACACTATCTCTCTTACACCGGCCCGCTGATGGTCATGTGTGTGCTGATAGCAGGGCTTGCAGGTAACTTATCATTGCTTAGATGAAATGGGCTCTATTGTCTAGGCAGCAAGATTCCATTACATCTAACTCTCATAACACTCGGGACAGGAGAATAGTACATTGTTCACCGAGAGGAGGAAGTGACCGATTACCGTCGAGGGTGTCGTTTGAAGCCCGAGCCCTAGGCGAGGGCTTTAAAACACCCGAGATCGGGAATCGCACTTTCTCTCGAGTGATACATAGTGCTTTATACTACACCTACGAGGAAAATAAAAAACTAAATCTTTACTATTTTATGTTTATTTATTGTATCTTTATTTATTTCAATTATTTCTGTGGTAAAAGGTTATCAATCAGTATTTTTGCTGTTTCCTTCAACTGCGGCGGAGTTAAAAAATCTTCATCATCACTATCACTACTTATCATTTTGATAGTTTTATTTTACTTTCTACGAAAACTGAATCCTCAAACAACACACAAATTGAAAATGGCGTCTGCAATTTTCACATGTTCTTTTTTCAAATAGTTTATCCTGCCGCCGCAGGGTCGCACTGCCAGCCCGACACCATCCAACACACTGCTAGTGGCCAGTGTCATTTTGCGAACTTGGAGATAAAAACTCACTGTAAAAACTTTTTGGCTTTTGATATTTAGGTTACCGGCGCATAGTCTTACCCAAAATTAAAAAAGAAAAACCACGTAAGAAATGGATTTTCATACACTTTTCTCTTCCGCTCAGATGCGTTTTCTCCCCGCATATTTGTTCGATATGCAATGACGTACTTTCTACCGTAAATTTGATAAAGTATCAAGGTACTTTCCAAGCAGGTGTAGTATAAATTAATATTCTTCTTATTGTATCTAATTTTGGGTGTACAATCTGTCAATTACGAGAACGGAGTCCAGATATGTAGCCAATGTGCTTGGGCGTTTACTGCTAAAATTGGATGTTGTCTTGTAATTAGCAGAAATGCAGTCAAGCCGTAATCTGCTGTGAAACCATAATCCATATTATATACCATTGATATCCAAAAACCCAAGATGCACGGTCTTGAAGAAAAGTGACGCTCGAAACTGTCGCCAAACACTCACCACCTACGGAGTAATAGATTTTTTTTTATAAGATATTTTTGTTAGTATTACAGGTTTATTAAATTATGTTCTAAAGACGTAATTATAGCGTAAATGTTTTTGGGAAGAACATGTGTATATCAATAAAACAAATATTAATTGTTAAAATCGTTTATTAATTTTTTTAATTCAATAAAGCTTATACCTTTTGCCGTGATATACATAATATCTTCGTCAAAAAAATTCGCCATAAAAAAATCTCTCGCCTTTGTTGGCTGACGATTGATGTCCGTTCTCCGCATCGTATTTGGTCACGAGAAAAACTAAAGTATAGCTTCTATTTCTTTTGTTCTCAATACCTTCTAATGTTACTTTTTGTATGTAATTTATTACATATAAATTGAAATGTGTTTTAATGTATAGCGTAGGACCCTGATTCCTGTAACACAGGCTCGCTTAGCATAGGAGTCAGGGGCTTCACTTGAAAGATGTAATATTTTTATGTTCAATAAATTATTTATTTATTTTATTTATGAACATTAAAAAAACCGTAAAATTGACGACCTCTTCTCTTTGTTTTTGTTCAACAGGGTAATTTTTATTATGCGACTAAAATAAAAAAGATGCCATAATACATTGTTTTGACACTGAAAACGCGGCCATTGAAATTTGCCGTTACTATTTGAAATGAGCGCATAATTTTGAATTAAGCATTCATTTTATGCGGACGGTTTTGAGACGTTGAGTGTGCATCTTGGGTTTTTTGTATATCAATGATATATACATATAAATAAAATCAAAATAATTCAGTTTTCTAAATTAAACACATTTTGAGGAATTATTTTTATATTTTTATTTTTTCTGAAGTATTAAAGCTTTTTACACGTTATAAAAACACAAAATATTTTGTCTGTCTCTTTGTTCGTCCGGTATCTCTGGAACAGCCGAACCGATTGTAATAGGACTTCTGTAAGATACAGGAGTTTATAGGGAAACATACAGGCTTATCCCGGAATTCCCACGGGATCGGGAATAACGAGGGAAAACCCTAATGTGATAATTAATAATTATCAAATTCTTGTACTCTCTCTCGGTTCTTCATGACTGAAGATCGTGGTTACGATGGGATTCGAGTTTGGAACGGACGTATAGTTCGCGTCAAGCAACTTTGCCGTTCTGAAGTTAGGACTTTGCGACGGCCGCGCATTTAAGAAAGTGCTACTTTTGAGAATATTTTTATTTTATTTTATGCGTATGTTCTTGTAAAGTGTATTTTTATCTCACTTGAATAAAGTTGTGAAAGCACTGGCATCACACAGGATTTATTGAATAATTCTGTCTGATGCAAGTTTGGCGACAGCGTAAAATTTCGATGAGCCTGGTTGAGATGGTCAGACTGTCTGGTTGCTAACCTGCCTCTGGGTCTTTTCCCCACTGTCTTCCTAATGATAACAATCTCTTCCAGGCTGTCGTCTACGTGGAAATTCTGGCATAGTCAAATAAAAACTTATCACAAACCACATTTAAATTTCTAGGTTTATCCCGCACCGCAGCCCTGTACACTAACTACCACGGTCCGATGAGAATCCTTCGCGAGCTGCCTCAAGTGCCCGAAGACGTGAACCTCACCGTGTGCTTCGGCAAGGAGTGGCACCGCTCTGCGTCCAGCTTCCACCTGCCTCCCGGGTACGCCGTGAGATTCATCCCCAGCGAGTTTGCTGGACAACTACCGGCGCCTTATGCCGCTACTCATAACGGTAAGAGAATGAAATACATAAAATAAGATAATGATGTTTATTTTGCAATTAAGAAATACTTTAATTGTGCGTACGGCTAAGGAGTGGAATTCTGCCGGAGTGTGTGTTTCCCGATAGCTATGTCTATAACCTAGGGGTCTTTAAGTCAAGAGTGAATAGGTTACTTTTAGGTTAGCGTGCTCCATCTTCGGCCACATCATCACTTACCATCAGATGAGATGGTGCTCAAACGTGAACCTATTATCAATAAAAAAATTCGTAATTGTAAACTAGATGAGGCCGGTGTTTCCTAACCGAATACCCTGAGAAAAAAACCCGAAACAAGCTTAGATAAATGTTTTTTTCTTTCCTTTTTCTCTCTACTCCAAGTATTTTGGAGTTGATTATTTCTTATATGCTGCGATAATGCTTGGTAGTATGATTTTGCATATCCTTTGTCATTTTAATTAAATCAAAATATATTATGTGCCATCTCCTGGAGTGTCCAAATACACCTTTGAAGACCTCGTAAACGCCACTGAAGTCGTAACTAGTGTGGCTACCTACTGGGAGCAGCATATTTAAATGGATTACCATCGATATACAGAAGAAGAAGGCGATTCAGTTTGCCTGAACGCATTATTTCATGTCTGTTTGTATCATCGATGTAGTTTTACATTCCACAATTTTTTTTTGATAAGTCATTCACGGGCTGTGAAATGCTCTACAGATATCAGTTAGACAAGCACAAACCTATCTTTTTTTTTTCAAGTGTCTGTTAAAAGTCTTTAAAAGCTTTTATATGTACACATGTTTTGTATTGGGGTTAATATTAAGGCTATATTATTAAGGTTGTCCGTAAATTATTGGTTTAACGATAAGACCGCTCATTACAACATCAGTTCTAATTGAACCCTGATTAAAATCTGTAATGGTGTACAATGAAGAGTATATCTATCTAGTTTTTCTGTAGTCAAAAGTAGTTTATGATACTGTGGAACAACAAAGGTTGTAAAAATTAATATGGCACGTTATGATGCGCCGCCATTTTACATGGGGTAGACGATTACACAAAATTTTTAGAAAATATTGTTGTTTTTCATTGTTTTAAAGAAGTGCCCAGACATATTCATAAATATACAATTATCTCAACAATTACACCTCCAATAGTTTTACATACCATTTAAACCAGATTCTTTTATGAAATATTTCAGGTATTTTAAAAATTGTATTATTATGTAGCGCAACAACCTACTATCGAACCCTAAGAGAGACACTGACATTATTTAGACTATGACAATGTTATTTTCTCTTTCCAGCAACCCGTCTCATCCACCCATATTTCAACGATCTCAACAAAGGCGATAACAGAACGTACATTTCACCAAAAGAATGCAATTACCTAGTAGACTCGAATATAGGCGGACCCTCCACGCTAGAACCGGCCTACCACAAAGACCCCTCATGGGAAATAATATCGAGTGTTGCCATACTCGACGCCAAGAAGTCCCATCAAGTGTTCAGAGCATTCTATGTACCAGTGTTGTCAAGTAGGAAAAATGTTTACGCAAATTTGTATTTATTGAAGAATAAGGTGCTCGTTTAAGATAAGGATTTGTGAGTGTTTTAAAATTTTTGGGAATTTTGCTGGAGTTGATATTACTGATTAGTTACGGCACGACGAAAAGACCGAAAGTCAATTGTCACGATTTGAGTTCGAAAATGTATGGAAATATAATGTACTATCCATAGGTGATAGAAATGTCTTGATCAAAGTTCTCTTTTAATAATGATCATGCTTACATTACTATTTTCTTATAGTTTTTTTTTTCAAATTGTATATATGGTCAATTGAGACATACTTTGATAGGATATGTTGAGTTGCGCTAAAGATGTTGAAATACTTACCCAATAACAAACTGACATGACGTCATCAAAAACACTATGGTTGATCTAGTTAAGGTTAATTGTTAGTACAAAAAATCTATTGCAATATAATTACACTGCCACTCCTTACCCTAATTGGTATCGAAAGCTTGACATACTCTTCGAAACAGTCCGATATTATGGAATACTAACTTCTGTCTGCGACTTCGTTCGCTTTACCTCCTCTATTATCCAGTGAAAATCCCATTAAATCGGTTCAGCCGTTCTAGTGATTAGCCCGGACAAACAGGCGGATAGACAGACAGACAAAATAAAAAAAAAAAATAGAATGCTTGTGTTTTACTATAGTGTAAATAACATTAAGCACTTGAGAAAGGACATTTATTTTCAAAATAATTGTCTTTATTAATGAATTTATTTTTGTCAGTCGTAAACTTTTTGCTAAAAAACACGAACGCGCAGGCGGAAGTTAGCAAGAATAGTGCAATCTGGCGGAATTCAATTAAGAAATAATTGAATTCTATAGTATTTTTGTCTCACATAACCAGATTTTAGGACACCCTAATATAGGCTGTGCCTAGTTTAGGGTCCATGGTTACTTCCATGGTATACTTTTTGTTTTAATTCAAAATGTTTTAGGAATACTTTCATTGTGAATACAGCTAAGAACTTGAATTTTATGCCGGGGGCTGTTTTTCCTGATAGCTATAACCTAGGGGTCTTTAAGTCAAGAGTGAATAGGTTACTTCTAGATAAGCTTGCTTCATCTTCGACCACCTCATCGCTTACCATCGGTGGTCGAACGCGAGCCATCTACAATAAAAAAACTTTTTGTTTTTTTTCTCTCAGTAACTTGTTTGTATGTCAATAACTAAATAATAAACTAAATTAGATAAAATCTCATATTACAGTCATACAATAAATGAAACATATCCCGTAATGTTTTATCATAGCACTGAATTAGCGATATCAATATCCTACAGCGGAGCTAGTCATAATTTAACAGATATTATGCTTAAATTATATCATAATTATAATTAGTTGTAAGTTTATTGTGCAATAATATTGTTACGACCGTTCTTGATAATAAGATAATCTATCAGTTTGTTAGTAGATACGCTTGAAAATAACATACACAACACTTAATTAATCTTTGAAAATAGATTTTATTAATTAAATGAAAAATTCAACACCATTAAAAATACAATTACAGAATGAGTAAAACGGTTGGTTGAGGTACAGTGTGCAAAAAAAAGCTCTGGTTTTCATTTTTTTTTTAATATAATTACACGGACTTATCACTATTGAGTTATTGGAATGTTTATAGTATGTATAGTGATGAAAGTGGAAATGTATAAACGTGTTTATAAAGTTTGGTTTTCAATGGTACTGAATAATTCCTTCATATGTCATTCATTATAATGCAAGTCCAAGTACATAATACATTTTACCTGTATGCCATAAATGGTTTGGCAAATTAACATAACAATGGTCTTTTATAAACGAAAGAGAGGATGCTTCTATTGATATTAAAACTTCCTTAGAAATGGACTCATCATTAAGGTTATAAACCTTCGATCAACAATACCAACTAGATAACGGGTCACGTACAAAATCAAAGCTAAATGCTGTCCGCGTGAATATGTACTTATACGGCTACATTTGTTTATGAACGAACTGAGAGAAAAGTTTTAAAACAGTTTTAAGTTCAACCTAATTACAACCATGGTACCTAGTAATAAAGTCACAAATATTCAAAATATTATCTAATACTTACGATCATTCGTCACAAAAAACTAGCAAAGCAATAAATTATTCCTGTTACTTAGAAATGAAAATACATAAAATAAATATCATTTAGTGTGAAATCAACCTTAAATGGCAACATAAAAATGGCAAGATAAAGTACATTTTCCCGTTATTTCCCCGTTCCCCAAAAGTTTGCGCGTGTATTGGCCAACCTTGGCCAAACATTTGTAGCGGTGGTTTAAAGTCGGTATTTTCTTCAAAATTTGATATTATTTGTTGGTTTAAAGCTTAAAATGCAACTAATTCTACATGTACTTACCGAAAGTAAGACACTCCGGCCATTAAGTTGCTTTTTCGGGCATTATTTTTGCAACTTTTGAATACATATTGCGGCATTGTGAAACGTGTTTACATTGGCTGTGTGTCAAGCGAACTAAACAAAATAAGAGCTCACATCTCAAGTGCGCTGTTATTTACCGAGACGTTTTTTTTTGCGCCGACCCGATATCTAGTTGGTATTGTTGATCGAAGTTATAAACAAACAATTTTTGGACCTTTGGAGCTGTATGTTGGGCATCGAAAGTGATAGCATAAGTAAATTTTCCTTGAGTTTTCATTTTAGAATCATTTTAGATACTTTCGAAACATTTGAGAGGTAACAAATAGACGGGGTGTATCAGAACTGCATGCCAGCTGTAAAAATAATAATGGAAATTTTTATATCCGTCATTATAATCAAATTAATAAGTACCATGATTGGTACGTCTTCCATCGCAAGTTTTTAAGCGTCATGAACCAATATAATATTGAAGTTGTTTGCTTAATTTTCCGTATTGTATCGATAAAAATAACTAATTTTAAATATTTAATCATTTTTTTCACACTGACTGTACTTTGCAATGTTTAAAAATAACGAATATCTAAGATCTAAATCAGATTGTTCTGATTCATGCGAAGTTGAACCTTATTGTGACGAGAATAATGTACGTATTCTAATAAGTTAAATGTGAGCAAAATGCTTTTCAAGAATTGTGAACTTTAACGTTAAAAGAAGAGTTACTTAATAATTAGTTAATTAATATTATTCAGCTAGAGCATTCATTTGTATTTTGCATTTTTATAAGCACGAGACAATTTTGATGTAACTATTGTTTTGTGATTTATATTTTTATGATTAAAGTTATTTCTGAATTTGCGTGTTTTACTACTGCAATATTTATTTAAATTAAGTACAGACACAATTTCCATACATTGAATAATATTTTGATTATTATAGAACTAAAGCACGTAGCGCTTTCTCCAATAATATTTCTTGAAGTAATAAGTATAATACACATGTGTACAAAAGTGCTAGTTTGTATTATTCTTAGGCTGGTTCAAGTAAATCTAAGATATTACTAATCATTTGTGTCACAAAGTTTTCACAGTCGAAACATTTTTTTATAAAATTTGCAAATGCAACCAGAATTAAATATTATTATGTTAAATATGTTTGCTTTCGAAAGAACACAGCATTCATAATAAGAAATTTACACTCTTTTAAATGCATTCACTTTTGCCAGCATATAGTTTCAAATAAAGCTGTTCTGGAGAAATGAATGTATTGAAGGGGTAACTTTACAATTCAAACTGTAATAATAATATAATAATAGCGATGTCGAGGTATAACAATCAATAATATTATAATAAAACTAAAACAAAATGTCTGTTTGTACACGCTAATCTCCGGAACTGTGTGACGGATTTGAATGAAACTTTTTTGTTATATAACTATTAAGTCTAAGCAACATATAGGCTATAATTGATTTCGGAAGCTAGAACTTTATGCGACAACATAACAAATATTGTACATAGTGTACAATATTTGTTATGTTAATTTTTTTATTGTATAGACAGTGACATATTATGTTATATTGATAACAAAGTACCTATATTTAAACCTATTAGTCTAACGGATACACCATGACTATCACGATTTAAGATATGGAGATACGTATGCAGTCGATGGAAGCGGAAAGCTGGTAACTATAACATTATCGTTTCTTATTTGTATTGCGCACCAGTTATTGTAATTTAAACCTTATCTCACTAGTTCAAAAGTAGAATTTTGTCTATTTGATGGTACTCGACGCTGTTAAAAAAACTCCCATGTTAGAATGCAAATAATCTAGCTGGTATCAAAGCCTGTTATAAACTACATGGCCGTGAAACAAAACGCCTTACAACATAATTAATTTAGTTTTTAATTTTTCATTTTAATTAGATGTAGGCGTATTTTACAAGTGTTGTATTTTTAGTTAATTTTTAAGAGACTATCTTATTTTTATCTATTTGTTTTTGATAAATTCTCTGTGTTAGAATGAGGGAAATAGTTCACATTCAGGTCGGGAGGTGTGGCAATCAAATTGGGGCAAAAGTAAGTAAAATATACATGTAGCGAGTGGACTGTATTTAATTGAAATTCCGAACTGGTAGTTACATAAGATGGCTTTATTTATATTATTTACATATTTTACGTAATACAAATTGTAGAGAGTAAACTTAGGAAGAGAATTTCGGTCGACTGCCGACTGCGGTCGCATTGCCAAGGTCTGGGTCTTTAATATGCACCGAACCGCGGGGGGCGCGAATCGACCATATTTTGCTATCGACCAATGGCAACGCGTGAAGCGACTGACCATATAAGGTAAAGTGACGGCGGGCTCCGTCGATATCTACCATTCTACCTTGTCGTTACCTTATATGGGTACGTGGTAACAATAGCAGGCGGCGCTGTATAACGTTGTTTTCGTGCACAATACCTAACTTTTTGTTATACCTGCTAAATCATCACCTGCTTCGCCATTTCTTAACTATTTTGTCGTCGGTCGGCCAGTCTAAGCGATGCAGCTGAGTACTAGTGACTGACATGGAGCGACTGCGACTGCATATGTGACCTTCCCAAACAGTAGGTACCTGGGTAAAACGATATCCCTTGGCAAATCTGGTGTTAAATTTCTTGGCTTCTTGCTAGCCTTAACGACCGAAAAAGATGTACGAAATATCAGCCGGGCTTACCGTGCGTTGCAAAGCACCGAGGAATCTTGGTATTGTTAGATGATACTTGCCGAGGTTGGTTTGTAGATGTGTGAGCATTGCTCTACCCTGTTGGCCCCGCGCTACTTATTATTCAGTTACGAGCTCCTTTTCTAATAGTAACGTTAATAATGTTCAGTTTTATTCGTATTTTATTGCTAGTCCTGTGAATATTAGCTCAGTCTTGAGAGAAATATGATACCACAAAGACGTTCTTATTAAGGTGACGACAGCCGCTGACTAGCTTTAGAAAGTAAGCGAGTACCTACCGTAAGTAACTACATTCACACCCGCGCGACCCAAAGTAGGTATAGTCGAAAAAACATGCCGTTTTTCTTGGCTTTTGAATCAAAATTTTATAAACGCGCTAATCTTTGAAAGTTCGGGGTGGGTTTGGATGTTTAGCTTGAAGCTTGAGAAACGTTAGGCTACTTTTTACCCGTCCGCAAAAGAAGGAGGGTTATGCTTTTATCATGATAAAGTGCACGCGAGCGAAGAGTACTTAATATGAGTAATTAAATTGTCTTTGGGATTGAAAATTCCATAAAGACGTACCACAATACAAGTGTTTATTCCAATATTCCCTTGGTATGGTATGAAAATATAAACAAATTATCTAGTGTAATTTCTTTTTCTGAATGAAGAATGTTTTTTTTTTGTCTAACCTTTCATACCGTATGCGTAGATGTGTAAATTAATTAGACGAGCTAAGAAGTAATGTTATTGTCACTTTCAGTTCTGGGAGGTGATCTCCGATGAACACGGCATCGACCCAGCAGGCGAATACCACGGTGATTCCGATCTTCAACTCGAACGTATTCAAGTTTATTATAACGAAGGCCTATGCTCCAAATTCGTTCCCAGGGCAGTTCTCGTTGACCTCGAACCTGGCACCATGGACGCCATAAGAGGCGGGATCTACGGACAGATATTTAGACCAGATAACGTTGTATTTGGCGTTACAGGAGCTGGCAATAACTGGGCTAAAGGGTACTATACCGAAGGCGCAGATTTGCTTGAATCAGTACTAGATGTTGTGAGAAAAGAGGCAGAAGGTTGTGACTGTTTACAAGGATTCCAACTTGTTCATTCTCTCGGAGGTGGAACTGGATCTGGGTTAGGAACCTTGCTCTTGGCGAATTTGACAGAAGAATATCCTGACAGGATTTCAGTGACATACTCTGTGGTACCAAGTCCTAAAGTATCAGATACTGTTGTAGAGCCTTACAACGCGACTTTAGCTGTCAATCAGCTTATAGAGAACTCGACGCAGACTTACTGTATAGACAACGAGGCATTGTATGATATCTGCTTTCGAACGCTTAAGCTGTTCACTCCGACGTACGGTGACTTGAACCATTTGGTTTCGTTGACAATGTCGGGCGTGACGACCTGTCTAAGGTTCCCCGGTCAGCTGAACGCGGATCTTAGAAAGCTCGCCGTCAACATGGTGCCGTTCCCGAGACTCCATTTCTTTATGCCCGGTTTCGTACCGCTGACGTCACGAGGTAGCCAGAAATACCGAGCTCTGACCGTCCCAGAACTCACGCATCAAATGTTTGATGCGAAAAACATGATGGCGGCTTGTGATCCTCGCCATGGTAGATACTTAACTGTAGCTGCTATTTTCCGTGGTCGGATGTCCATGAAGGAAGTAGACGAGCAAATGGTTAACATCCAAAATAGAAATAAAAACTTCTTCGTTGAATGGATTCCAAATAACGTGAAGACAGCTGTTTGCGACATCCCTCCAAGAGGTCTAAAAATGTCAGCGACCTTCATAGGGAATACCACTGCTATTCAGGAGCTGTTCAAACGAATTTCGGAGCAATTCACGTCCATGTTCAGGAGGAAAGCGTTCCTCCATTGGTACATAGGTGAGGGGATGGATGAAGCGGACTTTACCGATGCTGATAACAACATGAGCGACTTGATATCGGAGTACCAGCAGTATCAGGACGCGACGGATGATGATCAGGAGTTTGAAGATGAGGAAGAAGAGGCAGGCAATGAAAGTGATGGATAGACTGTATTTATTGTTTATTTAATAAATTATTTGTACCTATGAGTATGAGACTATAGCACTAGTCTGTGGTTTTGATATTACTATCTACACAAAGTTTACAAAAAGTACACAACCCTGCTGTCTGTTTGATACCTCTTCACTTCACGTCCGAAAAGAATAGTTAAACTTGGCACACAGCTAAATTATGTCCTAGCATAGGCGTAGGAAGTGGGGAAGGGAGGGAGGGAATTGAAATCCCGTATTTTTTTACCTATTTAATCATTGGTTCCTTACAGGCTCAAAAAAATATCTGGCAACCCTATGTGGACTGTATAAAAATAGGTAAGTAGGTATATTAAATTCAAGCACTTACAATAGGTGCTCAATCAATTTAAGCGCCCGATTGCTAAGCGAATGGTAAGTTCGTGCGTGAGTGGTAGCCGTGGCTGCACAAAAAAACACGGGAGGCGTTTTGCTGGCAGGGGCACCCAACAACGAAATTTGAAATAATAACAGGTAAAAATTGGTGTCGCCGGCACTAAAGAAGCGGGAATTAAGTATGTTATATTGCAAATCAGATACAACGTCTCTAAAATGGGGCGTGTATCGTGGTGTATCGCGGGTGTATTATCGATCTGCTACTTGATTCCACAATCAGTATCTACACGACATTGTTCAAAGATGGGAATGTCAATCATTAACATTCCCAGACCTATCTGTGTATGAACTTTTATTGGATGTAAGGAAAACCTGGTACAATTTGAGACTCTGAAAAGTAGGTACAAGAATAGCCAGAACATTGCGTGCTGTCTGTAAGCTATAGAACGGGTATGTTTGAGAAAAGTGCATTCTGTATAGGCCCTATAATATGAAACTAAATACCTACCTAAGAATATTAGAAAACCCAACGATTTCTATTTATTCATATTTGACTAAAAATAACGAATTCATAAATCTGTTGTATAAATGTGTTGTCTGTGTTGTTCCGTTATTTAAAATAAATAAATTGGATAGGTATTTATTAGACTTTTAATATTAAAATTATAAAAAACGTACAAATAAATAAGGTCTTCACAATGTTTATAAAAATATTACCTTATTTATAGTCCTCGTCACGTAGTGGAAGAAAAAAGTGGTCACTTTTACTGATTGCCATTATTCTATGGTTATTGCCATCATTTAATTTTAATCATGTCTGTTCAGAAGAATGTTAAAGAAAGAAGAGGAATTCATTCGTTAATTCGGTATTATAAATAAAATAGATATAATACATAAATACATTTAAAAGTGAAAAAAATGTAGTTAAAAAATAACATTAAAAATAATATGTTGTGTCTTCTTTTTCCCGGTATCCTAAAGACAGTTAAGAATTCGGAATTTCAACCTTCTTTAACTATAGTGTCTAACTGTTCTTTCTGACGTTTTAATAGTCTGCGTAAAACGGTATTCGGTCCTGGCATTGTAATCAACGTAACAAAAACTTTGAAACAACAACTCGTAACAAACACAAAGCGTACTACTTTCGTGTACGCAAGTGTATTCGGGAGCAAATTGAACGAGAACTACTGACGCACCAATCGCGCGCTCAGATCGGCGCTACGTCATACGGTCATACCCCGCGTCCCGCTGACAACACAACTAACTAAAACACACACACTAATCTAAAAATCGACTTCTGCGCATTGAATGACTCTTGCCAAGTTATTTGGCGAGAACTATACTACACTTATATTATTTCGTAAATAAATTATTTGTTTGCAGTTATCGCAACAAGGCACAGCAACTTAACTTATATCCTTATCATATGATTTGACCATTACTCGCGAATTGATTTAAAAAAAAAAAACATTGACTTCTGAGTTTGTTTTGGTGTTCCTTCTCAGAGTAGTTAGTTAGGAAACACCGGCTTCATCTAGCTAAACTTAAAACGATTAAAAAATACGTGTAGGTACAAAGTTATTTATAGCCAATTTTCTAATAAAATATTTCATTTCATTTCAGCGTGCTCGTCGCTAGACATGTAGATTGTAGTTACAACTCGCATCACACGCACCACCGCACCACACATCTTTTAACCCGATATCGATGAAAAGAGTGTTATGTGATTGACCTGTATGAAACAAATGTGCAACGAGTTGGTCTCTTCACGTTGTGATAATTCGATAGGTGCGACGAAGCAGGCAGAAGAACAATCTGGCTTCATTACTTGTCGCTTTTCTGTTGGTCGTAACTGTTGGTTTAGGCTCTCTTGCAGTAGTTCGGAATAGTATGGCACTAAAAATACACGGCCAGCTCAAATGTTACCATCTTTCAAAATAATCGGTATCAGTTACTCGTGTAAGTAAGTACGTATGTATAGTGTGTTTCTTCATTTTCGATTACACAGGCTTTTTTATTCTTTACAATTAAAAAGGTTCTAATAAAGTTACATTAACCGCGAAATGCCTGGCCATCGTGATTGATTGCACGCTAGTAAACTTTTCAAAAATAGATTAAATATTTCAAATCGATTGACAAAAGAATGCACTGCTTGCATTATTCAATAAAATTTTGTGCTATGCGCATGCAGTAACGACTTGCAAATTTTTTTTTTAGTCTTTATATTTTTTATTTAGCGTTTTGATGTTAAATTAGTGTGTTTTTCTAATACTATAATTTAGGCGCCAAATTCCTTGTGAACTTTTATCATAATGAGGGAAATCGTCCACATCCAGGCCGGGCAATGCGGAAATCAGATCGGAGCTAAGGTAAGGCAATGATGAAGTTTGCACTAGAGCGCCTGTGTCTTGGATGTCTCCCGCTGGGCAGCGCCCTAGGATACTCGCTGATCCCTACATGGTTGTATCTCTAGTTTTATTAAGGTGGATACAACGCTGTTATTGTCGTCATTGATCTATCCCGTTAACTTTCATCCCACCTTTAATGCTTTATTTTAATAATTGAGAAAAAGAAACGCGAGCGAAGCAATAGGAGTATGATAGTATCATAGGAAATTGCATAATTCCTTTCACGTAATCGCTATTTAGTTTCTGCCTCTGGGGTTTTGGCAAAATGGCGGTCTAAGAGTAACGTAACTGGAAAAGTAATATTCTAAGTTGACCACTCTAAAATCGCCTTGTAAATAAGCATTAACATAAGCTTTATCTTTTACAGTTCTGGGAAGTGATATCCGACGAGCACGGTATTGACTCCACGGGTGCCTACAATGGAGACTCCGATCTGCAACTGGAACGCATCAACGTGTACTACAACGAGGCATCGGGAGGCAAGTACGTGCCCCGCGCTGTCCTCGTCGACCTCGAGCCTGGTACCATGGATTCCGTGCGCTCCGGACCCTTCGGACAAATTTTCCGCCCAGACAACTTCGTCTTCGGACAATCTGGAGCAGGAAACAATTGGGCCAAAGGACACTACACTGAGGGCGCAGAACTAGTAGACTCTGTTCTCGACGTCGTCAGAAAAGAAGCTGAGGGATGCGATTGCCTTCAAGGCTTTCAGCTAACGCACTCACTCGGAGGGGGCACCGGCTCCGGAATGGGAACTTTACTCATTTCCAAAATCAGGGAAGAGTACCCTGACAGGATAATGAACACCTTCTCTGTAGTGCCCAGCCCGAAAGTGTCGGACACAGTTGTCGAGCCTTACAACGCAACCTTATCTGTTCATCAATTAGTTGAAAATACCGATGAAACATACTGCATTGACAACGAGGCGCTGTATGACATCTGCTTCCGGACGCTAAAGCTGACGACTCCGACGTACGGAGACCTAAACCACCTTGTGTCGGCGACCATGTCGGGCGTGACGACGTGCCTGCGGTTCCCCGGACAGCTGAATGCAGACCTGAGGAAGCTGGCCGTCAACATGGTGCCTTTCCCGAGGCTCCACTTCTTCATGCCTGGATTCGCACCGCTGACGTCTCGAGGCAGCCAGCAGTACCGCGCGCTCACTGTACCAGAGCTCACGCAACAGATGTTTGACGCGAAGAACATGATGGCGGCATGTGACCCGCGCCACGGGAGGTACCTCACTGTCGCCGCTGTCTTCCGCGGTCGCATGTCCATGAAGGAAGTGGACGAACAGATGCTTAATATCCAAAACAAGAATAGCATTTACTTCGTCGAATGGATCCCAAACAACGTCAAGACTGCCGTCTGCGATATACCTCCGCGCGGTTTGAAGATGTCTGCTACTTTTATCGGCAACACCACAGCCATTCAGGAACTTTTCAAGAGGATTTCTGAGCAGTTCACTGCCATGTTTAGAAGGAAGGCTTTCTTACATTGGTACACCGGTGAGGGTATGGATGAGATGGAGTTTACCGAGGCGGAGAGCAACATGAATGACCTGGTGTCGGAGTACCTTCAGTACCAAGAAGCGACGGCAGATGACGAAGGAGAATTCGAAGAGGATGTGGAAGAAGAATAAATGTTTGTATCCGTCCAATGTTTTGTAATGTCCGCGTTCAAGTTTAGTGTTAGGTGTAACTTTTCGTTTTGTGTTATTTAATTTGTTACAAATAAAAAACATGTAACTATAATTTTATTTTCATTTTCAACACAATATTACCATCGCAATCTGACAAATATTAGGCTGCGTTTCCACCACATGTGCGAGGATGCGTAGCAAGTGATGTGTTTGTAAAGAACCTTTAGAATCGCTTCATTTACCTCGCCTCGATCAGCACAGCTCTGGTGGAAACTGCTCAGCGGAGCTAGATTTTTGCGCATACAAAACAAGCGAGGGATGTGTGCGAGGGATGTGTGCGGGGGATGTGTGCGAGGGATGTGTGCGAGGGATGTGTGCGAGGGATGTGTACGAGGGATGTGTGCGAGGGTTGTGTGCGAGGGATGTGTGCGAGGGATGTGTGCGAGGGATGTGTGCGAGGGATGTGTGCGAGGGATGTGTGCAAGGGATGTGTTGCGAGGAATGTGTTGAGAAGGATGTTTTGCGAGGTTTGCGCATACTGTACCAGCCAGCCCATAGAAGGGGTTTGTTGGAAGTAGAAGTGTGCGAAATAGATTTTTTTTTTTTTTTTTTTTTTTATTTAGAATAGGTTCGCGTTTGACCACCATCTCACCTGATGGTAAGTGATGATGTGGTCGAAGATGGAGCACGCTTACCTAAAAGTAACCTATTCACTCTTGACTTAAAGACTCCTAGGTTATAGCTATCGGGAAACACAGACTCCGGCAGGGAATTCCACTCCTTAGCCGTACGCACAATGAAGGTATTCCCAAAACGTTTGGTGCGTATGGGTGGGATGTCCACCATGTAACGATGGCGCTTCGCCGTTTGTCTCGTAGTCCGATGATGGAACGGGCTTGTTGGAATTAAATTGTGTAATTCCATCGCACACTCCCCGAAATGTAACCGATAAAAAACCGATAGACTTGCAACTCGTCGTCGATGTTCAAGGCTCTGGAGCTTTGATTCGACCAGTGCATCGTTGCCAATGAGTCTTTTGGCCCGCTTCTCGATAGACTCAAGCGCGTCCAGTTGGTATTTAGCAGATCCATCCCAAAGATGAGAGCAGTACTCCATACACGACCGAACCTGGGCTTGATAGAGATTGAGCAACTGTTCGGGTGTGAAGTACCGTCTCACCTTTGCTAGGATTCCCAACTTTTTTGATGCTAGTTGAGCCTTAGCCTCGATAAACGGGCCAAAATTGAGGGTAGAAGTTAATGTTACCCCCAGAAGCTCGATATGGTCAGTTATCGGCACAGTTACACCTCGGAAAGTAGGAGCCGGTTCAAATTGGCTCCTTTTTGCGGAGAAGAGACACGCCTGGGTCTTAGCTGCATTAAACTTGACCAGGTTGGCATCGCCCCATTCGGAGACAGCCTTCAAGGTCAAGTTCAAGCGCCCGACCATGTCCTCACGGAGAGACTGGATCTGTGACCCACCAGCTCGCGCGTTGGACACATATCTCTCAGAAACTGTGCTGTCGTCTGCATACCCAAAGGTACCGGGCATTAGCAGATCGTTAATGTGCAGCAAGAATAAAGTTGCTGAGAGAACAGACCCCTGAGGGACCCCGGCATTAATTGCCAATTGGCCAGACGAGCAGCCATCAATGACCACTCGAATGGACCGATCCCTCAGGAAGTCTTCAATCCAAACGCAAAGTTGGGTGGGTAACCCGAAAGAAGGAAGCTTAGCAATAAGGCTATCGTGCCAGACCCTGTCAAAAGCCTTGGAGATGTCAAGGGAAACAGCAAGTGCTTCCCCTTGCCTCTCAATGGCCTCACTCCAGATATGAATGGCATACGCTAGAAGATCCCCAGTTGACCGGTTTTTGCGAAAGCCGTATTGCCGGTCACTGAGGATGTCGTTGGCTTCTAGGTATGCCAGGAGCTTACTATTAAGTACACGCTCCATACTCTTACAGAGTATGGACGTGACGGAAATAGGCCTGTAGTTGGCAGGGTCAGCACGACTGCCCTTTTTGGGTACAGGCTGTACGTTAGCCAGCTTCCATGCTTTCGGCACCTTTCCAGTCTCTAGCGAAAAGCGAAACAGGCGTGTCAAGATTGGAGACAATTCAGGCGCACAAGTTCTAAGAACAATTGCTGGTATCCCGTCGGGGCCACTAGCTTTGTTCACGTCTAGATTACGCAGCACTCTACGGACGTCCTTCTGATGGATGCGAATGTCCGACATACACGTCTCGCATCCAATAGGAGCATCAGGAGGGTGAGCGCCACTACTATCCAGACGTGAAGACTCCGCGAAGAGAGCGGCAAACAAGTTTGCTTTTTCCTCAGCGGAGTGAGCCAGAGACCCGTCAGGTTTGAGCAGTGGTGGTAGTGAGGGGCGACAGAAGTTCGATTCAACCGACTTTGCCAGGGACCAAAACGCTTTGCTTCCAGCAGGGTATGAAGCGAGTTTGTTCCCAATTCGGCTAACGTGGTCAAACCGAGACCTCCGCAAAACCTTCTTGCTGGACTTGGCAGCCCTGTTGAAGGCTCTCTTCTTCTGATCCACGTCATTTGCTTTGCAGTTTCGAGCATCGACCCATGCTAGGTACGCCGCGTGTTTAAGAGCTTCAGCGCGATCACATTCGGCGCCAAACCAAGATCGAGCTTTGCCGGACATTGTTAGGTCAGAGAACGGAATGTAGTACTCCATCCCCTGTCGCAAAACATCTGTCACGGCGTCTGCGCACGACGATGGATCATTTGAAGAAAAGCAAGTAGGCTGCCAAGGATAACATGCAAAGAAAGATCGCATGCCATCCCAATCCGCTGACTTGTATCGCCAAACCCGCCGAGTGCCTTTAAGGCTGAGATCGGGCGGAGAGTAGACGGATACAGACTTCACCAGACAGTGGTCGGAACTACCTAACGGTGAGGATATCGTTACCGAATAGCGGTCTGGATCTGTAGTCAGCAGAAGGTCCAAGCAATTGGCTGTGTGCGACTCAACATCCGGCACCCTCGTTGCTCCCTGGACCAGCTGAGTGAGATTTAATGCAAGTGCAAGATTGTGCATTTCTCGCCCAGCATGGTCCGTGCACTGGTATGGGAAGAGCCACTCCTGGTGATGGGCATTAAAGTCCCCCAGCAACACGAGCTGAGCTGAAGGGTACCGCTGTTGGGCCGCATCTGCCGCCTCACTGATGTACTGTGTGAGCCTGGTTGTCTCCTGATCTCCGCTGTGCGAGCGGTAGATACAGGCATAAATAATTTTGTCTATGCCCGTGTCCACCAGAGCCCAAAGCGTAGAGAACCTGGAGTCCTCAAGATTCCGGAGACGCCGATAGCAGATGTCGTCGCGGGCGTACATACATACACCCGCACGTGGTTTAAAGTTGTGCTCCAAGGTAAACCCTGGGTATAAAAGATACGACACGTCTGACGGACATCTGATCTGCGTCTCCGAAAGAAACAACAGAGCAGGTTTATCAGTCTCGAGGTGGTGGTGGACTGCGACGAGATTTGATAAATTTGATTTGATTTGATTGATTTGATAAGATATGGATAATTGGAAAAAGAAGATAATATTTAACAATTTGCAATGAAGAAATGGAAGCAGAAGATACGGAGTTTATTAGTTCTATAATTTTGAGCAATAGAAGAACACACAGGTTTTGGATACGTATATCATCGATTACATGGAGAGTTCTTTACCTTTTTTTATACGGCTGATAATAAAATATTCGAAAATTCTTATCGAGTACCTATCTAGAAGTAACTTTTATGAGTTACCTGCCTACACAATTTGATTGAGAACATTATGAAAAAGGAAGACACTCACTACAGAGAATGTATCAGCACCAAGGAAAAATTGGCGGTATGTTTAAAGTAAGTAAAATAGTTTGAATCAATTTTGTCTTTATTAAACATGTTAATTGAAAAGCACAACATAATCTGCAAAATAAGTAGACAAAAAGTTCCTCTTCTTCATGGTAAATTAGGCTCTGTTCCTACTTTGTTTGAAGTATTTGGCATTTGTAGGTCTGAATGTTGTGTTCCCGGAGATGCTGGTTGTTCAGCTTCCAGTTGGAAAGACAAATCCATCTGGCCCGCTGTTTTATTTGTATTCCTAAACCCCGGAGATGCTGGTTGTTCAGCTTCCAGTTGGAAAGACAAATCCATCTGGCCCGCTGTTTTATTTGTATTCCTAGACCCCGAAGATGCTGGTTGTACCGCTTCCAGTTGGAAAGATGAATCTATCTGGCCCGCTGTTTCATTTGTATTCCTAGACCCCGGAGATGCTGGTTGTTCAGCTTCCAGTTGAAAAGATGAATCTATCTGGCCCGCTGTTTTATTTGTATTCCTAGACCCCGGAGATGCTAGTTGTTCAGCTTCCAGTTGGAAAGATGAATCTATCTGGCCCGCTGTTTTATTTGTATTCCTAGACCCCGGATTGCTGGTTGTTCAGCTTCCAGTTGGAAAGATGAATCTATCTAGCCCGCTGTTTTATTTGTATTCCTAGACCCCGGAGATGCTGGTTGTTCAGTTTCCAGTTGGAAAGATGAATCTATTTGGTCCGCTGTTTTATTTGTATTCCTAGACCCCAGAGATGCTGGTTGTACAGCTTCCAGTTGGAAAGACAAATCCATCTGGCCCGCTGTTTTATTTGTATTCCTACCAGAGCTTAAAAATAACCAAGTTGTTCAGGATCCAGCTGAGGCGACAGATCCATCTGGCCTGCTATATTACTTGCGTTGGTACCAGAGCTTGAAGAATAACCAATATTTTGATTATCCTACGACAGCACGTAAGATTCTTCGGCTTTGCTAATCATATTAAAAAGTTTCTTTTTTAAAGGAACTTGCATGTAATAATTGCATTGAAAGAAAAGTATCATCGCAGTACGTTAAAATTAAAAGTTCTTTTAATTATTGCCTTTCTTTTCGAAAATCTTCTTTTTTTCATATGTGTTTGTATTAAATTATTATTATTTCAATAATCAAGGAAAAGTGTCATGGCAGTATACTCGTATTTCGTCACGAATTCATCGCACACAATAAATACCCAAATATTGTAACTTGTATTTTAATATACCTGATTTTAATACATGATTATTACTTACCATCTTTATATTTTATTTCTTTGACTATTTCCTCCCACACACGCTGCGTGTTTCATTACATTTGTAAAATGACAAAGAAGTGTTCCACAAACACGGAAACTTTTTAACGGCATCAATTAATTTTTCGTCCATTATGCCACGCAACCGCACGACAACCGTAAGCAAAGTGAGACGTGAGCGGCAGGCAGGCGTTCGCGTAAGGCTGCGTTTCCACCAGAGATGTGCGAGGATGCGTAGCGAGGGATGTGTTTGTAAAGAACCAATAGAATCGCTTCATTTACCTCGCCTCGGTCAGAACAGCTCTGGTGGAAACGGCTCAGCGGAGCTAGATTTTTGCGCATACAAAACAAGCGAAGGATGTGTGCGAGGGATGTGTGCGAGAGATGTGTTGCGAGGGATGTGTTACGAGGAATATGTGTTGAGAAGGATGTGTTGCGAGGTTTGCGCATCCTCACACCACACATTAATGCGCATTTTCACAGCTCCGCTACACATCTTCGTAGGCACATTTTCATCGCACAGCTTTGGTGGAAACCCCGACACATTTTCACAGCACAGCTAGACATCCTCGCACGACACATTTCCATCGCACATCTCTGGTGGAAACGCAGCCTTACTCCTCTCCCACTACACCGCACCTCCGTCGATCGGCATTTTTTACTGGTTCAGGAATACTGTATTCTTTGTGAACTCGCTCATACAACTTCATACGCTAGTAAAGTATACGTTTAAACGGACCTGTAAAACGGACGTTCTATGTGTACGCACCCTTACGCAAAGAAAATTCGCCGCCTTTGTACATACCTATGTGCATAAAGTGTAAATAAATAAGTAGGTAAATGTGATAGAAAATTTAGTTTTTTCAGCGTCAATAAAACATCAAAAATTATATTCACATTTATAAAAACTGCACTAGGTACGTACTATCGCAAGTAATTTAGGAATCCTTAATTGAGATCATATAAAGAAACGTGTGCGTGTGGATTGAGTGCTCCTTATTAAAAGTTAACTATATTTTTACGAAATCAAAAAAGAATTTAAGAAATAATTAATTGTGAAAACTTAATGGTTAAGATAAAAAAAAAATGTGACACCTATGGTGAGAAAGTCATGGTCAATTATCTAGAACACTCAATCTGCTAGTCTGAGAAAATACTATAACTCGTGTTTCAACATATACACTAGATATATGTTTAACATTTTTATGTGGAATAATTATGTTGAATTTTTGAGAACTATTCACAAATATTCAATTGATTTCAGCTATTTATTTGGATTTTATATAGGTTTATTTAGAACACTCAATCCTCCTATGGTGCAGACGGAGTGTTCCAAAACTTTCCAACTTTGGCTAAATAAATGATAAATATTCTTACTCTAGTAGGTATGAGCTACGCAGGTTATGGAAATGAGACGCAAATGCAGGTTGAGTATGGTATGCTTGTATTTTCAAAAATCGTTTCCTTATATAGGTACAGAATCTGTTGCAATAATTAATACATAGCGGGTATATATAAAAAGTTATTGTTAGAAAAATAAAATTACCCTACGTGCTACATTTCTAACTGTGAGGATGCTATTCCGCTACAGTACACCACCTCAAGCGAAGCGTACTACTGGTTTTACTATTCTTCCCGATCGCGTTGTTCTCTGCGTGTCATCATTTCCTTGTTCGTTCCTAGTGTAGGCAGGCTTGAGTCGGTCGATCGAGACGTTGGTTACTCTTCCTGGTAGCTGGAGCTTGTAGTACTTCTCACATCTTTCTATTACTGGATATGGACCTTCATATGTCGGTTGCAGTGGTTTTTTTGTGCAATCTCTCAATGTGTACAAACATGTTGTTGTTGTTATGCGCGGTCTCGGCTGGTCGGTATGCGACGATAGTGCGCCGCAGCTGTTCAACGTAATCGTGACTCATTTGGCTTCCTTTTGTTTCAACAAAAAAATCTCCTGGTAATCGCAGCGATGTTCCGTAGGTGTATTGTGCAGGACTAATCCCTGTGTCACTACGAGTAGCCGCGCGCATTCCGAGTAGTGCGGTGGGTAACTCGTCAAACCACTTCCCGTTTTCTCTAGCAATGCAGCGCGCGGTAAGTGCGGCTTTGAGTGAGCGATGCCACCGTTCGATGATTCCATTTGATTGTGGATGATATACAGTTGTTCTCGTTCTGTTTATTCCCATTAGTTTCATCAATTCAGAGAAAAGTTTGCTCTCAAACTGACGACCTTGATCACTTGTTTTCGTGACGAGACAACCAAATCTTGTTATCCAGCTTTCATATATCGTTTTGACTATTGTTGCCGCAGTTATGTCGTGGAGAGGTAATGCTTCGGGCCATCGTGTGTACCGGTCGATAATAGTAAGTAGGTACTTGTGTCCATATTGTGATGGGGGTAGGGGCCCAACAATGTCGACATGGATGTGTTGGAATCGTTCCGATGGTGGGAATTTTGCGATTTGACTCGTTGTATGTCGACTGACTTTTGACTTTTGACAGGCTTCACAGGCTTTCGTCCATCGTCCCGCGTCAGCGTTCATGGCTGGCCAGAAGTATTTTTCACTGAGTATTTTTCTTGTTGTGCGCGTGCCGGGGTGACTGAGGTTATGTACACTTTCGTACGCTGCTCGGCGAAATGTTTCGGGTAGGTACGGGCGAACGTGTTGTGTAGATGTTTCGCATAGTACTTTGCAATTTGTGTTGGGTAGAATTATGCGCTTCAATTGTAAGTTGCTTTGCTTCATTAAGTCACGTATGGTGCTGTCTCTTTCTTGCGCTGTGGCTAGGTGCTTGTAGTCGATCGTTATAGGACAGGTGATAGTTTCTGTGTTGATCCGTGATAATGAATCTGCGACTATGTTATCTTGCCCGCTGATATGACGTATGTCGTTTGTGAATTCGCTTATGTACATGAGTTGTCTGGCTCGGCGCGGTGTCTCGCTGTCTGACGATGTTTTATTTGCGTAAGTTAGCGGTTTGTGGTCTGTGAATATTATAAGATGTCTTCCTTCGAACATTTTTCTAAAATGCTTCACAGCCATGTATATAGCTAGCAGTTCTCTGTCGTATGTGCTATATTTGACTTGCGCGCTTGACAATGATTTGGAGAAATATCCCAGTGGCTGCCATTTGTTGTGTACATATTGTTGCAGCACAGCACCAGCGCACTTATCGGAGGCGTCAGTCATTAATGCGATCGGTGCGTTATGTGAGGGGTGAGCTAGTAATGCCGCATTTTGTAGGCCAGCTTTACATAACTCAAATGCCTTCAGGGCTTTGTCATTCCATACTATCTTTGTTTTATCTCGTTTCTTGCTATTGTGCAAGTATGCATTTAGAGGTGCTTGTATTTCGGCTGCCTTTGAAATGCAATCTCTGTAGAAGTTGACGGTGCCAAGGAATCTTCTTAATTGTTCAATGGTTGCGGGTAGTGGAAAATTGGTGATTGCTTCCACTTTTTCTGTTGGAGGTTTGATGCCATCTTGTGAGACAGTGTGTCCAAGGAATTTGATCACTTTCTTGCCTAATACACATTTAGCTGGATTTATAGTGATGCCGTATTTGTTTAGTTGTTTTAGGACGGTTCGTAAATGTTGTCTGTGTTCATCTTCTGTTCTCGAACTTATTATTATGTCATCGACAAATGGGTAGGCATAATCGAGTCCGTGGAGTACTTCGTGAATAAAACGTTGGAAGGTCTGTCCTGCATTTTTCAGTCCTGGGCACATCCGGGGAAATTCAAATAGCCCGAATGGTGTTATGATGGCGGTTTTTTCAATGTGATCTTCCAGTACAGGCAGTTGTTGGTATGCTCTATTTAGGTCAATTGTTGTGAATATTTGCTTCCCGTGCAACTGGTAAGTGAAATCCTTCAAACGTGGTACAGGATATCTGTCTGGTTTCGTTACGGCATTTAGCCTTCTGTAGTCTCCACATACGCGTAAGTCCGTTTGGTTTGGGTACCACGTGAAGTGGACTGGCCCAGGGGCTCTTGCTTGGTCGGCATAATCCCTGATCCATCATAGTTTGAAATTCTTTCTTTGCAGCTTCGTAATGGTGAGGTGGCAGTGGACGAGCTTTGCAGTATAATGGCGGCCCTGTTGTTTCTATATGGTGCTCGACGTTGTGCTTCGGATAAGATAAGATAAGATAAGATAAGATAAGATAAGATAAGATAAGATAAGATAAGATAAGATAAGATAAGATAAGATAAGATAAGATAAGATAAGATAAGATAAGATAAGATAAGATAAGATAAGATAAGATAAGATAAGATCATTTTATTTGTCCAAACATTAGTATAAATACAAAAGAAAAGCATGCAAGTTGTTAACAAATATTTAACACAGGTCGTCATGTTTGCCATATTTATACAATAGCATACAAATATTTAAGGTGAGTATATTTTAATTATAATTATTCATAATTTTGTATTAAATTATACAGCTAATAAAGTCATTTAAATAATTAATAAAAACAATTCAATTTTGTATAATTCAATAATTAAACATCACAGTCACAGTTTACTAGTATAACATAGTCGAAACAAGTAAGTAAAGTTATTACAGTCATTTAAAGTAGTTAATTAAAAGATAAAAGTAATTATAGTCATTTAAAGTAGTCAATTAATTGGTAAAAGTTATAATAGTCATAAATTAAAATTCTTTTCACATAAAAAATCATTAATTGTGTAGTAAGCTCTTTCGGCTAAGAATTTTTTAATTTTCAATTTAAACTGTACATCACTTAAAAGCTTCCAACTTTTTGGCAATTTATTATAAATAATTGGAGCCATGCAAAAGACACTCTTGCGCATAAGAGCAGTTCTAGCTTGTTGTAAGCAAATCTGAGTGTTGTCACGTCTATTGCGTGGAAATACATCAGCCATGCTCGGAAACAGATTAGGGTTGGACCTCACAAACATTGCATTTTCTATTATGTATAAGGAAGGTAATGTCAAAATTTTATGTTTTTCAAAATAAGGCCTACAGCTCTGAGTGGGATCTAATTTAAACATGGACCTAATACATTTTTTTTGTACTTTGAATATTGTGTCCTTATCGGTTACCCCAAAAGATAATCCCGTATCGTAGGACAGACTCCACCAACCCATAGTATGCAGTAAGCAATGCATCTACATTTGTTATTTCGGCTAGTGTGTAAAGAGCATAAGCTGAGGATTTTTCATAGTGGAAAGTCTTGTAATATCGGGGAATTCCGCCAATATGTCATGATATTATTGTTCCAGGTCTATGGTTCTGATGGTTGGTGCTGTTGATTTGCAGATGGACGTCTTCACTGACAAGTTTGTTATCTTGTCGATTAAACATTTTCCAGCGAGGTCGACTAGTAGGTGATGGTGCTTCAAAAAATCAGCGCCGATGATGGGCTTGCTGACTGCTGCTACGACGAACTTCCATCTGAATGGTCGTCTCAGGTTGAAATCCAGGTCCATTGTTTTTTCACCGTAGGTAGCTATTTCGGTGTTGTTTGCTGCATATAGTTTGAATGCGGTTGGCTTCAAAATTTCACAGCGTTTCCTGGGAATGACGGATATGTTTGCACCAGTGTCGATGAGAATGCTTAGATTCGTCTTCTTGTCTTTCAAAAATAGACGGTGTGATTTTTCCCAGGCGCCAGATTCCGTCCCTGCTAACACCTGTTTTAGTTTCCCGAGATTGTTGGGTGCTTATCTTCGTAAGTACATGGTCTAGTACATTTCCGCGCTTGTGCGCCGAACTTCCGATGAAAATAACAAACGGAATTGTCGTTGTACTCGGTCCTGTGATTAGAGTCCGCTCGGCGGTTACCATGCGGCGATCGGTATGTACTGCGTGATCGATTACGCGCGCCGCCTCGCCAGTTGCGCCCGCGCTGGCTTCCGTAGCGGCTGTGGTGTGTTTTTAATTCTGATATTTCTTTTGCCAACATATCGATCTTCGCGTGAAGCAATGCGTTTTCATGATTTATAGCTCCAGGTGGAGTGGACGGTGTTGCCGGTGACGAAGTGTTGTGTACTGCTGATATTTGGTGGTGAAGTTGTTCTAGCATTTTGTCGGCCATTACTGCTAACTCGTTTATTTCGGTTTTCTTAGCTATAGTTTCGCTCACAGCTAGTATGGCGCGGACTGACGGGGGTAGGTGCTTCGTCCATATAACACGCAGCGTGTTCTCGGCAATGTTGTTTCCGGCTAAATTTTGCATGCGGCGTAGCAGTTGTGAAGGCTTCAAATCTCCAAGTTCCACGTTGGACAGTACCCGCTCGAGTATAGTGTGGTCGCTCTAGTCATAGGTTTGGATAAGCCTCATCTTCATGGTGGCGTATCTATTGTTTTCTACTGCATTTTTAGTATCGAACATGATGTCTTGAATTTCGTCTAGATCTTAGAGGTCGAGTTGGCGGATGAGCAGCTCTGATAGTTCCTTGTCGCTTAGATTTCCAGCAGACACGATCGCTTCAAATTGCAGGAACCAAAGCTTGATTCTGTTCCTCCATAAAGGCGGTATCCGTTGGTTGTATGAGACGGCTGATAGTTCGTGCGAATCCTGCTAAGGTGATGATGTACCGCTCCCATCGCTCGGTTTCAAAATATTTGAGGTCATTATTTCGTCTTGCAGTTTCTTCCGTCGGGGTCACCACTATGAGATACGCAGGTTATGGAAATGAGACGCAAATGCAGGTTGAGTATGGTATGCTTGTATTATCAAAAATCGTTTCCTTATATAGGTACAGAATCTGTTGCAATAATTAATACATAGCGGGTATATATAAAAAGTTATTGTTAGAAAAATAAAATTACCCTACGTGCTACATTTCTAACTGTGAGGATGCTATTCCGCTACACTAGTTTACGAGTATAATTCAGACTCAATTTGTGCAACAAAAACCTTGACGTAAACCATAATAGTTAGAGAGAAAAAAAAAAAAATTACTTTCTTTTCAACGTCCCGTTTGAGTGTTCCATGTTGCAGCACTTATTTATATAACCCGAACTTTTATGCAAACGGCGGCCACATCAGAAATTGTGAAAATGTTGTCATTAAAGTGTAAATACTTTATTTTAACAATAATCAACTTTATTATATTTTTAACCGATAACATTGTGTAGTGTGACCATGCATACATGAAACTAAAAATATTGTTTATTTATTTATTTTATTATTTATGTACACACAGTAAAATATATTAGGATATTACATAATTTTAATATTTGAGTATAAGGTACTGCTTATTTCTTAAGAAATTTCTTCCAGCAGAACTGCGAAAGGAGAAGTGAAAAAGAAATGTAGACAATAGTGTGTGAGAACAAGAAAAGAAATAAATATGAATATGTGAAGTCTAAAACTAAAACTAAAATATTAAAAATAACATATACTTAAATAAATACATAATGTTAGAATATATAAACATATAGTATAAATATATACATAAATAATTAACACAGTTAAGAGGAAAGGTAATGCTCTTCGACATTTGAATAGAGATATTGTTTTTAAATCACGAATGCTAGGCGGAAGTGAGTTCCACAATCTTACAGCATGGACAGAGAAGGAATAAGAGTAGTAGCTAGTTTTATGAGGATGAGATTTAAGCAGGGATCTAAGGTGTGATCTACACGGTACGTCACTAGAACGAGCGTAAGAAAAACGCTCATGCAGGTAGGAATGGTAAGACGGGTTACGTAAGATGTTGAAGAGGAGACATAAAATCCTAGTGTTCCTGCGAAGACGGATTGAGAGCCACTTGAGTTCCTTGCGAAGGTGATAAACATGGTCATACTTTCGAAGACCGAAAACAAAGCGAATGCACAGATTTTGCAAGCGCTCAAGCTTGTTTAATAGCTCCTCGGTAGCATCCAAATAGCAGGCATCGGCATAATCTATAATCGGCTGAATAAGTGTTTGTGCCAAAGAAACTTTAGTCTTCAAGGGCAGAAGATTTCAGCGAATGAAAGGAGAAATTTACCTTTCGGCTGACCTCATTGACCTGAGCATGCCACGAGAGATTGGAGTTAATAACTACACCCAGATCTTTAGCGGTTTGGGTATAGTCAATGCAAACATCATCGAGATATAAAGGCATCAGAGATGCAACAACAGCCGCACTGCGTGTGCCATGATCATTGGCAGCAGATTCGTATCTGCTGCCAATGATCATGGCCTGGGATTTAGTTGGGTTAATTTGCAAACCAAATGACTTAGCCCAAACGCTGATGCAAGCCAGGCCATGATTCATTGCAGCAATTGCAGAACTCGCGTCAGCTACAATAAAATGTCGGTAAAGCTGCAAGTCATCTGCGTAGAGATTAAAACTAGAGGAGATTACTCTGGTAACAAAGTTTCTGAAAATTGTAAAAAGAAGAGGAGAGAGAACGCTGCCCTGAGGAACACCCTCAGTTAGGCTACACCAATCAGAGAAGGACTTCTCCAGGCGAATACACTGAGAGCATCCTCGAAGATAAGAACCGAACCAGGCTAAAGTGGAAGGAGAGAAATTGATAGATTTGAGGATACCTAGTAAAATGTCGAAATCCACTGAGTTGAATGCACTACTAAAGTCCAGCAATACAAAAACAGTAAGGGACTTATTCTCCATTTCTCCAACATTTTATTACAAGACACACTAGAAAAGGTGTAACAGTAATTACTCATGTTATAGTAGATGAGCATTGATTATATTTCGGTGGGAGTAACATTTTTCTTGTCTAAATCTAAAAGACCGTAGGATAAAGAGTGTAAAATAATAGATAAAACCATGTTCTTTGTAGTTGCCGACCAACTGGACGCGCTTGAGTCTATCGAGAAGCGGGCCAAGAGACTCATTGGCAACGATGCACTGATCAAGTCAAAGCTCCAGAGCCTTAAACATCGACGACGAGTTGCAAGTCTATCGGTTTTCTATCGGTTACGATTAGGGGAGTTTGCGATGGAATTACACAATCTAATTCCGTCAAGCCCGTTCCATCATAGGACTTCAAGACAAACGGCGATGCGCCATCGTTGCATGGTGGACATCCCACCCTTACGCACAAAACGTTTTGGGAATACCTTCATTGTGCGTACAGCTAAGGAGTGGAATTCCCTGCCGGAGTCTGTGTTTCCCGATAGCTATAACCTGGGGGTCTTTAAGTCAAGAGTGAATAGGTTTCTTCTAGGTAAGCGTGCTCCTTCTTCGACCACATCATCACTTACCATCAGGTGAGATGGTGGTCAAACGCGAACCTATTCCGAATAAAAAAAAATGATTTCAATTTGTATTGTCTATTTTTTATTAAAATAGTCTTAGGTACCTATATCCTTTAAGATAACCTTTTCGACCCCATTTAAATCTAAGGATATCGAGCACTACTTGTATGAGATAAATTATCTTCACACTATTCGATAAAAGTTGACTTCTGTATTCCTTTCCTATTAAAAATAAATAAATCGGATTTATTTTCGTTAGATCCCTGTTTTGAATCCCAGTTTAATATTTTTGGTGTTGGATCCCCAAAAACAATAATTGCGACGCTCAAATGCACTAGCGTAAAATACTGTTGCATTTGACAGGTATCAAACTCTGACTAAACAATAAATAGTTTGATCGTAATAAGGTTAGACGAAGAAGGTGTCCGACAAAATTATGTCTAACCCTTCAAAATTTTGTCGCTTAGAAATACAATAAAGTTGATTACTGTTAAAATAAAGAGTTCACAAAGATAAGAAACATGTTAAACTTTAATGACAACATTTTCACAATTTCTGATGTGGCCGCCGTTTGTATAAAAGTTCGGGTGATATAAATAAGTGCTACAACATGGAACACTCAACAACGATTCCGCTTCCGACGCTCGCCCGCGACGGTCGTACCGCTCCGCGCTCTCGATCGTTCCGTGCCTGAGTCATCGCTACGCTTCGTCACGCTCGCCGTGACGTCACTCGTAGTCGCCGACTACGACGCCTGGTCCGGATCCGCCTTTTTCGAGGCGGTGAAGGATATCCTGTTTCTATAACAGAGTATCGTCAAAAACAATTTGGTTTGGCCCCTTCAGGGTAAAACCACAGTTTCGTGGTCCTTGGTTGGAAACCTCACGGTGTCAACAATACCAAGGGGGTGCTGACCCGACGCACCCGCTGATCCCCTTCAGGGTGAAGCAGTAAATTGGAGTCGAGTGCTAGGTTTTGGCCTTGGGGGATCTCCTAGTCAAACCTAGTTACTGAGTTTCCTTTTCAGCTACACACCTAGTGTCGGTTGGGTGTGTCTACCCCTTCGCACTAGACCCAATAGGGCCCGGTTCGCACAATAAGACTGGCGACCGGTTACAAGCTTAGGGCTCACCATTAGGTACTCACCTCCCAGTCTCTACCCGACTGGGAGGGTTACACATCCCCGGACCCATCCATCCGGGGAGTTAGGCCAGTTAAGCTTTAAATAGGCCCCCCGCGGGAGAGAAATCTCCAAAATTTCCCCATTCAATTTTGATCCAATTGCCAATCATGGCGAACTCCAATATTTTGGAGATTCTGTTAGAAATCCTTAGGGAAAACCCTACTATTTCCGCCAAATATGGCGGAAAAATCCAGCGTGAAATCGCTAATTGTCCCCCGGCTACCGAAGCCAACGTCGCTGATTTTAGTGACGCGCTTGACAGCCCATTATCTCCCCCGCTTGCCGATCAAGGCATCCCGGTAGGTCAGTTCACGGAAGTATTTATTAACTCCGATCCCATTGTTCGTCAAACAACGAACGACTTCCAGGTAGATAGCCCTTTATTGCCCCCGCCCGCCGACAAAGTCGTGCCGATCGCCCGATTCCCGAAATCACCCATTGTTTCCGGCCCACCTGCTAATCCCATTGTTTCTAAAACAATGGACGCCGCGCAGGTGTGCGCTGCACCTGAATTCCGTGAAATGGACACCACCGAACCTGTGTCCAATAACAACTCTGACAATGATTTGTCATCATGCCCCTCGTCCTCGGAAGACGACTTTCAAGTCGTCACCGGTGGCAAGAGGAAGAAAGGGAAAACCTCCCAGGCCAGCAAGGCCAAAAAGACCACCGCGTCGCCCCCGTCCCCAACTCAAACGCCCGTTCGACCCGCTAGCCCCGCCCCAACTACCTCTGCTCGAGCGCAGAATAGTCGTCCCGCCAGCCCGATAGCCCAAACTTCCTCAGCCCAAAGGAAGCAACGCCCTCCGCCCCCCTTTTACATCCAGGACAAGGGTAAATGGACTGATGTGTCCAAGATGTGTGTTGATCGAAAGATCAACTACACAAACGCCCGTGCCTGCCAAAATGGCATTAAAGTCACCGTCCCTACGTCGAACGACTATAGGGAACTATATCGCGCCCTCCGTGAAAGGAATATTTCCTTTCACACTTTCTCCTTCCCCGAGGACACGCCCACTCGTGTTATTATTAAACGTGTCCCTAAAGAAATCCTAGTACAGGATATTAAAGACGACCTTGCCGATCAAGGTATACCAGTGATCGCCGTCCATCGCTTACATAAAGCGAGAGGCGGTGAATTGTACGACATGGTTCTTGTCATTTGTGAACCAACCGAAGGTCATCACCCAATATTTAAGATTAAGTCTATTTGCTCCCTATCCGGTATCTCAATAGAAAAGCCCTACAAAACCGCAACAGTGGGACAATGCCACCGTTGCCAACTGTATGGCCATGCGCAGAGCAACTGCTATGCGACTCCCAGATGCGTCAAGTGTCTGGGCGAGCATAGCACTGCGGACTGCCCACGGCCTAAAGACCGAACCCTCTGTTCGGAACCACCCAGCTGCGTTCTCTGCGGCCAGACCGGTCACCCGGCAAACTACCGCGGCTGTCCCAAAGCCCCCAAACTCGCTCCTAAATTAGCGAAGCGCGCCAACGCCCGCCAACAGAGAGAGGCACCTTCTTCTCAAATTCCCCAACGTCTCGCTCCTCAGAGACCGTCCCCGTGGAACAGGCTAAGCCACGAAAAAGCCTTTCCCTCCTTGGCCCCTGCCAAACCTTTGCAGGCACTGATGGATATACCCATCGCAGCGCAGATCCTGCCTATAGCCGTGGCTACAGAGCCCACAGCCAGTCACAAACCCGCGCCTCAAACCACTGCTGCTCCTGCAGTCAAACAACCACCCAATCCCTCACCCGTCGCGCATGGCGAGGCTTGCGCCCAGACTATACTGCGCCATTATAGGTTATTTATGACCCGCCAAGCCAGATCTCTCCGCGACGCCCTTCTGGCTGCCGAACAGCAGAATAACGGCAAAATTACGACGGCAATGTACAGCCAAATATTCAGCACACACAGTGATGTGGTGCTAGGTCTCGACCAGATGGATGCGATGGACTGATCCAATGGATTCCCAACGCACAAACCACACTAGGCCTCGATCCCTCAAATTAGGTTTTTTCAACGCCAATGGAATTTTCAACCAACGCGCCGAAATAACTAAATTCCTCCGCGACCACCAATTAGACGTCCTCCTTATACAGGAGACCCTTTTGAAACCCCACCGCGCTGATCCCAAAATTGCGAATTACCGTCTAGTTCGCAATGACAGAACACGTTGCCACGGCGGCGGTACCCTTATTTATTATAGAAAGGAGTTATACTGCATCCCTCTGACCCCACCCGCGCCTCTCTCTCACCTAGAGTACTCTGCCTGTCGACTAGGCATGACTGGTCATCCTCCGATAACCATCATCTCTGCCTACCATCCGCCACCATCGGTCGCGTCTCTTGCTTCAGACGATCCTATCGCGCTCATCAGCGATCTCACGACTCTCTTCGGCCTGAGTGACTCCGTCTTACTAGCGGGCGATCTCAACGCCAAACACCCCGCTTGGAACAGCAACACGACAAATGCCAGAGGCAGAATCGTGTATAACCTAGGCGCGACCCTAAACTACGACGTCATCGCTCCGATGACTCCCACCCACTACCCACACGACCCCAACCATAACCCCGATGTCCTCGATGTGGCGCTCCTAAAGAATGTAAACCTCCGTTTACACTCCATAGAAGCGCTTCACGAGCTCAACTCGGATCACCGTCCCGTTATCCTACACCTAGGTTCCCGCTCGGGTAACCATGATCCTACCCAACCTCCTCCGACCCAATTGATCACCGACTGGAGGAAAGTAAGTGAAAAACTGAAATCCACCACATCGCCTCAATTGGACACCATTCCTGACCACATAGTCTCAGTCGCTGACACGACGGCGGCGATCGACTCGCTTACAAATCACGTACAATCCGTCCTGAACGATTGTTCAAGGGAAGTTCCTGTAGTGGAAGACCACCGCTGGAAACTCCCGGACGATGTACGGAATCTGATAACCGAGAAGAACGCAGCCATCCGTGCGTACAGCGCTTTTCCCTGCGCCGCAAACAAAGCTCACATGCGCAACTTACAGCGTGCTGTAAGGAAACGCATTACCGAGCAGCGTAATGCGAGCTGGGACAAGATGCTGAGCGAACTTGAGCCCACCCATCTTGCCTTCTGGCAGCTTCAGAGGAAGTTACGATCCACTGAAGAGGCCACAATGCCTCCTCTCATTCGTCCCGATAAGAGTGTCGCCTTCGATAACTCTGAAAAAGCAGAATGCCTAGCCGACAGCCTAGAGTCCCAGTGTTCTCCCAGCTCTCAACCAGTAGACCAAGCCCACCTCGATATGGTGAACGCCGAAGTCGAACGTAGAACTTCCCTTCCGCCCGTCGAAGATCCCGATAATCCACTGGCCCCCATCACTCCTGATGAGGTCCAGGATATCATTAAAAGTCTCCAACCGCGAAAAGCCCCTGGCTCCGACGGCATCACCAATAGGGTTTTCAAACTTTTCCCCGCCCAGCTTATAGTGCTAATGACTGCCATCTTCAATGGTGCATTGAGCAATAATATGTTCCCCGCAACCTGGAAACAGGCCACCGTCATAGGTATTCCCAAACCAGGCAAGCCCAAGTCTGACCCGTCTAGCTACCGTCCCATTAGCTTACTCAACGTCCTTGGTAAAATCTATGAAAGGCTTATATATAAGCGGCTCAAAGATTTTGCAGAAGCAAAGAGTCTTATACCCAATGAGCAGTTTGGATTTAGAACCGAACACTCATGTATCCAACAAGTCCACCGCATCATAGAACACGTCAGCGCCGGCTTCCAACGGGGCGCAATAACGGGAGCCTTATTCTTCGACATAGCGAAAGCGTTCGACAAAGTCTGGCACAATGGCTTAATCTATAAGCTATACCAACTCGGCGTGCCTGACCGTCTCGTGCTCATCCTACGGGACTTTTTATCGAATCGCACTTTTCGTTACCGAATTGAGGGGGAGCTTTCCTCCCCCCATCCCATTCGCGCAGGAGTTCCTCAAGGCTCCGTACTATCCCCCCTCGTTTTCACGCTATTCACTAGCGATATCCCCAAGCATAAAAATACTCAGCTAGCCCTATTTGCCGACGATACGGCTATCTATTATACCGGTCTTAAACCCGATGCCATCGCTCGCACTCTCCAAACTTCCGCAAACACTCTGGCCAAGTGGTTCCGGAAATGGAGAATCGAAGTCAATCCAGACAAAAGCCAGGCAGTCCTCTTTTCTAAGCCGCGGATAAACCCACCCTCCCCCCGTCCGATTACCATGTACGGCAAGCCGATCCCCTGGGAAAAGCAAGCCAAATACTTAGGCGTGGTCCTCGATAAACACCTTTCCTTCGCTGAGCACATAAAGCAGGCACGTTCGCGCGCCGCTTTCGCTCTAGGTAGGCTCCACTTCATTCTTAGCTCCCGCAGCAAGTTATCACTCAGGTGCAAGCTGCGTATTTTCACCGCGGTCATCCGTCCCATCATGACCTACGCCTGCGTTGTTTTCGCACACGCAAAGCCCTACCTCCTCCACAAGATGCAGACCCTTCAAAACCGATTCCTCCGTAGAGTCACGGGAGCCCCCTTTTATGTTCGAAATGAGCTTCTTCACGTAGACCTCAAGATGCCCACCATCCAGCAGTTCATGAAACGTGTCTCCAAGCGTTTCTTTGATACTGCAATCCAACATAGGAATCCCCTTATCGTATCGGCCGCCCAATACGAACCCTCGCGTATCTCTAAGATTCGCCGACCAAGGCACACCCTTGTCACTCCCGATGACGCAATCACCCTGCTCCAAGAGAGCCGTAGGGAAACAAGTTCAGTGGCACACAAAAACAAAAACCGACCGTCCTTCCGTCCTCGCCGCCGAGGCCCGCCGCGACGTCCCCGTAATAGTCCGCCCCGACCCTTGCCAGAGCCAGCCCGCGACGCTGAGCCAGTAGCTTTAAATTCCCTTATTAATAATAAAAATGATATGATCCAGCCTGTCCCTAGCTGCCCTCCCACTGCGACGCCCTAAGCCGAGGTCCGTACCCCACAGGGGGTGCCCTTAGCGTGTAGTCGCCTAGTTTGTAAGTTTTCTAATAAGCCCTGGCTGGAGGCTTTAATTAATTAATTAATTAAGGCAACCACAGGCAAGCCCGGTTAAGCAGCCGACAACCTCAGAGGTTGACCTGCGAGATGCCACACACAAAAAAAAAAAAAAAAAGAACACTCAAACGGGACGTTGAAAAGAAAGTTTTTTTTTTATTTACTCTCTAACTATTATGTTTTAGGTCAAGGTTTTTGTTACACAAATTGAGTCTGAATTATACTCGTAAACTAGAGAAAGAATATTAATCATTTATTTAGCCAAAGTTGGAGAGTTTTGGAACACTCCGTCTGCACCATAGGAGGATTGAGTGTTCTAAATAAACCTATATAAAATCCAAATAAATAGCTGAAATCAATTGAATATTTGTGAATAGTTCTCAAAAATTCAACACAATTATTCCACATAAAAATGTTAATCATATATCTAGTGTATATGTTGAAAGACGAGTTACAGTATTTTCTCAGACTAGCAGATTGAGTGTTCTAGATAATTGACCATGACTTTCTCACCATAGGTGTCACATTTTTTTGGGTGATTCTCTGATTTCGTGCCAATCACATGTCCGGTAGCATAAAAAATAGTTACTAACATTTAGCGAGATTCCATTAAATCTGGTTGATTTGCAGACATTTAGCAAGGTATATTCAACATAAGAAAAACGTAGGTATAAATACAAAAATAATAATTAATAAAAAATACTCACAAATGTCCTTACCATCGATGTCCTTAATACGATTTCTGAACAATAGTGTTAAAAATTTCTAAGAAGTTACTGTTTTAATTATCTGTCATTTATTCATGTTATTAAAATAATACTAAGGATTATTTGTCTTCATTATCACACATACGAATCGATAAGTTAATTTATAAAATATATATTTGTATTTGTCACCAAAAAATAATCACTACTTTAAGCAGAAAAAGAAATGTAAACAACTCTTTACATGGACATCCTACTCCTTTACCCTTCCCCCGCACACTCCCGCAGCGGCCAGTCGTCTATATGTATCATCTATGCAGTCGTCCCAGAGACATTGAGCGAGAAATCCGTGCGCTCGAGGAATAAAAAATAATTACGTAATTGTTGTTAAAAATTACCTTTGTACCGGTTTAGTGGTCTTTACTGTATTTGAAATAATTTAGGTAAGTGGCACGATTTTTATTTTTAATTTACATCTGAAGTGTTTGTCTTGATGAGTATTTTTACGAGATTAATATGTATACAAATAGCCTTGAAAATAATGGTTTTAAACATCAAAATAACCCAAAATGTCAGTACAGTGATTGTCTTTACCATCAGTTTTTACATAATGTCATTACCATGATTGTCTTTACCATAATTTACCATCAGTTTTTCGTCTGTTTACAGCGTGCGAGTACCGCGAGCTTTGACTTTTTTTTTATTTTTAGGTAAAATCATACCGATAGTAACGAAAACGGAAACTCGTGAAGAAAAACTAGCTCAAACGCGACTGCATAGATGAGAAAAGTATGCAGAGTTAAAAAAGACCCAGAAAAATATGCGGTAGAAAAGGAAAAAGGAAGACACCTTAGAAAATCACCTAAGGTGCAATTACTTTCAGATGTACGTTTACATTGGTCAAACACACCTTTTTGTAGCAACGTTGCATCAACTTCTCGAGAAGCTAGCTACCTAGAACATTGTGAAAAATTTGTTACATTACCTTTAAAGATAGATGCCAAAACAAAAAGAGAAAATAAATCTGAATTGACTGGTCAATTATATAACAGATATTTTTTGGGAAAACAGAAAAAGCAATTAATAGAGAAGAATGAAAAAAACCAAGAAGAAGAAAAAGAAAATGAAAGTGAAGTTTTAAGAAACTAAATTAAATATTTTAATTTGTATCTCATCTCAAGTCATTACCAGTAAACACTGTGTCACTACCATCACAAAGTAATCATTTCCATAACATAAATTATTACCATCACTAATAAAAACTTTAGCGACCTACATCTCAGACATTAACCGATGCAATTCGAAAATATTTACACATGGTATAAATAAGCAATAATATTTTCGTTTCACACTAAAATCTTCAAAATCAAAAATTTCTCTCATTTTTTTCAAATCGGACCGAAATCAGAGAACAACCCTTTTATCTTCACTATTAAGTTTTCACAATTACTTCTTAAATTCTTTCTTGATTTCGTAAAAATATAACGTACGTCACACGGTGGGCTGAAAATCGGCTTTCATAGACTTAGGCATTTTATTTTGCAAGTGCGAGTTTTTTTGCCGGATATCACTTCTATTAGTTATAACAATATACAAAAATGACACCAGAATTGATTCTGCACAGAAACGAAGGAATTATAATTTTTTTACGAAAATTTTGTATGGAGCTAGTATGAAAAATCGAAATATCTCTAAAACGGCAGCGATAACCGTAATATCCTTATAGGGGGTTATAGTACTAATTATTTATGATTTTTTGACATACGTTACATAATGGTTGTAGATGCCTTTTTTTTTAAAAAATCGTCAAAATATTTTTATTTATTTTTACATATTTAAACGTTCCTTTTAGTGTTTAAGTTGAAGAATTCAGAGCTTTAACAACTCTTATCATAAAATAGCATCACCCCTATAGACCTGAAGGACTAGACAGAGGTGTGTAGTGTCTTGTTGATCTTGTAAGATTTCCAACAATACCAAATAGTTGAATATCAGTGTCAAAGTGCCCATGCTGTCGCTTCTTTTTGAAAGATAGGGGAATGAAATTGTTAATTGATCATACCCTAAAAGTATGATTACAACATAACCGGACACATAATAATAATAATATCCTTATAGGGGATTATAGTACTAACATTATTTATTTTAACATATGAAACTGTTCAAAACGATCCATGAACTGTGTCAAAGTTAAGAACATCGTTAGGAAGCATGCTTTTTCCCCAAATATTAAGAATATGTGAAAAAAAAAGACTGTATATAAACTTTTTATTGATAGGTAATTTAAATAAAACAGAAGTAACAAAAATAATATCTAATAAATTCAATTATACAAAATACATATTTGAAACTATAATTTATGAAATTATTAACTAAACATATTGGTACAATAAACTAACATAAATAACAAAAGAACATAAAGAAAAATAATTAAATTTTACAAATTTTCTTTACAACTTTCGTTGTCGGTCTCCAATTCCGAGTCAGAATCCAGATCGGATATACCTACAAACTCGAACTCAGTTTCCGGAAACTGTATTAGGTCGAGAGTTTCAGCAAAAAAGGTTGTCTTCCTTTTGGCATCTAACTTCGGCCTTTGTGCACTTAGAAAAGGATCCGAAGAAACAACAAGCATATTTAGGATATCTTGATTAGAATCTTACCTGCTTCTTTTCCGCGAATGATGTTCCCGGAACCTCCTAAAATCTTTGTTTCGAGACTCTGAGGCTTCTTCCGAGAGAGTCCCAATCGGGACAATATCATTTTTTTCGATTATGTCAGCTCCGTGTATTAATAGTTTATGTACGGTTGATGACATGTAGTACCAGTCGTATAATTCCACGTACTTTTCTGCTGTTTTGCGAGCAAAATCTTTAAATTTGATGACATCGATCTTCTCACCAGATGTTATTGCTTGCAAAATAACAGCAAATCTTTTTATCAGGTTTTGATCCAACCCAGTAATAGCTGCAGTTTTATTGGGAAACTCGAAAAACTTCCTTGCGGTATTCCCGTCATTGGTAGTTCCCGAGCCTTGGTTACTATATCAATTAACAGATTGAGGTCCTCTTTAAATTTATTTTGAATGTTTTTTTTTCTGTTTTGTAACATATCTTTATGCTCATTACTTCTTGCTGCCCACTGTTTGAAGTCAAGTCTGTACGCAATGTGTAACAGACATTCCATGCAATTTATACGGGCATGTAGGGATGATAGGCCAAATTCATATATGTCAGAACACACAGTTTTTGATGTTACAGCATCTAAGTGGTTCATTTCTGTTGGTTTTGCTAAGCACAGGTAGCATGATGCATTTGATCTAGCTTCAGAAAGGTCGATCATTGTCATCATTAGTTTATGAGTCACCCTGTTACTATTAATGCACTCTGTGGGGTTAAGGGCCTCAATTTCCTCATCCATTTTTCTTTTGTTATCAATGACAACTGCATGGCTTTCTTTTACAAAAGTGAACTGAACCGGACGACACTAAAAAGTTGAGCATGGTTTCGGGTTTGTCCATATAGTATTATCTCCATCTGTCAGTTTCAGTGGCACCAAGGAGGTCATGAAAATGCTTGAATCATCATGCTCGCCGTCCATTTTCTGCTTGTATCGGCTTTGATTGGAAGCACCATCAAATCCCCACTTCGATATCAGCTTTAACTGCTTATTTTCCACATTATCAGAAAGACTTTGAAGAATCCGCTTCACCGTGATGTCAAGTAAAGCTTGAAGTGTAATTCTAGCTGATGAATCCGTAACTGATACTGATTGATTAGGAGGGTAGCATGCAAGCTTAGTTTGTTGCAGTTTATAGTAGGATGGGTAAATATTCTTAGCACCTTCCCGAATGGCAGTCTCTCGCAACGTAATATATTGCCACTTTGAAAGCTTAAGTGAAAGAAGCAATCCAAGTGCTTTCTCTGGTGTAAATATTACTGTTTTCTTAATGCTTTCCTTGATTTTAACGGCAGCTTCTGGATTTTTGATCATATAATTGATTACAGATGCGATATCTTCATAACCTTCTTCTTTTAAACGTGCTGCAGCTGCATATACCAATTCACAGGAATCCTCGCCTATGTGCTCACTAGATCTTCTCTTTTTCTGTTTGCTTCCCAGATCTTTGAATGGTTTTCGGGACCTTTTTGTCATTGTTCCAACAGTCGATGATGTCGAAGGTTCTGGAGAGACTGAGCGTGCTCTTGGTATCTCATCAACAGTTGGTTCTTGATTTATTAAAGTTTGCACGCAACTCGGCCAATCAATATTTGCTTGCAACCACTCTCCGTACGTATTTCTAAACTTATCAAAGAATCGTTTAGATTTCTGCCACCTGTTTAAAGCAGCTCGCGTGAATCTCCGGCAAAATTCTTTGAGAGTTACTTGATCTTCGGCAGAAAGGCAATCGCCTATGCGGGACACAATTGCACTAAACAATACTTCATGATTAAATGAAGGACACTCACTTTTTAGAAGAACAAACAAATCTAAGTTGGTGATTAAACTTTCCATTCTAAGATTTTGTAGTCGCAAAGCAAATAGTTTTAGTGTTAGCAGTTACACGGTTGTGAACAATCTAAATTATGGAACAAAATTATAGCCCTTTTATTGTATAAAGTCAATAATTAGTTAACTACCCTCATTAAAGTTATAAAAGATATGATAATAAAAATTTATAATCGTCAAAAACATTTCGTAGAACTCATAGTAGAACTAATCAACATTAGCAAATCACATTAGCTCACTAATTATAAAAAGGTGAATGCAGTTCTTAGTTGGTATTGTTGTGAGATATTTCAAATCATTTAATCACTTAATAGGCTCATTAGAATCAGAAGACTACAACCATCATTCTAATTACTTAATTACTTGTCATCAGACTCATTAGATGACTACACAATATGTTATTTTGTATTTTGAACGTATGCAATGTTTTAAAATTCCTTTTGTGTCGATATTATTATGTGTCCGGTTATGTTGTAATCATACTTTTAGGGTATGATCAATTAACAATTTCATTCCCCTATCTTTCTAAAAGAAGCGACAGCATGGGCACTTTGACACTGATATTCAACTATTTGGTATTGTTGGAAATCTTACAAGATCAACAAGATACTACACACCTCTGTCTAGTCCTTCAGGTCTATAGGGATGATGCTATTTTATGTTAAGAGTTGTTAAAGCTCTGAATTCTTCAACTTAAACACTAAAAGGAACGTTTAATATGTAAAAATAAATAAAAATATTTTGACGATTTAAAAAAAAAGAAAGGCATCTACAACCATTATGTAACGTATGTCAAAAAATCATAAATAATTAGTACTAAAACCTCCTATAAGGATATTACGGTTATCGCTGCCGTTTCAGAGATATTTCGATTTTTCATACTAGCTCCATACAAAATTTTCGTAAAAAAATTATAATTCCTTCGTTTTTGTGCAGAATCAATTCTGGTGTCATTTTTGTATATTGTTATAACAAATAGAAGTGATATCCGGCACAAAAACTGGCACTTGCAAAATAAAATGCCTAAGTCTATGAAAGCCGTTTTTCAGCCCACCGTGCGTCAGAACCGCGGGTGTACTTTTCAGAATACCCGCGGTTCTGACGTACATAAAATAATGTACGTCAGAACCGCGGGTGTACTTTTCAGATTTGCCTAAATTTATTGCAATTATTTGGTACCTTCTGTGTATCTTTACGTACCTCTCTTGAAAATCTGTGTACCTACACCCGTACAATGATATTTTAAAAATTAGGTACACCCGCCATCCTGATGTCAGAACGGGTTTGACGCATTTGGTGCACATCTCAACTTGTACACCATGCTCAAATGGTGAACTTAGCATTTGGTGCACTTCTCATATCACTTTGAGACTGACTGACTGATAATAAATTGTTTATTTAAGAAATAGTGCAAAATACAGTTACAATATAAGTCTTAAGAATTAATTAAATTAAGGAAAATTAACATATTTGCCTGTACTAGGTTAAAAGCCTGTGCTTCAGGCGATGAAGTACAAACTATCTTAAGTGGTACATAATCCATGAAATAACTAAAACTAAATCTAGATAATAATAGTTAAATATGTGTTTCTAGTGTTTTGCATTCTATTTGCATATTGCAAGTAACTCTTCCGTCTGGTCATATGTCATATTTTGTAAATAATTACATGTTGCTTTTTTACAACTAAAATAATTTAAGTTATATATATTTAAGATTCTATTTAATCTATTGTACAATAGTGGACCTAAAAACGAAAAAAATCGATAATAAATAAATCGATGAATTAACGAAGAAAATATATGTTAAAGGAGGAACAAAAATATGCATGAATCTTTTCAGGATCTTATTGCTTATACTATGAAGTTACAGTCGTCCTTTAACCCTGTGATAATTCGCGCTATTTCATGTTCATCTGTGTCCAGCATAACGAAAGATGAAGCTCTAGTGCTCGAACTGTGCGAAGGTGGAGTTGTCTGATAGCCAGTTAGGTTATTTTTCATTTCAGCCAAGTTTTACCCACGTTAACAAAATAGTTATTTACATAATTGGCAGACGAAAGCGGTGAGGAATTCGTTAATAGTGAACTCGAATGTGATTCGTGCTGTTTTGAGATATGAGTGACGTCTTTGATGTGTTTCCAGATTTGCTTAGTGTTTTTACCTGCGCTATGCAATTTGGTTTTATCGTAATCAATTTTAATTTTCTTCAATAAATTGTTACAGAAGTTTCTGTATCTCTTGTATGATATTTGAAGAATTAAGTTATTAGGGTATTTCTTAGACTTTTGATGTAGTCTGTCTCTGTACCTTATGCATCGAATAAGCCCGGGAGTGATCCATGGTTTAATGTTATACAACTTCTTATTTATTGGTATTTCTATTGTGTTATGTAATATGGCTTGCTGGACAGATTTTATAAAATACGATAATGACACATTTGGGTCAGCAGTATTATAGACGTCACTGAAGTCAATCTTGCATAAATCATATTCCAGTCTGTTTATGTTTAGTTTAGACTTAGTCGGACGGCGATTTAGCTTAGGCAGCGTTAAATTTACGGTAAGTAGGACAGCATGATGGTCAGTGATCGACTGATCGTTGAGTTAGTGACAAGCGTTATATATTGATGATTTGATTTTATTAACATGTGATCAAGGCAAGAACCACTCTTGTGAGTCGGCAATCTGTGAGCGGGGAGAAGCCCATGGTATGCACAGATATTAAGATAGTCTTGGGTGCCTGCATCATAAAATTCAGATCCTATATTTACATTTATATCACCTGTTAGTATTATGTTTTGAAAAGAGCATGTCGCCTGAAGTGTACTGTTAAGGGAATTATGAAATAAGTGTAAGTTTTTATGGGCTGGGGATCTATACATAGCAATAATTGCTGTATTAGAGCCAATTTTGATAACTTAGCAATTACAATCCTGTAGGGTTGGTTGTTCGATTATGACTTTTAGCGATGACTTAGCATAGACAATGATTCCATCAATTTGATTATGGTTTATTGTACTGTAATATAAATTGTACCACGGTAATTCCGGTATGTTACTTTGTCGATTTGATATCCAGCACTCAGTAAGCACTATTATATCGCATGCAAAGTCTAGCCTACTCAGGAAAACATTAAAGCTGTCTATGTTCTTGAAAATACTGCGAATATTTTGTGTTAGTACAGTTAGTGAATTTTGATAGCCGGTAAGATACTTTCTACACTCCTCGACCTCACAAGATTTTGCTTCCGATAGAAATATATTATCTAATTCTGTAATCAAATTAACATCCATTATCTATACTAATATTATAAAGCGGAAAAGTTTGTTAGTTTGTTTGTTTGTTTGCTTGAACGCGCTAATCTTCGAAAGTACTGGGTGGATTTGGATGAAATTTGGTATGGAAGTACCTTGAAGCTTGAGGAAGGTTATAGGCTACTTTTTACCCGACTGAAAAAAAGGAGAGTTATGTTTTTACCGTGATAGAATCCACGGGAGCGAAGCCCCGCGAGAGTACTAGTACTAAATATTATAATTTAAGCTCTGTTAAGGGAATTATGAAATAAGTGTAAGTTTTTATGGGCTGGGGATCTATACATAGCAATAATTGCTGTATTAGAGCCAATTTTGATAACTAAGCAATTACAATCCTGTAGGGTTGGTTGTTCGATTGTGACTTTTAGCGATGACTTAGCATAGACAATGATTCCATCATTTTGATTATGGTTTATTGTACTGTAATATAAATTGTACCCCGGTAATTCCGGTATGTTACTTTGTCGATTTGATATCCAGCACTCAGTAAGCACTATTATATCGCATGCAAAGTCTAGCCTACTCAGGAAAACATTAAAGCTGTCTATGTTCTTGAAAATACTGCGAATATTTTGTGTTAGTACAGTTAGTGAATTTTGATAGCCGGTAAGATACTTTCTACACTCCTCGACCTCACAAGATTTTGCCTTCGATAGAAATATATTATCTAATTCTGTAATCAAATTAACATCCATTATACTAAATATTATAATTTAAGCTCTTAATTACAAATAAGTATGTGGCGCTCTTAGGCGCCGTCATAGTCAACCGAGTTAATATACCTATATTCAGCTGCTTTTTTAGCTGGGCAATCGGCATTTCCAGTCTTGTGTTCATGAGGCTTCTTAAATCGCAGGCATGTTGCACATTTAGGAGAGTCTGTCTTCTTTGTACAGTCTTGGATTGAGTGACCGTCTTCTCCGCAATGCCCACACGTAGAAGCCATTGCTTTACAGGTTTTAGCTGCATGCCCATACTGCTGACACTTAAAACATCTTGTGACTAATGTAAAGTCTCTTACTGGGCAGGATGTCCAGTTTATGAATACTCTGTCCTGTGTGATGAGGGTTCTACGTATGTTCGCAGGGACCTCAATGACGTAGTTGCAATTGGCCTCACTTTTCTTTCCCGATTTGTGACTCAGTTTTATTTAGGTCATAAATACGTCTCGTGTCAATGATGGTATTTTCTCCACTAAATTTTGCTCGTATATGCATTTATAGACCTCACTCTCATCCATAGATGCCGGAACTCCTAAAACTATGATACGAGGCTTGCGCTTATTTGGCTCATCAACAGTAAGGCCTTTTGAAGCAAGTTGGACGGTTTGTTTCACTTTTTCAATATCAGATCTGGACTCAGTGCTGATGATCACACCTCCGTTTCTTGTCTTGCGAACTCCTCGAACTTTCAGTTTCATATCCTCAGGGTATATTATTTTTTGGACTATATTTTTAGTTTCGTCACTCGTCTTTGAACTATCACTGGGATAAATCGCAACAGAACTAAAAGTGCTAGGACGAACAAAGCTGTTGGTTCCCTTTTTGACCATATCCGCAAAAGATGTGCTAGGCGTATTTGATCCTGTGTTGGCCTGTTGTACTGCTTTCTTAAGGTCATTTAGGCTATTTGCCAACTCCTGTTTTTCGGCTAACGCTTGAAGGGAGAAGTGCGTTTGTAGTGCTTTTTGTTTTAAAGACTGGTATAGGACAGCCATGTGAGAGGTACTACTTGCATTTTTACGGCACAAATTATTTATTTTTATTTTTTGGTCCAAATTTAGCTTTCCGTCGGATGCAATCGTACAGACCTCATTTAAGCACTGCTCAATAGATCCCAACCAGTTCTGCATTTCTGGAGTTGTGACCACTTCCATCTTTTCGTCTTTATCATCCTTGGGCTTCTGAGGCGACATAGGTGGAAGAGTGCGGCGTGTTATACCACTCCTGTTAAAGGGACTACCATCCATTTTTGCAAAAAATATCACTAATGTACACATACACACATCAAAAGTGTCTAGGGATCAAGCATTTTTATACTGATTTCTTGAGATTGAGATGTGGCTTTGTAATAAATTTATGATTTTATAAATTTATATGGATCCTTTTTGGTGCATTTCATAATTTGAAACAGGAACTGTTAATCAAATTCGAGTAAAAGATGAAAATCAGCTGTCAATATTTTCCCTATAAAAACATACAACGCATTGAAGACATTATTAGTGCTACTGTTTCCCTACTACTGATTAAAACCAACGTTATTATGGAGCGGCGACGTCATTTAAGCAGGGAAGAAATGCTCAGAGCCGTGGGAATGATAGAAGCTGGTTCCCGGCAACGTACTGTGGCTTTAGCTCTGAATACAAGTCAGAGTGTTATCAGTCGACTTTGGACACGTTTCCGAAGCACTGGTACCGTGGCTGAGCGCCATGGAGGACGGTATCGCTGCACCATACGGAGACAAGACCGATACATTCAAATCTTAACTCGAAGAGCTCCAACAATAACCGCCATGATGTTAGCCGTGAGGCTTCATCACTCTTCAGGGAACTTAATTAGCGACCAAACAGTCAGAAACCGCTTGCATGAAGTGAACCTTCATTCCCGAAGACCGCTACGGGTACCACCTATAGCAATGCACAATCGTAGGATTCGATATCAATGGGCTCTTGAACACAGAAATTGGGCAGAAGAACAATGGCGTTTCGTGTGCTTTTCTGATGAGTCTCGTTTTGGTATGAGACCGGATACAAGACGTATATGACACTGGAGAACCCCTGTATGCCAACAGCGATTAAAATCCTGCCAGGAAGTCCATCCTTATAGTGGTGGAACCATCATGGTATGGGCGGGTATTTGGATCGGCGGAAGAACTGAGTTGATTTGGATCAGAGGCAACCTCAACGCTCAAATTTATGCTGAGACGATTGTATCTGACGTCATCGTTCCTCTACAAGTGCAAATCGGTCCCTTATTTCAGTTAATGCATGATAATGCACGACCGCACACCGCAAGAGTTGTAAGACAGACTCTCGCCGCAGCTAACATCAATGTCCTGCTCTGGCCTGCTCAGTCGCCAGACTTGAACCCGATTGAGCATGCATGGGATATGCTACAGAGAAGAGCTCTGCCGAATATGGAGGGTATCCAGTCGCAAGAAGACCTTTTTTTGTTGTTGCAACGAACATGGGCGGCCATTCCACAGCGTGATTTGGATGAACTCATTTTGAGTATGCCAAACCGATGTTCTTGTGTTGTTGGTGTTCGCGGTAGAAACACGGATTATTAATTGTTTAAGTTACCCAATAAAATTTTAAAGAAAACTGTTATTTCAGTCTTTTTTTCGAACTGTAATGTTTTTTTTTTTTTTTTTTTTATTCTTTATTTATTTAGGGGTTTTTATCCACAAGGATACGTCAACCCCATTGTACCTTATAAACAGTATACACAAACTTCACAATACTTTTAACAATAAATAGATATTACATTAACTATGGATCTGATATTACTGTCAGCCAAGGATCTTCTACCTACTACTGTCAGCCTACAAAGTTTTTTTGCTAGATCAGACTTAGGGTATGCTAGGATCGTTTGTATCAAGCCAATGTCTAGCCTGTTTAAGCCATACTCTCTTATCAATTTTTCTCTGTCAATCTTATTTTTAACACAACCCATCAACAAATGTTGTACGTCCTCGATTTCATTACAAGTAACACAGTTTGGTGATTCGACTTTTTTCATCAAGAACGCAAACTTTGCCGATGGGTAGTGTCCCGATCGGAGTCTTAATGCTATTTTAACATGAAATCTGCTTAGTTGACCGTCATCAAACCAAAGATAACGAGGAGGCTCATGCTGAATAGTTTTATACCAAATTCCTTTTGTTTCAGATTTTTGATCAAAATGATTTTTCCAGAACTCGTAACACTTTATTTTAAATTTAGGTATCAAATCTGAGTAGTCCGGCAAAAAACTAATCTCATTTCCTCCAACTGCTGCTAATTTAGATATTCGATCAGCCTCCGAACTGTAATGTTAGTGGTTCAAATGTCAAAAATCCCTTTATTAGGAAAATGGCAAATTTCTTTATTAATGCAAAGGTGACTTGGTTTATCGTTACTGTGACAAACGAAAACACTTTATTTGATGAATCCTTAAAGAAAATATTAATTAATATCAATCAGGAGAAAAGTTATTGCAAAAATATATGTTGATCCCTAGACACTTTTGATGTGTGTATATAACTTAATAATAAACTCATCACTGCAACTAGAATGTGTATAGTACGCTAAAACACTAAACTAGGTCACTATTATTTAATTGTTATTTTATGGAAATTTTGTTGAGCACGTCTGTATGCGGCGATGTACCGAACAATCATCCTCCATCATCCACTTTGCAAGTGGTGTACTTCTGAATTGGTGCACTTAACAAAAGGTGCACTTTTTAAGATGAGTAGAGATTTGGAAAAATTGTCTAAAAATGAAAGAATCTTTGGTTTTGCTTAGAAAATTTTCTTTAAAATACAGTCAACAAAATAATTTTAATTAAACTCTACATAACCACTATAAAGTTTTTTTTATTAAAAAAAATAATTTGTAGCTATTTAATTAATAGTAACAATTACTAAGTAATAATAATAATATAATAATAATATTCCACGACTTTCACACAACGCCATCTAGTCCCAAACTAAGCAGAACTTGTGCTATGAGTACTAGACAACTGATAAACATACATATATATTTCTAAATACATACACATTATACATAAATTACACCCAGACAAAGAACAAATGATCGTGCTTATCACACAAACATTTGTCCTGGGTGGGAATCGAACCCACGACCTTGCGCATAGCAGTCAGGGCCACTGACCACTAGACCAACAGGCCTGTCAAGTAAGAAACAAAGGTCTATATTATTTATAACCTGTTTTTGAGAAACAGGTTATGATTTAATTTAAAGCTTTTATTGAATTTTTAATTTTGAAAAAATAAAAAATAATTAGGTATGTATTATGTAGAGTTTAATTAAAATTATTTTGTTGATTGTATTTTTAAGAAAATTACCTACGCAAAACCAAAGATTCTCAACTCATCTTAAAAAGTGCTCCTTTTGCGAAGTGCACCAATTGAGAAGTGCACCAGTTGCGAAGTGTACCATATGAGAAGTTCACCATTTGAGCATGGTGTACAAGTTGAGATGTGCACCAAATGCGTCAAACCCGTCAGAACTGCGGGTGTACTGCTAACCAATATAGGTACCTAGTTAACTTTTAAAAAGGAGCACACAATCCACATGCACACTAAAGAAACGCTTGAAAACTTATCCCTACTGGTAGTGAAAAAAAATCCCAACCAGCGGGGATATATGTCAGTAGGTACCTAGGTAGGGATATATGAAACAGGTGTACCTACACGGTGTGGAAATATCTGTGTCATGCTCTGCCGCAGAGCCACCATATTAGAAGTCGATCAATTATATCTTAAAATGATGTAGGTACGTGTAACGAACATAATGTACGCATACCGTCATTACTGTACGTGCATTAGGTAATGATAAAATAGATATTGATTGTGGCTCTGCTACAGAGCATACTCTCTAGCAGAGCCACACGGAACTTAAACTCAGGAAAGACAAACGCGACTGTGTTTTGATAAAAACTGTTGTACAAACAGTGTTTATTGCGTATGTGTTGAAAAATATCATTATTATACAGCGGTTTTATTTTCCTCGATCATAATATTTATAGTTGTGCGCCTAATCATCACAAATATAGCAATGGCTTCAAAACATATTGCTGACAGAAAACAACCAGGCGCTTTCTAGAAAACTTAAAAAAGTGAAATAAATAAAACCGCTGTATAGTAATGATATTTTTCAACACGTACGCAATAAACACTGTTCGTACAAAAGTTTTTATGAAAACACAGTCACTTTTGTCTTTCCTAAGTTTAAGTTCCGTGTGGCTCTGCTAGAGAGTATGCTCTGTAGCAGAGCCACAATCATTGTCTATTTTATCATGACCTAATAATGCACGTACAGTAATGACGATATGCGTACATTATGTTCGTTACACGTACATAATTTTAAGATATAATTGATAGACTTCTAATATAGTGGCTCTGCGGCAGAGCATGACACAAATATCTGTGGTGTGACGAGAAAACAAAACCCGTTCATCAAACTCGTGTGATAGGTAACCTGGGCTGACTACGAGTTGGCAAAGCGGTGTATTCCCGTTCGTCCCCTCGACTTCGTCCCCCTAGGGGGACGAACGAAAATTCACAAAAATAATATTTAATTTGTTCCCGATCGTCCCCTTCCTAATTCAAAAGGGGACGAATGGGAATATGTTCTTCGATTAGTGCCATTCGTCCCACTAAAAAGATTTGTGCATAATATGTTTATTCGTTGTTTCGTAGCTTACTTTTAAATTAATTACTTCGTTAGATTTAATCATTATTTTACAAAATGCTTCTCTATTTTTTTATGAATTATAAAAACGTATCCTAATTTTATCATTGTTTTATTTAAAATGTTTACCTAAATGTAACAGCTATGGCGGGATGCGCCGGCGATGCCGGTACTTAACAAAAGAGTGCCGATAACATTGTGTTATTTGCGTAAACCTTATTGGTTTACCTGACATTCTCTCCCTTTCCTATCCTTAAATTAGACCGGTCGGGTTAGAGTTGACAAAACAATGAAGTGCACGGGTGTTAATGTAATAATACATATTTGACACGAATTCTGCGGACAACTACTGATGTAAGTACCTACTTATATATTCCATATAGTTAGCTAGGCTTTGTGTGCAATAATTATTACTGCCTACTGTTATGACCTCAACTACTTTCGTCAATAATTGAAGTGCGTGTGAACTGAGGGACCACACTGGAAATTCACGAAATGAAAATCCCAGGATTTAGTAGTAGACTGAAAACAATTGTAGAATGAATCTGGGAATTTGTAAACAAATATATTAAAAACTACGACCCATAAAGTGTGGTCCCTCAGTTCTCACAGACGATCAGCCAGATCTCGGAAAGTATCTTAAAAAAGAAGGTTTTGTTAATACAGACATTTAGTAAAGAATTTTTAAAGATATTTACTAAATAACAGACCACAAAGCATTAAAGATAAAAAAAAAAATATAACGACTAAACTGTGGTCCCTCAGTCCACATAACAAAGATAAATATTTTAGTGAATATTACTGAATAAAATTAATGAAACCGTTCTTTTTCTTTTAAAACTGGTCCCTCAATCCTCTCCTCCACTGACATATGTGCGTGTGCTAGCTGCTAGACGAGAGGAATATCAGAAAGTCTAGTGTACTTATCTTTTATTTAGTAGTAAGTTTCTACTAAATAATAGGTATCTAAAATTGTGTATTTCTTACCACTTAGCTGAGATAATATTATTTTTTTAATCTTATGAAAATAGATAGAGCAGTGTGACCACACAATAAAACAAAATGAAGACAGTCACTACTGTTATACTTTATTTAATATATCATTATTTAGACGAAACGAAAACAAGGTTGTACGGTTAATTTAATGCTATATTACATGGCTTATGTGTATTTAATAAAAAGTAGATAACAAAATTAACTAATCACTTGTTATAATACTTTTATTTATGTAAGTGACATTTGGATGTAGCTTAATGAATGTAAGTATATTTTATGGTCAGTACTTTCAATAAGTTTGAGATGATGATCATCATAGCAAAAGAAACGCTCATTCATAAAACAGTGACATCAGTAATGGCCAAGACCTCCTGAAATTAATGCTGGAATGAATTCAGATGCGCCCATGATTTTGTAGGTTTTGTTCTTTACTGTTATGGTAACAGAAACATTAGTAAGAGAATTTTTATCTGTGCCATTCAAATCGGATGATATTATTTTTGTAAGCTCGTAATTGTAACTTAATTGGTCATCACAAGTGGTACAGTTCCTGTTACCTTCATCGATGTTAATTGCCTCTTCTAAAATACCTATGCCAAATATTTCAATAAAATTTATATTTAAGGGTAATAAAGCAATGTCTCTTTTGATTAAGTTTGATTGGCAGGATGTATTTAAACACTTTTTTATGAAAGTTACACTGAAAATATATCTTAGAAGAATATGTTCAAATATATATGTAATATTACACTGGCAATCATAGCTAATATGGTTTCCTTTCTCATTTAATGAGCTAAAATATTGTGCAGCAATTTTTGCTCTCATTAAATAAATGTCAATGTCTGTAGATTCCATGTCGCAGTGGTTCTTTATATATTGTGGAATTAAATCTATGTCAAAAGTGGCCATAACGTCTCTCTTTAAAGTTACGAGTAGCAAAAAAAATAATTAAATGCTATAAATAACTAGGACTACATAATCTTCCTTTTTTATTGATAATAGGTTCGCGTTTGACCACCATCTCACCTGATGGTAAGTGATGATGTGGTCGAAGATGGAGCATGCTTAACTAAAAATAACCTATTCACTCTTGACTTAAAGACCCCTAGGTTATAGCTATCGGGAAACACAGACTCCGGCAGGGAATTCCACTCCTTAGCCATACGCACAATGAAAGTATTCCTTTATCTACCGATATCACTGTTTTCTGAACGAGCTTCTTTTGCTATGATGACCATTATTTCAAAATAATTGTAGTATTGATAAAAGTATTAAAATAAGTGACTAGTTAATTTTGTAATCTAGTTTTTACTAAATACACATAAGCCATGTAATATAGCATTAAATTAACCGTACAACCTTGTTTTTGTTTGGTCTAAATAATGATATATTAAATAAAGTATAATAGTACTGTCTACATTTTGTTTTATTGTGTGGTCACAATGCTCTATCTATTTTCATAGGATTAAAAAAATAATATTATCTCAGCTAAGAGGTAAGAAATACACAATTTTAGATACCCATTATTTAGTAGAAACTTATTACTAAAAGATAAGTACACTAGACTTTCTGATATTCCTCTCGTCTAGCAGCTAGCACATGCACATATGTCAGTGGAGGAGAGGATTGAGGGACCAGTTTTAATCATCGCTATCTTCAAAATGCTTCGATATTATTGCTCCATTTCTTTTTACAAAATGTTTTAAGACTTTTACTAAAACTTTATGTAGAAAAAATACGGTTTTATTAATTTTATTCAGTAATATTCACTAAAATATTTATCTTTGTTATGTGGACTGAGGGACCACAGTTTAGTCGTTATATTTTTTTTATCTTTAATGCTTTGTGGTCTGTTATTTAGTAAATATCTTTAAAAATTCTTTACTAAATGTCTGTATTCACAAAAACTTCTTTATTAAGATACTTTCCGAGATCTGGCTGATCGTCTGTGAGAACTGAGGGACCACACTTTATGGGTCGTAGTTTTTAATATATTTGTTTACAAATTCCCAGATTAATTCTACAATTGTTTTAAGTCTACTACTAAATCCTAGGATTTTCATTTCGCGAATTCCCAGTGTGGTCCCTCAGTTCACACGCACATAATAATTGTGAATTTTTTATTGTTGTTACTCTTTATGGTGTTTTGTGTTCATGATTTTTCACTTTGATTTTGTATGTTTTTATTTTGATTTTTAAATTGTGCTATTTTTTTAAGCTATTTATGTGTAAAATTAATGTGTAACATGTTCTGATTTCTTATACAATATGTAACACAAAAATGTGACCCTGTATAGGTACCTACATAAGCAAATGTGACTTTGTAAAAATTAGGATTTTGTAAGAATTAGTTGATTCTGTGATTTTTATTCCTTAATAAATGACCGATTTTTATTTCAAATTTGTTTTTTTACCAATTAAAACCACCAGTCTTATATTATTTGGTGGGAGCAATAGAACTAAAAAAAGAATAAATTATTCCCGTTCGTCCCCCCAAAAAAGTTAGGGGGACCATCAGAAAATAAATAAATTCCCGTTCGTCCCCCTAGGGGGACGAAGTCAAGGGGACGAACGGGAATACAATACACCGGCAAAGCTTGTGTACTTATAACCTGTACCTACACCTTTAGCAGCAGTTGCAAGTGTGCGGTCCCCCTAGGGGGACGAAGTCAAGGGGACGAACGGGAATACACCGGCAAAGCTTGTGTACTTATAACCTGTACCTACACCTTTAGCAGCAGTTGCAAGTGTGCGGTTCCCGTGTGTAACCGAGATAAGTAGGGAAAAGAGTTACATACTTTGATGTTGTATGTTTAAGCAATAAGTTGTCTGATGAGAAAAATTAAATATTTTATCAGCATTGAAAAACGAATACGCATAACTCTGGGTTATTTGTTTTATTCGGACATTCACAAGGACAAACACAAACACAAACTAATGCTAGTTGCTATTCCATACCCTCTCCTTCCGCTTCTTCCTCGAATTCCCCTTCATCATCTGCCGTCGCATCCTGGTACTGCTGATACTCTGACACCAGGTCATTCATGTTGCTCTCCGCCTCAGTGAATTCCATTTCATCCATACCCTCACCAGTGTACCAGTGTAGGAAGGCTTTCCGCCTGAACATGGCCACGAACTGTTCCGCAACCCTCTTGAATATGGTCTGGATAGCTGTTGTGTTTCCAATGAAAGTAGACGCCATTTTCAGCCCCCGTGGCGGGATGTCACATACCGCAATCTTTACATTATGTGGTATCCACTCTACGAAGTAGGTACTGTTTTTGTTTTGGATGTTCACAAGCTGTTCGTCTACTTCCTTCATGGACATTCGCCCTCTGAATATCGTGGCTACGGTCAGGTATCTGCCGTGTCTCGGGTCACAGGCAACCATCATGTTCTTAGCGTCAAACATTTGAAGAGTCAGTTCGGGAACCGTGAGCGCTCTATATTGCTGTGCGCCACGTGACGTCAGTGGCGCAAACCCAGGGGTGTAGAAGTGCAACCGTGGGAAGGGCACCATGTTCACGGCCAGCTTTCTTAGGTCAGCATTGAGCTGGCCGGGGAAGCGTAAGCACGTCGTGATGCCAGACATGGTGGCACAGATGAGGTGGTTCAAGTCGCCGTACGTGGGTGTTGTGAGCTTCAGCGTCCTAAAGCAAATGTCATACAGCGCTTCGTTGTCGAGACAAAATGTGTGGTCGGTATTCTCCACCAATTGGTTAACCGCCAATGTCGTGTTGTACGGCTCAACTACGCAGTCAGAGACCCTGGGGCTCGGGAATACAGAGAATGACAGGATGATTCGATCGGGATACTCTTCGCGTATTCTGTTAATGAGAAGCGTGCCGAGGCCAGAGCCAGTGCCACCACCGAGCGAGTGCGACACTTGAAAGCCTTGGAGACAGTCACAGCCCTCTGCTTCTCTCCGGACCACGTCGAGACAGGACTCGAGGATCTCCACACCTTCTGTGTAATGTCCTCGTGCCCAATTATTTGCGGCACCGTTTTGTCCATAGACGAAGTTGTCAGGTCGGTAGAGGCAGCCAAAGGGGCCGGAGCGTACGGCGTCCATAGTTGCCGGTTTGAGGTCAACGAGAATGGTACGCGGGACATACTTGCCACCGGACGCCTCATTGTAGTACACGTTGATTCGTTCCAGTTGGAGATCAGAGTCTCCATGATAGCAGCCGCTCGGGTCAATTCCGTGCTCATCGGATATCACCTCCCAGAACTATGGACAAAAGAATAGTTTCATGAGTGCTTGTGCGTAGGAAATAATCTTTCCGTGCGACAAGACCACGTCGAGTTGCAAAGAAGCAAAGATCAGGCATCAAACGGTTGTCGTAATATAATCGTAATAAGTCGTAATACTAACCTTTCCGCCAATCTGGTTCCCGCACGAACCAACCTGTAGGTTGATAATTTCCCTCATCTTGGTTGTTTATCGTGCAGATATGAATCGATAGAAATACTTGTCAATTTCTCGTAAAATTATCCAAATATCGTCTCGAAATTGATGCTTAACATTAGCTTAAAAACTAATAAAAAATATAAAAAAAACTGTTACGCAAAAATTACACCATGTGCATCTTATACGTTGGATTTCAGAAAAGTGCCATCGAAATCGGACGTTCGACGTCCAAGGATTTTTAAATAAAGGTCTAGAATATTTTTATACTTTTCTATAAAATGTTTGTCGCCAGTTTTAATTTGACATTAAGTTTTTTTTTTAATCAATCTAAGAACTGCGTGTATCCCAAAATAGCCCTCGAGGTGACATCTAACATTGATGTCCTGAACTAAAACAACGACTTGAATAGCAATTTGGGTGCGACTATTCTCGGGAGAAAGGGACCGATGATACGTTCAAAATAGAAAGTTCCGCGACTGCCAGCTAGGTGTCGCTGTGCACCTTTCAGGGTTGTTTTGTTTTCAGTGGCGGCGTACTGTCACTATTGTCATGGCGCTCTCGTGAAATGTCACCGAGGTAGCGAATCGTCTATACAATGTAAATTATTAGCTTATTCTGTATGATGTAGTTGTGTTTAATGAGTGCCGTGTGTGTGGTGTGCGAACGCCCGTGGAGTGATGTCAGTGGCCGGTGGTAATGCGACCGCCGAAGATAAAAAACCGAGTCATTGTGAGGACAGCACGGACAGCGACAATGACACGGAGAGGAAGAGACTCCTTCGGAGGATATCAACAAGCAAGTGCGTCGGGAGACTCGTGAGTAGCATCCTAATGAGAAAATAGCAAAGGATCTGTTTGTGTAAGCTTGGGCGTGCCAACTGTCAAAGCGCGGGGGAGCGGGGGTCCATGTGCCCGGACTTAATTTTCGAAGATCAATTTTTCAAGTTATAATGTTTGTTAAGCGTCGGTATCAAATTTTGTGTGCTCAAGTAATGAGATGTGGAGTTTGACCTATTTGGGGAGGCGAAGAGTGGCTTGTACGGTGACAATGATTCCGCCAGGATAAAGTTGATCCTTCATATTTATTGATCTCCTTACTCCGACAGGTGGTTCAACGTCCTGAAGAACGCTAGAACAATGCAATTGTTGTTAAATACAATACATGAAATAGAAAAGCTCCAGTTTATTTAATTTTTGTGTCGATCTTTATCAGTTTGAGTAGGCGTTCTATTTTTGTTTGTCCGCCTTAGTTTTCAACACGATGATAAATGGCTTGGGCAATACAATAAGTGCGCCATGGATTTTGGCGGTAAAATATTGTTCATGTAGGAAGACTGATTACAGAGGGTTTGTTGAGGAAGAAGCTTTTGTGGATTTAAGTGAACTGCTTAAACTGTTAATTCAGTAATATTTTAAATATGTGGGAACGTAATTTGGAAGGACTATCCATATACTGTTGGTCTAGCGTGTTATCTAGATAACTTCACAAATTGGCGGGAGCTCTATTCGATGTTATCGATCCGCTTCTCTTGCCAATTTTGCATAAAACCGCGCTTTTCCTTAACTAACTACATTTATACTAATGGATTGCGTTTGGTACGAAAAATTTATGTGAGCGAAGTGTCGATTTATCACGAATGTATTTTCATAAATTAGTTAACGAGTATGGTTAATTAAATGTTTATTTTACTGGCGTTAAAGTTGTTTAGGAGTATTGCAGGGTTACAGGAAAGTATTAACGGGATAGCAGGCCCCGAAACGCGAGGGCAACTAAAGGAATAGGGTAGATTTTTATTCAGTAGAAGACTTATACTCGTTTTCGTTACACCCAGAGATTGAGGAGACATTCGATTATAACATGTACATACCGAAAAAACTAGCATTTTATTTTAAGTGACATACGCTTTTCTTGACCTTTTAGAACAAAATACACGGTATGGTTTCTGTTGACGGTGTAATAAATGTTTTGTATTTTTTCGCCATTATTTAGGGCTTTTAGTTATCTATTCAGAATGTCAAAAAATACGACGATGCAGTTTACCGGATGATTGAAAATGTATGTCACTATAATGTTCACGCTCGGAGCCAAACACCACGTAATTTCGTAAAGCTATTCACACCCATATCACATAAATTCACCTACCATACACAAACTATGTTATCGCTTCGGACATTTGACAGGTTGACAGTACGTACTGAGTGTCTCTCAAGTTCCGACATCACAGACACCCTACGTAATGCCGCGTCCGACCACGGATGTCCGTTAGCTGTCAATCTTTCAACTGTTCCAGTTTTGTATATGGGTATACCTTATGGCTATGGTTGGTTCGATCCCCGCATGAAGCTATCTATGAGTATATTATTATGTAGTAAGTACTGATATGATATGACTGGTAGGTAAGTATGCTACATTATTGAGATTACGGATCATTTAAAAAAAAATATTAATAAACAGGCTTGCGTTTGACCACCATCTCACCTGATGTGTAAGTGATGATGTGGTCGAAGATGGAGCACGTATACCTGGAAGTAACCTTTCACTCTTGACTTAAAGACCCCCAGGTTATAGCTATCGAGAAACAGACTCCGGTAGGGAATTCCACTCCTTAGCCGTACGCACAATGAATAGTATTAGAGGCCAGTAGGTAAGTAATCTTAATTCGATTTCGAGTGCAGTTTATTCTCAATAATCTGCAATCTGCCCTGACTGGCAGTTGGAATGCAAAATCATGACATCTGTTGTGTTATTAATTAAAACTAATCAATCGTCTTCATTGAATCCAATCACAAATATAGAATAATAATTATTTCACGTTCGATCAATAAAAATAAATTCATTCATAACAGAGTAGATACTAATTACAATAATAAAAAACTATTTAGCAACAAATAGAACCGACTTCCATATAAAAACACTATAAAGGCAAAAATAACTTTAGTTTCGGAAGGTGGTGTCAAAAACGAAAATATATACAAAACTAAAGAACCGACTTCAAAAAAAGGAGGTTTACAATTCGTCTTGAACTTTTTTTTTTATATATGTTACCTCATAACTCGGAAATGGCTGGACCGATTTGGAAAATTCTTTTTTTGTTTGAAAGGGTATACTTTCTAGTTGGTCCCATTGTCGTCACGTTTGGATCTGATGATGGGATCATGGAGGAATCAAGGGAACTCTTCAAATATTATAGGCACACCTATAGCATTTTGGGTATTTCTTATAGTACCTTGTGCAGTTGCTCTCGAAAAGCACCATTTGAGGAAGTGGAACTGATGATGACCACAGATGGCCACCGAAACTACTCAATAATAAGTATTTCGTTGATTGCGATTAGATTACTTAAATACTTAGTTATGTACTTTATGCTCGTCACAATGCATATGGTGAAGCTAGTAGAGAAGTAGAGCTGATGGTGATGTACCAGGAGAACTCCTCAAAAATTAACGGCTCTGCACCGGGAAAAGCAATATTTTGTAAAAGGTGATAAGTAGTTGACATTTTGGCTTTTGTTAGCTAGGCTAGATAAATTATAAACCGACCCACTAAAAAGCGTGAAAAAAAAACTTTTTAGCAAAAAATAGAACCGACTTCCATATAAAAACACTATAAAAGCAAAAATAACTTTAATTTCGGAGGTCGGTGTCATTTGTTTTGTATTTTCTTTTTTCTTTTGACACCGCCTTCCGAAATTAAAGTTATTTTCGCCTTTGTAGTGTTTTTATATGGAAGTCGGTTCTATTTTTTGCTAAAAAGTTTTTTTCACGCTTTTTAGTTGGTTGATTTGTAATTTATCTAGTTACAAAAGCCAAAATGTCAACTACTTATCACCTTTTACAAAATATTGCTTTTCCCGGTGCAGAGCCGTTAATTTTTGAGGAGTTCTCCTGGTACATCACCATCAGCTCTACTTCACCATATGCATTGTGACGAGCATAAAGTGCTTAACATCCATATTCAAGTAATCTAATCGCAATCCACGAAATACTTATTATTGAGTAGTTTCGGTGGCCATCTGGGGTCTTCATCATCAGTTTCACTTCCTCAAATGATGCTTTTCGAGAGCAGCTGCTCAAGGTACTATAAAAAATACCCAAAACGCTATAGGTGTGCCTATAATATTTGAAGAGTTCCCTCGATTTCTCCATGATCCCATCATCAGATCCAAACGTGACGACAATGGGACCAACTAGAAAGTATACCCTTTCAAACAAAAAAAGAATTTTCCAAATCGGTCCAGCCATCTCCGAGTTATGAGGTAACATACATAAAAAAAAAAAAAAAGTTCAAGACTAATTGTAAACCTCCTTTTTTTGAAGTCGGTTAAAAAAGCGTCGACTTAATAACCTCCTCCGTTTAAGCGAAATACCACTCACTGATTAATCACGAAATGTCAGAAACTACAAATAGTAAGGCTCTCAAATTTTGCATGGAGGTTCCTTTTAGTACGTAGATGCTCGCTAAGATGGGATTTTTCGAAATTCCCACGGGATCGCGACTTACACGGGAAAAACTTCCCACGCGAACGAAGTCGCGAGCAACTGCTAGTTTATAATATTATAAGAAGATTAGTAGGACTAGCGGTGCCCTAGAATTCGTATGCGTGTGTGATGATATGCCTATGTGGAATTCCCATTAAAATCGGTACAACCGTTCCAGAGTTTAGACCGGACAAACGTAAAGACGAAGAAAGAAAAGTGTAAATCACTATTTAAGCATTCGAGAAAACATAGACAGATACTTAAATTTTATTTATACATAGATCTACTGTATAAAAATGTCGTATCACGGTGTTTGTTATTGATCTTCTCCGAAACGGCTTGACCGTTTTTTTATGTACATTTGGTAGGTCTGAGAATAGGTTGAAGCCTTTTTAACTGGGTTTAATATATAATTTTAATTATGGCAAACCAACGTTTGCGGGGTTGGAAATTATATGTATGTATATATATATAATCAGGAACGGCTTGTAATTGAAATTAATTTTGGTTAACTTGGTGTAGTCGAATGGAATCCATCTGTCTACGTTGAATTTGTGTTGAGCGAGATGTAACATAATACCTACCTATAACTGTGCATTTATATGTGAGAGCTTGTAATTAGCAACTTAGTTATAATATATTGTTGTTATTGGTCTATAAGAATTCCGAAAATAAATAAAATAAAATGAATGAACGGATGAAAACTATTGCCTCCTTGAGAATACCAACCTTGTTGATTATAATCTTTTTCCACTGCATTATCTTGTCTCGTAAAGCACGTTCCGCTTTCAGAAAGAAGTACGCTCCAGGCAGTCACAAGCGCTCACGTCATTCTAGCATAGTTTTTTTTTTAATTGCTGATATTCTGGCGTTTGACCACCATTTCACCTGATGTTAAGCGATGATGTGGTCGAAGATGAAGCACGCTTGCCTAGAAGCAACCTATTCACTCTTGACTTAAAGACTCCCAGGTTATAGCTGTCAGGAAACACAGACTCCGGCAGAGAATTCCACTCCGTAGCTGTACGCACAAGGAAACGTTTTGTGCGTATGGGTGGGATGACCAACATGTAACAAACTTGGGTGTTTCTGAATATTCTGTGTCAAATCCATCAAAAGGTTGTCTGTAAAAGAACGCTTTTAGCGATAAGCCTACTGTAACTTTAAGCCGGGTACTCATTAGCGAGGCGTATCCGTAACCGTTGCATGAACTGTTACCAAAAAACATAGTGTGTACGTGGTTCGCAAGCCTTCTGGGAGCGGTACGCGTACGGCCAGTAGCGAGTCGATGATTATAAGGTACTCATTTCTGTAACCGTAACGTTGATCGTAACTGTAACCGTTACTGTTACCAAAAACATAGTGTGTACATGGTTCGCGAGCCTGCAACGAGCGCTACATGAGTGACTCGCAGAGAGCCGACAATTGTCGGTTTTTGCCCCAAGTCAAAGGAAGCTCGCATTGCGCTCGTGGACGTCAAGAAGGGGGGTTGTTGCAAGCCGCTGCGAACCGTCAAATATTTTCGAGTGTTTATTCTAGAAATGCAGCGTTTCTTAGTTCTATCTTGGGCATGATTGAATTCATTAGGTATTCAAAATCAGTTGCAGTCATTCTCGTGAAATTTGTGTAATGACCACTAATTTCTAGATTTATAAATTTAAAAAGTTCATCATTCTATAAATCTAACAAATTCACGACCGTTTATGATTATCGAGCCATCTAAAAGTATGTAAGCTACACAAGCGAGAGGCAGTTCGTTCGATATCGTGGAGTTACAAACCTAAAACTGCGGGTAGATCCGGCTTATTGTTACGGTCAGTGATGTGGAGTTCTCGTACACACTAGAACCAGGCTACTGTATCAATTTGGTTACAGGTATAGCTCGCAAAATGAGTACGCTCGGTAAAAGCGATCGGGCGACTTCATGAACCTAAATGAGTACCCGGCTTAACATGCGTACACACTAGAACCTCGTTACTGTATCACGGAAGTTACGGTTACGGCTCGCTAATGAGTACCCGGCTTAACACGCTGTTATTAGGTCAAGCTGTAACAAACTACTATAATCTAAGAATCTGAATTACACGCACTTCTAATTGTTGTATCATCATGAAACTTGGCAATTATATGTAGATTAGATGACAATACAATATTATGGTAACATCGAACTGGTCTGATGATGGAATTGGAAGGTGGCTGATGGAACCTTGGACTGTCTACTGTAAACATACCGAGTTTGGGCTCATTAGATCGTCTTAACATAATCTGTCCATTTCTTCTAATGACGAGGATATATGATTATTATGGTACCATTGAGCTGGTCTGATGATGGGAATGGAAGATGGCTGATGGAACCTTGGACTGCCTTCTAGTAAACATATCGAGTTTATGCTCATTACATTCGTATTATTAATGTGTTCTCTTTATTTCACGCTATAGGGGGATAATAAAAGCAGATCCCACACAAGCCAAGGTGAGAAGAAGCGTGTTTTTAGTTTTTTAAACTAATTTATTATTTAGTTGTTCATTCCGTATTTGTTTTCTGTTATGGTGTATAAAGAATATATATCTGTCTATCTAAACTGGTAAGTCAACAGTAAACATGATGTTATTTTGGCTGTATGCAAACAACACAATTAATTTGCCTTGTGTGTTTGTTATTGTTATTTTTGTTAAACATTGCACCACACATGGAATTTCTACAGTATCGTGAGCGCATTTTTACAAACACTCAACCCGGAACTACTAATTTTAGGCCATACAAACATTTGTTCCAGTGCGAGAATAGAATCCACGACACGCAGCGCGGTAACCAATGGCTCAACCACTGCACTGACCGTGTCATCATAATTATTCGTAACTATAGTCGTTCTCTACATCTTTAAAATATAAATAGTTATTGTTATTGGTTAATCAAGAATAATAAACTACTACGTAACATATACATTATACTCGAACAACAATTTAGCCGAAACAGGTTTGGAGGATGGTGGCCGAAGGCGGTCACATATTAACACGTACATTCTATGATAGGAGCAAAAAAAATTTATATGCATAAAGAAATTAGTATGTTTGAATTTATTATGTAGGTATAGTACAAGCAGTTGTCCGTAACTTCATTCGCATGGAATTTTATCAGTCAAAGCTTTGTACACTTTTTTATCCATGTCTTTTGAATTTATTTGAATAGGCACAACAAGGTCGCCACTTTTCAAGAGTTTCACCCCAAACGACTCGAAAATATACGTAGAAACCAGTGAGTTTTTTTTTTAGCCTACGTTGTGACCCACTGCTGAGCGAAGGCCTCCCCTTTTCCTTCCAAATCTCTCTATCTTGGGCAATTTCGGGCCATGTTTGCACCGCGAACATGCTCAGATCGTCCCCCCACCGGCGGCGCCGTGGTCGACCTCGACGGCGTAGTCCTCCTTCAGACGTCCAGTGGGTGACGATCTTTACCCATCTCTCCGGTTGCATTTGTGCGACGTGGCCAGCCCACTCCCACTTCAGCTTGGCTGTTCTTACTACAACATCAGCTACTTGAGTAATGGAGCGCAGGTTAGTGTTGTTAACGCGATCTGTTCACTGAACACCTATTATGCTGCGCTCCATCAAATCGTGAGTTTGGACTTTTGTTGTTCAGTGAGTGACCAACTTTGTGCACCGTAGGTTAGGACGGGTAGAATGCATATGTCAATGAGTGAGTATATACATAAATTCATGTCACTTAAAGTTTTCCCAAACTGGTGAACTGGGATTAACTGGTTACTTTGTTTGATCATAACATTTTGTATAGACAACATAAAATTCAGCACTCAGACTTTAAAAAGTGAGTTAATTGTTTTATGTGCTATAAATTTTCGGTAGTCGGATTGTCAGCTTGCTTGGGGCAAGCAGGTTTGCATATCGTCGGTCTTATTATTAAAATGCGTAACTCCAAAAATATATGAAAATAGACTTTTAACGCCATCTAGTGCAGTATTTTATAATCTATACTATATGATTTGTAATCTATTTAGCTATGGAATACCTACTTATTTCCCAAAAACGTTTGATAAGTCTAGGTACACACCTCATCGTATAAATGAGGTGTGTACCTAGACTTATCAAACTAAAAAAATATAACGTCGTACTGCATTAATTACACTTCCTAACTCCAAACACCGTGGCTAGAAACGTTCGTACATACTTAAGTAATTTTTTTATATAAATATAAAAAAAATAGTACATATAAGTAAAATTCTTTATCAATTTTACCCTTAAATCACGAGTTGAAATATTGCAATAAATGAACAAAATAATTAGTTTTTTCTTACCTCCTGTAAAATTTACTCAAATGGAGTTACAAACTCTGATATTTAGCCCGTCGATATACTGATACTACACTGTTCACACGTTTTGTTACTCAGAAAACAAGAAGGCTCTAGGGGTTTTAATATTCTAGCCTTTTTTCGGGGGAAAATCATCAAATGACTCCTCCCGCCCTGCGTGGAGCGGAAAGGTGAGACTTCTACTGCTGAAAACACACCCTGTTCCTTCAGTTGCCCTAGCGTGTTGGGGCCGCGGTATCTCCTTAGAATAATATCGCAGACTGGCATTAGTATCGTAGCTTGCTTCCTATATGCATGTGCGGCATGTGCCGAATATCTTCCCTTCTTTCTTTACAACGTGTAACGGAAACCCCATATCTATCCAAAAAGACTCAAGACAACATCTGGTATGGAGTCTCTATGCAAAGTTTCAGCTCAAAATAAGTGACTCACAGAATTATTGGTTTCATATGTTTCTTGAATACCAGTAATAACAAACGTGTCACAGCACTATGAGGGTCATCACTTTCCACGTCACTTGCCAATAACACGATAATTCTCTTCGATCTTCTTAATTTAAAAAATTCGGTCTCTGGTATCAATTTCTAATAAGATCCACACATGTAGACATAGGATTACAAAACCCTTGCTATATCGTTTGTTATCATCCAAAGAAGCCATGCACTTGGTATGTATATACCATTTAAATTAAACGTTGTATATCGGAAAAATAAATGACCTCTATGGGTTAAGTAAATAATCGAAGCCATAATGATGAATATTACCAGGGAATATTATAATCATTGACAATTAATACTCAATGCCAATTGCGTGTTTGAGTTGGTATAGGTCTGTTTGCATGTTGCATTTCATCACTTTCTACATTTGCATATATTTGCAGGGGTGAGGGTGCTGCTGCATATTGCGTGAATAACTATGTTTTTTAGTATTCATATGCTTGCGTTTGACCACCTGATGGTAAGCGATGAAGTAGTCGAAGATGAAGCTCGCTTACCTAGAAGTAAACTATTAATTCTTGACTTAAATATCCCCAGGTTATAGCTATCAGTAAACATAGACTCTGGCAGGGAATTCACATTCCCCGAAATGTAACCGGAACAAAACCGATAGACTCGCAAGTCGTCGTCGATGTTTAAGGCTCTGGAGCTTTGACTCGATCAGTGCATCGTTGTCAATGAGTCTCTTGGTCCATTTCTCGATCTGATCCCTCTATGTTCTATTCACTACCGGTCTACCAGACGTACTGCAGGCTATCATTCACACTTGGTTGTTATACATCTTTCTTTATTAGAAACAACAAGATCCACAATCTATATCTATACTTATAATAAATCTGTAGAGAGGTCAATTCTGTACATGAAATATATTTCCAAAATAACTATCAGGGGGTGATTAGGGATCGATACTGATGCCAAAAATGCAATCAGTAAAATTTTTGTCTGTCTGTCTGTCTGTCTGTCTGTCTGTCTGTCTGTATAACCGTTATAGAAACAAAAACTACTCGACGGATTTTAACGAAACTTGGTACAATTATTTCTCATACTCCTGAGCTGGTTATAGTATACTTTTCATCACGCTGCAATCAATAGGAGCAGAGCAGTGAAGGGAAATGTTGGGAAAACGGGAGAAGTTACTCCATTTTTTAAGCTTCCGTCGCGTGTGCTACCTTAGTGGTTAAAGCTACACAGAAATCATTTATGACGGAAATGTTCTCCTTAAAATTATATAAAAAATATCCCACGACAGCATATGTCTATCTTTTATGGTTGACTCACAATAAACGTGTAACTCCCGATAGCTTAGCAGTTCGAAGCTTTCTGATTATAATATTTGTCTACTCTTACGTTTATAACACTCTCAGTCACCCCTAATTGAAAAAGTTAACATTATTAACTATTCCATAAAAAAGAATCATATAAATCGGTATAGAAACACCAAAGTTATACATGAAATACGCTAATAATAAGCCATCGCGCGTGAATACTGAATCATGCTATAAAGATTATTTTTGAGAATCGGTCGCCGCGCTCGACGCGTCTCGATTGGCCAAGTGCGAGCCAGACTCGCCCATGAAGGGTTCCTAAAAACCTTAAAATTTTCTAGAAACCAGCTTATTTACATTTTTACAACTACGCTAGATAACTTTGTTTTCCATAGTGTTTGTATGAATTACAAAGTTATATTTGCGGTTTTAGAAAATATGCTATATCTCAAAACTACTTACCCGATTTCGTTCAAACCAATTTTGGTTAAAAGTTTACATTAAGATGTACAGACATATTTTATTTTTCTTTTTCACTCCATTATTATAGAAGTTAGAGGGAGGGGGTACATTTTACCACTTTGGAAGCTTATATCTTCTAAACGATTGACTTTATGAAAAAGTGGTTTTAGAAACCCTTATATCATTTTTAAAGACCTGTCTATAAGTACCACACACGCATAGGTTTCATGAAAAAAAATATTTTCAGTTTTAGTTCCATGTATGGGGATCCCCCTTTATTTTAAATATTTTTTATTTATTTTTTCTTAAAATTGGAAAGCGGTTCATAGAATACATCTACCTACTAAGATTCACATGTATAGTCGTAGTAGTTTCGGAATAAAATGGCTGTGACATACGGACGGACGGACAGACAGACACACAGACGGACAGACATATCGAAACTATAAGGGTTCCGTGTTTTGCCATTCGGCTACGGAACCCTAAAAAGGCGGGGCGTCCGAGCGCGAGCTTCGCGGTTGAGTAGTGACCAGCCTTAGTGTGCTGAACTACGAGAGGCCCTACCTAAAAAAAAAGTGCGAGCTTCATACAATTATTGCCTGTTGATCCGAATAGACGTTTAGAGCGTTCGACCTTATTGACGGACAATACTTAATTGATATTAACAAACCGTGCTTATCAGCGTGACTTTTAGTCGTTGATAATTTATTTTTAGATTCCTTTTGTTGTTATTTTATAAAATAGGTATTAGTTATTTTAGTATACCGATAGGTAAGTTTTGGCTAATTTACGTTCACTTTTTTATATGAGTTTTATTTTCACCCAGTTGCAACGAAATATAATCGAGGCTCAAATTTTAACAGGTTGCGGTGCAGGAGAAACCGTCTTTATTCCCAGAATTCCCATAATACCAAACAATTTTCCATTCGAATTTAAAAGAACGCAATTCCCAGTATCGGTGTGTTATGCAATGACAATTAATAAGGTTCAAGGGCAGACTTTTCGTGTTGCTGGAGTAGATCTCGGTGTCAGTTGTTTCTCGCATGGTCAGTTGTACGTCGCTTTTTCCCGGGTTAGCAGTTCTAGAAATCTTTATGTTCACGTGCCGGACGGGTCAACTTTCAACATAGTTTATCCGGAAGCTTTGCGCTGAAGTATTTTCGTTCTATACGTTACTTAAGCCTCATGTGAACGTGATCTAAACAATATTACCAATACATTAACTTAATGACACACAAGGAGTTACACGCTGACGGAGTCACGGGCACAGCTATTAACAATAATATTGTGCGGTTCCGTATTGCGATATTTTTCAACAGTATTATAGATTGACATATTATATTTCCCTACTAAATTACGAAAGTTAATCTGTCTGTTACATCAAAATCACTGAACCGTGAGGAAGGACATAGGCTACTTTTTTTACGAAAAAACGACGGAAACGCGGACGAAGTCGCGGACAACAGCTATCTATACTAATAATATAAGGCTGAACAGTTTGTTTGTTTGGTTGAACGCGATAATCTCAGGAACTACTGGTTCGAATTGAAAAAATATTATTTATAGCGGAGCGCCAATGAAGAATGCTTCAATATCGGGGTTAAATTTAACGTTAGCCCAAAGTAACTATTCCACGCGGACGAAGTCGCAGGCAAAAGCTAGTAGTTAATAAATGCTTACAATCATCTGGTGATAACATACCAGATTTAACTTACATACTAACGGCTTCTCCGCCACATTTATTGTAAACACAGCCAAGGTGTGAAATTCTCTGTGTGTCTGTGTTCCCGACCAGATATGACCCGTCGACTTTTAAAGCAAAAAATCTTTTTATTTTTTTTATTTTTTATTTATTTAACTCAAATTATTTAATAAAATACAATCTTTAATTCTGCCAAACACTAAAACAGTTTGTCGGTAGCTAATCTTGTATCATCGTACATAATCCGTATTCACAAATCTTATTATATTTAACTAATAATACACTTATAGTCTATTAATTATATCTACTAAACAAAAACAAAAGCGAAGCTATTACATTTATACCTATATTATACCTACATTATTTTCATATCTAAACTGCTGTTTATCAATGTATCCATAGGAATACTATGGACACATTGATAAATAGTGCTTTATTAAAATCTTCTTATGATATTTCTTGGCTGTAGCACACGATACCAACTTCGGTGGCAGCTCATTGATTAACATCGGTGTCATATATTTACGTGTGCGTTTTCCAAAGTAATTAGTCACTTTGGGTACAGCAAGTGACTTTTGTTTTGCCAGACGTGTATTAAATGATGAACCCACTCTTGACTTCGATCTCACCGTAAGCGTATCGTAAGCGATAGATGAGGTCTACAATGGAACGAGCGAGCCCAGAAGATACCTATTTACTCTTGCTTTAAAGGCCGGTTTATTCGAAAAAAGTACTTAAAACACCAAATATTTTTATTGTAAGTAATGTTAGTTCATGTATACCTAATTAAGTCAAATAATACTAACGCCTTATAAAATTCAACTTCCAGTAATCAAAACAAAATATTATACGATTCTCTAATAAAATCTTCTCGTAGAGGCTTACTTTACGTTTGAGGAGATCAATGACCGTTCGGTAGTACACACGTACATATACATAGTCTGTATATATATAGATAGTATATATATAGATAGTTGTAACGTAGGCCAACGTGGGCCGTTGTGTGGCCAGTGTTGCCAACTTAGTGGAGCAGCCATTAAACCTGGTGGTTTGCAGACTCTTTCACAATAATTTATTTTTGTGAAAAACATGTCAATCAGTTACCAGACTTAAAAATTAATTTGAACAATATTTATTTCCCTGTTTTTAAACACATTGAAATTTCGATTGATTGGCTTATTTTTTCGGGACTTTAAGATTAATATGTTTACATACACATATAAATTTTCCATGAACGTCAGTCTGGTGGTCTGCAGAGAATGTAAATTTCAGTTTGATATCTGTACCCGCTCCTGAGAAAAATAGTCTTGACAGACGGACGGACGGAAACTGATCCTAGTTCCGTTGTTTTGAGGGCACAGAACCCTTAAAAACGGATTATGGGAGATTCAAATTAAAGAACAACAAACCGTAGCTAGTGAGCTCGGGAAAAATAGGTTGGTATCACTGGGTGTAGCCCTGTTTACTAATTGGCACTAGTCCAAAACTCCAAGACGTAGCGCGTAGTGACATTAATTGATTTAGTATATCATTTCTGTTCATCTGAACAAGGTTTTTATATTTTGGAATTAAATAAAATGAGTTCACCGTGTCGTTGGACTTTAATTTTAGACCAATTATACAATACATAGGTATCTATAGAAAGATATTTTTGTTCAAGGTATGGAAATTTGCTTTATTCTGTACAAGCGACCCGGCCCGACTTCTGTCGGGGAATTATATTTGCTTAGATTGTGAGCGACATCTTCTCTTCGCTTCATCGATATTTTCACTATTTAATTTCTCGTCCCATATTTTTTTTTACACAGTCTAATTCAGCCAAGCCCGTTCCACCATCGGACTACGAGACAAACGGCGAAGCGCCATCGTTACATGGTGGACATCCCACACATACGCACAAAACGTTTTGGGAATACTTTCATTGTGCGTACGGCTTAGGCTGCGTTTCCACCAAAGATGTGCGAGGATGCGTAGCGAGGGATGTGTTTGTAAAGAACCAATAGAATCGCTTCATTTACTTCACCTCGGTCAGCACAGCTCTGGTGGAAACGGCTCAGCGGAGCTAGATTTTTGCGCATACAAAACAAGCGAGGGATGTGTGCGAGAGATGTGTTGCGAGGAATGTGTGTTGAGAAGGATGTGTTACGAGGTTTGCGTATCCTCGCACCACACATTAATGCGCATTTTCACAGCTCCGCTACACATCCTCGTAGGCACATTTTCATCGCACAGCTTTGGTGGAAACGCCCACACATTTTCACAGCACAGCTAGACATCCTCGCACGACACATTTCCATCGCACATCTCTGGTGGAAACCCTGTCGGAGTCTGTTTCCCGATAGCTATATAACCTAGGAGTCTTTAAGTCAAGAGTGAATAGGTTACTTTTAGGTAAGCATGCTCCATCTTCGACCACATCATCACTTACCATCAGGTGAGATGGTGGCCAAACGCGAATCTATTTTTAATAGAAAAAAAAAGATATTCATTTTATTGATGCAACATTAATAATGCTCAACGTATCTAATAAATACGTTAGATTTAATATATAATTAGATTACGTTAGATTTAATATTAATACGTTAGATGAATGAAAAATAATGAGCATTTAATGTTGATCAAAATTGGATAAGATTTAATACTGTACTGTTAAAAATAGATTCCTAAATAACTCATAATTTTATTGTACTTAGTTTAAGAAAAAAATGGTTACTGTGGGTTATCCTTGGAAGATAGACATATGTCATCGCGGACTTTTTTGTAGATCTATAAAAGAGGAACAATCCCATCATATATTGTTCTGATATAAGTCAAAAGTTTTTGGCAGCGCGCAGCGTTTTCGATTAAAGCTCCCTGGTGAGGCGTGTAAATAGCCTCTACCTTATTTTGCGTTGTTTTTAAGAACAACTAGTATGGCGGTACAAAAAAATGAAAATTGAATCTCTATTGATGGAATCACTAATACACCAACAACTCAACTTGAACTTTTTGCAGTAAAAATCCCACGTACCTTGTCTGTTCCTGAGACCGTAATTTAGTCCCAGGAGGATGAGTCCGCGCGGCAGCTGCAGCTGGTAACGTTGGTGCACCGGCCGGTGCGAAGAATCTTGAATAATCCACCGGTGGAACGGTTGAAACTCCAAAAATCAACACTGCACTATAAGTTCACAATGTCTCACAGATATAGGTCCATTTATTTTATGAGAATCCTCAGGTTTTCAACAGAAAAAGAATTTTCAAAAGCGGGAATGCGAACACTCAATATGTCGCTGGCGGTAGCGGATACAGTGTTGACTATATTGTAGTGCGAACGCCCTTTGGTCCCTCTGGTCTCGTCCAAAGACATTCAGTACCACTGGGCACTGCGGAATTAAATATTGGCGGAAAGGATCCATCAATAACTACTCAATTATGCAACCTTTTTTACAAAGGATAGGCTGAGTATATAGTAAATTCCACAGAAAAATCCTACATTATTTTATATGCTATTTTAATTTTAATTAATGTTGAAAGAAGCAATTGACGCTTCAAAACTCCCGATCGGCTTAATTTATAAGTAGGGCACTCTATCTTTTAAAAACCCGTATCAAAAATCGTTGCGTAGTTTTAAAGATCTAAACATATACAGGGACAGACAGACAGTGGGATGCGACTTTGTTTTATACTATGTAGTGATTAGGTTTAGGAACACTGACCCCCGGTTGCAGGAATGTTCTAACGAGATACCGCGGCCCGGAACGAAAGGGCAGCTGAAGAAACAGGGTGAGTTTTTGTCAGTAGAAGTCTGACACCTTTCGCTCCACTCAAAAAAGGAATTCGATGATTTCCCACCCCAAAAAAAGGACTTCCGACTCAATTGAGTAACTCACAAACTCGCATAATCTCTTATTACGCAATAATTATTACGAGTCTAAATTAGCCTCGTGGTTAAATAATAACAGCTGAACGGGTCTATCTTCAAGGTCAGCAGCACTTTCCGAAGGCAACCGAGAATGGATGACCGTCTCACCATATCGACATGCCTCCGTGGTCGAGTGGTTTAGGCGTTTGCCTTGTGACCCGGTATTCGTGAGTTCGATTCCCGCGGTAAGCATACTTTGTAAAGTTGTTTCCAGTTTGGCTAGGACATTGCAGGCCTGAATCACCTGATTGTCTGATAAAAATATGGTTCCGTACTTTGGAAAGCATGTGATCAGGACTACAAGAAGCCAGCGCAACGATACTGGTGTGTCCGAAACTGTCCACGATACGTGGAGCTATAAACGTTGCTTACAATACTTACAAAAGGCTCTTCGGCCTACAACCATATATATAAATAGTTACAAATAACACTCACCTGAGCTGTAGACGGCAACCAGGGTCTGTTTGATCACGTCCAAAGTGTTTGTGTGTATAATGAGGTGAGTAATTGAAACGTGTGATGTAAGTTACGTGTTCTAGGACGTTCACAAGGCGTCAATCTCCAAATGGCGCGGTCCATATCAGCATCACACCCAACTCACACCGGATTGAAGTTAATTTTCAATACTTATTTCCACCAAATGCGCGTGCCACGAGGTGGCCACCAACCGGCGAGGAATCCCAAAATATTCCGGGGTTTTCGTCAAACGGGGATTACAAATTCAACCAATTGATAATCGCGACCCAATTATCGGTTGCACCAGGCGATTCCAAACGATATTTCACCAATTATAATTAACTCAACAGGTCCGCCGCGGACATTTTTTCCAAGAGAGCAAAAACAATCTGTCAAGTCAGAGAGGTTATGTCAAGCCACAGATAATTAATGTTGTCAACCAAAATATACGTTCGGTTCCACATATCGGACGGAACATCTACCCCCCCCGGACGGGCCTACCCGTCCGCTAATCAATTGGAAGTCTTGACAAGGTTGCAAATTCAACACAGCTTCAATGCGGCCAAATACCGTAGCTAGTTCCTTGGCGGCCCAAAAAATACCCCCCCAATGGGGGCAGGCTGGCGGGTCAAACAACCAAGTGACCCCTCGGCGGGCCAAACTATTACCAATATCAACCTGGCTCTCATTAAGGAAGGCGTATACCTCCTTCAAATAGTTACTTGTACCCTTGTAATTCGTACCGCAATCAGACCTAATCAAAGATAACCCACGGCGAGACACAAATCTTTCCAAGTCGCCTCAAAGGCCTCTGTCGAGAGGGAGGTTACCAGCTCCAAATGTACTGCCTTGGTTGACAGGCAGACAAACACACAAATAAGCCCTAACAATCCTACTATTACGAAGGGTGGACGTCTTCAACAAAGGGGGACCAACAAAATCCGTTACGATGCCAGCAAAGGGCCTCGCTTCATTAACGCGATCAGCCGACAAAATCCAAAATTCTCGCTGCAGAAGGGCCAACAGCGCATTGCAGCCGGCATGCGAGTTCTTAACGTGACGATCAGTCACCAACAGTTGAACCAAGTGGCCCTCCTTGGGCAACAAAGGGGGGTGACGGGCCCCATAAGGAAGGCTAGAGTGCCTCAACCGTCCTCCAACAGGGTTTCCCGAAGTGACTCGTCCCAACCAAGTTCAGTTATAACAAGGGCAGGAGCACCAATTTTAGGGTACGGACAACTCACAAGGGTGATTTCAAACCAGGTCCTTCCCTCAACAGTGGTGTCAGCCGGTTCGCCAATTCCCCAAATCTTGCCTGAAAGGTCGTTCACCTTCAGGCCAACCTGTCCCGCTAACCAAGACGACAAAAGGCAACCCCGGACTCCCGTGCCCAAAATGGCACGGACCACAATTGAGTCACCCAAGGGTCCCCAGACCTTGACCGAGGCCGTTGGCAACACAACCGTCTTGATCGGGGGGGGTCCTTTAGCGGGGCAGGCGTCAATCTCTTAGTGATGCCTGGGCGGCGACCGATCGCCGCTTCCAGGCTGCCTTCGTTCACGACGAGGCCAACAATCAAAACATTCGTCTGCGCGGTGTCCCGAGCCGCTCGCCATCACTGGAGGGGCATATCCCACCGGATGCCCGAATGGCGGAGGGCGCGACTCCAGCCGGGGACGTTCCGCCAACGGAGGGGAAAGGCAGCGGCGCCGACCCGGCCACTGCTGCCTAGCAGCCAATGCGCGTTCTCCCTGACGAGGGAAGACCAAATGGCGCTCGTGGGGCTCCCGTTCAACTTGCGCGGGGGGTGGAGTGCGGCGTACAGAATCGCGGGTCTCAGCCCGGTGCTCGTCTCCGGGGTACCCCCCCCTGCGCGAACCCTCCTCAGAAGATGGTCTGCTGGAGCGGTTCGCGTTGGCGCACAAAATCTCCAAGTGGGACCCCTTACAAATTCTACACGGGCGGGGGTCGGGGCAGTCCCGATGAAAGTGGGCCCCCAAGCACGAGAAGCACAAACGGCGTGCGTTGACAATGCGGCGGCGGGAACTTACGTGCAAATTCAAAAAGTCCCGGCAACGCGCCATGACATGCCCCGTTGCCTTACAAAAGTCACAATGATGAGGACTCCGGGCACCAGCAAAACGGGCGGCGGGCCGAACATCAACAGGCCCCCTAGCCCGAGGACTCCGGGCGCCAGCCAAACGGGGGGCGGGGCGATCATCAACAGGCCCCCTAGCCCGAGGACTCCGGGCGCCAGCCAAACAGGGGGCGGGGCGATCATCAACAGGCCCCCTAGCCCGAGGACTCCGGGCGTCAGCAAAACGGGGGGCGGGGCGAACATCAACAGGCCCCCGAGCCCTAGTCCGTCCCTGGTCTCTAGGGTGAGAAGGTAGTGGGGGTGACCCCGTGGCGCCACGAGTGTTATCCGAAAACCGACACTCGTCTTCCAAAAATTTGAGGAGGTCGTCAAAGGGGGGAAGATGGGTGGCACTATCCCCACCATACTTCTGCTCAAAACGTGACCTCAACTCCGCGGGGAGCAACTGCAGCACTATGTGCACCAACAAGTAGGACCAATGTTCTACCGGTAACTCCAGGCGTCTCAAAGCGTTGGTCGCTGAGACCAACGGGTTCAGCAAGTCAGTGCGCAACGTCGACGTGCTGGCAATGGCCGGTAGTCCCAAAATCTGGTCGATGTGCACATCAGCCAGGCAGCGCTTGTTCTGATACCGTCGGCAGAGAAGCTCCAGAGCGGTCGGGTAAGAGGAATCCGTCACCGGCAAGTGCTGCACCAAGGCTCTGGCTTCGCCCTCCAGGACAGACAATAAATAGGCCAGCTTCTGGGCAGGTCCGAGGTCCGAGCGTGCATCCACAAGACTTTTAAAAAGATTTAGGAAGCCCAGCCAGTGGTCCAAGCGACCGTCAAAATGTGGCAGCTCCAGGGTGGGCAGCCTACTCAATAGTCCAGGGCCTGCAACAACAGGGGTCTGCAGCTTGGCCGCATCAGGCACCCGACTCTTCAAAATTTCCCGCGCTCGTAGACATATGACATCCCCCAGGTGGACAATCTGGTCATAGTCACCCAAAATCTTATCGCGGGCTGTCTGATCCATCACCCCAAATCCACGTCCATGATGTACTCGTTGAAGCGCGTGAGCGCAGCATCAGCTGACTTGATCCTCTCAATCACTTGCCCATACCGAGCAAGGGTGAGCTCTTCCAATTCCACACGCTCAACCGTTGCAGCTGCCGATGTGAACCATCTCAACTGTGAGGTCAATCCGGCAGCAGCCTCCCTGACTGCCCTTAATGAGGCCATTGCAACAATCAAATATTAATACAACAGGCTAAAATTAACTAAACAAACAACAATAACTTGTTAGCCGACCAAATAATTTCACCAAAATAAAAACTCAAATTCAATTATTTCAAGTCCAAATCCGACCCTGTACTTATTCCAAGTATTAATCTAGCTTGGTACAGATGGCTAGTTACAAAATAAATAACAATTCAATGTATATATTGTGCAGGATCAACACCAATAACCATCAATAAACACAACAATTGACTGTATAATATTGAGCCGGAGAATCTCTAACAACAATCCAATAAACAAATAAATGCAATAAGTCAATCCACACCATTCAAGTCCTATTATGTTAGACTATGTGTAATTATTATTTAGATAACCTTTCAAACTCAGATCAATGACATTCAATTATTAATTGCAACAAATACCATATTATGTACCAAAATACAACCTAATAATTCCCAATTTCACAAATAAATCTTACCTGTCAATGCAATAAAAGGGGCTACAGTACAAATTACAAATACAACTTCAATTGATTCAACTTCAATTAGATAGCCCGGATGACATGGTAATATATTCAAAACTTATTAAGTTATAAGTTGTGTTAAGTAATCAAACAAAAGTTACTTTCAAAACTTCCAATTAAACCAGTGGATCTTATATTATAAGAGCCACGCCTGCTACCAGAATGAATCAGTGGATCTTATAACAGCCACGCCTGCTACCAAAATTTACTATGTGGATTTTATATTAAACCCACGCTCTGCTTACCAAATGATCAGGACTACAAGAAGCCAGCGCAACGATACTGGTGTGTCCGAAACTGTCCACGATACGTGGAGCTATAAACGTTGCTTACAATAATCAAAAGTACTTACAAAAGGCTCTTCGGCCTACAACCATATACATAAATAGTTACAAATAACACTCACCTGAGCTGTAGACGGCAACCAGGGTCTGTTTGATCACGTCCAAAGTGTTTGTGTGTATAATGAGGTGAGTAATTGAAACGTGTGATGTAAGTTACGTGTTCTAGGACGTTCACAAGGCGTCAATCTCCGAATGGCGCGGTCCAGATCAGCATCACACCCAACTCACACCGGATTGAAGTTAATTTTCAATACTTATTTCCACCAAATGCGCGTGCCACGAGGTGGCCACCAACCGGCGAGGAATCCCAAAATATTCCGGGGTTTTCGTCAAACGGGGATTACAAATTCAACCAATTGATAATCGCGACCCAATTATCGGTTGCACCAGGCGATTCCAAACGATATTTCACCAAGTATAATTAACTCAACAGGTCCGCCGCGGACATTTTTTCCAAGAGAGCAAAAACAATCTGTCAAGTCAGAGAGGTTATGTCAAGCCACAGATAATTAATGTTGTCAACCAAAATATACGTTCGGTTCCACATATCGGACGAAACAGCATGTATAAGTCGGTGGTCCCGGTCACCAAATAGAATAGAATAGAATATTTTTATTTCAGACCACAAAAATCCATAAAATGTTAGTAACTTATACCTAATAACTTATTATCTAGTGTTAGTACCCATCACCCTCCGCACAAACTGCTTCATAATAGGAGAGGACACACTCTCACTCACCGTTCCCAGGATGCTGTTACGACTGTCCCTTACTCTCCTCAAAAGTGAAGCCGTTTTCTTACGTATAATCGCTTGAAACGCGTCCGTACGAGCTTGTGCAAACGTTTCTGAGGCGCTACAGTAACGGGGCAGTCGCAAGAGCATCCTGAAAGTATTTTTATACTGGACGCGGAGCACATCTAGCGATCTTTTGGCGTAACTGACCCATAGATTGCACGTCTACAGACTCTGGCAATAAGCCTTAAAAAGAGTAATTTTCACTAGGTCTGTACACCGCGCAAACCTACGGGCCAGCATATTGCTCCGGACCGCTAGAGCCCTCCGCTCCCTCTCAATGTCTGCATCGTCTCTAAGGTCGTCAGCAAGAAAATGCCCTAAATATTTAAAAGATGGTATCCTTTTAATTACTGACCCATTTATCAGGAGATCGGGTCCATCTTCACGGCACTTGCCGCCGACCTTAAAGACCATGCATTCACATTTTTTTACATTATATATTAAACCATACGCGGCAACGTAGGCTTCACATGTCTTCAGCATAGCTGATGTTGTTAATGCTAACCCCACTAACGCTACATCCGACACGCAAGCCGCTGAGTTCCGCTATGAGGCTATCTATGTATGTACGTCAGAGGCCCTTGAGGCTGTCTAAAAACTCTGACACTAGGGTGTATGGGGTCGATAGACCTTACCACCCACACGATAAGAAGAAGATAACGAGATTCCTCTATGCCTCGTAAAGCACGTTAAACCGTTGGTATCGACTGTAATTTCTACATCTTTGATGTTTTTTACGTCACGTAAATCAGCTACCAGTCTTCCAAAGGGTATTGTGTAACGTGTCAGCTCGGTAGTCTACTCCTGCCAATTGGCTAATCCATTCACCACTATGGCAAACATAAGTTATATACTATCGCTATCGACACATAACCATCATCGGACTACGAGACAAACGGCGATTCACCATCTTTTCATGGTGGACATCCCACCCATACGCACAAAACGTTTTGGGAATACTTTCATCGTGCGTACGGCTAAGGAGTGGTTTTCCCTGCCGGAGTCTGTGTTTCCCGATAGCTATAACCTAGGGGTCTTTAAGTCAAGAGTGAATAGGTTACCTTTAGGTAAGCGTGCTCTATCTTCGACCACATCACCACTTTCCATCAGGTGAGATGGTGGTCAAACGCGAACCTATTATCAATAATAAAAACATGCTAAGAAGAAGAGAAGGCCATGGTAGAGCGAACGAATTTGACCTTAAATCTCGTTTCTCAATGGGGCGACGACAATCTGGTCAAATTCAAAGCTTTAAAAACACAGGCTTGTCTTTTCTCCGCTAAAAGGAGCCAATTTGAATGGTCCCCTACCTTGAGGTACGTCTGTACCTATTACCGACCGTCTGGAGCTCTTGGGTATGGAGTTGGCGTCTGACCTCAACTTCGGCTCAACCATTGAGTCTAAAGCTCAGACTGCAGCCAAAAAGCTGGGCATCCTACATAAATAAGGCGATACTTCACACCTGGACAGCTTTTGAATTTATATAAAGCACAGGTCCGTTCATGTATGGAGTATTGCAGTCACTTGTGGGATGGCTCAGCCAAATACCAGCTAGCTGCACTTGACTCGATAGAACGCAGAGCTAAAAGGCTCATAGGTGACGAGGTTCTGGCAGACAAGCTTCACAGCCTGGCTCACCAGCGAAACGTTGCTTACCTGTCTGTCTTCTACAGATTGTATTTCGGAGTGTGCGCAGGAGCTCCACAACCTAATCCCTTCATCCCCCTTTTACTATCGGTCCACCAGACGTACCGCAGGATACCATCCACACTTGGTCGATATACCGTCTTGTCGTACGAAGCGCTTCTCGTCTACATTTATTGTGCGCACAGCCAAGTTGAGGAACTCTCTGCCGGCTTCTGTGTTCCCTGCCACATATGACCCGTCAGCCTTTAAAGCAAGAGTGAATAGGCATTGTCTGGGCTCGCTCGTTCGATCGCAGACCTCAACTTACACTTACCATCAGGTGTGACCGAGGTCAAGTGCGGGCTCATTCGTAATAATAAAAAGAGAGTAGTCGCTCCATGTAAAACACTTGTGCTTAGCCGCATCCAGTTGTTGGGAAAAGTGTTGTGCTTCAAGCTATTTCCATACCAAATTTCATACAAATCCACCCAGTACTTTCGATTAGCGCGTTTAAACAAACTTTCCACTTTATATAATATTAGTATAGATGATAAACGATATTTATTTTACAAATTGGTTTTAAGTAACACTTTTGTACGTCATTGTTTGTATGCTAACATTAAATCAGGTTTCTTTCTCTTATGAGTATGAGTACATACGCCATAATAACACTACTTTAAACACTAATACTTACTATGTGGGTAACTTAAAAAACCATCCATACTACTTAATATAGTTTACCCATAAATCATAGATTTTCTAGAAAACGATTCGCATATACATATCGGTCGAGTACCTATATTGCAGTTACATGCAGCGTGCTTATACGCTTACCGAACGGTTCATACTGAAAAACATTACTTAGATACAATTCGTATGTAGTCGTTATTCTCAGCAGAGAGATTTCTTTTTGGTTATTGTCAATAGGTTCACGTTTGACCACCATCTCACCTGATGGTAAGTGATGATGTGGTCGAAGATGGAGATTACGTGCTTATTGTCAAAAGCGCAACTCCAAAGCGCAAATGTAACATTTGCAACATTATATCATTTTGCGCTTTTGACATTATACGTCTGAACCCTTCAGCATTGAGCGAACCACAAAGGAAAAGATGCGCATGAAATATGAAATTCAGAGAGTCCCTCTCCTCTGTCTTAAACAGGTACTCAGGTACCTATTTATATAACATTATTGTTCAAAATAGTTGACTATAGAAGAGACGGAAAACGGAATGTGATTACGTGACGTCACAAAGGAGTTTGTAGGTAGCTGAAAGCTTGAGGCTTATCTCTGTTTAGATAAGGACATGTACTTGAATGATGTTGTTATTTTAAGAAGCGGTCCCAGATGCTTAGTATGTGTGTGATGGATAATACAATAGTACCTACTGTTATGTCTGTAATATGTTCTGAGAGCATTGCTGATGTATTTACAGGCAGAACTTACGAGTTGTAATGTAGGTCATGGGCTCGAATCCAGGCAGGCACATTACTTTGTGTTATTTTTATTAAATTTATAAATTTAATAAAATAATTTATTATTTAATTATTAAATTTAATAAATTTATAAATTGGCTATAAATGGATCTTTACTCTATACGTAAATTTGAACTGGATTAAGCCGGTATTTTCTAGCTGTGTACCCTGAGAAGAAACACCAAAACTTTTGTAGTCCATACGACCATATCCTTACATTATCTCTCTGAAAACGTTGAAGCAAAACATCTGGAAGACACCGCTATGTACGAGGACAGAAAAGCCGAAGGCATACGGTGGATTATGGGACATTCCCTCTCATACACAGGAGGCCTATCTGTCCCAGCATTGGGAACGTTTGTTGATTATGTTACGGTCTAAGGAACAACGAATGAACGTATGTTTCAGTTGAAAACTTTTAACTGTGTGACATATTGCCGAACTGTAGGTAACTGTTTAGCGCAAGCACAAGCTGCAAGGCACAGAAAACTATTGCTTCGAATTACAAATTAAATGAAAAAAAAACCCTTATGTAAAAATCTATTAAATTTTAACAAAACTTAAAAAATGTAGCCCACCTGTACCAGATATAATTGATTTACCAGGCAAGCAGAAGACAAGCGTTTACGCAGTCGCAATTACGCGTTGGACAGACCTTGTAAACCCTGTCCATATAGTCCAAAGCTCCCGAGAAGCTTAAGAACACCGCAACAATTGGAGACACATCGAGAAGGTAACATCATCATAATCCCTATATAATAGCTCCTTATATATACAATGAAATGAGTAAACATGTGTCCTTAAAAATACCTCATTTCAAATTTTAAAAAGTAGTTAAAAACTTGTTAGTTGTATTAAATTACCAAGAAACCGAAAATTTATTAACTGTTCCTGGGTAACGCAATTACACACTAAGTTCCTACATATCTACTTACTTACACGTATGCATTACATTCCAAATTATATACACACTCACATGCATACACACACACACAAACACACACACACACACAGATACATACATAAAAACGTATTTATGTCTCGTACAAACATTCCACTTTTCATTACCTATTTTTTTTACTTTGTTTTTCTACTAATTTCTAACATTTAATTACCTTGTTTTGTATATGTAATTAATAACGGATTGTTGCACAATACTTCATATATTGTAATATTAGATCAACCACGAATTGTAACTGTTGCTTATAGAACATGTGCTTATAGGCTTATACCTACTTTAAGTGACAGCGCTCATATTGTTAACATAATTTATTTAAGCCAAATAAAAAATTATAATCTGCTCATCCTTTTCCCAAATATGTAGGTTTGGTTTCAAGTACGGATGCAGCTGAGTACTAATGTTTTACATAGAGCACCTGCCTATCTAACCTCCACAACACATTAACTGGATAACACAATACCCCTTGGCAAGAGCAATATCAGAATTTCTAACTTGTGACTATCCGTAGAGCCTGTCAATTATGTACGAATGACAGCTGGGAACAACCGCGTAACATGCTTTCAGAGGGCACGGACGAATCGATATGTTTAGATGGTCAAACATCGACATACCAACCTCGGTAAGAGTTGCTGAGGGTTGAAGAACGACTCCAGTGGCTGTTATTATTTAGCTACGAACTCCTCAGCATGGAGAAGGCAACATCATGCAAATAAAATGCATCACCGTCAACCACGACCATTCTGTTAAAAATGCACAACTGAGGAGGAAGGAAGAAATGTTTCCCAGGACGGTGTGATCTTAAAATGTCAACCGTGCTCTCCTTCGCGATAAATCACTTATGGTTATTAACCACGATACCTTCAATCCTTCGATTTCCCGAAAGAGGCCTCTCGCATCCAGCCAAGCTACGGCCACTGATTTGGCCAACGACAACATTGAGCCAATTCCACAGACCGTGTTATACGTCGTTAATGAGTTGTCGGCATCGCATTTTATATTTAGTTCAGTTCAGTCATAAGGACGTAATTATGACAAAACATTTATTGTTATATTATTCTTATAAGCTTGTGAAAAAGAGGAACTATATTTAAACAAAACCGGTCAAGTGCGTGTCGGGCCACGCGCAGTGTAGGGTTCCGTAGTTTTTATAACAGCCAAGTACGTGTCGTATTCGCTGACTGATCGTTTCGTACCATGCTCTAACTAAAAGCCAAACATGACTACCTAACTAATTTGACTTCCTATACAAATCCTCACCTGATCCGACAATTTTGCACGGAAAGTTTCAATTTTTTTTTAGAGATTTGTATAAAACTTGTCATAGCCGGTGTTTTGAATTTAAATACAGACACAGAGCTACACTACTCAATCGTGACAAGAAGCTAGCACGATACAGCTGGCGCTTAGCGCCATCTATCGACATTTCTATAGAGTTGTTCGAAATTTTCGAGTCAAATACAATTGGTCGACTATTACTCGTAAACTTGTAAAGCCCACTTATGTGTGATAGTTTTCCTTTAAATTTCGTTATTTATGGGTACTACTGCCGTGAAATTTGAATTTCAAACTATAACCGTTTAGTTGATAGAGGGGGAGACACTTTACTATAACGAAAATTGGTACTTTAAAGCTTGATAAGTCACGAACGGTTTACTTAATCAAAAAACGGTCTTACCAAACCTCTAATATTTTTGAAAGACCTATCCAACGATATCCCACACTATGGGAAGAACGAAAATAAAGATTATCATCCCACTTTACATGTATGGGAGGTACCCTAAATAATTGTTTTTTTCTAAATTTTATTTTACCACTTTTTTGGCATCATTAACTTGTATACTCATGCCAAAGTACAACTTTCTAGTACCAATAGTTTTTGAGCTAAACCGCGGACAGACGGACAGACAGACGGACATGGCGAAACTATAAGGGTTCCTTGTTGACTACGGAACCCTAAAAAAACACTATCTTCACACCAAAAACTACAGGGATTCGTTGCTCCATTTACTTTTTCATTTTTAAATATGCGTATGGATTCTCTTAAGAACCCGGTTAGATTCACTATGAACTTCATTCGTACTTAATCGTCGCTAAAGTTGAAGGAAAACTCCATGATTTGAAAGTCAATAAAATTTATACAGAGTTAATTTATAACCTTATTTTCGGGGGTAAATCATCAAATATCTCTTACCGGTCTGTCTGGAATGGAAGAGATTGTTAGACTTTAACTTATTAAAAATCTACCCAGTTTCTTCAATTGCCCTTGAGTTCCGGGGTCGCGGTATCTCGTTGGAACGTTTCCGTAGTCCCTGAATCATCATTTATCACGTAAAACCCTTTTCCCTTTCGAAAACATTGTATCGGTCCTTGAGCAGAGAACCAAACAAAAATTGTGTTTTTTTAGCTCTATTTATTATTTATTAAAGTAAAACTTTATCTTACTGGTTTTAAGAACCTTTTTCATAAAGGAAAAAAATTGGCCAAGTGGGAGTCAGACTCGCCCATGAAGGGTTCCGTAGTAACTATACTTAATAAATATAATTTATATATTTATTTAAAAAAAAAACTTAAAAATTTCTTAAAACTAGCTTTTTTACAATTTTTACAACTACGCCAAATAACTTTGTTTTTCATAGTGTTTGTATGAATTACAAAGTTATATTTTCGGTTTTAGAAAATATGCTGTATCTCAAAAACTGCTGACCCGATCTCGTTCAAACTAATTTTGGTTGAAAGACTACATTAAGATCTATAGCATATATTATTTTTCAGATTTTTCACTCCATAATTATAGAAGTTAGAGGGGAGGACACACATTTTACCACTTTAGAAGCGTATATCTTTTAAACAATTAACTTTATGAAAAATTGGTTTTACAAACCTCAATGTCATTTTTAAAGACCTGTCTATAGATACCACACACGCATAGGTTTCATAAAAAAAAATATTTTCAGTTTCAGTTCCATGTATGGCGAGCCCCCCTTTATTTTAAATGTTTTTTATTTTTTTTTTCATAAAATCGGGAAGCAGTTCACAGAATACATCTACCTACCAAGTTTCACATGTATAGTCCTAACAGTTTCGGAATAAAATGGCTGTGACATACGGACGGACGGACAGACAGACAGACAGACAGACGGATAGACATGTCGAAACTATAAGGGTTCCGTTTTTTGCCATTCGGCTACGGAACCCTAAAAAGAGAAACGTGGAGTATTCCAACAAAAGAAGTGGTTTTAATCGTAGCGACGTGCCTCGGTGGCTGTAATTAAACATTTCGCGGTGGTGGCGCCGCCTAGCGGTTATTAACGCATACCTACCTACCATACATAATATGAAGCCAACGTATACAACGTGTAATTTAAAGGGTATATACATACCAAGTGCACGGCTTCTTTAGATGATAACAAACGATATGGCAAGAGTTTTGTAATCCTATGTCTACATGTGTGGAACTTATTATAAATTTCAATACATTGATACCAGTGACCAAAATTTTCAAATAAAGAAGAACGAACAGAATTATCATGTTATTGGCAAGTGACGTGAAAATTATTGACCCTTGTAGTGCTGTGACACGTTTGTTATGATTGGTATTCAAGAAACATATGAAACCGATAATTTGGGGTCAATTCTGTGAGTCACTTATTTTGAGTTGAAACTTTGCATAGAGACTCCATACCAGATGTTGTCTTCAGTTCTTTTGGATAGATATGGGGTTTCCGTTACACGTTGTATAGTTTGGAAACTTTCATACCGTTTCTATGCGGTATTAATTCATGCATAATTTAAATACTTAATATGTTTTAATGCTTTGGATTTGAGCTGTGTTCTACCTGACCTGTTAATTATTATACCCTACATTTTTTCCCACGAATTTCGTACAATGCTTACACAAAACAGTCTCCTACCGCGTCTGTCCGTTTGTATGTTCGTTATGAACTCTAAAACTACGGCAAAGATTTTCAAACGGTTTTCGCCAATAGATAGAGTGATGCATGAGAAAGGTTTAAGTGTATAATTTATTAAGGTTTAGTGTGAATTACGTAATTATTAGCAGGCTGGGTCGCTAGTTTCCATGATAAATGGTAGTCTATACGCTATTCCAGACTATAATTTATCCAGATCCGTTCAGTAATTTTAGCGTGCTTGAGTACCTAACTAACCATCCATCCATCTCAACCTTCGCATGTATAATATTAGTATATTATTATATAGATCATGGTAAGGCTCTTGTTTAGGTAAGCACCTTAAAACCTGATGCACTCTTAATTTAAAGTTTCCCAGATTGTAGTTATCAGGAAATACAAGATTTCAGAAATTAAATAAAGCAAATTAATGAAGAGCAGCAGTATTTCGTATGCCCAAGCAAACCCTTTTCTTTGGTAGATAGGTACTTACGAGGCACACAAAAATTGGTCATCCATTTTGAATTGAGTAAAATTAAAATATGAATTAATTCACCAAGCTAACGATCAAAAAGGCAGACCGATGGACGGATAAAAATTTAAAACTGTTTGAGATAAAGTATCACTACGATAAAGTATATCTATATTATAAGCACTTCGGGAAACACAAATTTTGATCACAGACAAACCCGTGGATCTTTTAGTCAAGAGTGAATAGGTTACTTTCCACCCGCTTTCCTAAAGCGGGCTTCATCTTTGACCACATCATCACTTACAATCAGGTGAGATGGTTGTCAAACAAGAGCCTCTCATCAATAAAAAAGACACTCCTATTTTTTTGTACGTCTAGACTAGACTATAGATGTATACTGTATAGGTATGTAGTAGGATGGCCATTTGTCATTGTAGGTCCTTAGCACTATGAAAATACTGAGTTCGTACGTAAAGCTCATTTTAACGTGTACGGAGCAAATAGGATTTCAAACAAAGTGGAGTATTTCCGATCCGATCTCTTAAACCTGATCTATTTGTAGAAAAACTAGCCCTTTGATTAGCGCCGGATCCGATTCGGGAATAAATTGGAAAGTCTGCTAGAATGTTAGCTGAAGGTAACATAATAATTTATTTATTTATTTGATACTGTGATAATGCGATTTATGTGATTTTCCCGCGACTTCGTTCGCATGGGAGTGTAAATCCCGATCAACAATCAGCTTTCATCGAGGAGACGACGCGTCGTAATTTACGCATGCCTAAAAGAGCAATCAGAACTTGTGACGCTCTGCCACAAGAGCTGAGACATTTGGTGAGAGCGAGGAGACATTTGGTTATATACCCACCGAAAAAAAGGTATAGAAATAGAACGAATACATCTTTATCAGTAGTTAAGTTCTATATTCGTATCTGTGAATACTTTAGCTACATCCTGTTGTAAGTAAATAATAATCATAATCTTCCTACATTTTGTATTTTTTTTAAGGTTTTATTTCTTAACACTTTGCCAGCGGATCACGAATAAGATATGTGATGCATTTTCTTGTTGGATAAATAAAAAAAATATTGTTGAATAAATAAAAGTAAAATTATTATATTTCATTGTTTTATTTTTTATATACAAAATATAATAAGGCAGTAACATAGAAATAAAAAACTCAAACAGATATCTATTATAGTTTACATTCTATGAGCATTTGAAATATGCCAAAATTGGCCCGCGTACGGCGGGATCCGCGTGTGTAATCGTTTCGCTGGGAAAGTGTTAAGCACTAAATACAAAGAAGGGATTGATAGAATAGAGTTGACGGTAGGTCGTGATCCACGCGCGTCTAAAAGATCAGTCAGCAGCATTGGCGGGGCCCGATAGGACCATTGACTACCGGGGTTGGGGTAATCTAACGAGATACCGCGGCGGTTTTTAGTCGGTAGAATTCTGAAACTCCCACTTCGCTCAAAGCGCGAGGAGTCATTTGATGATTTTCCCCGAGAAAAAATGTGGTCGTTCTATAAATTTATTACAATTTAAAGAAAACGTCTACTTTATTTACTTTACGTAATTTGTTGTTTTTCTATAAATTTTCTGCATCCACACTTTTTAGCTCCTTTAAGGCTCAATTTACAATGCCGCGGAATGGAATGGAAGCGACTTTTTGCAACCATAGCATAATGAACTTTATGTCAATTGTATAACATACAAACTAAATAGGAGCAAAAAAAATTTTTTTAGCAAAAAATAGAACCGACTTCCATATCAAAACACTACAAAGCCAAAAATAATTTTAATTTCGGAAGGCGGTGTCAAAAACGAAAATATATACAAAACTAAAGACACCGCCTTCCGAAATTAAAGTTATTTTTGGCTTTGTAGTGTTTTGATATGGAAGTCGGTTCTATTTTTTGCTAAAAATTTTTTTTTCACTCTTTTTAGTGGGTTGGTTTGTAATTTATCTAGTTACCAAAGCCATAATTTCAACAACTTATCACCTTTTACAAAATATTGCTTTTCCCTGTGCATTACCGTTAATTTTTGAGGAGTTCTCCTGGTACTTGACCATCAGCTCTACATCACCAGATGTATTGTGACGAGCATAAAGTGTTTAACATCCGTACTCAAGTAATCGAATCGCAATCCACGAAATACTTATTATTGAGGAGTTTCAGTGGCCATCTGTGATCTTCATCATCAGTTCAACTTCCCCAAATGGTACTTTTCGGAAGCAACTGCTTAAGGTACTATAAGAAATACCCAAAACGCTATAGGTGTGCCTATAATATTTGAAGAGTTCCCTCGATTTCTCCAGGATCCCATCATCAGATCCTGATTTCGTAACAATGGGACCAACTAGAAAGTATACCCATTCAAACGCAAAAAGAATTTTTCAAATCGGTCTAGCCGTCTCCGAGTTATGAGGTAACATACATAAAAAATTAAAAAATGTTCAAGACGAATTGTAAACCTCCTTTTTTTGAAGTCGGTTAAAAAGGTCGTGCGTCTTCCGCGGAATACTCGCGCATTCTCGAGAATTCCCCTAGCTACTGTCGTTTGTATAGTAAGTTATACAATTGACATAAAGTTCATAATGCAATGTACAATTTCGTTGCAAAAAGTCGCTTCCATTCCATTCCGCGGCAGTGTAAATTCAGCCTAAAATTAATTAGGTATTTCAAAATTATTTCCAGGCATTGAACATTGCTCGCTTCAATCGCTAGTTGCCTTCAATTTTGTCAAAGTAATCTTGGGACATGATTCTTTCAGCCAGACTTGCTAAACTACTTATATACTCTTGCTCCTTGTGTTAAGATTAAATATGGGACTACGCTGATCTTTGCCTTGTTGTTTTCTTAAAGGTTTGGAACATTTCAAGGTTCCCAAGATTTAGGCATAGCCTAGTATGGGATTAACGAAAATTTTTAAGAAAATCTATTCTATTTCAATTGAGATGATGGATTCAAGAATAATGAGACTGTAAGAGCATTACACACAGTTAATTTCATATTTTTGGCTAAGACTATGAGACCTGATAAAAGGAAAACATCTATCTTATGTATATTAAATAATTTTCGTTGGAAATCAAAATCGAGTCATTAATTCGACCTGACGACACGGTCGGCGCAGTAGTTGAGCGCTTTGCTGCTGCGCTGCGTGTTATGGGTTCGATTTTCGCACCGGAACTAGCTAACTAGTATGGTAATATATGTAAATAATTAAAAAGAGATTTCAAAATAATATAAAAGCGATTTAAGTAAATATGAAACACTAAGAAGTGCACGACATAAAAATGAACTGCCCGGAAATAGGTGCAGAACAATTAAAATTTAAATCTAGTATATTTGGAATAGGGGTGAAAATTTATAATAAACTACCAAATTCTGTTAAAAGTATTTCAGACATCAATATTTTTAAACTTAAGCTCAAAGAATTCCTGATAGGTAAAACATGTTACTCAATAAACGTTTTTTAGGGTTCCGTAGCCGAATGGCAAAAAACGAAACCCTTATAGTTTCGTTATGTCTGTCTGTCTGTCCGTCTGTCCGTATGTCACAGCCATTTTATTCCGAAACTATTAAGACTATACACATGAAACTTGGTAGGTAGATTTGTATTCTGCAAACCGCTTTCCGATATTAAGAAAAAAAAAAATTAAGGGGGGCTCCTCATACATGGAACTGAAACTGAAAATATTTTTTTTTTCATCCAACCTATACGTGTTTGGTGTCCATAGATAGGTCTTTGAAAATGACATTAAGGTTTCCAAAATATTTTTTTCCTAAAATTAATCGTTTAAGAGACAGACTAACTTCTATAATAATACAGTAAAAATCTAAATAAAATAAATGCTGTAGATCTTAATGTAAACTTTCAACAAAAATTAGTTTGAACGAGATAGAGTAAGTAGTTTCTGAGATACAGCATATTTTCTAAAACCGCAAATGTAACTTTAGATTTTCTACAAACACTATGAAAAACAAAGTTATTTTGCGTAGTTACTACGGAACCCTTCATAGGCGAATTTGACTCGCACTAGATCATTTTTTTTTAAATTACAAAAACTTGGTGAAGGCGAATACTTTCATTTTGCGTACGGCTATGGAGTGGAATTCCCTCCCGGAGTCTGTGTTTCCCAATAGCTATAACCTAGTGGTTTTTAAGTCAAGAGTGAATAGGTTACTTTTGAGTAAACGTGCTCCATCTTCGACCACATCATCACTTACCATCAGGTGAGATGGTGGTCAAACGCGAACCTATTACCAATCATATTTTTTTTTAATTGATAATATCAACCAACTCTTATTTCCTCTTCCAATGCACGTACCGACAATATCAATATCACCCTCTGGCACGTCATCCGCTTCGCATTACAATATCTTATGTCCCGAACAGCATTTCCCGTCTTTTTATACCGTGCTTTTTATTTCCGCACGTCTGGGTAATTATCCGCACAGTTTGGTTCACGTGACGCTCTCGTCTGAGACGGTTGACGAGGAAGATGTTCTATTTATAAATTGGATAAAGTATAGGCCAGGGGTTCCCAAACTTATGTTAACTGTGACACCCTTGGGAAGTTGCTACATTTTTGCGACGCCCTGGCCTTTGCCTGACAATTTGTAAGAAAAACAGAAATAAGCATAGTTTCAGCCACCAACACTTTATGACAAACAATACATTGAGGAACTTCTAAATTTCCTTTAGTAATGTAGGTAAATCAGAAACTAAATTCGATACTTCTATCGTTTTTCTGAAGTTTCGTTCGCTATAGTGAATATTAAAACGAAAATTAAAAGCGTGCGTAATTTATCGACACAGACAGCCAACCTATTAAGATCGCCTCATGACGCCCCTAGGATAATATTGCGGCTTCCCAAACTGTGCGTCAGGACACCCTGGAGGTCCTGACTCACAGTTTGGGAAGCCGTGGTATAGGCAATGTAGAAAGGATTATAAAAAAAATTCAATCACTTGTCCTATACATTATACAAGACGTCATCACCATCGTCTACTTAGTCTTTTCGCAATTATGTCGGGGTAGGCTTACAGTCTATTTGTATACAACTGAGTACTAGTGCTTACATGGAGTGACTGCCTCTCTGACGTCCACAACCCAGTAACTGGGTAATACGAGATCCCTTGGTAAAACTGTGAAAGGACCGACCTAAGCGAGCGTTGTTTAACTTTTAAGTTTGACTCATTGTTATATTATTAGTTAGTCACGAGTAGGGCTTCCGTCACCAAATTTGCTGGCTCCAGATAAAGTCTATAAAAAAATTAAAAAAAGAAAAAAAAAAACTTATAAACCCCGGACATTTGGGTAAAATCACAGTTTTTCCCCGGACACCGTAGAAAAACACATTGTTGAACTTGAAACTAAAAACAACGATGTTTAATTATGGTTTTTATTTACTGATAAAGTGATAACATTGTAGAGCTTTAGAACTTTTGTAATAACAGACTCTTCCTTTTCATTTAATTAACGTAACATAAACAATGAGATGAAATACCATAGGAAAATAATAATAGACATCGTGCTTTTTGGTACCTGTAAGATCAATGTGTGTCCGGGTTTTACCTGGATGCTTCAAACTACTGTCCAAACTAGGACAAATCCGGGAAAACCCGGACGGATGGCAGCCCTAGTCACGAGACTCTTTCTGATTCAATTCAATTAAAAGTAATTAATTTTGATCGTATTTAAAAAAACAACATATTCACTGGTCAACTGTAAGAATTAAGATACACTTATACAAACAACTTTTAATATTTAAAAGTTCAAAAATAGCAGCCAAAGAAATCAGCAGCTTATCAGTCTTACGTATTTGACAGTTCTCATGCAACCAGATATTACTCACGCGCGCCTCAAGGAGCTGTCAGCATTAGTGACGGGGCCTCATAAGGCCATTGCCCGCCGGGGTTGCGGAAATGTAGTAACAAGATACCGCGGCCACGGAACTTACGGGCAGCTGAAGGAACAGGGCGGGGTTTTAGTCAGTAGAAGTCTGACACTTCCTTCTCCTTAACCCAGAGCGGGTGAAGTTATTCGATGATTTTCTCACCCAGAAAAAGAAGATATTACTTACAGCATGGGTTTAATGAGTCAATTTAATCATTGTCACAATTAAACTCAACAGGTACAGACGCCAGCACATGAAGCTACCCGAAACTGTAAAATTTTCCCAATCAACCTTGAACCTAATTTCTTTAACAATAACTAGCGACCCACCCCGGCTTCGCACGGGTGCAATGTTTATATTAAATATACTATAGAATGTCTTTATATACATCGTTGACAGCCTTTTTGTAATTCGACATACATGTTCTCTTTAGTAATTACTTTTGAAAATGTGACACATAATTTACCATGGGAAAAACATTCAATGCTCAAATCTAAGCAACATAGGCACGCGCGCCGTGCCTCCGCCGCGCAGGCATCGCGCCGCAACCGCTATGTCCTTGCATTTTAAATCTGTAATATCTTCGAAACTATTTATTTAAATTATATTTTGTAAAGGGCAATATTGATTTATATTAAATGCACAATGTATTTATGGTACTTAATTGGATAAGGATTAATGCTGTATTGCTTAAAATCGCTTCGTAAAATATGCTTGTATTTCTCGTAAAAAGTAAAGGATAAAAAATGGTTGTTGTGGGTTATCTATAAGAGATAGACAGATGCCATCGAGGACTTTTTTGTTGACCTTTTTAAGGTGTACAATACTGTAGTACATTATTTTAATCTATCTAGTAGGGTTCAGCCAGCGTTTGCAAAGCAAGCGCAAAAAAATGAGTTTATTTGCAACAGCACATTAGAAACCTCAAAAATTATCAGTGCTCCTCTACTATATTATGCATGTTATATACTTAAAAACCTTCCTGTCACTCTTTCTACTGAAAGAAACTGCATCAAAATCCGTTGTGTAGTTTTAAAGATTTAAGCATACATAGGGACAGACACAGGGAAGCGACTTTGCTTTATACTATGTTAAGATTAAGAAGTTGAAAATCTATTGAAGAAATTTGACAGATTGTTGTAGCTTGCTTTGCTGGCATCTGTACATTCCAAGGGAATTTAAAGCTGTTATAAAAGACTTAAAGTAAGTTGGCACAGTAGTTTAGGGCGACCAATCGGAGTTTTATAACTATTCTGGTGCAATACTTTGGGTAATTTATTTCATCACCATTCCTCTCAAACCGTGAAAAAAAACATTGTGAGGAAACCGGCAAGTGCTAGGAACAAAAAATCGAAGATACCTATATGAAATTCATCAATCCGCATTATACCGCGGCCCGCGGGTCTATAGTTGGTTTACGTTAAGAAAAAAGTGACGTCATCAGTGGAACTGCAAGGTGTTTTCACAATTGAGTACAAATTCAAAATTAAATTTATACTTTAAAATCAAATGAATTGTCTTAAATTAGTACTATTTTTAATCAGTGTCACTAGAATCTTCATTTGTATTTATTATAAAAGAATTTTGTTCTGCGTTCTCGATGACGTCATCCAAATTTCACATAAGATTTTGTTTTGTATCACGTGGTCGCAACTTTTCTTCAATCGATTAGCATCGATCTATTAAAGTTATTGCGCCATAAATTATTTTTTTTACATAACTCATTTTGTAGGTTGAGTTATTGGCACCAACATATTTTTAGGGTTCCGTAGCCGAATGGCAAAAAACGGAACCCTTATAGTTTCAATATGTCGGTCCGTCTGTCTGTCTGTCTGTCTGTCTGTCCATCCGTCCGTATGTCACAGCCATTTTATTCCGAAACTATTAAGACTATACATGTGAAACTTAGTAAGTAGATGTATTCTGTAAACCGCTTTCCAATTTTAAGAAAAAAATTAAAATAAAGGGGGAGTCCCCATACATGGAACTAGAACTAAAAATATTTTTTTTCATGAAACCTATGCGTGTGTGGTATCTATAGACAGGTCTTTAAAAATGATATAAGGGTTTCTAAAACGACTTTTTCATAAAATCAATCGTTCAAAAGATATAAGCTTCCAAAGTGGTAAAATATGTCCCTCCCTCTAACTTCTATAATAATAGAGTGAAAAATCTAAAAAAAATACTTTTATCCAAAATTGGATTGAACGAAATCGGGTTAGCAGTTTTTGAGATACAGCATATTTTCTAAAACCGCAAACATAACTTTGTAATTCATACAAACACTATGAAAAACAAAGTTATTTAGCGTAGTTGTAAAAATGTAAATAAGCTAGTTTTAGGAAACTTTTAAGATTTGTTTTTAGTCGTCAAATAAATATACATGTTATATTATTATAGTTACTACGGAACCCTTCATGGGCGAGTCTGACTCGCACTTGGCCAATTTTTTTATTTGGGCCCACACCAATTCAATAGGATTAAATTAATTTAATTTTTTTAAGTAGGCAACGCATAAAAGACTACCGTTTCGCCAAAAGATCTAAAGTCAACTGGTCACTGTGAACTTAGCTTTCTAATTTGTTGCGACCTTGTTGGTCGAGAGGCGCGAACAACGATGACGTCATTATTTTCTTAACGTGATCGAACTATAGACCCGCGGGCCGCGTGGTGAATTGCGGCACATTTTACAAATGCCTAAAATAATAACGTGGAACTAGTGATAACAAAGTTCAACATTAGTTCCATTAGTTTCAAATTCTTTTAAAATGGAACTAGTGATTAATGACAACATCAGTATGTAGTTCCATCATGGAACAGTTAATGGTATTAGTGGCAACGGACCAAAAATACAGCGTATTTTAAGGAAGGTGCTTAATTACTCATCACCCAGAATATTAGTATTTTTTTTTTCTTCTCTTAAATTAATTCAATTGATTCCTCGGCTACCATAATGTGACATGAAAATGTTATTAGCAATCGTAAATCTTACTAATATTATAAATGCGAAAGTTTGTGAGGATGGATGGATGAATGTTTTACCCTTTTACGCAAATCTGAATGAAATTTGATTTGTAGATAGCTGAATTACTGGAATAACACATAGGCTACAAAACACACATAGCAAAAACATTCCACGCGAACGAAGTCGTTGGACAACTAGTTAATCATAAATATAAACATACAACATAGAATAGATTCTATACACTATCGAATTAGGTTACCCTGTAAGGGTATTTATTTATTTATGTACACACATGACTATTATAAAAAAAATATTGAAGTACAGACAAAAGAGCACAAAGGTGCTGCTTATTTCCTAAAAAAAATCTTCCAGCAGACCTGCGACAGCAGAGTTCAAGAGGATATGATAGACACAGTATGTATAAATACTAATTACGATAAATAAAACATACTTAGCAATAAAATTAAACTATAATAATATAATTAACAAATATATTCACACATAGAATTAAAATACATATTTATATTAATGCTATAAAAATATATACCTATAATAAATATATAAAATTACGGGATGTTAGATAGGTAATGATTTTTGGCCAGCTTTTTGAAAATATTAACGGATTTAGCTTCGCGGATTTTAGCGGGAAGCGAGTTCCACAGTCGTACTGCATGAAAGGAGAAGGAGTGGGAATAGAAATGGGTTTTATGGGATGGGAAATTGAGATGGAGTTTAAGATGGGATCTACAAAGGGCATCAGTAGGACGAGTGAATGAAAAACGATCGCGCAGGTAGTCAGGATAAGTAGGGTTGAATAGGATGTTGTACAAATGGAATAATATTTGAGTGTTCCTGCGAAGACGGATAGGGAGCCACTTGAGATCCTTGTTAAACTGAGAGACATGATCTTATTTCCTCAGACCAAAAACAAAGCGAATACACAAGTTTTGAAGGGCTGTAAAGTGTAAAGTGGATAATAAATAAATATTTTCTCCTTGCCCTTAGCCCGTGGTCAAGGAGGGTTACCTGATGAAGCAAACGCGCAGCTTCCAGCGATGGCAGCGCCGGTACTTCAGGCTGCGCGGGCGTACACTCTACTATGCCAAAGAGAAGGACGTGAGTTGTACACATTTAAGATTGATTGACTTACTTGTGGAGAAAACTTAAACAAACTTTTTAGGTTTTTGGTGTTTTCAGGAATATTAATTTCAATTATCTTTAATATTCTGGTATTTTAAATGTTTTGCTATCGTCTCATTTAAGGTGTTTATGAATAATTTAATGATTTAATTGAATTATTCAATTGCGGTTTGAAAAGGATTTTGCTCACAATAACTACAACTGTTCTGCTCATATTGGCAACGTTCTACTTATACGATATTGTCTTCAGACTACCGTCATTAAAACTATTTGTTTTGTGTATTTTAGCTACATGTTTTACTTGTACAAAGCAGCCAAACTTAGGCAGAGAAGCAGATGTACTTCATTTTTGCGTCAATACAAAAAGCCAATATTCTTTCTAAATAACCAATTTTCTTCATGAAATATAAAACGTCCTGAGTAGATAGATACTTATTACCATAATATGATGGATTCTACTTTACATACTTGTATGGCACACGTTATATTTGATACGGGGAACCGCAAAATATTGTAAGAGTAACTTCGCAAGATGGCCGACAGTGTAATTTCTGAGATTGACGTAAGTGGGGCATCCCCGGAGCCGAGGATCCTGGGGGGAGATTTATACGCATGTTTATTTTGATCTCATGTTTAATTTTGTTTTTCTAATTGAATATTTATGGAATATGTTTTGGTGGGTTTAGATAGAATGTCATGGGTTTTATGATGAATGACGATTGACTTAGTGACACTATGTACTTATTTGCAGTTTTAATGTATTGGTCAGCTAGGCATATCAGTAGTGTTTATTGAAACAATATTAAGTTTATATTCGATAAATTTTATTAAAAATGTATAAAAACACTCTATTAATTTCCAAGAAAATTATTGTTTAATTATTGTTGTATTAAGAAAATTGAAGTATATACTTCAATTGTTAAATATGTTTCAATAAGCATTATTGTTTTGTCTAACTATATCTCTGTTTCCTTTTGTATGTTTGTATGTCGGGCAGCTATCAGCAACTCCATTACCAAGAGCGTGTTTTGCGTACGGGTGGTTGTTTTTCTTACCTTTCGTGGAGTGGACTTGAGTTTCTAAAGTATTTTGCCCCGTAATCAGCGACCACAGGGCAGCTTCAAACAGATTCGCTGCAGTCTCGTCCTTCGCCATGCAACCTCAGTAGAGTGGGCTATCTGTAACTTCTAAGGTAAAGAGTTTAAAGTACCCGTGACCAGTAATAATGGCTGTAACCGCTGTAGCCGTCCACAGTCTAAGAGCTTGATTCAATTTAACAGAGGAAAGTGACTTGGCCTGCCTACATCACTATGGTTCTTGCTATATTTTATGCTGTTAATAATTGGTGGGTTTCATTACCAGATAGGTACTTAGGATACTTGAGCCCTTTCTAGCGATATTGTCCGCTGCATCGACACCTCGGGAATCGCTGTGTCCTTTGATCCATTTAATGGTCACTTTATTGTGTCTACCCACCTGTTTGATAAGAGTAGCATTTTTAATTTTTTTCCGAACCGAATTCTGAAGTCCACGCTGAGGATGTCACGGGCAAAAGCTGGTACTAGAATGAAAAGTTATAAGTTTTAAGTTAATAAGTCAATTTAGCAATTGCCTTGAAGTAAAGACGAAAAAATATTTTTAATGTTTTTTCCCTCTGGTCTGGTATAAACCCTATCTTGCCGTTAATTTCACTGCACCCTCTCTATAACAGCCTTCTCGCTTACTTGCTAAGTTAAAGTAGATTTTAGTACTACGGTATACGTTTAAATAAGAATTACTTACCGTTCAGCAAACCAGCTGGGACCGAAACAATTTAGTCGTAGCACGTAGGCTTGCGTAGGCTTAAGTTTGCGTGCTACGTTGCTACGCGGCTACACGTCTACGGGTCTACGAGATTTGTAGTTTTTGTGTACAACTGCTTCTAATATTTTTAGATGTATATTTTGTGGCAGTATCGAAAAAATACCTATATCCATGTCCCATTTAATAGATATTATTTACAGTAATTGTACATAGAACACACAAAGAATAATGGGAGGCGGGCTTTTCATAGAAGGGGGCGAATTGTAATTCAAAGAAGGCGGGATTATAACGAAAGGGGCGGGTTATAATTGATAGGAGGGGATTTTTAATGAAAGGGGGTGGGCTGTAAATCCGTCTTGACTAACGTTTTGGCCTTTTGTTAAATGAATAATAACGTATTGTTGTAAAAATGATAGCAATAAATGATTATGACTACCATTTTCTCTTAAAAAATAACAAATATCTTTATAATATTGGTTTTTACAAAAGTAATAAGCTAACGGATAAGAATAAATTCGACTTGTGCCAAAGGCAAGGCTGTCCTATCAATCATGATGCAAAAAGAGTTAAGATCGATCATGTCGTTGACAACCCTAGCGAACGAATGATCCCCCGAGCCATGATATTGAGTGATGGCAAAATAATCATTCGTACGATTTATTATTAGTATCATTAAAACTTAAAAAGGGATATTTAACATGTGTATTTTTTTCTACTCATTAACGCCGACCCGCAATGACTTCAGTTCATCCGTGATCATGGCGCTTGCAACAGTGCTGAAATATAGGAAACGCGAAACATTAACACGTGGTAAATATCCCGTTTAAAGTTCTAATGATACTGTTAGTGACCACATTAGCTTAAAATTTTATATCATTACTGCGCCACTAGAGGAATTGGGCCACCATTTCTCTAATGGCGCAGTAATAATATAAAATTTGTAGTTACAGGCACAACTTGCGAATCAAGGTTCCAACGAAGGCAGGCATATTACTACAAATGTCTGCCGTGGTTGTGGGAATGTTGTAGCAAGATACCGTGCGCCCAAAACGCAAGGGCAACTGAAGGGATATTTTTAGTCGGTAGGAGCAATGTTGCCAACTTAGTGCTTTCGGCACTAGATCTAGTGCATTTCTTGATGTTTTAGCGCTCAACATTCCATGACAGTGCCTAGTGCCGTAACTAGCGCATTTTTAAAAGTCTGCAATTTATCACGCACTAGTACTCACGCGGGGCTTCGCTCCCGTGGATTCTATCACAGTAAAAACATAACTCTCCTTTTTTTCAGTCGCGTAAAAAGTAGCCTATAACCTTCCTCAAGCTTCAAGCTATTTCCATACCAAATTGCATCCAAATCCACCCAGTACTTTCGAAGATTAGCGCGTTCAAGCAAACAAACAAACAAACTTTTCCGCTGTATAATATTAGTATAGATGTTGGTAAAAACAAAACCAATCAATCAATCAATGGCGCGTTCTGAAACACATTTAAATTTCATGACGCACTTCTAATTAATTATCTATGGAAATGCGTGTCGAGTATCCGAATTTTACTAGAAACACTGATTTGCATACGACAAGTATAGCATAGCTGTTTCCGTGGAGAATGAAACAAGAACGCCCGGTCCCTCAACTTCTCAAACAGCCACCACAGCAACCGTGAATTCAGACTATGATTCCGAATTGGAATTGAAATGATTCGGACGACGATCTAATTTTGTAATAAAAACTTAATTATTCTCAATAAAACTTATTTTTTTAAATATTTTGATTGATTTTATTTATTTGGTGCTCTTATATCAAAATTAGCACTACCCTAGTGCGTTTTAGGGTTTGTTTAGCGCATTTCTTACAATAGCAGTTGGCAACACTGGGGAGGAGTCTGACACTCCTCATTCCACACCCAGACTGGGTAGAGTCATTTTATTCGCTGATTATCCCTCCGAAAAAGACAGTGTTTTTTTTGTTATTTTCATCATCATTGCTGCCCTGAAACCGGCGAAGAAAATCATGGTGAAGGAAGAGAAGGTGATTTGCTAATTTGGCATGTCCTGAGGATAATCCGAAGGCTAGCGAAATACACCGTACCGCACTAGGTCTGCGTAGTGGATTACAACCCAAACTCTTTCATAGAATCATGTTTTCGGCTCATAAAGGAGGCTTGCGTTTTTCTAACCGATAAGCCCCAGCAAGTATCTGAACGCGTTATGTAAAACAACACGCAATGAGTATATTATGTATGTATTAAGATCTGAACTCAGAGTGATAAGAAGCATACTCATTTTGGGATTATTTTTATATGCTTTTCTTATTTTGAATATTGCACGGTTCAAGTCAATAATATTTAGTCCCTATTTCCTACAACTATCAATACTAATATTATAAATGCGAAAGTAATTCTGTTTGTATGTCTGTTACCATTTCACGCCTAACCCGATTTAGATGAAATTTGACACAAGAATAGTTTAGGACCCTGGGAATGATATAGGATAGTTTTTATCTCAGAATTCCCACGAGATCGGGATTTACGCGGGAAAAACCTCCATCGTGAACGAGGTTGCGAAGTAACTCCTGCTTGTCTGTCCGTTACACTTTCACGTCTAAACTAAATTACCGATTTTGATGAAGCTTTGTACAGAGGTAGATTAGACCTTGCGGAAGGCCATTTGATTCCTTTTTTTTTATGAAATAATAATGGTTCTTTAGAGCGTACCCGCCGGCAGAAACCAGTTTACACACTATTTTTCGTATCTTTTTAGGGTTCCATAGTCAACAAGGAACCATTATAGTTTCGCCATGTCCGTCTGTCTGTCTGTCTGTCTGTCTGTCCGCGGTTTAGCTCAAAAACCATTGATACTAGAAAGTTGTAATTTGGCATGAGTATACACGTTAATGACGCAGAAAAAGTGGTAAAATAAAATTTTGAAAAAAAAAAAACAATTATTTAGGGTACCTCCCCTACATGTAAAGTGGGATGATAATTTTTTTTTTTCGTCCTTCCCATAGTGTGGGATATCGTTGGATAGGTCTTTCAAAAATATTAGGGGTTTGCGCAGACCGTTTTTTGATTAAGTAAACCGTTCGTGACTTATCAAGCTTTAAAGTACCAATTTTCGTTAGAGTCAAGTGTCCCCCCTCTACCAACTAAAAGTGGGCTTTACAAGTTTACGAGTAATAGTCGACCAATTGTATTTGACTCGAAAATTTCGAACAACTCCATAGAAATGTCGATAGATGGCGCTAAGCGTCAGTTGTATCGCGCTAGTTTCATATTTATAAAAAAAAACATTTCAACAAAAAAAAAACCGACTTCCAAAAAACCACTAGGTACAATGTGAAAAATAACTTTAATTTCAGAAGATGGTGTCTTTGTATCTGTATTTTAGTTTTTTGCCACCCGACTTCCGAAATTAAAGTTATTTTTCACATTGTAGTGTTTTTTGGAAGTCGGAGTTTTTTTTTTGTTAAAAAGTTTTTATTTCTCTTTTTTTAGTGGGTCTGTTTATAATTTATCTAAGTTACAATAGCCTAATGTCAACTTGCTCATCGTCTTTTACAAAATATTGTTTTTCCCGATGCAGGGGCGCTAATTGTTGAGGAGTTCTCCTGGTATTTCACCATCAGCTCCATTTATTATTATTTTATATTTATTCACGCACACACACACAATCTAACGCACTCGCTCGCTCACACACATCTTTGTCCATGTTATTATTATTTTTTAATTATTTTTTGTATAGTTTTATTGTTACTTTATTTTTTGATTTGTGATTTCATTTTCTGTTATATAATTTTCGACCATAATCTATTGTAAACTATTCTATGCACAAATTTGTAAATTTTAAATAATTAAGGAGGAGGCCTGGTGTCCTGAAATACAGGCCATGAGCCTAGCTTAGGCACCAGTCTCCCACAATGTGTTTTTATATTATTTGTAATATATTGTTAATGTTCAAAACTATTGTATTGCGGCGAGAAATAAACCATTTACTTACTTACTTATTTCACCATTCGCATTGTGACGACCATAAAATGCTTGGCAACCATTTTAAAGTAATCGAATCGCAACCCGTGAAATACTTATTATTGAGTAGTTCCGGTGGCCATCTGTGATATTCTTCATCAGTTCCGCTTCACCAAATGGTTTCAGATATCTACTTAGCAGTAGAAACGTGGAGCTGTTCTCAAGATTCTTTTTAAATAACTAATTTTAAGGAAATAATTAGAACAAATGGCCCTAAGCAGTCTAGTTCAAACCCAGGTTTTGGTGTGTGTGCATGGGAAAAAAAATATATTGAATATAGCAACCCACGGTATTATCGCGCAGTAGGTTTGTAAGTAATTTACTATCGCATAACAGTCCTTGCATAGTTATTTGGAGATTTTAATGAAGACTATCTCCGTAACGACAACACTGCAGTTTTCAAATTAATACGTGACTCTGGTTACCAGTCTTTATTACAACCACTTCCCTCTACACGCGGTGGTACTCAAATAGATCATATTTTTTCAAACTTCCCTTGTGAAGTTAGATTTTATAATTCCTTCTTCAGTTACCATCACCCTATGTGGGCCCATTTTTAGAGCGAATTCAAATTAATATGTTTTTATTTATTTATTATTTTGCTATATAATATCAAACACAAAGCTCCCCCAGCAAACTACTTCTTCAATTTTATTTTTTGTGACGATTGAGTAGTGTAGCTCTGTGTCCTGTATTTAAATTCAAAACACCGGCTATGACAAGTTTTATACAAATCTCTAAAAAAAATTAAAACTTTCCGTGCAAAATGGTCGGATCAGGTGAGGATTTGTATAGGAAGTCAAATTAGTTAGGTAGTCATGTTTGGCTTTTAGTTAGAGCATGGTACGAAACGATCAGTCAGCGAATACGACACGCACTTGGCTGTTATAAAAACTACGGAACCCTACACTGCGCGTGGCCCGACACGCACTTGACCGGTTTTTTTGATATGGGTTTTATCATCACGATTGCACAGAGACTGAGATTTTCGTCAAATGTGTCGTAGGTTTGGCGAAGGTCTATTTTATTTTAAGTACTGTTATATCTTATAAAACACGTGAATGCATATAAAATAATAGTGATGACTACGCTAGTCTTTACACGTGGAATTATTGTACATTTCCTTTGCTGTGTCAGCTTTTCTGCCATACGGTCTGTTTACCCCATGTATTTCTTAATACTGATTATTCTAATAAACCTATATGCTTCCTTATTGACACTGGAGCTAGTGTTAGTATTGCCAAACTTCAAAATTTTAATTCCATGCCTGCACTTCTATATATATTTAGATGATGATGATGATGAGCCAAAATCTTAAATCTCACATAGAAAAGCTAGAATTAGTCTTTGACAGATTCCGTCCATTTAACCTAAAATTACAACCCGTAAAATGCGAGTTCTTGCGACATGAAGTCGCGTATCTTGGGCATATAATCACCGACAAAGCTGTCTATCCTAACTCAGAGATAGTCAAGGCCGTCATTCAGTTTCCAACTCCCAAATGTCCGAAAGACATCAAATTCAAATTCCGTTCCATCTTCGGACTACAAGACAAACGGCGATGCGCCATCGTTACATAGTAGACGTCCCGCATACACACAAAACGTTTTGGGAATACTTTCATTGTGCGTACGGCTAAAGAGTGGAATTTCCTGCCGGAGTCTGTGTTTCCCGATCGCTATAACCTGGGAGCCTTTATGTGAAGAGTGAATAGGTTTCTTCTAGGCAAGCGTGCTCTAATTTCGACCAGATAATCGCTTACCATCAGGTGAGATAGTGGTTAAACGCGAGACTATTCTGAATAAAAAAATCTTTCCTGCGGTTTGTCGGGTACCTACTAAAGCTGATTCATTGAAAATTTTTCAATGATATCTAAACCCTTCTAAAAAGGGACGTTTCATTTAATTGGTCAGCTGAACAAGAACACGCTTTTACTATATTAAAAAAATCAGTCTGAAAAGTCGGTTTACTGACGATAGTTGAACGTGACAACGTCATAAGAAAATACTGATGGCATGGTTGCATTTTTCGAAAGAAAATTTTAATTTTACATCAGTATTACGGCACATCTCATGACAATGGAAGAATCCCTACACAGTGACGTCATCTCTTAGCATTTTATGATAGCCTAGTACTTGACTCGTTGAGTCATACATAAATGTCAACTTGTAGATCCAATTTGATTTGCTTTGGAACACTTCAGAGCGATGGAACGCCTCAGAGCGAGGTAACGCCGCATGAGTCATGTATTTTCGTACGTGCAGCCAGCTTCATCGAATTATAAGACGTTGTCACGTCAACAAAAACGAACTACAGCGCCTCTTTTAAAATATCCCGACTTCAGTCAACCCTTCGTGTTGACCACAGAACAGATAAAAGAGGTTAGAAAGGAAATAGTTCCTGATTTCTATGAGAACGCGTGTCGCCGCTTGTCTCCCACTCCCACAGCTCAACTACAAGCAAGAGGCCCGTTACGTATGCGAATTACGCACACAAATAAATTACACACACTCAAATTGAGAGCTTGCTACTGATTGTAACTCACTGTAAATAAACATGCGCCGTGCATCACGGCCAATCAGGGCAAAGGACGAAACGTCAATGGTTGAAGTGAAAGGATGCAATACAATGTGAACGGACTTGCTCATTGCGTTGATTAACCGAGTACACATCGGGCAATGTATATTTTTTGTAACTTGTTGCAATAATGTTGTTAATGTTCGGAATTTCATAGTGATCAGAATATTTTTATGTTTTTTACAAATAAAATTGTAATTAAATGTTATTTTCGACTTACTGATGGAAAGATATACCTCCTCGCTCTATACTTGTGGTCTAACTTTTTGTTTTACAGGTTATAATTGCACAACACGGCATTTTAAAGCAGAGCTCTGTGTTCCAAAGTATTCCGAAGCGCACTAAACGCGGTGAATGAATTAATCGGTCGAGCTATGATTTTCGTATCATAAATGTGGCGCGCTCGCCACGCCCACATTACCATTCCAACCTTATTCATCTATTCCGTGGTGTTGACAACCGATGCCTCAAACTACGCTGTAGGTACAATATTGTCTCAGGGAGAAATAGCCAAGGACAAACCTATCGCATACGCATCACGGACGTTAAATAAAGTCGATGGCAATTACTCCACCACGGACAAAGAACTTTTAGCCATTGTATTCGGTGTACAAACTTTCCGTCCCTATCTTTTCGGTTATCGGTTCAAGATCGTTACCGACCATAAACCTTTAATTTGGTTATTTAATGTTAAAGAAGCTCTAAACTAATTCGCTGGCATTTAAAATTAGAAGAATATAACTAAGAAATAGTGCATAAACAAGGAAAATTAAATTGCAACGCCGACGCTCTATCGCGTTTCTCACCGCAAGATAATTACGACTCGAATCGTCCCGTATGTCCCGTCGATGATAATAACTCTCCGAATCCTTTAAAATTGCCCTATGACTGTCCTTCGCCGTACACAACAGACACTTATGAAAAGTATCTAAAATTCATCAAACAACCGAACTTTAGTTTCGATACGATCATTCAAGAGTTTAAAGAATTTCTACTCAAGGCTATGTGCAAATTAATCTCATATCCTACATCAATTGATTTAGACGATTCTGTACCTTACTGTAAAGAAATTGTGGAATTATCTACAAGTCAACCTAACATTCGCGACATAGAACGCCAACTTTACACCTTATATAGCACATCAAATGACAATCATTTGTTTACACATTTATTCGTCCGAGTCCATCACTACGACATGTCATATAAAGACATCTTTAAATAAATTGTTAGTCGAATACAGCGAATACAGAGATATATGAAAAGTTATTTTTAGACATAGTAGGCTCTCTTCTAGAAACCTACGAATTTAAATACAAATTCATTCTCACTACTCAAGACGACCACACCAAATATTCACAAGCCTATCTTTTACAGACATGCTCAGCAGACGAGACTCCCAAAAAACCAGTTCATTTTATATTTCATCTCAGTATCCCTAAAATGATCGTCACCGACCAAGGCACTAACTTTAATTCCGAAGTTTTTAAAGAAATCAGCAAATTATTTGGCATTAAACATATTTTAGCAGCATCTTTGGTGCCCTCAAAAGGAGCCACTCAACTAACTATTCTCCATTCGAACTATTACTCGGATTTAAACCGTATATTCCCAAATCCATCGATACATTAGAGAATAACACCTACACTGATTATGTTAGAGTATTGAATCATAAGTTGTATTACAGTAGACAGAAAGCGCTACAAAACATTCAAAACTCTAAAGAGAGGTCTAAAAGTTATAATGCGCTCATATTAAACCTGTCTCTTATAATGTTGGTGACTCAGTGTATCTCAAGTGTCACCATAAGCAAAACAAAGCTCTGTCTCCAGTTTGGAAAGGGCCATATAAAATCGTAAAGGTCAACGGTAATCACACCGTGACCCTCCTTGTAAACCGTAAGCATGTACGTCATCACTATGACGAAATCAAACTAGCGTCTGACGTTGCGATAACTTGATCTATTTCAGGCACCTCGCTGCGGAATGTAAGTGTCATCAAGTCGTCACGCCGATAACAAGCAGTTCCGGTTTATAATTTCATAAAATCATTAATGTTAAGTTTACCAACGATGATTAGAATGTAGTTACGTATTTAGATATTAGTAAAATACAATATCTATAACAAATCTTTGTTTGCCAAAATTAGCTCTTATTGTAAAAGTCATAGCTCCTCTAAAATACAAGGTTACTGTGAAAACGCCTTAACAGCGTTGCAAAGCCAGCATGATAACAATATCAAGAAATATTCATCAGTTTCTTACATGGTAACCAATAAACGGTCCAAACGAGGTTTGATCGATGCCGGTGGATCTCTCTTGAAAACCTTTTTTGGCACATTAGATTCAGATGATGCCACCAAATTCTCAAACGCTATAGACCAAGTACAGTCAGTTGAAAAACAAATAACACATTTGATGAGAGATAATATTCACGTAATTAAATCAACGATTACAACGTTTAATAGCTCAATATCAAAATTGAATGACAATGAAAAATGGCTTAATAAAAATCTAGAAATTATTGATCAAGCTTTTCAATAACTAACTAATTTAAACGATAAATTGGACGTTAAATCTAATATAAATACATTCCTTAACGCTATCGAAAGCATATTATTTCTTTATCGTTAGACATTGAGGATGTAAATAATGCAATTCTATTTAGTAAAATAAATATTCTGCACCCGACTGTACTTAGTCCATATCAACTTTATAACGAACTTGAACAGAATACGAACAATATGCCTAAATATTATGAAGTCCCTATATCTTTGTCATTACAAAATATTTACGATCTCATTGATATTTCAAAACTTATATCCTATTTTCATAATAATAAAATAATCATGGTTATTAAAATCCCGCTCGTCTTACCTCAAACATACAACTTATACCATATGATTCCAATGCCTGTTCCCTATGACGTAACATAACCTGATACCTTCGCTCTTATCGCTCCTAGCCGTCCTTACCTTGCAATAACAATCGATCATAATATATTTTACTCCTCGCTGCATAGCGTAAACAAGTTCAAAGTGATTCGTGAAAAGTTCTACATACATTTATGTGAATTAGAAAGTGTGTATTGAAATGTCGTGAATCCGATCTGTAAAACTATTCTAATCACGGAATTAGTACATAAGCTAACTAATTCTTGCGAAATTAAATTGTTAAAAGGTTCGATACAAGTGTTTCATAAAATAAGTAATAATATGTTCTATCCGAGCCAGGCAAATGCCATGTATGTTGCGAAAATGATGGTAGTAGCTATCATGAAACTTTATTTGGTACAGGAATATTGTCTTTACCTAAAAACTGCAAAGCCTTTTATAAAACTTTACAATTTGTGCCATCATCAAATGTTTTTGTTAATGTTAAACCTCGTTGAAGATGATTGCTGCGAGAAGAGTAGAGTCAACAATTCACTTTCACGTTTATGATACCTAAAATTAAATAATGTTAATAACTTAGACTCTTTATTACAAGCTAGTATGCATCTAAACTCATTTGAACTAAAATTAAATAATATTGAAGATCCGACTCACTTCCAAAAGTACGGAGTCCATTATATGTATGTATGTCCTTAAGTTACACATTTTTTTGTCATATTTTTACTATATCTTCTCTACAGAGGTCGGATATTAATATGCCCAAATTAAAAAGCTCCATGCTGCATACAAAAAATATTTAATCAATGTAAGACCAGAACCACAGTCATCCTCAACAATCTATTGAATTATCTGATTTTGAGGAACCTGTTGAGCCTGATCTGTCAATGTCAAGGCCAACATCTTTAAAAAGAAACATTTTGGTGACAAAACAATGTTAATTCTTAAATATTACAATGCAACTAGTTTGTAACAATTTTGTAAATCTACAATGACGTTCAAATCCTATTCGCTTTGAAGTTTTAATTTCGCATCTTTCAACTCAGATGCTCCGTTTTATTCGGGGGGTTGTTATATCTTATAAAACATGTGAATGCTAATAAAATAATAGTGATGACTACGCTAGTCTTTACACGTGGAATCATTGTACTCTTCCTTTGCTGTGTCAACTTTTCCGCCACACGGCTACTTTTCGAGAACCCTAAAGCTAGTGTGGATTTGAACGTCGGTCGTCGCGGATACATACTTTTACTGTATTTACCGAAATCTAATTAAAATTCAGTATTAGTGTTTAATTAATTGTATTTTTTTTTTTAAACCGTCTTGACAGAAATACAATCATATCGCACCTTTAAAGTAAAACCGTTACTAAACGAAAATTTTCACAAATTGAGTTATTTATACCATCAATCTAAAATATACGTAAACTGCGGGTTTAACTCGTAATTATTCTAAAATATCGTCTTTTTCGCCATCTAGCGTTAAATCATATCGTTACCCAACAAAATATAAATCTAAAAATATTTTTAAAAGTAAATAAAGAAAAACTATTCTAAAGCACATGTATACAGTAAACAGATATCTATCATATAAACTCATAAGAAATCATAAAGTACTTGTACTTAGACTTACCTAGACTAAATTAAGATAATAATAATAATCTATACTTAATATTATAAAGCTGAAGAGTTTGTTTGTTTGTTTGTTTGCTTGAACGCGCTAATCTCAGGAACTACGGTTCTGATTTGAAAAATTCTTTCAGTGTTAGATAGCCCATTTATCGAGGAAGGCTATAGGCTATATATCATCACGCTAAGACCAATAGGAGCGGAGCACTAATGAAGAATGTTTCAAAATCGGGGGATTTTTTTTCCACGCGGACGAAGTCGCGGGCGGAAGCTAGTATATATATATATCTATACTAATATTATAAAGCGGAAAAGTTTGTTTGTTTGTTTGCTTGAACGCGCTAATCTTCGAAAGTACCGGGTGGATTTGGATGCAATTTGGTATGGAAGTAGCTTGAAGCTTGAGGAAGGTTATAGGCTACTTTTTACGCGACTGCAAAAAAGGAGAGTTATGTTTTTACCGTGATAGAATCCACGGGAGCGAAGCCCCGCGTGAGTACTAGTATAATAATAATAATATTCCACGACTTTCACACAACGTCATCTAGTCCCAAAGTAAGCAGAGCTTGTGCTATGAGTACTAGACAACTGATAAACATACATATATATTTCTAAATAAATACATATTATAGATAAATTACATCCAGACAAAGAACAAAAAATCGTGCTCATCACACAAACATTTGTCCTGGGTGGGAATCGAACCCACGACCTTGAGCATAGCAGTCAGGGCCACTGACCACTAGACCAACAGGCCTGTCAAAGATACTGAACTGTTTCAAATATTGGCTCTCCTGTAAAATTTGATAATTTCGTATAGTAACGGTATTACTTTAAAGGTGCGATATGTATATAGTTCATTTTCATTCAGAATGCCTGTGCATAGGAAAAATGGTCACCAATCCAAGAATTAACCTTGGCGAGCACACCTTGATCTTGAAAACAAATTGACCTTATTAACCCTGTAAATCTACAAGGATAGTCAGGTCATTCTAATTAGGTCGTATTAATTAATTAATTAGGGGTATGTGCAGCTGCCCTAAAATAGAATGTTCACCCCTAACATGTAAAATGTCAGGCTGCCCTAATTACCTGCATCTAGATTTAGACCGGTTAAAGATAGATTACTGCAACATCAATATATGATTTAACTAGCTTCCGCCCGCGACTTCGTCCCCGTGGAAAAAAAAATCCCCCGATTTTGAAACATTCTGCATTACTGCTCCGCTCCTATTGGTGTTAGCGTGATGATATATAGCCTATAGCCTTCCTCGATAAATGGGCTATCTAACACTGAAAGAATTTTTCAAATCAGAACGGTAGTTCCTGAGATTAGCGCGTTCAAGCAAACAAACAAACAAACAAACAAACAAACAAACTCTTCAGCTTTATAATATTAGTATAGATAATATTAGTATAGATTTGACCCCATTTCTAAGTTATTTCCTCTTTGATTTGGCAACAGAACTCTATGGTAAGACTTTTTACAGATGTTTTAGGGACTACCATTTAAATCGAATGGTTTAAAACAGGTCCTGCCGACACGGTTGGCGCAGTTGTTTAGTGATCAGTTGCTGATCTGCGCGTCGCGGATTTGATTGTCAGATCGGAATAAATGTTTGTATGTCCAACAAATAGTTGATCCGGGTCTTAGTAAAAATGTACTCACAATACCTACAGGCGAAATTAGGTCATTTTTTATTCAGTAAAAGTTGTGCTTTTGCACTATGTAAGCAAACACGTGGTTTATGCTTGAGACTCATTTAAAACTTTGACTATTTATTTATTTTTATTTTACATTTTGTTGTTCGTATAATTAGCGTGCTAGCTTATTTAATGTAAACCTCATGTTTAGAAATGTCTACATAATAGACAGATGTGTTGTTGGGGAGTTTGTAGCACCACTTCTTCTTCACAGCTAAAACACTATGAAGTGGCGACGGGCGGGTGATTTGGGGAGTGTCTTCATAAAAAATTTTGACAATTAAATACTGCTGATTTACAGCCTATCAATAATAAGAACCTTTCTTTTTGTTGTGGCGGGGAAACTTTCAGAAGGCGCCTGGACTTTTGGGGGAAAGACCAGGGAGTGTGGAATTGTTACCTTACTTAAACCACTCTGATGCTCACCGGCAATACAAAGAGGGGTTCCCGTTACTTCTAAAACTACACTCCGGAGCTATCTCTGTGCAACGCCTGTGGGAGTGGGAAGCGGTCGCCTCCTTCTGCTAAGCAGTCATGCTTCCGAAGGAGGAGGCGGGCCGCGTGAGGGAGAGGGTGGCGTCCTCCCTCCAGCCCAGCCGCAGTGGTAGACGCCCACGGCGTCGGACGTCGGCCGACGATCTCCGGCCACCGTAGGCGCGGGCATGCGGACAGCGAGTAAAGGGCAACTCGCTGTCCGACCATGGACCATGCTCGGGTCGACGGCGCGTTGTGTTCCACGCGCGCCTCAAAGAGCGTCAGCAAGATGACGAGGCCCCCTCTGCAGAGGGCCGAAGCCTGCCGGGGTCGTGGGACTTATCCCATTACCGTGACCCCGGTACACGGAAGGAACACCGTGGATTTTAGTCAGTAAAAGTCTAACAGTCCCTCCCACCCTGCCCGAGGTGGGAGGACTTATTTGATAATTTTACCACGTTAAAAAAAAAAGAGGGTAATACATGTAATGCATGGATAGTCCTCTGTGAAATTAACAGTGTTTTAGCTAGACTAGAAATTCTATTGACTATTAAATTTATACTAATACTATAAAGTAGTACTTAGTAAAAGTTTGTTTGTTTAAACGCGCGAATCTTCGAAAGTACTGAGTGGATTTGGATGAAATTTGGTATGGCAGTAGCTTAAAGCTTGAGGAAAGTTATAGGTTAGCTACTAAGTTACTTTTTACCCGAATGCAAAAGAGGAGGGTTATGATTTTACCACGGGAAAGAAGCCCCGCACGAATGTTAGTTAAAAGTTATAATGATAGAACGATGAAAGATAAACAAATTATTAAAACTGAAGCAGTCAAGCATTGTTGAAGATGCATTGATTTAATTAGACAGACATTAAAGCGCTTTAAAGCACTTTCAAGGCTTCAAAATACTGTAAACTTTAAAGAAGCTTTAGTTATTTAAATAAAGAGATAATTTCAGGCTCTCGTTTAAACAAAGTAGTCTATAATCGTTCACATCACTTGAATAAGTGATAATGTTGACCCTTGTGCCTAAATAATGCCCTTTCAGTATGCTTAAATACACTCTGAACTTAAATATTTAGAGGCCTGCCCGTAGCTGCGTAGCGCCGTAGCGGGGCGGAGACAAAGGCATACAAATGACTAGATAAGCTAGCGTACTACGGTTTTCACTATCTCTTTCTATCTTCACAAATGCGGGTTGTGTCTGTAATTGAGCATGAAAGAGATAGCAGTAAAATGTCATCCCTATTTGCATTGCCTCTTCCATGCTCGTGTATATCAGTGTAGTACACCTGCTTTTCCGAGACTGCTCGGCGCCTCGCTCGCTTAGACTTCGTCAGTCGCGCTTTTCGCGCTGCGGCAGACGGACATCAAATTCGTGTCGGTCGCAACGAAAAACAGTGCGATATAAAAACCTATAAATCATTAGTGAAAATCTATCTAAAACTTTCTCTTTCGCAATAACATTTGCCTTAAAAGTGATCTTCGTGTAAACTATACCTTTTTCAATATTTTTTTGTGAGATTTGTGAGTGTTTCTTCGTAAAATTGACCTGGTTTTTATTTTGATAACTCTTGCACAATTTCTGCTGTGCTGTGCTGAGAGGCAGAATTTTCGATGTAAGTACTTTTGTAATTGGGTTTTGTATTGTTGAACAGAGATAATGTTTTAATTTCTTGAATTTAGTTTTACGACCAAAAACCAAACATCGTAATTGTCGAAGTGTAAGATTTATAACAGCGTGTAACTAATTTATATTATTGCGTGATTTGTTGTAGATCGTTTCGTAAATATAAGTGGTGCCTTACTTAAAGTTTAATGACTTAATACGGAACATTAAAAAGCAGCTTATTACCCGACTACAAGGAAGAGTTATTTTCTTAAAATTGTTAAGCGCATATATTTTGCAAAAATTTTTATATCTATCTTACATTGTGCTCAACAGCCTACAATATTTATTTTTTAATCAAAGTCGTAACTCTACGTAAAGAAAACATGACGTATATGGTACTCCAATCCTACTCAAAAGACACGCACCGTACTTAAAAAGAAAGTTTGTAGTACTTTGCTAAATTAAAAAATTATGTCCTCACTAGACAACAATACATTATGAAGGAGAAACGTATTCTGTCTTTGCAATTTATGTCTGTGGACACACTGCGGCAAATAAAAAATACAAAAGGTATAATGTTATTACAGAAATATAGGAACTATGAATTCAGACCTGCATGGACTTCACTTAAGATTATTATTTTTGTTGTTATTCTGGCTGACCTAAACATGCTGGTCTTTCTAAATAATAATGATGATTCAGACAGCTTCGTCCCACTGCTTCCATTCTTTGACAGGGAAATGGTCCGTAATCCACAACGCAGGCTCAGTTCGGGTTAGTCAAAGAATATAAAACCATTAAAGATAAATCATCTAATGATTCACCACCAAAAAAATAATTATTACCGAGTGCCTGCCGAAGCTACAGTTGTTGACACAACTGATTTTAATGAAAATATATTTATTATGGAATTTCTACTCAGCATTTTTACAATGTAAAAATTAATTTCATCGATATCGACTACTTTCCCCTAATCAAGTAGACCAATCCCTAACCAGGCATATCTACGCAACTTGACCTTGAACTGACCAATTGCAGCTCTGCATTTCTCTGTCTCCCCGGCCCGGAGTAGTGAGTCGTTTTCTTCAAAGAAATCGGCCCATAGGCTCTCAAGTGGTTAAATACTTTCTGGGGTTAGTAGATGTCATATTTCTTCGAATTTTTTACCCTAGAACATGCCGATTTACTCGCGATGTTTGCCTTCACTGTTTCGAGAGTATTAGTGATGATATAAATTACATAAAATAATGTGCCTGACTAGTTTCGAACCTACGACTTGCAATTTGCACATCAGGCTACCATTGCTCCTGGACTGTACTGTCCTTTTCCAATGTTAATAAAAATGGCATGGGGAAAAAGCACTTCCAGTATCCTCGAACTGTGTTAATTCTTTTGGAAATAATTCCTTATGTTTCTGTTGGTTCTTTCAGCGGCTTCGCACTTATGTGGGAACGAAGACGAACAAGATAAAACTTTATCTGTGTCCTATTTGATCCAAAAACGTTAACAGTTTTTGCGTGAAAAAGATTTACAATCTTTATCTACTCTACTACTCACAATTGTTTGTTATCCTGAAGAAATAAAATAAAAAGAAAATAAAATATAACTTACGTACTGCTAATACTATCCTTTAAGAATGTTGGATAAATTTATAATTTGTATGCATGTCGTTTTTGTGACAATTCATACAAACAAAATACTGAACTTTTTTCTTCAAAATTATTAAGGTAGATTTTTGGGTCTGCGAATTTCATTAGAGGTAAAAAGTTGCGTACTACTTAAATACTTGTACCATCGTACGGATATTTAAGTATTTTCGAAGAAAAGCCCTTTTTTCATGCGAAGACGAGACCAATCTTTATATTACTCAAAATTTTAGTACCCAAGTTTGTTTGTAAATAAAATCGGAACTTAAAGATAGAAATAGATACTAAGAGATCTCTCCCATTTCCGTCTCTTAAACACAAATAATAATGTCCACGAGAAACTCTTTTCAATGACTCAAAGCTTTTCTCAAGTTGTCGAACAAAATAAATAGATAAAGCTTAAAATGTTATTCAAACGTATTTAATACTAAATTTTCCTGCTGCTTTGTTCCCAAGATTCATGCCACAGGGGAGACAAAAATACCTTCTATAAATTTATTATTACCTTTTTAGAATATAGAATCTAGTAAGCGATTTGCCCTGACTTCGCACGGGTGAAAATTGAATACCCACCCTTCGGTCTTCCTATTTGTGAAAACAAAAAGAAATGTATGTTCTTTAGATATTGGTTTATCAATTAAAGCAAACGTGTTAAAAATATTAGTGTCTTTATATGTGTCTATATGTATAATACATACATACTTGCTCTGTGCGATAAACCCACCCATCATACACTTGTTTTAATTTTTGTATCCCACAGAGATGTTGTAAGGTGTACAATAAAGTATATAATAAATAAATATTAAATAATTTTATGCTCATATATATACATAAATACTCATACCTAGTAACAAAAACTTATCGATAGTAATTTTACGTTTGGTTGGGTGGGTTTGGGTTAAAAGGTGGAGCCGTGGAGTCCTGGGGTCCTAAATACAGGCTTGAGGCTTATTTAATGCACTAGTTTCTCACAATAATAAAGCTGTTATCATATCATATTAAGTTATGTACTTATTGCTATAATATTGTGGCGTGAAATAAGCATACTTCATTTATGTATTATTTATTCATTAGTCTTCCAATTGTAAGTATTTTATCCTGGGCTCTCTAGTGTCATCTGAATCGAAATTATAAGGTTTCGGTAATACGACGAGTCGCTTTATTCCCAGTAATCGAAGTATTCGACATTAGTTGTCACAAATACAAACAGTTCGCCATATTAATTTGTAATTTTCGGACATGGAACGTTAACATGTTTCGGCGAATGACAATTCAGTTAGGAGAATTCAATTGAATTGGTATTTTGGAGTTATTAAAGCAAATTATAATTGAACCAGGCAACGCTGGTGTTTCGAAACTTTGGGCATTTTGTTTCGTAATTTGTTTAAAGCCAGCGTCAGCGTCGCGGTATGGTTTGCTAAACAGTGTTATTAAAAACCGAAAAGTTATCTGACTTTCCTTTGTACAATTTTCTACTGTTATTTTGTTTCAAAGGTTAATGTTGTAGCCATGATCTCTATAGTAGAAATGATTCTATTGGCCACGTCAAAGTTAATCAAGCAAATATTCGTACTTATTAAATCCGGTTTCGTGAATGACGACGCGACGCTAAGAACTACTCACCTCGCTTATAGATAGATAGATAAAATAAGTACTCTTTATTGTACACCAATAAATTTAAACAAACACTTGATTTACAATAATGCAAAATATGGTTACAATGGCGGTCTTATCGCTGATAGCGATATCTCCCAGACAACCTTTGGATGGACTTTAAGAACATAAAACAATTAGGGGAGGGGAAAGTCAGTGTACTTACTTCAAGTATATAATATACACAAAAAGTAACTAAAGTAGTTAATATAAGTATATATAATACAATAGAATACATAAATAAGTATAAATGAATATATGTGTTTTGTATATATAAATATGTCATAAGGAGAGAAATACAAGGTAAGATCATAGGAGTGTATAAAAATGATTGACAACAGAGCTTTTAAAAGCAGCAAGTGACTGCGCTTGTCTAACTGATAACGGCAATGCGTTCCACGGACGAGTAGCCTGCACCATATACGATGAATCATAAAATTTTGTGGAATGTGCAGGCATTGAAAGTGTCAAATTTACCGATGATCTCAAATCTCTAGTATGTGTGTCATGAAGGAACTTAAAACGTTCTTTGAGGTAAAAGGGAATTCTTGGATTGAACAGAATATTGTAAAATAATGATAAAATATGCGCATTCCGGCGAAGACGGATAGGCAGCCACTTGAGCTTAATACGAAACTCAGAAACATGATCGGGTGAAATGCAGAAAATATGGCACTTTTTCTCAAAAAGTAACGCAACTGAGAAATAACTAAACTGATAAAATTAATAACAAAACTGATACTATAAAGGTAAGATCACACAATATGGTCAAGGCAAGCCAAAAAACAAAACTAAAAAATTCAATAAGTCAGGTTTGAGGGCTTCACGTGTCACTTGAACATGGTATGTTTTATATCAAATGTGCTGAATGCACATTGTTTTTAATCTTGACGTACGAGAAGTTGTCAATATTAAATTTCCGAGATATTCACTATAATCTTAAACTTTTATTTATCCTATAATCAAATAAAAATAATTCGTTTATCAATATCACTTTTAAAGGAACTTTCTCAACTAAATTTTTGCTTACTTGGCAGTGTAAAATTAAACTTATGTCAGTCTAATTCAGTCTAATCATATTTTTTTTATTTTAATCACAAGAAATAATCTCAACAGTAAACGTCTAATTATAAAACAAAGAAATGAAAATAATCGATATAAACCTCTTATTATCAAAAAGATAAAACTTAGAAAAAATTAAACTGGCACTATTACACTGGCTAATTAAGGTGGCATTTAGTTGGCAAGATAAACAGCTTCTTAAAGTCATTTTGTACTAAACCTTTAGTACGAATTATTTTAATTTGATTAGAGTTTAATCAAATAAAAATAATTCGTACAAAAGGTCCCCCGCCAAGTCGAGTGCAAAGCAAACATTGCCATACCATCCTTTTCTGGAACCATTTTTGACGTATTTCCAGGCCCCTATTTGAGGACCTCTGGATAGATTTAGAACGCTGAAATTATCGTTATCTGGTAAGCTAACTAGCACACACTTAAACCACAAAATTTCATGTTTGTAGCTTATTTATTTCGTAAGTTATGCAAAAGCAAAGTTGTACTATTTCAACATATATAGGCTCACTGACTCACTGATCATCAAAATAGAACTAGTACTTCCCATAAACCTAGAGAGCTGAAATTTGGCGTAGAGGTAGGGTTTAGTGCCTATATGAAGGGAAAATCATCAAAACTAGGATCATGGAAGATCTGGAGTATCTTACGACCCTGAGGAGAAACCGTAACAGACCAGCCAAACTATTGAAATTATCGACATGCTATGTTCACAAAGTTTATTGAGCGTGGTTAGCCCTTTCTTTTGATATTAAAAAATTGAAGGTCTGAAGTATCTGATGAAGAACCCTAAGAGCTCAGCTGAACTATGGGAGATATGGAAATGCGCCTTGACAAATTTATTCAATGTGACGAGCCTCTTCTTATAAATGAATATGAAACTGGAGTCTGAATAATCAAGAAACTAATCAAGTAAAAATAGCTTTCTGCAAAAAGAAATGAAATCCCACCAAAAAAATCCTGTAAAAATTAGTCAAGTCTCACCTAAGCTGCTTGTTTCTCTATAAAAAGTAATTAAATCTCAAAGAGTAAAGATCCTTAGACTTGGCCTAGCTTTAGGCCAAGTCTAAGGATCTTTACTGCGATTTCTTTATTAATATAGTTAGATTTTATGTGACTTGGCCGTTGACTTCGATGTATTAACTAGTAAAAGTGCATAGAGTATTTTCAACGGCCGGTTACATGAAATCTAACTATATTAATAAAGAAATCGCAGTAAAGATCTTTAGACTTGGCTACGCTTTGCTTAGAGATTTCATTACTTTTTATAGAGAAACAAGCAGCTTAGGCGAGACTTTGCTAATTTTTTACAGGATGTTTTTGGTGGGTTTCTTGTTTTCCTTTATAACTTAAATCTTTTATTTTGCTTTTTCGGGCTTTAACTCTTTCGAGATGTTTTTTTTCTTAATTCTTCATATTTTATTGGATTTTCTTTTAGACGCTCACGGTACATTTTTTGCCTGTCTGCATTTGATAGTGGCGCCATCTCTGCAATATATATATATTTAATTTTAGAAATAGATTAATTCAGTATTAATTGTATGTAAACGCAGCCTTAGAATTTTTCAGATTCGTTACGTAACGAAATAATAACGAAATTGATAAGAACATCTGAGAATTTATTTCCTAAAAATGTTTATATTTCTTAGCTTTTGAAAAGGAACTAATATTTCAGCGGATTGCAATATCATAGGAAAGATGTGCATAGTTTCCTTTACAGAAAACATAGTTTTAAAGCATAAAACATATTGATTAAACGCCGTTAATCACCCTGATAAAATATACAAGCAAATTGAATACTCACCGAAACGCACACTTTTTCCGCCGTAACAAAATGGCTGCAGTTTGACATTTAGCAAAGGACATTCGAAGGTAATGTGGTTAACTTAAAAAAAATACGGATTCGATCTAAAACTTAACGTACGTCCTTAAATTTCCCATAACGAATCCTGAGTAACGAAACATTTATTTTTAGAGACAATACATTTGGAGTAAATAAATATAATAAAAAAGGCGTATTATGAGAACCACATAAATAATATAATATTTATTGATATGAAGGAACTGTTAAAATAAAAATTAAACAGGTAAGTTCATCAGAAAAAACATAATAAATAATGTAATGTGTAACGAAATGAAAAGGACACTAATAAAATGTATGGAAATAATTTTAACCCATTTTTCAAAACCTATTATGGATTTGTTTTTGCTATTACGACGTTATAAATAAATGTTTACGATGTTGGTTATAAGGTATAATATTCAAAATAAATATTTATTGTGCATTATTTAAACATGCTATTAACTTAATGCATTTTAAAACCATAGGACACAAACAAATTCAAAAGTTACAAGTTTTCTGCATTTCACCCGATCATATTTGCGCAAACCAAATATGAATCTGATACAGAAATTTTGGTTATACTTTGGAATGTTTATGCTCATTGCTGTTTTGAGCAAATTAAATTCAAAGAATTCAAAGTCATTGTCTATGTTTAATCTCCATCTATACAAGTATTCTAAAGAGGTAAGATTTGTTAGTTAGTAATCTCCGGAACTAATGACCCAAATCAATTTTTTCGTTAGTAGTAAAGTGCGTTATTGGTGAGTGCTATAGTGTACCTATAAATTATAATCGTGTGGACGCGTACGAAGTCGCGGTCGAAGCACTAGTACTAAATAAATTCGAAAATTTGGTTTCTTGTACAGGTGTTTCTTAATCGCTCATGCAAAATCGCTGAACCAATCTGCGTGAAATTTGGCACAGAGATAGATCATAATATGGAATAGCACAATGGCTACTTCTGAACCCTAGAAAATATATGATTCCGTGGGGAAATTAATCCACGCGAACAATTTCGCGGGCCACTGTTTGTAAAAAATATTTCATTTCACATTTCCGAATTGGTGTAAGTCGGAGAAGTGACTGACCGCGAAGGAGATAAGTAGCGGGACGGCTTGAATGTTTCCCTTAGGAGTTATCGAGAGAAGCACGTAACAGGGAACAGGGTACAAAATGAAGAAACGTATTTTTTAGACGTAATTTCACCAAGCGTGCACCGTTCCATCATCGGATCAAGATGATCGGCGATGCGCCATCATTGCATAGTGGACATCCCACCCATACGCACAAAACGTTTTGGGAATACTTTCATTGTGCATACAGCTACTGAGTGGAATTCCCTGCCCTGATTCTTCTATAACCTGGGGTATTTAAATTAGGAAGGAATAAGTTATTACTAAGTAAGCGTGCCTTCTACCAAATTATCGCTAACCACTAGGTGAGATAGTGATCAAATGCGAGCTCATCATCATTTAAAATGTGGGAAGGATCAGGCTAAATTTTGTACTTGTACTTTTGTAAGCCATTTCATTTTGAAAGTTTCGTCAGCGTATATTTGTAGAAGATGTTTATATTTCACTTTAGACAGTATTTCAAAACTAAGGTAATTTCGATAAGCAGACTTGCTATAAAAATAACATAGATATAGTAGTACAATATGCTCGAATTGATTAAAATAGTTTGTGGGTACTCCTAGAGGTAAACTTGCGACTTTTGGTAAAACTAAATAGCTTGAAGAAAAACAAGAACACGGTCCCGATGTCGTAATGTAGATAATCACTCAGTAGTACTACTTTTGTTTACACTTAATAGTTTGAGCATTTATGAACATCATCAGTATATAGATGACGTCTTTCATGCTTGTAAACTAATTTTGAATTCGTCTGCCAGAAGTGACTTTATATTCAAAAGGACATGTTATGAAATGGGCTCCAAATATTTTTTTTCTGAACAGCTATCATGTTTGGATTTTCTGATAGGGAAAATTATTTAGGATGGCCTTACAAAAATAAAAAAAAAAACATATTAAAAGCACCATTGTAGAATAAATAAATATTTAAAATCCAGATGTTTTTTAATTCATAATATTATTTTTTTCACATTGAAACAAACAAAAAAGGGCTAAATATCATTTTTTAAAGCAAATTATACACCTTATTGTTATTTAAAATATTTTAAAACAATATTAGATAGCTCTAACGAATTATCTTCATGATTTGAATGTATGGCATTGATTCCTTTGCCTCCTAATGGAAACTATGAAAACATTACCTGTGTCAGTAAGGTTGTCACACTTGTAAGATGTCATGACACTTGTCTCATTGTTAAAATCAAAAGAAGTTTATATATCCAAGAAGGCTAATTACGTAAATGAGTAAAAAAAAATGATACTTAAAATTGATAATAAGAAGCCTCCACATGTATATATTGTTATAATATCTAACGTAACCTATTCATATAAGCAAATATATTTACATTTAAGCAGCTAAGTGCAGCATATAATTGCAACCATTTTGTTTTAACCGAGGAAGTCTAGTAGACTGGGAGTGAATAGACAGTAAAAGCGGACAGACACACTAGTGTTCCTATACATAAGGGTAGGTACATATGGACATTTTGAATATTAAAGTTTAATACTTGCTTGGTTTGACTGACTAAAAATTAAAAAATCGAGTCTGTGTTTCACGATAGCTATAACCTGTGGGTCTTTGAGGTAAGAGTGAATAGGTTTTAGGTAAGTGTGCTTCATTTTCGACATCACTTACCATCAGGTGAGATGATGGTCAAACAAGCAAGGACCCATTAATCGGATTAAAAGGTTAACCGGTTAGACGTTTAACCCATTTGTTTGATTAACCTTTATACGGGTTAACCTGTATACTATAAAGGTTAATCTATAAAATATTGCTGATTAATCTGAATGAAAGAGACAGAACCTGTAAGTTGCACAATCTCGGCTGCGTCGCGGTATCTTACGTCACACGCGGCTGAATGTTGCTCAGGTTTATTTGTCGCTCTTTTGTTGAATTTTGCACTTATTCAAAATTATGTGCGTAACCACGCACAGTGGAATAAAAATGTTTGGTAGGTAAGTGTATGGTGAACATTAAAAATTCAATGACAAAAGCAAATTGAGAAATGTAGGCAGGTAAGTAGGTAGGTGTCTTTTTAACCGACTTCAAAAAAAGGAGGTTTACAATTCGTCTTGAACTTTTTTTTTTTTTTATGTATGTTACCTCATAACTCGGAGACGGCTGGACCGATTTGAAAAATTCTTTTTGCGTTTGAATGGGTATACTTTCTAGTTGGTCCCATTGTTACGAAATCAGGATCTGATGATGGGATCCTGGAGAAATCGAGGGAACTCTTCAAATATTATAGGCACACCTATAGCGTTTTGGGTATTTCTTATAGTACCTTGAGCAGTTGCTTCCGAAAAGTACCATTTGGAGAAGTTGAACTGATGATGAAGACCACAGAGGGCCACTGAAACTCCTCAATAATAAGTATTTCGTGGATTGCAATTCGATTACTTGAGTACGGATGTTAAACACTTTACGCTCGTCACAATACATATGGTGATGTAGACCTGATTGTCAAATACCAGGAGAACTCCTCAAAAATTAACGGCTATGCACAGGGAAAAGCAATATTTTGTAAAAGGTGATAAGTTTTTGACATTATGGCTTTTGTAACTAGATAAATTACAAACCGACCCACTAAAAAGAGTGAAAAAAAATTTTTAGCAAAACATAGAACCGACTTCCATATCAAAACACTACAAAGGTAAAAATAACTTTAATTTCGGAAGGCGGTGTCTTTAGTTTTGTATATATTTTCGTTTTTGACACCGCCTTCCGAAATTAAAGTTATTTTTACCTTTGTAGTGTTTTGATATGGAAGTCGGTTCTATTTTTTGCTAAAAATTTTTTTTAGTAAGTAGATAGTTAGACGGTAGAACAGGTTAGGTATCTTTTTAGGGTTCCGTAGCCAAATGGCAAAAAACGGAACCCTTATAGTTTCGACATGTCTGTCCGTCTGTCTGTCTGTCTGTCTGTCTGTCTGTCTGTCTGTCCGTCCGTCCGTATGTCACGGCCATTTTATTCCGAAACTGTTAGAACTGTACATGTGAAACTTGGTAGGTAGATGTGTTCTGTGAACCGCTTTCCGATTTTATGAAAAAAAAAATTAAAATAAAAGGGGCTCCCGATACATGGAACTGAAACTGAAAATATATTTTTTCATGAAACCTATGCGTGTGTGGTATCTATAGACAGGTCTTCAAAAATGATATAAATGTATCTAAAACCACTTTTTCATAAAGATAATCGTTTAAAAGATATACGCGTCTAAAGTGGTAAAATCTGTCCCCCCCCCACTGTAACTTCTATAATTATAGAGTGAAAAATATGAAAAAAAAATATATGCTATAGATCTTAATGTAATCTTTCAACCAAAATTGGTTTGAACGAGATCGGGTCTGCAGTTTTTGAGATACAGCATATTTTCTAAAATCGCAAATATAACTTTGTAATTCATGCAAACACTATGAAAAACAAAGTTATTTGGCGTACTTGTAAAAATTGCAAATGAACTAGTTTTATGACATTTTTAAGTTTTTTTTTTCAAATAAATACATTAAATTATATTTATTATAGTTACTAAGGAACCCTTCATGGGCGAGTTTGACTCGCACTTGGCCAATTTTTTTATTTATTTTACTATATTTATTGGTTTACTTTGTTCTGTATATTACACACCTGAAAGGTGTTCCGAGGTGGGAATGTTTTACCCGTAAGTATACAACATTATGTTTAGTATATGCGAAATGTGAATATAGTTCGTTCGGAATAAGTAACTAAATCGAATCTAATATTTTATAAACCTTTTTTGTTTTTGCCCCAAAAATATTTAAAAAGAAGTTACAAGTTGGACACTTAGTAGCATATATACGCAATGATACGGCGCACAACACAGGTCACGCAGCACGCCACTAGACGCGCACGGCGCGACGCACTATGGGACCAACCGGTATTTTCCATCTCAAAACTAGTTGGGACAAAAGTCGTGTTACTGAAACTGTTTTGATTGTTTTACATTCTAAGATGATAAAGCCACCCGACATAATAGTAAAAAAAAAATACAAAAAATTTTTAGGTACATTAACACGTTCGTTGCATTACGAGATCTATCAGATCTCTTGCAGGACTTTTGTATTGTGCGTTGAACATAATCGTGTTGTTTCACTCCTTGCGGGAGTATCTAACGTGTAAAGTTCTTTAAGTATGAGCAGGACAAATATACATATTTGCTTCCTACTTAAAGCTGAATTCAAGGACATTAAAAAAGAAATTAGAGATGGATTAGGTCCCTAACGCACAGTACTGTAATTATTATAATTCCTTGCGTTAGGAGATATGTCGGTACTCGTGAAATCGTACGCCTCGTAGATGCAAGATTGGGAGGGTGGGCGGCGCGGACGCTGCGTGACTCGTTTTAGTGTTGTCCTAGTATCGACGTGGGAAGTCGCGGGCACGTTTTGGAAATAACAGTCGCGTATATACCACGTGTTGATTATTTTTGATAAACAATGAGTGCTTTTAAAAGAAAAAAGTCTAAAAAATCTATTTATTATGGTGAGGTTTCTAACAAAAAATCAACGCCGGATTATACTGCTGCATCGTTCAGTAAAATGAAAATTTTGGAAAATGTTCAAATTTGCTCCCCATTGACTAATAATGACAGTGATTCTGATTATTAAATATTTGACGTACCTAAAAAGAAAACGATAAACCTTTCTACGTTGGAGCACACGCAGTTAAGGAATGAAAATATATATATCAGCTCATATACTGGAAAACGATATAGTGTGCTTCAGAATACGATATAAAGTCCAAAAAATAGTAACAATAATACCACATTATTGATGACGAATACTACACCGACTATACCTACTGATCCTATGACACCTACTCGTAGATTTTGTGGTACTGTTTCTCGTAACCATAGTGGTTGATCTACTCCTAACTCGTGCACTCAAATGCTAACAGAAACATCCAACACAAATGCTAAAAGCTTCTCCTGCCTCATTGAATGCTTTATGTACATCAAGCAGGTGCTCGTCTTTGAATAATATTTCATGTTCGTGCTTATTACCTTTAGAATTTAATGAGAACAGTATGCAAAAATTAATTAAAACAACTATAAACGAAAGAAGAACCACAGGTAATGAAAAACACTTTGCGTAATTAATAAAGCTTTTTGAATCGATAACCGAGATAATATTTTATTCCCATCACTACTTACTAGACATATTGAACTATCATCGGTTGCGGTACGAGATACAATCGATATCAATTTTTTTTTGATATTTGTAGTTTATTCAAATGTCATAACTGCGTGCGAACCTAGCAAAATATAAAGCAATAGGCTATCTTTCACTTACAAAAACTTCAAAATATATGTCATTGTTTTTTTGGAAGATATAAATTATTTTCAAAACTGTATCTTTAGGAGACTGATTAGGTCTCAAACGCACCAAAGGGTAGGTTTGTTTCGAGATCTTTTAGGTCTCCAAAGCACCAGCTGAAAGTTCTTTGAAAATGATGGCACAGGGAACGTGTTAAATTACACCCAAACTTTATACTTTGATAATTTGATATTAACTAGACTACTCGTTATGGAAGTTCAACTTAAGATTTCTAGTTCATAACTACGTTATTTTGTGATGAAAAATATATTTTCGAATTTTTTAATATAATTTTTAATTGTCATAAGGAAATTTTACGTCTATTTAATTTTCAAGTTGAGGTTTCCTTGTTACCGATGGCTCCCGATGTCAAGTTAATGACATGTTTAGATACCTTACCTATTCAGTAATACAAAAAAAAAACCTGCGTCATTGCTGCGCCATTTCGAACTAGAAGCAAAAATGTCGACCTAAATATATTTTCACACGAAATTTTTTTTTGCGGTGACCATTTTAACCACACGTGTGATAAAAATCATGTTGCATAGTTCTTATCCGTTGTTGTAATTATAATAAGTATTAGTGTGAAAACTGTTTTTATCAATTTTCTTATTGGTTTTGCACAAGTTACTGAAACTAGGGTCCTATAAATACTCGGGTTTGCAGCGTGTTCATCAGTGTCCGGATACCTTCCTTCGGTAACTGTGAATTTGCTGAAAAAAGTTTAAAATGAGTGAATTTGTGTGTTTTCGACGCGATATATGTGCTCAGATAATAAGCGGGAAAAGTACTTCAGTTATTGAAAATATTTGTTGGACAATTTCCATTTATCAACAATAGATGTGAGCACGGTTATGCAAAGTATTCAAAGAAATTTGATTACGATTTGTAACCAAAAATGGGTGAAAGCTCAAAGAAAACAAGATTGCTTCGAGAGCCAAAACACAAATTGGTTAAATGGCGAGTTTAGAGTACGTGAAAAAAAAGAAAATCCTGACGTGTTCGGAGAGTACGAAAAAAACGTAAAAACTTGGAATTACTCCAGGAGTATGGAATGGGACATGTGCATTACGCTTATGTTCAAGGTTTACGATCTATGGGTGAAAATGATGAAGCTTCGATTGTGACTATTACGAGATATACAGAAAAGGAGGAGAAAAAGTCATTTTACGAAGTCCAGATGGTGTACCTTCCCATACCAAAGAAGAAACATTATGTATATATATTGAAACCGATCTATCCAAAGCTCAATATTCCTACCTGAGGCTGAGACTTGTTGAGAAAAACTTATTTTCGGTATTTCCACCATACCAAATTTTGGCTGAAGCAAAGAAGGATTGCTATCCTCTTGCGTCAAGCATATCCGTAACGAATATAAGTGCTAAAGTGAACCTTCAAGAACTCTCAGATCATACTGCCTGTCGTATTTTAAAAATAGACTCGGTTTCGAAAAAGTTCACCCGTCTCAAACTGTATAGCAAATGGGGTTGCGATGGATCCTCGGGATAAAGTGAGTATAAACAAGTTTTACCGGAAGAAAATGAACAAATATCGGATGCTAATATGTTTATAGTTTCACTTGTACCATTGAGACTAGTGGATGAATAAAGTAAAGTAGTTATATCGCAAAATCCAACATGTTCTTCAGTTAGATATTGCAGACCCATTTCTCTGGAATTAGCAAAAGAAACTCCTGAAAAAACTAGAGCTGTTGTAAGTGAACTTGAAGCAAAAATTAATGAATTAAGTCAAACGCGAACGCCTGCAGTAAAAGAAGGTAACATGAGTAAGACATGAGCTGTTTATGACAATGATCGACGGGAAAGTTGCTCAAGTGTTAACACTTGAGCAACTTTCCCGTCGATCATTGTCGATCATTTGCAGACTCCATCGAGTGCTTCATGTACTGTTTGTGGAGCAACTCCTAGACAGATGCACAATATAACAAAAGTAACTGCAAGAATTGAGAATGAAGATACGTTTAAATACGGGCTGTCTACCTTACATGCTTGGATAAGATGTATGGAAATGATTCTGCATATTTCTTATAACCTAGGATTTGAAAAGTGGGCTGAATCGACTCCAGAGAATAAAAGATTGAAGAAGAGAAAAAGAAGCACGTTCAAACTCGCTTCCGGAAATTGCTTGGTTTACACATTGATAAACCTAGTCAAGATTCTGGAAACAGCAATGACGGAAATACGGTAAGGAGATTCTTCCAAACCTATCAATGTTCTGCAGAAATCACGGGTATCGATGAAGAGTTGATCAAGAGATTATACATAATTCTGCAAACTATGTCATCAGGATTTTCTGTTAACGCAGTAAAGTTTGGTGAATATACGCTGAATTTGCTTGACTTCTGCAGACTTCCTCTGTCGCTAAAGTGCGTATGATTATAATGCCGTTTTTAATATATTGTACCTTTATGCCCATAAATGCACGGTGACTTGGCCGTTGACTTCGATGTATTAACTAGTAAAAAAAAGTGCACAGAGTATGTTCAACGGCCGGTTACATAAAATCTAACTTGTATATTAATAAGGAAATCGCAGTATAGATCCTTAGACTTGGCTTCGCTTTGCTTAGAGATTTCATTACTTTTTATAGAGAAACAAGCAGCTTAGGCGAGGCTTGGCTAATTTTTTACAGGATGTTTTGGTGGGATTTTATATTTTGTACATTGATTGTGTTACCTTGGTCCTTATCTTGTAATGCAAAACCAGTAAGCAACATAGCCGCCGAGCGCTACATCTAAGCTAACGACCAATAATTGATAGGCACGCGGTGCCGTCCCACTGAGCAGCCACAAAATAGATAGGTTCAGAAGTCAATCTACATAAAAAGCGCGCTTGAGCAACGCACTCATAGACACCGCTCACGGAGATGATATATTGGCGCAATGCAGCTCAATGCGAGCGCGGGTACCTAATAATAATAATACCAGCTGTTTGCAGCGAGAAGAAATGTACCATAATTCCGTACACAGAGAGTTAAGATTGTTTTAACCGCCGCGCGGCCCACGAATGTGTTAGGGTTGTACCCATAAACATAATATTATATTTCTATGGTTGTACCTATGCTGATATTGGTAAAAAAACGAATGTTGTAGAAAAACAATTCTTTTTTTATTTGTTGATCAAATATGTTTCAGTTTAATAAAATGATAGATGCATTTTTTTCCTTCCCTGATTTCCCGATTATATAAATTTTAACGTCTAAAATATCCGAAACGCGTAAATAATTGTAATAAATAATTAATCAAAATGGAAACAGTAGCAAAGCGGAGGAAAATCAATTGTTTTTAGGTCGATCCATTATGACGTTGTCAAAATTATTTAAAAAGGTTCAGGCAGGCGTGCGGCAACCCACTGTCGGATGTACCGACGGCGATACGCGAAGCGGTAGGCATATAACACGTGGCCTTGAGCGAGTGACGGATGCCTGGTTTTAGGCATACTTAATCAGATCACTATAAGTTCACGTAGGTATAAAAATAAAAAAATAAAAACATGTGGGCAATTCACACGTGGTAGAAGTGAAACCTTCAATGTTGGCTTTTTTTTTTCTTATGAATTCCTGTGTCTGTCTCTTTTTACTGTCACTTTTTTGTTTCATAAACTTTCAAATCACAACGATGCTAAAGAAGTTTTGACTTCAAAACAGGTTGGTAATAACGCTACTTATGTATGTGCTAATTATGAGATCAAAATTTATTTTGCAAAAATTAGAACCGACTTCCATATAGAAATTAAAGCTTTGTAGTGTTTTGATATGGAAGTCGGTTCTAATTTTTGAAAAAAAAAATTTTTTTCAATCTTTTTAGTGGGCCGGTTTGTAATTTATCTAGTTACAAAAGCCATAATGTCAACAACTTATCACCTTTTACAAAATATTGCTTTTCCCGATGCATAGCCGTTAATTTTTGAGGAGTTCTCCTGGTACTTGACCATCAGCTCTACATCACCATATGTATTGTGACGAGCATAAAGTGTTTAACATCCGTACTCAAGTAATCGAATCGCAATCCACGAAATACTTATTATTGAGGAGTTTCAGTGGCCATCTGTGGTCTTCATCATCAGTTCAACTTCCCCAAATGGTACTTTTCGGAAGCAACTGCTCAAGGTACTATAAGAAATACCCAAAACGCTATAGGTGTGCCTATAATATTTGAAGAGTTGCCTCGATTTCTCCAGGATCCCATCATCAGATCCTGATTTTGTAACAATGGGACCAACTAGAAAGTATACCCATTCAAACGCAAAAATAATTTTTCAAATCGGTCCAGCCGTCTCCGAGTTATGAGGTACTTAACATACATTAAAAAAAAAATTGTTCAAGACGAATAAAATCGAGAACCTCCTTTTTTTGAAGTCTGTTAAAAATAACAAAGTTCTACTAAGTACCTACGACAAACGACGATATGTACAAGTACAAACACACTCACAATTCAACCATGTCGGTCGGTGAAATGCGCTAGAATCGAAATATTATTTTTAATATTTTAGCGTCGAACATTAGTCAATATTAAAAACAGTATTGTGCAACATTAATAGGGCTCAAAGTTCAATGCATTCTACGTGGTGACTACGAGAGTCATGTCGGTACACGATCAAACACCGCGTGGTAGTTATCTCTGTCACTTTCTTGCAGATGTTTTATGTGCTAAAATGCACCTTATGTCGAAACCGGTTCTTATAGGCTGATTAACCCTATAATACGGGTTAACCTTTATTGAGGGTTTTGTAACCTAATCCTAAAAATTAACCGGTTTAAAACCCTCATACGGGTTAACCTTTCGGTCCCTGCAAACAAGAGCCTACTATTAATAAAAAAAGACCGAATAAATGATAAATTATCTTTATTTTGCAAATTGGTTATTAAATAACACTTTTACACGTCATTTTTTTTCGTAAATTTAAACTAGATGAGGCTGGTGTTTCCTAACTGATTACCTTGAGAAAAAACACAGAAACAAACTCAGGGGTCAGTCTCTTTTAAAGTCCATACAATATATACTGGTTTACAATATATGCTCACAGATTTGAGTGGGCCTGTGCATACAGTGCATTTGTCAGATGACGTATAGCTCAACTTAAAACAAGGAACTTAATGATTTGACGAAAAATACCAAGGTAAGGACGTTTTTGTAGGCCGCATAAAGCACTCAAACTGCCAGACAATTATGTTTAACTCGAATAAAACAACCTACATAATTCACAATTGTAGTTTAAGAGGATTATGTAGATTAGTCTAAAATGGCCTTTTGAGGAAAGAACCACACAGATTTGAGTAGACCCGTCCTGTCAGTGCAAGCTTTTGTCAGTTAGTCTGTAACCTCAACTTTGGACTACTAATGAGCTCAACGACCTGACGAACAATGTCAAAGAAGGGACATTTGAGTACGTCACGAAAGTACTCAAACTGCCAGACACCGTCGTAAGAAAGAGAGAGAGAAAAAAACTAATAAATGGAAATTTAAAAAAAAAAAACACATAATCCTCGAATACACATAAACACATTTAAGTACATAATTACTAAAAATAAAGGATATGTTTTTTTTTATCAATAAACCAGAAAATCTCTGTGACTACCCATGTTTAAATACTGTGTAAATATTATTAACGCCTATATTAATTCACAAATGAAACACAGCTATTTACTCTATCCTACCTCATATACCGAAACTTGTTTATAAAATAACCAAAGCGAAGAGTAATTACATCAAACGGGCAGCCGTAACGGACCGTTACCAAAATCTCTTTGATCTGATAACCTTTAATATCTTGATTAAATAGCTCGAAGCCTACCGGCGACAGCGTTTGCTTGTAATTATGAATTAGGAATATGAAACAAACTAAACTTTATTTTAACGTCAATACATAGATAGATAGAATTCTCTTTATTGCACATCAATAATTTAAACACACCTAATTCAGAATATTGCTCAACTCATGGTTACAATGGCGGTCTTATCGCTGATATAGCGATATCTTCCAGACAACCTTTGAATGGACTTTTAAATGAACATAAAACAAAGAGGGGAGGGGAAAGTCAGTGTACCTACTTCAAGTTCATAACATACAATATAATGTTTAATTTAATAAAAAAAGAAAATGTAACGTGACGCGTTGCGTTTGCTTTTGAAACACGAAATTAAATAACTGAACTTTTTGCGGTAAAAAGTAAAACGTAATTGAAATTACCTTGTATGGTCCAGAGATTGTCAACTTTTTTGTCGTAGGTTTTGGTGATATTTCATTGTGAAAATTACTAAATGAGATCAGAAATTCATTTTTATATTCATTCATTTTGTGGGATACTTGGTAGTAATTATAGTTGCACAGATGGATCTTCAGAGTTAAGTGACACTTACCACACTTCTTTCATGGACGGGTAACCTATCGATATTGATTAAGTACAGAGAGGTTGACCCTGTCTGTTAAATCTTTTGGCACAATTATGGTTTTGTTTATTATTATTGTTTTATTATTTGTTTTTGTGCCAATAAACGCAATTTTCTTTTTTCTTCTCATTTCACTGTGTGGAACCAAAATTAAAGTTATTTTTGCCTTTGTAGTGTTTTTATATAGAAGTCGGTTCTAATTTTTGCAAAAATAAAATTTTTCACGCTTTTTAGTGGGTCGGTTTGTAATTTATCTAGTTACAAAAGCCAAAATGTCAACTACTTATCACCTTTTACAAAATATTGCTCTTCCCGGTGCAGAGCCGTTAATTTTTGAGGAGTTCTCCTGGTACATCACCATCAGCTCTACTTCACCATATGCATTGTGACGAGCATAAAGTGCTTACCATCTATATTCAAGTAATCTAATCGCAATCCACGAAATACTTATTATTGAGTAGTTTCGGTGGCCATCTGGGGTCTTCATCATCAGTTCCACTTCCTCAAATGGTGCTTTTCAAGAGCAACTGCACAAGGTACTATAAGAAATACCCAAAACGCTATAGGTGTGCCTATAATATTTGAAGAGTTCCCTCGATTTCTCCAGGATCCCGTCATCAGATCCTGATTTCGTAACAATGGGACCAACTAGAAAGTATACCCTTTCAAACAAAAAAAGAATTTTCGAAATCAGTCTAGCCATCTGCGAGTAATGAGGTAACATACATAAAAAAAAACAAAAATAAAAAAGTTCTAGACGAATTGAGAACCTCCTCCTTTTTTTTGAAGTCGGTTAAAAAAATATCGGTACCAACTCATGTTTAATGTAAGTTTTAGCGAACACGTCGTTGGTGTATCAATAAATAAATAAATACAGTCTATTATCTGGCCCAGTTGCTTTGACATGGTTATCGAATGGATGGTATCCATTCGATAACCATGTCTCCATTATTTTTTTGTAATTAGCGATATCATGATACCATTACATAATATAATTAACTGTAACTCACAACGGGTTCGTGAACATCACTCACTAGTCTTGTGAGTCTTCGTTTTAAGGTGATTATTAAAATTACTCAAAGTAATGTTCCGGCTTGGGTTCCAACCTACGACATACAGTTGGTAAGTCGTGCCTGTTATCACACGACTGATGCTCTGTTACCATAATATCTTGTAAAAAAACATATCGTTACTTTCACGCTACCGTGAGCTACAAATTGGTTTCCAGCTTTCAACAATACATTAACCGTTTTGATATAAAAATGGAAACGTGAGTGTTATAAAAAGGGTTTTTCAATCTACTCACGGTGAAAAGGGTTGAATTACGGATGAATCCATCCCTTCTCAACGGGTTACCGTTAAAGATTCCCGCTGACGGTCGTGACGCAACTGTGCTACAATAATGTGGTGATCATTTATAAAATGGAAAGTTATCATTCATTCGAGTAGTAATCTATGTTAATAAACGTTAATTTTTATATGGATTCTCATTTTAAGTGAATTGCGCTTTTTTTAATTAGTAAGTACATACATATATTAAACCAGAAATCATAAAAAATCCGCGTGTAAGTCCCATTTAAATTGGTTCAGCCGTTCCGGAGATTAGCCCGGACAAACAGACAAAAATGTTAAAAAGTTTGTGTTTTAGTGTCACGTAAATAACACAGTTATTGTGAAATTAAAGACAGATATTAAAATTTTATCTATATGTAGAAGAAGATCCTTTTTACTACGTCTAGTGTCTACGTTAATAAATCTGCTGGGCTGCAGATTTATTTACGTAGACGTAGTAAAAAGGACCATCTTCTTCTTCTTGATTGCGTAAAACACCTGAAACAGAGTTTCAGTTACTAGTGATTGACGTTTCAAATCCATTGCTTAATTATACTTACATTTTCGACAGCGATTTAAGAGTTCTCCCAACGTAATTCACGCAATCCATACTAGACTATTGAATTGTTTTTACAAAATATATTTATAAAGAGAATAATCGATGAGATTGATTGCATTTTTTTATAAAGAGATCTAGCAATGTGGGTAGAATTCACATTACTAGCAATCTTGTTAACCCCTCCAACTCAGCTAAATTTATTCTTGTGTCTGGAGTGGCCTCACGGCAATTGTGTAATGGGTGGGATTCCAACCTACGACCTCTCGATCACAAATCCGACACCTTAGCCATTAGACTATTGAGGCATTCATTTGTAAGTAATTAATTGTTGATTGAAACAGGAAATCTATACTAATATTATAAAGCGGAAAAGTTTGTTTGTTTGTTTGCTTGAACGCGCTAATCTTCGAAAGTACTGGGTGGATTTGGATGAAATTTGGTATGGAAGTAGCTTGAAGCTTGAGGAAGGGTATAGGCTACTTTTGACGCGACTGCAAAAAAGGGGAGTTATGTTTTTCCGTGATAGAATCTACGGGAGCGAAGCCCCGCGTGAGTACTAGTTACTTATATTATTATTGTATTTTACGTTTATTTATTTTTATTATACTAATATTTTACTGACGACTTCTTCTGTTAGATACTATATTTATTTATTAAAACTTTATGCAAAAGTACAAAGGCGGACTTAATGTCTTACTCATTCTCTACCAGTCAACCCTGGGTGGTGACGAAATAACAGGACAGATATGATATTATGAACTTATTTATTTTGGTTAAAATCTGAAAATATACACTTAAATAAAATCCTTAAAATATATATATATATCTAAAAATAATCTAAAATATAGCGTCCAGGAATTCGTGAGCATCACTGTCCACTGGTAATGTGCCCAAAAGACTGGCTGCATTGCCACGTTGTATGGCAATGCTTATCTTCTGTCCAAGGCAAAAGCCAGCTCAACTAAAACAAAATCGGGAAACGAAGTCTCAAAAATTGGAGACCCAAGAAGACGAAGAGAACTTTTTTCCACAATTTGGATTTCTGGGGCTGTTGCGTTGATTTTGGAAAGCGTCAGTTATCTGTCAGTACTGTCAGATATGAAAAGTTCACACTTCGAGAGATTGAGATGTAATCCTATGGAAAGGAGTTGATTTCTTAGAAACTAGATCATCTAAAACTGCGTCTACATCGCCTGCCAGGGTTCCATCATTGAGATACCAAACATTAAATTTTTAATTTAGCTGCCGAATAATTGGGTGAATGGCTAAACTAAAAATCGCTGGCCCGAGAGGATCACCTTGCTGACAGCCAACAGCTGATTCCAAAAGCTGATTATTTTTTAGTTTCTGCCAACAAACTGTCCCTATTGACTGAATTAAAAGCGTTTTTAATGTCAACCTTCAAGATGACCTCTCCTTTACCAGAAATTAAATAGGTCAACAAGGCGTGTACGGCAGCCTCACAACCCCCTTTGGATCCGTAGCCCAGCTGCAGGGACTGATATTTGGTCGAAATATCCTCACCATGAAATTTTGAGCAAATCTTGGCTTGGTTGGTAGGTAGTTCGCACAGCAATGGGGTGAATGCCGTCATCTCTCTTGCGTAGAGCACATAGGTTGGCCCGTACAAGATATCGGTGACGGCGTCGTTCACCTTGCCCGAGGGCATAAGGTTAATTAGAGCCGTCAGCTCCTTCAAAAGCAACTCACCAGCCTCCCCGGCGCCTGAGCAGAGTAGGTGCTTCATTCAGGTGCTGAGGACTCAGACTATCGAGGCCGCCAGCAGAGCCGCTTCGAAAGGAACAAACTGCTGTGACCACCTCTTGATCTGTAACGGTGAGGGTGTTTATTTTCTGATCAGAGGCGTCAGGAAAGGAAAGACCATCCGCTGGGGCAGGGTGTTTGCTCTCCAGAGCGGCCACCACATCACTACTGAAAAGTATCTTACCAGCTCTGCTAATGTTCCCCTAGTTTAGATTCAACTAAGCGGGATATACTTCGTGTGGAAGTAACCTTCTGAGTCGATAATTTGGCACCCAGATTATGGGTCGAAATATTACAATATTATCTTTAATTTGTGCAGTTAAATATTTTTGGTTGCCAATTTCTTTCGAACATGTAGGATTCTGTACGGAAAGGTGAGTAAATGTTCTCAAGCACTTTGAAATTCTCGTGAGCGGCAAGTCAAACGCATCCTGCTAAGTTTTGCGCCTCTACAGGTCTAGCGCCGCGGCGAATTCTCTATAAAACTGGAACAGAGTTTTTGAATTTTAAGAGGGTTTCTCAAAACGGATACAAAGTGGAAGAAGGTGATGTAGATGTTGAAGAATGAATGAATGAATGAAAAATGAAATGAGATGTTGAAAAAAAAATGACGGGATCTGAAGTAGATACATTGGGTGGTTTGTACCTTCTCAATACGCACGTTCAGACCTCGTTTACCTTTAAAACCATGCCTGGGTGCACAGAGGACACCTCTCCAGAACATTTTGTGAATATTTTATGAACTGAGATTGAAATAAAGTTATTATTATTATTGTGTATTTCACGATGGCGAGCTGACGAGTTTTTAAACACATGAAGAAACTGATATGGTGTCCTTTTGGGCGTAGGGCTATCGGGTAATCCGTTGGCGTGGGCTTGCGGGCAGCGAGCAGGGGTAGCTTACCGTCCTGTACCTAGTCCTTACCGGACGGTGAGCTACCCCTACCACGAGGTTCCACGCGCGCGTCATATCGTCAGCCAGCAGCATTGACTAGGTTCAACAGGCCCATTGCCTGCTGGGGTTGTGAGAGTGTTTTAACGAGATCCGTGGGTCCGGAACGTGACGCCAGTTGAAAGAACAGCGAGGGTTTTTAGTCAGTAGAAGTTTTACACTGACACTGAGTCAGTGGATGATTTTCCCACCAAAAAAAAGAGCTATCAGGTTATGAGGCATAAGCCATTATTGCATTGTTCTGCTGCGACCTTAACGTAAAGTTACCAAACATTTTTTGTATTATCTAGAATAATCTTGTTCGGATTAACGGCCCATTAGTCTCCGCAGTGGACTGCGAATGACAGTTACAAGAATAGAAATTTTAAATCCAGCCTCCGCTAAAGGAAAGTACATATTGGATTTATTATAATAAATCGTTATCATTAATTCTGGTCGGCTCACTTCGATTTTTTATTCTCGAATTTACGTGATTTCAAAATAATGGCCATTCAATTTATTCAATCAAGCTTTGTTTTAAAAATACATGTCTGTCGAATGTAATATGAGATTACCTAGCATTGAACGGAATCTGTGATATTTTTCAAATATTTCGCTTTCATTTTGTTACAATGATATTGAGAGAAGTTTTAATTGGGATTTTACGGGAAAAACTGGGAGTTGTGACTTTGTTGGTAACCACAAACAACAATACTATTCTTGAAATGACAAGAACAGACTTTTGGTCTTTTATTTACAGACAGTACTTCCTTCACAAGTGAATTCCATTTTCGAAATATGATAAGATCGTTCCTAGTTCCCGGCGTATCTGCAAGGGAAATGGACAAATGGGTAACAAGGCAGCTAGGTAATGAGTCGGTTCCCCACACAAGTGGGGGCCGCTATATGTGCGAGCAAAAGTATTGTGAGTAATGTTCTACATTCGGTACGTTACAGCTCTCGGAATCCAGAACGCGATTCGTAGTCCCAAATTAATATATTTAAATTTACCTTTTGTGTAGATGACTTTTCTCGTATGCTCTGGAAAATTTCATGTCACATCATCTCTTTATTGCCCTTGGATGACTGATAGAGAAATCCTACGGCATTCAGTCCTATACAGGGTTTTGTACATATTATTATCGGCATTTCACTCTCCGCAGTCGATCCTTCATGGCTGAAGATCGCAATCACCATTCTTCAGAATCCAGTGGTTCGTTAGGTTTTTCCACTTGTAGCTATCAGTGGCCATACGGAGAACTTCTACGAAACTGTGAGAGCTATATATCTTCAGTTGCTCCGACCACCGTAACAGGGAGCTCTCTCTTGATTTTTTGTCCTCAACGCGTTGCCTCAACGTCATCCTGGCGTCGAAAAATGCGGGCGAAGTAGCTCAGGATGCGGCATCGGTGTATTGTGGATAGACGGTCTTCGATATCGAGCTCTTTAAGAATAGACACATTTGTGCGGAATGCTGTACATGCTATTCGGAAAATGCGTAGGGCTCATCTAGTTTACATTTACAAAAAAAAGTGATAATGATTGTGTTATTCGTTTTTAGTTATTGGCGATCTGAGGTGAAATGTTGACCCCAGTTATATCAGTCGAGTGGATGTTTTTGTTAAGAGTTTTTGTCCAGTATAATACCTAAGCAAGGTAATAATAGCCCCGTAGATAATATTCCACTTTTATTTAATACTGAAACTTCAGTATACCCGTGTTATTTTTATTAAAAATAAAATGAAGCCCTACACTGGGATTTTATTCTGTATAGTCGATTGTTTATAGACATAAATTAGCAATGCGATAAGTTTTTTATTCATAATTGGCTCGTGATTGACCAGTCGAAGATGGAGCACGCTTACCTAGAAGTAACCTTATTCAATCTTGACTTAAAGGCCCCCGCCAGGTTATAGCTATCGAGAAACACAGACTCCGGCAGGACATTCTACTTTTTAGCCGTACGCATAATTAAAGTATACCCAAATGGTCTGAAAATAGTTATAATAGAGGAATTCGTTAGCGGGCAAGTACCTACATTATCATTCAATTTTATTGTACAATTTACTTTTAAATAATTTATCATTAACGACTGCCCACAACTCGTTAATGTTCAATAGTAAATTAGCATGTAAATTACCAATTAAAAATCCAATTATTTTCCTTATTAAGCTTCAAACGAGTATAAAATAAAAACTTTTCTCGTAAATATTCTTTTAAAAAGTTTGAGTAATTAATCGTTATCGTGTTGGAACTTATAATAATTGCGTCAAGGTCATTTTCATCATTAATCTTAAGGAAAATCTTATTATTAAAAGTTGTAAAGTATTTGGGTATTTAAATGATGGATCTTCGGGTAATTTATTCTTGCTTGGCTCCGAGTCTGTATAAAGTCTGTATGCGTAAACTTATATAAGTAGGTATGTCTTTTTGAGCATGTTTCCGTTCTTCTAACATTTCTCCAAACTAAAGTTTTTATACAACATGTATCATAATTAACGCACACCCTCAAAAACCCCAATTAGAAAATTATGTTATTCTCATAATACATATTCTGAATTTTTAGTTTTACTTGTTTATACAGTTTTTTTAAAGACTTTAACTTCCTTTAAATGAGTTTCATTTTTCTGTAATGTGTACTGAATGACGGAATTTATATAAATCTGCATTTAAAAAGTTACTACTTTAACTTAAGGTCCATAATTAGTATGTTTTTACTATACAGCGAAAGTGTAATTTGTAAGTTACGTAGATTTCATTGTTTTGGGATAAAAATTATCGATACTAAAAACGATAAAAATCGACTCAGCAAACGATTCTCAACAAAGTAATTTCAGGATGTGCATTAATTATGTTACATATTGTATATTTATTTGTTTATTCATTTATGAAAACAAAGTTTCACAAATGTGATTAAAATTATAAGTGATTACGAAATTATTGGTATATATGCAGCTCACGACATTATCCACATGTAGGGTGACTGGTAGTAAGTGACCGATTGCTATACACGTGCTTGTATTCGTGATAACAAATAAATTTCAGAAACTAACATTTATTTTATTACTCACTAGCTTCCATCCACGACTTCGTTCGCGTGGCAGGTTTTCCCGCTTAAATCTCGACCCCGTGGGAATTCAGAAGTGGCCTATGTGTTATTCCAGGATGTCACCTATTTACCTACCAAATTCCTTTCAGATCCATTCAGTAGTTTTTGCGTGAAAGAGTAACATCCATCCATCCATCCATCCTCACAAACTTTCTCATTCATAATATTAGTAAGATTCACACGAGCGAAAGTGAGTGAATGTTTGAATTCTACTGGTTTTTGGAGATTATTGTCGTGGAGATAGGAAACTTCTGTTATTTAGCACGTTTGGTCTCCTCGGTTTTTCATACCATCTAACATTTAACACATTACTACAAAATTTGTAGTAATGTGTTAATTTGTAGTAAAAAATAACACATTCATGGGAATTAATTAATTGATTTTAATGAAATTTCACACGTGTACACAAGTTATCTAGGTCTAAAAAATTTGTTGAGGACTCTGTCGAAATAGGGGTGAAACAAATATAGCAATTTATAGTTTTGTATGAAAAGTGAAAATAACCGTTTAAAACTATTAATGTATACATAATTCATTTTCACATTTTCTACAAGTAGAAGAAATAAATAGTTACCTAGCATTGAGGTAATACGTAGTACATATTACCTCAATGTTACCTAGTTACTTTTTTTACATTTCTTTACCAAAGCTAGTATTCGATGGTATTATAGACAGATATTGAAACGATAAAATTGTACGCTATAAAATATATAGCCACACTATGTACGGTTAAAATAACATTGTTCTTAGAAAAACAAAAAATTGAATTGGGAAGGAATCTGAAATTGCAAATGGAGACTGTATTTTTAACGTTACCGTGATGGTAACGTTTTGATTGTAAAAACATTTTTTAGAAATCGTAATCGGAAATATTTCATTTCTATCTCAATTTCTCCACATTACAAAACAAATTTACCACAATTCGACATATATACATACATATAACTACAAACCCATATACCTAATCTCAATCCGGTAAACAAAGGTTGGGAACCTTTGTTCCCTTAGTTTAATCCCATTAGAATATTACACAAGATATCTTTATCTTACTGGCGTGTTTCTTTTAGACTTGTATCTTTTACCTTTTAGGCGTATATCTTTTACCTTTCAAGCGCGTATCTTTTACAATGTGTTCGATGGAATAAATGACTCGGACCTTGGACCTTTCGTCTCGGGAATATACGCGTGGAAGCAAGAAAAAGATCATTTGCATTTGGTTGTAGTGCTAAGGGGCTAGCCAGAAATTAATGCAATTAAGAGAGTGTTTTGTGGTATGATATGCCTGGGTGTACGATAGGGTAATTTTTAATTTAAAGATTATATACAGTGGTGGTATATTGGAATTGAGTGCAGCAAGTCATTCTCCGCATTATATTTTTGGGTGTACCACAGATAAATAAAATATGTACATAAATAGAAAATTATTTTATTTATTTATTTATAGTTAATTAAAACGGTACAACACCAATTACATTAATTAACATAGAGATAGAAATACATTTAAGATAAGAATAGTAATAATTGTTATTGAAAATTGAATTATACAACGTGTAATTTAAAGGGTATATTATAGGGTATATAGTATATTATAGTAATTTAAAGGGGATATATATTTTAAGGACATACCAAGTGCACGGCTTCTTTGGATGATAACAAACGATATAGCAAGGGTTTTGTAATCCTATGTCTACATGTGTGGAGCTTATTAGAAATTTCAATACATTGTTGAAATTAAGAAGAACGAAGACAATTATCATTTTATTGACAAGTGACGTGGAAAGTTATGACCCTCATAGTGGTGTGACACGTTTGTTGTTATTGGTATTCAAGAAACATATGAAACTGATAATTTGGGGTCAATTCTGTGAGTCACTTATTTTGAGCTGAAACTTTGCATAGAGACTCCATACCAGATGTTGTCTTCAGGCCTTTTGGATAGATATGGGGTTTCCGTTACACGTTGCATATGGCAGTCGTGCGCTAGCTGAAAATTAGCTTCAGGTGGCATAAGTTGTGTTACCATCTGACATAATTATGTCCTCTTGGCATTAATAGCTTTCATTGGTTATTTAATTTTGTTAGTTTTAAGCTTAATGTCCATAAACGCATTTTTCTTTCTTTCATCTTTGTTTTCAAATAAGGATATCGGAGTTTCATAAAGACTACTTGTACGAATAACATACTAGTGTGTGCTACAGTAATTAACTTATGAACAGCAATATTTTACTTTCGAACTTTCTTGTGAAAGCCAGCGTCCAAGTGAGAATGCAAAGAACACTAATATCTATATTTCTTTTACCCTAAACTGCATAAAAAACAGTTTTATTAAAACCTTAGTTTCACATCCTTGAACCGTGTTGTGAGGTTGTTTTTACAACATTTCGAATGCAATGAATATAGTTGAAAAATATTGGAACCTACTCTTTGGTCCTTCTAATATCCCTATAAAAAGGTAAAGCACATTTTGCGTTGCAAACGTATGATTAATTCAATAATTTATTTGATAGATGTAGATATAACTATCTAAATTTTTATAATTGTATTAAATTCAATTCAACGTCTGAATTTTTCGGGCTCACACGTGTGTGTCCTGTTTTAACTCCACTTGTTTTCCATAGTTCCTTGATCACAATATTTAGTATTTTGTTAAAAGCGTTTGTATAAATAAATAATCGTCGTTTACACGCGTGGCACGTGTAGAAGCAGTAATACTATATCCTTGCTAGCAGCGTTAGTTGTTTGTAAATATCTCAAGCTTTACCTTATCGAGAGCCGCTGTCATCTGGGAACTCTTCTTCAGGCGTTAAGTAATTAAGCTAAGTGTATTGCTTCATTAACTTGTGTAGTTATTTATGCTGTAGTTTTTGTCAAAGGATATATTGTGTTATCCAGCACCTGGGTTGTGGATATCGGACAGATAGTCGTTTCCTTTAAAATACTAATACTGAGCTGCGGTTAGACTGGAAACCGTCCTCATGGCCGACATTTGTTAAGGCTTATTCATGAATTCTATATTAATATTTTCTATGGAGAAGTTAATTTTAGAATACACTGAATATTCAAACTAAACATATACTAAGTTTATGAATAAGTATGAATAGTTAAATGCCACTATGCATTAAAGGCATTGCCATTGAATGTGACAGACTGATAACGCCATGGAAAGTTTTCACCGCTTTTCATTACGCCCTCGTAATTTTTACGAACAACAAATGTAGTATGTGAAATGATACAGAACATGGAACGGGAATAGAAAATCCAATGCGTGTATGATTTTTTATATGTAGGTTGGCGTTATTGTACTTTTCGACACAAAGATGTACTGCAGGGTCCATTGAGTGCTTCGTTTCCACAACTATTGTGCGCACAGCTAAAGACTCACTGGCGGCTTCTGTGTCCCCTGCCTCATGTCACCCGACGCAAAAGCTGTTACAATATACGTGCTGTCAGTTTCTATACAAATAAGAAAGAAAAAGTATTTATTGCCACAAGAAACGACATGCATGGAAAGTTAAAAATGTATCAAAATTAATTAAACCTAGTGTTAGTAATATGTACTTAAATTATGTTAGTAAGAAAGACGATTTGAAGATCAGTACGTCGATTTTGTAAAATTCGAACAACAACTCGCATCTCACATAGCTATTCACTGTCACTTCGCTTATGGTTCAAAGTGACCTTGATTTTGCATTCTGTAAACAGCGTCGAAGTGACGGAGGAATTACCTTACCGAATGCCACTTCTCACGTTATCTCATACTTACTTTATCTGTCAAAATCTTTAGTTCAACTCGCTGACACGCTCGCAAGGGTAGCGCTAGTGTAAATTCGAATTAACAACCGAGTTTTTAGAATGCCAATCAATAAACTCTACAAACACAGCGGATTCAGATTGTAAGTTTAGAATGAGGTCTTACAGAATAACACAGCAGCATTTCACATAATAGGGAAATAAAAGGAACAAAGTCAATGCACGTCATGGCCATGGCAAAAAGTCACCCACTACCACTCGACATTACCGCTATGATATGGGCGTGCCCACAGCACGGCGCTGTTTTACAGTGGATGCCTAAAAATATGTGTAATATAAATATATGTGTAGTGGCAATAACTGACATTAATGTTTTTTATGGTAAGGTGTCTTCAGTAGCAGCCGATAAGACGTGACAGTGCTCTATGGATAGTTTATAGTGCAATAATCGTATAATGTTAATCAATATGCGCGATATCTACGGTTGTGTTTACCGCATCGTAAAACGAGTGAATGGGTACTTAACACCAAGTTTTGTTGTTTGGCTTTACGTTTTCCTATTCATCGGATAGTATTTGAATTCGTAGTGCATTTTAGTTTGCTAAATACGGAGATATACCAGTCGTAAAATGACTCACAAAGCCTTTATCTAAGAAATTTGAGTACTGTTTTTTGCTATCGGAGTAGTTAAGACCGAGCGGACCAACCTTTGGATTTTTACTCCTCTGAAACCACCCTGGTGGTCGCCATCAGCTCGTGGAAGAAAGCGCTGGGTCCTCTTGGAGTCAGCTCTGGAACTCCCTGTATAACGCCTGTCAGGGCACCTACTATGGGGTAACTGTAAAAATAGGTCTCCCTTGAGCCTTGTTTTGTACGGTAGCACTTGATCACTGTGGTCAGAGACCGTAGGGTCTCTTAATAATTAAAGTTGCATACTACAGGTCATGGGGCTTCAGAGTAGTCTGACGCCACGACCCCAAGTGTGCAACTTTAATTACAACACACTAGCTTCTACCAACAGCTTCGCTCGCGTGAAAAGGTTCTTTTTTCAGCGAAATTAGAATAGCCTGTGTCACACTATCCCTTTCTTCAACTATCTTCACACAGAGAAAACACATCGAACCCTTGCTCCGTTTAGACGCGAAAGAAGGTGAAACAAAAATTATAGTTCGCATGTATAATATGAGTTATACACAAAGCATTTTAACGTTCTCAATTAATTTTATGAACAAATCTCAGCTATCGTACCGCCTTGCCGGGGTCGCGGGAATGTTCTAACGAGACACCGCAGCCCCGGAAAGTAAGGGCAGCTGGAGGAACAGTGTGGGTTTTTAGTCAGTACAAGTCTGACACTCACTTCCACTCCATCTAGAGCGGGAGAAGTAATTCGATGATTTTCACACTCAGAAAAAAAAGCTATCGTATCGCCTGAATATTATTTTGAATTATTAGTAGTCAATCAATCACTCAAGAATGATTGACTGATTGCCTACAATTTTCAAAAGAAACGTGGAAAATATTACCCTTGGTCTCTAAGCAAAGATACATCACATATGTACATACAATCGCAATCTCGGAAGGGATACAAGGTTTTTAGCTTAGTAAAGTGTATTTTTACAAAACATAAAGTAATATTAGGTACGTGTTCTTATTCACCAGAGAGGAAGATACCGGGAAACGGAAAATAGGCTGCGCTGCGGTCATTACACAGATGAGACAGACAGTATTATTCTTAGAAATGTATTTTGTATCTCTTTCACAATATCTGTGTTATTTTTGGTCTACCTCTCTATTGTGGTCGGAATCAATCAATCAAACTGCCAATATGTCAAAGGCACACTACACAAAATGACTGCCATGCGGAAATACGATGTTTGTTTCCCAAAATCATTTTATAAAACTAGAACTTCGAAAGAATTGTACATTGTTTTTCTAACCAACGAACGACCGAAGTGAACGATATTTTGGCTTGAAATAACGTTCGTTTAATATTCCATTCACTAGAGATTGCAGGGTCATGCTGTTAGTCTCAAATATTCGATTTTGGAAATTGTTTGTGGCCAGCACGCGATGAAAATTGAGTTTCTATTTTTTTGTGTTCGATTTTATCATCGGTTGTATCATCACTTACGACGGTTTTGACACTAACATTTTTTACTTTTCGTGGCTTAGGAAAAGTAATTATTTTAGGCTAAGTGATATCTACTATTTTAGCCACTCATCATTTGTTTAGAAGCCTGTTGGTGTTACCCAGTAAATGGCTTATAAAGGTCTGATAGGCAGCTACTGCAAATAAAAACTAAGTTAAACTGAAAAACGACCAATGTAATTGTGAGTAGTATATTAATAATATAAAATTTAAAAAATCACGTAACCCCCAACGAAAATGTACCATGGGTCTATTCGGTTAGGCGCTACGATGCTACAGACTGACTAACAGGCACGTCAAACGTATAGCACTGTATACGACGGTGGTTAAGAATAACAAAACAATGTTATTAAAAGAATATTTTTTTTTACCAAATATAGAACCGACTTCTATACAACGTGTAACGGAAACCCCATATCTATCCAAAAGGACTGAAAACAACATCTGGTATGGAGTCGCTATGCAAAGTTTTAGCTCAAAATAAGTGACTCACAGAATTGACCCCAAATTATTGGTTTCATATATTATAGCACTATGAGGGTCATCACTTTCCACGTCACTTACCAATAAAACGATAATTCTCTTCGTTCTTCTTAATTTGAAAAATTCGGCCTCTGGTATCAATGTATTGAAATTTCTAATATGCTCCACACATGTAGACATAGGATTAGAAAACCCTTGCCATATCGTTTGTTATCATCCAAAGAAGCCGTGCACTTGGTATGTATATACCCTTTAAATTACACGTTGTATAAAAACACTACGCAGGCAAAAATAACTTTAATTTCGGTAGTCGGTGTAATTTTTTTGGTTTTTCTTTTTTTTGACACCGCCTTCCGAAATTAAAGTTATTTTTGCCTTCGTAGTGTTTTTATATAGAAGTCGGTTCTATTTTTTGGTAAAAAATTTTTTTTCACGCCTTTTAGTGGTTCGGTTTGTAATTTATCTAGTTACAAAAGCCAAAATGTGAACAACTTATCACCTTTTACAAAATATTGCATTTCCCGGTGCAGAGCCGTTATTTTTTGAGGAGTTCTCCTACTACATCACCATCAGCTCTACTTCACCATATGCATTGTGACGAGCATAAAGTGCTTAACATCTATATTGAAGTTATCTAATCGCAATCCACGAAATACTTATAATTGAGTAGTTTCGGTGGCCATCTGTGGTCTTCATCATCAGTTCCACTTCCTCAAATGGTGCTTTTCGAGAGCAACTGCACAAGGTAAGTACTATAAGAAATACCCAAAACGCTATAGGTGTGCCTATAATATTTGAAGAGTTCCTTCGATTTCTCCATGATCCCATCATCAGATCGAAATGTGACTACAATGGGACCAACTAGAAAGTACCCTTTATAAAAAAAAAAGAATTTTCGAAATCGGTCCAGCCATCTGCGAGTAATGAGGTAACAAATATAAAAAAAAAGTTCAAGACGAATTGAGAACCTCCTCCTTTTTTTGAAGTCGGTTAAAAAGACGAATGTATGTCTCTTTTATGCGTCATAATGCTCAGTGCTTGTGCTAAGTCCAGCAGTTGAAATCTAATTAGTCTATCGGAAAGCTAGTCTATAGCTTTGTAAGCCAGACATAGTACTAAGTGACAGTTTATTATTCCTTCAACAATCTTGAGTGCTTTCTTAATCCTTCACTCAAAGACAATTTCGTCGTAAATCAATTTGTTGGATTTTCTGACCTATGAATAAGTAAAACTTTTTAGAAGAAATTGTTATAAGGCTTTATTATGACATTCGTACGAGCTGATATTTGAGTTTAAGCGACGCATTTCGAGTTTGATCTTTGGTGGGTGGGAAATTCCTCCTATATTTAAAACCCCTGATCTCTCCTGCCATCTAAAGAACTTAGAATTTTATTACAGATAGTTACCACGAAGAGGAATATTCCCTCCAATAGAGAGGAGGCCTGAGTCCCAATAGTGGGAACAAAATAGGCTGAATTATTATTTATTATTACCACATTAACATTATTATTAATGATAGGTAATTAATGGTATAATTATTATTAACCACAAAGTCTGACAATTTTATTTTTATTTTATTTTATTAAATAGAAACAACAAACGGCTACAAAATGCAAAATTACAAATAGAAAAATGTAAACAACTTAAGTAGTAATGTAGCCCACAGTGCCCTGCCTAGCTTGGGCAGAGCACCGACGTGTCCTCACGGCGACGATAGGCGGAGACCTCTCGCGCCCGGCATTGGTCGAGGCCATGCTGCGGGGCGAGAGGGAGTGGGAAGCGGTCGCCTCCTTCTGCGAAGCAGTCATGCTTCCGAAGGAGGAGGCGGGCCGTATGAGGGAGAAGATGGCGTCCTCCCTCCAGCCCAGCCGCAGTGGTAGACGTCCACGACGTCGGACGTCGGCCGACGATCTCCGGCCACCGTAGGCGCGGGCATGCGGACAGCGAGTAAAGGGCAACTCGCTGTCCGACCATGGACCATGCCCGGGTCGACGGCGCGTTGTGTTCCACGCGCGCCTCAAAGAGCGTCAGCAACATGACGAGGCCGCCCCTGCAGAGGGCTGAAGCCTGCCGGGGTCGTGGGACTTATCCCATTACCGTGGCCCCGGTACGTAAAGGGTTATTGAAGGAACACCGTGGATTTTAGTCAGTAAAAGTCTGACAGTCCCTCCCACCCTGCCCGGGTTGGGAGGACTTATTTGATAATTTTACCACGCTAAAAAAAAAAAAGCCCACATCGCTGTTCACAGATTACCAGTAATGAATAAGACCATAGGTCCCTAATAAGTCACTAGGATGTGAGCTGATCATGCATGACTTACATTAATCTTGTAAAAACAACAAAACAAAAAAAATTAGGGTAATAAAAATAAAAAAAAACAACAATAAACAACTCGGTAGTGTTATGTTTAAGTGCCTCATACAAAAGGTTACGAAACCTTTTCAAAGAACATGTAAAAATATATATGTGTTCGAATGTTTCATTGTAGGTTGCTGCCATTCGCCGAACTGGTGAACGTAAACCAGTATTGGATCGGCAGGTAACTGCTGCAAAAAGCTTTCCCGCACACACTCGCCGTCTATGGACAGTTTTGGGGACTGCATAGCACAATAGTCCTTCCCGAGGCTCGGTGGAATCTCCATAATATTATGTTAAGATGATCTCATCATGATGCTCATCCACGGTCTGACCTCAGCGTTGCTTAACTTTAAATTATTATTATTAAGCTACGAGCTCCTCGGAGTCGATTAGACACACAATGCTAAAAAAATAACCGTTCATTTTCAATAATGTGTTGCCAGGTTAACCCTCCTTGTACCTACGGTGTAACATCATCTGGTCCCGACTCTACCAAAACATACTCAATGTCTCGGCCACTGGCAACCCTTATCTACGACACATTCGGTCAATCATCAGTCTAATTAACATTCATTCTTAACCGTTCATTTTCAATAATGTGTTGCCAGGATAACCCTCCTTGTACCGACGCTGTAACATCATCTAGTCCCGACTCTATCAAAACATACTCAATGTCTCGGCCACTGACAGCTCTTGTCTACGACACATTCGGTCAATCATCAGTCTAATTAACATTCATTCTTTCGTTCATTACGTTCGTTCAATCCATCTTGAAGATCACTGTAAGTTGCGCTTACAGTTTTTTTTAATGGTTACTAGCGATATGGGTAGAATTCACATTACTGCAATCCTGTTAACCCCTCCAACTAAGCTAAATTATACATGTGTCTGGAATGGGTTCACGGCAATACTGTAATGGGTGGGGTTAGAACCCACGACCTATCGATCACAAGTCCCACACCTTAGCCGTTATGCTATCGATGCTTATAAAAAAAAAAATGTTAAAGCCCTAGTAAAACACATTTGTCTACCAAGAAATATTTGTCTGATTCATCACAAATAATTCTAATAACGTCAGTTGCATCAATACTCGAAAGCCAAGTCCCAGCTTACAACATAAGCCAAGATAAATAAAACCATCAAATTGAATAAACTCCTCTGATCCGTTTATTATTGGCTAACATTTGTGTTCGATCGCTCTTGCTGGATTATGCTGTCGGGTACCTTGACCCATTTGCTCCTGAAGACAGCATGCCAGACTTGGATGGGAAACAGACAAACATCAGGATTCATTCATTAAATTTATTCGGTCTTTTTTGTGTGATATGTCGTCTGTGGGTCGACCCGTATGTCGGTTTATTTATTTATTAAAACTTTATGCAACACAAAATGTACAAAGGCGGACTTAATGCCAGGCATTCTCTACAAGTCAAACTTGGATGGGTGGTTCATGTATTGAATTAAGGACAGTAAACAAATTTTGAAAAGCCTGGTCGATACTTCCCGTGAGCCTTTCTAGGCTAACATAACTAATAATATAATAATAGATATATAATAGCTTAACTTTATCTACTTATATCTTCAAATATCTGTGTTTGTTATTTCTCGATCAATCGTGAGTGAGTTTGCGTACGTACCGGTCTTGAACATCGTTTACTGTGTAAAAGTTACTTGTACCCTTGCCGGAACGAAAGCACTTCCAGTCGAGAATAAGGACACGTGTCACAACAAAGCCATATTTCATACAAAAGAGTTTTATATATATTCTCTACTAGCTGTTGTCTGTGATTTCATTGGGTTGAGTTTTCACAAAAACTTTCACATCCCTATTTCAGATATTTCGGTTCTTGAAAAAGTAGCATGTTTGACCTCGGGTCTACTATCACCGGCCTCAAAGAGTACCTAGTATAAGTAGTACCAAAGAGTCCAACTGAAGGGACAGGGTGGGTTTTTAGTCGGTTCGCTCCATCAAGAGCGGGAGAAGACGCTCGATTATTATCCCACCGAAAAAAAGTGTTTCTGCATAGACAAGGTGTGGAACTCTCTGCTGGCTTCTGTATTCCCTGCCACATATGACATGTCAGCCTTTTAAGCAACGCAGGCATCAGGCTCGCGTGTACCATCGTTGACCCCATCTATCACTTATCATCAGGTGCGAACAGGGCGCATTCGTAATAAAAAAGTCTCCCTATTACATTTCGTGAAACTGACACCCACAGACTGACAGACAAACGAACAGGTAGCAGAGACTTAACAAGATTTTTCAGTCGCTTTCGCTTCGTGGATCTAACTCTAACACGTATTATCGACAAAAAACTTCAAAGCGAGGAAGTGTGTTGCACTGGAAAATGAAAAATAAAACAAAAGCAAAAACCACCTCCTTGCTTTATGTGCAGACTTCCAAAGTTCGACTACTTATACCGCTAGTGAAGTCAATAAAAAAAATAAAAAGGCTAGTTTAGTAACCTTTAATAATAAAGTGTCAAGGGCAAATTAAAAAAGAACCATTGAACTTATCAAATTACTGTTTCAATAAAGGCAACCTATACGTGTGTGGTGTCTATAGATAGGTCTTTAAAATGACATTGATGTTTCGAAAATCACTTTTTCTTAAAGTCAATCGTTTAAAAGATATACGCTTCCAAAGTGGTACTTTTATAATAAAAGTGTGACAAAACTCTAAAAAAATATATGCTGTAGATCTTCAGATTTAATTAGTTTGAACGAGATAAAGTCAGTAGTTTTTGAGATATATCACATTTTCTAAAACCGCAAATTTAACTTTGTATTTCATACAAACAGTATGAAAAACAAAGTTATTTTGCGTAGTTACTACGGAACTCTTCATAGGCGAGGCTGACTCGCATTTAGACAATTTTCGAAAAAGATTTTAGTATTCTACTGTTGAAACATAGGCATTTTATGTCAAAACGTTTAGTGAATACTTTCATTGTGCGTACGGCTAAGGAGTGGAATTCCCTGCCGGAGTCTGTGTTTCCTGATCGCTATAACCTAGGGGTTTTTAAGTAAGAGTGAAGAGGTTACTTCTAAATAAGCGTGCTCCATCTTCGACCACATCATCACTTACCATCAGGTGAGATGGTGGTCAAACGCGAGCCTATTATCAATTTAAAAAAATGTCAAGTCTATAATAAATATTTTATTTTACATACGCCCACATGGGCATTTATTTAAGCTAGTATGGTACATGTAAGTTTAATTGTTGGCGCACTGGTTAATCAATTAACTGATCCCGCACGGAACATTAATATTTTTATAACTTCTACATAGTTATTCTGGGTCTTAAGTATTTTTGCATGTGAGCTTAAATATCTGTAAACGCACTTTCAATACAATACGAAATCCCAAGATTGATTTTGAATGTTCAGAAAATTGTTTTATTCATTTCCAAGAATAATGACTTGCGCGTTTTGTATGATACCACGAATAAGACTGTTGGATGTGAGAACCGGCAATTAAATTAAATCATATAAATATGGTCATAGAAACAGGGTGAGTTTTTTGTCAGTAGAAGTCTGACACTCCCTACCACTACACCCAGAGTGCTAGTGTCATTCGATGATTTCTCCCCCCAAAAAAAGCCATGTGTATATTCCCTCCAGATTCATTTTACTATATCTTTGTTTCTTATAAATACAGGTCGTTAAAACGCTCACGATAATAATTCACCTACAGCCATTTCCTCGTGTTGACTTACACAAATTGCGGTACCGCTCTGTTTTAACTACAGTCAATTTAACTACGTGGGTCGGGTTAGTTTTGATTGCAGTTCCTCTTTAGTTGGACAACTTGGAATATTTTGCTAGTTTAATCTACCTTTCTGGAATGTTTTGATAGGTTTTCTTCTTAAAATATGGTATATGGGTATCTAGCCAACCAGCTAGTCGTTTTGACAGGTGACATTTAAGAACGCCGTGAAGTTAGTTTGACAACTGACATTTTTTTTTTTTTGATACTTGTAATCATTGATTTAAATAGTAAAGATACGGTCGTCAGGACATTTGACGGACGCGGTCGTCCTACAAAACACACTAACGCCATCTATTATAAGTAAAATGTCAATCGGCGTGGTCTGCTCCTAGATGTAACCTTGTAAGAGCGGGATGTGGTATTTTTCGCGGTACAAAGAAATAAAAAAACCTTTTATTTTTCGAAATTTATATTTGTTTTACATAAAAATACATTTTAATTTGCTTTTAACAAACAATAAAAATAATTTTGTACATCATTTAATCTTATAGTAATATTATTAAATCTTTTTATTTCATCGACTATAACGCGCGACGCTGCAAAGTTATGTCGCACTTTTATGCGGCTTCGAGTCGTCTTGGCCAAAGGTTAGAAGTTGATTTAATGACACATTTTTAACTTACCGATGATATTAAATGTTATCTTTTTTTTTTATTCTGCTTTTTGTCGTATTTCACGCAACCCTTCACGACACAACTCGGCATTTTTGATTGTAAAACTTACGACCGCTCCCGAAGATAGCCGATCGCGTTCTAGTTCACTTCGATAAACGGAAGACCACTTTGGGACCAAGTTCGAGGCGTCATTATAACATACGGTCCGCCCAGTCCTTACCTACGCAGTAATATATTATGTCAATGCTTGTAATCTATTTTTACGCACTCATGTGTCACAGGAAATCAAAAGAAACAGACAATAAACTCTCACAAACAACTTAAGAAAAAATACAAAAGGAAATGAAAATACATTATAATAGAAGCTTTTGTTGAAGTTGCTTTGAATTTGAACAAAACCAACGAACCACTCAAGTGACTTCGCCTGTCGCTTAGCAAGCATCCGCTCCAGAACCAAACGAATACAACAACACCTCATTGACCCAAATCGATGCTGTCGTTTAGCCTATATACGATAACATACATACAGGTGTAATATCGCCCATTTATACCTTTCATTTCCGGCCTTAACGTAGGTCGTGGCTAAATAATAATGGCCACACGGGTCGGTCTACGTTAAGTAAAGCTTGAAGCGCTTGCTCCGTGGATGGCTGACTATCATAACATAGTGAGTTTTTTTTTTCTCTGGGTGGGAAAATCATCGAATGACTTCTCCCACTCTGGGTGGAGCGGAAGGGAGTGTCAGAATTCTACTGACTAAAAACCCACCCTGTTCCTTCAGGTGCCCTTAAGTTCCGGTGAGGTGCGCGTGGAACACAACGCGCCACCGATCCGGGCCTGGTTCTTACCGGACGGTGAGCTACCCCTGCTCGCCGTCCGCAAGCTCGCGCCTACGGTGGCCGGAGATCTGCACGCGATTCCCGACGCCCGGGGGATCTCCCGCGGCGGCTGGGGCGTGAAGAAGAGAGATGCCTCTCCCTCGCACGTTCGGCCTCCTCCTTCGCTAGCATGACTGCTTCGCTGAAGGAGGCGACTGTATCGCATTCCCTCTCGCTCCGCACCATGGTCTGAACCAGGGCCGGGCGCGAGAGGTCACCGCCGCTGATCGCCTCCATGAGGACACGGCGGTGCTCCTCCCAAGCAGGGCACACCTCGACCGTGTGCTTTACCGTGTCCTCCGGGTGGTCGTCACAATGACGACACCCGGGCTATTATTTGCACATCTTCGACCGTCGTTATAGGTAGTCAGAAGTCAGTAAATCTAACACCGGTCTTACCAAGAACTATCGTGTTACCCAGTTTCTGGGTTGTGGAGGTCTGATACGCAGCTAAATAGGTATAATACAAGGTGTAACAGATTAAGCGCAATACCTCAGATTAATTCGAATAGGTATTAAATTATAAGTCTAAAACAACATCCGTAACTTAATAAATTAGATTTTATTATATCACGGATTAAAGTATAACATACCACTTAACCTATTACACGTGGTGAAAGGTTATAACGGAATCATTATATTGGTAAGAGTTTATTCATAAAGCCACTCTTCGGAAGCCGGTGACCACCCAATGACTTCTTTCTCACCAAACCAAAGCGCGATTTCCTTCTTAGCGGATTCCACACTGTCAGCACCGTGGATGACATTGCGGCCAACTTCGATGCAGAGGTCCCCATGAATTGTACCGGGTAGGGAGTCAGCTGGGTTTGTAGCACCAAGCATTTGACGGCCAGTTTTCACTGCGTTAAGGCCTTCCCAAAATTGAAACCAAACCTAGATATTTTTATAAAATAGTTATACTTACTAAACGCAAAACGTATGTGTGTCATACAATATCCTTAAGCAGACCCATACACACATGCAATATTAGCGGCCGACACGCACACGAGCGCATTTCCTTGAATTAAAGATTGTATTAATTTGTCATGACACTGTGTTTCCAATAAAATTTAACACCTATTTTTTATGACGGAAATCGATACAGAAGTTGATTCTGAACCAACTACTTTCAGGAATTGCGTTTATTCTGTTACACGTTGTATAATTATGCTCTATGCACCAGCATTCATCCCGACATAGTTAGGAAAAAACTAAGAAAATGATAATTTCCGGCCTTAAAACAAACATTTTTAATGGATTTTATTGATCCAACATGTTGATAATATGCCTTCTAAATGTATACCGAAAGTTACTAAAAGCATAGAGGTATAATCCACCTGAAATCACTTTAATAATGGTGGCATCTTTGCGGCCACCTCAAGAATAATCTGTGCACCTCTAAAGTCAGAAGATAAGGTTCAAATTTGAATGGGCATCGGTTTTTGACGTTTCAAGTTATGTTGGGCTGTTAAAACCGTGTCACGAAATGTAGGCAATGACATCATAATGTGGATTAAATTGGTTGTGAAGTTAAGCTCTCGTAGTTCGGTGGAGGTGAAGCTTGATACTGAATTTTGATGCTAAAGGAAATTGTATTTTGTTGGATTATGGTTGAAATACTGACGGGTATAGTTGAACTTATTTCTTAGTTTAGTCTGAGAAAACCCATAAATACTTGATTTTTTGACAGCAATCGAATTGTTGACTTTAGTTATGCGTATTTCACATTTATTTTTAATTGAAGTTCTATTAAAAAATAAATAGTTCCATAAAGTATGTTACAATATCATTTGACCTTTGTTTTGTATACCTACCTTTACTGTTTCGAAAATTTATTAAACTCTCTTGCCGGTGGCGAGGCAGTGGATTCCGCCTGAAACAAACATTTAAACATTTTACTTAAAGCTATGGATATCTCATCACATTTCCTGTAATCTAAGTTAAAAACAAACTGTTTTTTCTTCTTTAAATGTTTGGCTCCATTATTATGAAGAAAAATGGTCAAGTGCAAGTCGGACTCGGCCATAAAGGGTTCCGTAGTAGTAAGGCGAAAGTGCTGTTTTTAATAGTGTTTGTGTACTTATGGGCGAGTCTGATCACACTTGATCAATTATTATTTTTTCATACAGAGGCCATAAATCCGTCTGGCCTTCACATTTATCATACTTATCTCCATAATAATTATACGAATCATTATTTTGGCAAGCATCGAATGTTACAAAAATCCTTATTAATGGATTACTCGTGTAACGAATTATTCCGTAAGTATATTTTATTAAGTCATAAGTCATTTATTCATTTGTTAACATAGGTAGGTACGATTTATAGATGCTATGAAAAAAAAATACAAGCGCTCTATGTTATACCAAAAAGGTATACAAATTTTAATAGATTCCATTACATACATTAAAGCAAAAAAAAAAAAAAAACTAAGCAGACAAAAATTGAGATAAAACATGTCAAAAGAAAAGAATATAAGAATAATGTCAAAAAAAATAATTAAAAAAATAATGTCAAAGAAATATAACAAAAAAAAAGAATACTTAATAGTAATTAGTCCAAAAAAAAAAAATTAATAATCAATTAGTCCACAAAATGTCAACATTCTGTCATAACGTTTTTATCTGTCAGAAATTCTGAAATGCTGTAATATGCTTTTTTCAAAAGTATCGATTTCACTCTCGTTTTAAATAATATTATATTTATATTCTTATATATATAATTTTCTTTTCCAATAATCTGAAACACGTTTTCAGTGCAATTTGTGCTAATTGTTGTTTAATTGGTGAGGTTAAAGGTATTGGGTCGTGGAAATAGGCGAGTGATGAGTATGAGTGTTATAATTGGCGTTTTCAAGAATCGAGTTTACGTTATGATGGTAAAACTGACCATTAATTGAATCGAATGCTTTCATATTTTTTGAGGTATTCCTCGAAGCGCTACCATTTTGAAGCGCACCTAATGAAGCGCTCCTTTTTTATTCCTCGGGGCGCTCCGTTTCCGATAACATGGTGTCGGGAGCGCTACTATAAGGAGCGCTCCGAGGAATAAAAAAGGAGCGCTTCATTAGGTGCGCTTCAAAATGGTAGCGCTTCGAGGAATACCTCATTTTTTTGGGTTTTGATTTCTTTAACGCAGGCCCTTAAATTATTTGGACGTAAGTTATTTAAGCGTCAATGGTCTAATTACTAAGATGTCGCCCTTGTGATCAAGAGGTCGAGGGTTAGAATCCGACCCATACATTATTGCCGAGCACCCACTCCAGATGCAAGCATATTTAGCTTAATCTGAGCGTTTAACAATGTTGCTAGTAATGTGAACTCTATCCACATGGTTAGTTCTCTTTTAAAAAATCTATATTAAGAATAAAAGTAACCTAAGTGAACCCTCGAAACATCATAGATGTGCCATTAAAAATGTAGCCATTTCGAAGATTAGCTGAAACAGAGGGACACGAGCATTTTAAAAATATAACAATATTTTTTAAAATATAATATTTATGATATGATGATTTATTAATTATGATATAATATTATTATTATATTTTTATTATTTTGACCGTGTTAAAATTCAAATGTAATAAAAAATGCTGTTACATTTACTCGCACTACTTTTTAGTCAGTTTAAAACATCTTTCGCAAAAGAATTCAATACTTATTTTCTGGCTGACCACTTTGATCTGACCTTTTCAGTATTTAGCTGTGTGTCCTTTACACATGAACTAGTAATCAGGTTAAAAACTCTAGAAGCTGCAAGCCCTCATCGGAACAGAATCTGTTAGTCGGCCATCCATTATTGTAGGAGGCCACATAATGGTCACCTCGAAGTAAATTGACCGACATAATGGTATCAGCGATCCGGGGACTATTATGTCAGGCTATTGAGTGAAGTGAGCAGAATATAAACATAGCTGTAGATTGTATGGGAATGCATTTAAAAATGTTGGTTTTGCTTCGAGAATATTTTTAAAATGTTGGTAATGATTTCGTCTGTCTTAGCTATTTTGTTCCAGATCTACTGGGCTAATTCAACTGTTCGATAATAAATGTTGAGTATTTTTCTTTAGAGCAATAAATCTGATAATTAAAAGAAACATTTTTAAACTTTGCTTTGAGACATGTTAAATGAAAAGGCCTGTTGTGAGAGTCACAAATATATTTAAAATATAAATTAATATAAACAAAAAATATAAGTTATTATAATTATACCAACACACATGCATTGCGGTGGGTTCGATACCAAGCAGGCACATTGCTTGGTGTGATTACGTCATCACCACTGCTCTTAAACGGTGAAGAAACACATCGATGAGAAACAAGTACCTATGTATGCCTTATTACCAAAAGTTTTTGAAGACCATTATTAACATTAACATTTTAAGACTTACATAGTTTAATTAAGATTAATTTTGTAATTAACACACTTTTATTAGGTCGACCTGTATGTAACTATGTAATGAAATCTAAAGTAACGAATTTAACCATCTTCCAAGGGTCGTAGCGTAATGAAAATTGGCAGCTGTATGTAGTTCTGATGACAATACAATAATATGGTACTGGCGAACTGATCTGATGATGGGGCCAGAAGATATGAACTGGAACTTCATGATGGAAAATCGTATCATAGCTGTTTTGGATTTCTTAGAAAAGTCTTGTAATGAACTTTGGCCACGATTAGGTTTCACGGTCTGATGGTGGAGCCGGAAGATAGGCACTGGCATTCCATGATGGAATATCGTATCATAGTCGTGTTTGCACTTGTGAGAAAGGCCACGTAATGAACTTTGAACACGATCAGGTTTCTTTTTAGTTTTTACGTGCATTTATAAAAGCGTGTTTTTCTAGTGTTTTTTAAGCTATTCTTTTTTTAGCTATTATGATTATTGAATAAAGATTATTTATTTAAAGATTTATTTATTTATCTATCGGGCTAGACGAGCATTGAGCCCGCGTGATGGATGACGGCCTAGCCTGTATCATAGAGAGGTCTATGTCTCAGCGGTGGGAATGTAACCAGGTTATTTGAATCATAAAATAAACAGTTGAGAAGTAAAATGTCATGATGTAAATTGATAATTCCTCTCTTATGTCTGAAACTCGAATGGAACCAGTGCGCTAGTGAAACTCTTATTCAGGCAGTTTTTCCTTTCAGAAGTCAAGTCAAATAGAAACACAGACGCAAAATTGCTCGGAAAGGATAACATTTCCTAATTACTTGTAACATTTATTTGCCGAGCTAATAAGTTATGTATGTGACCTGCTCGAAACGAGGACTAATGGCTTATGTTATATAACCTTTTCATGTCAGTTGCAAGATCATAATTATATTAGAACATTTACGCGACAACGGTCATTATTATTATTAATTTCGAAGATGAACATTCTGTAAGCAAATCAACAAAGATGTTTTTATCTGTTATAGGTTTGCGTTTGAACACCATCTCGCCCGATGGTAAGCGATGATGTGGTCCAATATGAAGCACAAATCCCTAAAAGTAATTCATTCACTCTTGACTTAAAGACCCCCACGTTATAGCTATCGGGAAACACAGACTCCGACAAGGAATTCCACTGTTTAGTTGTACGCACAATGAAAGTATTTCCAAAATGTTTTGTACGTATGGATGGGATGACCACCATATAACGATGGCGCACCGCCGTTTAGTATTTATATTGGTTACTCCAAAACACCATGTTTGAACTTGATTCCGACATAGCTGCCATTTAATCTATTACATGAAACCCCCAAAACGTTCAGATGTCACGCGTTATATCACTTTTGAGCGAGACGCTGTACTAATTGATCATAGTCTTTCATTAAGTATTTTTTAATCCAGAATGTTCTGTTAAAACATCTTAATAAATAAGTACTCATAAACTTGAAGGTTACACTAAATAGGCTGGATAATATATTTATTATTCCGAAACCCCTTTGTGAGGTTGAAATCCGTGTACAGCCTGAGGGTGGCTTGTAATACAATCTGGTTTCAACAACGAATATTCCTATAATATTAGATATTTTACATTAATATTATAATTATTCGCTTGTCATGTTAAGGTTATGAATAGAAACAGCATGAAAAATATATTTAGGTTAATTTTATTAAGTTGGCAGAAGCTACAAATAGCAACTTGTCGACTTATGTTTGTGAATCACTGGGGATATTTTTAAAGACGGAATTAGTATTTATTCAATTCAAGGTTTCACTCAATAAAATAAGACCAAATTAACATAGTTAACTACGTATATAAACTGGAATATACAATGTGTAACAGAAACCCCATATCTATCCGAAAGGGCTGAAGACAACATCTGGTATGGAGTCTCTATGCACAGTTTCAGCTCAAAATAACTGACTCAAAGAATTGATACCAAATTATTGGTTTCATATTTTTCTTGAATATCAATCATTACAAACGTGTCACAGAACTACGAGGGTCAATAACTTTCCACGTTACTTGCCAATAACACGATAATTCTCTTCGTTCTTCTTAATTTGAAAAATTCGGTCTCTGGTATCAGTGTATTGGTATTTGTAATAAGTTCTACACACGTAGACTTAGGATTACAAAACCCTTGCAATATCGTTTGTGATCATCCAAAGAAGCCATGCATTTAGTATGTATATACCCTTTAAATTACACGTTGTAAAAGAATAAAGACAAAAACAATAAAAGACGAACAAAAAACTAGTAGTAGGTCTACAGACAATTTACCAACGCTATTTTCCTTTAATTAATAGACGAATTTGTATGTAAAATAACTAAAATACCTTTCTCCGCTTTAAAATTATAATCATCCCGTGCTGTAAGAAGGATGCCGTGATTAATTTATAATTGCTGGCAGGGATGACGCAGTATAAACCGGGGTTAATCTAAGAGATTTATATTTAATCAGAATTGGCTTTGAACAAAGTGAATAGGAAATTGTAGGGAGAATTTACTTAACATTACTAATATGATAAACGCAAAAAAATATGAGGATGGATGAATGGGGGGATGTATGGATGAATATTTGTTTCATTCATTCAGAAACTATTGAACGTATCTGAATTAATTTTTTTATGATGGTTCAATTCCTTAAATAACCCATAGGCCATTGTTTATCCCAGAATTTCCATGGGCTCAGGTTTGCGCCTGGACAGCTTCTGAATCTATATAAAGCACAGGTCCGTTCCTGCGTGGAGTATTGCAGCCACTAGTGGGATGGCTCTGCAAGATACCAACTTGCTGCACTGGACTCGATCGAGCGCAAGGCTAAAAGGCTTATAGGCGACGAGATGCTATCGGGCAAGCTTCATAGTCTGGCTCATCGGCGAACCGTTGCTTGCCTGTCGGTTTTCTATAGATTGTACTTCGGGGAGTGTGCGCAGGAGCTCCATGAATTGATTCCTCCATCTCCATTTCACTACCGGTTTACCACGGCTGGGTACCATCCACACTTGGTTGATATACCGTCTTGTCGTACCAAGCGCTTCTCCTCCACATTTATTGTGCGCACAGCCAAGTTGTGGAATTCTCTGCCGGCTTCTGTGTTCCCTGCCACTTATGACCTTTCAGCCTTTAAAGCAAGAGTAAACAGGCATCTTCTGGGCTCGCTCGTCACATCGTAGACCTCATCTATCGCTTACCATCAGGCGAGATCGAGGTCAAGAAAAAATACGCGAACGAAGTTGCGGGCGAAAGCTATTTTTTTCTTAATCTCTGTCTTTAACTAGCGGGGTGATGCATCTTCCCTTAAGGTTAAATAGTTATAATTTTTAAATAGTATTGTGACAATATGTAAAAAAACATATAATTCTGTACGAAAGAAACATAGGTACGTTCATGGTTTTCGAGCAATTTATGCGAACCAGTCAGCCAATGCTTGACCCGCATTCATTGAAAATCACTGAACAATGCTTTCGTAAAATCGAAATCATTTCTGATTCAATGAGTTATTATATTTTTACCGCAGACAAATGCGATAAGAATGAAGGTTTATTTCATCTAACTTTTTTTTACTGTAGTGAAAAATAGAGAACTAGTAATGTAGATAGAATTCGCATTTCTAGCAATCTTGTTAACTCCTCCAACTAAGCTAAATATGCTTGTGTCAGGCGTGAGTTCACGGTAATAGTGTAAGACCGGCCGCCCATTGCAACTTTTTGTCACCGTGACTTATTGTTACTGTCGCCTGCTGTCACCCACGATGCGCTCACTGAGGTGACTTCTTGGGTAACAAATCACGTTCTAGACATGGGCGTTATTAGTTATTTTTGATAACCGTTATCTAACCGGTATTTAGTGGCAATAACGTTATTGATAACGGTTGCTGAATAACGGTATCACAAATGCAGTTAATCTAACTATTCAGTTGTTGTATCGCTATAGTTATTACAACAACTGGATAGCTAAAATAATCACAGTATGAATATAACAAGGAGTGGAGTAAAGGGATTATAAGGATATTGGTAATTTCCCTTCATAGCTTTCTTCTAGGCTTAGGACTAGCACATTTTTTATATGAAAAATATACAAAAAATGCGGCGCATTTAAAAATCATTATATTAATATTGATTGATTAAATTAATATGGCTCGCTAACTCACCTTCACCTAATAATCACTATCATCATATACTATTTACACAATGGTCAATTAATCAATCCTGCTGTTATTATAAATGCGAAAGTTTGTGAGGATATATGTATGTTTGTTGCTCTTTCACGTAAATACTACAGAACGGATTTCAATGAAATTTGGTAAGTAGATAGTTGAGATACTGGAATAATACATAGACTACTTTTTATCCCAGCATTCCCACGGAATCGGGATTTATGCGGGAAAAACCTCCCACGCGATCGAAGTCGCGAGCAGAAGCTAGTATCATCATATTATTACAGTGTTAACTCTATATAACTACACTCAAGGAACTTCGCGTATTTTGATATTATAGGAAGAAACTGTATTAGAAAATGAAAAAAGAAATATTTCAGACTAGTGTTAGAAAAACAAATCTTATCTGAACGCTATTTCATAGTGTTTTTTGTCATTTTCATCTGACGTCTTTTGCTGCACCAGTAATTTTGTTGTATTTTCAACTGACGACAAAAAAGGAGGAGGTTATCAATTCGACGCGTATTTTTTTTTAGTTTGTAATCCACGAATCCTACTAATAACCGTCTATACGTGCAATTTGTGAATAAAAGAACAGATGTCATAAAAAGTTCAGTATTTATGATGCCGAAAGTCGAGTTTATTACGTACTAGAATAATAAAGTAACAAAAGAACCTATAGCTCCGCAGTTTTTACTAATTTCGGCCACTTTAAAAGTACATTTTATGATTTAATTGCTGTCGCTATTGAGACTGGGTATAATGATTATAGAGTGTACCATTGTATGAAAGACAAGCTAAGCTTTAGGGAGTTGAACGACACTCGATTTATGTCATTAAATTCATTTTTATAAGTCAGTTTATGTCTACACAAGTGTACCTACCACTAAATACTATCATTAAACTGTGTTTGCATTGTCTATTTACACACTTAAAAATACACAACTACGATTACGCACTTAACTTTTATAAACTAAAGAATTTGAATAGTCTCTTCTCAGAAAATAATAAATCGTCTCAAATCTCCAAAAACAGAAATCATAAAACAATTAACAAGTTCTTCAAATAACCGACAAGAAAACCGACAACCGACCCCGGTACAAGTACAATTCACTCAATAATTCGAAACAGACACACAGAAACGTAATTACATTAAACATAATAATAATAAGTAAGTTATAACAAAAAAAAAAACAATGTAATCACAACAACATTTTCCACATATTAGCTAAGAGGTATGATGTGATGACGAGTCAAGCTAGTTTAGTTCAGTTTAGTTCACATTCAAGTAAACTATTATATTTTTATAACTTTTTACAAAATTTTACAAACTTTCAAATTAGTCAGCAACTTCAAAATTACTGGTATCTAATATATTCAGTTCCTTAATAACTTTAGTTCTACAAGTATTTCTATTTAGCAAATATATCGGTGATACTGATAACCGACAAACACATAATTACTGTTCATCATTAGACCAGCAATTGGTATATACGACCATATTATTTCCTTAAGATATCCATGATAACCAATGCAAGCCAACAAAACGATAATCGCATCGAAGACGGGCCTGTTGGTATAGTGGTTAGTGGGCCTGACTGCTATGCTCAAGGTCGTGGGTTCGATTCCCATCCAGGACAAATGTTTGTGTGATGAGTACGATCATTTGTTCTTTGTCTGGGTGTAATTTATCTATAACATGTATGTATTTAAAAATATATATGTATGTTTATCAGTTGTCTAGTACTCATACCACAAGCTCTGCTTAGTTTGGGACTAGATGGCGTTGTGTGAAAGTTGTGGAATATTATTATTATTTTCTCTTACTTTGCACCTAATTATCGGCTAAGTGAGAGAGGGAAGGCATGGTTGCAACTGGCAACCATGCCTTCCCTCTCTCACTTAGCCGGTTGGTTATCATCGGTTTCGGTTACTAATGTTTTCGTAGTTGCACGTTGAGTTGTAGCTACTCGCTCGCTACTCGTACTCTGCAGATTGATAACCGTTGCAGGTTGAGACGATACCGATACCTAACGTTATTGCTACGTCAACCGTTTTCAGTTGCGTTTTGTTATAACTGCCACATGTCTATCGCGTTCATTTTTGTAATGGACTTCAACGAGGTTGTCAAACTAATCTGCTTATACGCTTATTTTAAATAACATGTTTTATTATATGCTTTTCGTTTAAATGCCCATCTTTACGGCTGAGTGACAAAAAGTCACCAGTGAGCGGACTCCCATAGTAATGTACAGGGCGAGTGACAGTCACGTCACTCCGGTACTGCCTGTCGCTGCAACTTTTTGTCACCGTCTTATCAAGTCACCATAATGAGCGCACTCAGTATAGTTTTCATAGCACTTGACTAAGTGACAAAAAGTCACGGTGACAAAAAGTTGCAATGATCGGCGGGTCTAATGGGTGAGGTTCAAACCCGTGACATCGCGAACACAAATCCGACATCACAACCATTACTAAGCTATTGACGCTTATTATTATTCTTATACAATTTATTGGGTTTTAAAGAACAAGAAATTTGCCTTTGCTATAGAACAAAGACCAATCTATTGTGACAATTGTACTTCCTATTGAATTATTTCAACCTGTCAACCGTAAAAACACACATTGAAGCATGAGGTTTATTCCCTTTGAAAAATAGAATCTTTCACAAAATAGTGAAGAAAACTTTACAATATAATGTCACTTACAGTTTTTAGAAGTCCTGAGAGAATTTAATTGTAGATTTAAATAAACTACAAGCCAAGTTTGGGACGGATCCGGTTTGTTATAAATCCTTTAACTTTAACACTTTGCTCTTGATTGACATCTAGGAAAAATCTGCAAAAGAACCTTTTACTTAGAAAAGTCACTTCTTTGTACAAGGATTTTCATTTAAAACTTGATTTATAAACTCGGTAATTTCAATTTGAGCCAGTAGGTACTGTGAGGAATATCTTTTCTTTCTCCGTAAACTCATAATGAAGAAACAAATACATAGAACAGAATGACATTAAAATTTATTCTTTGTCTATTCTTTATATAATATGAATTTCTAGATAAGACTTACTTCATTGCAGAAAGCTTTAGAATAAAAAAAATCTAGAAACACGGAGTTCGACAGGTAAGTTTGGCGATTCATCGGTTTTAAATAATCAAATCAAACGAACCATTTCTGCCCACTTTCGACCTACCAAAACTTATAAATGTATCTGAGTAACACTTTTGCAGTTTTCGCGTGTGTACCTAGTGAAATTATTTTAATTACCCTAATCTGACATACATTTGACTGAATTAAAACTAGTAACGCCCAAAGAGTAATGTTGAGAGGTAAATCCATACTGATAGTCCTCCTAAGCGCTTTCGGCCTCGGTGGTCATTATGCGCAGGAGTTGTACTATGCTGCACAAAAATGTGCGCAGTACAGGTGCACTCTGTTCCTTTTCTTTCATAGTTCGATGGGACTAGAGGTGGGCAAAGTGAATCATTTTTGAGATTAGAACATTTGCACCTCGATCACTGAAATGATTCGGAACACTGATATGACTCTTTTGGCTCATTCAGATCATCGGCTCAAATGACTCAGTAGTCGCCAGCGACGCAACGTAATGTATAGAAACGTAATAATCTTAGATTGCGTCGCGGCCGTTTAGTATTGAGACATAGAAATGTTTTGTGGCATCAATGCGGAATGTTATGTCTACATATTTATTGCAATAAGTGATATTATAAATAAAGTCAATCTTCGTTCATACAATACGTGAGTCAATAGTTAAAGTAACTCAGTGTTTCTCAGTCTCCCTATATCGCACGCTCACTGCTCAGTCGCCTCGCGAGCGACGCGTCGCGCGGAATGAGCCATAGCATAGTAATGTTTCAGATCTAAATGATGTATTTGAAATGTTGTTACTGAGCCAATCTTTTGAATCACTTCAATGATTCGAATCACTGAGTCGGTTCAGCAAAGAGTTACACACGCCTAGATGGGACGGCAATTTGACACGACCGGCGAGAGGTCAGGGTTAGGTAGGGCACCACCAGCTTCCAAACTTCGGGCTACTACTGAGAAATTTCTAACAGAAAAACCCTTCTAACAGAAAAGCACTTTTTACCCAACCCGGGAATCGAACCCGAGTCCTCTTACTCAGCAGTCGCGCTTGCAACCACTAAGCCACCAAGGCAGTTAAAAAAAATCTATTGATTAGCATAAATGTGTATAATAACGTTTCTTTTAACTTTTCGCGTGTCGCATGTTGAATGTACTTTTTGATTTTTGGGTAGGACTTCAGAAAAAATGATAAATCGTCAATTTATGGCCATTATCATGATATATATTATACCACAGAAATCAAAAATACAGAGAAGTGGTAAGGGGGCGTATCGGTGTCCGCGCGACATGGCCACAGGGCTCATGTTACAGGCAAGTGGCCGTCTCCGCGAACTAGTGCGCTTTCGACGGCGATCGTGATAACATATATGAATGCCGAGTTGTTCTGTGGTATCTTGTAAAAACCGAAGCCAAAATCAAATCTATGTGAATCATGGAATCACTTACCATATGTAAGTACAAGTATTTTACAATATTTGTCTTTAAAATCATGAAAAACAATAAATCGTAAAATATTTCTTGGTTTTACTATGTTATTTTTGTTTTCAAATATCAGAGCGACTGTACTCCTTTTGCTATAAATACATTGCTCCTTAACCACTACCTGAGTTCGTCACTAAGTAACTGGACAAGCAATGTAAACATAACATACGAAACTGTATTACGCGGATTCATCGCGTAGTGAGGCCGCCACTTCTTGCGACGAATTAGTGATGTGCTTGTGCAGATCCACTAACGTAGGCTATCGACAGCAATGTCGATTGACGAATGAAATATTGCTTGAAAACCCCTAAACTATAATTAGTTTAGGGGTTTTTCAACCGATGACATAAAAAAGAGGAGGTTATCAATTCGACGCGTATATTATTATTATTTTTTTATGTATGATCACCGATTACTCGGAGACGGCTGAACCGATTTGAAAAATGCTTTTTTTGTTTGAAAGGGTATACTTTGAAATTGGTCCCATTGTCACCAAGTCAGGATCTGATGATGTCCCATCATCAGATCCTGACTTGGTGTAATTTTTTGGTAAAAAGTTTTTTATAACATACGGAAACCTCTAAGAAAATATGTTTAACTTTTATTTTACATGAGATGACAGAAATAAAAATACGTTGAAAAGTCAAGTGTACAAAAAAGTAAAAAAAAATAAACAATTTATTTTACGCCCGCAGCATGCTTAAGGAGTTCCGACGTCGCCGTCGCTACAATAGTTTATTTTTCAATCTGTCAACCGTTTTAGCCCGCTTGGAAGATCGATGTAAATAATGTTTTTTTACTTATTTTGATTTTTTTACAGAGTAGTAGAGAAATGCGTAACCAATATTCGTAAAGTAAGTTACTTTAATTTTAGGTTAATAATCGGTGGTGTTTTTCGGTTTAGAATTATCGTATGTTATGCCTTATCCTCGTGCTGTTTCTTTATTTTTTATGGTTTTTGTATTTTGCTTCCATTGAAGCTTCGAATGCGTTATAATAATCGGCATGGTTCAGATAATATATTTGTGAATTGAGATTAAAATAAGTCAATATATTCATGCTATTTATTTGTTATGCATGGATGTGTGTTTGTTTTCATATATTTAACAATTTCTCTACTAACTAGGATTTTTCTTATAACTAAAACCTATTATAACCTACTTAACTATTACCTGCGGTTACCCCGCAGGTAATAGTTGCGTAACACACTTACAGTAGGAATCGGTTTCATTATGCTAAATCAACAACACTCACTGCGGTATTTACGTTGTTGAGCAGACCAATATTTCGAACATATGAAGCAATGGATTAGCAATATACGTCAAAATCATTCAGATCTTGATTTATAGTGTGTTACGTAATTATTGCGATGCTTATTATATGGTGACGTTTAGAAGTAGCTTAGGATGTATGTAAATGATAAATAAGTGCTTTTCGTACTTTTCAGCTTCCCAAAAGATGGTAACATAAAAAAGGAATGGATTGATGCCACAGGCATGCCACCTAACTGGTACACTACAAAAAATAGCACCATATGCTCGGTTCACTTCAACGCAGAAATGTTCTAGTCTCTAAAGAAAAGTCGCAGGCTTTTTGAATGGACAATTCCAAAATTAAGAGTACAACTGATATTTGCAGAAGTGTGTTAAATTTTATTTTATTACTGAAAGCTATTCTCATGATTTAGGGTATTCATAAAATCAGTCAATCAACTTTTCAGGATTCTATACAACCTATACGGCTGGTATGTTCCGATCAAGAGCGTAATGTAAGTTAACATCGACTTCTATTTGACCTATCACTATGATAATTAAATATTAAGATTTAAGTCGAAAGCGCCAGGGTAGCCCTTAATACTTAGTAGGTAGTACTTAATAATAATTATGTAATGTTATGTTCTTAATAATATGTTTATTGTTATTGTAATATTTTCTGGACATGCCATTTTTTATTTGGTTCATTTTCAGGTGCCCAAAAAAAGTTGTACAATAATAAATGGAAGAATCGATAACTTTCCGATTTAGTCAATCACTAGCGTATATGTAAAATAAATTGCTTTTGCACAGCGCAACGATAGCGACCGATGTTTTTGTGTGGGTAAATTCTACGGTGCATGGTAAATACACGCTGTGTTTGACGGAATAAGGTTTATTATTGATTGTATAGTACGTTCTGATTTAAGAAATGCGGGTGTGTGCGCGAGTGCGTATCTATTGATTTTATTAAACTGCATGTGTAGTTGTTGCCCCGCCCAGCGCCTAACTGGAGACACACGGTTCCGATATAATTTCGTCTGTTGACCAAATCTACTTATTTATTTTATCTATGTATTATACCTTCCTAGCTTCGTTATGAGTTTATCTAACTATTTATTTCATTCAATAAGCAAATCAAACTGACCTTATCTCGCAGTGATGTGATATGTTTTCACTTTTATAATTTTCACTCAAATTCGAATAAAAAGAATTAAATAAAAATGTGTAGGCATTTTTAACACAAATTATTCCAAAAAACTAATAAAAACTATTATAAAAAGTAATAAAAACTATTTGATAACACAACGAAAAAGTCTGCGGCGTCACAACAAAAACCACAGATGCATTTTGTAAATTTTTTTTCGTTCAGTTTAGCGGTGTATGCAGAACGTATACAGATATTTATCGACCAATCCTGACCAAGCCCTTAAGTGTAACTGTCCGACTTAAGACATTTGAAGCATATTTTTCTTATGTCGCACTGTGTAACGAAAGGTTAACAACTGAAGAACTTGGTTCATGAGCTATAATGTATGGAAGTTTAAAAAGTTTTTAGACATGTACTTCTTAAACAACGAAGCTGTTACAGAGCTTGGCTTTCTTTCTCATTCATGTTTTTAGTGGTATTAAAATGTCGACAAATAAAGATACTTATATTGAATAAAAAGTAATTCTATATCAACCCATAATAAAATAGAATTACCGGTCTCCAAGTTTTTCCTATTTACTTTTTGAATAAATAACGTCGCTTTAAATTACATTGGTATGTACTCTAAGAATTGTGTCAGACCCAAAAGTTTTACACAATTAATATTAATTCGGTTTAAGAGATTGTCGAAACTTGGTCGATATTTGGCTTTAGGAAGTTCCGGAACTATTCGTCGTATCTTTGGTTATGTTGTATCTTTGAGGCGGATATTTGAAACGTGCGCGTTTATCTACGATTCTATGAGAACGGTTACGGGATTAGCAGAGTTTGAAATAGAATTTGAATTGTAGAATTTTGAAGTGTTTACTTGATTCATGTGATATTCGTTATACTAAATTTCATAAAAAACAAAGTGAGATATTTATTTATTTGGGTTAGCTAGCAATAGGAAATATGCAACCAATTTACTGTAAAATATACATAAACATAATACTAACAGTGAAAACAGAATGGAAGTCAGTCGAAAAATTCACCAGTGTTAACATTTTGAAACGAATATATCCGTCTTTCTTGCGAAAACTTTTCTCTTCTGCAGTATAAGCGTTTGTATACTATGACGTCAAAGTCTATGTCGGACTTTTCGTTCTAATGATTAACTTTAAAGCTTTTTAACTTTGACAGTGATAAACATGTTTTAAAAATATTTCGTAATCTCTCACTAGACCTAATACGTTATTTACTTATTAAGCAAATAAAAAATTACATGCATTCTCCATTGTTTCCACAGTACATTCTACTAATGTTATAAGCGTGAAAGTGTGTTTGTGTTTCAATAACGCAATAATGGATGGAATTGGCCTGTGCCAATTCCATCCATATCCATATCTATCCATTATCCTAGACTATAATCTATAGTGTATCTCTGTAGATACACTATAGTGTATATACAACGTGTAATTTAAAGGGTATATACATACTAAGTGCATGGCTTCTTTGGATGATAACAAACGATATGGCAAGGGTTTTGTAATCCTAAGTCTACGTGTGTAGAACTTATTACAAATACCAATACACTGATACCAGAGACCGAATTTTTCAAATTAAAAAGAACGAAGAGAATTATCGTGTTAATGGCAAGTGACGTGAAAAGTCATTGACCCTCGTAGTGCTGTGAGACGTTTGTTATGATTGGTATTCAAGAAATATATGAAACCGATAATTCGGTATCAATTCTTTGAGTCAGTTATTTTGAGCTGAAACTGTGCATAGAGACTCCATACCAGATGTTGTCTTCAGTCCTTTTGGATAGATATGGGGTTTCCGTTACACATTGTATACACAACTACACGTCTAGGATAACACTTAGGTTACTTTTTACGTGTGTCACCTGATAGCGAGATATCGGATCCCTGCTTTACACACCGCACGCGCGTCTTTCTCGCTTCGTAGTTGCACATGAGTAGCTAGAGTTGTACGCAAACTGCCTAAGGGAGGGGTAGTGTGCTTCACTCTACTACCCCCGACTCTAAGCGCGGGGCGCATGAGCATTAAGGGTCACAGCATACATATCAACTCAGGAGCGGATCGTCACCGCTTCGCCTTTCCCTTGGCGTCAAACAGGCGTCCACGTAACGTAACTACGTAACGTAAGCTCCGGCACGTCGACTCGGCTACAGCTAGGCGACGCCGCGCTTACGGCTCACCGACCGCTGGTTAGAGTCACTTAAATCATTGTTATATATTTTCTTTATTAATAAAAAATAAAAAACAAAAATAAAAATAAAAAATAAAAATAAAAATCTTTTATTGTCAGGCTTCTAAGGCCCATAGAGTTAGTATAACAACAAATTACTTAAAAAACTATGTTAGTAAGAACAATTAAGCACACAATTATAACATACACACAACAGACAATTATTAAAAACGTAACAAACAACTCACATTCACCGGAAGGTTTATCAAGCCCCATGTCCAACATGTAGCTTGATAAACCTGTCCATTGTAGGCCCTTCTAGCCTATCCATATCCCTATTCATCGTTATTTTTTGTTAAAATCGAACCTTGAATGACAGCCAATGAAAGCACGTTCGGCAACGCAGATTGCGGGACGCGGGGCGTGGACGAAGAGGCGTAAGCCAGGATACGGAGATCCGTAAGCTAGGCCACGGTAATATTATCTATATGTATAATATTACCGTGGCTAGGCTACGGAGAACCGTAAGCGCGGGAACTGCAAGTCGACCACGCACCGCATCGAGGTTCGTGAGCTTGTCCCGAGGCGAGGCGATTACGTTACGATTCCGATTAGTGTCCGTTGCAGTAGGGAGTTTCATACAGATAATTCTGAACGGCTCGAGTTGATACGGTGACGATCCCTTTCCGAGTTGATATGTGTGCTACGACCTTAAGATGACAGATCTTAAATTCACATACACTACACCTAGTAATTGCGAAATTTCCACGTCCACGAAGTCGGGTGCAATAACTACTTTACGGTAAATTTATTCGTTATATGTATCTACATTTAATAGAGTAAACGTTTATTTTACACGCTCGTACTATTTATCAATACTATTTATTTTAAGAAGTATCTAAATTTTGTTTGATGTTGGGAGTAATCTCCGACACTAATGATCCAATTTTAGAAATGTTTTCATTATTTGCAAGGTTCGCTATTTGTGAGTGCTGCTATACATTATTTCGAAATCCATGCGGGCGAAGTCGCGTGTGTAAGCGCTCATCTTCAAATCTACTGAACTGATCTTCATGTCATTTTCCCTCTTATTTTAATAGAGAAGGCGGAGTCGCGGTGCATCTCGGTATGTTTATCAGCGACAAACATCTGAATTTTCAGCCCTTCATTTGTCACCACATAAAAAATCATTTCGATCCGTTACACCACCTACGTGAAACGACAACAAACAAACGAACAAACTTTTGCATTTACAATGTATGTATACAGCATAAAGCTATCATAGTCCCTTGAATATCATTGGACTTAGATTGCGCCTGTAAAGGACAAGGTCTCAACGAACATTTTTGCATATTTTAATCCTCCCAGAGCTCGTGCAAGTTTAATAAATGCAAAGATAAGTATCATAAAGGCTCGCGTCATATCCAATTATTTTATATATGCAGAATGCAGATTATTTGTTCGATTAATTTACATAATTATGCCTCGTTGGTCTATTGGTCGCAAACGCAACTGATGAGCATGTGTCGGGTTCGATGCTCTTATCGGGCAGAAACTCCTATTGGGTTTTTCGATAAGAAATTTCCCAGTCTCGGAAAGCATGTTAAGCCGCCAATGGGTTCAAGGCAATAGTGCAATGGGTGGGGTTCGAACCCACGACCTTTCGATCACAAGGCCGACTCCATAGTCTTTGGCTATTGTCGCTTAGCTACATAATTATTTAATAATTAACCTACGTCGTACCTTTGGTAGCCCCTTCGACCCAAGCAGATACCCCTTAGCATAAGAGAATACGAGTACAACCCAGGTAAACAGCCTCAAAAATAGCACATTATAAAGTATATTTCTTTAATAAGTATTCCTTTTGTTTAAGGCTCAACTTACACCGCCGCGGAATAGAATGGAAGCGACGTTTTGCAACGAAATTGTACATAGCATAATGAACTTTATGTCAGATGAATAACATACAAACTAAATAGGAGCCAAAAAAGGTCGCGCGTCTTACGGGGAATCCTCGCGCTTTGCTATGTACAATTTCGTTGCAAAAAGTAGCTTTCATTCCATTCCGCGGCTGTGTAAATTGAGCCTAAGAATTTGCTGTAAGGATCACACCCAATGAAAGAAAAGCACCCAACAAACATTTCGGTCGTAGGCGTGTTCATTATATTGAAAAAACTAGCGCTTATTACTCGATAACATTAATTTTCCAACAGATTAATGTACTTGAACATGAGTATCGAGGATGTAATAATGAATATATAAAATGGCTGTTCTTGCCTGTCAGTGATAAAAATTCTAACAAAGTACAAATTGTCCGGTCTTAAAGTTTGAAGTTCACTACACATTAATATCATCACTTTACATCAAAATCTCATATAAAAGTCGTGATAAACACTGGTTATTCGATAAAATGCCGTAAAGCAGCGGTAATAACATAATTATGTAATCATAACTCGACCAATGGTGGATCTCACGACATATATATGACCACTACACAACCATATAGTAATTTATACGACTGCTTTATGACTCTATTACGACACTGATTCGTATAAAATGGGCCTTTTCTCGGTCGTGTCAACGTGATAGCGACGTAATGACGACCAGCTTACGGGACTTAAAGTTAAAATCGGCACGTTGTGGCAACCTTTATAATGTTTATTGGGCAGTTGCCTGTTATGACGTTGAGTGAAAGATTAGCGAATCATAGCGGGATTACGGAGTACGGGTTATTCAAAGGTGTATGGGCTCATCCTCCTGTTTAACAATATTTAATGTGAATTTGATATTGTTACAAATTTACAATAATTATATTATCTTTACAATATCATATCATCTGCTTAGTCTATTTCCCAACTATCATCGTCCGTACAGACGGCAGCACATGAAGCTACCCGAAACTGTCAAATTTTCCCAATCAATCTTGAACCTAATTTCTTTAACAATAAAGTCGAAAATCAATTAAAGAAATTTGACAGATTGTTGTAGCTTGATGTGCTGGCGTCTGTACGTATGTTGGGGTCGCTTCCAGTCTCATCAGATTCAGCTAAGTATTAGTGTTTTATATGGAGCGACTAATATCTGACTTGTACAACCCAGTGCCCGGGTAACATGATACCCCTTGGCTAGACCAGTGTCAGCTTTACTGGCTTCTGACTACCCGTAATGACTGTCATATATGTTCAAACTATACCAAACGCCACATAAACTTGGAATAAAAGTCATTGACCCTCCTACATTTTTGTTGACTAATTTATTTAAAAAACGGAAATGAAGACAAATCTGTCTTGAATCTACATCTATCGCGACCCTTTACATTTTTTAGTAATGAAAAACAGTTAATTGCTTGTTTTTCGGGTATTTACGCAGAGATATTAGAAAAAGGTCAATGTACTTTATTTCCCGTTTATCTGGCACCTTGTATAGCTTTTGCCCGCGATTTCGTTCGCGTGGAAGGCTTTTCCCGCGTAATTCCCGATCCCGTGGGAATTCCGGAATAAAAACTATCCTATGTCCTTCCCAGGGTCCTAAACTATTCCCATGCCAAATTTCAGCTCAATTGGTTCAGCGGTTTAGGCGTGAAAAGGTAACAGACAGACAGACAGAGTTACTTTCGCATTTATAATATTAGTATGGAAGTATAATAAAGTATAAAGTATAGTATTTAGTATAGTATAGTATAGTAAGTATAGTATGGAAGTATGGATGATAGCCGGGACCGACGGCTTAACGTGTTTTCCGAAGCCACACCATCACACCGCCAACTTCCAAACTTCGGGCTACTACTGTGAAATACTTTACAGAAAAATCCAATAGCCACTACTTGCCCGACCCGGGTAGTAAATCAGCAGTACTCTAAAATCAGCAGTAATCGTGCTTGCGAAACTCCCAACGAGGCAATTATCTCATCTTCACATGCATATTAATAAAATTTTAATGTCTGTCTGTCTGGAAACTCTGGACTTTCTCTGGAAGATAAAGGAGTCTATTCAGCTTTTTACCTGGAATTTTAATGGATTTACGCGGATGAAACTGCGTAAAGCTGTAGTTTATATATAACGTTACACTTAATTAATAGTGGGCAAGCCACGTTGCTCGTAAAACAGATAGTTGATGGGGCTGAAGTTGCGGAATTGTTCGAAAGAGTAACCGCGGCTTCGGAACACGAGTGCAACTAATAATAGGCCAGTAAAAGTCTGACACACCCTCCTGTTTCGCCTAGATCAGGAGGAAGCCATTGGATATATTAATATCCTTAAAAAATGGGGCTTAAAGATTCTGGAGTGGCAACCCTATTCCGCAGAAGACGCAGCATAGGAAAGCTTCTAAGTACTCATTTTAAAATCTTCCAGAGTTGGCATATTACAATTTATTTACAATTTGGAAGGGGTTTAATTTTTGTGAATTAAGGCGTAATCGGATTAAAAAAAAACGAAATATTTAATTTTCTTTAATTTGATTAGAGACATTTTGAAGATGATTTGTATTATATTCAGGAACATTAATATAGTACAATTTACACATTTTAGATTAGTTTTTGTCAAAGTTTTATTGGTTTGTAAGTAATCAACATAATAACAGGTTATCAAAGTATAAATGAGTAAAAGTGTTTGTTTTTGAAACACATACATAAAACTTATTCTTACAAAAAATAGCCAAATGTTTCAATTCTGAAGTGCAATTCCCGTCAGTTAAATGCGTTAAAATTTAAGTCGTAATCTAGGTACATGTATTTATTTAAACCATATGTTCAATAGTGGTACATGGGCGGACTTAATGCAGCAATGCATTCTCTACCAGTCAACCTTTGGGTTAAAAAGACCACAATGTGTTAGGTGTACAAGAAAATAAAATAAAATAAATTATGGAAAAAATATATTTATAAACAATATACAACGTGTAACGGAAACCCCATATCTATCCAAAAGGGCTGAAGAGAACATCTGGTATGGAGTCTCTATGCACAGTTTCAGCACAAAATAACTGACTCAAAGAATTGATACCAAATTATTGGTTTCATATATTTCTTGAATACCAATCATAACAAACGTGTCACAGCACTACGAGGGTCAATAACTTTCCACGCCACTTGCCAATAACACAATAATTCTTTTCGTTCTTCTTAATTTGAAAAATTCGGTCTCTGGTATCAGTGTATTGGAATTTGTAATAAGTTCTACACACGTAGACTTAGGATTACAAATCCCTTGCCATATCATTTGTTATCATCCAAAGAAGCCACGCACTTGGTATGTATATACCTTTTAAATTACACGTTGTATATAATACTAATAAAATACATATATGTATATGCTCAAATTATAAACTAATAAATACGGTGCTTTGAAATAATCTTTCTGATAAAAAGAACTTAAAATAATTATGACGAAGACAAAACTAAAAATGACAGGCTTCTAAGTAGTTTCTAATTTTATGCTTTAAAGAAAATTTTCACTCGGCCTTCTTGATGTCAAGGTTGATGTTTAATGGCACCTTTTATCTCAGTGACGATCAATGTCAAAAACTTGTCAAAATAGGAGATGTCTTTGACAGACTGCGATGCTAATACGAACACTCCTTAAAAATACGCTAATGGCCTCTCCTGGTACCTATAATACCAGTCTTTATTTAAATTATTATAATTATTCCTTTATCCTAAATACTCTTCTCCGAAAACATTCCGAACTTACCTTTGATCCCAATTTGAGTAGACGTAAACGGAGATCCGACATAGTCTGTCAGACCCAATTGGCTCGCAGTCGTACAGTGCGTCGTCAATACAAGTTTTGTGCTCCCTCTTTATATAATAAAATAAATAAGGTACTCAACATTTATCCCCATACTTCCCGAAATTGCAAAAATCTCATCAATGAATGGCTGTACACGCTTACGTATGAGGAATTAGAAAATATTGTAAAATTATAGAGGCTGCATAATTTCCTTCCATACTACAACATCCATTTATAGCAATTATCCTATATTTTATTAAACTACATTACCTATACACACACATCAACATCCACACACAGAATTCTCACACTACTACATTACACTACAGTCACTCACGCTTCGTATATTCTCAAGCATCCACTCAAAACTCTAAACACACAAAGAAATACAATAAATGCATACTAAGGTTTTAATAGCAACAATTATTTGCTTAATGCTTAGTTTGTAAGTTATTTCTTTTTAGTTTAGTAATATTTTTATCTTTTTGTTTTGTATTTTCTGTTAATTTGGCACGCTGACTCTTAAATTCTAGAGGAGGGCGTTAATAGCTACAACACAGTTTGTAACTTATGTAGCTATTATCGTTAATATAATTATGTAACATGTGTTTTTGTTCCAAATAAAGAAAGAAATAAAGAAAGATTAATTCTCTACAGAGAATTTGAATTTATTATGAGCTTATCGGTAGTTAGTTCATAGCTACCTACTTTTATACATATATTATCGGTTTTAAAACGTTTCTCTTTCAATAAAAGGGTTCGACATTTAAATTGTATTGAGATTCGTCCGCCAGCATTTTAAGCCCATTGGCAACGGGAGTTGAATCTGTTCACTAACCATTCAAAAGAAATGCAGCAATTGTTTGACTGAAATAAGATTATGACGCATAAAATAATTCATTGTAAACTGCTCAAAAGGTTTTATAGAAAAATTATTATTAATAAGTAATTTTTAAATTGATGCAAATGTATTCCTGTTGAATCATATCAAAGTAATGTACGAGTATATATTAATAAGAGAAGCAACAACATTGTACTCTTTAGAACTTTTTTCACTTATTTCTATTACGCAGAGTAATTTGGCACAGTTAAAGTTATATGGAAGCTACATAACGTTTTAACATTCAAACTTAAATAAGAAGAATTTCGTCCATTGGGCAACCACTATTTATAGTAAATTTATATAACAACTATGTATTTGCGTTATATGGAGTTTAATGCAAGACTAGGTGACATTTAAAAAAACGCAGGTTCGTAAATATTTTTTTTAATAAAACTCTTTAAATATCTGATTCATGATTACTATTAATTTGAATAATAGCTACCACAGACAGGTAGAACGCTGCAAAATAACGCAACTTTCATAGATAACAGTTTTTATGTAAAAGCGTCTTAGGCTGAGGCTACATAAGGCCACGACGCGACTTGCAACATATGAGCGATTAAACATTTTTTAAAATAAATTTTACGTATATGGCTACGCCGTACATCAAATATTACTAGCAATCTTTGCTTTCTTTATGCGATAGGAACAACATTACTCTAATCACGGCATCGGCTACATCAACATATCAGCGAAATTGAAGCGAATTTATTAGAAAATTTCTCACTTGTTGACCAGTTCAATAGAGTAGCATCTGTACTGTAGCCACGTTATCGCCGAATATTTGCCGGATTTTCGCTTGTAATGTAGCCATACGATGTTTATCCCGTTTCGCTCTTCTAGTCCCGTCGCAAATCGCTGCCTACTGAAACCTCAGCCTTAGTTTTAAAGAACTGCACACAATCAACTCTATTCACTTAGAAAGTTGCCAACTAAATCTGATTGCAGGAACGCGACAAAGCAATGCAGAAATAAACTTACAGAAAGAAATCTTCGACAATGTCGGGGTGATTACGGAATCAAATTCTTACTTTATTCTTCTCGTTTAATCTAGAAATTCTAACAAAAGTCGAAACATTGCTTTTACGTAAGTCACAAAACCAAGCGTTCCATTGTAGACTTTTTAGAATTCAATCCTATAAACTGTTTATATAAAATGAAACCTCTCAACTTCAATTTCAAATGGAAAACGAGGTAGGCAACACTTTTTTTACACAATAAAACTTTTTAACAATACAATCAGTCCCTATTTATGTATAGTTTTAAAAATTCATACATAGTGGGAACATTATATACCTACAGTGAAAGAAAGAAAGAAAAAACGTTTATTGGCTACATGTCACAAGTACACACGAACACAAATAAAAAATAAAAAAACAAAAACTTAGAAATAGAACTTAAAAATAAAACTTAAAAAATAAAACTAAAAATAAAACTTACATAATTAAGATAATATAACAGACATATTTCTATGTGTGACTCAAGGCAGTGCCAAACAGGCCCTGTTCAGCAAAATGCCAGACAACTGGTGCCTGACGCTGATTTTCAACAGGTCCTGTTTGAGAGGTGAAGAGAAAATTAGCTTTATACAATCACTACGAGTGGCTGTGTGCATCGGGGCGCGACAAATTTACAAATAGATAATAATTTGTTCTCTAATTTTAAGGGACTGGGTATAAATAAACTAATTAGGTGCTAGATTGAAATCCAATCCTACTAATATTATAAATGCGAAAGTTTGTGAGGATGGATGGATGTTTGTTACTCTTTCACACAAAAACTACTGAACGGATCTGAATGAAATTTGGTAAGTATATAGTTGGCAGCCTGGAATAACACATAGGCTACTTTTTATCCCGAAATTCCCACGGGACCGGAATTTGCGCGGGAAAACCTTCCCACGCGTACGAAGTCGCGGGTAGAAGCTAGTGATACATAAATGTAATTTAATATTTATATGTATACGAAAATGAAAGTAAGAATACGAGATGAGTGTGATTATTATTACTATAATAATTTATTGATGACATTATGGTGAAATTAGTAAAGTCACAGACAGTGGTTAAATAATAACAGTGGCACGGGTCGATCTGATGATGACTAAGGTTAAGCAACACTTGATGAGATAGGTTAGTGGATGGGTAACCATCATATATTAAAATTCCTCCATACCTTGGAAAGGACATTAAGTCATTAGGCTGACGTTTGTCGGTCGTTACATGAAGTCTGAAGTCATAAAATCTGACTCGAGTCAAAAGGTATTTCAAACAAGTCAACATTTATCGTGAATCTGTTAGGATGAAATGTATTTTTTTTGTAAGAATAATTTAAAATTATGAACGTAAATAGTATAGGGTAATACTCGTATAATAACGTATTTGGAATTCGGCGAAATGTCGCTGATACCACTGTTGTGTTAAAAATATGTGACTTAAAATCTTCAATTTTTCCATATACAACGTGTAACGGAAACCCCATATCAATCCAAAAGGGCTGAAGACAACATCTGGTATGGAGTCTCTATGCCCAGTTTCAGCACAAAATAAGTGACTCAAAGAATTGATACGAAATTATCGGTTTCATATGTTTCTTGAATATCAATCATAACAAACGTGTCACAGCACTACGAGGGTCAATAACTTTCCACGTCACTTGCCTATAACACGATAATTCTCTTCATCTTCTTAATTTGAAAAATTCAGTCTCTGGTATCAATGTATTGAAATTTCTAATTAGTTCCACACATGAAGACATAGGATTACCCCTTAATCCTCCTTAACCTTTTTTATTAAACCCTTGTCATATCGTTTGTTATCATCCAAAGAAGCCGTGCACTTGGTATGTATATGCCCTTTAAATTACACGTTGTATAATGCCCAAATCGGAGTATAGCCGGGTTTTCATTTAGAGGCACTTCTGTAATAAAAAATCCGCCACAATGACTCTTCAAAGTTCCATATAAGAAACAACACAATCATGCTCTTTTCACGCATTCTTACAAAAATATTATAATACCTATGGCAAGACAAAAGCAAGCCTGGCCCGATTCTCTTTTAATTTTAAACTGGGTCATACGAAGCTCGAGTTTACGGTGTTTCAAATCGGATCGCGCCTCTTATGGGCCGTTCGGGGCTCGTAATGTGGGGTATTGTACGATGAAACGTGGATGGAGACTGTGAAATGCGGATTAAGGAAAATGGAGCGACATTTATAGTCTAAACAACCTTCGCAGTCCTTACTTTTAAACTCTATAAGCTCTAGTAGTTTTGAAAATGTTTAAAGTAGATAGAAGTAATACTTACGTCCTAAAATTTTTTTTTTGCAAAGTTACTGAGGCAATGAGCAATGTCCCTGTAGGCTCAGAGATTGGTCTATGATAAGCTTCTTCATATCGATAGTAAATCCACTGCTTTATATGCCACGCTGGTCGCGTTTTTACTGGCGTTTATTAGGTCTTCTAATGCACAATTCTAATGTTTGGGCCATTTTGGACACTCCAAAAGATGGGACATTGTTTGTTGATCAGGAGCCTTGAGAGAATGAGGAGGATGTCAGTATGATCTATAGTACCACATTTCGCTACATTGTGCTTACACCGACCGACGTGGGTTAACAGTCGAATGGTTGTTTTCCAAACTGGAAAACATGGTAACAATGGGCATTATTACGTAAACAGGTACATTTGAATCTGGCACACGAGTAGACGTCGACAAAAATTTTCCATTTTCAAGTTGACTGTCGAAAACTTTCGAGTTGAACAAACGTGAATCAGTGAAACTCACACAAACAAACACACACACACGCACATCTCCTTTGTACTTACATCAGTTGTCGCACACACGCAACCTTAACGGTGAAGCAAACACACTCGACCTTTACCTTTAGCAATTCTATTAAAAATGTACACGTGAGTTAGGATAAATGAAACGAATTTCTAGTACTTTTAATTATTTATAAGCAATTCTACATATAAGAACCAAATAAAACTTATTTATTTAATTTAAAGAGTCAACTGTGTTTTGTTTTGTTTATTTTTAATATCGGTCTCGTATTATAAAGAAGTAAGTAAGAGTGAGTGGTAAAAGTATATCTGTCTATCTATCATAATTATGGCATTGACGTCTCAAAATGGAGGTGGCCAAGCGTATCTACCTACATAATATTCGATTCCATATCGTCACGAATAGGTGTGATATTGTTATGTGCGATTAGGATGAATGCTATACAATTGTTATTAATATGGTAATTGACGTTGTATGTTAATTGAGGTTTAATAGCACGGTTGGCGCAGTGGTTGAGCGATCGATTGCTGCGCTGCGTGTCGCGGGTACGATTTCCGCAACAAGACATTGCATGGACTGCAAATGTTAGTTCTAAGCCTGTGTGTTTGTAAAAATCCACCTAGGATACAGAAGAAATTCTTAGTGTGCAATGTTTAAAAAATTGAATAATTGAGGAAAACATGATTAGTTAAATCAAAAGTCACTTATTCATATTAGATTGCAGCTCAGCACTTTTAGAACGTCAAACATTAATTTACATGAATACAGACTACTTACACAACTTGTCTCTGCTTTACAGTGTTCTGTTTAATCCTAAAACCCCCACTTATCTTAAAGAACGATTCAAGTTCCTTCATGGCACACATGCAAAATCTCTGAGGTCATCACAAAACTTAAGGCTTGCGGTACCGAGTCACGCCACCAGTTTCTGTGGTAAGTCGTTCGCAGCTTGCCTTGCGCCCCAGCCGCCGCAGGAGACGCTCCAGGCGTAGGCAGTCGCGGGGCGACTCCCAGCCACCGTAGGCGTGGGCCCGCGGGCTGCGAGCAATGGGTAGCTCGCCGCCCGCGCGCGTCTCAAAGATTTTCGGGGCCCATAAGGGGGCCGTTGCCTGCCGGGTTTGCGGATTAGTTCGAAAGAGTTACCGCGGCCTCGGAACACGAAGGGTTTGAGTCAGTAAAAGTCTGACACACCCTCCCGCTTCGCCCATATCGGGAGACAGTCATTGGATTATTTTCCATACTTAAAAAAAAGCAGTTCGGCTGTGGAATGCTCGACCTGTGTCCGTAAGACAAGCACAAACCCTATCGTCCTTCAAAAACTTGGTAAAAGTTCTTTAAACCACTCTCCTTAAATTGTTGTTATTATGTATGTATCTGTTTCTTTTTTATATTTATATGTATATATATGTTTTGAGAATGTAATTTATTGTTTTTATATTTTATATAGGTAAATAGTATACCGTGGACTACCCGCGTATTTATTTTCTCCTTCTGTGCCAAATCCATCCAAAGGTTGTTTGTAAAAGATCGCTTTTAGCGATAAGACCGCTCATTGTATCACCCTTTTTTAACCGACTTCAAAAAAAGGAGGTTCTCAATTCGTCTTGAACTTTTTTTTTGTTTTTTTTTTTTATGTATGTTACCTCATAACTCGGAGACGGCTGGACTGATTTAAAAAATTCTTTTTGCGTTTGAAAGGGTATACTTTCTAGTTGGTCTCATTGTTAAGAAATCAGGATCTGATGATGGGATCCTGGAGAAATCGAGGGAACTCTTCAAATATTATAGGCATACCTATAGCGTTTTAGTATTTCTTATAGTACCTTGTGCAGTTGCTCTCGAAAAGCACTATTTGAGGAAGTGGTACTGATGATGAAGACCCCAGATGGCCACCGAAACCACTCAATAATAAGTATTTCGTGGATTGCGATTAGATTACTTGAATTCAGATGGTAGGTAAGCACTTTATACTCATCACAATGCATATGGTGAAGTAGAGCTGATGGTGATGTACCAGGAGAACTCCTCAAAAATTAACGGCTCTGCACCGGGAAAAGCAATATTTTGTAAAAGATGATAAGTAAGTTGACATTTTGGCTTTGGTAACTAGATAAATTACAAACCGACCCACTAAAAAGCGTGAAAAAAATTTTTTTTTGCAAAATATAGAACCGACTTCTATATAAAAACACTACAAAGGCAAAAATAACTTTAATTTCGGAAGGCGGTGTCATAAAAAAAGAAAATATAAAACAAATGACACCGACTACTGAAATTAAAGTTATTTTTGCCTTTTTAGTGTTTTTATATAGAAGTCGGTTCCATTTTTTTTTTGCAAAAAAATTTTTTTTAGTTGTCAAGTTCTTATTTGTTTTACTGTTATGGTGTACAATAAACAATATATCTATCTATCCATCTAATTTCTCAGCAAACTATCACCGTATAGAGTTTGTTTCGTATAGCGAGATCGAGCAGATCTCTTTTAATACTAAATCCTAATAAAGATGTACCCAAAAAAGAACATCCTTCAAGTGTTATCAATACGTTTATCACATGACAGTAACATTTGATGGATCTTTAATACCGTAAGAGTCTTGTTATTCGATATGGCTTCAAGATTTCGATAAAATGATGATGAGATGAGAAAACAAGACAAGGCTTGATGACAATAGGGCAAACATATCTATTATTATACAAGTATGTACGTACACATCGTGTATTTCGTCTGGAAGTTTGATTTGAGCGTCAAAATCAAATAGGTTCTTTGATGCTTTGTATATCTTCCTTAGTGCAGTCGGGAAACATTTAAATCTGCTTTAAAAGTTTATCTACAAATATGGTTTGACTTGTACATAAACATAACTTAACCAGCCTTAAACTGTGTGTGCCTTAAGCTGTGGAATTCTCTGCCGGCTTCTGTGTTCCCTGGCACTTATGACCTTTCGGCCTTTAAAGCACGAATAAATAGGCATCTTCTAGGCTCGCTCGTCACATCTTAGACCTCATCTATCGCTTACCATCAGGCGAAATCGAGGTCAAGAGTGGTCAGTAATAAAAAAAGCCCACTGCTGGGATATTGGCCTTCTGTCTATGAGAGCGAATGGGCCGTACCTAATCCAAAAGGCGGACCCAGCGGGTTTGCAAATGTCACCTTTTCCTTTCGCGTTGAGAGTGCTGATAACAAAAAGTAATGTACTTTAAATGCTTGCACTGCTTGGACGGGCCTGCTCAAATCTGTTTGATTCTGTCCTCTAAAGGGCGCCACAGACATTAACCTACATGGCTCTCATATGATTTGATCACTATAGATTGTCTGGACTTTAAAAGAGACCTTGACCTCTGAGTTTGTTTCAGTGTTTCTTCTCAGAGTAGTCAGTTAGGAAACACTGGCCTCATCTAGTTTACATTTACGAAAAAAAAAGACGTGTAAAAGTGTTATTTATAACCTATTTGCAAAATAAACATCATTATTTCATTATTTCATTATTATGTTCGAAACTACGACCGACCGACAGTTGTATCTATAACCACTCGCCCACCACAGGATATATTTAAATTGTACAAGCCGCTTAATTTTAAAAAAATTGGCCAAGTTGGAGTCAGACTCGCCTATGAAAGGTTCCGTAGTAACTACGCCAAATAACTTGGTTTTTCATAGTGTTTGTATGAATCGCAAAGTTATATTTGCGGTTTTGGAAAATATGCTGTATCTCAAAAACCGCTGGCTTGATCTCGTTCAAACTAAATTCTTGTTGAAAGTTTACATTAAGATCTACAGCATTTATTTCTTTTTAGGTTTTTCACTCCGTTATTATAAAAGTTAGAGGACACACATTTTACCACTTTGGAAGCGTATATCTTTTAAACTTTTGACTTTATGAAAAAGTGGTTTTAGAAACCTCAATGTCATTTTTAAAGACCTTTCTATAGATAGCACACACGCATAGGTTTCATTAAAAATAATATTTTCAGTTTCAGTTCCAGGTATGCGGAGCCCACCTTAATTTTTTTTTTCTATTTAATATCGGCAAGTGGTTTACAGAATACATCTACCTACCAAGTTTCATGTGTATAGTTCTAATAGCTTAGGAATATAATGGCTGTGACATATGGACGACTGGACAAACAGACAGACATGACGAAACTATAAGGGTTCCGTTTTTTGCCATTCGGCTATGGAACCCTAAAAAATGTACTCAAGAATCATAATTAGTTTTAATGTCAACGTGTAACATGTCGTAATTCCCAAATTCCCACGATAATTTTCCGTGTACGGTGTGAACAAGACAATGAGACATGTACATATTTTCAATGTCCTAGGTTAATTGTTATTAATTATTCAGTGTTCCATGTTTCATTACTCGGCCGTTATGACGGCAATTATATAACATTTTGCGAGCTCATGTTTGTAAAGCGTGATCTCTTTCATATAAAATTATTATCTATATCGAAGTACAAATGCCTATACAACGTGTAACGGAAACCCCATATCTATCCAAAAGGGCTGAAGACAACATCTGGTATGGAGTCTCTATGCACAGTTTCAGCACAAAATAACTGACTCAAAAAATTGACACCAAATTATTGAATACCAATCATAACAAACGTGTCACAGCACTACGAGGGTCAATAACTTTCCATGCCACTTGCCAATAACACAATAATTCTTTTCGTTCTTCTTAATTTGAAAAATTCGGTCTCTGGGTATCAGTGTATTGGAATTTGTAATAAGTTCTACACACGTAGACTTAGGATTACAAAACCCTTGCGATATCGTTTGTTATCATCCAAAGAAGCCATGCACTTGGTATGTATATACCCTTTAAACTGCACGTTGCATATATCAACGGAATAAATAAAATTTATTTTACACGTAAAACACTAGATGAGGCCGGCTGACTACCCTGAGAAGAAACACACACAAAAAAAACTCAGAGGTTTATATCTCTTTTGAAGTCCAACAAATTATCATCTATAACTTCATATATATCACAATATGTATTATGACAGTATTATACCTATCTAGGTATAGTATTGACATTAAATGTGTGCAAAAACATACAAATACGCATCAAATACGTCGTACATGGGTAAGCTCTAGCAGTGCTTATTATTTTCCCACTTTGTATCATCAATTTTTTTTATTTAATTTTTATTTTACAACTTATAATATGCACTAGATATAAAATGTATTTGTATTTTTATATTTTGTATCATTTATAAAAAACGAGTGTACAACGAGTATAAAGCCAGTAAGTACAGTCGCCACCATTTTTTTAACGTTTAATATACCTTTAATGGTCATCGCATAGCTGTCGTATCATCAGGTGAACCCTATTTATGGAAGTTTCAGCACTGTCGCATCCATGAACAATAAGTTAAGGACCACCATATCTTCATACAATAAGGTTGAAACAAAACAAATATAGCAACGTCACAGGTAAACAGACAGTTTAACGATTACGTGTGTCGTATGTACTCGTATAACATATTTTATAATTAAGTTGTGTAACATTTTCCCGCCGAGGGAGACATCTTCAGATTGTTTTGACAGCTGTCAAAGACACATTACTAGCAGTGACAGGTATCGCTAAATCATTACTAAATAAAGGAAGTTGCGTTACATTCAATTTAAATAACTGGTTAGTAAAAGCTGACATGTATACGTATATTTCTTTTATCTTTCTCGTATTTTTTCTTTTTAATATGCTTAGGTAAATCATTTACAAATACTGGTATACAGTGGGCGATTTATCGTACAGGGCAATATTTTACAAACAACCCTGGACACAATGAAAAGAGGTAAATTAAAGGGTGACAGTGAATAAATCTCTTTTTTTTGTTATCAGGAGCAAACATTCTTGGAGCGCTCAGAAAGTGGCCGCAGGGTCTAAGAGAGTGGGGGTTTTACCTCATTAAACTAAAACAGCTCGGTGGTCACCATGAGCCAATAGAGAAAATCCCCGGGTCCTCTAAGGAGACCACTCCGTAGCTCCCTATGCAACACCTGTTATTAAACCTTCCCGGGGAGATTAAAATTGAAGTGTCTGTTATTTCAAAATAACGGCATTTAAAAAAATCGGTAAGTATAGGGATTTGAGACAAAAACAGACACTATACACAAACAATATTTCTCTCTTCGTACGGACAGACAAAAAACTTTTTACCAAAAAATTAAACCGACTCCCAAAAACACTGCAAAGTGAAAAATAACTTTAATTTCGGTAGTCGGTGTCTTTAGTTTTGTTTTTTCGTTTTTGGCACCGACTTCCGAAATTAAAGTTATTTTTCACTTTGCAGTGTTTTTGGGAGTCGGTTTAATTTTTTGGTAAAAAGTTTTTATTTCACTCTTTTTAGTTGGATGATTTTTAATTTACCTAGTTACAAGAGCCTAAATGTCAACTACTTATAACCTTTTACAAAATATTGCTTTTCCCAATGCTGGACCGTTAATTGTTGAGGAGTTCTCCTGGTACTTCACCATCAGCTCTACATCACCATATGCATTGTGACGAGCATAAAGTGCTTAACATCCATATTCAAGTAATCGAATCGCAATCCACTCAATACTTATTATTGAGTAGTTTCGGCGGCCATCTGTGGTCTTCATCATCAGTTCCACTTCCCCAAATGGTACTTTTTGAGAGCAACTGCACAAGATACTATAAGAAATACCCAAAACGCCATAGGTGTGCCTATAATATTTGAAGAGTTCCCTCGATTTCTCCAGGATCCCATCATCAGATCCTGACTTTGGTGATAATGGTACCAATTTCGAAGTATACCCATTCGAACAAAAAAAGAATTTTCCAAATCGGTTCAGCCGTCTTCGAGTACTCGATGATCATACATAAAAAAAAAATATATATATACGCGTCGAATTGATAACCTCCTCTTTTTGTCGTCGGTTGAAAAGAAAATATTGTTTGTTTGTTTGCGCTACTCTATGGAATGGCTGAACCAATTCAAACTGCTATGTGAAGTAAAACAAAATATTTAATTTAACATAGGTTTACATGAGCACTTACAAAACGTCAGAAGTTAGTGCACGGTTCGAAATTGGTCGTTTTCTATGGAGAAGAACCGCGCAAGAAACTCCACAGCTGCTCTTTTAAAAATATACTTTTTACAATGTATCCATAATACAGGTTAATTAGGTATGAGAGGATAGTATAGACCTATTAATACAGCACAATGGAATTACAAATAAAACATTCTAAAACAAATCTAAGAGTCTACAGTGTTCTCCCATTCAAAAAAAAGCTTTAGAATATATTAAATTAAACTGGACATTAGACTTTAAAAATGCCTCAAGCTTGCAAAATGTGGAGACGTCAGAAGTTAGTCCACGGTTCCAATGGATAAGAACCGGCAAGATACTCCACGATTATTTTAATGGGATTTTCACTGAAGGACAAAGGAGACAGGAATTCTCGCCTCGCCGTTAATCTTTCTATACTATAATTTTCTCACTACGCTATATTATTTTCTCATTTTCCGCATTTTTTTTTAACTGTTGCTGTTATTTTTGTACTTACCACACCCATCATTTTGTGCAGTAACTTACAAAGTTCATACATACCTCTAGAATCTCTCTTGTAACGTATATTTGTCATGATCAAAACCACTATCTTATTAATTAATAGTAATTACAAAGCTACGCGATGACATCAAACTGGGATTTATTACATTACTGCTGGCGACGTGGTTAGCCGCAACCGATGCGTTCTTAGTAAAGGGAAATTCACGGTACCCATACATAAACATGAAACTATAGTTATTATTTACTCTTAACTATGATTCTAAAGTAGGAAGAGGTTGTGTGCGAGATCCATGGTATAATGCAACTAGCGACCCGGCCCGGCTTCGCTCGGGTAATAAAGTTTATATTTGCTTATATATGATTTTGCTTAATTAATCAATTTCTCGTCCGGTAATTTGCCACACTCATATATCGGCAATAACTCATAAGATATTCATTTAGTGTAAAAAGCAATTTTTCTCTACATTAAATCTTCAACATATATGACGTATTTAATTGGATAAGGAATAGGATAAAAATGGTTATACTTGGGAGATAGACATATGCCATCGCGGACTTTTTCGTAAATCTATAAAAGAGAAACAATCCCGCCATACATTGTATTTTTATAACTCAAAAGGTTTTGACAGCGTTTTCGATTAAAGCTCCCGATAGGCTTAATTCTCTCCGACATGTTGAAGTAATATCGTCGTATTTCATTAAATCTACACAAAACCTTAACTTATTATACACTAAAACCTTCCTCAGGAATCACTCTATCTGTTATAAAACCCGCATCAAAATCCGTTGCGGAGTTTTTAAGATCTAAGCATACATAGAGACAGACAGACAGGGATGCGACTTTGTTTTATACTATGTAATTTAATTGTTCAGGACTACAATTGGCCAGTGCAACGATACTGGTGTGTCCGGAACTGTCCACGGTACGTGGAGCCTAACCGTTGCTTACAAACAACAATAAACAAAAGGCCTATAGCCTCTGAGGCTTTATGAATACATTATTACCACTAACCTTCTGTGCTGGGTTCGCCAAGCTTCGACCTTCCCAAGGCCACGCCCCAAGTGTGGTATGTATGTAATATGAGGTGAGTAATTGAAAGTGTGAAAGTCAAGTGTGTGGACGTTCACAAGGCGCCAGTCTCCAGATGGCGCGGTTCCAACAGCATCTCAGCCTAAACTCGTTTCCAGCAAAAGCGCGTGCCACGCGGTGAGGCAATAAGGCGATATGTTCCGAGAAATATCCCTGGATTCTCGTCAATCCGGGATTACAAAGTTCACTTAAACACTGTTCACAATCAATCTGCTAATATCACGTGAGATCCAATTCGATTTCCAACTATTTATTTCCAACAAAGGCGCGTGCCACGAGGTGGCCACAACCGGCGATAAATCCAAAACTATCCCAGGGTTTTCGTCAAATGGGGATTTCACTTCAACCAATAGATAATTCGCGACCCAATTATCGGTTTCAACAGGCGATTCCAAACGATATTTCAATTACAATTACAATTACAAGAGGGTCCCGACGACCGGCATTTTTTCCAAGCAAAGTCTATCTGTCAAGTCAGAGTAATGTCAAGAACAAATTTCTTTATGTCAAAAGGGTGCGTTCGGAAACGATCGGTACTAAACATTAATAATATTAAGAATTATCGTGTTATTGGCAAGTGACATGGAAAGTTATTGACCCTCGTAGTGCTGTGACACGTTTGTTATGATTGATATTCAAGAAACACATGAAACTGATAATTTTGTATCAATTCTTTGAGTGACTTATTTTGAGCTGAAACTGTGCATAGAGACTCCATACCAGATGTTGTCTTCAGCCCTTGTGGATAGATATGGGGTTTCCGTTACACGTTGTGTATTGCTCATATATATACCATTTTTTTTTGGTTTAATCTACTTCAATGTATTTAGTACTATTAGAAATCGTGTATTTTGTCTAAATGCATCGTAGTACGGCCTCTGTCATCCACTAAGAATCGCCTCAATTAAATTCTATGAAACGTGAGATGGTTTGGCATATTGATCAGAACAGACCGGCATCACAGACCAAAATAAACCTATTGTAAATTCATTCAGCGAACCGCGATAGGTTTTCAAGTCACTAGTGAATCTAAAATCGTCGTAAAGTTCACACGTTTCAATGGCAATATGACTTAAGATGAGGAGAATAAATCATGGAAATGGGCCGGTGTGGATTCTACTTAAGTTTCGAAGTTATGTTAAGTCGAAGCAAGTTGTGACTAAGACTTGTGCACTGAGATTATGAGGAGCTTCGTGGAGTAAGCTAAAGATTAAGTTTAATGTGGAGAATATCCAAATGATTCAAGTATAGTCACTTTATATTGCCTCTTGATAATAAAACTATCTATGGACGGGATTTTGAATTATAATTTTGTTTTTTAGGGTTCCGTAGCCAAATGGCAAAAAACGGAACCCTTATAGTTTCTTCATGTCTGTCTGTCTGTCTCTCTGTCTGTCCGTCCGTCCGTATGTCACAGCCATTTAATTCTGAAACTATTAGGACTATACACATGAAACTTGGTAGGTAGATGTATTCTGTGAACCAAAAACATATTTAAAATTAAGGGGGGTTCCTCATACATGGAACTGAAACTTTAAATATTTATTTTCATGAAACCTATGCGTGTGTTGTATCTATAGAAAGGTATTTAAAAATAACTTTGAGGTTTCTTAAACCACTTTTTCATAAAGTAAATCGTTTAAAAGATATACGCTTTCAAAGTGGTAAAATGTGTCCCCCCCCCTCTAACTTATATGATAATGGAGGGAAAAATCTAAAAAAATATATGCTGTAGATCTTAATGTAAACTTTCAACAAAATTTGTTTGAACGAGATCGAGTCAGCAGTTTTTGAGATATATATATATAATAAATATTTGAGATATTTTCTAAAACCGCAAATATAAGCTTGTAATTCATACAAATACTATGAAAAATAAAGTTATTTGGCGTAGTTACTACGGAACCCTTCATGGGCGAGTCTGACTCGCCCTTGGCCAATTTTTTGATTGATGGCTGTAGATACTCAACTATGTAAGCAGGATTTTTTATTAATATTCCACAACTTTCACACAACGCCATCTAGCCCAAACTAAGCAGAGCTGGTGCTGAGTACTAGACAACTGATAAACATACATATATATTTTTAAATACATACATCTTATAGATAAATTACACCCATACAAAGTAAAAATGATCGTGCTCATGACACAAACATTTGTCCTGGGTGGGAATCGAACCCACGACCTTGTGCATAGTAGTGAGGGCCACTGACCACTAGACCAACAGGCCTGTCTAGGATATTATTAAAATGAATGAAGTTTTTTTGATTCAATACAAATTTAGCCATTTTTGATGAGATAAATCAATCAGTAGCAAAACTGTAACCTTCCCTCTTTCAACGGTAACGTGGCGATAGTGATTTCAAGAACTGGCACTTATGTCATTGTTTGCTTAGGGTTGGGATAAGTTGAGATCGGCTTGGAGTCTAAGCTCAGATGCAGCTGAGTACTTATGAATGCCTCTCTGATCTTCACAACGCTAGACAAGACTGCTGTGTTATTCTGTAAGACCTCATTCTAAACTTCGAATCTGAATCCGCTGTGAGTTTATTGATTGGCATTCTAAAAACTCGGTTTTTAATTCGAATTTCTAGTGTAAATTCGAATTAAAAGCCGAGTTTTTTACGCTATCCTCTCTCTCGCTACCCTTGCGAGCGTGTCAGCGAGTTGAACTAAAGATTTTGACAGATAAAGTATGAGATGACGTGAGAAGTGGCATTCGGTAAGGTAATTCCTCCGTCACTTCGACGATGTTTACAGAATGCAAAATCAAGGTCACTTTGAACCATAAGTGAAGTGACAGTGAATAGCTATGTGAGATACGAGTTGTTGTTCGAATTTTACAGAATCGACGTACTGGTCTCAGAACTGGGCATATAGCATGGTAATTTCGATCTCACAAGATTATTACTCGAATGTAAATCTGAAAACCTCAAAAACTGACCTCGTCGTATAAAAAGCACTTCTCTTTTTCTTGTCAAACATAATACGCGTAGGGTGGGCTGAGCAAGAAATTGTTTGCGCTCCCCGTTCCTCCCTTTGATTCGGAATGGACCCAACCGTACATTTCAGGTGACCGCAGGAATAAGACCGCTTTGTATAGACTTGTGGTCATTGAATTGTAAGCCTAAAGCTTAGATGTGACCAGTGTAGATGTGTGCGTATCTTAAGCGAGATTGGACTTAGTGCCACACTTCACACACACAATGTGTGAAGTGTTATTATTATCTGTAATGGCAAAGGAAATATGTGTGATAAATAAATAAATAAAACTGTTTTAAACAAAGTCCTTACCATCTATCCTCTGACATCCCGTGACTGTAAAAAAACTATTGGTTGATGATTAATAACAAAAACTACGAGGAAATTGCGTCCATATTACACTCTAATATCACATAATCTCGGAGACACACTCTTTTTTTGTATTTTATCTTTCGTGTTTAAGTTATAATCCATACTAATACTTACTATATTTACTAATATTATAAAATTGCGAACGTAACTCTGTCTGACTGTCTGTTACATTTTCGGATTGCACGTGGGCGAAGCCGCGGGCAAAAGCTAGTAATATTATAAGTCTATTTTGTCTTTAGTTTAGATATATACTTAATTTAATTTTTAATCCTTTTGGTTCTGTTTATTTTTCAAATTTATTAAAATTTTCAACAAAAACTGGATAGGCGAAAGTACTTATCACAAGCCAATAATGGCTTAAAAGGTTTTTCTCATCATTGAAATTGTAAAATTTATAGGTTAATGAAATAAATGTCTTTATTTATTATACACAAGTTTCAAAAAAAATATTTAAACCGAGAGTGAATGGGTTACTTTTAGATAAGTGTGCTTTCATCTTCGAGCACATCATTAACCTTCAAGCGGGCGCGCGGTAGTTTGTAACTGCAGCGGGCGCGCGTAACCTAAACGACCTATAGAATAAATCAATCAATTTTCACTCTCTTCGCCTTCTAGTGTTAGGGTAAATATGACAGTAACAGGTACCACTAAAATACTAAAAACAGTGCTGCTTAATTCGATATAATTTGATGATATTTCAAAAGATAATCTCTCGCGTTGAGCGTCGCGCGTAACCTTTTCGACGACGGGCGCGTGCGCCGCGCCGTGACTGAAACAAATACGATCTACATGGTGCGGGAGACGCGGAGAGTGGGTATGATTTGTTTATATTGTGCATAGTGAAATAATGATAGACTACTAGGGATAGGAAGCGTATACATCAAGAAATAACGATATTAGGTACGAAAATATACCGAGTGCGGTTGATTCGACTCCGCGCGCCCACTTGAAAGTTAATAAAAGCCCACACAATAGACCGGTCGCAGAGGGAAAATATGTGTATAAATTATTTTGCTTAAAAGAAGCAATCCTTTTATTATTAGTAGCCATAAATTTACTACGTAAAGTCCAAAAAATATCCCGAGGAAGCACACCGGGACACCTCACACACACACACATACAAACACACTCACTCACACACCGAAACGCCCTTACACTCAACATCTTTCGTTTTTACCATTTTTATTGTTGTTTCCTTATTTTTAACCGACCTCAAAAAAAAGGAGGAAGTTCTCAATTCGTCTTAAACTTTTTTTTTAATGTATTTTACCTCATAACTCGCAGATGGCTGGACCGATTTGAAAAATTCTTTTTTTTTGTTTGAAAGGGTATACTTTCTAGTTGGTCCCATTGTCGTGAGGTTTGGATCTGATGATAGAATCATGGAGAAATCGAGGGAACTCTTCAAATATTATAGGCACACCTATAGCGTTTTGGGTATTTCTTTTAGTACCTTGTGGAGTTGCTCTCGAAAAGCACCATTTGAGGAAGTGGAACTGATGATGAAGACCCCAGATGGCCCCAGAAACTACTAATAATAAGTATTTCGTCGATTACGATTACATTACTTGAATATAGATGTTAAGGACTATATGCTCGTCACAATGCATTTGGTGAAGTAGACCTGATGGTGATATACCAGGAGAACTCCTCAAAAATTAACGGATCTGCACCGGGAGAAGCAATATTTTGTAAAAGGCGATAAGAAGTTGACATTTTGTCTTTTGTAACTAGATAAATTACAAACCGACCCACTAAAAAGCTTAAAAAAAACTTTTTAGCAAAAAATAAAACCGACTTCCATATAAAAACACTACAAAGCCAAAAATAACTTTAATTTCGGAAGGCGGTGTCAAAAAAAAAAGAAAATGCAAAACAAATGAAACCGACCACCAAAATTAAAGTTATTTTTGCCTTTGTAGTGTTTTTATATGGAAGTCGGTTTTATTTTTGCTAAAAAGTTTTTTTTTGTTAAAAAATTTATATGCATTATTTGTACCTACCCAAATTCTGTAAAAATATAAGCGACTTCTATCTTACTTCTACGTTAAATTTTAAACAAGGCACTCACAAAAGGGTCGGGCCTTAGCACCTTTAATACAAGTTGTCTTGTCAACTTAGCAAGGGTTCTAGAGTCTCCAAATATACTTACTGTGTACAACAAAATGATGTAATTCCAAGCTATTTCAATGTACATTTTACATATATATTTTCACTTTACTATGCAAATAAATTACTACTATTGGTATGTAAAGGACCATAAAATGGATCCGGAATATTACCAATTTATAAGGCGAATTGAAAACGTGGTTTTATTTTAAGTGGACTGTATTCTAAGGATGGCGGTGTTCGCCTTGAAAGAACGGGATATGGAACAGGATATGAGGGGGGCACGCCTTATCTTCTGGTCTTTCGTCTCGCGACACGTTGGCGCGGGAACTTGGCGGCGACGGCGTTCCTGCTTCGAAGCATTGATTTCTGTCACAGGAATGCCTCAAGCACTGGATGACTGTTCACCTTAGTTCTATCAGTTTGCGGAATGGTCTGTTTGAGCGGCTAAAGCGAGCGGAGCGTATTTGCGTTTGTCGGGAGCAATGGCTCCCTCGCGGCGAGCGTGCTTTGCGGTGAGGAGCGGAAGCGGTTATAATCGAGCATGTATCGCGGGGAGTGGAAAGGAACTGAGAAGGTTCTAGAGTCGCTATGACAAATATGTCATAAACGAACGAACCATAGAGGTGCGGAAGAGGTTCTGAAGGTGTCTATGACAAGTATATCATAGACGAATGAAATATAGATTAAGTTAATGAATATTACGCTGAGAGATGGCGTTACCAACTATTACTATCTATTTGTCTTGTTTACACGCTAATCTCCGAAACTACCAGACGGATTTGAATGAAACTTTTCTTGTTATATAGCTAATAAGTCTGGTCAACAGTACATAAGCTATAATTGATTTCGGCAACTGGAACACCTGAAGCAGAACTTTACACGCAAGCGAAGCCACAGACAAAAGGTAGTCAAAAATAAACATAGACAATTTTCACTATTAAAAAATCCTTAAGATTGTAACAAAAGTACTGTACTTCTTCAGTAATCTAGCCAAACTTACGGAGTATCCAACATTACATTAATTAAATGTAATTAGTTTCGTAAGTTGTCGAATTACTCTAAACTTATAAAAGTGGAGTGCGTAGGCGACCCATTACCCGATCAAACATAGTCTAAAAAGTTTGACTAGAAGTGACGTCATTACGATTTGTGAACCTTACAACTAGTTCACGAACTTTATCAATTAGTCAATTGTTTGTCTCAGTCTGTAAAGTAAAACTTTAGTATCTCGAGTAACAGTGGACATCCGGACAGGAAATTACTAAAATTTCTTTCTTTAAAAAACAATAAAGTGGCTTTCAGTATTTTATATTTATGTATTCTATACAAATATTATAAAGAGGGTATTTTTTTTGTATGAAGGGGGTAATCTCGGCATCTATTGTTCTATCATATTGTTTATTGTTCATCTATAAATTATTTCGAAATCAGTCAGTCATAAAATTCTAAATACATTGTAAAGGGTGTCTCAGCGCCGATTTTAAACTTTGAATATTTATAAAAAAAACAAAGATTGTACTTGTAAAACTTTAATAGCATTAAATTATAGTTTATTAGTGCGGATTTCATGTACAGAATATTACACCGGCAAAATTTCTTACATCACGGCGAATGCACTTTTAAAAACGGACTAGCGAATTTGCAGAGACACGCCGCAGAACGTCAACTGATATTGCCCTCACTTCTGTCGATATTTCATATTTCATAAGAGGGTGTCAAAAACTCTTGTTTTGAGATAACCCCATAAAAAAAGTCAGCTGGGGTTAAGTCGGGAGATCTGTGTGGCCACAATATGTCTCCAAAGCGGCTTATGAGTTTTCCAGGAAACAACGCTCTTAGTGTGTCCATGGAGACCCTAGCCGTGTGGGCTGTGGCCCCATCTTACTGAAACCATACACCTGACTCGTCAATATCTTCTTCTTGAAGCTGCGGTACAAAAAATTATTAATCATGTCCGTATACTACTCGCTCGTCACAGTAACCGTTGCACCTCGGTTATTCTCGAAGAAAAATGGCCCGATGATTTTCGTCGACGATATTGCGCACCATACAGTAACTTTGTGGCTGTGTAATGCTTTCTGATGTTTTTGTCTTAGATTGCTCGATGACCAATGACGGCAATTTTGACGATTTACGGATTAGATTTCTCTGGGCCTCGGAAAGCACGTAAAGCTTTGGTTTCCTAGGAAAGCGGTGCCGTCATATAGCGGCCGTAATATTACGGACGCAAAAAAGCGACCGTGTTTACGGTGACGACATGTGGAAAGTTCCACGGCCGTTAACACACTGTCTGCTTCATCGCTATCAATGAAACGTTCACGAAACTATCTGAAACCGACTAGACGGCCGTCATGCAAATGGCGGCACCGCTTTTTGACGTTACGGTGTCAGTTACCGCTCTCTAGGAATCCGCGCCATTTTGTTTACATAGACAACGTTCTAGTGACGTCATTCACCGCTGTATTACGGCCGCTATATGACGGCACCGCTATCCTAGGAAATCAAAGCTTTAGGCCGTTGATCCCGGCTGTTATGTGTACATCTTTGATAGTAGTTACAAGTTAGTCACTAGAAGATCTGGCACTGGTCTTGCCGAGGGGAATCGTGTTAGCCAGCTACTACTTGTGGAGATCAGGTAGGCAGTCACTCCATGCAAAACAATAATACTCAGCTGCATCTAGTTAGACTGACATAGTTGGAAAAAGGCTAAGCAGATGATGATGATGTAGCTACAACAATCTGTCAAATTTCTTTAACAGATTTTCAACTTTATTGTCAAAGAAATTAGGTTCAAGGTTGATTGGGAATATTTGACAGTTTCGGGTAGCTTCATGTGCTGGCGTCTGTACTATCTATCAATCTTCCGCATGCTCACCTTTAAGGCTGTAATCGCATAGCATGGCTCACGACTCAATCGTATAATGCATGTGTTTTGACCAATAGGATGCACGAAGCGTATTTTAGTAGTGTTCGTAATAGTAAGTATTATTATTATCTTACACGCCCTGTACTCACAAAATGTATATTGTCTCTAATTGGGCGAAACCAGGAAGGGGTGTGGTTTGTCACTAACTACGCTTCCACAGAAATATTTTCTTAAGTGAGCATGCGTATCTTTGGCCGATAGTACATTCGTAGGCATCATCAGTAGTATTGGGTTCTCTTCTTCTTCGATTCGATCTTCAATGTTTAGTTATAGGAGAACAAGTCTGCCGCGCTAGCGATATCAGCAGTAAGTAAAATTTTTGACAAAATGAGTTAAATATTGATCCCAAATCAGCTCAATGAGCTCTACCAGATGTGCTGACTCCTGTTTTAATAGATTATCGGGAACCAGTAAATTTCGTTAAGGATAAAGGCAGTAAGTCCAATAAATGAAAAATCTTCCTTAACATAACAACAGTAAGTATAGTTACTCCGGGTTATCAAGTAAAGCTCTATCCTTTAGGTTTTACTTTTACTTAAGTTATGTGCAGTAACTGTGTATACTGTCGATGTAATAAGTAAAGCATGGTTTTTCTTTTGCCTTAATTACTTACGAGAGATATAATAAAATAAGGTCTATGATTTTAACGACTTCGTTGATGCAGTGCAGCAAGCTAACTCAAGAAAAACCTTTGTAAAAATAATGGAAGTCGATAATTTTTACAATTATATCGACCTATCTTCGCAACATGAAATGAGGAAAGTAAAACCTAGAGTGTACCTTAAGGATATTATGGTTTTAGTCGCAAATCGAGGCGAGTTCACACTGCAATACAAAACTAACCATGCTGACGGACAAGTACAAAGTTTAGACTTTTTACAGTTAAAGTGCCTGAAATCAAGAACTTTTCCTGAATTCAGTTCAAAATTGACACCCAGAGGAATTCCAGTATATACGAAGACTGAGATTTTAAAGAAACTGTTAGAATTAATGCCAGATAACAGAAAGGGGTTTTGGTTAAATTTACCGGTTTCAGATAAAGTTTATAGTATTAAGTTTTGCTAGATAGTTTTATGTGTTTTGTTATTTCATGACACCCCAAAAAAAGGTTTTGTTATTTTATTTCTTACATTATGTTTGATTTTTTTAATTTTAGTATTTTAACTTAGTTTGATCTCAAATTATGGACATAGAAAGGGTGTTTTTTGTTTGTTACTTTGAAATATGGCTTCGAAACTTACATAAATGACTAATTTAGTAGTTATTTCTTGCAAATTTATTATCTGCTGCTTGTAATTATTACATATTATATATATTTATTTTATTATTTATGTACACACAGCAAAATACATTAGGATAAGCATAATAATTATAATATTTGAGTACAAAGGTACTGCTTATTCCCGTCTTTCGGCGCACGCACGCACATTAACTATTATTAGCAGAATCCCACTTTACGTTTGCTACGTTTTTACTCAAGTTTTGCCATGTCATAGTTTTTTTTTTATTATAGAAGGCCGATCACATATTCTATTAAAAAGACAGCAAAAGGGTTAAACATTTCTTATTCATATTGATATATTCTTCATCCTACACATTACAATATTTGAAATTCCTAAAAAAATCTTAATTATTACCAAATCCCGGAATCCCGGAGGTATATCCATATTAATATATACGTGCCAGTTCATTGAACCCAAATCAATCTACCTACTCCGATCACTGATGATAACAAACGATATAGTAAGGGTTTTGTTATCCTATGTCTACATGTGTGGAACTTATTAGAAATTTCAATACATTGATACCATAGACCGAATTTTTCAAATTAAGAAGAACGAAGAGAATTCGTTTTATTGGCAAGTGACGTGGAAAGTTATTGACCCTCGTAGTGCTGTGACACGTTTGTTATGATTGGTATTCAAGAAATATATGAAACCGATAATTTGGTATCAATTCTTTGAGTAAGTTATTTTGAGCTGAAACTGTGCATAGAGACTCCATACCAGATGTTGTCTTCAGCCCTTTTGGATAGATATGGGGTTTCCGTTACACATTGTATACATAATTGAAAAAAGAAGGAATTACAAATATATTAACATTTAAATTAATTATTATTAGAAAATTAAATCTAAAACTAATTATCATTATACTAATAAATTAATTAATTAAGAAACAATAAAAAATAGCCACATTCATAATTATTACAATGATGTCTCTTTAAAATCGATGTTGCTGAACTAATTTAGGCAAATAATTGGCAAATCAATTAAAAAATAGGTTATACAATATACTTAGTACATGTCTGACTGAAAATAAAAACCTCATATTCACACCAAGTGCAAAATATCTTGTCCTGGCTATCTCTCTTCATTCTAATTGCCTAGAAGAGTACCGTGTTAATTTCTCTCGTTCATTATCTACCTGTATATTATTTCCAAATAACGAAAACTCTTTTTCTTATTACTGAGTAAACGCGCCTTTTAAGCCAACCCTATACTTTGCATGTATATAATATCACATCTATACTTTGAACGCAAAGTATAGATGTGATATTCCGTTAGTTTGTAACTGAATGAAGTCTCGAAAGATTATTATAACAACAGAACTTTGCGGAGACAAAGAGAACGCGGCATCACGAACGAAACTTTTAAATATATTACAAGAAGAGAATATAATCGGAGTTAAAAATATCTTAAATTAGTGATATATTTTGAGGTAAAAGTAAGAGACGTGTATAAGTTAACATAATACTTTGTTAATACCGCGAGCGCGCGCGTATAGTCACGTGCCTATTACCTACGTATATAGGCAATGTTTGCGCTGTGTTAGAGCATATCAAACAATAAACTCGGTACACCCGATCTACGGGCTATGCTATCATAAGGGAGCAAAAAAATATTTATACGGCGAGGGCGCTTTTTTGAATCCAGAGCGAAGTGAAGGCTTCTATAGTAGATTCTTTAGTAGAATCCTGAACGTAGCGAGGGATTCAAAGTACGTCGCCCAAGCCAAAAATATATTTTGCGCCCAAGTGATACACTCTTTTCATCACCCACTATGAGAAAATAAAAGGCGCCTCATATTTTATTGTAATATTATTATTTAATAAATCATAGAGTAACAACTAAAATGAAATTAAATAGTACTTATCTTATAATAAAACAACTAAAAACTTATATTTACATTTGAGACATTTTCGCAAAATATGAAAATTTATTGTTACAGTTTTATTAGGATTAGAGATTGTTGTCGATTTTATATTCTGCGTATTTGAAATAATATTAGAATCTGGCTCATTTTGAGGAAATGTGACGGTGAATCTCGTTGTTTATTTATTTATTTATTTATTTATTTAATTTGGATCTCCAACAAAGAATACACCTTACAAGCTAAAACAATAAATATACAGATTTTTATAACATTGTGCTTCTTCAATTATAGGAGACCACATCATGCATTGAACATTTCAAATAAATTATTTAACAATTATAGTAATTATAGCTAACAGACAATTAAAAATTAAATTATACAATTACATTATGTTATTTAATTAATTAATTAACAATTATTTATTCATTCATCAATAATCAAAATAACAAATACATAATTTTACTAGACGTTGATCTAAAATTACAAATACCTAACCTAACTTTAGCAAAAATAAATAAAAAGAAATAAAAAGATTCAGACGAAATTAAAATAGGGATTAATGATCTTCACAGACTTCTTAAGTGTGTACAGATTAATGACCTAAATTTTCCTACGGTATTACAAAAGATGTCTATGTCACCTGATGAACCCGATACACTGTTATAATGACGAGTCATCCTTGCAATGGGTGAATGTTTGGCCAGATTAGTTCGGTGTTGTGGCGCTTTGAGTAGTGGCCGGGGGTAACGTGGGATTTTAGAAGGGACATCAAAGTGAATTTTGCTCAGAAGATCTGGACAGTCAATCGCATTGTTAAGCAACTTATAAATAAACATAAGATCTGAGACCGTACGGCGAGATGTAAGAGGCATAAGTTTAAAATGGTTCAGCCTATCTGCGTATGACCTCAGGTTTCTTACTCTAAAACGATAAGCGAGGTGACGAACGAGTTTCTTCTGGATTTTCTCAATTCTGTCTATATGGACCTGGTATGTAGGATTCCAAACCGTGCTACAGTATTCCATCTGACTTCGTACATAACTATTGTATAAGAGGAGCGTAGTACATGGTTTTTTAAATTCTTTGGAAGATCGTAGGACAAACCCAAGAGCTCGATATGCTGAATCTAGCATTTTGTCGATATGTTCTATAAAACTTATTTTACTGTCCAAATAAACGCCCAGATCTCGGATAACATTCACCTCTTCTAATGTATTACCCAGGATATTGTACGAAGATTGGAATATGTTACGCTTTCTAGTGAATTTTATGTGGTAACATTTAGCGCAATTCAAATACATTTTGTTTCTGGCGCACCACTCTGATAAGTTATCTACGTCCTTTTGTAGTAACTGAATATCGGACTCACTCTCAATTATACGGATTAACTTCAAATCATCCGCGAAAAGATATGGCGTAGAATTCTTAAATACTAGTGATATGTCATTCACAAAAATATTGAAAAACAATGGTCCCAAATTGGACCCCTGTGGTACACCTGAGGTCGCGAAATATGAGTTTGACTCTTCCCCATTCACGACAACTGACGATTGTCTATTGTTAAGGTAAGACTCGCACCAGTCGAGTATGGTACCGGTGACACCCAGGGACCGAAGCTTGTTTAATAATAGTGAGTGATTTACCTTGTCAAAGGCCTTCGAAAAGTCTGTATATACTGCGTCCACTTGCAAACTCCTATCAACAGCGGATGTTAAATCAGTGATATAGGTTACAAGGTTGGTGTTCGTAGACTTTTTGCTCATGAAGCCATGCTGATTTTTGAATATATAATTCTTAACATGTTCGTACATAACCGGGTACACTAGAGATTCGAAGACCTTAGACAAAGTACATAGAATCGAGATTGGTCTATAATTGGATATCATCTCACGTTTACCACTTTTGTGAATGGGCACAATCTTCGCTCTTTTCCATGTATTCGGAAAAATACCCGTTTTCAATGAGGTGTTATATATAGTTGCCATGGGAGAAGCTACATAACGAGCGCATCGTGACCAAAATATGGGGGGTATATTGTCAGGGCCTGCACCCTTTGATAAGTCAAGTTCAGAGAGTTTTTTACAAATAGCTTCTGGGGGTATCGAAAATTCTTTGATGGGTAGAGATGGTACCACTGTCTCAGCAGTTTCGTTTATGAAATTGTCCTGGTCCAGACTAGGCGGGTCATACACCGACGAGAATTGAGCAGCAAATAGCTCAGATATAGCTTTACTACCGACTGCGTTTACATTACCGAGGGTCATAGCTGGAGGGTAAGAATTACTACCTTTCCGAAGGTTTTTTATATGTGACCAGAAAAATTTGGGATTGCTTTTTATTTTATCTTCTAATTCACTAATGTAATTATTGTAACATCTTTGCGTGAGTATTTGGCAGTCTTTTCTTAAATAATTAAATTCAATTATATCTAATGGATTATTATATTTTTTAATTCTATTATGATATTTCAATTTTAGTTTTAATAATTTTATTAGTTGCTGCGAGTACCATGGCGGATATTTTCCTCGTGTAAATACGGTTTTAGGTACAAATTTTTCAATAATAGCTGTAATTATACAGTAGAAATTGTCCAGCATTTCATTTACATCTTTGCATGTTTTAAATTTATCGTTCCAATCTATGTCTTTTAGTATTTTGTTGATCGCCTCGTAGTCAGCTTTATAATAATTTGGTTTACAAGTTGGTTTAACATCATTTTTAATAATACTAGGAAGATGCGGCATTATATTCAAAGCTGGGTGGTACCTATCTATATTCCTTATTGGGTCAAGGCAATTATATACTTTAACACGGTCGAGGTCGGACAGCACTAAGTCTAGGATTTTATTTTGAAAGTTACTTATCCAGTTAAATTGCTTTAAGTTATTCAAAGACATGAAATCAAGTAGCAGGCTTTTAAGACGACCAGTGCCACATGCAGCAGGTGAACACGACACATCACTAGAACCATCCCGCACCCAATCAACACAACTCAGGTTAAAGTCTCCCACTATGAGTGTGGAACTGTTGTAGTTTCTATCCATCACTGAGGTACAGTTTTCAATGACGTGTTCAAAAACTTCAGGATGTACTGGTGGAGGAAGATAGATAGCACATATTTTTAGTGAGTTTATACTCGTATTTGATTTAGTATCTATAGTAACCCACAGGTCCTCATAGTTACTTTCCCATTCTGCCATTCTAGACGAACTTAATTTGTTTGTAACAGCTATAAGCACTCCACCGCCAGTTTTTTTATGCTTACTGAAATTGGATGTTTCGCGATCCCTTCTGTATACCGTGTATGAGTTATCAAATAATTCAGAATCAAAAACACCCCTACAGAGCCATGTTTCGGTTAAAATGTAGACATCATAATCACTATTGTTTATGTGCTGCCGTACTTCAGCTAAGTTGCCACGTAGGCCCCTAGTATTTTGATAGTAACATTTTATAGAATTGAATTTTGAAGTTAATATTATTATAGCATTCTTAAAATTACACAGATACAACAGTTTATTCTAACAGTTTAAGTTTATCGAGATCTCCTATTACTACACTCTGAGAATGTTCATCCTTCTTTAGGAAAATTCGCCCATTACGGACCCACACAAACTTATATCCTAATTCTTTAGCACGTACTCGCGTCGCTGCATGTAGAGCCTTATTCTCTGGAGACAGATGTTCTACGACGAATATCGGCACTGGTTTTTCAGCAGCTATGCCAAGATGACTTGAGTTTAGCTTATTATTTAGGTTTGCTTTGTTGAATTTTATGGATGCTGCCAAAAATGTATCTCTCAGTCGAGGACTGTTAAATTTCACTAGAACAGACCTTGGTCGTGTATTCTCTTTGTCTTTTTTGGCAGTCCTTGTACAAAGCTGTATGTCGGTATCCTTTATGTCGCAGTTCAATACTCTGCTCAACTGGAGCACAGTACTTAATAAGTTCTCTGACCTGTGCTCAGGTATACATTGAATTTCAATATTACTCGTTCGGGCGTGTTGTTCTAGAATGTTCATGCGCTTAGTTATGTCTTTGACAGAATTTTGTAATACAGAGTTCTCTTTTTCTAGTTTTTTAATTTTGGCGGACTTTTCTTCTAATGTTGTCTTCATTTCTTCAAATTTTTCATTAAAGAATGCCAGTGACTGCTTGAATTCCGAAATTATGTCACTTATTTTGCTGAGTTGGTCGTTAACTATGCCTTTTAAGGCGTCCTGTAAAGCTTTATTAATTTCTTCTCGTATGATTTCTCTAATTGTATTCGTAGCCTCTGGCGGAGAAGATTCCGTACGAGGTCTTTTTGTACGAGATGTAATATTAACATTGTCCTCATCCATCACTCTAGGTATATCAGATTCAGATTGAGATTGCACTGGTAATGCTTGTGTCGTAGGGGTAGACGGTGGCGTGCGTCTTAAAGGCATATTTCTAGCCTTGTAATAAAATCCTATGCGTACGCCAAACACAGATCAATCAACTATTTAGGTGTTAATAATCGACTATGAACGCCCTTTTGCGGCTATTTGTGAACTAACCTTTATTTGCGACGGTGCGGCGGCGGCGGGCGTAATGGTGCAAACTTACTTGTTTATATATATATATTTTTTAATTATTGGCAACACACGTTCTCCTATTTTTTCCTTTTGTTTCGTGTATTGAGGAGTTTTGGTTGTCTATGGTGAATGAGTTTTTAAGTTGTCAAAAGTTTCTTTGTTTACAACTGATGAAAAATAACGGCCAAACAACGAGAAAGAATACCAATTCGTTGAAATATTAGCCTTTATCCGAAGTGAGGTGCTCAAATTACCCCTTTGCAGTTCCTTGTTTCACTCCGCAGTGCAGACAGGCTGTGATTCACTGAAAGCCACTGTTTTTCTACGATATGTCCACTCTTATTCACGTTCGCGAAACAGGTTCGTTTGTGAGTTGACACCAGACAACGATGTGGATTGAGTATTAAACGTTACTTTCTCCAATTAACCATGTAAAAGCACTAAAACACTCGTATAATTACTATTTTAATTTTAGATATTACGGAGCTGATGTCACCGGTGTGACAGTTGACGGACTTTTTGTCCTAATTACCTGTAACGACTTGTTTGGATGTAGATGGGCGCGGAGACATGGATGGTTTAACTGAAGGTTGCAATTTAATGATTTTCCACGATGCGTTCACATGTTTTCACCTTGTTCTCAATGGAATCTTCTATATAATATCGGATATGCTTCCATCCTCCATGTCGCTTGAGAACAGTTAATTCCGCTCCAGAACCTGCCAAAAGAGTAGCAGAAGTCCGACGAAAACAATGTCTTGTGTACAGCAGATATCTGGTAACTTCAAATAAGTAGCGATTTCTTGTGGCATGTTAGAAATTTTATGTTTTCCCATAACTTGTTTGAAGCACTTGCCTTTTTGACAATGGATGAAAAACCGATTGGTCTTCATATCATCAGGACGCAGGTCCAGGTATTTTTGTACAATAGTTTTGTATTCCCCTCGGATTACGAAGGATCGGTAAATTTTTTAGTTTTGTGTCTGTCAGCTTTACTAACAGTAAATCATCCGAGTGATTTTCGACATCATCAACAGTTATTTTCAACCGACGACAAAAAGAGGAGGTTATCAATTCGACGCGTATATATATATATATATATATATATATATATATTTTTAATGTATGATCATCGATTACTCGAAGACGGCTGAACCGATTTGGAAAATTCTTTTTTTGATTGAAAGGGTATACTTCGAAATTGGTCTCATTTTCATAAACGTCAGGATCTGATGATGGGATCCTGGAGAAATCGAGGGAACTCTTCAAATATTATAGGCACATCTATGACGTTTTGGGTATTTATTATAGTAACTTGTGCAGTTGCTTTCAAAAAGTACCATTTGAGGAAGTGGAACTGATGATGAAGACCACAGATGGCCGCCGAAACTACTCAATAATAAGTATTGAATGGATTGCGATTCAATTACTTGAATATGGATGTTAAGCACTTTATGCTCGTCACAATGCATATGGTGATGTAGAGCTGATGGTGAAGTACCAGAACTCCTCAACAATTAACGGCCCAGTATTGGGAAAAGCAATATATTGTAAAAGGTTATAAGTAGTTGACATTTAGGCTCTTGTAACTATGTAAATTAAAAATAGACCAACTAAAAAGAGTGAAATAAAAACTTTTTACCAAAAAATTAAACCGACTCCCAAAAAACACTGCAAAGTGAAAAATAACTTTAATTTCGGAAGTCGGTGCCAAAAACGAAAATACAAAAATAAAGACACCGACTACCGAAATTAAAGTTATTTTTCACTTTGCAGTGTTTTTTGGGAGTCGGTTTAATTTTTTGGTAAAAAGTTTTTATTAAAAGTTCATTGCCACGTCAAGCTCCATGTACTCCGAATATTAAAGCCACCTGTAAAAACACCGAATGTGAATAAGACAAGTATCTATCGAAGTACAGGTTACAATAAAATGCGCATTTTAAAACACTATGGTTATACTTTACTAATCGACCATATAGTTACTTACTTTTACGGCAAGAAGGTGCCTCAGTAAGGAAAGTCTCCACGTTTTTGACGCTATTAATTTCGGATGTGTCCAATTTTACGTCTTTATTAGAACTGACTGTTGATTTTAGCATTGAGTAGGTACTCCAAGGAGTGGTTGGAACATAAGTACTGGAAGTAGGCCAAAAACACAGATTCTGAAAAATTATTCTTCAATATAAGTACCTACCATAGACTTTCATTTATTATCCGTCACATTTCTTGCGTCAGTTCTAATACTTCCAAGAGTTAATTCTATACTTTCACCGTCACTTGAGAAGAACTCATTTTTCAAAACAAAACCATGAATTTGTAACATTCTGTGAAAATTGATGAAAACGCGGGCTGTAGGTAGTTAGCGCGTTTTTAATTTGATTTCATTTTTTTATTCAGCCGGCGGCGTGACTATTGTACCAGCCAGTCTTTATTCAAACAATATTTGCGTTCGATTTCTTTGATAAGATGTTCCAAATTCAAAAGTGCGTGGCAAAGATAATTGCTGTGCACTTATAAAGAGGATTAAAACTCATTACTGCCCGCTAAAAGTTTTTTTTTTTTTATAGAAAACACCACCTTTGGGTGCACTTAAAGGCAAACCAAGTCGTCCTTTTCGAATAGATGGGATGAAAACTAAATTGATCGACTTATATGTCTGTGTAACACATATCAAAGATATCTAATATGGATAAGCACTAGCCAAGGATAGCGTCATCATATAGTTCATAATTATCGTAGTTAGTTTCATATAGTTCTAAAACTGAAAGATGCCCCAAGAGTGAACAAGCATATTCTGGGCTCGCTCGTTCGACCGTAGACCTCATCTCACACTTACCATCGGGTGTAATCGGAGTCTAGAGCGGGCTCATTCCTAATAAAAAAACCGGCGAAGTGCGAGTCGGATTCGTGAACGAAGGGTTCCGTACCATTTTCTATAAAAACAGCTAAAACTCATGTATGTTGTATGGGAGCCCCCCTTAAATATTTATTTTATTTTGTTTTTAGTATTTGTTGTTATAGCGGCAACAGAAATACATAATTTGTGAAAATTTCAACTGTCTAGCTATCGTGGTTCTTGATATTATATATATATTCTTGATACAGCCTGGTGACAGACAGGCGCACGGACAAACAGCGAAGTCTTAGTAATAGGGTTCTCTTTGGGTACGGAAACCTAAAAACAAAAGAATCGCTGACGTGTTATTGAAAATAACAACTTGTAATTAATGTCTGGTAAGTAACACTCCCACTCCATTACCTAACATTCCCGAAACGAGATAAACGTCAAGTTCACGTGCAGCTAGACCCTATCATGATCGCATCATCATCATCCACACGCATAGATCCAAATGATCAGGTCCTCCATCCGTTGATCACAAATTATCACCAGAAAAAAACAGGTCTCCAGCCGTCGCCTCCAGAAGTCAGGGCCCGTGATTGCAGATAGCGGTACGCAAATACGCACCTCTCTTGGACCTATAGGGAGCTGTGACGCACTCCCTACTTTCGCGACGAGGCCTGCAGCCGGGCAGGTCGACGCCAATCCATCAGTCGTCCGCCAGTCAGGCAGCGGAAGTCTCATCTGCACCCGCAGCTAAGAACTCCGCTGCCCTGGACGTAAGCGACCGAGGGTACACCTGGGTGGTTTTAGTCGTACGAGTCTGATAGACATCTATGAGGATAACCACCCCAATGTCGTTAGTGAGTAAACAATCAAGTCACACAAACCCTGAATATTAATAAACATCACAAAAACATATAATTTCTACGGAAACGTGTTACGTTTTTATTTTCCTTTTATTCTCAACACCCGTATCGTATAACTTTTAATGTGTTCCAAAATTGCTTTTGCGTGACATTTTAGATATAGAACAGTCGTCAAAAGTAATGGCGTCTGTTTGTTTCCGCGTTTTTCCTGTTCTTACTTGGTATACGATGTAAGCGCGTGTCACGACTATACTTTATTACTATTATAATCGTAACAAGCCCGCCTGCCAGGGTTGCGGGAGCGTTTTGGCCATATACCGCGGACCCGGAATCCAAGTGCAACTGGGAACAGGGTGGAGCTTTTGTCAGTCGAAGTCTGACACTCCCTTCCGCTCCACCCGGAGCGGGAGAAGTCATTTGATGATTTTCCCGCCGAAAACAGGCATCGTTGCAGAATTGTATTTAACTAAAATAAAACTGATCAACTGCAAAGGACTGTACCGAAAATAATTAAAAAAAAATTTTTTTTGATGCCCAGATTATTGAATGACCCAGGTTTTTTAGGGTTCCGTAGCCGAACGGCAAAAAACGAAACCCTTATAGTTTCGACATGTCTGTCCGTCCGTCCGTATGTCACAGCCATTTTATTCCGAAACTATTAGGACTATACACGTAAAACTTGGTAGGTGGATGTATTCTGTGAACCGCTTTCCGATTTTAAGAGAAAATTTAATAAATATTTAAAATAAAGGGGGCTCCCCATACATGGAACTGAAACTGAAAATATTTTTTTCATGAAACCTATACGCGTGTGGTATCTATAGACAGGTCTTTATAAATGACATTAAGGTTTCTAAAATTACTTTTTCATAAAGTTAATCGTTTAAAAGATATACGCTTCCAAAGTGGTAAAATGTGTGTGTCCCCCCTCTAACTTCTATAATAGTGGAGTGAAAAATCTAAAAAAACCATATGTTGTAGATCTTAATGTAAACTTTCAACCAAAATTAGTTTGAACGAGATCGAGTCAGCAGTTTTTGAGATACAGTATATTTTCTAAAACCGCAAATATAACTTTGTAATTCATACAAATACTATGAAAAACAAAGTTATTTGGCGTAGTTGTAAAAATTGTAAATAAGCTAGTTTTAAGAAATTTGTAAGATTTTTTTTTTTTTCAAATAAATATATTAAGTATATTATATTTATTACTACGGAACCCTTCATGGGCGAGTCCGACTCGCACTTGGCCAATTTCTTACAATTATTTCTTTACTGTATTTTTTATGAGATATAAAACATGTCACCTTATAATCTTTTCGTAAAAATAGCGTCAATAAAGGTTCTTAAATAGAGCAGTAATTAGCATTTCAAATTATCTAGAATGGTGATGTGGTGGAAACATCTCGCTATATCTTTTGCACGCATCTAATCTAATGACGTTGATGTCACATATAAATACGAACATCCTTTTTCTGTAACTCGGCGGTTTACTCCGTATTCTGAATAAATTATAAATAAGTATGTTTTTCATAAACCTGCAAAAACTGGACAGGTTCACTCAAATCTGTGTGCATCTTTCCTTCAAGATCACCTCAGACATTAATTAACCTATATGATTCTTATATGATTTGGTCAGTACGGATTGTATGAATTACTGCAGAGGGCTCGAACTCTGAGTTTGTTTCGGTGTTTCTTCTCATGATAGTTAGTTAAAAACTACAACATATAAAAGTGCTTTTTTAATAACCAATTAGCAAATAAATATAATTTATTAATAGTACAAATTAGAAAAAAGTCAAATCTAAACAAAATTTGCTGTGGTCAATACCATCCTACATCGTCGATTCTCCCTACTTTTCGATCAAGCTAAAATCATTCGTTGTCGACTAAATCCTAACAAGTGACTTATCTGTAAAAAACCGAGATGATTATAAACTTAGTAACTCAACTGTGTCATAACCGACTTAGCGACACGTCATCATCGGCGCTTTTTTTTTTTTCAACAATTTATGGGTCAGATTTCAGTCTAAATGCAGCTGAATTCTTGTGCTTTACATGGAGCGACTGACGGCAAGATGCCAAGAGGATGAAGTCCTCGAAGATGGACTTACCAGATCCGTGCAACCCTAGACAACAACCTGCATAACACTCTCCATTCTGCCAAGGACAGGAACAAATGGCGAGATACCGTCCGGCAGAAAATGTTTCCGCAGATAGAGAATCACGACACTCAGTATTTAGAATGTAGCGACATCTATCTCGCAAGAAACAAACTAAAGATCGAAATCCTGTATCGCGCAAGCAAAGTTTACCGCACAACTAGCCTACATACAAATCACCCGATGACAAACATCGGACAGTTGCCCACCAGACAAAAACACCTGTCTGGTCGGAGGATTCTCCCTTTTCAATGGGATTGCGGGACCCTACACCATGTTCCGCATATCCCCAAAAGGGAAACGACGTGAGTATCCTCCACAACTCAGTAGTTGAGTGACACTGGCAAAAACTGGTGTCATATTTTGACCTTCTGACTACCCATAATGACTGTTAAAGGTGTACAAAATGGCAGCCGGACTAACAGTTTAACACCCTTTTACGAGCCTCGGAGGAATACCGAAAATATGTTAAGATGGTTACTTATCCACGGACCTCGGCTCGGGCCTATACTACATCAGTGCTTCTCACTCTTTATCTCGCTCGCACACTGCAGGTCGCGGTCACGCGAGCAAGCGAGACAGGGTGGCAGGGAAAAGACTCCAAGACACCGATAAATTAGTTTATTTCTTTTTACTGTGAAAATAATGGTAATTAAAAAAAAAATATAAGACCTGCTTTATAGATAGTTCAATTAATATGCAAAGTTTAATTATCTAATTTGGAGTTATTTTTGAATATCAGCGGTTTATTGTTCGGTTTGGAGGTAACTTTGGAATTTTTTTCTATCAAAATTTTTTTATGGAATCGTGTTTTCGTCAAACATAGTACCTAACATTAATCCTCAACTTGACCATATTTATTTCAAAATTATTGCTGCAGTATTTTCGACATAACGGAGGATCATGTTAAGCCAAACTGTTACCTTTAGCCACGAGCTCCTAGATGATGTAAAAGCACGTGTAAAATAACAGCACTACGTTATTACGCACGTGCAGTCTATTTACAACCCTAAGCCTTAATTGTGACGTCAAGGGCTCATTAGTCGTGTAACACGAAGCCAAATCAGGTTAGGACACACCTCTATGTAGGTGAGGGAAGGAAGGATGCTGTCTATTACTGCTTTTAATGTAACATTTTATATATTTAGTTATATTAAAGTGAGTGCATATACGTAGTTATTTTTTATTTATTTATTTGTTAAAACTTTATGCAACGCATAATGTATAAACAACAACCATGGGTGGTGAAGAGATAATATGGCAGGTGCATAAAAAATTAACTAAATAGATAATATATTTAAATTAAAAGTTTTATTACAAGTATATATATATATTTAATTTATTTAGTTCATTAATTTATATACATAGGTATCACTTAAATCTAAACTCGCCAAACTGTAACGTTTAATGGCGTTGACTAGAGGCGCTCCTTATACATTAACATTAAAGAACCATTCTAATTACTTCTACACAATATGTTGCAATATAATCATATATCTATAATCTCTCAATATATTTTTTAGTTTTTTTCTTAAGTGTTCCTTTACTTATTTTAATTTTTTTATTCTTAGTAATTCTATTTTGTTTATTATAGTTTAATCGTAGGTTAGGTTAGGTTTATCAATATAGGTAGGTTATAGTCATTATTATAGTATTATTTTTAACTTTTTAGTGCTTTTATGGTTTTTTGAAGTTGGTTTCATTTTTGCAAAAAAAAAAAAAAATTGCGCTAGTAAATATGCTTTTCGTATGAGAAAACGGCGTCGAACTGAAACTGAGAATGAAAAACGATTCTATTTCTTTTTAATATTCGTAGTACACCTGGAAAGTGCATACCGTTAAAATGCCAACAAGCCCAAACACAGCTAAGATACATTGCCTTGTTATGGAGTTCCGGTGCCTGTCTCTTGGATTCATCACCAGATGTGATAGTAGAATAGTTTTTATTGAACGCAAATGATTCACTTGTTTTAGAAAATACCAAAATCGCTTTTACCTTTCCTATAAAATTTGAACAGTTTTCTCGATTTCGCCAAGATTCCATCATCAGATCCCGATTTGGTGACTATGGGACCAATTGGAAAGCATAGGCTTTGGAACAAAAAACAGAACTTTTCCAAATCGGTTCGTAAATGACGGACTTATGCGTGAACAAAAAACGCAATGCAGAGTAAACGAAAAGATCGTCAATGTAGATTTTTTTTAGACTTTTGTTGATTTTTCAAAAACGGCTTGTCCTTCAATTCAATAAAATTTTCATGGAACCATTTAGAATTTACCTCTTTTCAACGAAAAAAGATTTTTTAAATCGGTTGGCAAACGACGGAGTTATGCCCGGACAAACATAAAAAAAATACAAACATCCGAATTGAGAACCTCCTCCTGTTTTAGAAGTCGGTTAATAATCCCGCAACTTTCTCTTAAATGCATATTGACTGCATATCACTTTAAATAAATTAATAGTTTAAAAACACTAGAAAAACACGCTTTTATAAATGCACGTAAAAACAAAAAAAAATGTTACGAAAACCGATAACGGATTTTCTTTAGGTTTGTACCTTGAAAACTGATCGTGTTCAAAGTTCACTACTTACGTGGCCTTTCTCACAACTGCAAACACGACTATGATACGATATTCCATCATGGAATGCCAGTGCCTATCTTCCGGCTTCATCATCAGACCTTGAAACCTAATCGTGGTCAAAGTTCATTACAAGACTTTTCTAAGAAATCCAAAATATCTATGATACGATTTTCCATCATGAAGTTCCAGTTCATATCTTCCAGCTCTATCATCAGATCAGTTCGACAGTACCATATTATTGTATTGTCATCAGAACAACATACAGCTGCCAATTTTCATTACGTTACGATCCTTGGAAGATGGTTAAATTAGTTACCTTAGATTCCATTACATAGTTAGTTACATACAGGTCGACCTAATAAAAGCGTGTTAAAAAAGACCTTTGTTGCGACTGAAATAAAGACGTCTTCAAAAGAAGAATACCTATTTGGTCCCGACGAAGTACCTCATGTCAGTGAGTCAGTCAGTTTATATCATGCTTATCATAAGCATGGTTGCGCCAACATTCAAAATATGATTGACATCCGCTATTTCCTATATCCATCTCCTTCCCGCACATACCTCGCGAGTGAGTAAGAAGATTCGCCCGCCATTTGTCGAAAAAACTACTTCCGAATCGCTCCGCAACAAGTTGACAATGGCGTCGACGCGCTCCGCTTAAAAATATTAATAACTTTGGAATCACCGCATTTTCGCATGTAATAAGACTTATAATCCATAGTTTGTGCTTGTGTTTAACGTGTGAGGACAATAACTTGAAGCTCAACTGCCCTGAACCTGGAAAAGAAACCGGTGCACCGGCGACGACGCGAGCACGTGGCTCCCGTAAAGGTTTGTGTTCCCTTCCCTATTTATTTCGGGTTGTATTCCATTGTCCCACACCCACTGCAACTCGAATTACCTAACGCCAAGCGTTTGTCAATCGTTTAGCTCCGCACCGCAAATACAGTCCACTAAATTAGCCTTTCGCGCCAACATTTTCTTTGGTCCCTCTCACCGGATAGTTAGGTACTTATTTGTATTAGGTACATATTTGTTGTAGTTATCGCATTGGTATTTATTCCATAAGGAATAAACGCACCGCACCGCAGTCTTGTACCAAACCCAATTCGTTGTTTGTTCATCTATTACCTACGTACGTGCGTAATACCTACATACCTACGTAGCCATAGATCGCTCGTATTAGTTATTCATTCGGAAGTCTAAAATTATTTGTGTATCAGAAACAGAGACACAACCTAGTGGGTAAATTAAGATTGTTTAAAAACTACCTACAGTTCTTTTATTTCACCCGCAGTTCGTTATAACTACCTACCCACTTTAGGTATTTAATATTGTCCGCGTCGCTGTTCTCCATCGCTTATTTGCTAAAATAACTTTATTTGCTTGTTTACCGCATTGATTGTTTGTAATAAATAATTATTATTCACGATGTCTCATAAGGAGATCAAAGTTCAATTGAAACTTTTATATGCTAAAAGAGACATGATATTTTCTCGCGTGCAATCTATTTGTGATAATGCACTTAAAACACTTGATCTAGCTATTAGAGATTCGTTCTTATGTTCTATAGAAAACTTGGATAGTTTGCGCACGGAATTTGAATCCGTAATTCATAATATTAACGTTTTAGAGTTAGAATTAAATCCAGAATACGCTGTGAGTTATCAGGCTTTGGCGTCATTTGATGATTTATTCTGTCACATCAAACGCGTCGCGAGGAGCTTGGAGAAGCCGTCTGTCCATCAGAGCCAGGCAAATCACACTCGCGATCGACCCAAATTACCGCCCATTCAGATACCTGAATTTAATGGTGATATTCGCAATTGGAATCTATTTATAGATAGTTTTGAAAACACTATAAATGGGAACGTCTCTTTGACAGATCATGAAAAGTTACACTATCTGGTTGAAAAGTTAACTGGTAAAGCTAAAACTGTTTGTGCCGGCATTACTTTTAGTGCCGAAAATTATTCATTAATTTTAAAAACTTTAAAGTCGAAATATGAAGATAAAAGATTAGTTGCTACCGCATATTTAGATCAGCTATTCGAGTTGAAAAATATTACAGTTTGTAATGAACATAATTTAGAGAAGTTTTTAGATATTTTTGCATCATCTGTTCGCGCAGTAAAGAACCTGAAGGTCGATGACCTCTGCGACTTTTTGTTTTTATATTTGGGTTTAAAGAAATTAGATAGTGAAACTGTTCGTTTATTTGAAATAGACCATCGCAGTAGTAAACTGCCAAAATTCAATGATTTAGAATGTTTTGTTCGCGATCATATTAAAATATTGCAACGCACTTCGTCAACCCATGAAGTTACGAAGAAGTCCGACCGTCGAACAGATGCGGCTTCGAAGTCACAAAAGTCGACACATACGTATGTGAATACAGCACCTGCTCCTGTACAATCGAGTTGTTCTTTGTGTAATAGTCAACATTCGCAATTGTACAAGTGTTCTGGTTTCTTAAAATTTACGCCCTATGAACGTTATAAGTTTGTTCGCGAAAAAAATTTGTGCTTTAACTGCCTTAGTGACAAGCATCGGGTTACGTCTTGTAATAGTAGTCAAAGTTGTCGTAAGTGTTCTTCGAAGCACCACACTTTACTTCACATGGAGAAAAGTTGTAATAATGCCGCATCCAATGTGAGCACAGTTAGTTTACCAAGCGGTGACACGTCGTCGCAGTCAGTCGGTGCGAACTCTGCGTCCGCTTCGCAGCCGCAGCCGCAATCAACGCGCGACGTTGCCCGCTCGCAGGCCGCCGTGACTGACGTCACGTTGTGTTCGATGTCCGCCGCAAGCAATACGTGCACTACCGTGGTGCTCGCGACCGCTCACGTTGTTGTTGATGATGCTTTTGGTAATCCGTGTCTTGTTCGAGCGTTGTTAGATTGCGCTTCGCAGAGTAATTTTTTAACTCAAAATTGTTGTCAACGCCTTGGTTTTAGTATTAATAACCGACCAGCCCGCTCAGTAGTTAAGGGGTTCGGTGGTTTAAAATCAACCATTCATGGTTCGATTAAAATTAAATTTGCATCGCGTTTTAATTCTAATATTTGTTTTGATATGGATTCGCTTGTCGTAGATAAAATTACGGAACAATTGCCTACTGTCCCGGTTGACACGTCTTTATTGACCAAATTTAAAGACCTACCGTTGGCAGATGAATCTTATGGTGTCCCTGGAGACGTCGATATGTTGATCGGCGCATCGATTCTCCCGCACCTTCAGTTATCTCGTAAGATTCAAGGTCATTCGTCGTTTCCCGCACCGCACGCCCTAGAAACAGTTCTAGGTTTTGTTATTGTTGGTTCCGCACCCGCACATTTAGATAATTACTCGACTGTGTCACATTGCTGCACTGTTGAGCCGCCGCTGGAGTCTACCATCCGCAGGTTCTGGGAAATTGAAGAGGTCAATGTCCCGCCTATCCTAAGCCCTGATGATAAGGTGGCTGAGGAGATTTATTGTGGCACGACTACCCGTGATAATGATGGTCGTTATATTGTCGCGCTTCCATTCAAGGGAGATATTTTTTCGCTCGGTGACTCCTACGCTTCCGCGGAAAAAACGCTTTTCTTGTTTAGAACGTAAGATGCAAGCATCTCCGAAGTTGAAGCAAGCCTATGATGAGGTGGTTACCGAATACTTAGATAAAGGGTACATCTCACCTGCATCCACCGCCGAGACTGACGAGACTCTTGATCATCCATCTTACATCATCCCGCACCACGGAGTTGTTAGAGAAGACAAGCTTACTACTAAGCTCCGCGTGGTTTTGGACGGCAGTGCTAAGACTAGCACTTCCGTATCGCTCAATGATATTTTGTATTGTGGTCAAAACCTTCAAGGTAACTTATTTGACATTATTGTGAATTTCCCCTTGTTTGCTGTCGCGCTTTCCGCCGACATAAGGCAAATGTTTCTTTCTATTGGTATTCGCGAATGCGACCGCAAATTTCAACGTTTTTTGTTTAGATTTTCGCCTCAAGAACCTTTGAGAGTTTACGAGTTTAATCGTGTTTGTTTTGGGCTTAAGTCGAGTCCTTTCCATGCGCTTCGCACTATCAAGCAATTAGCCGCTGATGAAGGTGAAAGATTCCCGAAAGCGAAAGACACTATTGAGACTGGGCTATACATGGATGACTTTGTTTATAGTGTAGCCAGCGAGGCGGATGCCGTTGAGACCGCCGCTCAAGTAATAAGTCTTATGAAGGCCGGTCAGTTTGATCTTGTGAAGTGGACTAGTAATTCGCAGACCGCTCTAGATTCGATTCCACTATCGCATCAATTATCTTCGGTGAAGGAATTTGATGGTGATGATACGCACAAGGTTCTAGGTTTAAGTTGGTCACCCGCGTCTGACGTGTTCAGTCTTAAAGTTAGTTCGACTCCGCAAATTTGTACTAAGCGCATTATCCTGTCGTGTGTAGCACGTATATGGGATGTTATGGGATTTGTAGCTCCCGTCGTTTTATATGCCAAGTTGCTTATAAAAGAACTTTGGCTTTCCAATAGTGATTGGGACGACCCGGCCCGAAAATATTGTTAAATTGTGGGCTCGCTTCCGGAAAGAACTTCCATTGCTCAATCAAATAAAAATTCCTCGCCATGTTGGTATATTGTCGAACAGTATAGTTACTGTTGTAGGCTTCGCCGACGCCAGTGCAAAGGCTTACGGGGGGGTAGTTTATTTTCACGTTTTGGATGCTGACAGGGTTTCGGTTAGTCTTATAAGCGCTAAATCCAAGGTCTCCCCTCGCAAGGTCGTTTCTCTGGTGCGCCTGGAGCTGTGCGCTATACCTTTGTTAGTGCAATTAATCAGCTCGATTGTCAATGCTTGTAGGCACCGCATTATTATTGATAGAATTATGGCTTTTTCTGACTCTACTGTAGCTTTGTGTTGGGCACATTCTTCGCCCCATCGCTGGGACACATTCGTCGCCAATAGGGTGGCCAAAATCCAGTCCGAATTACGACCACAAAATCTCTTTCACGTTGCTGGCACAGATAATCCCGCCGATTGTCTCTCCCGTGGGTTGCTCCCTTCGCAAATTTTAGATCATCCGCTGTGGTTCTGCGCTCCGTCTTGGATTCATAGCGTGCTCGAGGAATGGCCGGTTAAGCCCTTTAATCCAGCTGCCGTTTCGGAACCACCCGAGGAGAAGAAGCATTCGCTTGTAGTTTCGGTTCCACGTGAAGAGTCGATTATTTTATCGTTATCTAATCGCGTCTCGTCTTGGTCGAGACTTTTGCGTTGTGTGGTGTATGTATGTCGGTTTCTAAAACTGTTACCCACGCGCGGTGTTATAACCGCCGCTGATCTGGATAAAGCTGAGTCAGTCGTGCTACGTGAATTGCAGAGATTTTATTTCGCATCCGAAATTAGTAGTTTGGAGTCCAACAAACCTTGTAGCCGCGCCTTTCAACATTTGAAACCTTTTTTGCAGAATGGTCTTATTCGAGTAGGTGGTCGTTTGAGAAATTCCGATTTAGGATTTGAGCAAAAGCATCCAGTAGTTTTACCCCGCAAGGACCATATTTTAGATTTGATTGTAGATTATCATCATAGGTTGAATTGCCACGCAGGTCCAGACTTGTTGATGTCTATCCTTAGACAGAAGTATTGGATACTTTCCGCTCGCAATTTGATTCGTGCTAGAGTACACAAATGTGTGCCCTGTTTTAAGCTTCGCCCGCGTTTTATCGCGCCTGAAATGGCCGATCATCGCTCTTGTCGTGTTGTTCAATCCGCTAAACCTTTCGTTCACACCGGTACAGACTTCGCCGGCCCGTTTAGGGTAACTGTTGCCCGTGGTCGCGGAATACGCTCCACAAAAGCTTACGTTTGTCTATTTATTTGCATGACAACTCGTGCGGTTCACATAGAATTGACCGGTGATTTAAGTACGCAAAGTTTTATGTCCGCGTTTAAGCGCTTTTTGTCGCGCCGTGGTCCCGTCAAACGTTTATATTCTGACAACGGTACCAATTATGTTGGAGCTCGCCGTAATATTTCGGAGTTGCACGCGTTCTTACGGTCAAAGTATTATCAGAGTGAATTCGCTCACGTTTTGGCCGAAAATCGTATTGAATGGCATTTTAATACGCCCGCTGCTAGTCACTTTGGTGGTAATTGGGAGGCGAATATTAAGAGCCTCAAGTCGCATCTGTTCCGCGTTGTAGGCGTACAGATTCTCTCTTATGAGGAGCTGAGTACTGTACTCGCTCAGATAGAGGCAGTAATGAATACTCGTCCACTGTGCCGGACTCTATCTAGTGACCCCTCAGAATCTTTAGCTTTAACTCCGGCTCACTTCTTAACCACGACTCCTCTTAAGTATTTGCCCGCTATGGATGTTGATGAAGACAGACTACATCTCCTAAAGCGTCATGCTCTTTTGGATAGATTAGTTCAATCATTTTGGAAGCGTTGGAGAGCAGATTATTTGCACACGCTTCAGTCGCGTCAAAAATGGAATACTCCATCGAATCCAGTCACCGTTGGTACTGTAGTAGTTTAATGGCCGAGAGTGCGCCTCCTCTACACTGGCCTCTAGGTGTAGTGGAGGAAGTTTTCCCTGATCCAAAGGGAGTAACGCGTATAGTAAAAGTTAAAACCGCGACCGGTTCGTATTTACGTCCGGTTATTCGCCTCTGTCCTCTGCCCAATCAGCAGCAGGCTTCAAATTAGTTTAATAGTTATGGTAACGCTTTATATTATAGTTTAGCAATAAGGTTAGAAGTTAGATGTTACTCCAGAGTTTAGTTCTTTGATTAGTTTCGCTTATAGTTTTTGAAGGTAACCCTTCAAACCGGGGGGAATGGTTGCGCCAACATTCAAAATATGATTGACATCCGCTATTTCCTATATCCATCTCCTTCCCGCACATACCTCGCGAGTGAGTAAGAAGATTCGCCCGCCATTTGTCGAAAAAACTACTTCCGAATCGCTCCGCAACAAGTTGACAATGGCGTCGACGCGCTCCGCTTAAAAATATTAATAACTTTGGAATCACCGCATTTTCGCATGTAATAAGACTTATAATCCATAGTTTGTGCTTGTGTTTAACGTGTGAGGACAATAACTTGAAGCTCAACTGCCCTGAACCTGGAAAAGAAACCGGTGCACCGGCGACGACGCGAGCACGTGGCTCCCGTAAAGGTTTGTGTTCCCTTCCCTATTTATTTCGGGTTGCATTCCATTGTCCCACACCCACTGCAACTCGAATTACCTAACGCCAAGCGTTTGTCAATCGTTTAGCTCCGCACCGCAAATACAGTCCACTAAATTAGCCTTTCGCGCCAACAAGCATGATATGAACTTTCGATTTGTGTCATTCAATTTCATTCTCTAACAAATATCTACAAATTAATTTTAATAATTATAATAAATGCGAGTTTGTGAATGGATGTTTGTTACTATTTCACGCAAAAACCACTGAACGGACCAAAATGAAATTTGTTAAGCAAACAATTGATATCCTGGAATAACAAATAGGCTAGATTTTATCCCGGATTACTAAGGGATCTGGATTTACGCGGGAAAATACTCCCACGCGAAACAAGTCGCGGGCAGAGGCTAGTGTAGTAACCCAATAAATTGCTGTCGACAAACACGATATCCGTAACTACATTGCGACGTAATTTAAAAAAAACAAATTGAGGTAAGTCAAGGGTTTTTTTTATTGATAATAGGCTCGCGTTTGACCGCCATCTCACCTGATGGTAAGCGATGATGTGGTCGAAGATGGAGCACGCTTGCCTAGAAGTAACTTATTCACTCTTGACTCTTAAAGACTCCCAGGTTATAGCGATCAGGAAACACAGACTCCGGCAGGGAATTCCACTCCTTAGCCGTACGCACAATGAAGGTATTCCCAAAACGTTTTATGCGTATGGGTGGGATGTCCACCATGTAACGATGGCGCATCGCCGTTTGTCTTGTAGTCCGATGATGGAACGGGCTTGGCAAAATTAGATTGTGTAATTCCATCGCACACTCCCCGAAATGTAACCGATAGAAAACCGATAGACTTGCAACTCGTCGTCGATGTTCAATTAATCTGTAATTAATTGATAGTAAATGTGGTCACCGTTTCGTCATTTATTTAAAAGTCTTCTGTTATATATTACGTTTAAATTGCATTATTACATTACTACATCCATTAGTGTCATACTTATTCTACAAAATGGCCACGGTAATTCTACGCTATTTTCGAAAACACCTAGCCTTTTCGCAGACCTCGAGTCAACATCATGTCACAGCACTCAACTTTACCTGGCACTTGGATCCCATACGGCGTACTTAAGTCTCACAGACTATAAGTACCTAGACTACGAAGTTATCTCGTAGACTTCTAAGTGACAGCAAAGAGGTTATATACATATCTTGTGCGCACAAGACATGTAACCTCTCCAACATGCTTTTGAAGTCAACTTAATTAAGATAATATTAACTTGAAAAATGAATAAGTATGCCAAGGTAATAGAAGCTAATTTGATATTGGTCCTTTCAGTTTAAACATAAAAGTTATATGTGTAAGCAGTTACATAGTTATATTGAGTTCTAGCTGTGCCTGCGTTCGTACGGGAATCTACATATATATATTACCTACGTAGTTTGTTCTGCGTAAATCTGGATGCCGTAGGAAATGTGGGATAAAAAGTAGTATGATAGAAAGTTTATCCTATATGTTGAGCCAACATAACCCGTAATCGCTATCTTCCCGTAATCGCCCTATAAAAATATAAGATAAGCCCGGGTAAACCGAAAGACAGAGGAAAGAATGAAAAGAAAATATAAGTATATTGTTTGTGTTCATGGAAATAACCTGAAAAAACACGGTACTTTTGAAATCACAGACGGACACTTCAATTTTGTTTATATGTATTTAAATATAGATTAAAGGACAGAGATAACTCTAAAAGTAATCAAAAGGAGCCTCGAATTTTAAATCGGCGTAACGACGAACAAGACACCTTTTGCTGTTTTTTCAAGTTTGTTAGACATAAAAAGTCTTTATTTCCTACCGGCTTGTGGCCGCGGCATTGCTCGCATCGACGTTTTTTATTATCCAAGAGATCCTAACAGAATAATTATGTATACCTTAACATCTATGCGCCATACTCCACCCGTATACCAAGTTTTATACGAATCTGTTTAGCTGTTATTTTCGCATTCTAACTGTACAGGATGTCTTTATAAATAATGAATTTATAATAAAAGACTACAGCATCTTCAATTACCGGACCTTAAGCGGAAAAAAATACTGTAAAATAAAATTCTTACAGCCAAAAAGCTCTCGTTAAAATAAACTACGTTAAAACTTTAAAACAAAATCGTTACAAGAACAACTGTGGTCGGCACGTGACTATGCCCGTGTTTCCGCCACCCACATCTCCGAGAAGTTTTCTCCAGTTCTCCAGTGAAGACTGACGCCCACACTAATTGTTACAATTACACCTAACTGCTCGTCTAACTGCCACCTTTTTCTAACGAGGCGTGTCTTAGAAAACGCACAGTCAAAGACTGAACATGTTTGCCAATCTATACAACATTTCAAAGCTGGGTGATCATAACAAAAAGTTGATGCTTTATACAGTAAATAAACGTCGTTGTAAAATAAATATACTATAAGTATGTAAGTATATTGTTTAAAACCAAAATTATCTAGTGCAAGGAAACACATTTTTCACATCAGAAATCCATCGGAATATACGTTTCAATTAAGTTTTTAAGCTAAAATAGTCATTAAAACTTAAAACGGGATATTGTTGTTGTTGTAAGTTTTCGATATTTCGGCGCTGTTGCAAGATTACGGCTGAACGAATATGTAATTCGGATGAAACATGGTAAATATCCCGTTTTATTCTAATTATATACGATTCAATTATTAAAAAAAAAGGGCCAACTGGAGGAACAGAGTCAGTTTTTAATCCCTTCCATTCCCCCCAGAGCGGAATAAATCAAATTTTATTATTGTAAAAGTGAATGAAAAAAAAAACCAATTCTTCATTTTTAAGCCAGCCGTAGCACACTGCAACACCCTTATCTAAACGTCTCCACTAACAGTGAACGAACCTACGCTTTCCAAAATGTCTGAGCACAGATCTAAGGCACGGTTCTTTGTGGCCAGCCTCGTGTTCTTGACACCCCCTCCTGACGCAGTCGTGCGTGAAATTAATTTCATCAAAAGGAATCCTGCTTTAATGTAATGTGAGTTTTAGTGGCTCAAGTACTTGTAAAAGAGCTGGGAATGAGGATTGTGTTTTAAGTAGCTGAAAATATTTAATTGGACACAATTTTATTTTCCTTTTCTTTTTACATAAATATCTGATGGTCATCACTCAGTCTCTACATATTTGTCAGATCGGCCAATTATTATCCTCTCGTGGTGCAGTCGCGACTGCATACTGGATCCACAATAGCTTTCAGACCTCGGAGGGGCTCGTGACTAAATAATAAACAGCCGACCTGTACGGTTGATCTTCAAGGTCAAGCAACGCTCGTCAAGGTCAGTCTGTGGATCATATTAACATAGTCTTCCGTGCCTCGGAAAGAACACGTAGCGACATCTATCTCGCAACATACAAACTAAACGATAGAAATCCTGTATCGCGCAAGCAAAGTTTACCGCTCAACTAGGCTATATATAAATCAACCGATCACAAACATCGGGCAGTTGCCCACCAGACAAAAACACCTGTCTGGTGGTCCGTTGGTCACGGATGTCATCTGTACATCTTTGACAGTCGTTACGTGTATTCGGAAGCCAGAAATTCTGACCCTGGTCTTGCCGAGGGTTATCGTGTTACCGGGGTACTGGGTTGTGGAGGTCAGAAGGTTGTCGTTCCAAGTAAAACACTGGTGCTCAGCTGCATCCGGTTAGACTCGCCGACCCTAACTTGAGAAAGGGCTGAAGGAAATTATGAATAGCTGTCAGATACCAGCGTGTTACTTCAACGAGAGTTTAAACACGGAATAAATGAATAAGGTTGGAACGGTAATGTGGGCGTGGCGAGCGCGCCACATTTATGATACGAAAATCATAGCTCGACCGATTAATTCATTCACCGCATTTAGTGCGCTTCTGATTACTTCGAAACACAGAGCTCTGCTTTAAAATGCCGTGTTGTGCAATTATAATCTGTAAAACATAAAGTTAGACCGCAAGTATAGAGCGAGGAGGTAAAAAAACTTAATAATAACTAGTCCAAAAAAAAAAAAATTAATAATCAATTAGTCCACAAAATGTCAACATTCTGTCATAATGTTTTTATCTGTCAGAAATTCTGAAATGCTGTAATATGCTTTTTGGTATATCTTTTCATCGGCAAGTCGAAAATAACATTTAATTACAATTTTATTCGTAAAAAACATAAAAATATTCTGATCAGTATGAAATTCCGAACATTAACAACATTATTGTAACAAGTTACAAAAAATATACATTACCCAATGTGTACTCGCTTAACCAACGCAATGATCAAGTCCGCTTACAATGTACTGCATGCGTTGCGTCCTTCACACTTCAACCATTGACGTTTCGTCCTTTGCCCTGATTGGCCGTGATGCACGGCGCATGTTTATAGACAGTGAGTTACAATCAGTAGCAAGCTCTCGATTTAAGTGTGTGTAATTTATTTGTATGCGTAATTCGCATACGTAACGGCCTCTTGCTTGTAGTGGAGGTATAGAGTGGGAGATAAGCGGCGACACGCGTTCTCATACAAATCAGGAACTATATCCTTTCTAATCTCTTTTATCTATTCTGTGGGTTTAAATTAGAACTGGTTCACCTCTGTCCATTGTTTTACTGAGTAGACTGGGACTTCCAAAATAAGAAAAAAATATACACATATGTATATACACTTAACGAACTGGTAAACTATAATTTTTACATAACATACGTGTTCACATTCACGTCACCGTAATAAACCTAGGCAGAATAATGTGTTGTGAACTGATAATAATTCCTTATCTTTTTGAGTTTTTAGGTTGCCGGACCACGGCAAAATGTATCTACGATTCCCTTGGAATACGGACGTAAAGTTATAGGTATGTCATCAACCGCTGGATCTACATGTTCCTAACAGCTTCATAGAATGACTGAACAAAGCTATTATGCTGGCTATTAGACGCAGCGAACTCAACAAGTGAAGCTAACCGTAGAATTCGTTAACAGAGGTTTGCCAGGGGACTGCTTACCGTAATTACATCAATTAACTTGTAAGTTGGGATTGTGTTTCGATTCAAGATTCCTTTATTATGGGCCGGTATTTGGATTAAGAATTTGAGTTCACCATTTCAAATTTTACTTTAATGCCAAAGTTCGACCGTTGCGAAAACTAGTTGATTTTGGAAACTCAACTTCAAAGTGCGCGTCGAGTTTGTCGTGAACTCAGTATCCGATTAGTTGACTCTTCACGGAGCTGAGAGTTGGCGTTTTTTTTTTAATTCCTTGGTTTTACGTACTTTTCTCATTCACAGCGATGCTAACGAGTTCTTTATGACTAATAAATTAATTCCCTATCGCTTGTCTATATTACACCTCCTGCCATTAAAAGAACTTAGTTAAGGCACCAAAAAAACTTAGTTTAGGCACCAGTCTCCCACAAATTATTTTTAAATAGTCTGTACCTCACATAGAATAGGTACTAAACTCAAGCGTATCCCAAAATATAATGTATTTACACTTCATGCACATAGGTAACAACACAAAGGTGGACTTAATTCCGTAGGCATTCTCTACCAGTCAACCATGAGTGGTAAAGAGATAGCGTGGGAGGTACAATACGTGAGCCGAGTACAAAGACAGAAAATAAAAAAAAATAGAAAAAAAATAACATTAAAAAGCTACTACCGTAAAATAGAAATCTAAGTAAATAATAAAATAAATATAAATCCCAAACTTCTACCAGTTACGTCGCAGACGGTTGCTAGCCGGTTTCATTTCATAACACTGCAAATTGATCCATCCGTTTACTGTTCATTATAAAAGTTAATTAATGAACACACTTATCAGCAACAGCATAATGGGATTATTATAATACCGTACTTTAAATGTGATTATTACCTTCGATGATATATACCTATTTACTAGATAGATGGATATACTCTTTATTGTAAACCATAACAGAATCAAATAAGGACTTAACAACTAAAAAGGGTGGTACAGTTTCCGAACGAAGTATGATATCGGGCCGAAGTCGTACTTCCTAAGTTTTTTTATCCGATCAATTTAGTAAATAACCGGATAAAATTTTATTAATATATGTAGGTACTAACTGTGCGTGCTTTGTCGTTCAGGTAGAAATCGATACTATCCACGCGGTGTTTCCCCCAAAATGTTGCCCTATAACCTCCTCTTTATTCCAGTGAGTCCCATGATCAACGGTGCATCCGTTCCCGATATTACCCAGAAGAAATAGAGAGACGGACAAAAGATTTAAAAAGTTCGTTTGCGTTTTAGTATCGTGTAAATACTATAAGCACTTGAGAAAACATAGTTATTTTGCAAACATGGACAGACACTCCAATTTTGTTTATATTATAGAAGATTGGCAATAACAATCTTGTATACATTTAGTGAGTTTTGAGTAAATAATGAATACGTTTCAAATAATGTTAATCTATATCGCTGCAAAAAAATAAAGACCGGATATGTACAATAATAATAATAATAAAGACAAGACACAAATACTAACACACACTATAAATATGTACCACAAACAGTCTTAGAAAACACAACCCACAAACTCTGACCAACTACGACCGCGCCATACTAACTGATAGGACCATTCACTAAAATAGACCAGATAATATAACTCTACAAGACAAAGTTAACAAAGTCACGTACCTTATCAATATCGCAGTTCCTAATACATATAATCTACAAAAAACTATCAGTGAGAAAATTAGTAAATATACTGAACTCAAAGAAGAAGTAACCCGCATTTGGAGACAAGAAAAAGTGTACGTAGTGCCCATTGTTGTCTCCACTACGGGTGTCATACCTAATCACCTCCACCATAGCCTTAAACTTATAGATCTTAAAGACTCAATTTATATTACTCTCCAAAAAGCCGCAATCTTAAACACCTGCAGAAGTTCATGCAAATCGATGAAAATGAAATATCTCCACATAATAACGACACAATTTACGCTACATTGATTTGGCTTGGCCCGTTAATGTAGTTTAAAACTAGTATACAACTAAGAATTACTACTCGTTTCCGCATAATAATATACAGATTTGATACGACAGAGGGGCATTAAATTACACTACTTACGTATACTATACGTGTTTAGTGTTAATTTGATACAGTTAAAAAATAAAGAGCCAAAAAAACTTTTTTTTTTCAAACTAACTGAATAGCTTACAAATCAGTGTAAAACGCAACCACCCTTTGTAAATAAATGTGACTGACCTTAAATATCTAGGTCACAAAGTGGCAACGTAGCGCGGCGTGTGTTATCTCTTGTCTTGGTCAGATTTATCGCTTTAAGGTGCATCTCATCAAAATCATTTGCGACTAAACTACTTCTCCTATTTAATTGGTTTTTGGTACAAAGCTTGAAAATGGTACCTAGTATACGCAGTTTAAAGGAAAGCCCCTCGGTCGTATCAACTCTGTATAATAATAATCACCAAATAAACATTTTCTCAATTTTCTTTACGTATTTAGGTAATAAGTGTATTTTACTATAAATTTAATTGTTCTTTTTATTTTTTTCTGTTTTTCGTTTTAATAATAATTGCTTAACCTAAAGTAACACAGGTAATATACCAAGCTCAGGACTTCAGAAGTCAGGGCTTCACCAAATCAAACAGTTACTTCCTTAGGTTTCATCTCAAATTAGAAGCATAATCAAAACACACTTAGAACTAACTTGACGTATATTATTCAACCCATAAACTAGTAAAGTAAAGCGCGTCGTTTCAATTAAAAGCAGCTCAAAAGACCGCTATCAAATATGTACAGATATGTGACGTCGTTACAACCGCCGTTTAATTTTGCAAGCAAGGGAAACCGCGCGCAAATGATATTGCTTTGTGAATATTATATTTTGCTTTTCGTTGAAAATAGAAGAATCCTTATTAAAATATCAGGTGGTCTACTTAGAGATAATTTGAGAATTTTAGTAAACATTTCATGCCTAAAGGATCTTAAATAATTCCATATCACAGTCAAATTTACAACTTAAGGTAGGTTTTTGAATTGGGAATTTTGAATAGAGTTTTTGGTGTATTAGGACAAGTAAAACCATTTATTCTTAATTAGTACCTTACAATTTATGTATATGATACCTGTGGTGTAATTTTGTGCCATAGACTTTGTATGATATTAATAGTTATTAAATAATTAACACACACATAATTATATACAACGTGTAACGGAAACCCCATATTTATCCAAAACGACTGAAGACAACATCTGGTATGGAGTCTCTATGCAAAGTTTCAGCTCAAAATAAGTGAATCACAGAATTGACCCCAAATTATTAGTTTCACATGTTTCTTGAATACCAGTAATAACAAACGTGTCACAGCACTATGAGGGTCATCACTTTCCACGTCACTTGCCAATAAAACGATAATTCTCTTCGTTCTTCTTAATTTGAAAAATTCGGTCTCTGGTATCAATGTATTGACATTTCTAATAAGTTCCACACACGTAGACTTAGGATTACAAAACCCTTGCTATATCGTTTGTTATCATCCAAAGAAGCCGTGCACGTGGTATGTATATACCCTTTAAATTACACGTTGTATATGTATACATACTTAATGATAGATAACATCTCCTACGAATGTTCGAAAATCGAAATTATATGATCTGATAATTATGAAACTACATACATACAACGGTGCACGTAGCTGAATAATAAATGCCGCACGGGTCGACGAGCTTGAAGGTTAAGCAACGCTTGCCAAGGCTGGTCTATAGATGGGTAAGCATCATAACAAATTATCGACATTTCTCCGTTCCTCAGTACGTCTTTCCAAGGGATCTTGTAAGTTACAAGATACCCCTTGTAACCCAGCTACTGAGTTGTGGAGGTCAGATAGTTGTTGTTCGATGTATACAGGGTGGCATGGATATCGACGCGCAACTGCTTACCATGGATTCAGTACATGATTCTGAACTCCCCTGCGTTGAAATTTTTCGCCGGCTTTTTCTTAGTTTATTAAAATTAAAAAAAAATCCGAGGCAAAAAAAAAACAGTAATGTTACTTGTTTCACTTAAAACAGTAATGTAAATAAATCTCGGAAGGGCTACCTGATCAGCTGTGTTGACCTCGCAAATTAACTTAAGCAAAACAGCTGATCAGGTAGCCCTTTCGAGTTTTATTTGCATTGCTGTTGTAAATAAAACAAGTGAATTTTGTTTTTTTTATTAATATCTCATTGGGTTAGATAGAAACAATGATTTTATACAGTTTTCAGTAAAAAAAAAATTGCTGAAAATCCTGAAAAATTAAGAAAAAGCCGACGAAAAATTCCAACGCAAGGGTGTCCAGAATCATGTCCTGAATCCCTGGTAAGCGTTTGTGTGTCGATGTCTCTGCCACCCTGTATACTAGTACCTATTCAGCTGCATTCAGTTAGACTGGCAACCAACCCAAACATAGCTGGAAAAGGCTAATCGGATGATGATATTGATGATACATAGTGAAAATTATAAGATTATAAAATAATTTTTTGGTAAAAAGTTTTTATTTCACTCTTTTTTAACCGACTTCTAAAAAAGGAGGAGGTTCTCAATTCGGATGTTTGTTTGTTTTTTTTTTTATGTTTGTTCGGGCATAGCTCCGTCGCTTGCCAACCGAATTGAAAAATTCTTTTTTTGTTGAAAAGGGTATACTTTTTTTTTATTATTACCCAAATGGTCCCATGAAAATTTTATCAAAATCGGTCAAGCCGTTTCTGAAAAATCAACAAAAGTCTAAAACATATTTACGTTGATGATCTTTTCGTTTACTCTGCATTGCGTTTTTTGTTCGCACATAACTTCGTCATTTACGAACCGATTTGGAACATTCACTGACCCACTAAAAAGCGCGAAAATAAAAACTTTTTTGCAAAAAATAAAACCGACTTCCATATCAAAACACTACAAAGACAAAAATAATTTTAATTTCGGAAGGCGGTGTGAAAAAAAGAAAATACAAAACCAATAACACCGGCTACCGAAATTAAAATTATTTTTGGCTTTGTAGTGTTTTGATATGGAAGTCGGTTTTATTTTTTGCAAAAAAAAGTTTTTTAGTTGGTCGATTTTTAATTTTAAAAGTTACAGGAGCCGAAATGTCAACTACTTATATTCATTTACAAAATATTGCTTTTCCCAATAATGGGCCGTTAATTGTTGAGGAGTTCTCCTGGTACTTCACCATCAGCTTCACTTCACCATATGCATTGTGACGAGCATATTGTGCTTAATAACCACATTCAAGTAATCGAAGAGGAACACATGAAATACTTATTATTCCTACTTATATATTGAGTAGTTCCAGTGGCCATCTGTGGTCTTCATCATCAGGTCTACTTCACAAATGGTGCTTTTCGAATGCAACTACACAAGTTACTATAAAAAATACTCAAATCATTATAGTGTGCTTATAATACTTGAAGAGTTCCCTCGATTTCTCCAAGATCCCATCATCAGATCCTGACTTGGTGACAATGGGACCAATTTCAAAGTATACCCTTTCAAACAAAAAAAGAATTTTCCAAATCGGTTCAGCCGTCTTCGAGTAATCGGTGATCATACATAAAAAAGAGAAAAAAAAAATATACGCGTCGAATTGATAATCTCCTCCTTTTTTGTCGTCGGTTGAAAATGAGTAGTATTACACTCATGGACATATTTAGAGGTGCGAAAAGATAAATGATAATGCAAATTGGTTATTAAATAACACTTTTACACGTCATTTTTTCGTGAATATAATCTAGATGAGGGCAGTGATTCCTATTTTACTCACCTGAGAAGAAACACCGAAACAAACTCGGGGTGAAAGAAGGTAGAATAACACAACATAATTTGAAAAAACTTTTTAGCAAAAAATAGAACCGACTTCCATATAAAAACACTACAAAGGCAAAAATAACTTTAATTTCGGAAGGCGGTGTCAAAAACGAAAATATGTACAAAACTAAAGACACCGCCTTCCGAAATTAAAGTTATTTTTGCCTTTGTAGTATTTTTATATGGAAGTCGGTTCTATTTTTTTCTAAAAAGTTTATTTTCACGCTTTTTAGTGGGTCGGTTTGTAATTTATCTAGTTACAAAAGCCAAAATGTCAACTACTTATCACCTTTTACAAAATATTGCTTTTCCCGGTGCAGAGCCGTTAATTTTTGAGGAGTTCTCCTGGTACATCACCATCAGCTCTACTTCACCATATGCATTGTGACGAGCATAAAGTGCTTAACATCCATATTCAAGTAATCTAATCGCAATCAACGAAATACTTATTATTGAGTAGTTTCGGTGGCCATCTGGGGTCTTCATCATCAGTTCCACTTCCTCAAAAGGTGCTTTTCAAGAGCAACTGCACAAGGTACTATAAGAAATACTCAAAACGCTATAGGTGTGCCTATAATATTTGAAGAGTTCCCTCGATTTGTCCATGATCCCATCATCAGATCCAAACGTGACGACAATGGGACCAACTAGAAAGTATACCCATTCAAACGCAAAAAGAATTTTTCAAATCGGTTCAGCCGTCTCCGAGTTACGAGGTAACATACATAAAAAAAAAAGTTCAAGACGAATTGTAAACCTCCTTTTTTTTATGTCGGTTAAAAAAAAAGATTAGATTAAAACCGTACTACGATTTTCATACGTTTTTGGACATCTGTTTGCGTTATTTCTTTATATTAAAACTAGCTTCTGCCCGCGACTTCGTTCTCGTCGGAGGCTTTTCCCGTGTAAATTCCGATCCCGTGGGAAATGCCAAAAATTATTTCTTAGTGCTCCCCTACACAGCCCAAGGAACATACATGCCAAATTTCAGCTTCTTGCGTAACGGAAGCGTTTTATATACATTGATATCAATTTTCGTGTTCGTCTAAAAACATATATTCAGGAGTGTACCTACTTTCGGGTTAGTACTTAGTTTTTTAGTTACTATGCTCTAGTCCCGCTATGCTCGCCTCATAAAATACCTACGAAAAAGTTTCGCTAACAATTTTTTCAGGCTTTTCCAAAAGGTTATCTTAAATTTAATTTGACAATGCAAACTCTGCTTCCACTATTTATTTAGAAAACGTTACCCCTTCATAATAACTATCAGTATAGATCAACACATTAACCGTATAAGAAAAAAAATAACATAATTGTTTCCTCACTGGAGATTTTTCACCTGATGTATTAGCATGGGCCTGACAAAGAATTTCTCTATAATAATATGCATTTTATTTGCGAAAGTAATTCGTTATTAGCTGTTTATGACCAACGTGTTGGCTCTTGCGACCAAACTGTTTGCTAATCGTGGCGACCATGATTGGTTATTGGACGGCATCGTACACATATTTGCCGGACGGTTTGCCACCAATGAATTTCGTAGTAAACGTTACATGCGGGATTTATTCGTCCATAAAACTACCATTTATAGGATTATTGCATTGAGGATATGATTTACGTAACTTTTGATGTGTTTATATGTATTAAATGGATGTAATCCATATCCATACTAATATTAAAAATGCGAAAGTAACTCTGTCTTGCCGGGGTTGCGGGAATGCTTTAACGAGATACCGCGGCCCCGGAACTTAAGGGCAGCTGAAGGAACAGGGTGGGTTTTTAGTCAGTAGAAGTCTGACACACCCTTCCGCTTAACCCAGGGCGGGAGAAGTCATTCGATGATTTTTCCTACATGACAAAAAAACTCTGTCTGTCTATCTGTCTGTCTGTATGTCTGTTACCTACCTTTTCACGCCTAAACCGCTGAACCGATTTAGATGAAATTTAGCATGGGAATAGTGTACGACCTTTTTTATCCCAAAATTCCCACGGGATTGGAATTTACGCGGGAAAAACCTCGGGAAAAGCTAGTTTATAATACTTTAAATCTCATCTACTTAGCCTCTTCCCAACTACGTCGGTGTCGGCTTGCAGTCTAACTGTGTACTGGTGATTTACATGGATCGACTGGCCTATCTGACCTCCAAAACCCAGTAACTGGGTAACACGACACCGCTTGGCAATACTAGTGGTCAGATTCTCTATCTTCTGTCTACTCTAAAAACTGTCAAAGATGTGCAAATCGTCGTTTAAGTTCTATCACCACGTAAGTCACTTTTGGTCTAATCAGAATCAACGTACGACCAATAAAAACCTTTAAAATTACGAAAAAGACACACCAGATTTGGAAAAAAATATGACATCATGGTGTAAGTATATACAACGTGTAATTTAAAGGGTATATACATACCAAGTGCACGGCTTCTTTGGATGATAACAAACGATATGGCAAGGGTTTTGTAATCCTAAGTCTACGTTAGTAGAACTTATTACAAATTCCAATACACTGATACCAGAGACCGAATTTTTCAAATTAAGAAGAACGAAAAGAATTATCGTGTTATTGGCAGGTGACGTGGAAAGTTATTGACCCTCGTAGTGCTGTGACACGTTTGTTATGATTGGTATTCAAGAAATATATGAAACCAATAATTTGGTATCAATTATTTGAGTCAGTTATTTTGTGCTGAAACTGTCCATACCAGATGTTGTCTTCTGTCCTTTTGGATAGATATGGGGTTTCCGTTACACGTTGTGTAGTACAGTATATCATGTTTGATGATATTAGAGTAAATACAAGATTTTTACGGAAAATTCATGTTTTTATTGTTGAAAAAACCATTTTGAAGTATACTCAAAGAAAAATGTAACTATAGATGTGTCTATACAAAATTAATCAGTATTTGTCTCTCCTGAAAAGTTGCTAAAAATGACTTACGTGGTGATAGAACTTAGACGACGAAATGACAGCCGGGACAAACTACCCTAACAATTTTGTCAGGCCTTTCCAAAATGTCATCTTAGATTTAATTTGACAATGCAAATTCTAGTCGAATTAATTCAAAAATCTGCCCCTAATTTATACAGCACTTCAGTCCATAACTTTTTAACGAACTCCTCTTGTTAGCCAATTAAGATTGAATAACTTGTTCACTTATTACCAGCCCATGTATAAGTGGAATATTAATCCATGCGAGTTTTAAAACACGGTTTCCGCAGTGGTTGGGCGATTCGCTGCTGCGCTGCATGTCCCTGGTTCGATTCCTGCTCCGGAACAAATGTTTGTATGGCCTATACATGTTTCGAGTCTGGGTGTTTGGAAAAATGCATTCACGATACAGGAGACATTACTAGTGAGGGTCAATGTTTTAAAATAAACTATTACTCGTAAACTTGTAAAGCCCACTTATGTGTGATAGTTTTCCTTTAAATTTCGTTATATATAGGTACTACTGCCGTGACATTTGAATTTCTAACTATAACCGTTTAGTTGATAGAGGGGGAGACACTTGACTCTAACGAAAATTGGTACTTTAAAGCTTGATAAGTCACGAACGGTTTACTTAATTAAAAAACGGTCTTAACAAACCCCTAATATTTTTGAAAGACCTATCCAACGATATCCCACACTATGGGAAGAACGAAAAAAAATAATTATCATCCCACTTTACATGTATGGGAGGTACCCTAAATAATTGCTTTTTTCATAATTTTATTTTACCACTTTTTTGGCGTCGTTAACGTGTATACTCATGCCAAAGTACAACTTTCTAGTACCAATAGTTTTTGAGCTAAACCGCGGACAGACGGACAGACAGACGGACATGGCGAAACTATAAGGGTTCCTTGTTGACTACAGAACCCTAAAAATGACAGTATTATTTATAAACAATTTACAAAATAAATATTTCATTTCATTTCATTTCAAAAAGCACTGAAGAAATAGTCGAATCAGAAATGACGTGTAAGTGTTATTTAATAACCAATTTGCAAAGTAAAGATCATTCATAATTTGGTCAAAATTATTATAATGATACTAGTGTGGAGAGATGCTATCCCGAAGTGAGTGTTCGTCTCAGTTTGGGAGTCAGTGTGGAATGTAGTTGCTACACGTTGTAGTTGTTACATATTTACTTTTGTACGTTTTAACGAAATAAATGTTATTAAGTATTTTATTTTATCATAGCTGTAGTGAGTCACATCCCACTTCTGCCTAGTCATTAAATCGCTTATCCTTTGGGGCTTACAAGCGCAAAGACAACATTATTAACTCCTCAATGTCTAACCTAATTCTCTCTTCAAACCGTAACTTGGTGCGACCTTCATTTTATTAAAACTAATTTACCTCGCCCCGCATAACCACAAGTGTTTGTGCTCACATGAGCACAGCTGTTCGTACAAGCCCAGGTGGTCCCCAGACGATCACAGCAATTACATTACAAGGTTAAACTGACTTAACAAGGATCAGAACTGTTAAATCTTTTAGCTGATATAATTGACAAGAAATATAATGTTGGCAAGTGTGGATTGAAATAGGTTAATGGCTTTTTTAGAACATTGCAGATATGGAAAGCTATATCTGCCTTCACTTTAGTACGAAATAAACAAATGTAAGTAAAATATTTAAATTAGAATTAGAGACGCTGTATAGGCTCAAAAGGACTTTGTAATGAAAGATTAGTGGACTGTATTAATAGGTATAATTTCACAATTTACATGGACAACGTGGCGAAGATAACTCAAAGAAATGCCCGCAGCGGAGCGCTTCGCGTCGGGGGACCGATCAAACGATTGAAGGAAATGAACTACTTCACTTCGAAAAATAAACTTATCATTCATTCAGTTGTCATTCAAATGTGTCTCTTCTTCATTTAGTTAGTTCAGTACTTCAGTATTTCTTTTGATCATATCTAAAGATTTTTTAAAGTATGGCAAATACCTACTAAATGAAAGGAGGACACGATTAACAACCAAAAAACTGACCCAATTGTTATTTTTAATTGCAAATAATCACCAAATAGGTGTTAGGGTATGAAAATTATTTTAAATCACTGTAGGCAAAGTATGTAGGTATACTTATTTAGAATCTTAATACGCCAACCTAGAAAAGAGAAGCATCTATCTATCAGTAAAACAGGTATATACTGACAGTCGTAGGTAAGTCTGTTTAAAACATGGAGAAAAATCGAGATAAGTAGAAAGGTGTACTAAGTGAAGTGTATCATTCGTAACTTATCAATAAAATTAGAGTGAGCCGGATATATTAGGGGACTAGTTCTGATTTGCTGAACTAAATGAAGTACTGAACTAACTAAGTGGACTACTTCGTTGAGCGAAAAGATATAGGTATTTCATTCATTTCTTTTCTCTGACACATTTTGCGCATGACTAGGCTGATTGGTCTGGCGGGCGCGCAGAGCGGTCGCTCGTAGCAGGCTCGACACTCCGACACTCCGCGCATTCCCCGCAGTACCTACAAAATCATCATCAAGTGCTTAGCATTTTCTCAACTACATACAACGTGTAACAGATTAAGCGCAACTTCTCAGACACCCCAATTAGAATATTAAATTATAAGTCTAAAACAACATCCGTAACTAAATAAATTGAAACCAAACCTAGGCATTTTTAGGGTTCCGTAGCCGAATGGCAAAAAACGGAACCCTTATAGTTTCGACATGTCCGTCCGTCTGTCTGTCTGTCCGTCCGTCCGTATGTCACAGCCATTTTATTCCGAAACTATTAGGACTATACATGTAAAACTTGGTAGGTAGTTGTATTCTGTGAGCCGCTTTCCGATTTTAAGAGAAAATTTAAAAAATATTTAAAATGAAGGGGCTCTCCATACATGGAACTGAAACTGAAAATATTTTCTTTCATGAAACCTATACGTGTGTGGTATCTATAGATAGGTCTTTAAAAATGACATTAAGGTTTCTAAAATGACTTTTTCATAAAGTTAATCGTTTACAAGATATACGCTTCCAAAGTGGTAAAATGTGTCCCCCCCCCCTTCTATAATAATGAAGTGAAAAATCTAAAAAAAACAAATGTTGTAGATCTCAATGTAAACTTTCAACCAAAATTGGTTTGAACGAGATCGAGTCAGCAGTTTTTGAGATACAGTATATTTTCAAAAACCGCAAATATAACTTTGTAATTCATACAAATACTATGAAAAACAAAGTTATTTGGCGTAGTTGTAAAAATTGTAAATAATCTAGTTTTAAGAAATTGGTAAGGTTTTTGTTTTTTTTTTCTTATAAATATATTAAGTATATTATATTTATTATAGTTACTACGGATTACGGAACCCTTCATGGGCGAGTCCGACTCGCACTTGGCCAATTTTTTTTATAAAATAGTTATCCTTACTAACTACTACTACTAACCTAACTAACGTTTGTGCGTCATACAATATCCTTACGCAGACACATACACTCATGCAATGTTAACGGCCGACGCGCATTTCCTTGAATTAAGGATTGTATTAATTTGTCACGATACTGTGTTTCCATTTTAAGTTAAATGAAAGATTTTTCCATCAAAATTTAACGCCTATTTTTTATGACGGAAATCGATTCAGAAGCTGATTCTGAACCAACTACTTTCAGGAATTGCGTTTATTCTGTTACACGTTGTATGTTGGGTTAGTTTACAGTCAAACCGAACGCAGCGGAGTACTGTTGTTTTTCATGGAGTGATTACCTGTTTGACATTCACAACCCGGGACATGAGTAAGACGATGCCCTTTGGCAAGACTTACTGAATAACTGAACTTACTGAAGAATTTACTGGCCAGCACATCAAGCTACAACAATCTGTCAAATTTCTTTAATAGATTTTCAACTTTATCGCTAAAGAAATTAGGTTCAAGGTTGATTGGGAAAATTTGACAGTTTCGGGTAACTTCATGTGCTGGCGGTTGTACTATCGACCAATGTTCCGCATGCTCACCTAAGGCTATATTCGCATAGCACGGCTCACAACTCGATCGCCTAATGCATATATATTGACCAATAGGATGCACGAAGCGTATTTTAGTAGCGTTCGTAATAGTAAGTATTAATATAATGTTACACACCCTGTACTAACAAAATGCATATTGTCTCTAATTGGGCGAAACCAGGAAGGGGTATGGTTTGTCACTAGCTGCGCTTCCGCAGAAATATTTTCTTAAGTGAGCATGCGTATCTTTGGCCGATAGTACAAAAAATAATTGGGATTAACGAATCTCGGTATGTTAGGATAAACATCCATCCACGGACTAACAGCGGCTGTTATTAATTTTTTTTTTAAAGGTTAATAGCAATGTGGGTAGAATTCACGTTACTAGCAATCCTGTTAACCCCTCCAACTAAGCTAAATATGCTTGTCTGGAGTGGGTTCACGGCAATAGTGGTGGGTGGGGTAGAACTCATGACCACTCAGTCATAAATCCGACATCTTATCCATTAGACTATTGACGCTTTATTACGTTGTATTGTATGGAGGGGCTTTTAGGTACAAGCCCCTCCATACAATACAACACAATACGAATGGACGCTAAAACTATATACAACGTGTAATTTAAAGGGTATATACATACCAAGTGCACGGCTTCTTTGGATGATAATGAACGATATGGCAAGGGTTTTGTAATCCTATGTCTACATGTGTGAAGTATAATAGAAATTTCAATACATTGATACCAGAGGCTGAATTTTCAAATTAAGTAGAACTAAGAGAATCACCGTGTTATTGGCAAGTGACGTGGAAAGTTTTCGACTCTCGTAGTGCTGTGACACGTTTGTTATGATTGGTATTCAAAAAACATATGACACAGATAATTTGGTATCAATTCTTTGAGTCACTTATTTTGAGCTGAAACTGTGCATAGAGACTCCATACCAGATGTCTTCAGCCCCTTTGCATAGATATGGGGTTTCAAACCAAGCAAAAGCAACAGGCTTGCATCTACCGCACCGTTCCGAACAAACAATGAAAAACAGATGCGGCAAAGACTATGCTAATATCACATAGCCCTGAAAACAACTAAAAAATATAGAGGCACAGACAATGTTATTGTTACATCGAGTAAAGCCTGGGGCAATTTTCGCGGTGCGAATAGCTGTATCGATCGCAGCAGTAACCAGGTCATCTGGATAGCTGCAGCAATCGACTAGCCTTATGAAAACTATTTGAACACAATTTCTTATTCAATTAGGGCAAGATTGAAATTGATATTTCGACTATTGAATATTTTAGTTAAGAAAATATTACGCCAATATTCAACTGTGAAAATGCTTGAGAAACGTTTTGACTAAATAAAATTAAATATAATGGGAAATAAGTGGTCGAAATTAAAATGACGTTAGAATTTTTTTTTTAACTTTTATTCATAAGAAAATGAGAAAAGAAAACACTAAACTAATTTAAACTAGAAAGAAAATATGTCACATACACGCAAAACGGGAATCTCTCGGCATAATTCTGTGCGATACAATTACACAGGGCTTGTTTTCAGCGACGGCCGACGCTGACATGATGATGTCAGCAGTTTCTATATAAACTGTGATACATTGAAGCAATTAATAAATAAATAATATTATAGAAACTCGTCAAACAAACATAAGTGTATTGACAACATTCTTCAATTCGGCGTTACCTTTTTAGATGATAATTAATATATTTTTTACTTAGTCAGGACCAATGACGCAGAAATTGCGAATATCCACAAAAAATAATTCACATCCTTTTGCTTAAGCACTCTCAAAAGGGTTGGAAACATCGCCGTATTCTATATCAGCAAAAACAATAACGCGCGTAAGCAAACCGCTTAAACGACTCGGCGACTGACGGTCCTGTTTGTGTTTTAAACCTGATTATAATAAAATAATTATAAAAAAATAAAGGCCTCCCTCCATTTCTTACAGTGATCACGGTTGTGTGCCTCATCCTTCCAATTTTTAAGGAACCCATCTAGGTCGTTTTGCCATCTCCTTCGTGGTCATAAAATAATCATAGAACTTTTATATCGGAACACAGAATAATTAAAGTGTTAGTAACTTAAAACAACGTATTATCTAACCATAATCCTACGTACAAACTGCTTCACAGTTGCAGATCTGACACTTTCAGCAACCGTGCTCAGGATGCATTGCGCGACTTTGTCTGTGTCGACTGTGTCTCTCTACTAAGTAGCGCAGCTGTTTTATTGCGCATAATCAAGTAAAAATCATCAGTTTGACTATGCGCAAACATTTCTGAAGCACGACACTCAATAGCATACTGAAAGTATTATTATACTGCACGCGCAGCACATCTAGCGATCTTTTGGCGTTCTGGCAATCGACTCTGGCAATTACCGTCAGCCTTTTCCCAACTATGTCGGCTTCCAGTTTAAGACCAGGCAGTGCAAAATAATTTTCACGCAAGCTCCGCCCCCATCCACCCCGGTTAGGCCGTTGTATACTAAACGCTAACGCAACAGTAATAAAGTTGAATATCGCGTGCGCTTTTCACCATGTTCGGTTTCGAAACTGTCGTTGTGTGCTAAACGCTAACGCAGCAGTAATAAAGTTGAATATCGCGTGCGCTCTTTTACCATATTCGGGTTCGAAACTAAATGTCGTAAGTCTGAATTCTTATTTCGTTTATAACTAAAGTGATAATTGATCTAGAGAAAAAATGTCCTATATTTGGATAATAAACTATATTTTCTTACTGTCAATACTAATTTTAGACATAAAAGCCGAGTAATCTTGATTAAATTTTGAATAATCGTTAAAAAAGACATGATTTCGATTAATCTAGCGAAAATGTTCCAATTACGAAACTGGTCTAGACATGGAAAGAAAAAGATCCAATAAATCATATACTTACTAAAGTTCCATTTTGATTGTATGCGTGATTGTTTCTTTATCGTGATTGGATCTAATATTAATACAAAATTACATACAATTTAGGGAGTCTCCTCTTAACCTATATATATAATATATATAATACTGTTTTAAATAGAGTAACTGCCTTATTTGACCTCCACAATCCAGTACCTGAGTAACACGATACTCGACCTTGGCATGTCTAGTTTCAGATTTTCGAGTTTTTGAATTTCCGAAACGAATGTCAAACGTGTACAGTCGGGAGCAACGGCTTAACGTGCTTTCTGAGGCACGCAGGACATCTCGACATGTTAAGATGGTAACTCATTCACAGATCGACTTAGGCAAGTGTTGTAAACCTTAATATAGTGCTCAGCACGTAACTTGGCAAGAGTCGTTAGGTGCGCAGAAGTCGTTTTTTAGGTCTCTTTGGTTATCCAGCGGGACGTGGGGTATGAGGTAGCGTCGATCCGAGCGCACGATTGGTGCGTCAGGCGACCCCTGCCTCCCGCACCCCGTTCGCTCCCGATTACACTTTCATGCACGAAAGTTATACCCTTTGCTTTTGTTCAGTCTTTGCTACGAGTTATTGTTATTGTTTTAAATTTAGGTTCTGTTACGAGTTGTTGTTATTTTTTATTATATACACTAGCTTTTGCCCGCGACTTCGTCCGCGTGGATTAGTTACTTTGGGCTAACGTTAAATTTAACCCCGATTTTGAAGCATTCTTCATTGGCGCTCCGCTCCTATTGGCCTTAGCGTAATGATATATAGCCTACAGCCTTTCTCTATAAATTGACTATTTAATTAAAAAATATTTTTTCAATTCGAACCAGTAGTTCCTGAGATTATCGCGTTCAAACAAACAAACAAACTCTTCAACCTTATATTATTAGTATAGATAGCTGTTGCCCGCGACTTCGTCCACGTTTCCGTCGTTTTTCGTAAAAAAAAGTAGCCTATGTCCTTCCTCACAGTTCAATGATTTTGATGTAACAGACAGATTAACTTTCGTAATTTAGTAGGGAAATATAATATTTTAATCTATAATACTGTTGAAAAATATCGCAATACCGAACCGCACAATATTATTGTTAATAGCTGTGCCCGCGACTCCGTCAGCGTGTAACTCCTTGTGTGTTATTAAGTTAATGTATTGGTAATATTGTTCAGATCACGTTCACATGAGGCTAAAGTACCTATAGAACGAAAATACTTCAGCGCAAAGCTTCCGCGTTCTTTTAAATTGGAATGGAAAATTATTTGGTATTATGGGAATTCTGGGAATAAAGACGGTTTCTCCTGCACCGCAACCTGTTAAAATTTGAGCCTCGATTATATTTTGTTGCAACTGGGTTACTTTTAGCCGAGTTCCATTGCAAAGTTGTGGTGGTTTTAAATTTCGGAGCAGAATAATAATCAGAAAGCTTCGAACTGCTAAGCTATCGGGAGTTACACGTGTTATTGTGAGTCAACCATAAAAGATAGATATATGCTGTCATGGGATATTTTTTATATAATTTTAAGGAGAACATTTCCGTCATAAATTATTTCTGTGTAGCTTTAACCATTAAGGTTGCACTCGCGACGGAAGCTTAAAAAATGGAGTAACTTCTCCCGTTTTCCCAACATTTCCCTTCACTGCTCTGCTCCTATTGATTGTAGCGTGATGAAAAGTATACTATAACCAGCTCAGGAGTATGAAAAACAATTGTACCAAGTTTCGTTAAAATCCGTCGAGTAGTTTTTGTTTCTATAACGGTCATACAGACAGACAGGCAGACAAAAATTTTACTGATTGCATTTTTGGCATCAGTATCGATCCCTAATCACCCCCTGTTAGTTATTTTGTAAATATATTTCATGTACAGAATTGACCTCTGTACAGATTTATTATAAGTATAGATTATATACCGTTATATATACATATATTATATATCGTTTTACGCAGACATGCCAGAAAAACGTAGGTATACGATGTGTACTGTTTCATGGAAAAAGAAGCTCAAACTGAATAAATGAATAGTTTAAAAAATACTAGAAAAACACGCTTTTATAAATGCACGTAAAAACAAAAACTATTAAAAAAACTGATAACGGATTTTCTTTAGGTTTGTTATAATCTTGAAACCTGATCGTGTTCAACAAATGTGGTGACAATGGGACCGACTAGAAAGTATACCCTTTCAAACAAAAATAAGAATTTTCCAAATCGGTCCAGCCATCTGCAAAAAAGTTCAAGACGAATTGAGGACCTCCTCCTTTTTTTTGAAGTCGATTAAAAAGTTCTGACTTTTCATACTTATTTTTTTTCAGTTGAATTAACGACTTTTTTTGTAGCGGCACGCTTCTACTGTTGTTTTTACGTTATAATTAGCGTCGCGCGTGGCTTCGCTCCTGAAACTATCACGATAAAAACAAAATCGTTCTTCTATTACAGTCGAGTAAATAGTAGCCTCAAGGTTCAAGCTAATTCCATGCCAAATTTCATCTAATTCCACGTATTACTTTTGGAAATTATCGCATTTAAACAAACAAAGTCTTGTATAATATTAGTACAGATAAAATAAAGTCCCGCCGGGTGAGGTATTCCTCGAAGCGCAACTAATGAAGCGCTCCTTTTTTATTCCTCGTAGCGCTCCTTTTCCGATAACATGGTATCGGGAGCGCTACTAAAAGGAGCGCTCCGAGAAATAAAAAAGGAGCGCTTCATTAGGTGCGCTTCAAAATGGTAGCGCTTCGAGTTTACGAAAAAACGTTTAGTTTACGAACAGACAGACGCGGCGGAGGTATTCCTCCGCCGCGTCTGTCTGTTCGTAAACTCAACAACTGCTGAACAAATATTCACGCGGTTTTCACCAGTGGTTAGAATGATTCTTGAGGAAGGCTATAGTATCGCTAGTTATTAATAAGTTCTCATAAGAGCTTGTGGTTTCATCTAATGAAATGCAATGATGTGATCTATAATGGAGCATGCCTAGTCGGCGTCAAAACCCAAAATTAGTGGCGACTAATTTTGGGTTTTGACGCCCGTCTGTCCGTAAATCTTAAATGAAATGAAATGAAATGAAATGAAATGAAATGAAATGAAATGAAATGAAATGAAATATTTATTTTGTAAATTGGTTATAAATAACACTTTTACACGTCATGTTTTTTTGCGTGTTAAGTTTAGCTAGATGAGGCCGGTATTTCCTAACTGACTACTCTGAGAAGAAACACCGAAACAAACTCAGAGGTCATAGTCTCTTTTAAAGTCCAGACAATTTGTATTTGTATATGAGAAGCATGTAGGTTCATGTCTGTGGTAAAGGCAATAAGATACTACTTTAAGGTACAACACCAATTTAATTATAACAATAACCATTAAAGTGTCGTGTGCCTAGGAATTAGTGAGGGGTTGGGGCAATCCCAGGTGGTTCATTATATAGAAGTAACTTGGGTTGCTCAGTTAGGCCGGAGACCTTGATACATTTAGTTATATCTAGAAAATCTCTGGCAATGTTTTGCTAAGTTCTGAGACACAATTAACGCCCTCAGCTAAGCCCTAAGGTATCCTTTAAACTTACACAGTTTTTGGGGTTCCGTAGCCGAATGGTAAAAAACGGAACCATTATAGTTTCGTCATGTCTGTCTGTCTGTCCGTCCGTCCGTATGTCACAGCCATTTTATTCCGAAAATATTAGGACTATACATGTGAAACTTGGTAGGTAGATGTATTCTGTGAATCACTTTCCGATTTTAAGAAAAAATATAAAAAATATTTAAAATAAGGGCTCCTCATACATGGAAATGAAACTGAAAATATTTTTTTCATGAAACCTATGCGTGTGTGGTATCTATAGACAGGTCTTTAAAAATGACATTCAGGTTTTTAAAACCACTTTTTCATAAAGTAAATCGTTCAAAAGATATATGCTTCCAAAGTGATAAAATGTGTGTCGTCGACCGTCGTCGTCCCCTCTAACTTCTATAATAATGGAATGAAAAATCTAAAAAAATATATGCTGTAGATCATAATATAAACTTTCAACCAAAATTGGTTTGAACGAGATCGGGTCAGCAGTTTTTGAGATACAGCATATTTTCTAAAACCGCAAATATAACTTTGTAATTTATACGATACTAGCTGTGCCTGCGACTTCGTCCGCGTGGAATAGTGACTTTCGGCAGCATTTTTAATTTCATAGGCTAATTATTTTGAAAATATAACTCATACATAATTTGAATGTCGTTTTTATTAACCTCTAATCAAAAGTAAAAAAATAGTTTCAAGCTTCTAGCTTTAAAAATGACGTAATTTCCATACAAACTTTCATCCCCTATTTCAACCCCTTACAACCCTTTTTTGCATTAAAAAGAAGCCTGTGTCCTTTCTCGGGCACTAGACTATATCCGTACCAAATTTCATTAAAATCGGTTCAGTAGTTTAGGCGTGATTGCGTAACACACAGACAGACAGAGTTAGTTTCGCATTTATAATATTAGTAAGGATATATGACTCGCAGTTGGCCAATTGTTAGAAATGTAAAGTTATTTATAATTGTTATTTATTGTCATCAGTGGAGCTCGTGGCTATGTACTGGCACCCACCTGGGTCTTTCTGACCTAATGCCCTCGGTAAGCATTGCTTAACCTTGCGGGTTCAGTGACGCTTACCAAGGTAGGTCAGTGGACTGGTGACCATCGTAACATATCGACATTCCTCGATATTGATCGTTGGATCTGACGATGACTGTAAAAAATGTACAAACGATACATTGATGTATTAAAAGGAGCTATATACGTTAGAAATGAGCTAATCGCCAACGAACCACTATAATAGTTGTTCTCTTTATAAAAACTATTAAATTAAAAAAAAGAAACTGTTTTGCAAAAAATAAAACCGACTTCCATATCAAAACACAACAAAGCCAAAAATAACTTTAATTTCGGTAGTTGATGTTATTGGTTTTGTATTTTTCATTTCACACCGCCTTCCGAAATTAAAGTTATTTTTGGCTTTGTAGTGTTTTGATATGGAAGTCGGTTTTATTTTTTGCATAATTTTTTTTACGGTGTTAAAATCATTAAATTACTCTTCCCGCTCTTGGAGGAGCGGAAGAGAGTGTCAGACTTCTACTGACTAAAAACCCATCCTGTTCCTACAGCGGCCCTTGTGGTGCAAGGCCGCGGTATCTTGTTACAACATTCCCGCAAATTCACATTTCATCAACATTATTGAGCAGTATTGTATAACGCCGTTTAAGTTCTATCAGCACGTTAGTCATTTTTTGGCGGTTTTGTCATTTTGATGCCATTCGCTAGAGAATCGAAAGACGCGTCATTTCGTCTATGTTACATAGGATTTAAGTATGTTGGCAACACTAAAAAGACAGCCGGGCCAGAGGATCTTGGGAAAATGACGTCGGTGCGCGTCCGGCTTTGTCTGATCTGATCTATATTATAATGTAAGTTGAGTTCTAATAAATATTGATTATTACACAACTGCAGTAGCACTAAATCCATAAAAGGTACTTCGTGACATGGTGTCAGAAGACATTTAGTCGATAACAAAGGTCAGTCAATGCGCCTCATCCTCTTTAAGAAGTCAATTGCATTTGCAATGTCCGACGATCTGGATCAAAGGAAAAACACTATGATGATGATGGAGAGGATAGATTTAAAAAGTAACTACATGCCTAAAGAGTGGAAGAATAGGTCGAATAGATTAAAAATTTATTTAAGAGCCAACAAGCTTGAAGACGAAGATGACAAGCGGAAAGTAGCGATTTTGTTACAATTCATTGGCCCCGAGGCACTCACAATTTTTTACTCCTTTGACGTAGACATTGATGTGGTGTCATATAAAGAGTTATTAGCCAAATCCGAGGCTTATTTTTTGCCAACAATAAACATCACAATGGAAAGACACAAGCTATTTAATCGTCGACAATATTAAATCGAGAGCATTGACGAATGTGTTACTGACCTTAAGAATATCAGCCACCAGTGTGAATTCGGCGTACTGCGTGAAAACTTGCTCAAAGACCTTTTCAGCTTAAATCTACACAGTGACAACCAATACCTAAAAGGAAAACTATTGACAGACTGTCCGAAGACTTTAGATGAGGCAATCAATATAGCTAAGAGTTTGGAAGAAACCAAACGACAATCCAAAATTCTGGAGAATTCAGCAAATTTTGTTGGACAAGTCAAAACAAAGCAGCAGCAGCGTGCCAGCCGTCCAGTCAGGACTGAAAGCCAACCTAGAAGTCAGTCCCAGTCTCCATTGAGGAAGAAATGTGATCGATGTGGTCAGATACATAAAAATAAATGTCCAGCCATGGGTGTGCAATGTCATAAGTGTAAAAAACCAAATCATTTTGCTTCATTTTGCCGAACAAAGTCTATTGGAATAGTAGAGTCACAGGAAGAGAACATGGTAATGCCTAACGATAATTTACTCATAGGTAAAGATACTTCATGACAGTCTAATCAGAATCAACGTACGACCAAAACCTTTAAAATTACGAAAAAGTCACACCAGATTTAATGATGTGTTTATACAAAAGTAATCAGTTTTTGTCTCTCCTAAAAGTTGCTAAAAATGACTTACGTGGTGATAGAACTTAAACGACGATAAGTCAACTACGACCTTACGAGCGGTCACAGACCATCTATTCCGTTCCCCTCATAAATAAACCGGTGTGAACCTAATCTTTTATTTAACAGCTGTCCGTCATGTTTACATTGGACGCCATGGGCCGTCGGCACACACTGGCTCACCATGGCTATTCCTAACAGGGCATAGACCTTCGTACTCGGTATTATTAGAACCGTTTGTTTTGATGTGTAAGCGCACGTTTACGTTGGGATTCACGAGTAGTAGCCGAGAAAATAATCACGTTTGATGATAGAGATATAGTATTTATGTAGTGTATTTTTTTTGTAGAAGGGACGTGCCTTAATACGCCTTGCACAGAAGGGGTTCCGGAGTAGTCATCTAAGAGGTAACCTTTCTATGTGCGAATGGTGTTCACCAGGGTGTTTTTGTTGAGGTATAAATCCCACAAGACCTGGTCTTTTCCTTCCCCCAAAAGTCCAGCCGCCTTTTGAAGGTTTCCCCTCGATAACAAAAAAGGTACGCAAGTCCTTCTTACTAATTATATATTACTTAATTATTTGATGAGCTTCACAAACATTTTGATATACATTTATATAAGGATAAATTTATCACACTTTACAAAACTAATTTGCACATTCTACGTAAGTTCAGCTAAAAACCCGTGTCAAACAACTTCTAACTGTGTGACATTTTGCTAATGTGGTCCTATTTAGTCTCCACATAAAAATAATTTCAAGATAACGAGAAGGGATTATTTTATATTTGATTATTTATTGTAAATATCTTCGATGATAAGATACATTTACGCATTATTAGCGTTGACTTCCACAAAAATGATAAACAATTTTAGTAAAGACGAAAGGATGCAATCATTACGCAGTTTCCACCCATATTTAAAATACATAAAGGAGCAAGGTTGTGGGGATGCATACTACCATCCATATCCAATCGATACTTCCATACTTATATAATAAATGCGAAAGTCTGGCTGTCTGTCTGTTTATTACGCTTTCAAGGCTAAACCACAGAATTTGGAATTTTATCGATTGGATTTTTAAATCAACCCTCACCTTACCTTTGCTTAAGAAATCTAAACCTTTTAACAGCGTTTAACGGATTTTTATTCTAATTCCTCAAATTAATGCGTCTGAAACCACGGGGCACAGCTAGGCCTTCATAAATGGCTTGCCTGTAAACATTTGTAATAGTGTTCATGTAAAGAACTGCTCAAAAGTTCTAAAGAGAGAGATAGAGATATTCGTAGATCGTACGACCAGCTATAAAGTGCCACAAAAATATTTTTTTTTAAATAACAGACTAACATTTCACTTTTATTTATATTTATGTAGTATGTAGGTATTTATGTATATATTTATAAATCATTCCTCAAATAATGTTCCGATTTATGTTGAGCATCAAAACAAGATAAATCATTGGAGCATTTCTATTCCTGCGGGTAAGATAACGTAATCACTCGAGTGTCAGCGCCGCCCTTAATTGACCGATACACCCGATAATTGCCGGCCTAACGACTCAAGTTCACAGTTCCACCGGTGGACATTGTATCCGAATCACGTGCAGACACACGATTCCGACAGGACCGGACAGGATTGGGCGACATGTGACGGAAAGATAAGGTGAACGGTTATACGAAGCATAGTACAGACCTATTAATTTTTTTAAATTACACTTACAGTCCCCGGCACGTTAGGTTTTGGCGTGGTGGGGTTAAGTTCGCGCATCGTGCACTTAGTGGAACAAAAAAGTAGTCACTTTTATTGCTTGTCATTATTCTATGGCTATTGCCATCATTTATTTTTAATCATGTCTGTTAAAGAATGAAAGAAGAAGAAAGTTAAAGAAAGGAGAGGAAAACGTGAGTTTATTAGATGTTATAAATAAAATATATGCATTTGAAAGTTAAAAAAAATATATATTAAAGAAAATATAATTAAATATTATGTGTTCTCGTCGTCACAATCAGTTTACGGTCTCTTTTTAACACGTTTTTATTAGGTCGACCTGTATGTAACTAACTATGTAATGGAATCTAAGGTAACTAATTTAACCATCTTTCAAGGGTCGTAGCGTAATGAAAATTGGCAGCTATATGTAGTTCTGATGACAATATAATAATATGGTAATGTCGAACTGATCTGATGATGGAGCCGGAAATAAGAACTAGAACTTCATGATGGAAAATCGTATCATAGCTGTTTTGGATTTTTTAGAAAAGTCTAAAATAGAACCGACTTCCATATAAAAACATTACAAAGGCAAAAATAACTTTAATTTCGGAAGGTGGTGTCAAAAAAAAAAAGCAAATTAAAATACAAAATAAATGACACCGACAACCGAAATTAAAGTTATTTTTGCCTTTGTAGTGTTTTTATATGGAAGTCGGTTCTATTTTTTGCGAAAAAGTTTTTTATCTAATTCTAAAGTATAATTAATCAAAGACATTGGTGATACAGCTACAGTCATTTTAAAAAAGCTAATGGGTAAATATCTACCAGATTAAAGCACTTTTGAATTAAGACCACAAGTGATCCTTTACAGATTAACACTAAGATTATTTTTATCCGGATCTAAAGTCCACGCAAGCGAAGTCGCGGCGAGAGGCTAGCAAAACGTTAATCATGACGCGCGTCTAGTCCTATCATTACTTCTTGGTCTGTTTCTATGAGGAGTCGACGAACCTGTAACTCTATACCGCTTTTAACGGTTAATGTGTTTCACAAATGCTCGAGAATATTTCCGTACCGAATTTGAAAATAACAGTAAAAATGTATTTTGTTGCTTTTTTCTGGAAGCCGCCGCTCTTCAAAGCTAGGATTATATTACAGAGTCAACAAATACTTAATAATGTTTTATAATATAAAAGCACGCCTTAATTACGTGACGGATTAGGCAGAGGTATAGTTGCCGGCTACGGGAATGTTCTAACAAAATATATACTACGTGTAATTTAAAGGGTATATACATACCGAGTGCACGGCTTCTCTCGTCTCAAGAACGATCGATTCCTTCATTCCACGGTTCTACAGTTCGTTCCAGACATAAGACTTAAAACCAAGGTGGTAGTCGGTTCACCATCATGATTTTAATAACTTTATTCTTCTATGTAAATTATACCTAAAATAAACGCGTAAAACCCTTAAAAATGAAGACGAAGTTCATTAAAGAAGCTTGACCCACTAAAATCCCAAAACAAAGAGACATGGCAAATTGGTTGTTGATCAACTTTTTGACATTCGAGTGTCATAGACCGACTTCTTGACACTTGAGTGTGCTTGAGTGTCATTATCCGACGAACTTTATCGCGGCGTAATTTTGAAGATAGCTATCGTCTTGTCATTTGTATTGTATAATATCTTACGTATTATCATTATTTGAATGAATTATATATGATGATCAACGATGATGATACTATTGTGAATGAGGTGCTGAATTAAAATAATGTCACTCTAATGTTATATTATAGAACATTAGTATCAAAATAATGATGTTAGCAACACATTTCAAAGAATGTGTTACTAACATCATTATTTTGATAGACTGATATTGCCAATTCAAAAATGCATGTAATTAGATAAGTTCGAAAAGGATGAAAAAATAACAGATACAGAAGATGGAAATATTATATTATTACACATCCCACCCATACGCACATAACTTTTTGAGAATAGTTTCATAGCTATAACCTGGGAGTCTTTAAGTCCAGAGAGAATAGGTTACTTCTAGGCAAGCGTGCTTCATCTTCGACCACATCATTGTTTAACATCAGGTGAGATGGTGGTCAAACGCAAGCTTATCAAAAATAAAATATAAAAAATACCCATCATAGGCTCAACAACAACAAAATACACAATACGCACACTCAACTACACAGCCGAAAAGCCGTCAAATTGACGCCTACTAATGGGTTTAAGGACGTGCCGTAAAGGGAAGAGCTCGGTCACGTCTGAAGCTCTTTTACTAGCTTAGAGCCCCGGCACGTCGCGAGCTCTCGAACCGGCTTACGAACCGATCAGAAACCAATTTATTTCCTCCATTAATTGCTATATACGATTGATACAGAGAGCGGAAATTTTCTACTTGAATCGCGTTATGAAGAACCACTCAACGTATTACTTGGAGAGAAATGAAGAGTTCTTTTGTTAACATCAAGTCTATTTTAATCAATGTTTCTTTTTAATTGAATGTATTGCAATAGAATTAATTAGTATTATGTGATTACTCTAATTGCCTATCTAATCTGTATTGTATTTTTTCGATATCCGGATATGTATCGCACTATGGTTTACTAAGGACGAATATGCAAAACTTCTTCTAGTCGTTTACTTATTTGACCATTCAATATTGCTTGGCGAAGTGGCTGAGCAATTGGCTGTCACTTTATGTGTCACGGGTTTGATTCCCACACCGGAACAAACGTTTGTATGGGCTACAAACAATGACGTATTATAATATAGGTATATCTTTGGCTACAAATAACAACTATTTAACATATTTAACGTATAAACACTCAAACCCGGAATAACTCCGGGTTTGAGTGTTGTGTTGTTGTGTTTCTCCCACTGTACAGTAGAAATTCTTTTGTGCTCGGGACAATATTCTTTTAAGAAAAAGAATACACGCATTTCATATAACTTTACACTATTCATACACTTTTCCATTTCGGTTCGAAAAAGAATAGAAAACCTGTGCAAATATTTATTTTTGGCGTTCGTTATTTCAAGCAACTGGAAAAACTCATCTATTTCCCGAAGAGAAAAATAACACATCTTTTGGTTGGCTCTGATTGCCAACCGAGTGTCACGACCAATATGAAGCAGCGTGACACAGTGTGGGCGGCCGGGATTGGTTAATGCATTCTGATAACTCACATCGGATTGGTTGGAATTTATCTGACATTATTAAGAATTATCTCACGTGATATTTTATTTAAGTATTTATTTTGTTCATGAATTCGATAATGAGGGTGATTCCACGAGCCATAATTCCATATATAGGTACTTATGACGTTTATTTCTGTATTTTTAGGGTTCCGTAGTCAACAAGGAACCCTTATAGTTTCGCCATGTCCGTCTGTCTGTCCGTCTGTCCGCGGTTTAGCTCAAAAACTATTGGTACTAGAAAGTTGTACTTTGGCATGAGTATACACGTTAATAACGCCGAAAAAGTGGTAAAATAAAATTTTGAAAAAAACAATTATTTAGGGTACCTCCCATACATGTAAAGTGGGATGATATTTTTTTTTATCGCTCTTCCCATAGTGTGGGACATCGTTGGATAGGTCTTTCAAAAGTAATAGGGGTTTGGTAAGACTATTTTTTGATAAAGTAAACCGTTCGTGACTTATCAAGCTTTAAAGTACCAATTTTCGTTAGAGTCAAGTGTCCGCCCCCTCTATCAACTAAACGGTTGTAGTTAGAAATTCAAATGTCACGGCAGTAGTACCTATATATAACGAAATTTAAAGGAAAACTATCACACATAAGTGGGCTTTACAAGTTTACGAGTAATAGTCGACCAATTGTATTTGACTCGAAAATTTCGAACAACTCTATAGAAATGTCGATAGATGGCGCTAAGCGCCAGTTGTATCATGCTAGTTTCTTGTGACGATTCAGTAGTGTAGCTCTGTGTCCGTATTTAAATTCAAAACACCGGCTATGACAAGTTTTATACAAATCTCTAAAAAAAATAAAACTTTCCGTGCAAAATTGTCGAATCAGGTGAGGATTTGTATAGGAAGTCAAATTAGTTAGGTGGTCATGTTTGGCTTTTAGTTAGAGCATGGAACGAAACGATCAGTCAGCGAATAGTCAGCGACACGCAATTGGCTGTTATAAAAACTACGGAACCCTACACTGCGCGTGGCCCGACACGCACTTGACCGGTTTTTTTCTCTGATTTACGTGTAAATGTATGTATGTGACTGTGTTTTTTGTTTTCCTATAAAAGTTTTATCTATCTATCTATACAGTCTCTGTAAGCAAATTGTCAATGATGGAATCAAAATAAAATACTATTAATACAAATATTTCTGAGACGTGATATGATTTTGTGTTGTCAGGTTTTACATTAGGCAGGTAGGACATTGAGCACATTAAGTGTAACTTTACCTATTTTAAGAGAGTTTCAGCCAGCAAAAACATGTCAAGATGGTATATTTTATAGTACGTAATTACTTTTATTAGATATCCCAAAATTACAATATTTATTTATAGTTAATTAAAATCGTGCAATATAGATATAAGTAACATAGAAATATAAATACATTTAAGAAAAGAATAGTAATAATTGTGATTGAAAATTGAAATTATATAAGATAAAATTAAAATGGAACAGTAAACACTGTTGCATACCTACTTCCTCTCACAGAACACCAGACATGCAAGCATCATTTTACTCCATTCGTCAGCAAACACATCACATTCAGTGTTGGTAGTCAGGACGGCATTGAGTATCCTTAGAGTGCGACATACCTACTGGGGATTCAGCTCTGGCGACAATTTTGGAAGTCGGTGGAGCAAACAAATTGTGCAAGTGGTTCTGACGGTGTCCGATGTACTTATTATATGTTGTTATAAACTGTATACATTACCCTATGAGAAGCTTGAAAAAAAAAAAAAAAAGAAAAAAAAAAATTATAATAGCGGCACGCAACGGTTGTCGAGGTTAGTCCAAGGATGGGTAACCATCTGAATAAATCGAGATTCCTCAGCGACTCGGAAATCTGTTGGTTCCGACTGTCGATTGTACATCTTTGACAGTCGTTACGTTTGTCAAAGTTTTAAATGCTATGCTATTAATGCTATGCTCAAGGTCGTGGGTTCGATTCCCACCCAGGACAAATGTTTGTGTAATGAGCACGATCATTTGTTCTTTGTCTGGGTGTAATTTATCTATAATATGTATGTATTTAGAAATATATATGTATGTTTATCAGTTGTCTAGTACTCACAGCACAAGCTTTGCTTAGTTTGGGACTAGATGGCGTTGTGTGAAAGTTGTGGAATATTATATTATATTATATTAAACTAAGCCCCACAAAACCGTGGTAGTGGTTTGACTGTGGGGTCGATGAGTCTATAATATACTATACATTTAAAACTTAAAAACTAATAATTATCTATTTATTGGTAAACTTATTTTTAAAACTTACTTTTAAAACTTTACTTACAAAGCGAATAATAATTTATTTAATGATAGCACTTTAGCATATTTCTAAGTAATATTATTTTAACTTATTTTTAAATTTGTTTTTGTTCTTTTCACTCTTTATGTCCGCTGGCAGACTATTTAAATGATATGGTATTCGTTTTTTTAAGGTTCTGTCACCATAGTAATTTGTGACTCTGGGTACAATGAATTTGCCAGCAGCCATATATCGTATGTTATGGTTGTTGATTACATGAGTCACTTTATGCTCTTGGGTACCATGATGGTTCACTACTAAAAACTTTTTTGCAAAAAAATAAAACCGACTTCCATATCAAAACACTACAAAGCCAAAAATAATTTTAATTTCGGTAGTCGGTGTTATTGGTTTTGTATTTTCTTTTTTTTTCACACCGCTTTCCGAAATTAAAATTATTTTTGGCTTTGTAGTGTTTTGATATGGAAGTCGGTTTTATTTTTTTGCAAAAAAGTTTTTATTTTCGCGCTTTTTAGTGGGTCAATTTGTAATTAATCTAGTTATAAAAGCCAAAATGTCAACTACAAAAAACTAAAAATGCGCGAACAAAAAACACAATATAGAGTAACCGAAAAGGTCCACAATGTAAATATTTTTTTTAGACTTTTGTTGATTTTTCAGAAACGGCTTGTTCGATGTCGATAAAATTTTCATGGGACCATTTGGGAAGTATACCCTTTCCAACAAAAAAAGAATTTTTCAAATCGGTTGGCGAGCGACGGAGCTATGCCCGAACAAACATAAAAAAAAAAAAAAAAAAAAAAAACAAACAAACATCCGAATTGAGAACCTCCTCCTTTTTCAGAAGTCGGTTAAAAATGTACTTTTGTTTATAAACCTAAACCTTCTGTAAACACTAACTATAGGCGTAATGCCTACTTCTGTAGAGCGAGTCGCAGCTTCAACAAAATTTGTTGTGAACATGATGTTGATTTGTTTTGCACCAATGCAAACACACTAAGGAAGCTCTTAGCAAAGCCATTTTTTGAACCTGTTGCACCTACTTGCATTTGAATTGAACTGCACACCTGAACATAAATTAATTGTTTTAGTTAACTTGTGAAGTCGAATAGAACACATCAGTCTTTTTTGTATTAGGCTAGTTCAGTTTGAACAGTCTTTTTTTTTTACATTACTTTATTTATCTGTGAGGGCTTGTAATTAGCAACTTAGTTTTTATATATTATTGTTATAATGTTATTAGTCTGTAAGCCTTCCGAAAATAAAAGAAATAAATAACTAATAGGTAAAATGTTACATATTTTAAATAGTTTTCTATAATCTCTTTTACAATTATTTTTAGTTTTTTGAGTAACAAGTAGTTTATGTGTGATGGGTGTCGTGCTACCCAGCTACTGGTTTGTGGATGTCAAATAGGTAGTCGATTCATGTATAACTCTAGCACCCAGCTGTATCCGGTAACACTAGAAGCCGATCTCAGCGCAGGTGGGAAAAGGCTGCCGGCCCTGGTTCAGACCATGGTGCGGAGCGAGAGGGAATGGGATGCAGTCCCCTCCTTCTGCGAAGCAGTCATGCTAGCGAAGGAGGAGGCCGAACGCGCGAGGGAGAGGCATCTCTTCTGCCTTGTTCACACGTACCGAACAAACGAGCGAGACAGTAAAATGTTTCTCAGCCGAGACAGTGATATAAGCGAGTAGCTGTTCACACATCATTTGAAATTAGTACAGTCAGTTTAGTTCTAATGAGACTACAATTCGGATACGATGGATCGTAAAAAGATTTGAACGAAGCGAAGTGACAACAATCATGTCGGCCGAGTGGGGAGACACGGAGACAGTGCACGTTTAGACCTGCCGAGTGAGCGAGAGAGACAGTGCGGGGAAGCGGGAGGGTGGACACTCGGCTTAGTAAGTAGAACGGGAGCCGAGCTACTGTCTCGCCGGTCGCCGCTTCGTTCGGCCGAGCACTCGGCGCCATGTTTATACCTACAGAGTACTCGGCCGAGAGCACTGTCTCGCCCGTTTGCTCGGTACGTGTGATCAAGGCATTTCTCACGCTCCAGACACCGCGGGAGACCCCCCGGGCGTCGATGAACGCGTGCCGGTCTCCGGCCACCGTAGGCGCGAACTTGCGGACGGCGAGCAGGGGTAGCTCACCGTCCGGTAAGTACCAAACCCTGGTCGGCGGCGCGTTGTATTCCACGCGCGCCTCAAAGTGCTGTCAGCAATAGTGATGGGGTTCTATAGGGCAATTGCCTGCCGGGATTGCAGGAATGTTCTAACGAGATACCGCGGCCCCGGAACTTAAGCAGTAGAAGGAACAGGGCGGGAGAAGTCATTCGATGATTTACCCACCCAGAGAAAAAAAAGGTGGGAAAAATGCTAACCAGGCGATAATAATGAGTACTTCCACTCTCTTTTACCGTTTAGAAGAAAATTTCTTTAGAATTACCGATTCTAAAGAAAAATATAGAGGAGAAAGCACTCAAATTATTTATAGGATCATAAGTATCTATCCACAAGCTCCAAATTATAAAGCTTTCAAAGTCTCGTAATTAGCTTACACTTGCATGATAATAATATACTATTAAACATCTAAAATTACGGGAACAAGCACTCAATTTCTTATCTATGAACCTAGTCTACGCAGAATCTAGAGAGGTTACATGAAATAATTAGATATAACAATACCTAGTTATTAGAGAGTGCTTTCGTAATAGTACCTACACGTGTTTACTTCACGTGTGTTTGAAGGGTCCTATTCTCTGTCATAGGACAGGGCTATGTTGCTTCAAAGAGCAGACGGCACTAGGCTCTAGGGCTTAATAGGGCCATACCGAGATTATGGAAATGTTCCAATGAGGTATCGGTTTGAGTTAAAAAGCATATTAATAAAATGGCTTTTAACTCTTAATTACACGGATACAGAGGATATCCTTGCCTCTACAAACTAGGCTCATTTTATAATCCGCGAGTTGACAGTATGTATAAAAATTTAAAATAACTATTTAATTATGTAAATCTATTGATATGAACCACAAAATAGTACAAATGAAGAAAAGATTATTATTAATTTATTTTATTTTCCCTTGTGAAAAATGAGATTTTTTATCAGTGAGTCACGTGATTAGAAACACCAATCAGAAAACGAGACGTCATCGTTCAATATTTTGACAGCTGACTGGTTATCTTTGGTTGGTGCGTAAGACAAAATAAGAAAAGAATAACTAATAGCTTGCTACTAATATAGTAATCTGTGTAACCAGTGTAACTAACTAACTGCTTGCACTGTCTGGATAGGTCCGCTCAAATTTGCGTGGTTATTTCCTCAAAAGAATACCAAAGACCATTGGCGTATGTAGAGATATTTCCCAGGGGGGGCCTGGCCCCCAGTAGTAGAAGCGATGATCGCTTATCAAAGTTGCGTCAACTCTTAACGTACGAAATGAAAATTTTCACATAAATTAATTGAACATGTAACGCATAACGGAGCCTTGCATAAGTGAGTGTGACTCGCACTTGGCCAGATTTTTTAATTTTTCAGCCATAATTGTTTGTTAGTCAAAATTCTCGGGTGGGCACCAGACCATTCTGGGGTGGGCACGGCCCAGCCGGCTCCCCGCCATCCTACGCCTATGCCAAAGACATGAACCTACATGCCTCTCATATACAAATACAAATTGTCTGGACTTTAAAAGAGACGTTGACGACAAACTCAGAAGCAGTTTGTTTTGGTGTTTCTTCTCAGAGTAGTCAGTTAGGAAATACCGGCCTCATCTAGCTAAATTAAACACGCAAAAAAACATGACGTGTAAAAGTGTTTTTTATAACCAATTTACAAATAAATATTTCATTTCATTTCATAACTAACTCTCTCTCTTCTGGTACATTTGTCTTATCGTCCTGTAATAGTTGTTCGATGAGTTCCTTTTTTTGTCTTTTTAAAAAAGCAGATTGATAGATATATTCTTTATTGTACACCATAACAGTAAAACAAATATGGACTTAACAACTAAAAAGGGTAATACAATGGGCGAACTTATCGCTAAAAGCGATCTTTTACAGACAACCTTTGGATGGATTTGACACAGAAGTTCTAACCACTTCTTGCGAATATCTCTTTTTAAAGGGACATAAATAAATAGTTTCGCTGGTGTTTTTATAGTAGTATTCCCACAATAAGGTACTGCACAGCACTAATAATAATTTTTCACGTTCATAATAGAGTAAAATATCATAAAATACCCGAAGTACATTTATGTGCCAAATGCCAGGAAAGTTGTTTTTTGAACGATGACGTCATACGTAGTCACGTGACCACAATGCCACGATTTGGGCCATAGTTTTTTAATAAATTTTAAAATTACTTATATTTTAATTGAAAGGTTAAGTGATGAATAAAATATTATTTTGCGAGTACACATGAAGCGTTTCGAAGCGTTTCAAACCATTTTTACATAGTTGTCAACTCGCGGATTATTATTATGCATTTTTTAAATAACTTCATTTTATTCATTTTATTAAAATCATCTATTAAATTAAGTAATTATATTCCGTTTATTCCGTAATTCATTATTTATATTATCTAAATATGTATTCGATATGTGCATAAATAATAATCAAAAGATATTTTATTCTTACTGGTACTGCAATTCTCTATATGTAGGTACTCCTCACCAACTCACTCACACAAGGAAATTGCACAAGAATCGTATGACATGTATGTATAAATGTAAAAATTAACCCGTACAAAGATAAATTTTATTACTTGTTGTGTGTGTATATGTACCTAAGTCTAACTATTAGTGCTACTAAATTGTGTCAACCTTCCCTAATTTAATTCATGTAACTGTTCTTCAAGACACAGGATGTTCCTTGTTTGAAGAACAGAGGTCTTACTTAATTAAGTCTCTAACATCACATGATAGGTACCTACACCTATTTCTTGTGTTCTTAACTTTTCTGAATTTATAAATCAATACAAAATATCTTTGTAAATTGTTTCTTTCGTTTTGTAGACCTTTGTTATCATCAGTTTTGGAATATTTTCCTCTAGCATGCCAAAGAAATAGGCATAAAAACATAGATACACATACGTACATATGTACGTAGCCACGAAAATCATGCTCCCTAGGGGAGTCAGGAGTCGGGAAAAGTGAAATTGTTCGTTAGTAGGAGGTAATCTTTATAAATACTGGGCAGATTACAAATCCTTTCTACTATATATTCAAAACAAGTGTAGCTTGTTTTCAATTACTGAGCGCTCTTTGATTGTTTTATCCGTAAAAACTAGATTAAATTGGTATAGAAAACGGGTTATAAGAGTTTTTGTTAATGAGGGGATAAATTGCATTTACTAACCGAAATCCATTCATCTATCCATCTCCATCCATTTCATCTATCTCGTGTAGGTACATGTTAGTTAACGATTAAAACATATCTATGCATAGATATATATAAATACCTAAAAGTAAAGATAAAATGTCACTGCCAAAAATATCTATGGTGCCAACCAAAGACTATAAAACCACTTGACCGCGCATACAGTGCCCCGACGCACGAAAACTATGAGTCTTTCTCGACCTATACAACGTGTATTTTAAAGGGTATATACATATATACCAAGTGCATGGCTTCTTTGGATGACAACAAACGATATGGCAAGGGTTTTGTAATCCTAAGTCTACAATTTACCACCACCAGAGACCGAATTTTTCAAATTAAGAAGAACGAAAAGAATTATCGTGTTATTGGCAAGTGACGTGGAAAGTTATTGACCCTCGTAGTGCTGTGACACGTTTGTTATGATTGGTATTCAACAAATATATGAAACCAATAATTTGGTATCAATTCTTTGAGTCAGTTATTTTGTGCTGAAACTGTGCATAGAGACTCCATGCCAGATGTTGTCTTCAGCCCTTTTGGATAGATATGGGGTTTCCGTTACACGTTGTATATTGGCTACGGTACACGAACCATTTTAGTTGTGACCAAGTATTAGGGCTGTCTGCATGATAAACAATTATAAATTTAAAATGTTGGTATCCAATTTATAAAGCATAATAATGCTTTCATGCGCTCGTGCATACGGTAAAAGTCATTCGATGATTTACCGACCCAGGAAAAAAAAAAGACAGGTTACTTTGTTTCGATGTCGAGTCCATGGGTTAAGTGTATTTAGGAGGGAGGAGTCATTAGATAAATCATCTAATGTCTCACCACCAAAAAAATTATTATTACAGAGTACCTGCTGAAGCTACAGTTGTTGACACAACTCATTTTTAACCGACTCAATTCGGATGTTTGTTTGTTTTTTTTTTTTTATGTTTGTTCGGGCATAGCTCCGTCGCTTGCCAACCGAATTGAAAAATTATTTTCGTTCACTCTGCATTGCGTTTTTTGTTCGCGCATAATTCCGTCATTTACGAACCAATTTGGTAAATTCACTGACCCACTAAAAATGCGAAAATAAAAACTTTTTTGCAAAAAATAAAACCGACTTCCATATCAAAACACTACGAAGCTAAAAATAATTTTAATTTCGGAAGGCGGTGTGAAAAAAAAAGAAAATACACAACCAATAACACCGACTACCGAAATTAAAATTATTTTTAGCTTTGTAGTGTTTTGATATGGAAGTCGGTTTTATTTTTTGCAAAAAAGTTTTTATAATGAAAATATGTTTATTATGGAATTTTTACTTAGCATCTTTACAATGTATAAATCAATTTTATCCATATCGACTACTTTCCCTTAATCAAGTAGACCAATCCCTAACCAGGCATATCTGCGTAACTTGACCTTGATGGACAAATTGCAGCTCTGCATTTGTCTATCCCCCCCGGCCCGGAGTAGTGAGTCGTGTTCTTCAAAGAAAACGGCCCATACGCTCTCTAGTGGTTATTTATATAGGTACTCTCTGGTGCCAACCCATACATATTTTTTACTAAGCCAATATGCTTCCAACACCCCTCTTTTCATTGCGAACGGGGTGTTTTTGTGTGCGTTTATGTATACACATACACAAGCATACAAAACACCCCTTAATTTTGAATATACGCTGATGAAATATAAAACAGATGAAAATTGCCAAGCCGAGCTAACCACAGAGTACTTTATCAAACGCAGAACATTGACATCGCCCGCGCAATATTGAAGTCTCTAATCAATTCGTCGGGTCACGACCACGACGACGAGACCATCAATTGACGTCCTCGCTTCCACAAACTTTGTATGACTGAAAAAGTGGTGAATTTGTAGACTGTGTCCATTTCAATTAGGACTCGTTTGTGTTGTGGGCTATTCATGTTATAGTGTAGGGGGAATAAGTGATAAAAGATAAAAAGATTAGGTATTTTATTATTATTAATGTATTTTTTTAATGATAATAAGGTCGCGTTTGACCACCATCTCACCTGATGGTAAGTGATGATGTGGTCGAAGATGGAGCACGCTTACCTAAAAGTAACCTATTCACTTATGTTTAAGTAATGTTTAAGTAAATTTATTTACCTTCCTTCATGACTTAATGTGGAGTGCCAACCAATTGAAATCCAGCCTTGGGCGTCTTATGCGCAGCCTGATATGGTAACCCTATGTCTTTAATTTGAATATATTCGAAATTTAGATTTTTGAATAATTTATTTTTTCCAGCGAACCTTGTCAGTAGTTTTCTTTTACATTATAAAATTATAGCTCGTTTGGGAGCTTACAATCAAGGCAAGATGTAGACTTAGAGCGGCGACGGAGTAGAGTGAAGTACGTTCTATCCTTGATGAAGTGTTTCGTAAAAGAAATGCATTTTTATTAGATAATAGGCTAGCATTTGACCACCATCAAACACCAACTTCCAGCCACGGTAACGTTTTAAGTTTACTAAGAGTAACAAATGACCAAAGAAAGATTTTTACGCAATGAAAACTATTAAAAACCCAAGCATGTTTGAAGATCATATTCATGACCATTAAACCCTTTATACCGGTTATCCCAGGAGCAATTTTAGAACGACATCAGAGTGGATCCCTCATAGAAACTGTTATTTGAAATTGAATATATGGAAGGACTATTTTACATGGTAGTAAATTATTATCTAATAACAATTTAAGAAATAATAATAATAAAAAATTGTTATTAGATAATAATTTACTATAAAATAAAATAGTTTTTTTTAAGAACAAGCAATGTGGGTAGAATTCACATTTCTATCAATCTTGTTAACCCCTTCATCTAAGCTTAATATGCTTGTATCTGGAGTGGGTTCGCGGCAAAAGTGTAGTGGGTTCGAACTCATGACCTCTCGATCACAAGGCCATTAGGCCATTAGACCTTACCCATTAGGCAACGCTTCGAATGACGAAATGCGAAAGTGTGTCTGTTTTCCTACTTTCAAGATAAGAAGGAATAACAGATCCATATGATTTTTGTTCTGGAGATATTTAAAGAGTTGAAGAGTGACATGGGCAACTTTTTTTGCGATGAAAAATCAATTAATTAATGGCTGCGAGATACACAAGGTCTGAACGAAAAAAAATTTCAAATCTTTCCACTTCAATATCTGCTGTGAGGGTCACTTAGTAGCTTCTGCAGGTCAAAGGATTGTACCCATTAATGTCTCTTTCATATTAATGAAGCTTGAGGTGAAGTGGCTGGTAATTAAACTTTTAATCACTTATAGGAAAGATAGCTAAACTTAATCAAGACGTCAAAAACTAAAGGCAAGCCATGCTATACGATTGGCGGTTTAACATTTATTTAATCAACCACACAGCAGTTCGCCATAAAAAAAGCTTTGCTCTGCGTCCGTACATTGTTCGTCCTGAAGCCAATAGCATCAGAAAATTATTTATTGTATTGTCAGTCATTAGTAAACTTCTTTAAGATCTTGTTTTTATAGCAGATTAGCTGCAGAATAGATATATTTCGAAAAAAACTATAAGATTTTGAGGTTATAATCGAACCACCTTTGCAGTTTCTCCAGCAGAGCCCTAATGAACACAAAATATACATTCCGTTGCGTATGCGTAAGTGCGTAATGAGTGCCAGGTTCGAGCAGTATGCAGTTTCGAAAAATCAGTCCGTTAAAAAAGGCAAGTCGTAATAAATATAATCCCGTAAGTCACCAAAACACACCGATACATAGCACAGATAAAAAACTCAAGACTGACAGTGACAGTGACCATTGAGTGATTTCTATAATAGGAGTGGCAAAATGGATACGATTTATCGATGTTTCCTAAGATTTACTATACCCATACATTACAAACTTTATCACATCAACTTTTACCATTACAAGTATGACAATGTCTTAATTTACTTGTAATAACACTCTTGTATACTTATAATGATATTAATACATAATAACTTCTGTATCTAGATTGCAATTTTTTTTTTTAAGAAATCTTTTATAACGCATTCATATACTAAGATAAGTATTTTTTACCTGACTGCGGTGAGTGGTGGTGACACACTTTTCTAAACGATCATTAGAAAACCCTGTAGAATGATTATGATGAAATATGTAAGTTCATGTAAGTTAATATAAATGTTCATTATTATCTTATCTACCTTCAACCGTCATCAAGGAAAGATAACTTTTGTTTTATTCCGTTATTATTTAATGAGATAAAAACTTTTTACCAAAAAATTAAACCGACTCCCAAAAAACACTGCAAAGTGAAAAATAACTTTAATTTCGGTAGTCGGTGTCTTTAGTTTTGTATTTTCGTTTTTGGCACCGACTTCCGAAATTAAAGTTATTTTTCACTTTGCAGTGTTTTTTGGGAGTCGGTTTAATTTTTTGGTAAAAAGTTTTTATTTCACTCTTTTTAGTTGGTCTATTTTTAATTTACCTAGTTACAAGAGACTCCAGGCAACTACTTATAACCTTTTACAAAATATTGCTTTTCCCAATGCTGGGCCGTTAATTGTTGAGGAGTTCTCCTGGTACTTCACCATCAACTCTACATCACCATATGCATTGTGACGAGCATAAAGTGCTTAACATCCATATTCAAGTAATCGAATGGCAATCCACTCAATACATGTCAACTGTGGTCTTCATCATCAGTTCCACTTCCTCAAATGGTACTTTTTGAGAGCAACTGCACAAGTTACTATAATAAATACCCAAAACGTCATAGGTGTGCCTATAATATTTGAAGAGTTCCCTCGATTTCTCCAGGATCCCATCATCAGATCCTGACGTTTATAAAAATGGGACCAATTTCGAAGTTATACCCTTTCAATCAAAAAAAGAATTTTCCAAATTGGTTCAGCCGTCTTCGAGTAATCGATGATCATACAAAAAAATATATATATACGCGCGTCGAATTGATAACCTCCTCTTTTTGTCGTCGGTTGAAAAGTAGTAAAAAGTGTTTGTTTATAAACTTGAGATATACCGTTGTGTTGCTGGTAGAGTGAACTTTCGAACGGTGAAAACTGAACAGCAGTACAATCACTAGGTGCAAATTTGTAGGTAAAAAACATTTCGATATTCCCTTCCACGGCTTCGAACCCGGACCTACCGCATAAATAAATAAAAAGCTTAAATAATAAAAATAAAAAGCTGCACGCCATAATTTGGCATGCAGCTAGTCCGTGTTACAAGTATTTGCAACTAGTGTAATATCGCACACCTAGATCTAAAGAGAGCTAACTCAAAAATCTCAATTTTTGAGCTATACATACCATCGAATTCCTTACGTATTAAGGAATTCGATGGTATGTATAACTCAAGAATTGAGATAATAAATATCAAGAATAGAAATAAATTATCGTGTCTGACCGATATTTTTTGTGCACAGGGTGATTCTGGACAGTGAAATGAAATGAAATGAAATTTATTTTTGTAAATTGGTTATGAATAACACTTTTAAACGTTATGGTTTTTTGCGTGTTATGTTTAGCTAGTTAGCAGTGTCTTTTGTCACATTAACTGTACATAAGCTTCATTACACTAATGAAGAGCTCTTGACTAAAATATAATAGCTCACGTAGTCAAGGGTCGATCTTTAAGGTTATGCAACGCTTGACGAGGTCGATATTTGGATAAGTGACCATCTCAAAAGACAAAAGTCAAAAGTTGTTTATTGTGAGACAGTGGTTACAGGGTTGTTATTAGTTTATTGTGTGCGTTCGCACTGCTCCACCATATTAGGCATACAATATTTGGAAACAAAATAACTATAACATATTAATTCAATTTACAAATAAATAAAAATAACATTCCAATTAGCATTAATCAATAATGTTTAACCTCTACAGCCCCAGCGGCACAAAAACGTGCCAGTAAATCCAGTATTAGTTGAGCCCCGCTGGCAACAAATTTGTGTGCCAGCAGGGCTCAACTAATAGTTGAGGTAAATAATGGCGGTCCTTGAGAGGAATACATAATATTTTATAATTTTGCATCAAAACCATTAAAACATAAAAATATTGGCACTATATCTGGTCTCAAATCTGTCGGACAAAAATTCATGCACAGTATAATATGGCCTGTTTACTAATAGATTAAATAATTGTTTTTTAAAAATTTTAATATTTTCAATTTCATTTATTTGTTTCGGAATCATATTATAAATTCTTGAAGCCATTCCGAAGAAACTTTTAGACAGTAGGGCTGTTTTTGAGGGCATCATATTTGCTATTTTGTTGGCATATCGACGGGAGTATAGGTTACCAAACTTTTCCTTATTGGTTTTTACAAACGTGGCAGTCTCATAGATGTAGAGGGCAGGAAAAGTTAGAATCTTAAGGTTTTTAAAATATGACCTGCAGCTATCTGGGACACGTATGCCACAAACTGCTCTGAGTCATTTCTTTTGAGCCCTAAACGCGAGTTCTCTATCTGTAGCATTCCCCCAATAAATTATTCCATATCTAAGCGTAGACGTTACATAAGCATGATAGGCGGTTAGTACTGATGCTTGGATTCACAATTTTAGATACATCTTAACATCAAGATTACTCAATGCCTCGGAAAATACATTAATCCGCTGTTATTTGTACATCTATGATAGGTTTTACGGATAGTCAAAAGCCAGAAAATCTGGCACCAGTTTTGATTAGGGGTTTCGTGTTACCCAGTATCTGGGTTGTAGAGGTCAGATAGGCATTCGCCCGATGTAAAATACTGTTACTCAGTTATACGCGGTTAGGCTGCGTTTCCACCAGAGATGTGCGAGGATGCGTAGCGAGGGGTGTGTTTGTAAAGAACCAATAGAATCGCTTCATTTACCTGGCCTCGGTCAGCACAGCTCTGGTGGAAACGGCTCAGCGGAGTTAGATTTTTGCGCATACAAAACAAGCGAGGGATGCGTGCGAGGGATGTGTGCGAGAGATGTGTTGCGAGGAATGTGTGTTGAGAAGGATATGTTGCGAGGTTTGCGCATCCTCGCCCCACACATTAATGGGCATTTTCACAGCTCCGCTACACATCCTCGTAGGCACATTTTCATCGCACAGCTTTGGTGGAAACGCCCACACATTTTAACAGCACAGCTAGACATCCTCGCACGACACATTTCCATCGCACATCTCTGGTGGAAACGCACCCTTAGACTGGATATCAACCCCGCCATAATTAAAAGGCTGAGCAAATCGTGATGAATGGTCGATACTTTTTGTTACAGAAACTAGGTTTAAATGTAATTGACATTGCCTAACAACAAACACTAATAATAAAGCTAACAAACGTATATTTTCAAACTAAAAAAATGCGGTCAACTCAGTACTTGAACTAAATAAAACAACAATAAAGTCACCTATAATATTGATGGCGGACCCAAACGGGGCGATACGACTTATAAATATTCCATTTTATACAGCCGGGACTGAGCTATTAAATGGTAGGACCAACGGACCATTGAACCATGTAGTTTTGTTGGGAGAATGAGATGGCGCTATGTGAACGTCGTACTGTCTTTTTTCTGTTCGGAAATTATGAATTCCTGAATTCGAAGTGTGAAAAGGTGAGTCCTAAGAATGTGTTTGTCAGTATTACTGAATTAGTAAGTATATAATACCTCTACCTACCATACACACCTCTAGTATATCATTGGAGATACCTATGTAGGTTATTACTTACTTAACTATCGACTTTTTATATAAGTTATCCAGGCTGAATTGTTCTGGACGAGTAACCAATACCAAAAAAAAAACAAAAAAAGTTTTTTTTAAAGACATTATTTATTTTATAATAAATTTCTTATTATAATTTAGGAAATGTAAAAAGTAGAAAACGAGATGCTTAAAATAACATTACTATTAGATATTTCAAGGACATCACGCGTCGGATCCAGGTACTCGCCAACCGCTGTCTCCGACAGATTCTTGGTATCTTCTGGCTTGAAAAGATAACCAACGAATACCTAATGGAAGTCTGCCATGAGATACCGATCGGACAGCAGATCGCTCGTCGCAAGTGGTCTTCGATTGGCCACACTCTCCGAAGGGACCTCAGCCATATCCCTAGACAAGGTCTAGAGTGGACCCCACAGGGGAAGCGGAAGCGTGGAAGTACAAAGCTTACGTGGAAGCGTTCGGTAGCGACGAAGTTGAAGAAAATCGGGTTAACGTGGCCCGAGGTGAAGCGCGTAGCCCAAGACAGAACGCGATGGCGGAGCACTGTAGACGCCCTCGGCCCCACCTAGGGACTTAGGACATTAAGTCAAGTAACTCAAAAACTAATATTACTTTTAAAAACCACGAAATGAAAATGTTCACAAACAAATCTTATATTTAACTGAAACGAAACATAAAATTAATTCTGAATATTTTTGTACCGTCTCCTGAGAAGAACTGAAACAATCAGAGTTTCATTATACTTTAATTCAAAAGAAAAACGTGTTTTGAATATGTGAAACCATAATTAACTTTGTGAAAGAAATATGACTGTTTCTGCAAGTTTTTTTTTTTTGTGTTTTCAATGATGTTGTCCCTCGCGTATAATCTCTCCAGTAAATTAAAACTAATGTACAATGAAACTTTTTAAAGCACGATTATTGTGTGTCAAATCAAGCCCGCGACACGTTTCGCAAGAGTCAGTTTTGTGTGGTACATGTGACAGTGGTAGCGGTATCGATAACAAAAAATATTTTTAACAAAAAATTTAACCGGCTTCAAAAAAACACTGCGAAGTAAAAAATAACTTTAATCTCGGTAGTCGATATCTTTGGATTTTTATTTATTTTAATTTTTGGCACCGACATCCGAAATTTAAGTTATTTTTCACTTTGCAGTGTTTTTGAAGTCGGTTTCTTTTTGTTAATAAGTTTTTATTTCTCTCTTTTTAGTTGGTCGGTTTGTAATTTACCAAGTAACAAAAGCCTAAATGCCAACTACTCATAACCCTTTACAAAGTATTGCTTTTCCCGATGTGAGGCCGTTAATTGTTGATGAGTTAGAGGTACTTCACCTCACCATATGCATGACGAGCATATTGTGCTTTTTTGTTTCTTCTGGGTGGGAAAATCATCAATAGACTCCTCCCGCCGTGGGTGGAGCGGAAGGGAGTGTCAGACTTCTACTGACTAAAAACCCACCCTGTTCCTTCAGCTGCCCTTGCATTTCGGGGCCGCGGTATCTCGATAGAACATTTCCGCAACCCCGTAAGACAATGGCCCTATCGGGCCCCGTCAATGCTGCTGACTGCTCTTTGAGGCGCGCGCGGCACACGATGCGCTGCCGACTCGGGTCTGATCCTTACCGGCGGGTGAGCTACCCCTGCTAGCCGACCGCAGACCCGCGTCTACGCTGACCGGAGATCGGCTCGCAATCCCCGACGCCCGGGGCGTCTCCCGCGGTGGCTAGGGCGCGAGGAAGAGAGTTGCCCTCTCCCTCGCGCGTTCAGCCTCCTCCTTCGCTAGCATGACTGCTTCGCAGAAGGAGGCAACTGCATCCCATTCCCTCTGACCCCGCACATCATATTGTGCTTAGTAACCATATTCAAGTAATCGTTTCGGAACCCATGAAATACTTTTTATTGAGTAGTTCTTCCGGTGGCCTAAAGCAACTGCAGAAGTTACTATAAAAAAAATTACTCAAATTGTGTGACTATAATATTTGAAGAATTCCCTTGATTTCTTCAGGATCCCATAATCAGACCCTGACTAGATGACAATGGGACCACCTCTCAACTCCCTGTCAAACAAAAAAAAAAAAATATTTTTTTAAATCAGTTCAGCCGTCTTTGTGTAATCACTGAACATACATACATACATAAAAAAAATAAACGCGACCTATCGAACCGAGAACCTCCTCCTTTTTGGAAGTCGGTTCAAAACGAATGAGAAAGAAGGTCAACCCTCTTTCTCGTTTGTTCGTTCTTCATTCTTTCTCTTTAGACGGATTCGTCTGCTCATAAACGTCCACCAATGCCAGAACTACGGTGCCTGTAATCATGGCACTCGCAATAATGCCGACATATCGGAATCTGGAAACAATATATACATGGTAAATGTCCCGTTTTAAGTTCTAATGATAATGTTATCCATTTAATAGAAGTAAATGTTTAAGCTAAAAGCTACGTCACGCCACTGTGGTTGTTCCGTTTATTACGGCTATAGACCATAAAGAATTTTATAGACTGTTTGTTTGAGTCATATTAAAAGCCGACCGTAATTGTGTACACACACGTAGTGTTTTAGTATGAGCGAATCGATAATGGTGTTTGAACAGGTGTGTCGAAAAAGCACAATTGCGTACGTTACTACTCGTAACATACCATTAAATCCTCCGTTGTTTGGAGGAGCACTGAGCATTGATTGAGTAGAATGGTTGAGGTTTTGCTACGCGAAACCCATCCCATACTAATACGAAAGTCGCGGGCAAAGTTAAATAAATATAAAAACTTTTTACCGAAAAATTAAACCGGCTCCCAAAAAACACTGCAAAGTGGAAAATAACTTTAATTTCGGTAGTCGGTGTCTTTAGTTTTGTATTTTCGTTTTTGGAATACGACGATGACATGTTGCGAAAAAAAGACACAATGACTCCTTTTCAACCGACGACAAAAAGAGGAGGTTATCAATTCGACGCGTATACTTTTTTTTTTTTTATGTATGATCACCGATTACTCGAAGACGGCTGAACCGATTTGGAATTTTTTTTTTTTGATTGAAAGTGTATACTTCTAAATTGGTCCCATTTTTATAAAAGTCAGGATCTGATGATGGGATCCTGGAGAAATCGAGGGAACTCTTCAAATATTACAGGCAGACCTATGACGTTTTGGGTATTTATTATAGTAACTTGTGCAGTTGCTCTCAAAAAGTACCATTTGAGGAAGTGGAACTGATGATGAAGACCACAGATGGCTGCCGAAACTACTCAATAATAAGTATTGAGTGGATTGCGATTCGATTACTTGAATATGGATCTTAAGCACTTTATGCTCGTCACAATGCATATGATGATGTAGAGCTGATGGTGAAGTACCAGCAGAACTCCTCAACAATTAACGGCCCAGCATTGGGAAAAGCAACATTTTGTAAAAGGTTATAAGTAGCTGACATTTAGGCTGTTTTAACTAGGTAAATTAAAAATCGACCAACTAAAAAGAGTGAAATAAAAACTTTTTACCAAAAAATTGAACCGACTCCCAAAAACACTGCAAAGTGAAAAATAACTTTAATTTCGGAAGTCGGTGCCAAAAACGAAACTACAAAACTAAAGACACCGACTACCGAAATTAAAGTTATTTTTCACTTTGCAGTGTTTTTGGGAGTCGGTTCAATTTTTTGGTAAAAAGTTTTTAAATGTTCAATAACAGATAAAGCGGAAAAGTTTGTTTTTTGTTCAAACGCGCTAATCCTCGAAAGTGCTGGATGGATTTGGATGAAATTTGGTACAAAAGTAGCTTTAAGCTTGTGGAAGGCTTACAGGCTGTTTTACCCAGCTGCAAAAGAAGGAGAGTTATGTTTTATCGTGGTAATGTCCACAGGAGCGGAGCCCCGCGCAAATACTAGTTCTAACAATACAATAGACTTTATAGTGTTGTTTCGTGTTTCGACAACTCTTAAACGTAATGAATACTATTGATTTTCATTTAGGTCACAACAGAAGTGCTATCTAAGGTAGTTTTCCGACTGCTGGTGAGTAAACGACTAACTATCGGCGATTTACGAAATATACATTCCGTGTAAACGAAAGAATTGCAAATATATTAATAGTTGCTCTCTGACTGTTCACACTGCCGGCGATTACTCGCTTCACTAGTTTTGTCGCTGAGCGATAAGAGCTGTCAGAGATAATACTCGCTCGGCGGTCACTTGGCAGTCAGAACTCACGCTGAGAGACCAACCAGATGATAGCTCAGCGACTGAACTATCGGAACAACACACTCGCTGCTCGCCAACTCGTTTTCAGATGCTAGCTTTACTCGCTACTCGTTCATCGTCGGCGGTGAGACAACTGCCTAAAGTATTTTTTGTAAGGTTATCATATTTTATAGCATTCGTTCAAACAGCAAAGATGGAATCAGACGTCACTGTGTGGAAATCCATAGGTTTTTCTAAGAGAGCTAGCTGTGTGGGTAGAAATCTGATTACTAGCAATCCTCCAACTAAGCTAAATATGCTTGTGTCTGGAATGGGTCCACGGCAATAGTGTGATGGGTGGGTTTCGAACCTGGGACCTCTCGATCTCAACTCCGACACCTTATCCATTAGGCTATTGACGCTTTATACTTATTATGTATTTATTCCACCAAAACCTACATAGTTATTATAATATAATAATAATAATATAATATTCCACAACTTTCACACAACGCCATCTAGTCCCAAACTAAGCAGAGCTTGTGGTATGAGTACTAGACAAATGATAAACATACATATATATTTCTAAATACATACATATTATAGATAAATTACACCCAGACAAAGAACAAATGATCGTGCTCATCACACAAACATTTGTCCTGGGTGGGAATCGAACCCACGACCTTGCGCATAGCAGTCAGGGCCACTGACCACTATACCAACAGGCCAACAGGCAACAGGCATATTGAAGCTTGAATGCAGTGTGGAGCGCTATCACAAATATAATTATGCACATACAACAGGTGCAGTAATGCAACACGTAACCCAAACCTGCACTCAATTTTAAATTAAAGATTTGGGCTGCATGTTTTTTTTAATCATCTAACTCACTGGAATAACACATTATTTCGGTATGAATAGTTGCCCATGGTGTGCTATTCAGACTGCTATCTATTTTTGAGCCAAATTTCATCCTGATCCAGCCAATTTGGCGAGACACAATAGCTAACATCGATTTATACATAAATATATTTGACTTTCGCCTTTACAATAATTAGTAGTATAGATTGTTCTAAAAATACTTTAAAAATGCATTTAATTTGAGTAACTTAACTCATAACATTAATATACCTAATTAGAAGCGCGCACACCAAATATTATTTTCAAAGTAAGAAATAAAATGAAAATGACAATTATAAAAAAAGAACTAAATGAAAATTTAAATGACTATAAACAAAATAAAATGAATTTAATAAAATTATCATAATATTTTTTTCTATAATTAAATTATGCTATAATTGAATTGAGAAACATATTTTAAATAGATAATTATTAATTTTAAATAGAGCATTTTAAAGCAAAAAAATATACACGCTAACAGTGAATCACATGACAGAAATGTTAGGTGACTCACCAAGTATGACTTTCCACTTCATTTGTCGTGACTCATAATAATTTTCCCTAGGACGAACATTATATTGACAATTTATGAAGTGAGTAGGCACTGGCGTGAATTCATAGGAACATATTCCAAAGGACAATACGTGGGTGGTACTGGTATACCACATCATCTCTTGATTATCATCTAATTCCGCCAAGCCCGTTCCATCATCGGACTACAAGACAAACGGCGATGCGCCATCGTTACCTGGTAGACATCCCACCTATACGCACAAAACGTTTTGGGAATACTTTCACGTACGGCTAAGGAGTGGAATTCCCTGCCGGAGTCTGTGTTTCCCGATAGCTATAATCTAGTGGTCTTTAAGTCAAGAGTGAATAGGTTACTTTTAGGTAAGCGTGCTCCATGTTCGACCACATCATCACTTACCATCAGGTGAGATGGTGCTCAAACGCGAACCTATTATCAATAAAAAAAACCTTGGGCTTGGACCGACCGTTGAGCACTATTGTTTTACATGGACTTCCTATTTGACAAGAGAACCCAGCAGTGGCGAAGGGTGACTTTTCATAAAAGGGAAGCCGGACCAAAAAATTTTACCAATTATAGTGAAAGTAAAAACAACGAAGAAAGAATAACCTACATTATCCTCACAATTACAATAATATTTTTAATTTTTTTAATTATATATAAAAAAACAACAACAAACAAAATCAAAATAAATAGGTATACTAATATATACGTAATACTTGAGAAAGCAAATATTTTAATCAATCAAAAATAAATTATCAATCAAAATTTTAAAAGTAAATAAGAAAGGCACACGTATATCACTGGAGCATCTCATCCCCAAGCCTTCTTGTCCTCAATGTAATCTTTAATTGTGTAAGAAGCATTCTGACATAGCTTACGTTTTATAAATAATTTGAATTTATTAATAGTTCTTGAATATGGCTAGGAAATTTATTATAAAAACGTATACATTGGCATCTAAACGATTATCATAGATTTAAATCAACGTCTCCTGAAATACAGTTAGGTTTGCTGTGATCCCAGGTTTTACTCGACCGATGACCTTTGGAGCTGACTAAGATAGCAAAGCACTGCATTACTCATGATAATAATTATGATTTTAATTTGTGTATAATCTGTAGGACTCAAAACAAAAAATGACTGTAAATGTCGCCTACATGTTTTTGTGTAAATTGTGTGTCTTCCTGCGTTGACAAATAAAGTATTTATTTTTCTATTTGGTGCGTCAGTTAGATTAAATAATAAAAGTACATGTTTTTTTGCCTTTTTAAATCAATATACACATACACGCCGTATTAACACTTCAATTCCAACTTATTGTAACCTCTTAATTTTTACATTACGTGTCACAAACAAAAATGGGTGTCCAATACTTTTTGGTAATCTTAGTGACGGGTAGGTTAGGTAGATAACGACTGGGGAGATAGATGTTCAGCAGTGGACAGCAGTAGCATAAATGATGATGATGTGAGAGACAAAATAGCCGCCTTTTAAACCGCGCTTTTAAAGGTGACTGATGACATCCGCTGGGCAATGGAGAATAAGTCCCTTACAGTTCTTGTATTGCTGGACTTCAGTAGCGCATTCAACTCAGTGGATTTCGACATATTACTAGGTATCCTCAAATCTATCAATTTCTCTCCTTCCACTTTAGCCTGGTTCGGTTCTTATCTTCGGGGACGCTCTCAGTGTGTTCGCCTGGAGGAGTCCTTCTCTGATTGGTGTAGCCTCACTGAGGGTGTTCCTCAGGGTAGCGTTCTCTCTCCTCCTCTTTTTTCAATTTTCATAAACTTTGTTACCAGAGTAATCTCCTCTAGTTTTCATCTTTACGCAGATGACTTGCAGCTTTACCGACATTTTACTGTAGCTGACGCGGGTTCTGCAATTGCTGCAATGAATCATGACCTGGCTTGCATCAGCGTTTGGGCTAAGTCATTTGGTTTGCAAATTAACCCAACTAAATCCCAGGCCATAATCATTGGCAGCAGATTCGTTCGCAGTGCGGCTGTTGTTGCATCTCTGATGCCTTTATATCTCGATGGTGTTCGCATTGAATATACCGAAACCGCTAAAGATCTGGGTGTAGTTATTGACTCCAATCTCTCGTGGCGTGCTCAGGTCAACGAGGTCAGCCGAAAGGTAATTTTTTCCTTTCATTCGCTGAAATGCCTTCAAAGTCTTCTTCCCTTGAAGACTAAAATTTCTTTGGCACAAACACTTATTCAACCGATTATAGATTATGCTGATGCCTGCTATTTGGATGCTACCGAGGAGCTATTAAACAAGCTTGAGCGCTTGCAAAATCTATGCATTCGCTTTGTTTTCGGTCTTCGAAAGTATGACCATGTTTCTCACCTTCGCAAGCAACTCAAGTGGCTCCCTATCCGTCTTCGCAGGAACACTAGGATTTTGTGTCTCCTCTTCAACATTCTACACAACCCGTCTTACCCTTCCTACCTGCGTGAGCGTTTTTCTTACGCTCGTTCTAGCGACGTACCGTGTAGATCACACCTTAGATCCCTCCTTAAATCTCATCCTCATAAGACTAGCTACTACTCTTATTCCTTCTCTGTCCATGCTGTAAGATTGTGGAACTCACTTCCGCCTAGCATTCGTGATTTAAGAACTATATCTCTATTCAAATGTCGATTAAAAGAGCATTACCTTTCCTCTTAACTGTGTTAATTATTTATGTATATACACACATCAAAAGTGTCTAGGGATCAAGCATTTTTATGCGGATTTCTTGAGATTGAGATGTGGCTTTGTAAGAAATTTATGATTTTATAAATTTATATGGTTCCTTTTTGGTGCATTTCATAATTTGAAACAGGAACTGTTAATCAAATTCGAGTAAAAGATGAAAATCAGCTGTCAATATTTTCCCTATAAAAACATACAACGCATTGAAGACATTATTAGTGCTACTGTTTCCCTACTACTGATTAAAACCAACGTTATTATGGAGCGGCAACGTCATTTAAGCAGGGAAGAAATGCTCAGAGCCGTGGGAATGATAGAAGCTGGTTCCCGGCAACGTACTGTGGCTTTAGCTCTGAATACAAGTCAGAGTGTTATCAGTCGACTTTGGACACGTTACCGAAGCACTGGTACCGTGGCTGAGCGCCATGGAGGACGGTATCGCTGCACCACACGGAGACAAGACCGATACATTCAAATCTTAACTCGATGAGCTCCAACAATAACCGCCATGATGTTAGCCGTGAGGCTTCATCACTCTTCAGGGAACTTAATTAGCGACCAAACAGTCAGAAACCGCTTGCATGAAGTGAACCTTCATTCCCGAAGACCGCTACGGGTACCACCTATAGCAATGCACAATCGTAGGATTCGATATCAATGGGCTCTTGAACACAGAAATTGGGCAGAAGAACAATGGCGTTTCGTGTGCTTTTCTGATGAGTCTCGTTTTGGTATGAGACCGGATACAAGACGTATACGACACTGGAGAACCCCTGGACGCCAACAGCGATTAAAATCCTGCCAGGAAGTCCATCCTTATAGTGGTGGAACCATCATGGTATGGGCGGGTATTTGGATCGGCGGAAGAACTGAGTTGATTTGGATCAGAGGCAACCTCAACGCTCCAATTTATGCTGAGACGATTGTATCTGACGTCATCGTTCCTCTACAAGTGCAAATCGGTCCCTTATTTCAGTTAATGCATGATAATGCACGACCGCACACCGCAAGAGTTGTAAGACAGACTCTCGCCGCAGCTAACATCAATGTCCTGCTCTGGCCTGCTCAATCGCCAGACTTGAACCCGATTGAGCATGCATGGCATATGCTACAGAGAAGAGCTCTGCCGAATATGGAGGGTATCCAGTCGCAAGAAGACCTTTTTTTGTTGTTGCAACGAACATGGGCGGCCATTCCACAGCGTGATTTGGATGAACTCATTTTGAGTATGCCAAACCGATGTTCTTGTGTTGTTAGTGTTCGCGGTAGAAACACAGATTATTAATTGTTTAAGTTACCCAATAAAATTTTAAAGAAAACTGTTATTTCAGTCTTTTTTTCGAACTTTAATGTTAGTGGTTCAAATGTCAAAAATCCCTTTATTAGGAAAATGGCAAATTTCTTTATTAATGCAAAGGTGACTTGGTTTATCGTTACTGTGACAAACGAAAACACTTTATTTGATGAATCCTTAAAGAAAATTTTAATTAATATCAATCAGGAGAAAAGTTATTGCAAAAATATATGTTGATCCCTAGACACTTTTGATGTGTGTATTTATATTATATGTTTATATATTCTAACATTATGTATTTATTTAAGTATATGTTATTTTTATTGCATTGTAAGTATGTGTAAGTATATTTAATATTTTAGTTTTAGACTTCACATATTCATATTTATTTCTCTTCTTGTTCTCACACACTATTGTCTACATTTCTTTTTCACTTCTCCTTTCGCAGGTCTGCTGGAAGAAATTTCTTAAGAAATAAGCAGTTTCTTTGTACTCAGATATTATAATTATGTTTATCTTAATGTATTTTACTGTGTGTACATAAATAATAAAATAAATAAATAGAATATTTCAGGAAAATACCCTTTGGGGTATGCAGAACAGGGTGTAAAATCCCGCAATTTCCATTGAAAAGGTGGGATCCTCCGACCGGGGTTTTGGATGCAGGCTAGCAGTGTCCGTAAACTTTGCTTGCGCGGTACAGGATTTCTAGGCGCAGTTCATATGTTGCGAGATTAGAAACCTATTAGAAAGAGCAGTATACAGCAAACCTAACTAACGGCGTAATCTAGTGGAGATTATAACGATGATTTCACTAAGACAACAAAACCGAGCAACCAAAAACCATAACACAATTCGCTTACATATAAAATAGAACACACTAAAAACGAAATAAACAGACCGGTTAAGTAGACGCACAGCCTTAGTGAGCTGATCTACGAGTGGCCCTACCTAAAAAAAAAAAATAATAAAAAAAAAATACGAAATAAAATCTACAAAACTATACAAACAAGTGTCCTTTGATCTACAAGACAATACAGCAATGAAGTGAATACGCGTGTGCCAACATTGACAAGACAAAACATGGCTGACACTTGACAGACGTGAACTGAGAATAACAATAGACATGGAATTAGAGATTTAAGACTGATTATGAGATAGTGATGTAGTACCACTATTATGACGCTTGATCGCTTTATTGAAAACGCGCAAAAGATTCACAACTGTAAGTAACGATGAATTTTGGATGCGAGGATTAGCTCATCAAACGTCGCAATGTATATTGTTACATTGTTTTCATGTTACAGTGTTAAATTCTATGAGGTACCTACCGAAGGTAGTAAGGAAGTTTAAGTATCTACATAAAAATGGTTAAAAATACATCTTCTATTAAAGTAGAACATAATAAGCTTAGCTTAATAAAAAGGGGAAAAAGAGATAACGATAAAAGCTGGAAACGATCATGAAACAAACTTTATAAAGGGACGTAAAGAAAAGGAGAAAGTTAATTAGTTTGCTTGTGATACGCAACAAAGAATCAACAACGAAGAACCGTGCATATATAAACGCTACGAAGATAATCTTAATCTTTGCTGTATAAAAGCTCCCTCCTCCTCAAGCCGCTTCCTCAGTGCTGAGGATCATAACTACGACAGAAGCGTTGCACGGAGTTCTAAATATAGATGTACTCTTTATTGTACACCATAACAGAATTAAATAAGGATTTAAAAACTAAAGGGTGTTACAATGGGCGGTCTTATCGCTAAAAGCGATCTTCTACAGACAACCTTTGGATGGATTTGGTAGAATCAACAAATGTCTCCACCCGGTGGACTGCTAGGGAGTGTAAGACGTCTACTGACTAAAGACCCACTCTTTACCTGCTTGCCTAGTTGCCTTTACGTTCTGCAGTATCTCGTTAGAATATTCCCCTAATTCCAATGGGACTAAACTAGCTTCAGCTTGTTGGAGAGCCTGGGATATCGGCATCTGCACTTGTTCAGACATCCGATCAGACCATCATCTCCGTCTGCGTCCTCTTAGTCATTTGCCATCCGCATTGCTGTAAATATGAGCTTTTACAAAATATGGTCTGTACTGCATATAACAAAACAAACACACTTCCATATTTATATGTACAGGTTATTGATAGTTTTATTTTCCTTATTATGTTGTTTTTCTTGTCAAATAAACTCTTTTGTAGGTCTTATTTTTTTCGCTGACTACACTAGGTTTCTCGATAAACAGTCATGACATCCATTGTTACGGATACTGTGAAATGGGCAACAAAAACAAAGTCGCAAATAAAAGCTTGTATCATGATAGGTATCAGTACATTCTTATCCCGAACACATAAACGCAGACTTGCAACAAACCGAGCAGACTTACAAACTATCATTGTCAGATTGATGGACAGCAGATGGTTTTCAAGAAACAATCGTAAATACGATACTACGAACGAACCACGATATTTTGTACTATTCTCAGTCCAAATATCCTCATTCTATGAAGATAACAAACACTGTTTGTTCTTCATATACTCGTAGCAATCGTGTCTGACGTCAATATTTGGGTCTTTAAAATTAGATTCTACAGACAGAATAAAGCTGTTGTTTTTCGGTTTGTTATCTTGTATGTCCGGGTCTAATGTGGAAGATTTATTCCTGTTGGGAGAAAGATTTTTTGTTAATACAGTATAAGATTAAAAGAAAAACCGTTGGAATAGATAGATAGATAGATAAGATAATTTTTATTGGAACAAAAATACATTTTACAAAATTTTTGTGTACGAAAATAGCTACATTAGTTAATAACTGTGTCGCAGCTATTAACGCCCACCTCCAAGAGGGAGACGACAGCGTTCCATTTTATTATTATTCGAGGGAAACAATTTAACATGAAATAATAACTATTGAAATAACATGAAATAATAACTATTGAAAACTAACTACTTATAAACTAAAACTAAAAACAAATTTAATATAATAATAAGAATGAATAAAACTAGGTGAGTGTAATATTGTTGTGCATGTGGGTGTGATAAGTGTATGTGTAGTGCGTGTTCGTCGGGTGTTAGTATAGAGTGCGTTTGTATGGCATCCCCACACAAGCGCACTCTACGCCACATGTATTTGGTATGCATGTCTACGGAAGGAAGATTATTAGGGCTTTACTAAATTCTCCAATTCTTCATACGAGAGCGTGTGGAGCCATTCGTCTAGCAATCTTTTGCATTCTCTGGAGGTACATGGATAAATATTGAGAACATCGTTTACTCTATTATAAAGCACGGGACTGCAGAAGAGGAACTGCCGGCGTACAACTTTAAGTTTACTTCTAGCTGTAGAGCAGACTCTGTCAAGTCTACGCTTACGTTTACTCAACTCAGAGTTAAAGAATAGATTCGAGTGCTTCCGCAACACTGTTCTTAAAACAAAAGAGTGCCTTACTGTTGGTAGTTTCCATAGAGCATAAAGTTCGCTGGTAGGGAAACGAATGGGCTTATGGGCCATGACCTTAATAATAAGTTGGAGTTTGCAATAGCCCAAATATCCCATAGATCGTGAAAAATCTAGGCATAAGAGAATTAACTAAGAAGTTCGCAACTGGTCTATTACGTACTTTAATAAAATCTATACAAAAGTAAAATTTAAGGTCTATACAGGTTTTGTTTAAAGAGTAGTTTTTAGGAGAGCATGCATTATAAGGGCAAAAATAAGTCAGTCATAATACCGTGTTCAAATAATGATATGTTTGAGACCCGATGGGAGAACACTGTAGACTCTTAGATTTGTTTTTCATTTTTTTATTTGTAATTCCATTGTGCTGTATTAATTGGTCTACACTGTCCTCTCATACCTAATTAACCTGTATTATAGATACTTTGTAAAACATTACATTTTAAAAAGTATATTTTTAAAAGAGTAACTGTGGAGTTTCTTAGCGGTTCTTCTCCATAGAAAACAATCAATGTCGAACCGTGCACTAACTTCTGACGTTTTTTAAGCACCCATTTAGGCCTATGTGAAATAAAATATTTCGAGTTTTGAGTTTTTTTTTTTTTGTGACCTACATATTTTTGCAACTCATCCTGCCCTCCCATCCACCAGCACTCTTATATTTAACCACACAATTTTGTAGGACCATGTATACATAATTATAGGTAGCCACACCGAAGCCAATACTGACGTTTGACTATTAAAGGAATGACAGTTGTGGAAATAAAACAAAATGGCGTCGGATTTGTTTGTCTTTGATGTTCATGCATTATGTATTATGTTTGCTTTGAGAATGCATGCCATGGCTATAGGGCTGGCGGGTAATATTACTCTCGAATGTGAAGACAATGGACACTAGTTGTATGAAGTGCCAATGTCATTATGATTATGTTGTGCGAAAACAGGTCAGAGCTATGCATTTCGAATGTACTCTCTCTTTCTAGGATCTAAATCACGATAATTTTAGGACACAAAGATATGGATATTAATTACAAAATTATTATTTCGATATGACGATGATATAACACAAATATGCGATACTTTATTAAAAAAATCTATAACGAATTTGAATTCAAATCTTCGTATGATTGCTTAAACCAATATAACTATTGAATTTTTAAAAAGAAACGAAAAAATGTGCCGTGCCACTTTTCATCAGAAAAATCGAAACAATTCCGTTTTTATGGTTTCTGTCCCAATTTAACACAAAAGAGTTTTTATTCCATGGAAAAAATCACATGATTGTATAGCTGGCAGTTTGGCCATTACAGTGATAAGAGTAAATTCAAAATTAGAATTTCATTTGTTTATCCTATAAATGAAATGGTTAACTGTTTTGAGACAAATGTGTGTTTAGAGTTGGAGTAAATTTCACCTTTTAAAACTATAAATTAGCGCTTATCTTAAAACTTTTGTTCTTTATTTGTTTACTATGACTTTTGGACTTCTGAAAAAGTTTTTTTTTTATAAACATATGGATACTTCGCCCGCAGAAGCCGCCCATGTGGTGGCATTGCTGGATTCTAAACTTAGTCAGCGTGTTGTGGTTAAAAGATTGCATCTAAGCCTATCTTCTGTTCATAGAGTCTACAAACGCTATCGGGAGACTGCTTTGTTAATGCACCGTTCAGGATCTGGCAGGAATCAGGTCACTTCTGAGCGAGATGATCAATTTATTGTAACAAATTTTACTGATTAATCACGAAATCTCAGTGACTACAAGTAGTAGGGCAAAATTTTACATGGGGGTTCCTTTTAGTAGGTAAATGCTCGCTAAGAAGGGATTTTGCAAAATTCCCACGGGATCGGGATTTACACGGGAAAGACTTCCCACGCGAACGAAGTCGCGAGGAACTGCTTACTAGCAGTTCCTCGCGACTTCGTTCGCGTGGGAAGTCTTTCAAGCGACCAAGCTATGGCTACAAGATACTTCTTGTAGCCATAGCTTGGTCGCTTGAAATAAAATAGGTACCTAATATTATTATGTTCTTCCATTACTATTGAGTTACCTATAAACATAACTACCAAAATATATTTTGATTGTCTAATGTGTTTCGACCCCAAAAAAGGACAACGACCACAGTCTATGATAATAAAACGCTCGTAAATGAAAAATTACTTCTTAAAATGTTCTCTACGAACGAAATACGCTTGAAGGCCACATTCAGGCGTGATAAAGAGGACTCCATTGAGAACAATAGTTAACATTACTCACTGAGAGCGAAATGTAGCATTCTAAGAGTAATTTCAAAATGAGAAAAATGGATTGGCTACCTTAAAATACCCTCTAGAAGGGCCATTATTGTAAAATTGGTAGGCAATATATTTTTTAGTATGCTTTTTAAAGAACATTCATAAGAAACTGTTCCTTTTTATAAAATCATTACCTACATTGATCTCGGCAAACAGACAGATGGAGTTTTAGTCTTGCTCCTATGGACGGTAAGGTTGAAACACCGTTTACGGTGGTACGGACAAGTTTAAAGACGTTACGATAAAACTTATAATTGTATCACGCAATAAGACTGTAGGATATTGTCGGCCTCATCTTTGATGAAACCTGACGTGTAAAAGTACTATTTAGAACCAATTTTCTTTTTTTTTATAATACTAACTTTATTATTAACAACCTAATAACATCACAATAGTCAATGAGTACATCATTTTTTGGAAGGGAAAATATACAAAAAACTGGTATAACTGCTGACTCCCAAGCTAGAGTAATCTGTGTTATGGGAGTCAGTGTTCCTCGGTACAGCAGTGGCAAGCCTAAATTTTCAACCGACGACAAAAAGAGGAGGTTATCAATTCGACGCGTATATATATATATATATTTTTTTTTTAATGTATGATCATCGATTACTCGAAGACGGCTGAACCGATTTGGAAAATTCTTTTTTTGATTGAAAGGGTATACTTCGAAATTGGTCCCATTTTCATAAACGTCAGGATCTGATGATGGGATCATGGAGAAATCGAGGGAACTCTTCAAATATTATAGGCACACCTATAGCGTTTTGGGTATTTCTTATAGTACCTTGTGCAGTTGCTCTTGATAAGCACCATTTGAGGAAGTGGAACTGATGATGAAGACCCCAGATGGCCATCGAAACTACTCAATAATAAGTATTTCGTGGATTGCGATTCGATTACTTGAATATGGATGTTAAGCACTTTATGCTCGTCACAATGCATATGGTGATGTAGAGCTGATGGTGAAGTACCAGGAGAACTCCTCAACAATTAACGGCCCAGCATTGGGAAAAGCAATATTTTGTAAAAGGTTATAAGTAGTTGACATTTAGGCTCTTGTAACTAGGTAAATTAAAAATAGGCCAACTAAAAAGAGTGAAATAAAAACTTTTTACCAAAAAATTAAACCGACTCCCAAAAAACACTGCAAAGTGAAAAATAACTTTAATTTCGGAAGTCGGTGCCAAAAACGAAAATACAAAACTAAAGACACCGACTACCGAAATTAAAGTTATTTTTCACTTTGCAGTGTTTTTTGGGAGTCGGTTTAATTTTTTGGTAAAAAGTTTTTTAATACATATTATAAACTATTGAGTAATACAAAATTAACTATTTGTGTATAAAAGACTAAGAGTATACATATATGCTTGCGTGTTTGTGTTGTGTGTTTGGGAGTGTGTGTTGTACGTGTGTTGTACGTATTGTGTATGTGAGTGTGACTGACTGTTTGTGTATGTGTCTCATTAGGTGTAACTGGAAATAGGTGTAGTAGAGGTGTCATCTGAGTATCAGCTTTTCAGTCTTATCAAAATCTAGACTTAGCAGCCATTTTCTTAAAGCAGTAACTAGTAATTTGGGTAGAATTCACATTATTAGCTTAATATACTTGTGTCTAGACTGAGTTCACGGCAATAGTGTAATGGCTGGCGTTCAATCTCGCGACCTCCCGATCCCTATACCTTAACAATTAGTCTATTGACGCTTTTAAATAAATATAATTTATCATTTATGTGCTAACCAAAGCTTTACCAAATAAACCTTTCAGTTTTAATTAAAGTCCCGATAAGCTTAAAAAAGCCATCAAAACGGGAAGTGATTCCCGAAATCTCTCTTAAGTCAGGCTTGGCAAATTAATCCCATGTTTTTGAAGATATTGCGCCTCATTAGTAACGCGTGGAAGAGTTTGAGTTTTGTGGGTTGGTGTGCACCCGCCCATACAATGTGGTAATAATGTGATGAAGGTTTAGATACCAGGGTTGAGAGTAAGGCGAGAGCCGACGACGCGTCAATGTTAAGTCGTGCGGAGGTAACGTGTCGTTTGATCGAATTTACGCATCATCTTCAATGATACGTGAGAGGCAATTTGTGTATGTCGTCGTTGCGCCTACCAAGTTCCATAAGTGATTTTTGTAAGGTTTTGGGAAACAACAAAAACCATGTTATTGAATTGAAAATAAAAAACTTGGCAACATTATTGATACCACAGCGCAGACGTTTATTTAATATATTATAAAAATACAAAAGTTGCCAAAACTATAGGTCATTTAAAGGGCTAGAATTTTTTTAAGCAAAAAAGGGCACATAAAAATGAAAAAATGCACAAATGGAATTTGAAAGGCGCAGCGACGATGTGTTAAACTGCTTAGAATGCCTTTTTGGAGGGGAATAACATCAAACTGCTCCTCACGTGTGAGATGGTGAGACGAAAGGTAGTATCAGACTTCTACTAACTAAAACCCACTCTGTTCCTTCAATGGCCCCATGTGAGCCGGAGCCGTGGAAAAAGGTCATTCGTGCAAGCCCGGTATTTAGAACGACTTTTAAACTAAATATTAGAAATAGCAGCGGTATGTTTAACGGAGCATAGATGTAAGTATGAAAGATATCAGTAGAAAAACATAAGTCAACATTTAAATCATATAATTTTAGCATATACATGCATGTTACCTTCAAGTTTTTATATGAAAGCTAACAAAGAAAAACACTTTGATTTCCCTCCTCTCCCTCCTCTTACGGCCCCTTTTATTTCAGGGTAATAAATCTTTGTGCCAAACCTTCATAAAATAGGTACCTTTAAACTAAGCAAACAAAAAAAACGCAAACACGAACTAAACAGAATGTCATCAATAAAATGAAATAACAAATCGTATTGCCCTCTCTTTCTATCCTTCGCAATAATAAGGGACAAGGTACTCAACCTTTTGGCACGATTCCAATCTGAGGTCGGAAATCCGACTGAAGTGACGACAGGTGATATGGTGCAAGAGTATTTTCATTCAAGGGATCTGGTCAATCATGTGAGTGTAGCCTCAGCGTTTTACGGAGTCCTTTAATGTCGATTAACTTTTTCTGACCATTACAACATTTATGAGGCACGAAATAACATTTTACATGATGTCTTAAAAACTAATATTTAATATAGCAGAGTAATAATCATTAAGATCACATTGCATTTAGATGGATCTATTTTATTGCATGAGTAATTATTTTTTATTTTTGCTAAACCTTCAAGCTTTTGATTCTAATCATATGTTGAACATGTGAATACTACAAGGGACTAGTCCACTTCAGAATGTCTACGGTATCTCCTTACTACATACATTACCGCAACCTCGGTAGGCAATGGGTCTGTCGAGCCCGATTCGGGCGAGAATTATCGATGCCAAAGTTTATTACATTAAATGAGAGAAGAAATAAAAACAGAGTATAAAAATGTCAGTATTTAACCATTAAATATTCATTTCAATATTGTATCCGTGTTGGCAACATTATTATAACACCTTTGCCGTAAATAAATAAAAACTGCGAGGGCTCGACCAGTAATACTACCCTGAATACATAATATCTTCAGTAATTTATTCATTCAATTATTCATATCTTCATTGCTGTGCTTATCGTGCTGGATTAGTACCAGCCTTTTGCACATTGCTTTTTTATTTAGATTACATTTTATAGTTTTTATGGGCAATTTATATATTTTTTGGACTTTTTAAATGCAATTGTTATTATAATTTATTTATTATATACTTTATTGTACACCTTACAATATTTTAAGGATACTGTTACATTTGAGATTTTGTCCCTCCAGAGGTAATGGAACTCAATCCCAGATGCAAGGTGGTTATAAACGGTTTCAAACAATATTAATTTATTAACACAAGAAAAAGTTAAATATATAAAAAGAGTTAATTCCTTATTCAAACTAGGTTAAATTAAATACCCAAACAACGGTTATTGCCAGCCAGTTTAAACGTCAGTTGGTAGATCTTACGGGTTGTGGGTGATTTGGATAATACCAGTACTGTTCTAATCTTTCAAAGTTCAAGTTAAAGTTTGTCATAAACTACAAAATAAGTAAGTATCTAATTAAATTAAATTTCTAGGCATAACCTTCCAGTTTTACTGAAATTAAATTATTAATAAATGGGCGCCAGGGACCATAATAGTCTCAGATCCCTGAGCCGACGAAGATGTTCAATATTCTTCCAGTTAAGCAGAGGTGTCGACCCGAGGGTCCTTCAATTAAATTTAATGTAGGCCGGCTTCCTTATTTGAAACCTAATACAGAGATTTTGAAGTCGTTCTAGTGTTTTTTATAATGTACCAGTACTTGAGTATCTATGTATGTACTACCAGGGACAATGGCAAGTCCTACCAGCAGTGGCACTCAATTATAACTATGTAAACGGTATACTCACATGCACGCTATATGCGAGGGTGTTCACAAAGAAGATTGGCAAAATAAGCCACGAGTGCACGAGCGACGGTTATTATAAAGGGGTTGAATCGCCCGAAACACATTACCATCACTACTAGAGATGCTTCTCATACATATACTAGGTACGTGTATATTCCGACTCACGATACTTGCTGGTTAACACGATACTCCTTGGCAAGACTGGTAACAGATTTTCGGGTTTTGACTGCCTTTAATTATAAACAAAAATCTCGGAAGGAGAATCTAGATATGTTGAGATGCTCAACCATCTACAGAGCGGTTTCGGCTAGCTTATTTTAACATATATATGTATTTTTTTTTTTAATTCATGATGAGCCTCCTCTTGACCTCAAACTCGCCTAATGGTAAGCGATAGATGAGGTCTACGATGGAACGAGCGAGCCCAGAAGATGCCTATTCACTCATGCTTTAAAGGCTGAAAGTTCATAAGTGGCAGAGAACACAGAAGTCGGCAGAGAGTTCCACAGCTTGGCTGTACGTACAGTAAATGTGGAAGAAAAGCGCTTGGTGCGACAAGACGGTATATCAACCAAGTGTGGATGAGTATAATACATTCTTCTATAATGACATTTATTATACTTGTACACTTACCACATTGTGGTCTTTTTAATCCAAAGGTTGACTGGTAGAGAATGCCTTGTTCTATTAGGTCCGCCCATGCACCACTATTGTACATAAAGTTTAAATAAATAAATATATATCCACGAGGTCCTCCGTCACATATCTAATGATTACGTGCTTATTATTTACTTAGGCATGTGTGCATAGGTACTATTATCGAGAAATACTCATTAATTAAGGTTGTAATATAGTTTCTGATATTGCCATTAGTATTACTTTGATCTTATTGCCCGACAGAGACGAATATTCACTTTAGCTTTTCGCTGCGAACACTATGATTGTCACCTTAAATAAATTTATGATTCGAAGATATTAATTGGGATGCCGATATTATTCTTCCTTTTATTATATTTTATGGGGAAAATCATGGAAATCAAATCTGGATAAGGTGAACTCTGGAGTTTCATATCGGTTCTTCTCTATAGGAAACGACAAATTTGAAACATGCATGAGTTTCTGACGTTTTATAAAAATGATCACGACGAAAGGGACATTGACGCACAAACGCTTACGAACTTTACGTCATCTTTTTCTAAAATTTTCTAGGTTTTTTCTGCAATCTTTTTACTGAAACCTGTATAAAATCATTGTTTCTAACTAACCCAATGAGATTTTAATAAAAAAAAAAAATCACTTGTTTCACTTCAAACAGCAATGTAAATAAAACTCGAAAGAGCTACCTGTGTGCTTAGTATGAGTTTGAAATACTTTTGTCGTTTTCGAAAACTATCGCTTTGTCTCTTTCACACGTACTATATTAGTGAGGAAGAGACAAAGCTATAGTTTTCGAACACGATAATAGTATCGCAAACTCATACTAAGCCCCCTGATCAGCTGTTTTGCTAGAGTTCATTTGCGAGGACAAGAAAACTGATCAGGTAGCCCTTACAAGTTTAAATAAAACAAAAGAATTTACTGTTTTTTTTTTTGCATCGGCTTTTTCTTAATTAAATTTTTCTTTATTAAAATAAGAAAAAAACCGACGAAAAATTTCAACGTAGGGGGGTCCAGAATAATGTCCTGAATCCATTTTAAGCGTTTGTGCATCGATGTCCCTGCCACCCTGTATGTGAAACAAAATACTTTGTTTGAATAAAACAAAAAAAAATATTGCGTTAGTACTTGTCGACTTCTAAGCAAAATCTCATTGCGTTAATTCTTGTCGACTTCTAAGCAAAATCTCCTAAGCTATATTCCCTGGCCGTAAAAGTTTTATTGGGGCTCTTTGTACTAAAATATTGTAGTTACAACACACCTATCGGCTTTGCAGATGTATACGTTAGCAATGAATATGTTAGTAATGTAGCTATTGTGTGAAAGTTTATTGACTTATGCTGGATTTGTGGTCTTTGTAACGGGGGGCAATGCTCCTGTCAAATTAAATGACAATGCCCACATGTACAAATAACACATGGCATGTCTGGGATTATGGGAGGAACTAGTTGCTTAACAATACTAGCTATACAACGTGTAATTTAAAGGGTATATACATACCAAATGCACGGCTTCTTTGGATGATAATAAACAATATGGCAAGGGTTTTGTAATCCTATGTGTACATGTGTGGACCATATTAGAAATTTCAATACATTGATACCAGAGACCGAATTTTTCAAATTAAGAAGAACGAAGAGAATTATCATTTTATTGGCAAGTGATGTGGAAAGTGATGACCCTCATAGTGCTGTGACACGTTTGTTATTACTGGTATTCAAGAAACATGAAACCAATAATTTGGGGTCAATTCTGTGAGTCACTTATTTTGAGCTGAAACTTTGCATAGAGACTCCATACCAGATGTTGTCTTTAGTCCATTTGGATAGATATGGGGTTTCCGTTACACGTTGTATATTTGACTCGATATTTGAGGTTAAATAACGCTTACGGTATGATGATAGATCGGTCCATGTACTCATATGTGTGACCATCTATATGCGCCTCGGAAAGTATAGTATAGTAGTATATAAGTTAAGCCGTCGGTCCTGAAATATAGGTGGGTAGGTTCCGATAAGATAGTCTTAAGCCCGAAATCAGACACCAATCTTGCCAAGAAGTAGCTACCGTGTTACCCTGTAACTGGGTTTTAGAGTGTAGATAAGTGAATATTAAGAAAAGCAATGAGTATGTGTGAATGTTTGTTGCATTAATAATTTAATTAAAACAAGAGCGACTCCTGAGCCGGGTGCGATTTTTTATTTGTAATTATATATAGTTCGATTTTTATGAAAGGCTGACTTTTAGAAAAACACACATAATATCTAAGTAGCTTGGGATTCCTTGTCAATAAAACATGACCCTTATCAGTTTTAGGTGCAATTTCCGAACATACACGTCTCAATGTCAGAGGGGTGGCTCACGACACATTGCGTACGCGCTGCGACAACGGAGCGCTAACGGGCGACTGTTTTACCTAGAAGTTACGCACATACAAATTCTCGTTATTTTATTTTATTTACCGTGGATCGCTGCAAATGCTGAGTTGATAACCCTTTAAATATGCAATATTAATTATTATTTTTTTAATGTTCGCAATATGTGTTTGTATTTATTTTGTGTTTCTGTATTCAAATAAATTACTTTCTAATCTATTTAAATCCGAACAACATGCCACACAGTCCACACAGTATGCACCACGGGCAGGCTAGAGAAACTGGGCGGGGAGATGTTTCGCAGTTCATTATTACGAAATGAATGTACAGAAACGGATTAATTGATAAATATTTGATAATGCTTTCTAATGGAAAAATTAATTAAAAGATTTAGATGAAATTAAGCATACATGTACAACTTGAACTAGACATGTTTTTTATGAGTGGCCTCTCGCAAATCAACCTATGAGCTTGTCGGCTGCTTAACCGGACTTGCTTGTTGCAGCCTCCATTATAATAATTAAAACCAACAGCCAGGGCTTATAATAAAATTCGTTTTTTTTTACTATACGCTAAGCCCTCTGGGCTGCGGACCTAGGCTTAGAGCATTGCTTAGGTTACGGGAATGTTTTAACGAGATACCGCGGCCCCGGATGCAAAATAATTCATGTATGAGTATATTCTCAAAGCAAAACGCTACACTGCATCACTGGATACCTTCGTGTGAAAACATAGCGTTGCTACGGCACAGCGGCTCGGCAACGCCCGTCTGGCGTGGCTCTTAGAATTGAATTGTATAAAGCAGTTTATCCCCTCATCGCGAAAATAATAGCGTCATAAATATTACGAGAGGTTAGTCCGAGTGAAGACGTTTTCAATCACTGGCGTCGACTTGTGAAATCATGGTGTGTATACTGAATAAAGTCAACAATGTTTTCGTATAAGAATCCCTTTAATATTGTTATTATACTGCCTCATTAAGCTTACGATCACTAAGTACGCGTGGGTTCCTAATCTATATCGGCAAAATTTAATTGGATTTTCCAAATGGAATATGCATAATTTTGTTGTTTGCATTTATAAATAATTTTCAAATATGTTACGATATCTTCACCAGCAATAAATATTAAAAGACGGATTATTTCTTTCACTTTTTGTAATATCCTTTTTCTTTATTAATATCGTCTGTCTACGTTATATACACTAAACTAAAACACAAACAAACTTTTTCAAAGTTTTTTCTTCTGTTTGTGCTAATCTATACAATGGCGAATCCAAATGGAAACCCTTTCTCTGCGGAGACAGAGGAGGTTATAGGGTGTAATATAGACAAATTTTTATCCCGGGCAAAACCACGTTAGTTATATCAACTCCCGTGCGAACGAATTCGTAGGAATAGTTAGTATCAATGTTCTTTTTCGTAGCCTACTTTGTATCCCACTACTGAGCAACTGCCTGTCCTTTTTCCTTCCAAATCTCTCTGACTTAAGCAACGTCGGACCATGTTTGCTCCGCGAATATGATCAGATCGTCACCCCACCTGCGCCGTGATCGACCTCTACGGTGATGTCCTTCAGACGTCCAGTGGGTGACGATGTTTGCCCACCTCTCCGGTTGCATTCGTGCAGCGTGGTCAGTCCACTCCCACTTCAGCTGGGCTGTTTTAACTCCAACATTAGTTACCTGAGTACTGGAACGCAGGGTGATGTTACTAAAGTGCTAGCGCTAGATCTGCCGCTGGTAAATCTTGATTTTGGACTTTGGTTGTTCATTGAGTCACCAAATTCACTCTCCAAATAAAAAAGAAAAATTATATATATATATATATATCTGTGTAATCCCACCGTGATAACTAGCGATATATTATTTTGACCTCACTAAAATTATAGTAGCTTAGATATAATGAGAGGTCAACGATTCAGTGAAAGCGTTCTCAATCAATCGCGTCCACTTATTCCCCATAAAACCATGGCGTATATTGGCGGCTTCATTAAATCTCATATAAAGACGGAGTTTAATATTATTTTCGTAGTTTTATAGAGGGATTTACTGGCTATAAAATATATTTATTGTGGTCGAAGTGATTTTATATCTTTGGAGTAAAACGGTTTCGTTTGATCATTGCATTGATATTTGCGATGGTTTTCTGATTGATTGTTGGGTCATGGCTAAAGAAATTAGCTTTATATTTAAATATATATGAAATGAAAATAATAACCTTGGATTGTTTGAGGTAGGATATTAAAATAATTTAATATATTCAGTGTTATTTAAAGCGTCTTTTAAAGTTCTTATCTTTGTTTCGCCGTGATATTCATTGAAGCAAATGCGGAACTAAAAATATCATAAAAAGATATCATAAAATATATATCATAAAAAGGTTCGGTCCTGAATAATGTCTCTGATAAATACTAAAGAAAAAATAAAGTTTTTCATACATATTTACCATTTAACAAAAAACCACAGATTGATAAATAGTGGTATACTCCCAGTGACAAACTCAGACTCACAAAATGTATTAACTATTGATTAACAAATAACTTAAAACATCATAATGATCTTTAAAACAATTTTCCTACTAACTTACAAAGATCAAAAGATTGGATGCTGTACCCCGCCCCCCCCATAATATCCCCCACAATATCCGAAAGTAGAGTTTTGTCTCTAGTCTGCAAGCAACGGGCAACAATTGTGTTGGTATGGAATAAAGATGGAATAGGATGATTGTGTTATATTTCGATATCATCAAATATTATTTCGATGTCATTTTGTTTTATGTTCATGACATTTCTGTTGTTTTTGTGTATTTTCATGTATTTCCTGTTTGTTATGTCTTAACTGTATACTATGCAATTCTGAACAACCACGAATAAAGAAAAAATAACAATATCTGAAAATACTCTATCACATAACGCCACAGAGATAGAGGCATAAACATTGAGGAAATCGTAGATTTCTCGTAGCGATAGCAGCGGCTCAGTGCTACGATATCCGGCATAATTTGCTACGAGCAGCGTAGCATTACCGACGTGCTACGACAATCGTAGGCCGGCTGTTAAAGTTTGGTGTAGGGTTGTGCCTTGTTGCGGTATCGATAAATTATTATCATTATGGGCCGCCACCCATAATGATAATAATTTTATAAAATTGTTATTAAATAATTACGTACTTTGATATGTTTAACAGGAAGCGAGATTGTATTTTATTTATTTATATTTATTTATATTTAATTTTGAATATTGCATTAGCACGAAATAAATTTTAATGATAAAGATATTAATTTAAAACAGAAAATCACTTAGGAATGTTACATAAAAATTGCTTAAAAATATTGAATACTTGACATGTTAAATAAATTGGCAAATTATGTATTATTATTATTACTAAATAGGCATAGAATGTGCGGTTACTGACCGTTTATAAATGTTAATTAGAAATCTTGCTGAAATAAACATGAATCATCTTAATGTGATGTGATCTTAAAGTTATATTATACTAGAAATGTATTAAAATATACTGTATTTGTTCTACCTATTTGCTTAATCATTCTTTAAAAAATATTTATTACTCTTATAAACATTTTTTTGTACCTATCTTAATCTTAACATAGTATAAAGCAAAGTCGCTTCCCTGTGTCTGTCCCTATGTATGCTTAAATCTTTAAAACTACGCAACGGATTTTGATGCAGTTTCTTTCAGTAGAAAGAGTGATTCAATAGGAAGGTTCTTAAGTATATAACATACATAATATGTATAGTGTGTATAGTAGAGGAACATTGATAATTTTTGAGGTTTCTAATGTGATGTCGCAAATAAACTCATTTTTTGCGCTTGCTTTGCAGACGCTGGCTGAACCCTACGAGATAGATCATAATAATGTACTACAGTATTGTACACCTTAAAAAGGTCAACAAAAATGTCCTCGATGGCATCTGTCTATCTCTTATAGATAACCCACAACAACCATTTTTTATCCTTTACTTTTTACGAGAAATACGAGCATATTTTACGAAGCGATTTTAAGCAATACAGCATTAATCCTTATCCAATTAAGTACCATAAATACATTGTGCATTTAATATAAATCAATATTGCCCTTTACAGAATATAATTTAAATAAATACTTATAATATAAAAACTAAAAAGACCTGTTTGTTTTTTACATATACAAAAAAAAAAGAACGCAGCATAATAGTGAAAACTATACTTAAGGAATTCTCTCAGGTCCCTCATACATCCCACTAGCAGAACTTGCGACCAAACTGAAAGGCTATCCTTATAAATAAAGCAAACATTTTACAAATCCGTCTATCAATGAGTGCAGTGGTGAACCGGTAGTTACAGGCACCATTTACAAGCTGTGGGTTGGATTTTAGTCAGGACACTTTGTGTAATTTTTCATCATCACCGCGGATTTCAAAACGATGAAGGAAAATATCGAAAAATCCGAAGGAGAAATCCACCAATCCCCACTTTTGATTCGCTTTGAATCGTTTGATTCCCAGCAATGGGAACGATGTAGTCGGAATATGTCTAAAAATGTCGTACCTCAGATCTAAGGTAAGAAACATAAAAAAAAAATACAAAAAAAAAAAAAAATATATATATATAAAAAATACGACTGAATTAAGAACCCCCTTTTTTGAAGTCGGTCAACTTTACGACTACTATGATATGAGCCATGCCATAAAAACCTCCAGTAAAAGTCGACTTTCGATCGCGTATTCAACAGGCACCTCCAAATTCGACACTAAAACTTTTTCCTGGAAGTTAGGAAACATTTCTATTGGATTCCTTGCACGTAAATGCTAGCACGAATAGTATTAGCTATTATCTGTTTTCGTAAACGGTTTACAAAACAGGCAGGAAAAGTAACTAAAGAAAAAAAGAAAGTAACTTGAAGACTAAAAAAAAGAAAGTAACTTGAAGACTTTTTATTGAAGCTGGTGTAACGGTCAGTGAATTGTGTTTTTTTTTTTATTACGGATGAGCCCACTTTTGACCTCGACCTCGCCTGATGGTAAGCGATAGATGAGGTCTACGATGGGACGAGCGAGCCCATAAGATGCCTATGTACGCTTGCTTTAAAGACAGAAAGGTAATAAGTGGCAGACAACAGAGAATTCCACAATAAATGTAGAGGAGAAGCGCTTGGTATGACAAGACGGTAACCAAGTTTTTTTTGGTATTTAGTAAAGAAGAAAATATTTAAATTTTGCACACAAAAACAAACACTGTCATCACAAAAAAAGGAGACTTGGTTTTAAAATAATAATATTGTATGCCTTAGATATCCCAGTTTAGTTATATGCCAGAAAACTATAGAAGTTTCTTGAGTCTGGTTTTCAACTGTACCTCTTATCTCGAGTGCACGTATGTAAATCAGTTTTTAGAGATGTAATGAAATCTTCCGGTAGTAATTGAGTAGCTTTTATTTATATAGCATTTGTTTAGGTACTTAATCCCACTTGGACGTATCAACGGCGAAAAGAGAAAAAGGATCGAATCTAGGTCGTGAGCTACCCGCGGGCCAAACTACAATTAATCTGTTAAGGAGTGATTCAAATATACATTATACATATATATACAGTGGATTTATTACGACCTTGGTTGTAGCGACCATTTGTCTACGATCCCCTTGAATTTAAAATATACTTTAGTACAAGATATACCGCTATAGCGTCTTTGGATATAACGCCGAGTTCGGGTGTAGCAACTGTTTTTAATGAATAATTTGTAACAAATTCTTTGAAATCCCATGCAGATATTGTGACTGGAGTCGGCCGCCAAAGATACAAAGAACTTTTTTTTTTAATTGATAATAGGCTCGCGTTTGACCACCATCTCACCTGATGGTAAGTGACGATGTGGTCGAAGATGGAGCACGCTTGCCTAGAAGTAACTTATTCACTCTTGACTTAAAAACCCCTAGGTTATAGCTATCGGGAACACAGACTCCGGCAGGGAATTCCACTCCTTAGCCGTACGCACAATGAAAGTATTCCCAAAACGTTTTGTGCGTATGGGTGGGATGTCCATCATGTAACGATGGCGCATCGCCGTTTGTCTTGTAGTCCAATGATGGAACGAGCTTGGCGGAACTTTCTTATATTTTGTTTACATCCACACAGATGGTCAACAATTATGTGTGACAGTGACCTTTCATTTTTGTTTATATATATTAGCTAGATAGGTCGTAATCGTGTATGTTTTGGAAGTAAATTTATGGTTCAGTTACAAATCTATACTTATAATAAATCTGTAGAGAGGTCAATTCTGTACATGAAATATATTTCCAAAATAACTATCAGGGGGTTATTAAGGATCGATACTGATGACAAAAATGCAATCAGTTAGACTTTTGTCTGTCTGTCTGTCTGTCTGTCTGTCTGTATAACCGTTATAGAAACAAAAACTACTCGACGGATTTAAACGAAACTTGGTACAATTAATATTCATACTCCTGAGCAGGTTATAGTATAGTTTTCATCACGCTACAATCAATAGGAGCAGAGCAGTGAAGGGAAATGTTGGGAAAACGGGAGAAGTTACTCCATTTTTTAAGCTTCCGTCGCGTGTTCTACCTTAATGGTTAAAGCTACACAGAAATCATTTATGACGGAAATGTTCTCCTTAAAATTATATAAAAAATATCCCACGACAGCATATATCTATCTTTTATGGTTGACTCACAATAACAAGTGTATCTCCCGAACCTCCGAAGTGTATATCCCATAATACCAAATAATTTTCCATTCCAATTTAAAAGAACGCGATTCCCAGAATCGGTGTGTTATGCAATGACAATTAATAAGGCTCAAGGGCAGACTTTTCGTATTGCTGGAGTAGATCTCGGTGTCAGTTGTTTCTCGCATGGTCAGTTGTACGTCGCTCTTTCCCGGGTTAGCAGTTCTAGAAATCTTTATGTTCACGTGCCGGACGGGTCAACTTTTAACATAGTTTACCTGGAAGCTTTGCGCTGAAGTATTGTCGTTCTATAGGTACTTAAGCCTCATGTGAACGTGATCTAAACAATATTACCAATACATTAACTTAATAACACACAAGGAGTTACACGCTGACGAAGTCGCGGGCACAGCTATTAACAATAATATTGTGCGGTTCGGTATTGCGATATTTTTCATCAGTATTATAGATTGACATATTATATTTCCCTACTAAATTACGAAAGTTAATCTGTGTGCTACATCAAAATCACTGAACCGTGAGGAAGGACATAGGCTACTTTTTTTACGAAAAACGACGGAAACGTGGACGAAATCGCGGGCAACAGCTATCTATGCTAATAATATAAGGCTGAAGAGTTTGTTTGTTTGTTTGAACGCGATAATCTCAGGAACTACTGGTTCGAATTGAAAAATATTTTTAATTAAATAGTAAATTAAGGCTAAGGCTAAGGCCAATAGGAGCGGAGCACCAATGAAGAATGCTTCAAAATCGGGGTTAAATTTAACGTTAGCCCAAAGTAACTATTCCACGCGGACGAAGTCGCGGGCAAAAGCTAGTTGATATAATAAACCATATTTATACTTGTCTGTATTTCTTAACCTTTACTTGTAACGACTTCCGGATCCCTTCATCGTCGTTATACCCGAAGTCCACTGTATTTAAAAAGATTACTAGCAAAGTTGGTAGAATTCACATTACTAGCAATCCCGTTAACCCCTCCAACTAAGCTAAATATGCTTGTGTCTGGAGTGGGTTCAGGGCAAGAGTATAATGGGTGGGGTTCGAACTCGCGACCCTTCGATCACAAGTCCGACACCTATATTAGTAGAAGGTTATATAGCATACTTAAGTTTACCAGGTATAAACCTACTAAAGGGCCATATTGACAATGGTCCCAATTTTATCATGTACCTATAATTCGAACTATTTCATTCTTTGGAAATTCCTACAAAGAACGAACGAAAGAGCATTAAGATCTTTCCCTCAAAAAATACATTTACTCCTCTTTGACATTTCGAATTGAACTGTCAAATCTCAAGTCCTCGCTTTTCTGCGTTCGAAATTGAAATCCGCGAGAAAGAAGCGACTTTATCGATGGATTTCGAATCCGAAGCTTGTTTGACGCCAAGTGCGTCGCTCACGTCGCCGACAATGGAACAGAAATTGTCGTATTTATACTTCTGGTTATTCAACAGAGGATTATCTGTCTACTCGTTGTTAGTTATTCGAGAGTTACTGTGTATTTGTATAGGCTTGTGGCTTGCGTGTAGGTATTTATTATAATTAGATTTATTATTTGGTTTTATAGATATTTTTATATAAATTCAAAAAGTCAAATTGATTTTTTCTTGATTTTGTTTATTTTTTGGTTGCATCGATTTCGTAGAGATGGCTTAACGAACTAATTTTAATGATATTTTTCTTCAAGATTAATCTTAGGAGTTTGTGTGAATCGCAGGTTGAAAAAAACCTAATTCGTAATAGCCTATCCATTATTTTACAAATAAGTGCAAAGTTTTCGCAGATTACCCATCAATTTATGGGTACACAAACTTAAAAAAACATTCTTATATCTCGATTTGTTAATTTTATTTAACACTGAAAAGAACTGCGGCTATTATGTCTGCAACCAAGCAACCGAGTGATTGGTTACTTAAAAAGCAAAAGCAATCAAAACTGATAAAAGTCTGCCAAGCAGCGAGTAATGACCGCTAGGGTGATTGATAACAGCTGCGAGTGAAACTGACGAGTCCCTCTACTTAGCAGAGGACATTGCGAGCCATTAGGGCCGGTCTATTAACGAAATTGTACTCTTTTAACACAGTCCGTTTTTACGTTGGGAAAGAAAATAAAACTATCGCAACAGACGCTCGGCATTTGTTTGCGAATCATGAGAGTAAAGATCCTTCACCTAGTAGGTAGTCGAAAGTAGACTATAAATTATTTTAATTTTGATCGTATTATCAATACATACAACGTGTAACGGAAACTCCATATCCATCCAAAAGGGCTGAAGACAACATCTGGTATGGAGTCTCTATGCACAGTTTCAGCTCAAAATAAGTGACTCAAAGAATTGATACCAAATTATCGGTTTCATATGTTTCTTGAATACCAATCATAACAAACGTGTCACAGCACTACGAGGGTCAGTAACTTTCCACGTCACTTGCCAATAACACGATAATTATCTGAGTTCTTCTTAATTTGGAAAATTCTATCTCCGGTATCAATGTATTGAAATTTCTTATAAGTTTCACACATGTAGACATAGGATTACAAAACTCTTGCCATATCATTTGTTATCATCCAAAGAAGCTGTGCACTTGATATGTATATACCCTTTAAGTTACACGTTGTATAATAAAACAGTAGAAAAAGTGTGTCCGTACATTGAATATATTTAGAAAAAAATATTGGATGGGTCAAGAAACAGTAATAAAGCAAGAATTAAAAAGTATTTTTTGTTTGTTTATACACGCGAATCATCAGAACTACTAGTCAGATCTGAATGAAGCTTTTTTGGTTATATAGCTATTAAGTCTGGGCGACATGTACCTTTTTTCTGGTTGGGAAAATCATCAAATGTCTCCTCCCGCTGTGGTGGAGCGGAAGGGAATGTCAGACTTCTACTGACTAAAAACCCACCCTGATCCTGTTGTTGCTCTAGCATTCCGGGGCCGCGGTGTCTCGTTAGAACAATTCCCGCAACCCCGTGAGCGACATGTACAGACGCCAGCACATCAACCTACCTCAATCTGTTAAATTTCTTTAATAGATTTTCAACCTTATCACAATAGTGGAAGGTTAATGTTCGATTGGTAAAATTTGACAGATTGGGGTAGATTGACTTGCTGGTGTCTGTACCTAGGCTATAATTGATTTCTGAAACTGGAACACCTGATGCAGAACTTATAGAATCACGCGAGCGAAGCCGAAGGCAGAAACTAGTATAAAAATATTGGCTTTCTCGATATAAACTTTGACTGTGCCAACTTGTATATACCTCTCCGTTCGCTTAATTTTTGTAAAAGGAGAACAATGTTTTTGCTTCTAGTACCTGCATAGAAAGATGTAATGCCTGTCTTATATTGGATGTTTCATCGTCTAATGGGATTTGAAAGTAACGTGGCGCATGAGTAAATCATTACTTAGAATATGATATTAGATAATTTTAATGGAGAGAGATTATTCCTATGAACCGGACACAAAGCTTTAGGAGCTGAAAATGAGCGTTAGGTGGTAATACTTAGGGTTGCCACCTGATATTATGCTGAGTTGAGGCCCTTTTGGCACAATGTTGTTTTTAATTTTCAATGTTGTATTTAATGTGTTTTTTTTTCTCTTTTATGTGCCAATAAACGCAATTTTCCTTCTTTCTTTTCTTTACCTGATCCGGGAATTAAATTAGGAGCGTCAGGCTCAGCAGTTAGCGCCTAATACCAAATGTCGATGTGGTGTGCATTACATTACACTACTCCCTTAATTAAAGGACATTGTTCCGGCTCCATACATGTCACTCCTAAAAATCGTTTGAATCGAAAATGACTTAGATAGACTCTAAATATTTTATGGAATCATACTAAATCAATTTTTACTAACGGACACTTGAAGATACAAAAAATAATCAATTCATCGAAATCAAGTCCGAAAATAGCCAGGTAGTAAGATTCACAGAATTCTTTATACACAGCCGAGTCTACCAAGTATGCGTCCGTATTTCCTGAAATCGGGGAAAAATCCCGTAAATCGGCAACACTATCTGGCCAATAGATATTTTTTACGGCACCACGCATTCGTTAATCGTGACCCAACTTTTTATTTTGAATTTATTTGTTTCAATTGTCCGTGGAATACTAAAATATGTTTCAAGCAGTATAAAAAGAAATGAAAAATATCATGTAATTTATATTCACATCGGTTATATAGGCCAAAATCGAACAATGTCTTTTATTTATTAAAACTTTATGTAACAAATAATATAAAATGTAAAAGTTCACCACCACTTTAAAGGTATGAAAATATTATAAAATCAGCGGAGGCCCCGTGTTTACGATACCGACTAACGAGTTGTAAATTGGGGGTTCAATATCTTCTGTAATGTATGTTTTTACCATTCTGCCGTGTCAATCCAAAATACTGTAAGTCGACTTACAATATTTTTTCTTAACAGCTTTATATTAGTTCCTTGAAGTCTGTTTAACACCCCCAACTTCCATGTCTTTTTCATTACAATGTTTTGTCTGCAAGATAAGGCAAGCTAAAAAACACTGTATAACTTTCAAATTAAATAAATTAAAAACCTATATCGTTAAATATCTCAAATGTGGTTTTCGAAAGTTACAGTGTTTTGGATTGGCAGGGCAGCATTGCTCTTGAACAACATCTTGATAAAACGACATGTACTGAGACCAAAATTTTAAGACATTTCATGTTTACTAACCTGCACTGAGCCCATATGGTGGAATAAAGAAACACAACAGAGAGGAGAAATAAAATGTAGCTAATAACCTTTATTTCTACTACTAACATTTAAATAGATATACTTTAAATATAAGTATCATGTCAAGTTACATGGTACTTAGTCACATGATAGATATACTCTTTATTGTACACCATAATAGAATTAAGTAACTACAAAGGGTGTTACAAACTTGCAATGGGTGGTCTTATACTTTTATATGTTTGAAATAAATCAATTAATGCGTTTCAGTAACTGTCGCCTTTGCGACGTAGCTTAGGCCTCTCCTAAAACTTTCCATAAGACTCTTTACCATGCCTTTCGCAATAAATAAATCATACAATAAATATATAATAAGGCATTGATATAATACAAACCCAAGATGCACACTCAACGTCTCAAAACCGTCCGCATAACATGAGTGCTTAATTCAAAATTATGCGCTCATTTCAAATAGTATCGCGTCACTCGCGTCTAGGTATACACACGTCAAAAATACCGAAATGTTCTTTGACAAATTGTAAAAATATTACGTAAATAAGGCTAAAAAAGGATGAGATACCGAATTTTTTATGCCGATTTTTTGGATGAAGATATTATGTATTTCACTCCAAAAGGTATAAGCTTTATTGAATCAAACATTTTAATAAACTATTTTGACCGTTAATATGTATTTCGTTGATATACACATGTTCTACCCAAAGACATATTTACGCTCAGACAAGAGTATAATTACGTCTTTAGAACACAATTTAACAAACTTTTATAATACTAACAATAATTTCTTATCAAAAACAATAAGTATTATATTCATCTCCACTCAATGCTTTGTCCTACTGACCAACGTCAGTCGTAAAATTTGATTGTTTTTGCACACTGCTTTGTAAAAACAACTTTAAACAATTCTCGTAAGGTGGAATTTGCAAAAACATATTGTATGCTTATAGCATAACTAATACTACATATGTACGTGGTGAGTGTTTGGCGACAGTTTCAAGCGTGACTTTTATTCGAGACTGTGCATCTTAGGTTTTTTGTGAATCAATGTAATAAGGTGTACAATAATGTATATAATAAATAAATAAATGAGATCCACATCTGAGCTTGAAAATGTATCTCTACCTTTTACCTATATGGTCTTCCTTTTCTCGTTTTTCTACAGAACAACCCATATATGGAAATACCCTAATAACATCAACTTACTTAATAGCCTCAAAGCAACGCAGTTTGGTTTCAACACGATTTATAAATGACAATGTTGACGCAAGGTGTCGGGGTGTCGGGAGCCATCCAGTTTTCGCACACATTTCCTTCACATCTTGCCGACAAAGTTTCCCCATAACCCAGTTACCTAACTTATCAGATTTAGATAAGTAGACATATTCCTTTAGATATAAACTAGTATAAACTACAGAACGCAATATAGTATGTACACTGAAATTAGCCCTTATTTTAAACGTAATTAGACATCCATTGAAACAGTCTTTAAAGTTATTTTTCGCTTTGTAGTCTTTGTTTTGAAGTCAGTTAGTCTATCAGTTAGTAGTCAGTATCAGTAGTTAAATAATTGTAAAAAAAAAGTTTTAATATGTAAGAATTAAAAACTCAGTGGTGTTTCACTGCAGGGCAATAGATTTTTCACTTCTTTCCATTGTTCTACAGGGTCTTTCATTAAGCGTGTCCTATCTTTAAATTTAAATAAAACAAAGTGTGTGTGAGATATTATCGAAATTATTTATTTATTTGAAAGATGTAGTGATGCCATTATGTGTGGAATATGACATCATTCAAGTGTCCGCCACGGCTTCTCTGGGTGGAGCGCATGCGAGATATCCAATTTTCCATGACTTTTGCGCATAAATCAGGCTTAATTCGACCTATGGCATAGGTTATGTTAGCTTTGAGGGCCGCTGTGCTTTATTCGCATAGACCTGTGACATAAGATAACCCCACAAGAAAAAGTCTAGCGGGGTTAAGTCACAAGATCTCGGTGGCTATATTTTTTCTGTAAAATTACGGTCAGTTGCTAACTGCTACAGTGCCCATTCAGCGAACACACGTCGTTGTCTATGGTCGTTTACCTTCAATTCCTGGGTGAGTTGAATTTATACGAGTGCAGGCCCAAGTCACAACGCAAAATTCGCCAAGTTGTGGTCTGTGAAGAAGCTTCTTCTTCTCTTCTTCTCTGTAGAAGCGTCGCTCACAAGAACTCGGCCTGAGTTCTTGTGAGCGACGCGAAATCGACTGCATCGGATTCTCCTGCACACTCTCACGGACAGCGGCGATATTTTCGGCAGACCTTGCGTTTCGTTGACGTACGGGTGTTGGTCGATCATTTACCGAACCAGTGGACTCAAATTTATCCACCACACGACGAATAGTCCTCTCGGTAGGACGATTATGGCGACCGTAAAATGGGCGAAGCGCGCGGTGCGTTGCCCGAACAGAACACTCATTTTGATAAAACAATTTTACCATTTGCACGTGTTGTTGAATGCTATAGCTATCCACGATGATTTGGCAAAACAGAATGAATAAATGACAACCAATTTGACAGATGTAGCTTCAATAAGATGGCCGCTACTAACTGTCAAAGTTTGGACGTGCCTATTGAAAGACCCGTTATATCTTTGTGTTTAGTTGATAATGTAAACATACAACGTGTAACAAAATAAATGCAATTCCTGAAAGTAGTTGGTTCAGAATCGGCTGTTATAAGTGATGGGTAGTGAGTTCTGTGCCAGAGTGATAAGCTGATCACTCTGGTCTGGAAGTCGCTGTCTACCAGCGCCGGTCTGTCGCTGTCGATGGATGGTTTTCTTAGCTTAGATTTCACCGGTAAGACCCCTCTTTGAGGAGTGGCTAGATCGGCGTCACGGCGTCCTGACCTACCGCATGACGCAGGTCCTCACCGGACACGGAAGTTTCGGGAGGTACCTGTGTCTGATGGGAAAGGAGGAAACGCCTGGGTGTCACCACTGCGAGGGTCGCCCTGAGGACACCGTAGAGCACACGGTGCAAGACTGCCCCGCCTGGGCAGAGCACCGACGTGTCCTCACGGTGGCGATAGGCGGAGACCTCTCGCGCCCGGCATTGGTCGAGGCCATGCTGCGGGGCGAGAGGCAGTGGGAAGCGGTCGCCTCCTTCTGCGAAGCAGTCATGCTTCCTAAGGAGGAGGCGGGCCGCGTGAGGGAGAGGATGGCGTCCTCCCTCCAGCCCAGCCGCAGTGGTAGACGCCCACGGCGTCGGACGTCGGCCGACGATCTCCGGCCACCGTAGGCGCGGGCATGCGGACAGCGAGTAAAGGGCAACTCGCTGTCCGACCATGGACCATGCCCGGGTCGACGGCGCGTCGTGTTCCACGCGCGCCTCAAAGAGCGTCAGCAACATGACGAGGCCCCCTCTGCAGAGGGCCGAAGCCTGCCGGGGTCGTGGGACTTATCCCGTTACCGTGGTCCCGGTACGTAAAGGGCTATTGAAGGAACACCGTGGATTTTAGTCAGTAAAAGTCTGACAGTCCCTCCCACCCTGCCCGGAGTGGGAGGACTTATTTGATAATTTTACCACGTTAAAAAAAAAAAGCTTAGATTTCACGGGTGCAATAATATAGATATAATATATAGAATGTAAATGTTACGACCGATTCTTACCAGCCAACCGTAAATATTGGCGAGTAAAAGATAATTTTAAAACAAAAGAAATACTGCATAATATCGATTTAAACAAAGAAAGACGTGACGTCACGTGAATATTTCAGCGCACTGTATCTTTTCTGTTTTTAAAAAGGATAAAAATATACGTCAAATATTATTGGTCTGTCTCTGACTGACAAACTAAATTGGCTTATCTATTGTATTCCGAGCTCTGTTTTCTTATTACCTTTCTCTAAAGGCGTCCCGACAAACGAATAGCCCCAGGGTTACGCCTACATTTGGTCCATTTATTTATTTATTGTACAAACTGAAGAATAATTTCTTGTTACAATCCCACCTTTGTGATTTCCCGAGGTTGTTTTATTAAGTAATTGTATAAAACATTATGATAATGGTATTTGTGGATTTCACTGTAAAGGGATTCTAATTATTTTTGTATTTTTCTCTTGGAATTTATTTATTTTGTCTTTTACCTACTCTGTGATTTATTTTCTCACACATTCAGAAACTATACGTTAAATAAGAGCGGCAATACTGGCAGTATTACTATCTAAATATATTTTCAGTCTGTTCTGTCCTGCTGCACCTAAAAACGCGTTCTTTTTACTATTTATTCTGTTCCTTCAGGTTTTGGGCACAGGCGATCCGATCCTGTCGTTCTTTCCGTTAATCTTTCCGTTTATCCATGCTGATCTTTGGAAAGCTAAACTTCCAGATATCAGTATGGACAAACGGAAAGACTGATTGACAGACAAAGACAAAGAAAAAGTTTGTTTGTGTTTTATTATCGTATAAATCAAAACCGTGTGAGTGAGAAGTCAGAACTATTTAATCTCAATAAACATCTTATTTTTATATCACAATAAAAATAAGATTTTTAGTTAGATTAGTCAGACAGTAATTTGTATTTATAGTTTTATATTTTTTAAACATTAGAAACTTGCTACTCGTTTTATCAGGTGTGTAAACATATTATAAGGGTGATGTTCGTAATGTGATATTTTTTTTTATATTCATTTGGAAGGAACCTGCTTTGATTTCGATCACGCCTGATGGTACCTAAGCGATAGACTATCGAGCAAGCGTAGATAACACACAGATTTTATCACATGTGTAAAAAAGGGTTGTTGCTGCAAAGACCAGCCCGCCTAATGAGTTTTGATAAGGGCAACAAAAATATAATAATGTAAATGTTACACTAAACATTGTTACGTAGCTATAAACAAATATTATATTTCGTACGTTTTCGTAAAAGGTCCCTTTACGTTTTTAATTAGAACGCAAAAAATCGTACGTAATTGTGGTTCCAAAAAAGCCTTAAAAACGTAAACGTTAATTGGACGGGTAGGTACACCTATTTATAACCGAAATGTATAGGTACGTAGGCTATGTTATCAAGTGAACTAATGTAATACGCAAATTAAAAATCAAATTACCAGACTGCAAAACATTACACGTAAAATATTCAGTACAAATTGAAATCTAACTTAATGTCTCTTGAGAAATATTTCTCAGACTATGTCTTGTTTAATATTTGAGTTTCAAAATGTTCTAACATTTCTGTAAGGGCACGCCAGTTTCTAAACGATTACGTATGTCATTGGCAGAACAATTCAATTCAATTTATTTTATTTCGGATGATTCCATACTTTTTAAGGTTCCGTAGCCGAATGGCAAAAAACGGAACCCTTATAGTTTCGATATGTCTGTCCGTCTGTCTGTCTGTCTGTCTGTCTGTCTATCCGTCCGTCCGTATGTCACAGCCATTTTATTCCGAAACTATTAAGACTATACATATGAAACTTAGTAAGTAGATGTATTCTGTGAACCGCTTTCCGATTTTAAGAAAAAAATTAAAAAATATTTAAAATAAAGGGGGGTTCTCATACATGGAACTAGAACTTAAATTTTTTTTTTTCATGAAACCTATGCGTGTGTGGTATATCATTTTTTAAGACCTGTTCATAAATATATGAACACGTCTTAAAAAATGATATAAGGGTTTCTAAAACCACTTTTTCATAAAGTCAATCGTTTAAAAGATATAAGCTTCCAAAGTGTTAAAATGTGTGTCCCCTCCCCTCTAAGCTCTAAGCAAAATTGGTTTGAACGAAATCGGGTCAGCAGTTTTTGAAATACAGCATATTTTCTAAAACCGCAAATATAACTTTGTAATTCATACAAACACTATGAAAACACAAGTTATTTAATGTAGTTGTAAAAATGTAAATAAGCTAGTTTTAAGAAATTTTTGAGGTTTTTTTTTATTCGTTAAATAAATATACATATTATATTATATTATTATAGTTACCACGGAACCCTTCATGGGCGAGCCTGACTCGCACTTGGCCAATTTTTGTTAGTAACTTGTGAACTTATAACCATTAACCAAGTGTTAGTAATAGCATAATAACAACTTATAACTAAATTAAATTATAAATCTAAGCTACATGGGACACGCTGAAACTGGGCGAAAAAGAAAAGGGTAAAGGGCGAAAAAGAGATGGAGTTATACATCTTATGTAGCTCTTTCTCGTTCTTACACTGAATTAATGAAGATAAAATCTGACAGGCGAATGGTGGATGATTGGTCATGGATCTGACATGTAAACTGAAGTTCGTAGATTCAAATTCAAACCCAGACTGGCACGTTGTTTGTAACTTATGCCATCATATAATGTACATATTCATGTTTATCTTTATTTATTTACATATTTATTACTAGCTTTTGCCCGCGACTTCGTCCGCGTGGTTACTTTGGGCTAACGTTAAATTTAACCCCGATTTTAAAGCATTCTTCATTGGCGCTCCGCTCCTATTGGCCTTAGCGTAATGATATACATAATTATATATAGCCTATAGCCTTTCTCTATAAATTGACTATTTAATTAAAAAATAATTTTTCAACTCGAACCGGTAGTTCCTGAGATTATCGCGTTCAAACAAACAAACAAACAAACAAACTCTTCAGCCTTATAATATAATTAGTATAGATAGCTGTTGCCCGCAACTTCATCCACGTTTCCGTCGTTTTTCGTAAAAAAAAGTAGTCTATGTCCTTCCTCACGGTTCAGTGATTTTGATGTAACATACAGATTAACTTTTCTAATTTAGTAGGGAATATAATATGTCAATCTATAATACTGTTGAAAAATATTGCAATACCGAACCGCACAATATTATTGTTAATAGCTGTGCCCGCGACTCCGTCAGCGTGTAACTCCTTGTGTGTTATTAAGTTAATGTATTGGTAATATTGTTTAGATCACGTTCACATGAGGCTTAAGTACCTATAGAACGAAAATACTTCAGCGCAAAGCTTCCGGGTAAACTATGTTGAAAGTTGACCCGTCCGGCACGTGAACATAAAGATTTCTAGAACTGCTAACCCGGGGAAGAGCGACGTACAACTGACCATGCGAGAAACAACTGACACCGAGATCTACTCCAGCAACACGAAAAGTCTGCCCTTGAGCCTTATTAATTGTCATTGCATAACACACCGATACTGGGAATTGCGTTCTTTTAAATTGGAATGGAAAATTATTTGGTATTATGGGAATTCTGGGAATAAAGACGGTTTCTCCTGCACCGCAACCTATTAAAATTTGAGCCTCGATTATATTTTGTTGCAACTGGGTTACTTTTAGCCGGGTTCCATTGCAAAGTTGTGGTGGTTTTAAATTTCGGAACAGAATAATAATCAGAAAGATTCGAACTGCTAAGCTATCGGGAGTTACACGTGTTATTGTGAGTCAACCATAAAAGATAGATATATGCTGTCGTGGGATATTTTTTATATAAATTTAAGGAGAACATTTCCGTCATAAATGATTTCTGTGTAGCTTTAACCATTAAGGTTGCACACGCGACGGAAGCTTAAAAAATGGAGTAACTTCTCCCGTTTTCCCAATATTTCCCTTCACTGCTCTGCTCCTATTGATTGTAGCGTGATGAAAAGTATACTATAACCAGCTCAGGAGTATGAAAAATAACCGTACCAAGTTTCGTTAAAATCCGTCGAGTAGTTTTTGTTTCTATAACGGTTATACAGACAGACAGACAGACAGACAGACAGACAGACAGACAAAAATTTTACTGATTGCATTTTTGGCATCAGTATCGATCCCTAATCACCCCCTGATAGTTATTTTGTAAATTTATTTCATGTACAGAATTGACCTCTCTACAGATTTATTATAAGTATAGAAGATATAGATATACTTTATTGTACACCTTACAATATTTATATAGATACAAAAAAATTAAACTAATGTATAAGGGGCGGTCTTATCGCACATGGCGATCTCTTACAGACAACCTTTGAATGGACAAATAGATTAAAGGAGACAGATTAAGGGCTGTCGGTGTACAAACATCATAATATTAATTTAACATAATAATATAAAATACATACAATACCAAAATCATATACTAATAATTATTACATGTATAATTGAGAAAGAGGGGAAAGTTATAGGGAGAGGTAATGCTTCTTCACCATTCTTTTGAACGCTGGTAGCGTTTGAGCACGCCTCACTTCTATGGGTAATGCATTCCACAAACGAGCTGCTTGTATAGTAAAAGATTTGAAAGAAGAATTTCTTTGAAAGAACTGGAATGCATACGAATACTTAACTCTAGATTTTCCGATGATCTCAAGGATCTTTACCTATTGGAAAGAAAATAGAAAGTTCTAGGACCAAAAAACTATAAGCCAGTGACAGCCACCAACACGTGCATCTGTGTGGTTGATTACAGCTCATTCCTTGAGGTCTATGTCCCAGCAACGAGAACGCAACAGGCTGGATTATGTTTATTTATTTCTCTAATCTGACACCTTGCCAGGAGGCCTCGTGTTATCCAGAAACTGTGATGTGGACGTTTGATAACCTATCGCTCCATATAAACAGCAAGTATTCAGTTGCATTCGATAAGAGTAGACTTGGAACAAGGACAGGCAGGTCTATGAGTAAATTTAGGCGCGAGTCCTCTATATTTTTGTAGAAAGCCTATACAGCGTGTAACGGCAACCCCGTAACTATCCAAAAGGGCTTAAGACAACATCTGGTATGGAGTCTCTATGTACAGTTTCAGCACAAAATAACTGACTCAAAGAATTGATACCAAATTATTGGTTTCATATATTTCTTGAATACCAATCATAACAAACGTGTCACAGCACTACGAGGGTCAATAACTTTCCACGTCACTTGCCAATAACTCGATAATTCTTTTCGTTCTTCTTAATTTGAAAAATTTGGTCTCTGGTATCAGTGTATTGGAATTTGTAATAAGTTCTACACACGTAGACTTAGGATTACAAAACCCTTGCCATATCGTTTGTTATCATCCAAAGAAGCCATGCACTTGGTATGTATATACCCTTTAAATTACACGTTGTATAGTTTAGGCAGTACCAATGTCGCAGACATAAACTATATTTAGTTCCCTAGGGCTGCCAATCGTTCTAAATGTACTCGTGTCTTTGAATTTATTTAAAGGTGCGTTTAAATTTAGAATCGACGATCGATTTAATCGGGTATTGTGACGCAAATGACATCTGTTATCAAGATTAAAGTTTCATTTTGACTAATACGTGGCAAAATATTGTTTGATAGTCACATGATCGATTTATTGACCAAATCGGTCAAATGAATCTCTAGATACGTATTCGTCCAACATTGTATGATATACTGGTTACACTACATTATACGTGGAAATACCGAAATAAACGAATTTATTATTATTAATACTTACATGTTATTTATTTATATTATTGAAAAGAAGATAAGCTGCTCTATTTTCTAATATCTGATACGAGGTTACGGGAATGTTCTAACAAAATACCGGGGCCCCGGAACGCAAGAGCAGCTGAAGGAACAGGGTGGGCTTCTAGACAGTAGAAATCTGACACTCCCTTCCACTCCGAGAGTGGGAGGAGTCATTTAATAAAACTTCCCACCAAAAAAAGTAAGTGTGTCTTGAACGTCAATTCTCATACTTAAAGCACTCAAAAACTAGCAATATTATACAGTGACAATCAGTATCAAAACTTGTCAGAACGTAGGGAAATTAGAGCTAACTCTGACAGTTTGTGACTGCGCGTGGTGAATGGGAACGCTCTTTAAAAATACGAAAATTGTCAGCCATTCTTTGTATTCTGTATATGTTATTTATTTGTACGCGTGTTCCATCGTTTGTCGTGAGATTCTGATCATCTGGTAAATCCTAAGCAAAAATCTTTAAACTGCAAAGATTTAGTGACACTAATAGGGAAAATGTACCCATTTTTTTGCTTAATCAAATATTTATTACCTCTAGTAATCCATTACGAAATATTATTCTAATATCCTTATCACTGACGAAGTTATACTTAAAGCTTTTCATTTGATCATTAGAACTAGAAATCCGACATAGAAAGTGACCTCAAAGTCTATAAAGCTCATAGGTAATCTGATATAAGAAAAAACGTCCCCGAAAGGAGACAGATATATGTATTCGTTTAAACTTATTCGCATTGGTTGGTCTTTTGATCAATTTCCATTCTGTTTCAACTTTTGCTATTATATATGAAAATGAGATCATTTCATACTTCCAAAAGGTTTTGTAAGACTAAGAAAATATGCTTATATACATACTCAACTCTCTTTCAGACTGCTTTTGTAAGACTCAGCGCGGTCGATCGTTGTGACTAAAAAACTGTGCCGATAATCTCTTGTTAACCTGGCCTCGTTTTACTTTCAACCTGGGGAACTGATTGTAACGTAAACGAAGGTTTAAAAAGTTCTAAGCTTTATACCATTAACAAAAACCAATGTAAAACAACAGTAACGGCTGCATGATATTTGTAAGTCACCAGTCTGATAAAGTACTGTTTAGATTGAAAGATTTCGCTTACCATCAGGCGAGATTGAGGTAAAGAGTCGGCTCATCCTGAATAAAAAAAGGCCGACTTAAGAAAAAATAAATAAAATAAAAAGATTTTATTTTATTTTTATTTTTTTTAAGAAAAGAAAAGCACGAAACCATTGATGTGAGGCGTGCTCAAACATTACCCACGTTCAAAAGAATTGTGAAGGAGCATTACCGCTCACTAAATTTTTTTCCCCGCCTTTCTCTATTATGAATTTGATATGTATTAATATATGTTTTTATATTATATTTTGTGGTGTGTGTGTTTATATTATTACGTTTAATTAGTATTATGTATAATGTTGTACACTGACAACCTTAAATCTATCTCCTTTAATTTTTGTCCATCCAAAGGTTGTCTGTAAGAGATTGTCCTGTGCGATAAGATCGCCCATTGTACATTAGTTTTATTATTTGTATCCTTAAGTGTATTGTAAGGTGTACAATAAAGTTTCAAGGGCTTCTCAGTTGTTGGAGTTAATCGATGGTTAAGGATGGATATAACAAACTATGTCATACTTGAATTTTAAGCAAAGGCCTCCCCTATTTTTCCTATGTTCTTGCACTACCCAACCAGGCACCTTGCCAGAAACAGTTTGAGCTAGTCTTCGCGATACTGGCCATCTTCTAGCATCAGGAGATCTTAACCCAGCGATCATAAGCGATCCCAGTGGCGTGACCCAACCCTTTTCAACTTTTCAGTCACAACTCATAACGTATATAAATATCTTTAAACACTTCATACATTCCTTTTGGCTTTGCACAGTAATAAAAAAAAGCCAAGGCGACTCGTTACTATAAGTTCCCTTCATTATAACCTCAGTCACCCACACCCTTAACCTCCCAAAGAAAGGGTAGCCCACTTTAGGGATTTAGCATTAACAAAGGTAAATAATAAAGAACAAACACTGGCAATACCACTCACATTTAATATAATTTATTTAGGTCCATATCGTGGGGCATTCTCATGAGGATTTGACTGTATTGGAGTAGAAAATGAAACCAGGTCTTCTGTTTGCCTAAGTGTATACAATAGAAGCGAGTTATGAGATGTAGCGAAAAGTAAATATGAAGGAATGGGATATTAGAAAGATAAACCTAATATAGCTTCGTTATTTGAGGAGCATATTTGCTTATGAAGATTAAATATTGTGTTTTGTAACATAAAGGAATTCAATTTAGGGTTTTACAAAAAACTTAATTGTATATCTATACTAATATTATAAAGCAGGAATTTTTTTTTGTTTCAACGCGTTAACCTTCGAAAGTACTGGGTGGATTTGGATGAAATTTGGTATGGAAGTAGTTTGAAGCTTGATGGAGGTTATAGGCTAATTTTTACCCGACTGCACCGACCGAAAAGGAGGGCTACTATGTTTTTATCGTGATAAAGTCTACGCGATGGAAGCCTGCGTGGCTCCGAGTTTAATATAAGCAAAAATACATTCACAATTGAATTTAAAAACCTTTAATTTAAAAAAAGGATTTTTTTTGTAATATTGTTAAATATGTTAGAAATATTGTCTGCCCCACTACGCACTATACATATATATGTGGTTGCTATGTCACAATAAAAGCATAAACATACGGCTGATAAATTTATTAACTCATAATAAAAGTCATCCTTACCGTGGTCAAAATTTATTTAAATTAATTGATTGCGACCGTCAGATTCAGTATTAATAAAGTGGTAATATTTTATCTCAATTTTTTCTCATTTGTAAATATAGCTATCGATTTTACATGAACACAACAAAGTACGTCATACTATACGTTTCTCAAAGCTTTAAGGATTCTGATAGAAGCGGTTCTTTCCTCAAAATAAAATCTTTGACCCTATTGGTCCATTTACTGTAATCAAGTTACTTTTTAAAGAGACTACGAACTCTTGAGTTTAATTCGGTGTTTCTTCTCAACCTTTGACGTGCAAAGGCGGGTAACACATTAAAAAAATATTATGTATTTTCCCAACGAGCTTTAGTATCCTGAAATAAATTATAATTTAAAGGAAGGTTATTTGCATTTATACATTTTTATTTATTTTAATAATTACTTAATCTGGGGGTACGGCAGTGCCCCCGCCAAGTCGAGCAAAAAAGCGGCACGGCCGTACCATTCTTTTCTCGAAGCAACTCAGGCCATTTTCGACCCCCTATAACTTCGTTGTGGATAAAACTAGAAGCCTGAATTTTAAAAATCTTTACCGTTTTAAATAAATAGATTGACTTGGCAATCGCAATAAACAATTTAATTTATATATGTATTACTTGTGAGATATATTGTGTTTTCATGCGATGGCCGAGTCAATCTATTTATTTAAAACGGTAAAGATTTTTAATATTGATATGGTCACTATAAGATGTCGTTAGGTTAGATAATTACGTAACAACTTAAGACAGAAGGTCCCTTAAGTAGGGACTGAATAAATTAATAACCGACTTGGTATTACATGGATCTCACAACTTTTTATGGTAGAACAACTAAGTTGCGAGACGTGGGTTTTTGACAAGTATTGTTTTTTATGGGATTTTATTTTGATTACTAACTTCTGTTCCGCGGCTTCGCCCGGTTTATAGATTTTTTGATCTAGCGGTATAAAAATAGCGTATCAAATACACAAAAAGAAACAGAAATATCGGAATATCGGTTGAGTCGCTCGCTGGAGTTCGACAACAAACACCGTGACACGAGGTTTCTAAATATTAGGTTCAATTTGTATGAATTTTACAATTTGAACCGATTTTTTTAAATACGTAATAAATCACCATCGCTCATTGGACATTTCACTTAGGTACGCGATTTGGACCAAGCTCCCATACTTTCTTCCCGCCTTTTTCTTACAACTCGCGGCCATCTTGCCGCTTGGGTACGCGCCAAGGTCACGGCGGGCGCGGCAATGCCAAGGCCACAACTCCTGGCCTTGTGGCATGCTTGGAATAATGAACACTTACTACTCTGTAGTTGTGTACTTGATCCATTGACTCCGTGCCCTGTTGGGGGTTGTTTTTTGTTACGTGTTGGAATTTGACCGAGAAAGATGGTTTTTTGTTTGGTTCTGCATGCTTGAGTGTATTTTTTTTTATTTGGTCTGTTGTAAGTAACCTTTGATTAAGTGATTAACGTTGTTTTTATCCTTCAATTTGAATAGATGTATAGTTAGGTGAACATTGAGATTACTTCCGCCTTCTTATCAATCCTTGCACGATATTTAAGAATGACGTAAAGTTTAAACATCCCATGAATATTTTTTGATACCACAAATTTCTATATTTTAAAACAATAAATACAACCACAAAGCTTGACAAACTGATACCCACGCGTGAACGTTCCATAGTTCAAATATTTATTTGACTTCAGAGACAAAAGAGATTGCCAAAAAACCGTTACACGGAAAATAAATCCGTGCTAGACAGTCCGACATACAGCTAGAAAATATGTTATTACAGATCAGCAGTAATACCAATCTGATCACTTTGAGACCCTCAATACGAGATTTACAAATCTCGTATTGAATCCGTTCAGAGGAGATTTTTGAGGTACTTAGACTTTAAGGCAAAGCAGTTCTCAGATAACTACGAACAACGTTGTCAGCGATACCACTTTTTACCTTTGGACGTAAGACGTAATATTGGTGACATATGTTTTTTGGCAAACATTTCAAACGGTTCGATTGATTGTCCAGAACTCCTTAGTAAAATAAACCTCCGCACTAATATAAATAACCTACGCAGACGACCCTTGCTTCAGGCACCTTGTGTATCTACTAAGTACAGGCGCAACGCCTTCTCCATACGCAGTGTTATTGCATTTAATCATTTACCCTCGCACCTGGAAATCGACTTGTTTTGCACAAGTGCACAGAAAATTAGAAAAATTCTAAACAATGAATATTTTGGTGACACTCGTGGTTAGACGTAATTTGATTATAATTTATTATTTTTATGTTGCATGATTTGATTATCTTCTTAGTAGTTACATTTTTAGCTTTAATTCTTAGTTTGTAACCTTAGTGATATGTATATTATTTTTTGGTTAAAAGTCAACAAAAATTAGATGTAGGTAACTTGATATCTGTGGAAGCTTGTAATTAGCAAATTTCCCTATCAACGAATGTATTCTATCATTGTTATTAGTCTGTAAGCTTTCTGTAAAATAAAATAAAATAAATAAATAAAATAATAAGTTACGGGTCAGTAATAACAGCATTCTGAAAACCTTTGCGGTGAATTTTTAGTCTCCTATTTGGAGGCATTTTGTATGGGCAGTGAACAATTAAATACCTGTTTATTCGTCACACCAAAACTCACTAACCTATTACAAATCATATTACTTAATTGTGTTTCTTTTTGTTACTTACTTTAGTTATAAGCATAGTACTTACTAACATCACGCTTTCATGTTGTCCGAAATAAATAAAATTTAATATAGTTCTGAAAGCCTTCAGCACAAAGTATAGTGTTAGAATCTATATATTAAATCATACCTACATGTTAATAAATGTGAATAAGTAGCTACAGTCCTATTAAATTCCGACAGATGGGCTTTCCGGTTTTAGATTTGTATACATAAAATATCTATTAATTATATTTATTAAGTAAATAATGTTAATTAATCTAAAATAATTAAATATACATTTTTATAAAATATTGTACTAGCACAGACACTACTTCCGGAATTATTGTCAACTTCCTTTATTTGTTTGTTCCGGTTTAAAACCGTTGGTGGGAAGTAGTGCGTGTGCTAATTGGCAGTGAACTCTCAACTGTAAAAGTGTGAACACGTATCACTAGAATATTGTGTTAAGTGAAATAAATTGATTTAAAACTTTAAACGTGTCTTCATTTCTGGTCGCTCATAGATCAGAAGTGGGATATAATCGTGACAAGCGATTAAAATCGCCCTCGGTGAAAGGACTTACCGCCCATAAAAGTGAGTACATTAACATGTTTCTTTCTTTTGCCCTGCCATGCTTTGTTATTGTAAACAGCTTCAAATTATTTAGATAATTAGAATGGAAATAGAATTGTGATAAATATATACAGTGAATGATAGTTACATATAAAAGTCGTTATTTAAAATATAAAGTGATTAAATGGCCTTGAGGAACTGTTCAGTTGTCATAAGTTTATTAGGTTAACAATTACGATATAGCTAACATATACATGCAACCGTATCCCGATTTTTTTTTCCGACTTTGTTTCTGTGTTCTCTCGTAAAATGTTTCAGGAAAACAGTGGGTCGGAAAAGACGATTTAGTCAGCGTACAAGGAAGTCGGATGACTCGACGCCCAGTGAATCCGAGTCTCCAGTACGTAGACGGCATAAGTCTCGACGGGGCCGCCATGTGTCGCATGGCTGCGATGTGTCGCGAGGCCGCGGTGCGTCGCGTGGCTGCGATGTATCGCGGGGCCGCGGCGTGTCGCGTGGTCGCGATGTGTCGCGTGGCCGCGATGTGTCGCGAGGCCGCGGCGTGTCGCGTGGACGCGATGTGTCGCGAGGCCACGGCGTGTCGCGTGGCCGCGATGTGTCGCAAGGCCAAGACGTGTCGCGTGGCCGCGATGTGTCGCGAGGCCGCGGCGTGTCGCTTGGCCGCGATGTGTCACGAGGCCGCGGCGTGTCACAGGGTCGCGAGGCGCCACGAAGCCATGACGTCTCGGGAAACAGCGGTTTACCCCGGGAATGTACACCAAACGCGTCGCACCCTGGGGTTACACACGCATCTAAATCAACCGTGAGTACCCCTAATATTCAAATTAATACAGACTCTAGTGCTTTTGTTTTGGTTTCTGCGTTCAAAGAACTTATTCAAAACATGAAAACAGACGGGATTAGTGAACGGTATCCGGTTATGAATGTTATTCCAGAGTTTGATCCTGCCAAACGAAACCAAACCATTGAAACCTGGCTAGTTAAGGTGAACGAGTGTGCCAAAATCTATAATTGGACTGAGAGACAAATAATTCATTATGCTCTTCCAAAATTAGTGGGTTTAGCGCAAAAGTGGTACCAGGGTTTACCTAGCTTACTGTTTTCATGGACTGAATGGCAGAATAAATTAAAAATGGCATTTCCAAGCGACGAAAATTACGGTCAATTGTTAACTGACATGCTTGCTTGCAAAGCTAGATTTGGTGACTCGTTAGAAGAATACTTTTATCAAAAGATAGTATTACTAAATCGTTGCAATATTACTGGCAAGAGTGCAATAGATTGTATCTTATTTGGCATCGAAGATAGATCTGTAAGGACTAGTGCGGAAGCAACACAGTTTACGGAAACTGATAAGTTATTAGTTTATTTAAGGAATGTGAGAACAACAAAGAGATCTGAGAAACCAAATCTACCAGTGCAACAAAGCAACGTCGAAAATAAACATTTTCGACTACATACTAAATGCTATAATTGCGGAGAAGAAGGACATCCATACTTTAGATGTAAACAACCAATTAAACGCTGTAATAGTTGTCAAAGAGTAGGTCATTCAACCAACGATTGTCCGGGTAAATCAGACTCTAGAAATATTGACAGCAATAGTAAGACAGTCTCACGAATTTCAAAAGAACCGGACAATGATTCTTAATATTTTAAAGTAGCCACTTTTAAAGGACAAATTCATAATTGTTTCATTGACTTCGAAAACCAACGCATGGTGCATTGGTTAGTACAGCAATCTACTGCAAGAAATTAGTTCGATTCTTTGTCAAAATCTAATTTATCGTAGGTACTAAGGGCTTTTGGAGACAGTGTTGTCAATTGTTTGAGTAAATTGAATGTTGTTGTAGAAATAGATTTGGTAAAAGGTTCCGTGGTAACTAAAATTCCATCCCGTCCAATACAGTAGAGTTTAGAGTGAGACATATTGATAACCAGCAGTTGCTCGCGATTTCGTTCGCGTGGGAAGTTTTCCCGTGTAAATCCCGATCCCGTAGGAATTATGCAAAATCCCGTCTTAGCGAGCATCTACATACTAAATGAAACCCCATGCTAATTTAAGAGCCCTACTACTCGTAGTTTCTGAGATTTCGTGATTAATCAGTGAGTGGTATTTCGCTTTTATATATACAATGTGTAACAGAATAAACGCAATTCCTGACAGTAGTTGGTTCAGAATCGGCTTACGAATCGATTTCCGTCAAAAAAAATAGGTGTTACATTTTGACGGAAAAATCTTTCATTTAACCTAAAATGGAAACGGTATCATGACAAATTAATACAATCCTTAATTCAAGGAAATGGGCTCGTGTGCGTGTCAGCCCCTAATGTTGCCTGAGTGTATGCATCTGCGTAAGGATATATTATGACGCATATACGTTTTGCGTTTAGTAAGGATGACTATTTTATTTAAAAAAAAAGTCAATTATTTGGTTTTCAATTTATTTAGTTACGGATGTTGTTTTAGATTTATAATTTAATATTCTAATTGGGGTATCTGAAGTGTTGCGCTTGATCTGTTACACCTTGTATAGATAATTGGGTATTTACGGTACAACAAAATGATCCAGAATTACAAAGAAATATTTCCATATTAAATGATAACAAAAATAACAATGTTATAGAAATCAAGAATACTTTTGTTGAAAAGGACTGTTGTTTACGAAAACGGATGACTGTGATCGTTGGGTTGTACCAAACAGTTCCCGATGGTAGGTGTTGAAGTCAAATCACGATAAAATTGAACGCAATATATATACTGGTAAAAAAAAAAGAGTAAAAAAATAAATAATATATGAACAGTCCTGTTTAGAATGTGCCCATGCTAAAGTAACCTCTAAAAAAGCAGGGAAGTTGTATCCAATTGTAAAGATTGATCAGCCGTTTCATACCTTACACATAGATCTTCTGGGCCCTTTTGTTCGAAACAAACGCAAGAATACTTATCTTCTACTAATTATTGGCGCATTTACAAAGTTTGTCATAGTTGTACTAGTTAAAAGTACCAAATCCATTCATTCCATCTTAACATTGAAAATTACTTTCACACTTTGTGTCCAGACATGGTTATTTTCTGATCGTGGAACATAGTTCACATCTAAGAACTTTCAAAAATTAATTAAATAAATTCGTTGGGTATAAAACATGTCATAAACGCTTCGGTGACACCATGTGCCAACGATCAAGTTGAGCGATATAATTACACAGATTTAGCAGCTCTAACAGCTACAAATCATGTCATCTGAGATTCAGTGGAGTCTTAATAATAATCAAAATAAGGGAACTAGGAAAAGTCCCGCCTAGGCACTGTATGGTCTTGACTTGGCGGGTGTCTCAAGCTCTTTACTAGAACTTAGTGTTATAGATGAAACAGTAAATATTAATCCTTCTTTACGAGTTATTAGGAAATTGATCCCGAAACTAACCCCTTATCATATAGTAGAAGTTCTTGATAATGATCGATACGTAATTGAAAATACCCCGTTATCCAGGAAAGGTAATAGAAAATTTAGTGGCATTTTCTCGGTAGATAAAATCCATCCTTGGTTGGTATTTAATAGATCAGATACAGAGTCCGAGATTTCAAAAATTATGACACTGATTGACACGTTTGATTGAGTTGTGGTCTTATTAAGAGAATAATATATACGCATAAAGATGGCATATTGTTATAGTCATGAACAATGTAATTATAAACACTTCCAATGATTAGTGATCTTGTTATTACCCTGTTAAAAATAATTTAAATGTGTGGCCTGACTGAGAATATGTCGGAGGTCTCAGTTAGGACAGATATTTAAGGATATGAATGAGGCCTTAATGTCTTAGTATTTAAGTGGCCTGACTGGGAATATGTCGGAGGTCTCAGTTAGGACAGATATTTAAGGATATGAATGAGGCCTTAATGTCTTAGCATTTAAGTGGCCTGACTGGGAATATGTCGGAGGTCTCAGTTAGGACAGATATTTAAGGATATGAATGAGGCCTTAAAGTCTTAGTATTAGGATGAGATAAAAAAGTAGTGTAATTAAGAAGTGGCGTAACTGAAAATATGTATGATGACTCGAGAACTAATACTCCAATGTAATAAAGCGTGAAACTATTGTATTTAATTTACCATTATGAAAACGCAATCAAAATAAATTAAATTTCCCGGGACGGGAAATGTATCAGGAAAGGCCGACTGTTAGAATCTATATATTAAATCATACCTACATGTTAATAAATGTGAATAAGTAGCTACAGTCCTATTAAATTCCGACAGATGGGCTTTCCGGTTTTAGATTTGTATACATAAAATATCTATTAATTATATTTATTAAGTAAATAATGTTAATTAATCTAAAATAATTAAATATACATTTTTATAAAATATTGTACTAGCACAGACACTACTTCCGGAATTATTGTCAACTTCCTTTATTTGTTTGTTCCGGTTTAAAACCGTTGGTGGGAAGTAGTGCGTGTGCTAATTGGCAGTGAACTCTCAACTGTAAAAGTGTGAACACGTATCACTAGAATATTGTGTTAAGTGAAATAAATTGATTTAAAACTTTAAACGTGTCTTCATTTCTGGTCGCTCATAATAGAGTAAAAAAAGAACTATATTGCCCTTACAATATATTGCCATATGCCGTGTCCGTAACAACACTCAACCGGTGTAAAATGAGAGAGAAATAGGGTAGCTTGAGGTAAAGGGGTACCTATTTAAAATTATTGTAAGGATACCCTTTTCCTTCACGTTTAATTTTTTTTTTTAATTGTAAAGTATTTTATTTATTTATATTGCTTGTCACACTGAGTTTACTTTGGCCACACATAAATTTCCTACTACCTACAAAAAAATTGACATTTACAACACTTTTTTGAATTTGGACCCGCCCCGTGCATAAAAATTAGATGAAATCGAATGAAAAAAAATGTTATATCTTGTCTTGGCATATCTATAAACCTTCTTTAGATAACGTTTATTCTTATTTTAATTCTGTGTGCCGTTACTTACGAGGCAGAATGTTTTTTCATTGATGATAGGCTTGTGTTCGACAATCATCTCACTTGATTGTAAGCGATTATATGCTCGTGATTACTCACGCTTACCCAGAAGTATGTAACTTATTCACCCTTGAAATAACCAACCTCAGAATACGTCAGGAATCACGGACTCCTGCAGGGTATTCCACTTCTTAGCTGTACGCATACGCAGTGGTAGACGCCCACGGCGCACGGTGGGCTGAAAAACGGCTTTCATAGACTTAGGCATTTTATTTTGCAAGTGCCAGTTTTTGTGCCGGATATCACTTCTATTTGTTATAACAATATACAAAAATGACACCAGAATTGATTCTGCACAAAAACGAAGGAATTATAATTTTTTTACGAAAATGTTGTATGGAGCTAGTATGAAAAATCGAAATATCTCTGAAACGGCAGCGATAACCGTAATATCCTTATAGGAGGTTTTAGTACTAATTATTTATGATTTTTTGACATACGTTACATAATGGTTGTAGATGCCTTTTTTTTTTTAAATCGTCAAAATATTTTTATTTATTTTTACATATTAAACGTTCCTTTTAGTGTTTAAGTTGAAGAATTCGGACCTTTAACAACTCTTAACATAAAATAGCATCACCCCTATAGACCTGAAGGACTAGACAGAGGTGTGTAGTATCTTGTTGATCTTGTAAGATTTCCAACAATACCAAATAGTTGAATATCAGTGTCAAAGTGCCCATGCTGTCGCTTCTTTTAGAAAGATAGGGGAATGAAATTGTTAATTGATCATACCCTAAAAGTATGATTACAACATAACCGGACATATAATAATATCGACACAAAAGGAATTTTAAAACCTTGCATACGTTCAAAATAGAAAATAACATATTGTGTAGTCATCTAATGAGTCTGATGACAAGTAATTAAGTAATTAGAATGATGGTTGTAGTCTTCTGATTCTAATGAGCCTATTAAGTGATTAAATGATTTGAAATATCTCGCAACAATACCAACTAAGAACTGCATTCACCTTTTTATAATTAGTGAGCTAATGTGATTTGCTAATGTTGATTAGTTCTACTATGAGTTCTACGAAATGTTTTTGACGATTATAAATTTTTATTATCATATCTTTTATAACTTTAATGAGGGTAGTTAACTAATTATTGACTTTATACAATAAAAGGGCTATAATTTTGTTCCATAATTTAGATTGTTCACAACCGTGTAACTGCTAACACTAAAACTATTTGCTTTGCGACTACAAAATCTTAGAATGGAAAGTTTAATCACCAACTTAGATTTGTTTGTTCTTCTAAAAAGTGAGTGTCCTTCATTTAATCATGAAGTATTGTTTAGTGCAATTGTGTCCCGCATAGGCGATTGCCTTTCTGCCGAAGATCAAGTAACTCTCAAAGAATTTTGCCGGAGATTCACGCGAGCTGCTTTAAACAGGTGGCAGAAATCTAAACGATTCTTTGATAAGTTTAGAAATACGTACGGAGAGTGGTTGCAAGCAAATATTGATTGGCCGAGTTGCGTGCAAACTTTAATAAATCAAGAACCAACTGTTGATGAGATACCAAGAGCACGCTCAGTCTCTCCAGAACCTTCGACATCATCGACTGTTGGAACAATGACAAAAAGGTCCCGAAAACCATTCAAAGATCTGGGAAGCAAACAGAAAAAGAGAAGATCTAGTGAGCACATAGGCGAGGATTCCTGTGAATTGGCATATGCAGCTGCAGCACGTTTAAAAGAAGAAGGTTATGAAGATATCGCATCTGTAATCAATTATATGATCAAAAATCCAGAAGCTGCCGTTAAAATCAAGGAAAGCATTAAGAAAACAGTAATATTTACACCAGAGAAAGCACTTGGATTGCTTCTTTCACTTAAGCTTTCAAAGTGGCAATATATTACGTTGCGAGAGACTGCCATTCGGGAAGGTGCTAAGTATATTTACCCATCCTACTATAAACTGCAACAAACTAAGCTTGCATGCTACCCTCCTAATCAATCAGTATCAGTTACGGATTCATCAGCTAGAATTACACTTCAAGCTTTACTTAACATCACGGTGAAGCGGATTCTTCAAAGTCTTTCTGATAATGTGGAAAATAAGCAGTTAAAGCTGATATCGAAGTGGGGATTTGATGGTGCTTCCAATCAAAGCCGATACAAGCAGAAAATGGACGGCGAGCATGATGATTCAAGCATTTTCATGACCTCCTTGGTGCCACTGAAACTGACAGATGGAGATAATACTATATGGACAAACCCGAAACCATGCTCAACTTTTTATTGTCGTCCGGTTCAGTTCACTTTTGTAAAAGAAAGCCATGCAGTTGTCATTGATAACAAAAGAAAAATGGATGAGGAAATTGAGGCCCTTAACCCCACAGAGTACATTAATAGTAACAGGGTGACTCATAAACTAATGATGACAATGATCGACGCAAAAGTCTGCACGTACCTTTCTGAAGCTAGATCAAATGCATCATGCTACCTGTGCTTAGCAAAACCAACAAAAATGAACCACTTAGATGCTGTAACATCAAAAACTGTGTGTTCTGACATATATGAATTTGGCCTATCATCCCTACATGCCCGTATAAATTGCATGGAATGTCTGTTACACATTGCGTACAGACTTGACTTCAAACAGTGGGCAGCAAGAAGTAATGAGCATAAAGATATGTTACAAAACAGAAAAAAAAACATTCAAAATAAATTTAAAGAGGAGCTCAATCTGTTAATTGATATAGTAAAACAAGGCTCGGGAACTACCAATGACGGGAATACCGCAAGGAAGTTTTTCGAGTTTCCCAATAAAACTGCAGCTATTACTGGGTTGGATCAAAACCTGATAAAAAGATTTGCTGTTATTTTGCAAGCAATAACATCTGGTGAGAAGATCGATGTCATCAAATTTAAAGATTTTGCTCGCAAAACAGCAGAAAAGTACGTGGAATTATACGACTGGTACTACATGTCATCAACCGTACATAAACTATTAATACACGGAGCTGACATAATCGAAAAAAATGATATTGTCCCGATTGGGACTCTCTCGGAAGAAGCCTCAGAGTCTCGAAACAAAGATTTTAGGAGGTTCCGGGAACATCATTCGCGGAAAAGAAGCAGGCAAGATTCTAATCAAGATATCCTAAATATGCTTGTTGTTTCTTCGGATCCTTTTCTAAGTGCACAAAGGCCGAAGTTAGATGCCAAAAGGAAGACAACCTTTTTTGCTGAAACTCTCGACCTAATACAGTTTCCGGAAACTGAGTTCGAGTTTGTAGGTATATCCGATCTGGATTCTGACTCGGAATTGGAGTCCGACAACGAAAGTTGTAAAGAAAATTTGTAAAATTTAATTATTTTTCTTTATGTTCTTTTGTTATTTATGTTAGTTTATTGTACCAATATGTTTAGTTAATAATTTCATAAATTATAGTTTCAAATATGTATTTTGTATAATTGAATTTATTAGATATTATTTTTGTTACTTCTGTTTTATTTAAATTACCTATCAATAAAAAGTTTATATACAGTCTTTTTTTTTTCACATATTCTTAATATTTGGGGAAAAAGCATGCTTCCTAACGATGTTCTTAACTTTGACACAGTTCATGGATCGTTTTGAACAGTTTCATATGTTAAAATAAATAATGTTAGTACTATAATCCCCTATAAGGATATTATTATTATTATGTGTCCGGTTATGTTGTAATCATACTTTTAGGGTATGATCAATTAACAATTTCATTCCCCTATCTTTCAAAAAGAAGCGACAGCATGGGCACTTTGACACTGATATTCAACTATTTGGTATTGTTGGAAATCTTACAAGATCAACAAGACACTACACACCTCTGTCTAGTCCTTCAGGTCTATAGGGGTGATGCTATTTTATGATAAGAGTTGTTAAAGCTCTGAATTCTTCAACTTAAACACTAAAAGGAACGTTTAAATATGTAAAAATAAATAAAAATATTTTGACGATTTAAAAAAAAAAAGGCATCTACAACCATTATGTAACGTATGTCAAAAAATCATAAATAATTAGTACTATAACCCCCTATAAGAATATTACGGTTATCGCTGCCGTTTTAGAGATATTTCGATTTTTCATACTAGCTCCATACAAAATTTTCGTAAAAAAATTATATTTGTTTATTCCTTCGTTTCTGTGCAGAATCAATTCTGGTGTCATTTTTGTATATTGTTATAACTAATAGAAGTGATATCCGGCAAAAAAACTCGCACTTGCAAAATAAAATGCCTAAGTCTATGAAAGCCGATTTTCAGCCCACCGTGCGGCATCGGACGTCGGCCGACGATCTCCGGCCACCGTAGGCGCGGGCATGCGGACAGCGAGTAAAGGGCAACTCGCTGTCCGACCATGGACCATGCCCGGGTCGACGTATTCCACGCGCGCCTCAAAGAGCAAGATGACGACCCCCCCCCCCCCCCTGTAGAGGGCCGAAGCCTGCCGGGGTCGTGGGACTTATCTCACTACCGTGACCCCGGAACGTAAAGGGCTATTGAAGGAATACCGTGGATTTTAGTCAGTACAAGTCTGACAGTCCCTCCGGCCCTGCCCGGGGTGGGAGGACTCATCTGATGATTTTACCACGTAAAAAAAAGGGGATATAATTATATACCGTAACAGTTATACAACCTGCAATTAGTTACAATACTTTTTAGCAATAATACATAATAAAGTTGGCAGTGATTTTATGGTGTTTACGCAAAATCGACGGAGCCCTGCCTGGCGGGGCTCCTATTTCTGGGTGGTTTAAAAAAAAATAACCACGAAGGCTAAGGCTTCTAACCTAACCTATCCGAGTCGGGGTACTCTGAGTCGGGGTGTTAACCTCCGCCGCACCCCCGCACTACACTCCTACGATTATTTCACAAAACTTAATCCAGTAATATAATTATAACACTAAACTTGAATGGTATTATAATTATATTCCTAGTAAGATAGTAATGAATCGCTTCCGTTTATCTATTTTACGGTATATAATTATATCCCTAGGGATATAACCATATCACGGCTTTATCTATCTTACTGCGAATACAAATATACACAGAAATACAAACCAAGTGCACAGCTTCTTTGGATGATAACAAACGATATGACAAGGGTTTGGTAATCCTATGTCTTCATGTGTGGAACTAATTAGAAATTTCAATACATTGATACCAGAGACTGAATTTTTCAAATTAAGAAGATTGAAGAGAATTATCGTGTTAAAGGCAAGTGACGTGGAAAGTTATTGACCCTCGTAGTGCTGTGACACGTTTGTTAAGATCGATATTCAAGAAACATAATTATGAAACCGATAATTTCGTATCAATTCTTTGAGTCACTTATTTTGTGCTGAAACTGGGCATTGAGACTCCATACCAGATGTTGTCTTCAGCCCTTTTGGATTGATATGGGGTTTCCGTTACACGTTGTATACTTACTTTTCAAACCAAATGTTAAACAAAACAAATCCTGCTTTAGAACAAAACATTCTAATACATGATCACTAAGCCTCTCACAAATATTCTTCCCAAATTCACTTCATGCTTGAACGCTCAGTCCATTATCCAAGACTTTGGTTCATATGTATCAAGTCATGATAACAAAAACAGGAGGGCCAGGGATGGATGACGAAGGTCTAAAGACAATATGTCAACATTAGTTGGCTTTGTGAACGTTACTGGTGCGAGAAATTATCAAAATGAGGGTTCGGTTCGGGTTTCGATGCATGTAATTGTGTCCTATCTGTGTTAAGGAACTTTTGTGACGGTCAGATGGAGATGACAATGTTACGAGGGTTGGTATCATCTGTTGATTAAATGTTTATTTATTTATTTATTGACACACCAACGACTTATTCACTAGTTATTTAAAAAACAAGACACGAATGAAATAGTTTGTGGTAAATTCGTCACTTATAGGTGTGCACAGCACTTGTATAAACAGTAAATTAAATTAAATTAAAAATTAAGATAACTTTAAAATCTTGAGCTAAGTTGCAATGAAACGAAGCAAAGATAACATTGGAATTTCAGTGAGTAAGAATACAATAAGTTACTTACACTAAATTATTACAATATCAAGAAAAAGTAAAAGAAATTAAAACAAATAAATAAAAAACTTTTTAGCAAAAAATAGAACCGACTTCCATATAAAAACACTATAAAGACAAAAATAACTTTAATTTCGGAAGGCGGTGTCAAAAACGAAAATATATACAAAACGAAAGACACCGCCTTCCGAAATTAAAGTTATTTTTGCCTTTATAGTGTTTTTATATGGAAGTCGGTTCTATTTTTTGCTAAAAAGTTTTTTTTCACGCTTTTTAGTGGGTGGGTTTGTAATTTATCTAGTTACAAAAGCCAAAATGTGAACTACTTATCACCTTTTACAAAATATTGCTTTTCCCGGTGCAGAGCTGTTAATTTTTGAGGAGTTCTCCTGGTACATCACCATCAGCTCTACTTCACCATATGCATTGTGACGAGCATAAAGTGCTTAACATCCATATTCAAGTAGTCTAATCGCAATCAACGAAATACTTATTATTGAGTAGTTTCGGTGGCCATCTGGGGTCTTCATCATCAGTTCCACTTCCTCAAATGATGCTTTTCGAGAGCAACTGCACAAGGTACTATAAGAAATACCCAAAACGCTATAGGTGTGCCTATAATATTTGAAGAGTTCCCTCGATTTCTCCATGATCCCATCATCAGATCCAAACGTGACGACAATGGGACCAACTAGAAAGTATACCCTTTCAAACAAAAAAAGAATTTTCCAAATCGGTCCAGCCATCTCCGAGTTATGAGGTAACAACATACATATAAAAAAAAAAAAGTTTAAGACGAATTGTAAACCTCCTTTTTTTGAAGTCGGTTAAAAAGATAAATTATTTCCTAACACATTAATTACAATTTTTATAAATAGGGTTCATTTGAATTAAACTTAAATTACAACATATTTGTTGAAGGTTGTATTCAAAAGTCACTTTGTCACATCAATAGACAATCTTCCTAGCCAGCAGTTCAATTGAATACAACCTTCAACACGCCCCCTCAATTTAGCTGCTGCAGCCCTAAGCCTTCAGTACATTTATAATGCTTACATACAGGTAAAGCTTTCGTCAAAACATCAGCCAGCATGAAATCTGTCGACACATGTTTCAACTCAACGATGTTACCCTTGAGTACATCCCTAATAAAGTCTATGTGTTTGCTACGAGCATGATAGACAGGATCTTTAGCAAGGTATATCGCCCCCTGGTTGTCAGCATATACAGTAGTTTTAGATAGCCCTGATAATCCTATCTCCCTCAATAAACTACTTAAGTAGAGAGCTTCCTTCATCGCCTCACTAGCACTAATGTATTCTGCCTCAGTGGACGACGTGGCTACAGTTCTCTGTTTTTGAGATCGCCAAGAAATGGCTGCTCCTCCTAAAATAAAAGCATAACTGGAGTATGACCGCCTATCGATTAAACAATTACCCCAGTCGGCATCCGAGTAACCTATCAACGTTTTGCCTGTCTTACGAAACGTTAGACGATAGTCGATTGTTTTCTTCAAATATCGAAGAACCCTCTTAGCCGAAATCCAATGCGTATGTTTAGGACAAGTCGTGAACTGAGCTAATTTTGAAACAGTATTACAAATATCAGGTCTCGTACCCACGCTTAGGTACATTAACGTGCCTATCAGTTCTCGATACGGCCACGTTACCTGTTCTTTATGATCTTCATCACGATCTTTCTTCGGCTCTGCAAAATTCAGTCCAACTTCAAATGGAGTGGACACTGTTTTGCAATCTTCCATACCAAATTTCTTTAAGGTATCTTTGATATAATTTCGCTGTGACAGACTTATAGCACCATCTTTTCTTTCAATTTCTATCCCTAGACAGTATTTGGATGGTCCAAAGTCTTTCAGCTCAAAATCTTCAGCTAAGTTTTTCTTAAAATGCTCTATCCATTTAACATTCTGTGAAGCAACTAAAATATCATCAACGTAAATAGTTACTATTAAAATTGTTCCATCTGCCCTCCGCTGTTGATAAAGACACGGTTCATTCTTAGTTGGCATTAAGCCCATTTGACGAAGCTTCTCATCTAATCTGAGATACCACTGTCGTCCGGCTTGCTTTAAACCATATAAAGATCGCCTTAGTAAACAGGCGTCTCCTCCAGCCTTGAGGTCTCGTAACATTTTTCTAGCGCGCACATGAATGACTGAGTTCTTATCTTCTCTTCGAATCAACGTATTAAGACTCTCATAGAGAATTTTCGGTATTTGCATGTATACCTCTTCATCGAGTCGACCATTCAAATATGCTGTGTTGATATCCAATTGATGTACTTCGAGGTTCAATTCTACAGCAAGTGCCATTAGTAATCTAATTGATTCAAGTCTTGCTACTGGTGCATACGTTTGATGGTAGTGTATTCCATAACGTTGACTAAAACCCTTTGCTACCAATCGAGCTTTCTTCTTCGTGCTCAAGTCGACATTCAATTTTGTTGTCAGTACATAACGACAGCCCACGATGTCTCGGTCTTTAGGCTTCTTTACAATATCCCAAGTTTCATTCTTTATTAAGCTTGTTATCTCGGATAGGATTGCTTCTCGCCACCCCACATGATCATCGCTTGATAACGCTTCTTCAAGAGATATTTCAGCCACTGCAGAAAAGAATTCTTCATCATTCTCTTCACGATTTTCATTGTTCAGCACTTCACCTTCAACTTGTGGATCTGTCTCATTAACATCACCTTGATGTTCTTCATTTCCTTCCGTTCGTTCTGTATCTCCTGAATGTACTTCTACCATGTTGTGTACTTTCTTCGGACGTCCACGCTGCCCCTTAATGAGTTTAGGTCTTCCAGGAGCTCGCTTTAAAATTGGCTGTCTACGACAATCCTCCGCAACTTCTTCAATTTGATCCATATCTTTATCACAATTGCAACGAGAGTTGTCTCTGTTGTCTTGAAAGTCACCACCTCCTGAGCGCTCTCTTACAGTGAGTTCTTATTCTCTAGCAAAATCACCAGCACCCAAGGTAGTTTTTTGTGTGGCTTCATTTGGTACTTCAAATTCTACAGTTCGAATTATAGGTTTCTCTCGTGTTTGAATATTATTATCAACTTTTAATTCAATATTCTTATTACTCTTCAAGGTTTTTACTTCTGTTTGAAATTTAACATCTTTAGCTTCAATAACTTTGTGTTCAGCTGGAATCCAAATTCGGTATCCCCTCGTAGATCTCGGATATCCAACTAGGATTCCCTCGCGGGCACGTACATCGAACTTGTCCTTCCCTGATGTCTTATCCAAAACGTACGCTTTGGTACCAAAACTTTGGATAATCGTTAAGTCCACAGCAGTTCCAGTCCATTTTTCAAAAGGAATGCCTCCATCTAAACTGCTGGTTGGACAACGGTTACGTACGTAGCATGCTGTCACAACCGCATCCGCCCAAAAGCCTACAGATAGACCAGACGACAACAACATGCACCTAGCCATTTCCAACAAAGTTCTGTTCATGCGTTCGCTGACACCGTTCATCTGAGGAGTATGTGGTATTGTCAATCTTCGTCTGATACCTTCGTTCTCTAAAAATTCATCAAACTCGCGATTGCAATATTCACCACCATTGTCAGTCTGAAGAAATTTTATTTTCTTTCCTGTCAACTTCTCAGCATAATTTTTATAAAGTTTAAATGCACTAAATACTGCACTTTTCTTCCCTAGTAGATAAACTTCACACCACCGGGAACTGTCATCGATAAAGCTTACAAAATATTTCGCGCCTCCTATGGATTGCGTTTTCATCGTACCTACCACATCAGAGTGTACGATACGTAATAACTCATTACACGGTCCACTCAACTTAGAAAAAGGTAATGAACTCATTTTTCCCTTAGCACATATATCGCAATTGGATATATTACGTAAATCTGCCTCTTTTATATTATGCCCGCAAAGGTTCAGTAGTTTTACGAGATCTCTACCATTTAAATGACCCATACGCTCATGCCAAGCTAGCATATCAACTGAATCTACAGCAGAATAAGCTTTTTCATTCAATTCCTTAAAAAGGTAAAGATTTCCCTTTCGTACAGCTGTCATCACGGTCTTACCAGACGTCACATCATTTATACAGGCCCTATCATTAGTAAAATTAATCTCATACCCGTTATCTGCAATTTTGGCTACTGACAGTAAATTGCTACGAAGATCTGGTACGAACAAGGTATTTTTGAAGGTAATTCTCCTGTTTGATGCTGACAACCGTATATCACCTTTGCCCTTTACATCAGTCGACAGATTGGATGCTAAGTTGAGTTTATCCTGCAAAACACAAAAGTTATCTGTAAATTTATCTAAATTATTACACAAATGCGATGTACATCCACTATCAAGTATCCAGTCATTCTTTGTGATTTGAAAAGAGTTCGAAAGATTTGTACAATTAAAAAGAATATCAAAAGTACTGTCCTCTTCCTCTTCTGGATCTGTTATATATTTAGCATCGTCATTGCTCCGCTTCATCTTACATTCTGAAGCTTTATGACCATATTTATGACATTTAAAGCATTTGTAGGTAAATTTATTAGTCTTATGTTTTTGTTCTTCCTGTTTTGCATTCTTTGGTACTCTACGCTTCACGTACATAGCGCCCTCGATATTCTCAGCTTCCGTTGAATTTGAAATGCTAGCTTTTTCTAATATTTTAATTTTAAGCACTTCTGCTTTCGGTAATTCATCTCTACTTAGCCTTCTAACAATATTTTCATTTGATTGTGATCAATAATCACATTAAAATGGAGAACTCAAATTAAAAACTTTTTAACAAAAAATAGAACCGACTTCCATATAAAAACACTACAAAGGCAAAAATAACTTTAATTTCGGAAGGCGGTGTCAAAAACGAAAATATATACAAAACTAAAGACACCGCCTTCCGAAATTAAAGTTATTTTTGCCTTTGTAGTGTTTTTATATGGAAGTCGGTTCTATTTTTTGTTAAAAAGTTTTTTTTTTCACGCTTTTTAGTGGGTCGGTTTGTAATTTATCTAGTTACAAAAGCCATAATGTCAACAACTTATCACCTTTTACAAAATATTGCTTTTCCCGATGCATAGCCGTTAATTTTTGAGGAGTTCTCCTGGTACTTGACCATCAGCTCTACATCACCATATGTATTGTGACGAGCATAAAGTGTTTAACATCCGTACTCAAGTAATCGAATCGTAATCCACGAAATACTTATTATTGAGGAGTTTCAGTAGCCATCTGTGGTCTTCATCATCAGTTCAACTTCCCCAAATGGTACTTTTCGGAAGCAACTGCTCAAGGTAATATAAGAAACACCCAAAACGCTATAGGTGTGCCTATAATATTTGAAGAGTTCCCTCGATTTCTCCAGGATCCCATCATCAGATCCTGATTTCGTAACAATGGGACCAACTAGAAAGTATACCCATTCAAAGGCAAAAAGAATTTTTCAAATCGGTCCAGCCGTCTCCGAGTTATGAGGTAACATACATTAAAAAAAAAAAAAAAAAGTTCAAGATGAATTGTAAACCTCCTTTTTATGAAGTCGGTTTAAAAGAAAACAAATAACAATATTTTTATATTACAATTTATGCCAATTTATACAATATACAGGCAGTAAATGTGCTTCCTAACCGTGAATTTTTGAATGAATTATGTGCGATCTTTATAAATATATAACCAATGCATTACCAGTGAAGCGTCAATAGCCTTCTTTTTTTTTGGGGGGTGGGAATCTCATCGAATGACTTCTTCCGCTCTGGGTCAAGCGGAAGGGTGCGTCAGATTTCTACTAACTAAAAACCCATCCTGTTTCTTCGGCTGCCCTAGTGCCTAAGGTGTCGACCTTGTGATCGAGAGAGAAAAGCTAGAATGATAGTTTTGAAGCGTTCAGGATGCATTCATTAGTCTCGGTTTAACATCTAAGAGTAACTGCCTCCGTGGTCGAGTGGTTTAGGCGTTTGCCTTGTGACCCGGTGGTCGTGGGTTCGATTCCCGTGGAAAGCATACTTTGTAAAGTTGTTTCCAGTTTGGCTAGGACATTGCAGGCTTGAATTCGGAAGGCACGTATAGGCCGGTGGGCCCGGTCACAGAACAGATAAAAGAGGTTAGAAAGGTTTTTTTTTTCATTTTTAGGTAGGGCCACTCGTAGATCAGCTCACTAAGGCTGTGCGTCTACTTAACCGGTCTGTAAGGTTAGAAAGGAAATAGTTCCTGATTTATATAAGAACGCGTGTCGCCGCTTGTCTCCCCACTCTTTAGCTCTACTGTAAGCAAGAGGCCCGTTACGTATGCGAATTACGCACACAAATAAATTACACACACTTAAATCGAGAGCTTGCTACTGATTTTAACTCACTGTTGATAAACATGCGCCGTGCATCACGGCCAATCAGGGCAAAGGACAAAACGTCAATGGTTGAAGGGTGGCGTATGCAGTACACTGTTAGCGGACTTGGTCATTGCGTTGATTAAGCGAGTACACAACGGGCAATGTAACTTGTTGCAATAATGTTCTAAATGTTCGGAATTTCATAGTGATCAGAATATTTTTATGTTTATTACAAATAAAATTGTAATTAAATGTTATTTTCGACTTACCGATGATAAGATCCTCCTCGCTCTACACTTGCGGTCTGACTTTTTGTTTTGCACAACACGGCATTTAAAAGCAGAGCTCTGTGTTCCGAAGTAATCCGAAGCGTACTAAACGCGGTGAATGAATTAATCGGTCGCGCTATGATTTTCGTATCATAAATGTGGCGTCATAATCATAAACCTTATTCATCTATTCCGTGGTCCTGGTCGCCTAATGGCGGTCGTCAAAATAGACCACGTCAAAGACCCTTGAGGCGGTCTAGAAAACTCTGACACTAGGGTGTATGGGGTTTTTGCGGGAAAGTTCTACCGAGTTACCGCGGCCCTGGAAATTTAGGGCAGCCGAAGGAACAGGGTGGGTTTTTAGTCAGTAGAAACCTGACACACCCTTCCGCTTGACTCAGAGCGGAAGAAGTCATTCGATGATTACCCACCACAAAAAAAGGGTGTATGGGGTCGTTAGACCTTACTACACGATAAGAAGATCCAAGAGTACACATCAAATACTAAAGGTCTTTTGGGGAGATATTTATTATTGTGGGACCATATCATAATCATCTTAATCAGCCTCTAACGTTCACACAGCCATCTCTCTGTGCGAGGGGTGGATCCACGTGGCGCAGGGCGGCTTGGTGGAAGTCATTTGCCTTCGGATTTTAGGTCTTAAGACGGTACTGGTTCGTTGCGATATTTTACTTCACCGTAGTGAAAGAAGCGGTGATGATGAAAATTACACTAAGTAAAAACATGACTTACAACTTGTAAGTCGTGCCTGTTACTAGACCACCAGTGCTCCAATAAGAAAATATTGGTAAGAGTAGATAGATCAAAAAGAAACACGAATCAATTGTTACTGTTTGAAATGTTATGAACGAGTGCGACGCCAAGCAAGTTTAATGTAAATATTTACCCACCTCTCCTTTGCATTGTTTCCAGTTTAGGAATTACAACAATTGTGTTATACAGGTTAAATTTGTTGCGTTGTTTCAAATGGAATATTCTGGAGCTGACTTGTAATGCGTTTATTCCAATAACTAATTGGGGACCAAATTAATTCGAGTAGGTAACCAAACTTCAAAGTTATTTAAGACGCCCAAAAATGCTAATTGTGTGGATATTTCTCCTCTCTAAATAGTCATATGATATCTTTCTGAAAGCTTACAAATGAATAAAAACCTCGCAAAAAATGTGCTAAGAATACTCCTATTACTTAGGAAATTTAACGTCGTAAAATTCAAGCTATAAGAAGTAAGAACTTCTCATGGTCTTCAAGTTACAAGGGTCAAAATCGTTTGGTATTATAATATATACGAGTTTAAGCTCTAGAACAAAACATTAGAAGGAAAACGCGCAATAACCAAACAACTATTGTATAGTAAAAATATACTTACAGATTGCTCTTAGTCCAATGTATTGTGGGTAGCGCGTTATGTACTCTTTCATACAAAAAAAATTGGCCAAGGGCAAGTCAGACTCGCCCCATGAAGGGTTCCGTAGTAACTACGCGAAATAACTTTGTATTTGTATGAATTACAAAGTTATATTTGCGGTTTTAGAAAATATGCTATATCTCAAAAACTGCTGACCCGATCTCATAGATTAAGATCTATAGCATTTATTTTTTTTAGATTTTTCGCTCCATTATTATAGAAGTTAGAGGGGGGATAAATTTTACCACTTTGGAAGCGTATATCTTTTAAAAGATTGACTTTATGAAAAAGTCGTTTTAGAAACCTCAATGTCATTTTTAAAGATCTTTCTATAAATACACACTCATAGGTTTCATGAAAAAAAAATCAATTTCAGTTCCATGTATGAGGAGCCCCCCTTAATTTTTTTTTTAATTTTTTTCTTAAAATTGGAAAGCGGTTCATAGAATACATCTACCTACCAAGTTTCATGTGTATAGTCTTAATTAACAGTTTCGGAATAAAATGGCTGTGACATACGGATAGACGGACAGACAGACAGACAGACATGTCGAAGCTATGAGGGTTCCGTTTTTTGCCATTCGGCTACGGAACCCTAAAAATAAACAAATTCGTTTTTGAAATATGGCTAGAATTTTTTTTTAATAAGAGTTCTTATAGTTATTTGGTATATACATACAGAGTTGATACGACCGAGGGGCTTTCCTTTAAACTGCGTATACTAGGTACCATTTTCAAGCTTTGTACTAAAAATCAATTAAATAGGAGACGTAGTTTAGTCGCAAATGATTTTGATGAGATGCACCTTAAAGCGATAAATCTGGCCAAGACAAGAGATAACACGCGCCGCGCTACGTTACCACTTTGTTACCTAGGTATTTAAGGTCAGTCACATTCATTTACAAAGGGTGGTTGCGTTTTACTCTGATTTGTAAGCTATTTAGTTTGTTCGTATTTTTTATCTGTATCAAATTAACACTAAACACGTATAGTATACGTAGTGTAATTGAATGCCCCTCTGTCATATCAACTCTGTATATGTGCAAAATATTACATAATTAGTATACTTATAAATTAAAATAATAAGAAAATAGGGGTAATGAGGAGGCTGACCGTTTAGCAAAGTTAGGTATAGATGAGGGTAGAGAAACATATATTAAATCAGATTATATAGAATTATTGCCTAAATATAAAAATAAATGTCACGAAATTTGGAAAGAATATTTCAATGAAAGATCAAGAGAAAAGGGAATATGGTACAAGTCTATAGTTTCGGAGCCTCCTCATATACCGTGGTTTTGTCACACTAGGCTTAGCAGAAAGTTTATTGCAACAGCTCACAGACTCAGATCTGGACACATGCCGCTCAATAAGTTTGGATTTTTAATGAAAAAAACGAATTCACCAAATTGTGAGGAATGTGGCATAATAGAAGATATAATACATCTATTGACGGAATGTGTCAGATTTGAGTTTGCAAGAAAAGAATTGTTAAAAGAGCTCGAGACAAATAGGTACGATGTTGGGATGTTCCATCATATTTTATCAACACCTAACTCCAGAGGTGCTCATAGTTTAATTAAATTTGTTTTGTTGCGATTTACTGTATAAGGTCCGATGGGACTGATATGTACAATTGTATAAAAGTCCCCAAATTAAAATAAAGAGAAAAAAAAAAAAAAAAGAAAAATAGCAGCCTTTAACTTTCGCACTGCTAGAATACATACCTCCTCTTTATACAAGGGAATGAGCCGTAATCCACGGCGCGGGCCCATTGTAGTAATGGATATTAATGAAGTATTTATTAATTAGAAGAAATTATTATTGATGATAATTATACACTTCCATTTACCACTTAATATTCATTAACAGGCATTTTTAGGCATGAATTGTTTTTTGCAATAACTTTTCCAGGTATTTTCTACACGATAGTACTTTTTGTCTTGTCTATTCTAGACAACAACGTACTCCGTACGTTTACCATGGTAAGTACAGCTAGTTAGAAAAAGTACCGCATAACGTTAATTATGTACATCGCATACCACCTCGCGTAATGAAACTGCTCATAATACTTCCCACGCTTTACCAAAATTATCATAAATATGCGTATTATCTCAAGTTTGGAACTCTAAGGCGAAGACACAACGGCGTACCAGACTTCAGAACTAAAGTTTATGAAGTCGAATATTCCTTAATTATACTGACAGTGGCGTTTGTCGGGACAGGTTGGTGTGCGCCCGTCCTTATCTAATGATCAACCTTCGAAGTGATGTCGGCTTCAGGCTTTGTAAACTGTAAGACTTCGTGTAGTCAGGGTCCGTAGTAAAAGACCTGCTTTGAATAATAAATGTTAGTTTGGACGTTTAACAATTAATGACAACCAGCTACCGCTCGCGGCTCTATCCGTGTTGAGTTAGTGCTTCACCCGTTTTAAATCATAGGCTATTTGTAAAATCTTTATTACTGCCAAGTTGATTCAAAATCACTTCTATAATTTTTACGCGACTGAGTATATCCATGAACACAACTTATTAATTAGGGTAGAATTAATAATTTTTCCAACTACGTTGGAGTCAGTTTATACTTTTTTTATTACGATTGAGCCCACTCTTGATGATCGAGGTGATCACACCTGATGGTAAGTGTAAGATGAGGTCTACGATCGGACGAGCGAGCCCAGACAATGCCTATTCACTCTTGCTTTAAAGGCTGACGAGTCATATGTGACAGGGAACACAGAAGCCGGCAGAGTTCCGCACCTTGGCTGTGCGCACAATGAATGTTGAAGAAAAGTGCTTAGTACGACAAGACGGTATACCGACCAAGTGTGGATGGTAGACCAGTATTTTACAAAAAGCGACTGCCTATTTTCGCCACGATCCAGTAATTGGGTAACAGACTATCCTATCGCAAGATTGGTATCAGATATTCCATCACTTGGAAACTACCTCTGATTGATGATTTACAAATGGTAGCCAATACAATTTAACGTGATTTCCGAAGCAAGGAAGTATCTAGATATGTAATAGTATTTTGCAACACATGAATCCGGCAGAGAATTCCACTCCTTAGCCGTACGCACAATGAAGGTATTCCCGAAACGTTTTGTGCGTATGGGTGGAATGTCCACCATATAACGATGGCGCATTGCCATTTGTCTTGTAGTCCGATGATGGAATGATAGTAACTCATCCACGTAGAGATCTCGGCAAGCCGCTCAACCTAGAAATAAACTTAGGTACGAGATCCTTTTTTCTTTTATTTCTTTCTCCGTACAAAAATCACTATTCCCGAATCCAATAGCCAGCCCAATAACAATTATAATAATTTTTTTTATTATATTTATTATTTTATTCGTGCAAAATTATTGTAGCTCGCGGGTAATGTTGGAAAAATACGAGCACTTCTGTTAACGACAGTACCACAGCGCAATTGTATAATGTACGCAAAGTAATAAGCCCCGGGCTTGCATGTATTTCCATGTGTCTACAGTATTTTGATATTGTACAACATTATTGTATGTTTTAATGAGTCTTTGTAAATCTATCAACCTACGTTCTGCTTGAAGCCACAAATTTAATCATTTGCGTATTTTTTTACGTTCGTACGTAAAACATAAGTATCAGATAGCATGGCACTAGACCCCAGGGAGTACGGTGGTACAGCAAGGCTCAGGAGAGACCAAAACAGTCTTGTCACAGGGTTTTCACAGGTCTTTTCACAGGGAGTTCCGGGGAATCTCCTAAGAGGACCCTGGCCGTTCCTCCCTGGCCTGGTTTAACGAGGTAAAAATTCCACTTTCCCCGTTCTTGCCCTCGAAGACTTAGCTTAGAAAGTTCCCCACAATAACAAAAAATTGGCCAAGGGCGAGTCAGACTCGCCCATGATGGGTTCCGTAGTAACTACGCCATAACTTTGTTTTTCATAGTATTTGTATGAATTACAATGTTATATTTGCGGTTTTAGAAAATATGCTATATCTCAAAAACTGCTGACCGGATCTCGTTCAAATAGCATATATTTTTTTAGATTTTTCCCTCCATTATTATAGAAGTTAGAGGGGACACACTTTTTACCACTTTGGAAGCGTATATCTTTTAAACGATTAACTTTATGAAAAAGTGGTTTTAGAAACCTCAATGTCATTTGTAAAGACCTGTCTATAGATACCACAGAAGCATAGGTTTCATGAAAAAAATATTTTCAGTTTCAGTTCCATGTATGGGAAAGCCCCCTTAATTTTAATTTTTTTTCTTAAAATCGGAAAGCGGTTTACAAAATACATCTACCTACCACGTTTCATGTGTATAGTCTTAACAGTTTCGGAATCTAAATATATATAACTCAAAGGTGACTGACTGACTGACTGACATAGTGATCTATCAACGCACAGCCCAAACCACTGGACGGATCGGGCTGAAATTTGGCATGCAGGTAGATATTATGACGTAGGCATCCGCTAAGAAAGGATTTTGCGAAATTCCCACGGGATCGGGATTTACACGGGAAAAACTTCCCACGCGGGCGAAGCCGCTGGCACAAGCTAGTATAATAATAAAATGGCTGTGACATACGGACGGACCGACAGACAGACAGACAGACATGACGAAACTATAGGGGTTCCATTCAGCCTATTACGTTGCCACTGTAGGGACACAGACCTTGTCTCTATGAGAGGGAATGGTTCGCATCCACCATGCGGGCCCAGTGTGGGTTAATGGTGGTCACAAGTTTTCGAATTTTTCTCACCATGTGGAAAACATGGCACTCACCGATTTAAGAGCAGTCCTGATGAAATAAATTACATAAATTATTATTGTTTTTTTTTTATTATATACTTTATTGTACACCTTACAATTAATTTAAGGATACAAATAATAAAACTAGTGTACAATGGGCGGTCTTATCGCACAGGGCAATCTCTTACAGACAACCTTTGGATGGACAGAAATTAAAAGAGATAGATTTAGGGCTGTTAGTGTATAACATTATATACAATACTAAATAAACATAATAATATAAAATACGTACCACAAAATATAATATATACTAATACATATCAATTTCATAATAGAGAAAGGAGGGGAAAAACTTAAAGTGAGAGGTAATGCTCCTTCACCATTCTTTTGAACGTAGGTAGTGTTTGAGCACGCCCCACATCTATGGGTAATGCATTCCACAAACGGGCCAAATATGCCAGACGGGATTCAAAGCCATGACCTGCAAATTCCCAAGTCGGGAAAATTACGGCTAATATTCATTTTTAACACAAAACCACTAATACGAGTATATATACCTGGCCTCTCATTTCCTCAACACAAAACTAGAGCAGACCCCAACTTCTCGTTTAATACACGAACCACGATATCTATATAACTAGACTCCGGTTACACCACGTTAAACCACAGTTTAGTAACAAACCTTATTTAGATTACACTTTTCCGAGAAACGTTTGTACGGATTCGGAACACGGACGTGACTTGGCTTAAATTATGTTTCTATACTTGGACGTTTTGTTTTAGTGGCAGAAATATAGGTTTGCTTGTGATTTTGTTTGTAATATTTCCAAATGTAGCTTTTAATCTAGGTTTAAAGCATCGTGCTCAGTTCTCGTAATCGATATTCAAATCAGGGTTTTGTATAGTGGCGTTGTACTAGTGAATTGAGTTTTAATAAGTAAAATTATTTTACGTATATAAAAAATTACAGAAAAGTTTTAACTAAGAAGAAGTGGCCTAAGAAACTTCCCAGCATCACGTATGTCTTTTACGTCACAAGATCTTGATTAACGACCATTTGTAATATCTAACTCTATGGTCACAGAACTTTCTACAGCAAAATCGACCAATCAGATACAGCTTTTAGGCAGTTGGCAATTTAACAAGTGACAGATTGTAATCAAACGGTTTCTGTTCGATAGATTATAATTTAACAAACAATAGTGCGTTAGATTGTGATACGTACTACGCGGAGCACAATTTATCGATAGATTCCCAACGAGCACATTAGTGGAAATAGCAGCCTATTTTGTTACTTTGGGTTGTAAAATAGCGGTTTAATGGTTCAAAAAGCAGTTCAAAGTTGCATATCTGCATCCGTAAACGTCTATAGCTATAAAAGTTACTTAAGGTGCTATAAGCTGAATCAAATACTACCCTAGCCTTCACAGTAGTCCACGGTAGAACTCATTTACCACTCACAGCTTTATATGAGAGTTACGAAGGTCATTCTGCCACTCACAGCTGCACAGTGGTTTCCATTGTAACTTTTATAGGTTATAGTTATAGTAACCACTATTATACTACTATAAGCTTCAACATAGAAATAATAGAAACTCTTATCCATACTATAGTTACAAAAAAATCATCAGTGTAACTAAGGCCTTTAGTAGCAATATTCATTCCTTGCAGGCTCAATCCATTCGCCATTTTACAGCCGCTTTTGTAACTATTATAAAACATTTAATAAAAATGGATGCTAAACGAATAAGTACGTAACTAGATCTTATAACCTCAAAAACAGGAAAATAGGAGCTTTTTGTGGCTGTGAGTTGCACTAGGGGAACAAAAATCACTGGAAGCGTTAGAAGGGTGAAAATTAGCGCTATGATTCTCAAAAGGGAGTTATTAGAGCTCAAACTGCAGGTTATGACTACAGTACGATGACGCCATGATTTTTTAAGAAAACTTATAATTCACTTGCAAAATTGAGTTGATATACATTGGTTTTTCAGTTAAATGTGCATTAAATGTACCTGTAAACAATCGGCCACTTGCGAATAGTAAGTTATCGACACGTAAAAATACGGAAATAAAATTTATTCTGTATAACAAATAAAAAATATCACATATCTTTTGTTAATTTTTTAAATATCATAAAAGCGCGTTAAAATTACTCGAAAATTATCTTATATGTCTACAGTAAACTGGACAGCGTTTTAAGTATCTTTATATATCTTGCTAATACAGAATACAAACTTTTACTAAAGTACTTTTGTTTTATTTTCATGATGGCGACGAAAACACTTTACCAAAATATTACAAATAATGTCAACTGAAGATATGCAATAAAGAACTATAATCAATTCATTCGTTCAAAGTAGTTCAAAATCATTCAAAAGTAGCGCTACGAGAGCTTTAGTATAGCGTTAATAAATCGTTATAGCTATTAAGGAACCTTTATGCAACCGTTGTGCAGGTTAAATGGAACTTTAGGTTGCATAAAATGGCGCCCAAACAGCGCTACAGCGGCTGCTTTAAGTCTGTAGTAGACGCTCTAGCGCTTACGTCTATTACCATAAGTAATAATCGGATACGCTCCAAAGCCCTAATGCAGCCCATTTGTGCTAGTTGGGTTATAATCTTGCGAGATGTATTATATCACGGTTCTGCACATATCTAACGGTTTTTGCAATGTTACGGTGACATATATATATACCGGTATATAACATAATATAATCAGCCCATAACGTTCTCACTGGTGGGTCACGGGTCTCCTGTCTATGATAGCGAATGTGCAGTCCCTCTCTCAACGATCTTAATGAAATTATACTTTTTTAAATAAGTAGGTAAGTCAAGAGTGAATAGGTTACTTTTAGGTAAGCGTGCTCCATCTTCGACCACATCATCACTTACCATCGGGTGAGATGGTGGTCAAACGCGAATCTATTATCAATAAAAAGAATATTGAGTGTCAGTCTGTGATTTTAAAATAACTGTGCCATTCCAAATGCTTATTTTCTTTTTATATAGTTGATAGACTTGCGTTTGACCATAATCTCACTTGATGTTAAGCGACGATGTGGTCGAAGATAAAGCACGCTTGCCTAGAAGTAACCTATTCACTCTTAACTTAAAGACTCCCAGATTATAACTATCAGGAAACACAGACTCCGGCAGGGAATTCCACTCCTTAGCCGTACGCATAATTAAGGTATTCCCAAAACGTTCTGTGCGTATGGGTGGGATGTCCACCATGTAGCGATGGCGCCGTTTGTCTCGTAGTCCGATGATGGAACGGGCTTGGCGGAATTAGATTGTGTAATTCCATCGCACACGCCCCGAAATGTAACCGATAGAAAACCGATAGACTTGCAACTCGTCATCGGTGTTCAAGGCTCTGGAGCTTTGACTCGACCAGTGCATCGTTGCCAATGAGTCTCTTGGCACGCTTCTCGATAGACTCAAGCGCGTCCAGTTGGTATTTCGCAGATCCATCCCAAAGATGAGAGCAGTACTCCACACACGACTGAACCTGGGCTTGATACAAATTGAGCAGCTGTTCCGGTGTGAAGTACCGGCTCACTTTGGCTAGGATTCCCAACTTTTTATACTAGTTATTTACACAATACTAAAATAAACTATTTTTATCGGCCTTTCTGTGTCTTTCTCTTTGTCCGGACTTATCTCTGGAACGATTGAATCTATTTTGAAAAGATAGAGGAGGCTATTTTTTATTACGGGATCGCGATTTACGGGGGGAAAAATTCCCACGCGAACGAAGACGCGGGCACAGCTAGTTTATAAAAATAAAAAATAAACTTTCTTTAATATAACCAAGAAGTTGAAGCAAATATAAAAAAAAGAAAATGTTGCGGCGTAGATCTATGCATCTTTATTACCAAAATGAAGAAATATGAATAGCAAATTTCACATTATTTACTTCTGGAAACTCGTTGGTACAAATTTTAACGCGGACGTGACTTGGCTGATATTACAAATTGTATTTCTAAACTTGGGCGTCTCAAACTAGTTGCTGCGAAGTTAAATTGCATTTGAAATTGATATTTACTACTTTTGTTTAGATTGTTGTTAGTTTCAAGAATAAGAAGTTTGTTTTATTCGGATGGATAATGATCAAGCGTCAATACGGAAGGTCGAAGGCTTGTGATCTAGAAGTCGCAGGATTGAACCCCACGCATTACACTATTACACACCTAAAAATCCACGGTGTTCCTTCAATAGCCCTTTACGTTCCGGGGTCACGGTAATGGGATAAGTCCCACGACCCCGGCAGGCCTCGGCCCTCTACAGGGAGGGCCTCGTCATATTGCTGACGCTCTTTGAGGCATGCGTGGAACACAACGCGCCGTCGACCTGGGCATGGTCCATGGTCGGACAGCGAGTTGCCCTTTACTCGCTGTCCGCATGCCCGCGCCTACGGTGGCCGGAGATCGTCGGCCGACGTCCGCGCCGTGGGCGTCAACCACTGCGGCTGGGCTGGAGGGAGGACGTCATCCTCTCCCTCACGCGACCCGCCTCCTCCTTCGGCAGCATGACTGCTTCGCTGAAGGAGGCGACCGCTTCCCACTCCCTCTCGCCCCGCAGCATGGCCTCGACCAATGCCGGGCGCAAGAGGTCTCCGCCTATACACTATTACACACCTACGACTTATTCACTAGATCGAATACATATAAAATTGTTACAAATAGGAATACTCTGTAGTGAATTCATCACTTATAGGTGTGCTCAGCACTTGTATAAGTAATTAAAAAAACATTAAGCAAATTGAGATCATGATTTGATTATTTTAAATTACATTGAAAAGAGATAAAAAATACATTCAAATTAATTAATTAAACATAACAATGGAATGTCAACCACTTAAATTAAAATACAATATATACGTATATCTCAGAATATAATGCCAATGAAAAACATAAACGATATTTTTTTTATTAAACAAATTAAATTATTATCAATACAGATTTAAAATAAGCTAGGTAGGTCAAATTACAATACATCAAATTCAAAGGTCAAATTATACAAGTAGAATAAACAGGGTCATATTTAATTTAATAAATCTATTTTGAAAATTAATTGTAAAATTAATCGTAATATATAATAAATGCAGTCAGAGAGTCAAGCACTGAGAGCTTGGACATACCGTATGAATTCATTCAGACTATTCGAAAATATGTCCAAGTTGCTGGTACGCATGAATATTTAATGCATTTTAAAACTAAGCACAGTTTAGTTTAAAAGCCATTAATAAATTTAAGCGTTGGAAGAAAATAAGTCTATTATTTACGGGAAAAACTGCGGGCATAACAAATAAAACTCTCCTTTGAAATTATAATTAAACAGCGTAAGAGTGCTCTTGAGGTCGGGACGCTGAAAACGGCCGGTCTTTTTAAGCTCGGTAACCTGTTGGAAAAAATATTTTTTTAAATATGTGAATACAGCAAAGCGTAGAAAAAAGCCAAGTAAGGAATTTACGATAAGGTGGTGAAGAAATAATATGGCACGTGCAGATTGTGAACTTTTATAATCTTTTCTTTATTCTTATAAAGATTACTAGCAATGTGGGTAGAATTCACATTACTAGCAGTCCTGTTAACCCCTCCAACTAAGCTAAATATGCTTGTGTCTGGAGTGGGTTCATGGCGATAGTGTAATGGGTGGGGTTCGAACCCGCGACCTATCGATCACAATTCCGACACCTTAGCCGTTAGGCTATTGACGCTAATTTTACTGTAGTTCATAAAATGCGAGTTAGGCAGTAGCCATGCCACCTAATGGTTGGTTGGAAAAAACACGTAGAACTATTTTCAGTAGCACAAGGCCGTTGCTACAAAACATGTTTACTTTTCATAAACGAAACGTTTAATTAATAGTCGGCCGTCCAAACGGTGAACAGGTTGTAATGGATAGTAGGGTAGGGTACCTTTTTAATTTTGTTCAGCTTGATATTTTACCTAAAAACTTTGGTCTTGTTTTGTGTGTATGAGGAATTAGTTTGAGCCCTAAGATTAGATTATGGTGAATAACTACAGCTGCACAAGTTCATCTGCACGGTTAAGCAACGTTTATCACGGGCGGGTGGTGTCGGACCATCTATTACATACCGCGCTAAGCTGAAGCCCACGGCCACAATTTGAAGGAATATGCGGTCATAGACCTTCAAATTGTGGCCGTGGTCTGACTATCCGTAACGACGGTTCATTACGGATAGTCAGATGCCAGAAAATATGCCAATAGACTACCCAGCAGGTCCTGGAGCTCAGATAGGAAGTCGCTTCATGTAAAACACTAATACTCAGATAATTAAATACTAGGCAGATTTATCGAATAATAGTAGTAGCAGTTGTTGGTGTATACTAACCACTATAGATTTTACCTTGCAGGTAATATTACTTACATTTTGGTAGTGTAAATTTCTAAGTTGCGCTATGCGATATTTGAGAAATGCGTGCACTGTTTGGACGCGCCTGCTCAAATCTGTTTGATTCTGTCATAGGGCATATGATTTGATCACTACAGATTGTCTGGACTTTAAAAACTTTTTTGCAAAAAATAAAACCGACTTCCATATCAAAACACTACAAAGCCAAAAATAATTTTAATTTCGGTAGTCGGTGTTATTGGTTTTGTATTTTCTTTGTTTTTTCACACCGCCTTCCGAAATTAAAATTATTTTTGGCTTTGTAGTGTTTTGATATGGAAGTCGGTTTTATTTTTTGCAAAAAAGTTTTTATTTTCGCGCTTTTTAGTGGGTCAGTGAATTTTCCAAATCGATTCGTAAATGACGGAGTTATGCGCGAACAAAAAACGCAATGCAGAGTAAACGAAAAGATCATCAAGGTAAATTATTTTTATTTACTTTTTTTGATTTTTCAGAAACGGCTCGTCCGATTTCGATAAAATTTTCATGGAACCATTTGGAAAGTATACCCTTTCCAACAAAAAAAGAATTTTTCAAATCGGTTGGCAAGCGACGGAGTTACGCGTGGACAAACATAAAAAAAAAAAATACAAACATCCGAATTGAGAACCTCCTCCTTTTTTAGAAGTCGGTTAAAAAAGAGACGTTGACCTCTGAGTTTGTTTCAGTGTTTCTTCTCAGAGTAGTCAGTTAGGAAACACTGGCCTCATCTAGTTTACATTTACGAAAAAAAGACGTGTGAAAGTGTTATTTATAACCTATTTGCAAAATAAACATCATTATTTCATTATAAATGAATTGAGCAGGTTGTCGTGTTCCTAAATATTTTTATAGAACTATATTTTAGCCAATAATTGGACCGATTTAAGCAAAAATGTTCCAATCCACACAAACATCTTTACGAGATAATTGCCTTTAAATATTTTTCCAGACAATTTGATTGACAAGGTTGGATCATACGGATTTTCGTCAATTATTAACATAAAGTTATGTCTTTGATATGTTAAAATATAATACCTTATTTGGAGTAAGGTACTCCAAATAGGTTAAAAAAAATTGAAATAAGTCGAGGTTGCGGGTTGGATCATTTTTAACCGACTTCTGAAAAAGGAGGAGGTTCTCAATTCGGATGTTTGTTTTTTGTTATGTTTGTTCGGGCATAGCTCGGTCACTTGCCAACCGATTTCAAAAATTCTTTTTTTTGTTGGATAGGGTATACTTTCCAAATAGTTCCATGAAAATTTTATCGAAATCGGACAAGCCGTTTCTGAAAAATCAACAAAAGTCTAAAAAAATATTTACATTGATGATCTTTTCGTTTACTCCGCATTGTGTTTTTTGTTCGCGCGTTTTTATTTTTTTGTAGTTGACATTTTGCCTTTTATAACTAGATTAATTACAAATTGACCCACAAAAAGCGCGAAAATAAAAACTTTTTTGCAAAAAAATAAAACCTACTAATTAAAATTATTTTTGGCTTTGTAGTGTTTTGATATGGAAGTCGGTTTTATTTTTTTGCAAAAAAGTTTTTTGCTTAAATCGGTCCAATTTGTAATTATGAAGACCAGTAAGTGGTTATTTGAGTTATAACCATACCATACATACCATTCATATAGGTGGTGGTGGTTAGGTTCTAAAGCAAAACTCGTGAATGGAGCGTCCAATTCCGCATTTTTTTTTCATGTTTTTGTTCATTTTCGAAGTTGATTCTCATGGAGAGAAAATTTCGAAAAGTTGCGAAGAGATTTGACAATGAAACCATGATGTACGTGTGGTGTGATACCCGTGGGTGACTAAAATTTGGCAGCAATTTCCCCAAAGACGGTAGTCTTTGGGGAAATTGCTGCCAAATTTTAGCGTAAAGGTGTTTGTACTTTCTTGTCATTTAGGGATATTACTGACGTATTTAGCGACAAAGCACACAACAGTATACAAGAGGAAAGCAACAAAGTAAAAAAGAAAAATACAATTTAAGTTCATATTTGCAAACACGAAATAAAAAAAGTAATTAAAAAAAATAAAAACCCGACTGCAACCTTATACTAAAACTAACTGAAAAGCTAATAAAAACAAGCCCATTTTAAATTAAATAAAAGTTGGAAGCAGGCGGGGCCCATACCATTATTATAGTTCCAAACTCAAATGGGTGCGCCGCCTGCTTCCAACTTTTATTTAATTTAAAATGGGCTTGTTTTTATTAGCTTTTCAGTTAGTTTTAGTATAAGGTTGCAGTCGGGTTTTTTAATTTTTTTAATTACTTTTTTTTATTTCCAGCTTTTTAGTTTACAAATGTGAAAGATTTCGCAGACGATTTAGTTCTTGATACGTGTTTTTTACGATTTGTCACTTTGAATTACTTTTAACCATATAAGTTGTATATATGTTTGTAATCACCTTTTAAAACCCTTTATTTTGGTACCCCACTCGATAGGTTTTGAGAAAAAAAAACTTTTTTGAAGGCATAATATGGCGCCAAAAATCCGCCATTTTGGTTTTTTTTTTATTTTATTATACCCAGTGTCACTTTCACAGTCAATACAAATCTAACGATACCTCTCAAGCTAAAATCCGTCGAGCCGTTTAGGTCACAGAGCGTGCCAAACAATTATACATACATACATACTCTCGAAAAACATAACCCTCCTTCTGGCGCAGTCGGGTAAATACACAAATTACATGTCTCTCGCGGCTGCGCCAGAAAGGCTCGGTTCAGCAAAATGACAGACAACTAGTGCCTGACACTGGTTTAGAAGTAGAACCAAAAATTGAAGTGACCACTGGATGTGAACTAGTTTTGTGTAGAAAAAAATAATATAATTATATTTATATACATATACGCTCAGAAGACCCAGAAGATGCGCACCGAGGGAAGGAACCCGCTGCCACTCATGCTAGGTGGTCAGTTGACAAGGAGAGTGAAATTTAAAATCTTTCGCTTCAACGTGAAAACTGTCCTGCTATATTGGTGCGAAACATGGAGGGTTACCAAGGACATCACGCGTCGGATGCAAGTATTCGTCAACAGCTGTCTCCGACAGATTCTCGGTATCTTCTGGCCTGAGAAGATAACCAACGAATACCTACTGGAAGTCTGCCATGAGATACCGATCGGACAGCAGATCGCTCGTCGCAAGTGGTTTTGGATTGACCACACTCTCCGAAGGGACCCCAGCCACATCCCTAGACAAGGTTTAGAGTGGACCCCACATGGGAAGCGGAAGCGTGGCCGTCCAAAGCTTACTTGGAAGCGTTTGGTAGCGGTGGAGTTGAAGAAAATCGGGTTAACGTGGCCCGAGGTGAAGCGCGTAGCCCAAGACAGAACGCGATGGTGGGGCACTGTAGACGCCCTCTGCCCCACCTAGGGACTTAGGACATTAAGTAAGTCAAGTCATATACATATACGTGTGTGTGTGTATTTGTGAAGGAAACATTTTATATGTTTTAAACCATAAGTAAAAATTAAAAAAAGAATTAAGCGTCGGTTCGCGACCTCAAAAGTATTGTGCTTGCTGCATAATACATATCGTTAAATATACTTGAAAAAACTTAAAATATAAAAGGGTGGCAAACAGAGATGCATACGGCGAAGGAACTTTAGTTGGATCAGAGACAAACGTGATAAAGTTAGAGGCTCGTGGCTTAACAAAACCGGTGAAGCTTGATCTGTGTACGCAGTTAAGCTATGTTGACTCAGGTCAGTTTACTTTGAATAGATTTGACCCAAAATTTGAGACTATCTTTGCTCGTGACTGAGCTTCCACTATGTGTTTCTCAGCCGCCATACATTTCCCCAGTCATGTATGCTTAATTGACCCAACCGTGCATATTTGGGTCAATTAAACGTTATGTTTCTTTCTGGATTTTACTGACTATGGCTACAATATCGAAGACCGCTAACTAAACCGAACTCCTTATCATATGCCATATTTTCAGCCTCACTATTTTGTACGCCTAATACCAAAGACAACTATAAAAATCTACCCAGAGGCGTTATTACTTTTGTCTCGTAAATAATAACATTTCGACTCGAAGTCATAAGTGGATTGCCTTCAAGTTATACAACTCCGTGTTACAGCCGGTCCCTCGCGAGAAATAATTCTAATTGATATTAATCAATTTATCGTGATGAGATCACGATAAGAGAATTATTGATGAACTTTCGTAAAAGTCCAATGAAGATAAAGCATGATAAATTTTCTTGCTGTGACTGTTCCTAAAATACACTAGGCCGATAAAATTTTCATTTTTTCCTAAAATATACTGAATTTGGTTTTGGGGTCGGTTTCCCCCGAAGGGAAAAGGGCCGCGCTCCGCCATCCGCACGGCCCCGTAGAGCTCGTCACCATACTGGTCACTCTCCCGCCATTATAGAGTGAATTCCAAAAGTATGAAGAAGTAATTATTATAATACTAATTCCTTATCACCATGTTACGGCAAGGAAGGGATTGAAATAGCAAATAAACTTAGGAATTCATGGTTATGAAATATTGAGATTGGGTTTAGGAAGATAAAATATAATTAAGGGACTCTGAATAAATTACTGTAATTAATAAAAGATCTTGTCAGAAACCCTCGCGCTAGCGAAATGGGTACTTGGTCAATAGTTACTCCACACGTTATCTCACATCTGCACTCAGAGAAACAAGTACTTCTGCAAGACACAGTGATCGTACAGACATTAGTGGTCGAAGGTGAAGACTATAAAATTATATAATAATTATATTCAAGAATTCATCCTAAATCAATTAGGTAATATAGTCGAGAGCCATTTACTCAAGAAGTTCGTAGAGTTAAAGATTTCAACTGTCTTCTGACAGCCTAAAACGCCCACCCGTCACCACTTCCTAGTAGCTGAGCTGAGGAGAAGAAATGGAGAAACAAACTCCTCAGCAACACGTATCTCTCCATTTAGTTAGAAGAACTCTAGATAACTAGCTTAGTGTATTAAATAAAGTGAGGGTTGTGTCAGGAGTGATACGCTTGCTCTTAATAACTAATTATTTAAATCTACGTTACGTTATAGATCTCTATGATCTACAGCCCATTGAGTGACATGGAGCAAATGCCTTGTCATACGTGTGGTGTTAAACGTAATTGGGGCTCTAGGGCCATTCTAACAGAACACGTTCCCTAAACTCTCAATAAATGTCTTCCAAAATACTAAGAACTACGAAGTCCACTGCCATCTAGGAAGACAAGTATAAGATTATGTTGCTTATACGCGTGCAAATGTAGGTTATATCCTTATGGTGGTCTACCCCAATTTACAGGTATATATAAAACAAAGCTTGCGCTGAGTATACGGTGGCAGAATTCATTGCGATCGGTAATGTTGTACGCCGAAGTGGTTCTTATCGTCACTTCACATTTCTTTAATCTACCCATTTCGTGGATAAACGGAGTGGCTCTGTGTCGTATTCCATCCAGTTCTCTCGTGTCTCGCTAAGAATGATTCAGTAAATGGCATACCATAGCCGGTTGTTTTTTAGGTTTAACGAGACATAGAAAGTATCTAGCGTCCATAGGACGATCCATTTGGGTGCTGTGTGAAGCCTACCGGCTAATTCCTACCCCTCTCCCAGAAATGTGCGTACAACAAGCTTTACACAAGGTACTTTGAGCTAGACCATATAGGAAGCAGTAATCATCAGCAGCGATTGGTTGTCCTACAATCCCATAATAATGGGTCGGCCATGGAGCCCCGTATAAATGAACTGTGAATAACGGTTCTGCCTCCTGCGAATGTGTTGCGTCAATTAAGAGTAAACAATAGTCAGTAGTCGAGTGAGTTGCTGTATTTATAGTATACAAGTGTGAATGAGGGCATGCCATGTGTATGGAAGGCCTTCACCGTTTCCCTAAAACCAAATGTTAAATGACGATTATCCGCAAGGTACGGATTAGGAGATAGGTACAATGTTTCGTCAAGCTGGAATAAATGGTTATTAAAAGGGTTATCTGGGATACAACAACCTATGGAATAATTATAATTAAAGACTCACCCAGTCACACCAACAGACGCTGTTAATACTAGCTTAGTCTAAATTATATCTAACTTAGTAAGTAATACTTTCTCTCTTACGAGTTACAACGCAGTTACGGGCCTTTAACACATCGGCACTATGCCTACTGAATGGTCGATGCCAACCAAGCCCTAACGCAATTCTAAGTCGACATGCCTCTTCCGTGGTTCCAAGCTAAGTGTGAGAGAGACTAGGCCTGGGTTTGACTCAAAGTCAGGCCCAGTCTTTGATGAACGTCGCGCGTCGGCGCAAAATTGGCATTGTGTCTCAGTTCACGATGTTATACTTAAATTTATGATTATTTCACACAAGTATCTAGTTAAATTGGACAGCATTTCGAGTTATGTCGATATTCTCGCAAACCAGCGATGTACAGCGTTTAGAAATTCTTAGGTTTAATAATTATTTAAGCGATTTTTGGGTCGAAGTTGACTGTCAATTTAACCGAAAGATGCAGCCAGTATTTTACTCTATAACTCAGTTAACGGGTAATCGACTGTTATTAGGTACGAAACCACGAGCTGAGCTGAAACTTAACTTATTCGTTAATAACAAATATACTAGTATTTTTAATAACTAACAAATGATTAGAGAAAAGACAAGAACCAGTAAATACAATAGATAATTGTGTGTTTCTCGTTGACCGCACTTGATTTTTATTTCTGTATTCTAAGTTTGTTTGATTATGGAAAATGTTTGGTAGGGACTTTTAGAAAAATATTTCTTTTGTTATGGAAGAGTGGAGTCTTCTACTACAATCTTTGTCATAAAAGAAGACTCCAATCACAATAGAACTGTAAATAATTTTGTTATCGAAATAAACTACTATTTTTTTGTGAAAACCCTTCTGGTGAAAAAGTTTTTAAAATTGGACGAGTAGTTTCGAACATTACTTCCTTCATACAAACTCAGTCATAAACATTACCTTTTAGAATATTAGTATAGATTACCCTATGGTAATTATTTGATACCAAACCAAAAACGTCCGTCTTGTCTATACAAGACGGACGTTTTTGGTTTGGTATCAAATGTAATCTTGTTTCGTAATAACAGATATTGCTCGTCAGTGTAATTATTTAATCCGCTAAGTGATTAGTAAGGACGGTATGGTTACGGGTCCTACCCAGCCTCACAGCTAACAGATTGGCGTTATATAATTTTACTACGATGTAGATCGGTGATACCGATGCTCCTGATATTAACCCTTCTCGCTTTGAATGGTTTCTGTTGGGGTATTTCATTTTGATACAAAACATTACATTTGGGAAATATTATCTAGTATCTATTTGCCTAATGGAAGTATCTCATCGTTACGACTATCTGACCTTAACATATAATAGAATAATATAGGTAGACGTTTTTACGGACATTTGAAAGTCTAATTCAATACTAAGTAGGGTTCCGAAAGTCCTTAAGAAAATACAGAACCCATAAGTTCATTCGTACGTATAACATTTTACTGACGTTTGGTTTATAAAATAATTCGTCTGTCTGTCTGTCCGTCTGTCTCTGAGTGAGATAATTAACTAGAAATTTACAACACATTTATAAACTTCTATGATCTAAACACGGACGAATAAATATGTCAATAAATATTAAGTGTGGCGTCACTTTGAAGGAAAATTAAGAAATATAAATAAACAAAGTTTTTATTTTTTAACACGCTTTTATTAGGTCGACCTGTATGTAACTAACTATGTAATGAAATCTAAGGTAACTAATTTAACCATCTTCCAAGGGTCGTAGCGTAATGAAAATTGGCAGCTGTATGTAGTTTTGATGACAATACAATAAAATAGTACTGTCGAATTGGTCTGATGATGGAGCCGGAAGATACGAACTGGAACTTCATGATGGAAAATCTTATCATATTCGTGTTTGCACTTGTGAGAAAAGCCACGTAATGAACTTTGACCACGATTAGGTTTCAAGGTCTGATGATGAAGCCGGAAGATAGGCACTGGCATTTCATGATGGAATACCGTATCATAGTCGTGTTTGCACTTGTGAGAAAAGCCACGTAATGGACTTTGAACACGATCAGGTTTCAAGGTTATAACAAACCTAAAGAAAATCCGTTATCGGTTTTCTTAACCTTTTTTAATTAACGCGTAATCCATAGATTTTTTTTATAGATGTCACTTTCAAATCCTCTGGGGTGATCGACCGTTTAATTGTTCACTACTCGTGGGAATAATATGGCAAAAACTGCAAAAAAAAAACAGCAACACAAAGAAAACGGAGACTACAGAAAAAAGAAAAAGCGCAAATAATTTTGTTGTTATTACGTGCATTTATAAAAGCGTGTTTTTCTAGTGATTTTTAAACTATCAATTTATTTAATCTTATACATTCTGTCAGACTGGAAGCTATACAACTTCAATCAAAAATGAGTTTAGCTTTCTCGTCAAACATCTTTATAACAAGTAACGTAGATTTTTCTTAAGCCTGCAGTACATGTTGGCCGAGCGTAGGCCAAGGCGAGCGTTGGCAAATAGGTACAAGGCAAGCAATAATGTCCACACGTTCGACAAGTTCGTCGAACGCCAATGCAGATGACCAATGTAGAAGAGGGTCTGTAGAGCTGCCCACACGTTGGCCGATTGTGACCAAAAACCAACTCCGTTCCGAAGTGAGGCAAGTGATCACGAGCAACGGCGAGCGAAGACAAGTTGCACCAAATGAGCTCTATAGACGTTGGCGCTGGCCTCCACTCGGCCCACTAGGCAAGTGACACCGAGCGATAGCAAGACAAGGCAAATATACTGTCTACATGTTGGTATTGGCCTTCACTCAACAACGCTCGGCCAACATGTATTGCAGGCTTTAGCTTGTGCTCGTTGGCATAAGAATCGGGAACAAAAAAAAATATTTTATACTAAAGCCGAGAGAGAGAGAGACGGAGCTATACAGCACCGAATCCGCTGTCACTTTCTGAAAATGAAAACATGATGGTAGTCTCTTTATAGTACTGCCTCCCTAAATAACAGTCTTGTCTTGTTAAACTGGAAGCCGACCATAGCATAGCAAATTGATCGAATCAAAAATTCCAAGTCAAATGTATGCAAATAGGTAATGTGCTATGCCATTTGCACTCCTCAGGGAAAGCCAAAAGGTACACAATTGAATATACACAACTAGGTTTCGTGACAAAAGCCCCGGTAGAAAACTGTATCACGACACAAGCGAAATACGATATTAAGGCACAAGGGTTGGCTCGTGTAACTCTTACTTAGAAATGCTCAGGTATTTTTCGTTCGATAATACTTAGGTATTATAAGATAAGATTTGTTCATTTGCTCAAAACATGTGTGCACATACAGAATAAAAACGCATGTGAGATAACATAAAAATTAAAATAAAGTTCCGACATGTTTGCCTATACGATGGCGTGCAAATGTTTAAAAAAATCAATTTAACCATTTTAATTTAAACTCAGTAACATAAATTTATAGAGAGAGATAAATAATAATAAAAAATAAATTTCAAAAATATACATCTCAAAAGTAAAAACATTGAATGTCAAAAGTAAAAAATAAAATAAAGTCAAATTGTACATGTCAAAAGTAAAAATAAAAAATAAAAATTTTAATATCAGAAGTATACATGTCAAGATTAATCTATACTAATATTATAAAGCGGAAAAGTTTGTTTGTTTGTTTGTTTGCTTGAACGCGCTAATCTTCGTAAGTAAGTACTGGGCGGATTTGGATGCAATTTGGTATGGAAGTAGCTTAAAGCTTGAGGAAGGTTATAGGCTACTTTTTACGTGACTGCAAAAAAGGAGAGTTATGTTTTTACCGTGATAGAATCCACGGGAGCGAAGCCCCGCGTGAGTACTAGTCAAATATAATCTTAATTCAATCTATGTCACAGTGAATTTTTCTGCAGATATTCATTACATTATTCATATTATGATAATACGCTTAATCGGTTAGAAACGTTTTAAGTTGTTTCTTCAGTTCAGTATTATTAAGCTCCCTCCAGCTTTTAGGTAACTTATTATAAATCACGGGAGCCATGCAGAAAACACTTTTGCGCATAAGTGCAGTTCTACTCCTATGCTGACAGAGCTGATTTTAATCACGCCTATTTCTGGGAAAATTTTCTGCCATTCGCGAAAATAAGACGTTATTATTTCTGATGTTCCCTGTTTCCAGAATTTACAGGGAAGTTAGTATCAATATTTTATAATGTATGAAATAAGGCTTACAAATAGTAGTGGTACTCAAATTAAACATGGCTCTGAGACATCTCTTCTGTGCTTTAAAAGCATCTTCTTTGTTAGTTGAGTTACCCCAAAATATAACTCCGTATCTGAGAACCGATTCAGTTAGTCCGTAGTAGGCAGTTAATAAAGCATCTATTTTAACCTTACGCGACAATATGTACAAGGCATATGCACTACTCCTTACTCTTTTAGTAAGGACGGTATGGTTACGGGTCCTACCCAGCCTCACAGCTAACAGATTGGCGTTATATAATTTTACTACGATGTAGATCGGTGATCCTTTCTAACTTCTTTTATCTGTTCTGTGGTTCCTACCTACAAGTCCTAAGTTGTGCCTATTACCAGTAGGCTACCACTTTTGTTACTATAAAATGCCTAAATCCATGACATTGCTATAATATTTCTATGCATAAAGAAAGTACACAGTTCTTTCGTGTAGACCATAGAAATAAAACAAATACACTGAAGTCCGTCGGCTGTGAAGCTACCTTTTATAAAATAAGTAACTAAATAACTCCGTTTGACCCTATTTTCCATGCGTATAATGTTCTCACTAATATGTTTATAATGGTCACTTACCAAGCCCTCACAAAAACTTGTAGCATACTCCGCAAAATTGATGATATCTTGTAAAAATACAAGAAGAAACTAATTCAAAGCTTTCAGCCCTTATCAAGGCAATTTGTGATGAAAAACTTTTGATACTAGGGCAGGATATGGGCAACCACGCACCTGAATATCTGAGCTATTCACAATGTTTTGGTAGGCAAGAAATGTAACTTACTGAAATATTTCTGACCCCGGAGGTCGAACTTTATAGGTAAAAATGAAACTATGTGGAATTTCCATCCAAAGTTTTTGTTTCCTGCTAGCTAGATTCCGGATAACCGAAAGTATGTTTAATCCATGACTGAATACGTTTCTTCTAGGTAAGCGTGTTTAATTTTTATCGCTTAAAATCAGGTGAGATGGTAGTCAAGCGCGAGCCTATAAATAATAAAAAAGACAAGTGTTCAAACTTCCTGTCGGGATTGCGGCAATGTTCTAACAAGATACCGCGGCCCCGGAACCCAAGGGCAGCTGAAGGAACAGGGTGGGTTTTTAGTCAGTAGAAGTCTGACATTGCCTTCCACTCCACCCAGAACGGGAGAAATCATTCTAAGATTTTCCAACCCGGAAAAAAGGTGTTTAAACTTACAGAAAATCAGTATTGGTTTATACAATACAATACAGTAATTTGATCATTCAAATTTGGTACATACAGCTAAAAATATATCACACTATAATTAAAGCTTTACAGTCACGATACCAATAGCTTAAGCACAAACTTCAATCTCTATGCCTCGCTGCTAAGTGTCAATTACGTATATTTTCAGGCACATTACCCAGAAAAACAACGAATCGGAAATAAATATCGGCCGTATGCTGATTCTAAATCAACAACAAAAGGTTTTCCGAATATTGATGCGGTATTGCGAACTGAATCTTGACTTTTGAGAGACCGACTCGCTCTTGACCTGTTTACTACTTGTTGACTGTGTGTTTATTATTTGTTGAGCTTTGTTAATCGGGTTTCGAATCCTATGGAACAGTTGCTGAATCTATACAAGCATATATAAATAAAATTGAACTTTTTGATTTCAAAATACATAACTACGAACTATGTTTTCTCAAGTGCTAATAGTTACTTACACGATACTACAACACAAAAACTGCTTTATTTTTTTCTTTCTGTTTGTCCGAGCTAATATTTGAAGCGGCTGCACCGATTTTCAGTGGAAGATAGCAGTGGTAATAGGGCAACATATAGGCTTTAGCCCAAAATTCACACCCCCCAATCAAGATTTATTAGAAACCGCGAATGTAATATTGTCAAGGTGCAATTACACTTAGTCGTTAGCCCGTATTCGGGTGCACGAAAGACGTTACTCGAATTCGGGCAGCCGATGCATTAATTACTACTATTATTAATTGTTTTACTCACGTTCGGTTACTGGAACCAAAATGGTCGGGTAACCAAAACGAAAGATGTTCGAATACAGGCGTACTCGACTCCGTTCCACTTAGTTGTTTGTCCGAATTCCATAGGAAAACGAATACGAGCTAACGACCGAGCGTAATTGCGCCATAACGAGCACAGCTAGGCTTAAAATAAAACAAATTCTTGACTTCACAAAGATTCCGTATCAATTACAACGTTCAAATTTTATTTAAACTTCTGCCAGTTTACAAAGCTCAACAAAAAGGTGACTTTTTGCAGTTAAACTCCCAGCCACGTTTATTAGTTCAACTCGCATTAAATGGCTTGAGTCAATGTTTCTCGCTTGAATAGCCTACAGTAACTAGTGCCCATAACTATGCCCGGGATAAGTTGAGCGATATAAATTGTTTAAAAGGTTATCTTTTATGCGTTCCGTTGTTTATGGGCTGGAGTTTCTTTTATGTTTGTGATCGGAATGATTGTTTATTGGAATCTGATATCTATCTGTGTCATTATCACCAATGGGCCAAGCGACTCATTGGCAACAATTCACTGGTCGAATCAAAGCTCCAAAGCCTTGAACATCGACGACGAGTTGCAAGTCTATCGGCTTTTTATCGGTTACATTTCGGAGATGCGATGAAATTACACAATCTAATACCACCAAGCACAGAGTACTTTCATATATCTGCCAAGCTCGTTCCATCATCGGACTACAAAACAAACGGCGATGCGCCATCGTTACATGGTGGACATCACACACATACGCACAAAAAATTTTGGGAATACTATCATTGTGCGTACTGCTAAGGAGTGGAATTCCCTGCCGGAGTCTGTGTTTTCTGATCGCTATAACCTGGGAGTCTTTAAGTCAAGAGTGAATCGGTTACTTCTAGGTAAGCGTGCTCCATCTTCGACCACATCATCACTTACCATCAGGTGAGATGGTGGTCAAACGCGAACCTATTCTGAATTTAAAAAAAGAATGGCCTTTTCCCGCCATAGTCTGGGTTGGTTTCCAGTCTATCCGGTTGCAGCTGGGTACTAGTATTTTATATGGAGCGAGTGCCTATCTTTTTTATGCAAGGAAAAGCATCTAATGACTTCTCCCACTCTGGGTGGAGCGGAAGGGAGTGTTAAGCTTTGGTTTCCTAGGAAAGCGGTGCCGTCATATAGCGGCCGTAATATTACGGACGCAAAAAGGCGGCCGTCTTTACGGTGACGACATGTGGAAAGTTCCACGGCCGTTTTAACACAGTCTGCTTCATCGCTATCAATGAAACGTTCACGAAACCATCTGTCACCGACAAGACGGCCGTCATGCAAATGGCGGCACCGCTTTTTGACGTTACGGTGTCAGTTACCGCTCTCTAGGAAACCGCGCCATTAGACTTCAACAGACTAAAAAGCCACACTGTTCTGTGCATCTATTCATACACGAAATATTTTAAGAGACATATCTATAGCTGGTAAAGAAACTATAAACACGAAAAAAAATTAATCGCTATGTTTTTTATTTAACGTAATCATTATAATTTCCATATGATAAAACAGAAAAACTCTCTTCAATCATCATAAAAGCCGCGCACTGTCTCAAATACCGCCGCCCGCGTAAACTGGCGTATTGGATGTCAAAAAATAAGAAGGAACCAGTATTTATTACGTGTGACAAGAAATATTAAATTCTCGGCTCGCTAGGCTAGGCTAGGCTCGCAAGCCCTGATGCCCAGGGCATCTCAGTGACTGCCAATCTGACCTCCACAGCCATGTAACTGCGTAAAACGATAACCCTTGGCATAACTGGTGTCAGATTTTTTGGCTTCTTAGTAGCTGTATATGTATAGCATAATGCACTCACAAATAATGCACCTTGCTACCAATGAAAGTTTTTTTAGAATTGGATCATTAATTCCGGAGATTACCTTCTCCATACAAACTTACAATTTTTTTTATCTCTTCATAATCTTTCTTATTTTATCTTACTTCTTATCTTACTTCGTACTAATATAAATACTTACTAATAATATTATAAATGCGAAAGTTTGTGACGATGGATGGATGTTTGTTAAACCACTGAACGGATCTGAATGAAATTTAGTAAGTAGATAGTTGACATCCTGGAATAACACATATTTATTATATACTTTATTGTACAACTCACAATATTTCTATGAATACAAAAATTTAAACTAGTGTACAATGGGCGGTCTTATCGCACAGGGTGATCTCTTACAGACAACCTTTGGATGGACAAAAATTAAAGGAGACAGATTAAAGGCTGTCAGTGTGCAAACAATAAAAATAATATTAATTGAACATAATAATATAAAATTCATACATATAATACAAAAATCATATACTAATAAATATTACATGTATCTATAATTGAGAAAGAAGGGGAAAACTTATAGGCAGAGGTAATGCTCCTTCACCATTCTTTTGAACGCTGGTAGCGCTTGAGCACGCCTCACTTTAAGGGTAATGCATTCCACAAACGACTGCTTGAATAGTGAAAGATTTGTCAAAGAAAGAAGTGGAATGCATACGAATACTTAACTCTAAATTTTCCGATGATCTCAGGGATCTAGAATGTGTGTCACAGAGGAACTGAAAGCGTTCCTTAAGATAAAAAAGTAAAAATAAAATAAAAGTAAAAGTAAGTGAAGATTCCGGTGAAACCTAATAGGAAGCCATTTGAGCTGAGCGCGGAAAACAGAAACGTGGTCATACTTGCGCAAGCCAAATATAAACCTGATACAGAGATTTTGAAGTCGCTCTAGCTTGTCTAAATTGTCTTTTTTTTGGGGTGGGAAAATCATCGAATGACTTCTTCCGCTCTGGGTCAAGCGGAAGGGTGTGTCAGACTTTTACTGACTAAACCCATCCGTGTTCCGTCATTTGCCCTTCGTGTTTGTGTGTTGGGTCAAGTCGAGATAGCTGGCATCAGCATAGTCCAGAATAGGGAGAAGGAGAGTTTGTGCAATTGCAATTTTAGTAGAGATGGGAAGAAAGTTACGAAGGCGTCTCAAGGAGCCTACAGAAGCAAATACTTTACGACTAACTTCCTGTAACTGTTTAGTCCAAGAAAGGGGGTCGTCAATGTGTATTCCCAGGTTCTTCACAATGTGACTAAAAGGTATGAAGGTGTTATTGAAAGAAACCTGGGGAAGTGCCGTCCAATCAATCCTGGAGATAGTACTAGAGCTACCAACAACAATAACCTGAGTCTTAGCAGGATTGATTTTCAGCCCAAACTCAGCGCTCCAGTCACCAATTCGAGCGAGGTCCAAATTAATAGCTTCAATGGCATCAGCTAACTCTACGAGTGGAGCTTGGATGTAAATTTGAAGATCATCAGCATACAAGTGGTAGAAAGAAAATAGTCGTTGAGTGATAGCATTTATAAAAAGTACGAAAAGTAAAGGAGATAAAACACCACCCTGCGGTACACCGGCAGAGGCATCACACCAAGAAGAAAAAGAGTCCTCAAAGGAAATACGCTGCGGGCGACCAAACAGGTAGCTACGAAACCAGTCAACTACCGATTGAGATATGTTAAAAGAGCATAGAATGCCGAGCAAAATGTCGAAGTCAACTGTATTAAACGCATTACTAAAGTCTAGTAATGCAAGTAATGTTAACTTCCCCATCTCCATGCCAGACCTTATATCGTCCGTAATATGAACTAGTGCAGAGGTAATGCTGTGACCAGGACGGAAACCAGATTGGAAGGGATTCAGGAGATTATATTTAGAGAGGAACGAGCTAAGTTGTTGGTGGACAAGCTTTTCAAGGACTTTGGATAGGAATGGGAGAATAGAAATGGCTCGGAACTTTTTATCCCTAAATTCTCACGGGATCAGGATTTACGCGGGAAAAACTTCCCACGCGATCGAAGTCGCGGGCAAAAGCTAGTATAAATATAAATAATGAATAGGACTTGTGTGTTACCCAAAACTGGAATCCCTTATTTCTTTAGCTTTTATATATCGTATGCGGCATATCCTACATATTGAACTCTGTAATATATATATCAGGATATTTGAAAAAAAAAACCAATTTGTAAACGGTAATTGAAACAAACATAAATAAAGTAAACTTAGCTTAAAACCGGCTAAAGCTAAACAAGGCATAACAATAATAAATATTGTCTGAGCCAAAATCAAAACTATTACTCATGCAAATTCTGAGGAGCCTCAAGATTTATGACACATATTTAACCCTCCACCGACTTAAACATAAAAGGATTAGGAATAATAACAAGTGAAATGAAGTAACCCGTTCGACGGGCGTAGAAAAGCTATTACAACGAGAAACTGGGCGTAGTGAAAGATTGTAGCGAGCAAAGCAAACGGGTGCGGTCACAATGCAGCCGAGAAGCGGGTTAGAAAATTCAGTAAAAAGAAAGTCAATTTGTTACATACAGAAATTAAATATTGTATGCTTTAAAAAATTATTAAAATTCAATTTATGTAATTGACTAGCGCGACTTCGTGTGCGGGAGGGTTGTCCCGCGTAAATCCTGATTCCTTGGGAGTTCCGTGATAAAAAATAGCTTATGTGCTTTTCCAGAACGTCGACTATCTACTTACCAAATATCATTCAGATCTGTACAGTAGTTTTTGCATGAATGAGTAACAAACATTCATACATCTATACATCCATTATCACGAACTTTCGCATTTATAAGATTAGTAAGATTACTAAATTCAAATTGGTTCGTGACTTCATTTTCTCGAGAGAAAAAATAGACTATCTCACTCCTCTCGCCCATCAACTCTCTCAATGTTAAAATCCCATCGAACTGCTCCTCTGTTTTGACATGGGCCGGATTTTTTTTTTTTGTTGAGGATGTGAAATCATCCAATAACTGCCTCCAAATTTGGGCTACCAGACGCACGGCTGGGTACCATCCACACTTGGTTGATATACCGTCTTGTCGTACCAAGCGCTTCTCCTCCACATTTATTGTGCGCACAGCCAAGTTGTGGAATTCTCTGCTGGCTTCGGTGTTCCCTGCCACTTATGACCTTTCAGCCTTTAAAGCAAGAGTAAATAGGCATCTTCTGGGCTCGCTCGTCACATCGTAGACCTCATCTATCGCTTACCATCAGGCGAGATCGAGGTCAAAGCTGGCTCATCTGTAATTAAAAAAAATCTGTGTTACGTCATTTGCCCTTCGTGTTCCTAGGCCGCGGTAACTCTTTCGAACAATTCCGCAACTCAGGCAGGCAACGGTCCCCTAGTGGGCCCAACAATTTAACATGGGCTGGATGGAGGTTAAACGATAAATATAACATTGTATTTATTTTTATTTTTTTGTTATTTAAAATAGGTTCGCGTTTGACTACCATCTCACCTGATGGTAAGTGATGATGTGGTCGAAGATGGAGCACGCTTACCTAAAGTAACCTATTCACTCTTGACTTAAAGACTCCTAGGTTATAGCTATCGGGAAACACATAGGACTACGAATAAATATTGAAATAAATAGCAATTTGATATTAAATGTCATCTTAACACCTTGTTTAAGATAACGAAAACTGTCATTCCTCTTCTTGTTATTCTCTCTTCTCATCTTAACAACTCACTACGTGTTCACTTCACCTCACTTTTAGGGTAGGATTTTTACAGAAATGTACAACAGTAATAGAGTCTCGTCGAAAACACGAAACGTACGGGGGCCAACACATCAACCTTCCACAATCTGTCAAAATTATTTACAACTTTATTACAGCATGATAAGGTTGAAGTTCGACCCCGCTGGGGTTGCGGGAATGTTCTTACGAGACACTGCTGCCACAGAACTTAAGGGTAGCGATTGGAAAAAAATGACAAATAAGGATAGGTTAATGTATTGGCGTCAGTACAAGTCCAGTAAATATCTAGCTAGATTATAAAATGTCTATTTTATTCCTTTCGAAACACAGTCTTAAGGAAAAAAATGAAAAATAACCATGTTTATAAGTAGATACAAAATGATACGTGAAAATATGAAACGTATAAAATACATACAGAAAATAAATAACTATATCAACTGACGTTCGATGCTCGCAGTGTCATTTGTCAATGTCATAGATAAACGATAGAAGGGTCCCGCAGTCCCGCTCAAGTAAAAAGCTCTGTCAAAATGAAAAACTATCGATATTACTATAAAAAATACGGAAATAACACGAAACGTTAGCTGTAGCAACTTTTAGCATCTACATATTTATAATAATAGCTTCTGCCAGCAACTTCGCTCCAGTGAAAATATTTAGTTTAGAAAAAAAAGCCAATGTCACTCGTCAGCATTTCAACTACTTCCTCACTGAAAATTGCATCGATCCGTTGGTTTGTTTTGTTCTGAGCGAAGGACAAACAAACACACTTTCACATTTATAACATGAGTAGGTATGGATTTCAGTACATCACTAAAATAAAACCGTTAACTAAACTGTTAGTATTATTTTATTTTTAATAACAAAAAAAAACAACGATATAAACTTTATTTTGCATTTTTGAACTTCCATACCGATAGTCACCTACCCGCAAATATCTAAATATAAGCGAGGGTATATGACAAAAAAAACATGATGCTTACTAAATTAATGAATATTAAATTTATTAATAAACTCATGAATTTTTGAAGGTTTTTTCTTCGAATTTCATTATTTATTGAGTTTAGTCTAAAGGATTACCAACGAGAAATAAAACATAGATTTCTTTAAATACCAACTTAATGAGTAGGATACACAGATAGATTTTAAAACATTCAATTACTGATAACCACAGCTTAAAAGATACCTCTCACTCTATCTCTTCACTGCATGGCTTCCTCGAAATATACATCCATACCTACATGTATATAGCATATTCCACCTCACCACACACGGAGTTAAAATTTACATAAAACATATGACAGTCTCATATTATTCTAACCAGCTAGACACGACGTCCTGAAATATGGAATATGTCTCAAAATTGTGTTATGCCTAGGGCTGCAAACGGTCCGGATCGAGCAGATTATAGACCTTTTGTATTATTTTGCAAATTGGCTATTAAATAGCACTTTACATATAATTTTAGCTAAGGCCGATGTTTCCTAATTGAAACAAACTCAGAGATCGAAGTCTCTTTCAAGTCTACACTATCCGTACAGTTCATCTATACTAATATTATAAAGCGGAAAATTTGTTTGTTTGTTTGTTTGCTTGAACGCACTAATCTTCGAAAGTACTGGGTGGATTTGGATGCAATTTGGTATGGAAGTAGCTTGAAGCTTGAAGAAGGTTATAGGCTACATTTTACGCGACTGCAAAAAAGGAGATTTATGTTTTTACCGTGTTAGAATCCACGGGAGCGAAGCCCCGCGTGAGTACTAGTATATCATAAGGTTAATGTCTGAGGTGCCTAGACTAGCTGCCTTGTTGGTCAACTGGCCGTAAGCGCGACTGCAGAGCGTGAGATCTCAAGTTCGGTTCCCGGGGGTCAACGTCATCGAATTTTTAGTTTCTGTTTTATCATTTACTTTAGTGGGTTTTCATTTAGTTGGGTTTCTGTTACGTGTTTAAAAGTTTACATTTTTGTTTTTAAATATTAATCCGTAATAATAACACTTTGTTTTGAACGTACAATTTTAATCAATTTTATTATTATAATAAGTTTACTTTTCTTTGGTTTAGACGTATTTATTTATTTAAGAAGTATGGAGGACTAACAACTATTAAATACATAAAATATATAGTATAGTAGACAGTAAGCTAATTAAAAGTCCTCACGTTTAGAGGCAGGAAAATCTTAAATTGAACACTTAAAAGGTGTATAATCTTAACATAACCATATCATAAATACAATATTCAAAATGACTAAAAGGATAGTAGATATAAATAACACAAACAATACAGTAACTACAGATATTAATTATTTTTGATAAAATCTAGTCATGGGCGTCTTCTGGCTGCATTCACACTTGTTATAAACGGGTCAAATTTTTTATTTTATTTTATTTTTACCTTGTGGTTCTATTTCCTGTTTACTTTTCAAATCAAAATTGTCAGAGATAACTGGAAGAGCGGAACTAGCTATCACAAGCCAATTATGGCTTAAAAGGTTTTTTCTAACAAGGGCTTTGTAAAATTCATAGTTTGATGAAATATTTTATACTTTATTTTTACTTTGAAGCAAAATCTTTTTACCCTGAGTAATTTTAAGTAAATTACGCAGATATAAAGTATGACATTTGGCACAGTTACAATTTATATGGAGAAAGACTACAGGAAGCTAATATTTAATAATAATGTATTTGAAATCATTTAAATTATGGTCGAAATACAACCATTGGGCGACTTACACCCATGTTGTACTTGTATATATGCTATTTACTAGTTGTACGCGACATTCGTTGCAAAGCCACCGAAAGCTTTTTTCCTGGATATGAAATATTCTTTACGAACTATTCTATATATCTATTCTATATGTTTGGTAGGTATGAACCAAATGTACATAAAAAAGACAAGTGTGATTCGGACTCATCCACCGAAGGTTCCGTACGACAACAAAGTTGTCCTATGGGTTCCGTTTTTTCCTTAGGTACGGAACTATAGCAAAGACAAAAATCGGTTGAGCCGTTTGGCAGGAGTGCTACCACAAACACCGTGACAAGAGATTTTTATATACATATTAGGTAGATGTAAATTGACATTATTCGCTTATTCAGAATCCAAAGCTGGATAGTGTCAATATTCCATGTTTTACTCAAAAATTTTCTGAGATGACTAGTTCAGTAACCCGGTTTAAGCTCTTGGCGGCCCTACATGCCAGTATTCATGAAGTTGGACAGGCCACGGTGATTAATAGCGGTATACAAGAGATTGATGATGGCCAAAGTTTATCAGAGCTTTAGATAGACCAACGTGAACCGATTTAATTACTCTAAGTTTGATAATGATTAAGTAACTTTTTTTCTGCGTAAGTTGGACGGCTCCGTCAAAGCGGAAGGGGCTGGAATAGGCTATTCATATATCTAGGTCAGATATCATCTGCCCAGCCTTTCTTAAATGTATTAGGGTCGGCTTCAGTTTAACCGCATACAGCCGAGTCACCTCCAACGCAAGATTGGTATCAGATTTGGACTTGGTTGACCTGGTTTCAGACTACCCATAACGACTGTCAAAGTTATGTCATTGACCGCTGCGACCAGGAATCTTGATTTTCCAAAAAATATCGAGTATCAGAAAATAAATGGCCGAATAAATTCAGTAGCTATTACATGAGAAAAATCAAAAAGAGAGTAAATGAAAGCGTTACGGTTATGTATTTGTAGATTGTACAGCAAAAAAAAAATTAACGAGAATTTGACGAGAATATAATTTATTATTCTATTAATTCCTTTTAAGCACACTGGCCAACGATAAAACAATGCATATGTTTTTCAAATACCGAATAGAGACGATATTTTGTTTTGATGTTTGAAGTTTCAAACGTTTTTTGTCTAGCTTTCATCTGATAAGAGTCTTAAGCATACTCGTAAGATTGGTTAAAGAACTGGAAAAAAATCGAAATATATATAACTCAAAGGTGACTGACTGACTGACTGACACAGTGATCTATCAACGCACAGCCCAAACCACTGGACGAATCGGGCTGAAATTTGGCATGCAGGTAGATGTTATGACGTAGGCATCCGCTAAATTCCCACAGGATCGGGACTTACATGGGTTAAACTTTCCATGCAGGCGAAGCTGCTGGCACAAGCTAGTACCATATAATACGACAAACATCAATGATCAACGTTAGCACGTCAGACATCGAGATAGTGACGTCACAATACATGAGACAGAACCTTGTTTGTACAGCGACCTTAATTTAAAGGCACAAGGACTAAATCTTGAGTTATGGACGACCTAAATGCAGTTTCCGTTGCTCCCGTTTGTTGGCGTCAGGTAGTCGTAGCTTTTGATGGATGGTTTTACCTTTCCGGTGTAGTCAGGTGACCTAAAACTTATGTCGTTAACGAAAAGTTGATAAGTTGATTTCAGTATTTTGGAGGAAATAGGAGGGTGCATGATACATTAACTCCGATTTTACTATACATTTAACAATAGTAAAGATAGGGCCGCTAAAACTTTTGTATTGAAGCGTTCATCACAGAAACCATCTTGGAAGTCTACTCTATTAAATAAAAACCGGCCAAGTGCGAGTCGGACTCGTGCACGAAGGGTTCCGTACCATTTTCTATAAAAACGGCAAAAAATCATGTCTGTTTTATGGGAACCCCTTTAAATATTTATTTTATTTTGTTTTTAGTATTGATTGTTATAGCGGCAACAGAAATACATAATTCGTGAAAATTTCAACTGTCTAGCTATCGCGGTTCTTGGGATACAGCCAGGTGACAGACAGACGGACAGACAGACAGCGAAGTCTTAGTAGAAGGGTCCCGTTTTTACCCTTTGAAATAATGAAATAATGATGTTTATTTTGCAAATAGGTTATAAATAACACTTTCACACGTCTTTTTTTCGTAAATGTAAACTAGATGAGGCCTGTGTTTCCTATCTGACTACTCTGAGAAGAAACACTGAAACAAACTCAGAAAACAAACTCTTTGGGTACGGAACCCTAAAAAAGGAACGCAAAAATACTTACTCTTAGTATTCTTGGTGCTAGATTTTCTCCCTATAACGCGAGCGGCTGCTAGTAGTAATCCAATTATTATTATTGACTTTTTTAATTGTCGTAAGGACGTTTGTTTTCCAATAACCTTAAAAGTGTTTAATCTTCGCGCTGTTTTATACAAAATATCAAGTCTATGCAAAGATTTGAAAGTGCTATACATCCTACACAACATGCCGCCGTAGTCTAAAAATTAACTTGAAAGCTTTTTACTCTAGCTTTCCCTATAAAAACTTTTTGAAAAAAGTTTACAATAGTTCGGCCTAATACGTACGCGTCTGTACATTCTTTTCGGAAAACTATTGAAACATCAATGAGTGGGCGAATCAATGACTACATAGATAGAATATTATTTATTGTACACCAATAATTTTAATACACCTAATACATAATATTTCTTAATCTATGGTTACGATGGCGGTCTTATCGCTGATGGCGATATCTTCCAAACAATCTTCTGATGGACTTTACGAACATAAAATAAAGAGGGGAGGAGAAAATCAGTGTACTTCAAATATCAATCATACACAAAATCGAATTAATATATATAAAATACAATACATAAATAAGTATATATAAATATTATGTATTCTTAATGTCGTAGAGAGTTAGAGAAAGAGTAATAGTCAGAGCTTTTAAACGCAGCAAGTGTGTGTGCTTGTCTTTCGGACACCAGCAATTCATTCCACATATTCTGTCTACTTCATATATCATTTCATGCAGTCATATATGTACTAGGTCATTCATGCACCGTCGACACGTGTTGATATACGTTGGTGAAATAAAAGTTTTAAAACTTACGACATCGTATATACCAGATGCCATTTTCCTTCAAATAAAATTTATAAGATGTAATAACATCCGACGGCCAGGACTTTAAGGATTTCTTTTAGTAGTAGTTATTTGGGTTATGTTTTTCTTGGACTGATAGAAAATTGAAATAAATATCTATAATAATTTAAGATCTTATGCCCTAGATGACTCATCTGAGACGAGGCAGAAAAAATCCACAAAAGTATTCTATCGAAAGTTGAGATCAACTCGATATATACGAGAATATAATAATAATATAATACAGAAAGTGAACCTGTGTATACAGCGTGGCGATTAGGTTATCACATTAATTGAAACCACGTACTTTATATTAGGTATTTTATATATCATATAAAATTAAAATAATTTAATAATAAACAATATTATAGCCGTGAGACCTTTTTCCATTTTAATATTTCACAACACGAGATATTGCACAAACGTAATCAGCTGACCAATCACTCGGCGCGTGCTCCGCCGGCGCCGGCGCCGCGGCGTTGCTGTACAGTTTAATATGATAACCTATTCGCCACCCTGTAGAATTTAATATAATTTACTCAGTTCAGATTTTCTGATACATGAAAACGGAATTGTCTGGACCCCACACAGGGATTTTATGTTGTGGGATTCAGTCTAACATGCATTAAAATTTTTGGTTGACAATTCATGGATCATGTGCGTATGCAGGCTCATTACTTTGTTTTATTTTCATTATCGTCACCACTTTCACATACATCACTGCTCATGAGGAAACCGGTACAGGTTATTCTGAAATATCCGAAAACATGCGACTGGGCCTTCATGATGGAATACGGCCCATTCCCTCCATTGATAGGAGGCGTTTGTCCCACCAGTATAAATAAATACAATCTTTATTGTGCTAAGAGCATTACAGTAAAGGGTTTTATCACTGAACGTTATTGATTAGTTATATAAACTAATGCTCAACACACAATAGACCACTACAAAAATAAGCTCTTGTAGTTGCTTCATTTAACAGGAAATCTTCACAATTAAAACTTGCACTTTTCTCCGCTATGTATCGTCTGCGGTTGGCAATGCTCCAAGTGTTCCTCTAGAGTTTCCGCACAATTTCCTCCCGGATGATTTACAGCGACCTACTTGCAGTTTCGACACCACCTTCAAGTAACGGGTAGCTTTCGATAAACTTTTATCCTCAAGAGACGTGTTCGAGGTTGCAGCAGATAGAACTTCGTTTAACGTTATCTATTATGCTCAGAAAGATATGATTCATTGAGGTTTGAAGTAAAACAATATGTTTTGTTATGAGATACATCATTTTGATCTTTGAGTCACGCTAGTAATTACGGTTTGAGTTTTACATATGAGATTGATAAGTTTTCCTTGTTATATCATAATAATATATCAATCAATCAATAATTTCCAGTCTGTTTTCAGCTAAATATAAGTATTACATAAAGCAAGTGTCTATCTGACGTTCAGAACACAGTAAAGCGGTAAGAAAATTGTTATATTTCTGGCTCCTGACGAACCATAACAATTGTTAAAGATAAATGACAACCTGAAAGCTTGACGTTTTTCCAGGGCACGAAGGAATCTCGGTATGAATTGAATAGTCATCCATCGAAAGACCATCCTTGGTAAGAATAGTAAACTTTGACTAGTGTGGCTTTTATGTGTCCATAAGCTCAAACCTTTAGCTCTCTCTATTTACATATTATCTACGTCCTTATTTCCTCGCCATGCAAAATTAAGCGCAAAACAAATATAATTTATTTTACATACATGCGCACCTATAAAACGTCAAAAACTAGCGCACAGTTCAGATTGGTGGTTTGCTATGGCGGAAAACCGGCATGCAACTTCACAGTTACTCTTTCCAAAAATCATTGATTTTCATTCATTCCTTTTAAAAAACAGAATTTAGAACCGTTTACATTTGAATTTTCCTCTAAAAAATTGAAAAATTAAAATTGAGAGGACTTCTCATATTTTTACGTTTTACAAACTGCACAGCAGTATTGTGTTTAATTTCTTCCTAGTTCTGATTAAATTCGTTCCGACTGACTCTGACAGAATCCAATTAGAACGCTTCTGTTCTCGAAATCAAATACGGCATTATTTCTGTTATCATTAGAGATTGCGTGGTTTGTGTTGGTAATACAATGATTTTACACACTTAAAACAATCCATCGATCGCTTATCATCAGGCAAAATAGATCAACAGCGGGCTCATACAAAAATATTCGACTTAAATTTTAAATTTGAAAGTTTAGATGTAGTTATACATATATGCATTGTTTTATTTGTTATTTTTATTTTAAATTTAGAATACTTCTTTGAAACACTAATGCACATCTTGAACAACCTGTATTTTCAGAAGTGTGTAAGAAGGTTGTGGTATTGGGCAGAGGAATTAATCTTTACTAGTCTTGTTACAAGAGCCGTCCAAAATTAGGAAGTAGCGATGTCCCTTAAACTTTGCACGAAATCAGGGATCAAAACCATCTCCTGTTTATTTCGTTGACCCGGACTAAGTTGTGAGTGGACCCCACTAACCGCGCGAACTAGTAAGCTAAGGCTAATAGGGGGCAAACTTCGCAAACTACAACTTTGATGGCACTTCCTTCCTCTTAAGTTAATCAGAACTTGGACACATATGCATCCCTATGCATATATGCAATGTAACCGGAAATTATATAAGTATATTAGTAATTAACTTGCTTTGGACTTAGCGCTTAATATATTTCTTAAAACCGTAACAAAAGACAAAATTATGAATATAATTTTATTTATAACTTACAACAGGATGTATCTAAAATATTTGTCGATATTTATATACAAACTACTAAAATTACGAGCCAAGTGTGAGTCGAGTACTTGCCCATGAAGGGTTCCCGGTAGTAGCAAGCAAAGATTAGCGAAAAATAACTTAGTTTTTGTATTTGTATAAATGACAAAGTTATTATTTAGACCTTCGTCAAGCGCGAAGGACATAATTATGTAATTATGGCTGTCATTACATAGCCAGAACTACGTACGATTCGTCAGTTTTATATATAATACTAGTATTTGCGTGTTGCGCGAGGTGCAAGCACCTCGCGTGCTTGTGAAAAGAAAAAGTGGGGGGGGAGATGGGGGGGTTTAGTATTTGCGTGTTGCGCGAGGTGCAAGCACCTCGCGTGCTTGTGAAAAAAAAAAAAAAGGGGGGGGCGGTGATGGGGGGGAGATGGGGGGGGGGGTTTGCACAAGTATTTCGACTAAAGCATTGCCCCTCTAAATGAATCTGAAAAAAAAAATGTTCCAAGTCTCTTAGATTCCGAGATCCGCCTAAAGGGGAGGAGAAGGGGGGCGGGGGGGGGGGGACTTTGAACAATGGTTTTTACTTTACCGAGCCTCCTCTATACGAATCCGTAAAAAGAAAAAAATACGGGTCTCGTAGTTTCCGAGATACGGTAGGGGGGGGGGAGAATGGGGGGGAAAAGGGGAGGTTTGGCACTTTTCCCGTAGGTTTGAGAGTTACTTGTTTACGAATCTGTCAAAATATACCCACCTCCCCATCCACCATCTGGGAGAACAATTATGTCAATGAGTGAGTCAGTGAGTGGTAATCTAGCTTTATATAATATAAATAACCGATAACTTAGATGGAAACTTGAAAAGACGTTGCCGTCCAGGATTCTGATACCCAAATCATAATGTTTACACGAAACGAGATGCCTATACGTACTCGTTTCGTGTATGTATAACAATTTCATAACAAGCTCCATATGGAAACATAGAGACGGTAAACTTATCTTCTTACTACTTATTAATATCTTACTATCCTGCTAATATCCTATCCTACTTCCTACTTCCTACTATCCTACTAATCCTACTAATATTATAAATGCGAAAGTTTGTGAGGATGGATGGATGTTTGTTACTCTTTCAGGCAAAAACTACTGAACGGATCTGAATGAAATTTGGTAAGTAGATAGTTGACAACCTGGAATAACATATAGGCTACTTTTTATCCCGGAATTCCCACGGGATCGGGATTTACGCGGGAAAAACCTCCCACGCGGAACGAAGTCGCGGGCAAGAGCTAGTTATATGTATATGCGACAGTTTGTGGGGATGGATGTATGTGGATGTTTGTTACTCTTTCACGGAAAAATTACTGAACGGATATTAATGAAATTTGGTAAAGAGATAGTAGATATCCTGGAAAAACACATAAGTTACTTTTTATCCCGGAATTCCCACGGGATCAGGATTTACGCGTGAAAAACCTCCCACGCGAACGAAGTCACCGGTAAAAGCTATCCATACTTTAATACCAATACAGTAGAATCCCGAATATCCCAATCCATTAAAACCAGGGGTATTCCGTATAATCGAAAATCCAGATAATCGATTTCAAAGTCAAATCAAACAATTTTAAATTTAAATTTTATTGAATTTTTATTATGATATAGGTTTTACTTGCGTCGTTTAGATGTTACGATATATAAAAAAACGAGCTACAACGATGATTAATTACATATTACCTATGTAATTTAAAATTTTGATTGAAAATAACTTGTTATTGATTTTTGACGTAATGAATCACATCTTTTCATTGCGGCCAAGTCCCTGATGCGCTTCAGTTGTAACAACTGTATGGGATCCGATATGTCCTGTCTTTCAAACCACTCAAAAGTAACATCTAGAGCTTCAAAAGCTTCTGCGTGAGATGGTACTTGACGTACATCCCCAGTTTCAGTCTCTTCTACATCTTTTCTCTCGTTACTGTTCATCAAAATCAATGATTTCTTTATCAGTTAATATTTGGATTCTAAGGTCTTCACTATCACACTTCAGCCACTGATTAATATTCTCTTCATCGCTCCCTTCACCAATGCTAAGAATTTTCATTGCTTCTGTGATTCTTTAAAATCGTCGTGCGGTTTAATCGAAGAATTAGATAGAGTTAGTTATTTTAATAATTTCATTATTTTAATAAAAATTTTAAGAAATCATCCCTAAAGGATGTAAATTTATTTATTTATTTATTTGTCTCAGACCATTGATCCATAGAGTGTTACTAACTATACTATACTAATATCCATACTTATACTATCCATATCCATACTATACTTACTATACTTAATATTATAAATGTGAAAGTAACTCTGTCTGTCTGTCTTTCTGTCTGTTACCTTTTCATGCCTAAACTGCTGAACCGATTTAGATGACATTCGGCATGGGAATAGTTTAGGACCCTGGGAAGGACATAGGATATTTTTATCCCGATATAAGGTTCCCGTGGGATAGTTTTCGAATTGCACGCGGACGCAGCTGCTGGCGAAAGCTAAATTGAATTAATTAAATTTGATTATTAAAATTGGTATGGAAATAGTTTACGACCCTGGCAAAGACATAGGATAGTTTTTATCCCGGAAATCATCCCTAAAGGATGTAAAAAGGGTGTTGGAATATCGTATAGGGAAACAATAACATACTCTACTTATTTAATATCCATACTTCTATACTAATATTATATGCGAAAGTAGCTCTGGCTGTCTGTCTGTTACCTTTTCACGCCTAAACCGCTGAACCGATTTATATGAAATTTGATATAGGATAGTTTTTATCCCGATATAAGGTTCCCGTGGGATAATTTTTGAATTACACGCAGACGCTGCCGCTGCGCTGCACGCTGGCAAAAGCTAAATTTAATTTGATTTTTAAATTTGGTATGGTACCATACTAATTTTCTAAATGCGGAAGTAACTCTGGCTGTCTATCTGTTACTTTTTCACGCCTAAACCACTGAACTGATATTTAGATGAAATTTGGCGTGGGAATAGTTTAGGACCCTAGGAAAGACAAGATAGTTTTTATCCCGGAAATCATCCCTAAGGGGTGTTGGAATTTCGTATAGGGAATCAATAATGCCCTCCCCACACACATAATATATTTAGACCGCTGAACCAATTTAGATAAAATTGGTATGGAGATAGTCCTGGAAAAGACATAGGATAGTTTTTATCCCGGAAGTCATCCCTTACAGATGTAAACCAATTCATTCGCGTATTCAAGAACCACTAGGAACATTTTTTTTAAACTACACAACTACATGACATGTTTAAAATCGGGGCAATATGCAGCTGTTCTTTTGAAAATAGGAAAAGATCGTGTGGCAACAGATATCAACGGGATGATTTATTTGAGCCCTTAATTCTAAAACATAGTCTAAAATATAGATAATTTAATAAACCACGTTTATTTGGATTTGAAAACAAATATGAAGGATAGAGTATGGCTGCGTGAAAGAGCAATTTTGGCACCGACGGCAGATCAACGAAAAGATTATGTCTCATGTGGATTGTGATGTTGTCGAGTATCTGTCCGTCGACAATGTCATGGATATTGAGCAACTGACGTCGTACAGTACTCTGTACAGTTTATCAACTCTCTGGAATTAGCAGGGTACCCCATCATATTATTTGAGGCTTAAACTAGGTGTCCCAGTCCTGTTTATGCGTAATCTGGACGCACCAAGGCTCTGTAATGGCACGCAACTACAAATTACACACCTTGGACGCAATGTTGTTCAAGTAATAATTATGACAGGAACAGCAAGCGATGAAAACGTATTTATTCCTCGCATTCCAATAATCCCGACCGATTTGCCATTCCAGTTCAAAAAGCTCAAATTTCCCCTAAAAGCAGCATTCGCAATGACCATAAACAAAGCTCAAGGACAGACACTGAAAGTCGCAGGTGTACATTTAGAAAAAGACTGCTTTTTCCATGGGCAACTACCAAACTGTATGTGGCGTGCTCACGAGTATCAAGCTCACAAAATCGACACGTTTTAGCCAAGGACGGGAAAACCAGCGACGTAGTTAACAAAAATGTATTGTAAACTACGTTTTTGGTTTTAAAAAGATATATTTTAAATACTGTCTGTCTCTTTTTGATTGATGGTTTTTTAAATATTATTTACGTTTTTTAACCGTACGGAATACCTTTTTGGCAACAAGAATTATTGACCAAGTGTAAATAAACGCGGGCGAAGCCGCGGGCAAAAGCTAGTTTACTATAAATGCGCCTACGTAAGTAATTAAATGAATAGAAGTATAGAGATACCTTCAGTGTATTTTATTCAACCACGAAGATAAAATATAGGTACAAATATTTAAAATTACCTTCGTTAAATTTCCTTTTAATTACTTACTTCGCTGATTGGAAACTAGAAACGTTAAATAACGGAAAATTAAAGGCTAGTTTTCAGAAGGTTATCTATAATAATTGCTTTAAAAATTTCAACTCCAAGATCAGAGCAATTCAAATCTATTTTCGTATGAAAAGAGAGTACTCGAAGTCTGTGGAAAAGTTGGAAAATGTAGCTCCAGAAATACGTAGTTGGTTAGGCCAAAGTCTACCTAGCTTTATATTATTAGGTTTGGGATACGTTTTCTAGGACGATTTTCGAATTTTATTCTCCACATAGATTTTTATTGGTAACTGCATTTGGAATTAGAACTTTGTAACTATAATAATTTTATGCCAAAATTTCTCAGGTTTATAAATACTCAACATCAAATTCCTTATTAAAACAAGTTTCATCAATAATACGAGTTTTATTAGATAACGAGAATGCACCTTCGTTTCTTGGGGTGAACAACGTAGCAACGTATGGTGTGTGATAATAGACACACATGCATTAGTGGAGTCGTGTTTACATTTATGTTGGTGTAGATACCCTCCCGCACGTTCTTAGAACAACCTATCAAAGTTAATCACAATCTCGTCGATGGTATTTGTATTTACATTCACAATAACGTGAATCTCACAACAGCGATTAATCCATGTCTTTATTTAATGTTTTGATGCATTGATGAATTCTAAATCAAGAAAAAAATACAATAAGACAAGGATTCTTCGATAAATTTCATTAATTGTAACATCTTATTTTTTGTAATTGCAAATAAATATATCTATATATCTATCTCCAATGATTATCAAATTACAACGTATTTAAAAAGTGTCAACAAGCATATTACATAGTTTATGTTACGAACATAAAGTTATGCCCGTATATTCAAATTATATCTGAGGCACATAACAAGAGCGGACATATTTCGAGCATAACGACACAAAAGGGAATCCACGAGATGATAATATTTCTGGAATGGCGTAGTTGTTTCATGTTTTGTTTCATTTAGAATTAAGTTACTATAAAACAATGTTTTATAGTAACTTAAATCTAATCTTACAGCCAATTACGGATTTACAATTTATTCACTAGTAACAAACATGTAGGATTTTTTTTTTTTTTTTTATGATTAACATTATTATACAGTATTAAGAAGTGTGCATGGGGAGTATTAAATGAATGTGTCTTGGTGCGTGTGTGTGTGTGTGTGTGTGTGTAGGTATGTGGTGTATGATGAATGCCTGTAGTGTACCATACTTAATCTCATACTATTTTACTTCTGTTAGGATCTGATTAGGTAAATCGACATGTACAGAGGATAAAAGTAGCTTCCTAAACATACCTTTTTTGGAGTTAAATATATCCAGATGGGAGAAGTTTTTGTTAAAAGTCCTTAGTATCTTCAAAATTCTAAATGCACCTGAACTTTTGGAAAGACGATCAGGGAGTATAGGGTTTTTACCTCTCTAAAACGACCCTGGTGATTACTATCAGCACATAATAGAAGGTCCCGTTACCTCTAAAAAGATCACTCCGAAGCCCATCTATCCTCCCTGTGCCTCACTGCGCATTGAACGCCCGCGACCACGGAGTCCCACCTGCCTCAGATGAAGCAGGCAAAACCCACCCTGTTTTTTCAGTTATCCTTGTGTTTGGTGCTGTGGTATTTCGCTAGAACATCCCCGCAAGTAATGGCCCTATCGACCCCTTCATTTGTGCCAACTGCTCTATGAGGCGCGCGTTGAACACAACGCGCCGTTAACTCAGGATTTTCAATCACTTGTCGTGCTGTTGTGACTCATAGCTCACAAAGCGATCAATTTCAAAGCCAGTATACCAGTTGAACAAGTAAATGCATTTCGTGCGAAATGTAACACTCGCTTTCACAATATGAAGCACACAACACATTCTCTCATATAATAAACATCCTTTTCGATACAAATGAATTCAATTTGCTCAGCCCTTTTACGCTTTAATCGTGCATCGAATTTTGTGCGAAATAAAATTGAGCAAAAGGCTGAAAAAGCACGTGTTTTTATCATAAAATGGTTGTTCGATTGATGTGCTGAGATCCGATACATTTTATTGTATTTTAATGAGCTTCAATTCTTTGTTATGTGCGATACGGATGCTTTTCCGTTGCCAAATGAGCTGACAAGTAATTTTACAATAATGACGATGTCTTATTTAAGTTACATAACTAACAATATAATACAAGAATCGGCTGATAACGTTCTATGAGGCCGAATGAGCTGTAATCCACGGAGCTTAAATTATTATTTAAATATTATAATTTTATGTATATTGTTTGGATAATGATTTTCGTGCGAATGTTGGTTTTCCCAAATAAATCAATAGCCCCTACGTAGTAGGAGCATTTCTAAAGTATCATTTCAAAATCAATAACGCTTAAGCCCTAAGCATATACACTTTACGACTCTCATTTGATTTGTTTGAACGCTTTCCTAGATATAACACACCGAGGCACACTTAATGTAGTGTTAGATTCATATAACAGAACGCCGCGTATACTACACAGGCGGGAACAATACGCGAGCAGCACAATTAAATGACTGCGTCGTGTTAGTAGCGTAGTGGCACAGAATACGAAACATATTATCAACAAAACATTTTTTTTTTTTTTTTTAAAAAGATGTAGACACGGTTGGCGCAATGGTTGAGCAACTGGCTGCTGCGGTGCGTGTCGCAGGTTCAAGTCTCCGACCATTTTTTTTATGACTTCAAATAGTTGCGTGGAGTTGTGTGGTGTACATGTGTGGGTAAATATTCTAACGAGATACCACAGCCCCGGAACGCAAGGAAAATGAAGGAATATGGTGTTGTTTAGTCCGTAGAAGTCTGAAATTCCTTTACGCTCCACCCAGAGCAGGAGGGTCATTTGATGATCCCCTCCCTCAAAGTGTGGGGAAGTGTCTAAAAAAATGGGGATCGGGCAACGGTAATAAAGCGTCATGTAAACACACGTTTAGATGTGTGTTTAAGGAGCGTAAGACGCTTTTGTACACATTCGTTCTCCCGTAGTAATGATTGCTGTGGACGTATAAACGACAGTCCTAGAGGGTAAAGGGTTCTTAGAAAAGGGGAACCATCCAATATGCACGGATTCTCTGTACTGTACCTACGTTTCGTATCAATTGATTGTGGTAGTGGAGTCGAATTGTTTGTCAACTCTGTTTTGTTATTTGGTGCCTAAGGTTCAATTCGATGTGGTTTGTATTTAGTGTAGGTACCTACATGGCAGGATCGAAATATTCGGATCTTTACTGTGAATTCCTGAGCAACGCCGTCTGTTAAATTCCTCCCTCAATTAGTTTTTTTGTGCCTGACGAGAATTCTGACACAGATGTTTGATGCTGGTTTTCCGCACAAAAAAAAATGTTCAAGTTTCTATCAAAATGCTGATGTTTATTTATTTATTATTAGGGATAACAAGAGCATACAATTCTTAAATGGGTACTTATCTATAATTACATGAGTAGCCAATAACAGTTATCCACAAAAGATATTTAAAGTGGATCAGTTTTAATATTAAATATTAAGGATGATTGGACACTTTGAAAAGATCAGTATATAATATTCATGAAGGAAGGATGTATATCATATAATACATACAAATAACTACAAATAACATATCCAAATTTATATATATGAAGAAAAAAAAATATATATATATACATATATAGAAATAAAAATATATACTAACTAGATATGTTTACCGATATTAATTAAATTGACGTAAACTTCATGTTTTAATTCATGATTCAGAGTATTATAATCATTTACCCTAATAGATTAACTCACATTTTTTGTGAGTTAAACATTCCCTTTGAAAATACCGAAATTATGTTGCACGATAAAAAAAAAGTTTATATTATTCTTGCTCTAAGAAACAAAAACAACAAAGCAACATTTTTTTAGAATAATAATTCAAAAAGAGAACCAGAACAGCCGTTTAAAAAAATGATGACTTTTCAAAGGTATTCTAAACTTAAAAAGAATTTGAGAACCCTATTGCTCACAAAATGAGGAACGCATTTAATCTTGCAGGAGAGAAACAAACAAGACAGACATTGTCAAACAACAATTTTTTATTAAAATTCTTTCCTTTGCGCCAAAAGAAAACAGGAGGGAAAGGTGTAATTGTTTAACTTCAGTCTTTTGCCAAATGCCAAATAATGTAGGTATTTACGTGAATAATTTGAGGTTGGTTGGATATTAAAAGAAGGTCTGCTTATCATTTGATTTAAATTCGGGCGCCATTTTATTATGAAATATCTGAGAACATATCTAATCTCGAAAAGACAATGGTTGTGCCATATTATGATGTTACATATTATGCAGTGCTTGATAGGAGACAGATTTTAGAAAAACACCCCTGGAATACCTTTTTGGAGGCCATACAAACATTTCTTCCGGTTCGTGAAGCGAAACAACAACACACAGCACAGCAGCCAGTCGCAAATTCTGGTTGTCTTTTATATTTTACTAGAAGTCTTTTTGCATAATGACGTCATTGTAAAGTGTGTATTGTGCTTGTTACAGAGTCAGTTGTGGGACGAGTGCGAGCTCGAAGACGCCACCTTCGCAGAGTGCAGCATCAACAACGCCAACAACAGCTTTCAGGTACCTACTTATCTCTAATACTAGACTAGTCTATGTGCTCAATATACACAGTGTGGCCCGCAATTCATTTCAGCGTAGCCCGTGTAGCCTTATTTTTCAAAGCTATAATCATAAAATGATTCTATGCAGTTGAATGATGACATACATGAATGAGCAAAAGGAAGGGTTACGAAACTCAAGTGACTTCCTATACGTCTTCGCTTACACATCTTGTCTCTGTTTTATAGTATTCTGTTCAATCCTAAAACCCCCTCTTATCTTAAAGAACGTTTCAAGTTCCTCCATGACACACATGCCAAATTTCTGAGGTCATCTGAAAACTTGAGGCTAGAGGTACCGAGTCACTCCACCAATTTCTTTGGTCAGTTGTTCGCAGCTCAAGCAGTATGTCTATTCCCGTGTCAGTAAGACAAGCACAAACCCTTCCTTCTTTCAAAAACATGGTAAAAGATCTCTATCTCTCTCTTTAATTTGTTACTATTTTTTATATATTATGTATGTAGATTATTACTTATGCATTGTATATAAGTGAATAGTACACCATAGACTACCCGCGTATTTATTTTCTCCTGCTGTGTCAAATCCATCCAAAGGTTGTCTGTAAAAGATCGCTTTTAGCGATAAGACCGCCCATTGTAACACCATTTAGTTTTTAAGTCCTTATTTAATTCTGTTATGGTGTACAATAAAGAGTATATCTATCTGTCTATCTTGTACCTTCAGTTGCTCTTACATTCCGGGGCCATGGTATCTCGTTAGAACAGTCCGCAACCTCGGTAGATATTGACCCTATCAAGCCGCATCAGTAGTGCTTAGTGCTGACTGCTGAGGAACTCGACGCGCCGTAGCCGCGCCGTCGGGTGCCCCACACCAAAATGACTATGGCACAAGAAAGTATAAGTTTAATGCCAATATTACATTCCATGCGTCAATTATTACGCAGGAACATAATTCAAATAAATAAAGAAAATACATACACACATAGTCTCGTATAGCATTTACCTCCTTTTGGGGCAGTCGGGAAATAGATTTTGTTTAGCTAAGCCCTTATAGCACTCTCGACTCGACATACTCGTGAACAGGTGGGAGCAGACCCTAAGTATGTTTTACGGCATCATAATGTACAACAGAACTATGTAATCGTTTATGCTCATCTTCGTCAATTATAATAAACAAACAAAGGCTCCATTTATCTCCTATTTGTCATATAACTCTCATTCTTAATAGTATTTTTTCTTATTTTATGCTATCGGGGCAAACCTTCAAAATGCGCCTGAACTTTTTAGGAAAAGACCAGAGAGTATGGCGTTCTTTTTTCACTCAAACCACCCCGGTGATCCACATCAGCACATGTAACCCTGTAAGGAACTTCTTACAAGTCCACTCCGGAGACCCGTCTGTATAATGCTTGTAGGGCACTTCCCTAGGGAGCCTGTAAGCCTCTCCCTGAGCCTCGCTGTGCACACGTAATCAATATGCCACCGTCTTTCCTGGGATCACTCGATGACCCAATACAGTTTCCAGTCTGAACGCCGCACATACCGGTATTTGCATGATCTACGCGGCCAAAAGTCCCAATATCCAAACAAAAACATTAAAAAAAAACGAGTTTCACGAACAGAGGATGAACCAGGGAACAATACCCATCCTCGATCTACCAGCTACCGCACACCCCGCGTGCATAGCATCAGTCGGAATTAGACCCTTTCACTTAGTGCACGTATCTGTTCTCGGCGCTTTTCTAAACTTTAACTTCAAAAGTGTATTTTTATATTTTTCAAGTTGATCTATGAATTGAAAGTGATGGATTCTGATAGAACAGGTAAGAGACTTACAAACTACAATAATAAAGTTATGATCAACTAATAAACAACATGGTTTTTTTTATAATGTATGAAGTCATTTTAATACCGCGATTTCGTTTAATATTTTTTCTTTGCTAGTGTTTTTGTTTATGTATCGGGATATATCGGGCTATGGTTGTAATTGCAGGTTATTATTTGAACATTTTTCTTATAAATATTATCAAAAAGATCTCCGGAAACGTCCGGATAGATTCACTTTTGGGGGACTAAAGATATTTAGTAATAAATTGTATAAAATGCAATTTTTGTTAGCGACTTTTTTACATAGTGTACGTTTGTTTTAGGTGCACAGGGTGCGTCAGGAGTAAGAATTGTGACCCGACAATACTTGTTTGACCTCATGAAGAAAGAAAATTTGCCTAATTTAGATGCAAAATTAAATCATCTAAAAGATCAACTTTTGTCAAGTGAAGATTGCAATGAACACCAAATTGTTCATTTGAAACGTAGTTTTGGCCATTTCAAATCAGAACTCAAACAAAGGTGGACCAGAGCTCATTATAGAGAAGACAATTTTCTGAAATACAACCGGTCATGGCTGGAAGGTACGTTTGAAATCCCTGTTGTTGAGACCTCACGAAATAGACCAGGTCGACTACCCAAATTGTTCGAAGAGGCAGTGAGAGGAGTAAAAGGCGAAATACTGAGGAACTTCGTTCTGGTTTTGAAAAGGAGATCATAATGGAGCTGGGAAAATCTGGTAAAAGAGATGCATCAAATGTCCTTAAAGATATCACAAGTACTCCGACACGAGCAACTAAATATAAGAAGGCATTTTGTCTTAGGAAATCAAGTAAAGAGCAACCCTCTTTGACACCAATGCAAGCGTTGCAAATGTTTGTAGATGCAGATTTGACACAAGGACAATACGAAATTATAAGAAAGATCAATAAGAAGTTTTTTCCGTGCTACAGTGCGTTACAAAAGGGCAAGAAGAAATGTTACCCACCTCAAGAATCGTGTACGGTTACGAGTACTAGTGCCGAAGCTCAGTTACAGCCTCTAATGGATGTTACTGTTAGGCGTTTATCGGAGTATCTAGAAGAGGTATTAAAGGAGCAAGAGCGTGAATCCTTAACTATTATTAGTAAATGGGGTTGCGATGGATCCCAACAATCACAGTTAAAGCAAAAGTTTGGTTGAAAGTGATACTGATTCCGATGCAAACCTTTTCCAAAGCTGCTTCGCGCCCCTTCAATTAGTTTGTGGAGATAATAATGAAAAAGTATGATGGAAAAATCCAACGCCTTCTTCACCGCGGTTTTGTCGACACTTAAGATTCCGTTTTATTAAGGAAAACAATGATGTCACTGAAGAAGAAATAAGACATGTTAAAAGCATTATTAACTCTTTAGACCCGACAGAGGTCCGTATTAAGCACACATTTGTAATGACAATGGCGAGAAATTTTTTCAGAAAAAGTTGCAACCAAGCTATTTTCAACCGCCTTCTTCTTAGTTCAGATCCTTTGCTAAGTAGTAAGCGAGCAGTAAAAAAGAAAAGCAAACACATTTATGCCTGAAACCTTGGCCATGTTCGTATCTGTGGAACCAAATATAATTGAGAATTCATCAGAGAGCGATGAAGAAAGTATTACAGAAACTTATAATTTTTATTTTTTTCCCTGTAATACGTGTAACCTACCTTAAGTTTTGTGAATAAATTGTATTTTTGTAAAAATATATGTATTTTTTTCTTATTTGCGTTGTTTAGATACCAAATAAGCATCAAAATAATTTTGGCCGCGTAGATCGTGCAAATACCAGTATGTGCGCCGTTAACGCCTGTGATCAACTTACCTTAAAATATGCAGACGGGGATTTCGGAGTATTAGGCGTCGAGTCGGTTCATTCTAAATACCTACCTACGCTTTCTGTTACGATCTTAATGTCAGCCAATTGCAATGGTAATTTTAAAATGTAATCCTCTTCGTGAATTTCCTTTCCTCCTCCATCCTTTACTATATTTTGTTTTTTCGACAACGACTGTAATCCAAAACCAAACCAAGCCAATGACTTCCGAAATCAGTGATCAAAAAGCATTCAACGAACCGATAGCATTATCAAATAAATCATTTCCCTTTAACCAACCGGGGGAAACCCGTAGAATGAATAAATACAAAAAGTAATCGAAACAAATCATCAAAATCTTTCACGATTACTTAACATCGTCGTAACAACAATAATACAACAGTATCACCCTCTATTATTCCCCGATTTCAACCCCTGCTTATTCGTGTCACGCGCGTAAAACTCAGCGTGACACCTCTTTAAATGGGTCACGGCGTATAGTAGTCACCGCTTTACCCGCCGCCACTAATAAGGTGTACAATGAGGTCTTAATAAAACTATGGTGGGGGAAAGTAATCGGCTATTAACACGCGGGTGGTATGACGTAAAAAGGGTGTAAGATTTACTGCAGAATAAAGCCGCAATAGTGTTTTCTTTGTGTGGTAAGTTTTAGTAGGTAACTAAAGTAAGGCCAACGAGAAGCGATACGGTTCAAATCATTTTTATATGGAGAAATTATATAAAATTTTCATTTAACTTACTGCTGTTCTGATCGCCGTTATCTTTATTAAAGGAAGATAATTCGACAGAAAAGGTGGAAGCAGTTATGTGAAAAATATCAAGAGTAACTATGCGTAACCGACTTGAAATACCTGTCAACTGAAAAGGAAAAAATAATATTTTAAAGTTCCCACATACTTTCCTGTCAAAGGAAAATGAAAAGTGGACATGGGTCTATTTAATTCGAGGTACACCATCGCGGGTATTTTTAAGGCCTTTCTATCCTCCCTCGGCCTCGTAAGGTATAACCAGCGCTTGCAACATATGCGCACAAATATATGCTTTTTAACCGACTTCAAAAAAGAAAGTTCTGTATTCGAAAAGTAATATACAAATCATTGAAACTTTCGGCTTGTCTCTACTATAATATGCATGTACTAAGGGCCTATACTACCTCAAAAGGCTTAGTATGATCCTCCGTTATGTCGAAAATACTGCAGCAATAATTTTGAAATAAATATATAGTAAAGTTGAGTATTAATGTTAGGTACTATGTTTGACGAAAACAGGATTCCATAAAATTTTCTTGATAGAAAAAAAAACCAAAGTTACCTCCAAACCGAACAATAAACCGCTGGTATTCAAAAATAACTTCAAAATAGACAATGAAACTTTACATATTAATTGAACTAACTATGAAGCAGGTCTTATGTTAATTACTTTTTTTAAATTACCTTTATTTTCACCGTAAAAGGAAATATACTAAATTATCGGTGTCTTGGAGTCTTTTCCCTGCCACCCTGTCCCTTAAACATTTACACACATTCTCATTTTAATCCGTTGCGTAGTTTGAAAGACCTAAGCATACGGACAACGGTAAACAACTTTGTTTTATAGTGTATAGAAAATAGTCTAGCCAAGCTTTGAGGTTGCTGTGAATACAACTTAAACGTTATGGGGCAAGAAAGTGAACAGTGACGTCATTAGTTGCTAATAGCACTGTAATGATATCATTTCTAGCCAAGCATCGTACATAAATGATAGTGCGTCGCTCTGCGGGACATGTATCATAGGTATATTTCTATTGGCCTTTTGACCTTTAAGGAGACTTTACTCACATGAGCAATTTTGTTTGTTTTTCCTTCTTTTAACACTGACTAGCTGAGCCGGTCATTTGTTTGCCTATATGATATGTTCTCTATATCCCATTAAACCGCGGATAAACAGAAAAACTTTAATAAAAGTTTGTGTTTTAGTTTTGTGTAAATATTATAAGCTCCTAAGAATGTACGTGGTTATTGATTGTGAACCAAACCTACCTGAATTTGATTAATTACGTAATGTCCAATAACAAAAAAGATCAATACAATCTTTTCATATCACCTTTTTCATGTCTTGTTATAAAAAAATATAAGTACTACAAAAAAAATTACCTCAACCACTTTATTATTTGAAATATAACTCCTAAAATTTCCTCCATTTAAAAATATAATGAGGAAATAAAAAAATCCTTTGAACTACCTTCCGGAAGTTTAAAAACGAAAACACGTGAAATAAAAATACGGGGAACTTTGGGGAATTTTGGCCGTCCATTGTTACAAAACATGGCGACCCGTAACCTACTCACCACGGGTTCAATGAGTTTCTTCCACAGAAAATAAATATGGCATACTCCGATGGCTATGAAGGCAGAAAATTGTGCCAAGCGAGTATTGCGTTGGCACAAAAATCACATCCCACTTATTTATGTGAAAGTTCCATGGTAATTTTAAGAGAAAGAATTCCTTGCCAGGTTCTGTGTTTCCTGATAGCTATAATCTGGGGTCTTTAAGTCAAGAGTGAATAGGTTACTTCTAGGTAAGCTTGCTTCATCTTCGATCACTTACCATCAGGTGAGATGGTGGTCAACCTGCGACCTCTTGATCACAAGTCCGACGTCTTAGTCATTGCCATAGCAGATAACATAAATGATAATGTGATAAGATATGATGATCTCGAAGATCGACGCTTGATGAGAGCTTTGGTGAGCAGCTCTTTCATGTGCTCACTAGTGACTAGCATTTGTATCTATCTACCCAACTTTTGTCGACAAATTCCAGAACATAGAAGAAATATAAGTACGCCACTAAAGACATTTAAGTGATAGCTTTAGGTGGTCTAGGTTTAAGGATAAAAACTATATTAGTGACACGGTAGGCACAAGGGTAAGCGAGACGAGTGGACCCATTACTAAAGATTATTTTTTTCATTACTAAAAGGGGGTGGCAACTGCTTATCCTAATCACAGGCTTTTAACTAGCCTAGCTAGGAAAGCAGTATAACACTCTTGTATTATACGTAGTGCAAAAAGTGATATATAAATGTGGCTCTATAATGTAAATTAGACATAAGTGTATGTCCTCTTTGTACTACAACTCCTGTAAATGAATAAAGTTTTTATTATTATTATTAAATAAGACAGAACAACGGAAAAAGAAAGAAGAAAATCTTTAAAAATCCTACCGAATAAAATCAAATAAATGTTCGACGACTCAGTTGGTGTAATGGTTGTGCGATTGACTGTCGCGCTACCTGTCGTGGGTTCGATTCCCGCACAAAAAAAAATGTTTATAATTTTGAGTGTCCTGTGCAAGGGAATTTAAACGTTTTGTGTTTGTTTACTCTGTACATAAAATAATATACTTAAAGTGTTCGTGATTTCAAAAGAACTGTGTTTTCTCAAGACCGTATACTAGTTATTTTCACATACTAAAACACAAACTTTTTTCGATCTGTCTGTCTGTATTTCTGTTTATCCGATGCATTTCTGGAACGGCTGAATTGATTTCACTGAACGATAGAAGAGATTATAGGGCAAATATAGGCAAGATAATATAGACTTTTATCCCAGGAATTTACATGGATAATCCTTCCACGTGACCGAAGTCGGGAGCACAGCTAGTTTAAAAATAAAAAGTTTTTTTTTACTTTTAGACTCGCAAGCCAAGCACTTAGTAATACCATTTCAAAACAAAGCGCAGTAATAAAAAACAATCTATCAAAGTCGACCCGAAAAACGAGCTAGTCAGAATAACGTTTTGAAAACAACATCCGCTCACATTTGCTACTGCCATATTTCCCGCTACCTCGCGAACACGCCTCCACTTTACTGGGTCACGCTAAACGAAACACGCTGTATGTGTCACGCGTTTCCGCACATTAGACGGTTTGCTAAACGAATGCGTAAAATTGAGTTGTATTTTTACGTGACTTAGTGTTGCTATTACTTAGTTATATTGAAATTTGATTTATGATTAGAGGAGCTCGTATCTAAATAATAACAGCTGTACGGGTCCATCTTCAAGGTTAAGCATCTCTTGCCGGGGTCAGTCTATGGATGGGTGACGATCTTAACATATCAAGATATTTCCTGGTCCCGGAAAGCCGTTGGTACCTGAAAGCCGTTGATACCGGAAAGCCGTTGGTACCGGAAAGCCGTTGGTACCGGAAAGCCGTTGGTACCGGAAAGCCGTTGGTACCGGAAAGCCGTTGGTACCGGAAAGCCGTTGGTACCGGAAAGCCGTTGGTACCGGAAAGCCGTTGGTACCGGAAAGCCGTTGGTACCGGAAAGCCGTTGGTACCGGAAAGCCGTTGGTACCGGAAAGCCGTTGGTACCGGAAAGCCGTTGGTACCGGAAAGCCGTTGGCACCGGAAAGCCGTTGGTACCGGAAAGCCGTTGGTACCGGAAAGCCGTTGGTCCCGCTGTCATTTTTACATCTTTGACAGTCGTTACGTGTAGTCGGCAGCCGTAAAATCTGACACTGGTCTAGCCATGGGGTATCGTGTTACCCAGCTACTGAGATGTGAAGGTCAGATAGGCAGTCGCTCCATGTAAAATATTAGAACTCAGCTGCATACAGTTAGACTAAGCAGATGATGATTTGTGACTAAAAATGATGGAACGTCAAGTATAAATAATTCGATTTAAAATCAGATTTTAAAAAATCTGCAACAAACTGTCAAATTTCTTTAATAGATTTTCAACTTTATTGTTAAAGAAATTAGGTTCAAGGTTGATTGGGAGAATTTGCCAGTTTCGGGTAGCTTCATGTGCTGGCGTCTGTACATTCGAACTAAATTAGAACGAAGTTTGCTAGCTGATTACCCTGAGAAGAAAGACCGAAACAAATTTTTTAAAAACTCAGATGTCAATAAGAAATAAAAACATACTTAAATGTAAAAAATGTGTTCTAAATAGTATTTATAGTATTAGTAGTTATGCAATTTTTATTCACAAATTGAATACAAAAAAAAATAAAAGGATCAATATTATTTATTATTATTGTATCTACTTACCTTTTTAGGGTTCCGTAGCCGAATGGCAAAAAACGGAACCCTTATAGTTTCGACATGTCTGTCCGTCTGTCTGTCTGTCTGTCTGTCCGTCCGTCCGTATGTCACAGCCATTTTATTCCGAAACTATTAGGACTATACATGTAAAACTTGGTAGATAGATGTATTCTGTGAACCGCTTTACGATTTTAAGAGAAAATTAAAAAAACATTTAAAATAAAGGGGGCTCCCCATACATGGAACTGATACTGAAAAAAAATTTTTTTTTCATGAAACCTATACGTGTGTGGTATCTATAGACAGGTCTTTAAAAATTACACTAAGGTTTCTAAAATGACTTTTTCATAAAGTTAATCGTTTAAAAGATATACGCTTCCAAAGTGGTAAAATGTGTGTCCCCCCCCTCTAACTTCTATAATAATGAAGTGAAAAATCTAAAAAAACCATATGTTGTAGATCTTAATGTAAACTTTCAACCAAAATTAGTTTGAACGAGATCGAGTCGGCAGTTTTTGAGATACAGTATATTTTCTAAAACCGCAAATATTACTTTGTAATTCATACAAATACTATGAAAAACAAAGTTATTTGGCGTAGTTGTAAAAATTGTAAATAAGCTAGTTTTTTTTTTTACGTGGTAAAATTATCAAATAAGTCCTCCCACCGCGGGCAGGGTGGGAGGGACTGTCAGACTTTTACTGACTAAAATCCACGGTGTTCCTTCAATAACCCTTTACGAACCGGGGCCACGGTAATGGGATGAGTCCCACGACCCCGGCAGGCTTCGGCCCTCTGCAGAGGGGGCCTCGTCATGTTGCTGACGCTCTTTGAGGCGCGCGTGGAACACAACGCGCCGTCGACCCGGGCATGGTCCATGGTCGGACAGCGAGTTGCCCTTTACTCGCTGTCCGCATGCCCAAATAAGCTAGTTTTAAGAAATTTTTAAGGTTTTTTGTTTTTTTTTTTTTCAATTACTTATATTAAGTATATTATATTTATTATAGTTACCACGGAACCCTTCATGGTCGAGTCCAACTCGCACTTGGCCAATTTTTATTATTTTAAACCGCTGTGTCTGTGTCTGCCTTTTGCCAACGTAAATAATAGCAGCCTTTAGCGGCGCGTGATACAACAATCGCGCGCGAAAGAGCGCGCGTATAAAGGATGTGGAAAGGAAAGGGAAAGACCATGCGCCGCGCTCGTCAATCATAAGCGCAATCGCGTTTCCTTTCGCGCATGATTAAGATGGCGGACATACGTACGTGAAGTAAAGAGTTAATTACACTGTTTAAGTCTTTTCCTTACCTCTGGAAAATTAAATCCGAGGAATATAAAAACAAAAATCTGTAAGACGAAGCTTATAAAAAAGTAATTGACTTTTGTAAGGAAAAAGGTTTTCTTGACACCAATCGTGATTTTGTGGTTAAGAAATTACAAAGTTTCAGGGGCTCGTTCCGAAAGGAGGATTCTTGAAATCGTCCGGATAGTTTTCTCGTAATTCTTCAATCAAAGGCATATGACAATATTACTGTCTATATTTTTTAACCCATACTGAACGTTTCTTCTTCTTTTTAAGTTGAATTATACTAGTGAACATGATATCTTACACCACACGATATCTTCTATCCATTTTACACTACAACACCCATGATATTCTGTTAGGCTCAATTTACCCCGCCGCGGAATGTCAATCGTCAATCGCCTCATGACGCGAGAAGGTGCGCAAATCGCTGGAATGCTTGAGTATTACGCATTCCAGCGAATTCGCGCGACTGCGCCATGATGGACGTTCCGTCTAGATCTATTAAGTTGGCACCGCACTGCTGTGACGGACCCAACCGACTCCCCGTTCGCGCCATTTCCCGTGGATTCCACAGGCGTCGACAGTAGCTAGGGGAATTCTCGAAAATGCGCGAGGATTCCCTTTATTGGCTATTTAGTTTGTACCTATGTTATATGATTGATAAAGTTCATTATGCTATGTACAATTTCGATGCAAAAAGTCGCTTCCATTCCATTCGCGGTGGTGTAAATTGAGCCCAAAACTGTATGAACTGCACACACTCCAACACGCCCCAGTTTCGCGCGATCTATCCCGTGCGATTAGCCTTTACACGGCCGCTCATTCCGCTAAGGAATACAAACACGAGTAATCGCGCGCGAAAGAACGAGTAGCGTAACAAAACTTGCAAAGGTAATCGCGCGCGAATGAGCGTGCAGGCTTTCTCGCGCGCAATCCTGTACGTTCCAAAGAACGCGCGATAGAGTGTGTGTGTAAAGGCAGCTAATGGCCGCAACCGACTGCTTCCCCTGCTCACCGAAGTAAAGTGCTAACTTTCATTAGTAATACCTACATATAACGGAGTTAAAAGGAAAACTATCAGACCTAAGTTGGCTTCACAAATTTACGAGTAATAGTCGACCAAGTGTATTCTATTCGCTTTCGGCCAAATTCTATTGAAAAATATTTAGATCAAGTTCTTGTTTGTATAAAACAGAGTAGTTTGTTTTTGTTAGAGCAAGGTACGGAACTCAGACTCGCAAGTGGCGTTGTAGTAAACTACGGAACCCTACACCAGCCCGACACGTACTTAGCCGGTTTTTTTATTAGTGATCGTATAGCACTCAACCTCTATATTAGACCACCTACTGCCCTGAGTTCCAACGCTGCCTAAGAGCGAAGATTCCACAATAATGAAGATTTATGAATTGGTACCGCGTCCGCCGAGTATTGGAATACCTATTTTGCGGTGTTAAGGAAAGGTATGCTGGTATCTAGGTGTAATTCTGAGAATATTTCGCTGGCCGTAGGGAAGGTAGGTAGGTCTGAGTTATGTGCTTTCGACTTACATTATGTAATCAATTAAGAAGGATGCTACACAATGCGCTGCGTTGGCACTACAACGTGTTTTTTCCCCATATAAACCCCACTTATATAGGTCATCTCATAAATACAAAGGATAATCATACACATCATTGTTCATAATTAAATTCTAAATGAAACAAAACATGAAACAACTACGCCATTCCAGAAATATTATCATCTCGTGGATTCCCTTTCGTGCAAAACATAACGAATTTTTAAAAGTCATAGAACAAAAGTTGTTGATTATGATGTTAGTAACATAGTCCTGAGAGGTTTTCGGTGTTTTACAATTAACATACAACGCGAACGGCGGCGGCGCACGGTGGGCTGAAAAACGGCTTTCATAGACTTAGGCATTTTATTTTGCAAGTGCCAGTTTTTGTGCCGGATATCACTTCTATTTGTTATAACAATATACAAAAATGACACCAGAATTGATTCTGCACAAAAACGAAGGAATTATAATTTTTTTACGAAAATTTTGTATGGAGCTAGTATGAAAAATCGAAATATCTCTGAAACGGCAGCGATAACCGTAATATCCTTATAGGAGGTTTTAGTACTAATTATTTATGATTTTTTGACATACGTTACATAATGGTTGTAGATGCCTTTTTTTTTTTAAATCGTCAAAATATTTTTATTTATTTTTACATATTAAACGTTCCTTTTAGTGTTTAAGTTGAAGAATTCAGAGCTTTAACAACTCTTAACATAAAATAGCATCACCCCTATAGACCTGAAGGACTAGACAGAGGTGTGTAGTATCTTGTTGATCTTGTAAGATTTCCAACAATACCAAATAGTTGAATATCAGTGTCAAAGTGCCCATGCTGTCGCTTCTTTTAGAAAGATAGGGGAATGAAATTGTTAATTGATCATACCCTAAAAGTATGATTACAACATAACCGGACACATAATAATATCGACACAAAAGGAATTTTAAAACCTTGCATACGTTCAAAATACAAAATAACATATTGTGTAGTCATCTAATGAGTCTGATGACAAGTAATTAAGTAATTAGAATGATGGTTGTAGTCTTCTGATTCTAATGAGCCTATTAAGTGATTAAATGATTTGAAATATCTCGCAACAATACCAACTAAGAACTGCATTCACCTTTTTATAATTAGTGAGCTAATGTGATTTGCTAATGTTGATTAGTTCTACTATGAGTTCTACGAAATGTTTTTGACGATTATAAATTTTTATTATCATATCTTTTATAACTTTAATGAGGGTAGTTAACTAATTATTGACTTTATACAATAAAAGGGCTATAATTTTGTTCCATAATTTAGATTGTTCACAACCGTGTAACTGCTAACACTAAAACTATTTGCTTTGCGACTACAAAATCTTAGAATGGAAAGTTTAATCACCAACTTAGATTTGTTTGTTCTTCTAAAAAGTGAGTGTCCTTCATTTAATCATGAAGTATTGTTTAGTGCAATTGTGTCCCGCATAGGCGATTGCCTTTCTGCCGAAGATCAAGTAACTCTCAAAGAATTTTGCCGGAGATTCACGCGAGCTGCTTTAAACAGGTGGCAGAAATCTAAACGATTCTTTGATAAGTTTAGAAATACGTACGGAGAGTGGTTGCAAGCAAATATTGATTGGCCGAGTTGCGTGCAAACTTTAATAAATCAAGAACCAACTGTTGATGAGATACCAAGAGCACGCTCAGTCTCTCCAGAACCTTCGACATCATCGACTGTTGGAACAATGACAAAAAGGTCCCGAAAACCATTCAAAGATCTGGGAAGCAAACAGAAAAAGAGAAGATCTAGTGAGCACATAGGCGAGGATTCCTGTGAATTGGCATATGCAGCTGCAGCACGTTTAAAAGAAGAAGGTTATGAAGATATCGCATCTGTAATCAATTATATGATCAAAAATCCAGAAGCTGCCATTAAAATCAAGGAAAGCATTAAGAAAACAGTAATATTTACACCAGAGAAAGCACTTGGATTGCTTCTTTCACTTAAGCTTTCAAAGTGGCAATATATTACGTTGCGAGAGACTGCCATTCGGGAAGGTGCTAAGGATATTTACCCATCCTACTATAAACTGCAACAAACTAAGCTTGCATGCTACCCTCCTAATCAATCAGTATCAGTTACGGATTCATCAGCTAGAATTACACTTCAAGCTTTACTTGACATCACGGTGAAGCGGATTCTTCAAAGTCTTTCTGATAATGTGGAAAATAAGCAGTTAAAGCTGATATCGAAGTGGGGATTTGATGGTGCTTCCAATCAAAGCCGATACAAGCAGAAAATGGACGGCGAGCATGATGATTCAAGCATTTTCATGACCTCCTTGGTGCCACTGAAACTGACAGATGGAGATAATACTATATGGACAAACCCGAAACCATGCTCAACTTTTTATTGTCGTCCGGTTCAGTTCACTTTTGTAAAAGAAAGCCATGCAGTTGTCATTGATAACAAAAGAAAAATGGATGAGGAGGCCCTTAACCCCACAGAGTGCATTAATAGTAACAGGGTGACTCATAAACTAATGATGACAATGATCGACGCAAAAGTCTGCACGTACCTTTCTGAAGCTAGATCAAATGCATCATGCTACCTGTGCTTAGCAAAACCAACAGAAATGAACCACTTAGATGCTGTAACATCAAAAACTGTGTGTTCTGACATAATATATGAATTTGGCCTATCATCCCTACATGCCCGTATAAATTGCATGGAATGTCTGTTACACATTGCGTACAGACTTGACTTCAAACAGTGGGCAGCAAGAAGTAATGAGCATAAAGATATGTTACAAAACAGAAAAAAAAACATTCAAAATAAATTTAAAGAGGAGCTCAATCTGTTAATTGATATAGTAAAACAAGGCTCGGGAACTACCAATGACGGGAATACCGCAAGGAAGTTTTTCGAGTTTCCCAATAAAACTGCAGCTATTACTGGGTTGGATCAAAACCTGATAAAAAGATTTGCTGTTATTTTGCAAGCAATAACATCTGGTGAGAAGATCGATGTCATCAAATTTAAAGATTTTGCTCGCAAAACAGCAGAAAAGTACGTGGAATTATACGACTGGTACTACATGTCATCAACCGTACATAAACTATTAATACACGGAGCTGACATAATCGAAAAAAATGATATTGTCCCGATTGGGACTCTCTCGGAAGAAGCCTCAGAGTCTCGAAACAAAGATTTTAGGAGGTTCCGGGAACATCATTCGCGGAAAAGAAGCAGGCAAGATTCTAATCAAGATATCCTAAATATGCTTGTTGTTTCTTCGGATCCTTTTCTAAGTGCACAAAGGCCGAAGTTAGATGCCAAAAGGAAGACAACCTTTTTTGCTGAAACTCTCGACCTAATACAGTTTCCGGAAACTGAGTTCGAGTTTGTAGGTATATCCGATCTGGATTCTGACTCGGAATTGGAGTCCGACAACGAAAGTTGTAAAGAAAATTTGTAAAATTTAATTATTTTTCTTTATGTTCTTTTGTTATTTATGTTAGTTTATTGTACCAATATGTTTAGTTAATAATTTCATAAATTATAGTTTCAAATATGTATTTTGTATAATTGAATTTATTAGATATTATTTTTGTTACTTCTGTTTTATTTAAATTACCTATCAATAAAAAGTTTATATACAGTCTTTTTTTTTCACATATTCTTAATATTTGGGAAAAAAGCATGCTTCCTAACGATGTTCTTAACTTTGACACAGTTCATGGATAGTTTTGAACAGTTTCATATGTTAAAATAAATAATGTTAGTACTATAATCCCCTATAAGGATATTATTGTTATTATTATGTGTCCGGTTATGTTGTAATCATACTTTTAGGGTATGATCAATTAACAATTTCATTCCCCTATCTTTCAAAAAGAAGCGACAGCATGGGCACTTTGACACTGATAATTCAACTATTTGGTATTGTTGGAAATCTTACAAGATCAACAAGACACTACACACCTCTGTCTAGTCCTTCAGGTCTATAGGGGTGATGCTATTTTATGATAAGAGTTGTTAAAGCTCTGAATTCTTCAACTTAAACACTAAAAGGAACGTTTAAATATGTAAAAATAAATAAAAATATTTTGAATATTTTTTAAAAAAAAAGGCATCTACAACCATTATGTAACGTATGTCAAAAAATCATAAATAATTAGTACTATAACCCCCTATAAGGATATTTCGGTTATCGCTGCCGTTTTAGAGATATTTCGATTTTTCATACTAGCTCCATACAAAATTTTCGTAAAAAAATTATAATTCCTTCGTTTCTGTGCAGAATCAATTCTGGTGTCATTTTTGTATATTGTTATAACTAATAGAAGTGATATCCGGCAAAAAAACTCGCACTTGCAAAATAAAATGCCTAAGTCTATGAAAGCCGATTTTCAGCCCACCGTGCGGCGGCGGCGCGCGGCTGTAGGGCGAAGTGTCAGTATAATAAAAGAAACCAAATTAAATGCTTCGACGGAACACGCGCTATGGACAAGGGAAAGAGACTCAAAGCTGGGAGGGCAGATATTCAGATTCCTCCGTGACTCGTAAAGCACACTAAAGCGTTCTTTCTCTGTCATTTGTATATCCTTGACAGTTTTTACGGGTAGTTTTTTTTATTACGGATTATTATAAGTATAGATGAGCCCACTCTTGACCTCGATTTCGCCTGATGGCAAGCAATAGATGAGGTCTACGATGAGACGAGCGAGCCCAGAAGATGCCTATTCACTCTTGCTTTAAAGGTTGAAAGGTCATAAGTGGCAGGGAATACAGAAACCGGCAGAGAGTTCCACAGCTTGGCTGTGCGCACAATAAATGTGGAGGAGAAGCGCTTGGTACGACAAGACGGTATATCAACCAAGTGTGGATGGTAGCCAGCAGTGCGTCTGGTAGACCGGTAGTGGGATACGACGGGATATGGAGGGTTCAGTTTAAAAAAAAACTGTCACTAAACTCGTCAGGCGGTATCTCGTTACAATAGCATCCGGTTGGACTCCCAACATGCATAGTTGAGAAAGGGCCGTCGATGATAATTTCAGTTTTTCAGTAATCGTTTTCTGCGTAACACTGCTGTGTATTAGAAGCCTTGCCGTCTGTTATTCACAACTATCCACATTTAGATACTGTAATGATGGTACTTTAAATAGATAGAGAAAGTTATTTCAAACAGCAGGGTCAGATATTAAAACAGCTTATTTTCATAGCAACGTTCCCCAAGAGAACTGCAACCGCAGTCACTAAAACTTGTAATTGACTGAAACTTTGATTTAGCAACTATACACGTTTGAGTTACAACTACTCAACAAGTATTGTTGAGAAATTGGCTGCTGCTCTGCGTGTAGCGGGTTCATTTCTCGTACCTGAACAATTGTTTGTCTACAGTTACCCAATTGCGTTCCGGGCCGTAGTTTCTCATTAGAATATTCGTAAAACCCTAGCAGGGCTTCGGTTATCGGACCTCAATATTGGTGCGGACTGCACTTTGATGCGCGCGTGGAACACGACGCGCCATTTACTTTCTTTATTTCGAAATAAATAGCCATTTCGCTGATTATTTTTGTTCCCAAACAATTACTAATACAAAAATGTTGAATAACAACTAACCCAAATACGTAAAAGTAAACCTTTGTTCGGTACTGGACAGATTCTTGGATTGGACAGATTAGTTAGTTCGGCAGATTCTCTACTCGACTGATTCGTGGATTCGTCATATTCTAGGGTTCGACGGATTAGTTATACGACATATAATGAACAGTTGTGCACAAAAAGATTAAACAAAAAATCCGGGTTGCACTCCGGGAGTGCCGGCAGAAGTGAAAACTTGAATATTAACGTTGTGCATTTTTGATATTTTGGAATGGTTAGGGAATAATTTTGCACGATTTGCTTTAATTATCAGTATAAAAGTACTATCATTTATGTGGTAGAATACAATATTTCTTTATTGCGCTATCGTACACAAACATGACAATTTATATTACATTAAAAAGTTTATCTCTTAGAAAAATCAACTTTCATGTTAACACACATGAACATTCGCGCAAGCGTCCTGCGCCGCCTAAACAAAACAGCAGGCGCAGGCATACATTTTCGCCGCGCCGTAGAATGAGAGGGGGATACTTCCCCTCCTACGCCGCGCCGGCTGTCTACTCTCCGTCCGTCTTACGAATTTTCGATCAGGTCACGTGTCTTGTCGCGAGTTTAACATTTTTTACCCATTACAAAAAAGTGCACAACGCCGCTAAAGAAGGTTTCACTTCAAAAAAATCCTTCAAAAATTTACGAAATTTCAAAGGTATACGTTTGCCCTGGTTTGCCCATATAAAATTTCCACGACATAAGAAACACTGTATAATGCTCCCTATCTCATTTTCTCCCACGTTAAATCTTATGAATTTATATGTCTGTCTCTTTTTACTGTTGCTTTTTCGTTTCATAAAATTTCAAATCACAAAGACGCTAAAGAAGTTTTCACTTCAAAAATCCCTGTTTCTTGCTGCAATTCAAGGCTAATATTTAAATGAGTTTCCCGTTTTATTAAGGTAAATAAAATATAACTTAATTTTAATTACTTTTGTAATAGAATTTACTTAATTAACAATCCACATTATCAATTATTTTAAATAAATCGCTTAAATCCCGACTTGGCGTTTCATTTGAAATTTCGGAATTCTTAAAGTCATACATGTTTACATTATATAATTGTAACATTTTCGGAGATGTAGACAGATGGAGTAAACGTAACGCAAGATCCATCATCACGTTTCGTGTCATCATCAAACTTAACAGCATTTCAAGGGACAATCGGTGTCGTAATTTGTTTTTCAGCATATGATATATCGAAAAAGCGCGTTCAATTTTAAAATGGTACAGTCATGAATGCAAGTGTGAGTTTGGAAATATTTTCAAGACGCTTATTAAATGCCTACTAGCGTCACAATCATCAAATACTTCCGAATAGTACTAGTACCTACATAGATATGCTACTTCCTAGTACTAGTACATAGATAATCTGTAATGTAGTAGTACTAGGCCGCTGACGGCCGCGCGCCCCGCAGGCGTATATGTGATGCTTGTAAATGTATGTATGCCCCTAAAAATAGCCCTACTTATTTTTGGGCCCAAAAAAATCCCAATAAGCATTATTTTACCCTAAATTTGGGGCTCATAGCCCTAAGAAGTTTAATCCTGGATAAAAAATCCCCCTCAACTCACCCCTCAACTCGCCCCTCAACTCGCCCCTCAACTCACCCCTCAACTCATCCCTCAACTCACCTCTCAACTCATCCCGCACCTCATCCCGCACCTCATCCCTCAACTCATCCCTCAACTCATCCCTAATCTCATCCTTAATCTCATCCCTCAACTCATCCCGCAACTCATCCCTCAACTCACCCCTCAAATCACCTCTCAATTCACCCCTCAATTCACCCCTCAACTCACCCCTCAACTCATCCCTCAACTCATCCCTCAACTCATTCCTCAACTCATCCCTCAACTCCGCCCTCAACTCACCCCTCAACTCACCCCTCAACTCACCCCTCAACTTACCTCTCAACTCCCCCCTCAACTCAACCCTCAACTCACCCCTCAACTCACCCCTCAACTCCTCCCTCAACTCCCCCTCAACTCACCCCTAAACTCACCCCTCAACTCAGCCCTCAACTCATCCCTCAACTCACCCCTCAACTCACCCGTCAACTCACCCCTCAACTCACCCCTCAACTCACCCCTCAACTCAACCCTAAACTCACCCCTCAACTCACCCCTCAACTCATCCCTCAACTCATCCCCCAACTCATCCCTCTTCTCATCCCTCTTCTCATCCCTCAACTCATCACTCAACTCACCCCTCAACTCATCACTCAACTCACCCCTCAACTCACCCCTCGACTCACCCCTCAACTCACCCCTCAACTCACCTCTCAACTCACCCCTCAACTCACCCCTCAACTCACCCCTCAACTCACCCCTCAACTCACCCCTCAACTCACCCCTCAACTCACCCCTCAACTCACCCATCAACTCACCCCTCAACTCACCCCTCAACTCACCCCTCAACTCAACCCTAAACTCTCCCCTAAACTCACCCCTCAACTTACCCCTCAACTCACCCCTCAACTCACCCCTCAACTCACCCCTCAACTCACCCCTCAACTCACCCCTCAACTCACCCCTCAACTCACCCCTCAACTCACCCCTCAACTCACCCCTCAACTCACCCCTCAACTCTCTCCTCAACTCATCCCTCAACTCACCCCTCAACTCACCCCTCAACTCCTCCCTCAACTCCTCCCTCAACTCCCCCCTCAACTCCGCCCTCAACTCACCCCTCAACTCCGCCCTCAACACACCCCTCAACTCACCCCTCAACTCACCCCTCAAATTACCCCTTAACTCCCCCCTCAACTCAACCCTCAACTCACCCCTCAACTCACCCCTCATCTCACCCCTCAACTCACCCATCAACTCACCCCTCAACACCTCCTTCAACTCCCCCCTCAACTCACCCCTCAACTCACCACTCGACTCACCCCTCGACTCACCCCTCAACTCACCCCTCAACTCACCCCTCAACTCACCCCTCAACTCACCCCTCAACTCACCCCTCAACTCACCCCTCAACTCACCCCTCAACTCACCCCTCAACTCACCCCTCAACTCACCCATCAACTCACCCCTCAACTCACCCCTCAACTCACCCCTCAACTCAACCCTAAACTCTCCCCTAAACTCACCCCTCAACTTACCCCTCAACTCACCCCTCAACTCACCCCTCAACTCACCCCTCAACTCACCCCTCAACTCACCCCTCAACTCACCCCTCAACTCACCCCTCAACTCACCCCTCAACTCACCCCTCAACTCTCCCCTCAACTCATCCCTCAACTCACCCCTCAACTCACCCCTCAACTCCTCCCTCAACTCCTCCCTCAACTCCCCCCTCAACTCCGCCCTCAACTCACCCCTCAACTCACCCCTCAACTCACCCTTCAAATTACCCCTTAACTCCCCCCTCAACTCAACCCTCAACTCACCCCTCAACTCACCCCTCATCTCACCCCTTAACTCCTCCCTCAACTCCCCCCTCAACTCACCCCTAAACTCACCCCTCAATTCAGCCCTCAACTCATCCCTCAACTCACCCCTCAACTCACCCCTCAACTCACCCATCAACTCACCCCTCAACACCTCCTTCAACTCCCCCCTCAACTCACCCCTCAACTCACCACTCGACTCACCCCTCAACTCACCCCTCAACTCACCCCTCAACTCACCCCTCAACTCATCCCCCAACTCATCCCTCTTCTCATCCCTCTTCTCATCCCTCAACTCATCACTCAACTCACCCCTCAACTCATCACTCAACTCACCCCTCAACTCACCCCTCGACTCACCCCTCAACTCACCCCTCAACTCACCCCTCAACTCACCCCTCAACTCACCCCTCAACTCACCCCTCAACTCACCCCTCAACTCACCCCTCAACTCACCCCTCAACTCACCCCTCAACTCACCCCTCAACTCACCCATCAACTCACCCCTCAACTCACCCCTCAACTCACCCCTCAACTCAACCCTAAACTCTCCCCTAAACTCACCCCTCAACTTACCCCTCAACTCACCCCTCAACTCACCCCTCAACTCACCCCTCAACTCACCCCTCAACTCACCCCTCAACTCACCCCTCAACTCACCCCTCAACTCACCCCTCAACTCATCCCTCAACTCACCCCTCAACTCACCCCTCAACTCCTCCCTCAACTCCTCCCTCAACTCCGCCCTCAACTCACCCCTCAACTCACCCCTCAACTCACCCCTCAAATTACCCCTTAACTCCCCCCTCAACTCAACCCTCAACTCACCCCTCAACTCACCCCTCATCTCACCCCTTAACTCCTCCCTCAACTCCCCCCTCAACTCACCCCTAAACTCACCCCTCAATTCAGCCCTCAACTCATCCCTCAACTCACCCCTCAACTCACCCCTCAACTCACCCATCAACTCACCCCTCAACACCTCCTTCAACTCCCCCCTCAACTCACCCCTCAACTCACCACTCGACTCACCCCTCAACTCACCCCTCAACTCACCCCTCAACTCACCCCTCAACTCATCCCTCAACTCATCCCTCAACTACTCCCTCAACTCCCCCTTCAACTCCCCCTCTACTCCCCCCTCAACACCCGACGAGACCCCCCTCCCCCCACCCCGCCCCCACACGGGAGCTCTCTTACCCCTCACCTCCCTGAACTCCCTCGAAACCTCCCCCCCCCCCGCCCCCTCTCAGGGATACCTCAACCCCTGCGACCTAACTCCTAGGTCCCAACAGATAGATACGTCGCTTTTTCGTTTCATTAACTTTCAAATCACAACGATGCTAAAGAAGTTTTCACTTAAAAAAAGTCTTACGCTTTTCGATCGGTCACGTGACCCTGACGCGAGTTTAACAGTTTTTACCCATACAAAAAGTGCTCAGCGCCGCTAAAGAAGTTTTCACTTCAAAAAATAGCCGTAACAGGGCCTTTGTTCGGATTGTTCACTATTTTAAGGGACCAATTTTCCGTGATAATTGAAAATTATAAGTGCGACTTTGAAATAGCAACCATTCAAGCCGTGAAATCAGTTTATCCTGGTGTAAAAGTAACTGGCTGCTACTTTCATTACTGGAAAGCGATACTTAAAAAGAGCCAAAATATTGGATTAGATAAAACTGAAAATGGAGAGTATATCATGCGTCTTTATATGCAACTGCCGTTGCTGCCGCCGATTTTGGTTCCCGAAGCAATATTAAGTATACAAGAACTGGTTAATAACTCACCGGTATATAATACATTTTATAATTATTTCTCAACTCAGTGGATGGGAATATATACCGAGAATGTGTTTACTTGTTATAATGAAAATTTTCGTACAAATAACCCAATCGAAGGGTGGCATGCGAGACTAATAAAAAGATTTCCCATTAACCCACCACTGTATCTATTTATACAATTACTAAAAAAAGAATCCCGTTTTCAAGACACAAAGTGGATGGGCGGTAATGCAACGTATGCGACTTAGAAGTTTTCGGTTACACAATTGACGGGAACCGGCGCTGGTTGGAACAAAAGACAAGAGTCCAGCGTCGTATAGGAAAGGCAGCACTAACCTTGATAATCCAGGATATTCAGGACTGCCAGCACTCTGATCACAGTTCACCACCACAGTATAACCGTTCTTCTGCTACGAATTGGTCGCACAAAACGACGCGACCGTTCGAATGCGATTCGATGCGTTTGTGCTCTAACGCGACTCGACAGCCATTGAAGGTCCGATCGTCCATCGGAAGATCCAGACGCGATCGATTTTTCTAGAGCGGTATAGTCTCTCTCCCTCACTCTCGAATAGACGAAGGTCTAGTGCAAGGGAGAAAGGATAATATGCGGAAGGGGAATGTCTAACCAATTAGCGATTATGCGTGTTGCCAATAATTAAAAATATAAACGAAAAGAATCGTATATCAGCGCAACCATTCCCCCGGGCTTGAAGGGATGCCTTCAAGAGTGAGGCAAACCACAAGAAAACGAATCTATTCGATAATTACTATCCTATAACTACGAAACTAAATACCTAATAACTAATATTAACCTAACCTTAAAGACGAATTAAATAAACTACTGTATAGGCAATGGGCAAAGACGCACCACGGGACGCAAGTAGGATCCGGTGGTTGTCTTAACCCGAACGATACGAGTGACTCCGGTTGAGTCAGGGAAAATTTCCTCCACGACACCCAAAGGCCAGTGTAGTGGGGGCGAGTTGTCGGATATAAGAATCACGACCGTGCCGACAGAGACCGGATCGACCGGCGTGTTCCATTTGCGGCGAGATTGCAAAGTATGGAGATATCCAGTTCTCCAGCGCTTCCAAAACGACTGTACTAACTTATCTAGTAGCTCGTGTCTAGCAGTAAGAGTTCTCTCGTCTATTTCCTCGGCAGGCAAGTATTTCAGAGGCGTGAGATTCAAAAAGTGCGCTGGAGTCAATGCGAGCGGCTCTGAAGGATCACTAGAGAGTGTCCTACAAAGAGGTCTAGTGTTCATTACCGATTCTATTTGAATAAGAACGGTACTTAATTCTTCAAACGACAGAATAGTATCGCCTATGACCCGATATAGGTGTGACTTTAAACTTTTAATATTAGCTTCCCAATTGCCGCCAAAGTGACTAGCCGTCGGGACATTGAGTGACCAATCTATTCGATTTATAGCTAATGTATGACCATATTCCGAATTATGGTACTTCGAACAAAGAAATGCGTGAAGTTCCGAGAGTTTCCGTTTAGCGCCTATGTAATTAGTCCCGTTATCGGAATAAATTCTACTAACCGGGCCACGCCTTGACAGGAACCGTTTAAAGGCGCCCATAAAACTAGCTGTGCTAAGATCCCCAGCGAGCTCTATGTGCACCGCGCGTGTAGTCATGCAGACGAACAGACACACGTAGGCCTTGGTGGAGCGAACACCTCGACCGCGAGACATCGTAACCTTAAACGGACCGGCGTAGTCCGTGCCCGTGTGGACGAATGGCTTAGCGGTTTGAACGATACGACAAGAGCGATGATCGGCCATCTCAGGAAAGCTCTGCTTAGGGCGCAGCCGAAAGCAGGGAAGGCACTTATGGATCCTATTCCTAATTAAATTGCGTGCAGAAAGGATCCAATACTTCTGACGCAAGAGCGACATTAGCAGGTCGGGACCTGCGTGACAGTTCAATTTATGATGATAATCGACTAACAAATTCAAAACGAGGTCCTTGCTTGGAAGCAGAATGGGATGTTTCCCATCATAACTTAAATCCGAGTTTCTTAAACGGCCTCCGACTCTAATGAGTCCGTCTTCGAGAAACGGTTTTAAGTGTCGAAAAGCAGGACTACAATGTTTGCCTTTCCTGAGTTTAACCAACTCAGTGGAGAAATAAAAGCGTTGAAGCTCGCGAAGTATGAGCAATTCAGCGAAGTTGTAATCCGCTGCCGCCATGCGGTAACCAATAGGCAACAGTTTAGCGAAACGACAAATGTAAATTACTACTCGAAGTAATTTACTCCAAGACGAGATACGATCGACCAAAGAAAGAATAGTAGATCTTTCGGTTGGTGTAGCGGAGAGCAACGAATGTTTCTTCTCTTCGGGCACTTCGCATACCGAAGAGGGATTGAAGGGGACGACAGGCCACTTCGAAACGTCTAAGCTGGCCCACGGAGGACCACTGAACCAAAGCGGATGATCAATGATTTGGGAAGGTGTGAGCCCACGTGACAGACAATCTGCGGGATTGTCCGTACCGGACACGTGATACAGGTTTTGTGGCGATAAGTCGTCCTGTATTTTCGAGACTCTGTTGGCCACGAAGGTGTTCCACCGATGGGGCGACGAATGTACCCAACAGAGAGCGACTGTTGAATCCGAAAATGCGAATATGTTGCGAAATATAATGCGGTTTTGACAAGCGACTACGACATTTTTTATGAGTTGAGCTAGCACAAGAATAGCGCACAGCTCCAGACGAGCAAGAGAAACGACCTTTTTAGGGGAGACCTTCGACTTAGCGGTCAACAACCTAACGATATTGCCATCACTATTTTGAACGTGGAAGTAAATAACCCCCCCGTATGCTTTCTCACTGGCGTCCGCGAAAGCCAATATAGTAACCACACTATCGCCGACGATACCAACGTGACGTGGGATCCTTATATTACAGAGCAAGGGAAGCTCTTCTTTGAAGCGAATCCACAGCCTGACTATATCTTCAGGTGGAGTATCATCCCAGTCACAATCAGACAGCCAAAGCTGCTTGATTAGAAGTTTAGCGTACAGGACAACAGGTGCGACAAATCCCATGACGTCCCATATTTTAGCGACACACGACAATATTGTACGCTTAGTACAAATCTGAGCGGGAGTATTAATTTTCATGCCGAAGTTGTCCGACGTAGGTGACCAACACAAGCCCAGTACTTTATGTTGGTCGGACTCATCGAATTCCTTGACAACTGGCAGGCGGTGCGAGGGTGGGATCGAATCTAATACGACTTGGGAATTACTGGTCCACTTAACTAGCTCAAATTGACCAGCCTTCATGAGACCTATCATTTCCGAAGCGGTGGAAATGCCCTCGTCTTCCGTGCGAACGGAATGGACGTAGTCGTCCATATACAACCCCGCAGCGACAATATCTTTGGCCTGAGGGTAGGAGTCACCCTCATCCTCAGCCAACTGCTTAATAGTTCGAAGTGCATGAAAGGGGCTAGACTTAAGCCCAAAAACGACACGATTAAATTCATAAACCTGTAAAGGTTCTTGCGGGGAAAAGCGATACAAAATGCGTTGGAAACGCCGATCAGATTCTCGGACTCCAATGCTGAGAAACATCTGACGAATGTCTGCGGAAAGCGCTATCGAAAACAAACGAAAACCAATAATAATATTGAACAAGTTCCCTTGTAGGTTCTGTCCACCATACAAGAGATCATTAAGCGAGATGCGGGTAGTAGTTTTACAACTACCATCGAGAACGACACGAAGTTTGGTTGTGACCTTATCATCTCGGATCACACCATGATGCGGAATAAAATACGAACTTCCCGCCGAATCAGGATTCGTAGATGAAATGTAGCCCTTTTCTAAATATTCCCGGATGACACTGTCATACGCGACCCTTAATTGTGGAGAAGCTTGCATCTTCCTTTCCAAGCAGTAAAACTGCCGTTCACTTGCTTGGCGCGAATTGCCAAGGGATTCGACATCAGCCTTGAAAGGCAAAGCTACTACGTAACGTCCCTCACTATCCCGAGTGGTAGTGCGGGTGTAAAATTCCTCACACAATTGGTCGTCCGGGCTGAATACCGGGGGAACACTCACTTCCTCTAATTCCCAGAATTTCCGGACAGCAGAGTCTAATGTGTCCGCGATACAGCAATGCGATACGGTCGAATTACCGTCAGTACATGCTGGTGCGTCACCTACGATCACATAGCCAAGGACCGTTTCTAATGCGAGCGGCGATAAATTCGAAGTCGATCCTTGAACTCTGTTCGACAAAAGCAGGTGCGGAAAAATCGAAGCGCCGATCAATACGTGAATCGGGCCTGATGAATAATATGTATCGTCTGCCAACGGTAAGTCTTCGAAGTTAGACAGTCGCGAAGTGTCGACTGTCGCGGTTGGCAGACGTTCGGTAATCCTATCTATTACCAACGACTCAATATCATAAGTTATATTATGATCGAAACGAGAATGAATTTTAAATTGTACGGAACCTTGAATGGGTTTACTCGAACCTCCTATACCCCTAACAGTGGAACAAGTAGGTCTATTATTTATGTTTAATCCTAAACGTTGACAGCAATCGCGAGTAATAAAGCTACTCTGAGACGCGCTGTCCAACAATGCACGAACGCAATGTTCGTGACCACGAGAATCTAGAATAACGATACGTGCGGTACCCAACAACACAGTTCTAGAGCCTTTATAAGGGCCGACTGCACTTGAGCATAATGCTACATCCGAGTTCGCGGGAATCGAACCCGCGCTCGGCTCTTCGACTGAGCGTGACGGCGACATATTTGACGCAGGCCTATTTCCAAAACATAGCAATGTATGATGTTTGTACCTACATTTTTTACATGTAGACGTCGACTCACACGCAGACACGCGATGACCACTACTTAAGCAATTTATACACAAGTTGTTTGACTTAACGAATTTAAAACGTTGATCGGGGTTATAACTCTTAAAAACCGTACACTTATAAATGTAGTCATGGTTTTCCTTACACAAACTACAAGCGACTGGTTGAGAACTGGACACATATGCGTTAGTTGATTTACGATCTAAAGGCCTTTTATTAGTATTGACTCGAGCAACAGGTATCGAAGTTCGTTCTAAAACCTTTATATGATCACTAACGAAATTAACTAGATCGGAAAACAATGGGATTTCGGATCCATTCGACTTTAATTGATAATTGGATTCGAACGTACGAACGGTGTCTGGGTCCAGTTTTTTAAGCGCGACATGCAACAATATAAAATCAGCAAGGTCACTGACTTTTGTATGTTTTAAAGCAACTACCGACGAAGCGAACTTATCAATAAATGATTCTAAACTACTAGGGGTACCTGATGTAATAGATTTAAATTCAAATATTTGAGTTAAGTATGAAGTTGCCGATTGTCGACTATCTTCATATTTTTTACAAAGCAAATCGAAAATGAGTGGGTAATTATCCGCAGACGGGTTAATACCAGCGAAAATTGTACGAGCTTTATGTGTTAATTTACCTAATAAATAATATAATTTCTCACAGTCTGTTAGAGAAACATTATTATGCACGACATTACGATAACTAGCGACGAATAATGGCCAATTCTTAATATCTCCGTTGAATTCGGGTATTTCAATTGGCGGCAATCGAGGTGACCTTTGGACCTCACTATGAGAGTGAGCCGTCAGGTTCTTCTCAGCCCGTAAAATGCGCCCTAAAAGGTCTTCGAACGCAGAAAGCGACTGATAATCTACAACATATTCAGGGTTTAATTTTAGCTCATGAATAACAATTTCATCCAAAGCACTTTCAAAATCCACACGTAGTGATTGTACTAACGAGATGTCGCACAAAAATGATTCCTTAATGCTTTCATCCGAATGAATGTGTTTTATTTTATCTGCAATACTCTGCATGCGAGCAAAGATACGATCTCTCTTTGCTATCAGTCTTTTAAGAGTAATATCGGTCGGTGCCATATTTATGAGCTATGAATATCAAACTAATTATTATAAGAAATATTTAGTAACTACCCACCGTTTTGCGAAATAACGGCCGGGTGCGCGACGCGGTCTCGAGTAACCTTGACTCGACCGATTGGTATTTACTTTACAAGTAACGATAATTAACTACTAAGCGGGGTTGCGAAATTCCTTACTAATCGATTATTAGCTAGGAAGACACGAAAACGACGTAATGAATTACGATGTACTTACTTGCCACGCGTTGGCAAATAAGTATCTATGCGGGGTTGACTACGAAATACGAATACGAAACTACGATATACCTAGCGAATTCTAGGGAATGGCTGTGCTGATTATTATCCGACTCGGGAAGGACCAATTAATGGATGGGCGGTAATGCAACGTATGCGACTTAGAAGTTTTCGGTTACACAATTGACGGGAACCGGCGCTGGTTGGAACAAAAGACAAGAGTCCAGCGTCGTATAGGAAAGGCAGCACTAACCTTGATAATCCAGGATATTCAGGACTGCCAGCACTCTGATCACAGTTCACCACCACAGTATAACCGTTCTTCTGCTACGAATTGGTCGCACAAAACGACGCGACCGTTCGAATGCGATTCGATGCGTTTGTGCTCTAACGCGACTCGACAGCCATTGAAGGTCCGATCGTCCATCGGAAGATCCAGACGCGATCGATTTTTCTAGAGCGGTATAGTCTCTCTCCCTCACTCTCGAATAGACGAAGGTCTAGTGCAAGGGAGAAAGGATAATATGCGGAAGGGGAATGTCTAACCAATTAGCGATTATGCGTGTTGCCAATAATTAAAAATATAAACGAAAAGAATCGTATATCAGCGCAACCACAAAGTTAAAAAGATAATAAATTTATTGCAACGGGAAGCAGCGTAATGCAAAACTCATACAAAAAAATTGTCAAATAAACAAAATTGTTACTGCAGCAATGAAGAATGAAGTTAGCGTGATTGATTGTTTAAAACAGTTGTGGAAGGTTAATTTTAAGTATATTTAAAAGTAAAATATGATATTTTGTTCTTTAATTAAAGTGCGTTTTATTTGTTTTTGTTTTCACCTGTACTTCTGCCGTATAGCTAATCCGTCGAACCCTAGAATATGACGAATCCACGAATCAGTCGAGTAGAGAATCTGCCGAACTAACTAATCTGTCCAATCCAAGAATCTGTCCAGTACCGAACAAAGGCTGATATTAAATGGAATTAAAAATGTAGCAAAAATATGGCGCTTTTTTTTTGTTCCTACTCATACTTCCAAATTGATATTGAAGTGTCAGTGGCCGCTTGGGTAAGTAGGTATCATAATAAATATAATTTGCAAACCATAGCCATTTCTAAATTCAAACTACCAATACAAAATTTTTTTAGTCTGTGTTTAAAATAAGTACATATTATTACATTATTTGTTCCACCCGACTCCCATAGAAAAAAACTCAATGTTCTATGGGAGTCGCGTCTCTGCCTTCATACACTACCCTCGTCAAACATAGGCACCTTGTTCAGTGATACTACGAATACTTTCCGCCTCGCTGCTTCCATTCGATTAGGTGCTCCCTGTTGTTCTGCTCATCGCTGCCACTGTGGCGAAGTTGACAACAGCCTCGGTCAAAATGGCCTTTCATGCGGCCGTAGCGCGGGTGCATAGCACGGCACTCGAATATTAACGACATTATCCGACGAGCTCTTGTCACCTTCGGTGTTCCGGATGTATTAGAACCCAATGGCCTGGCACGCGATGATGCTAAAAGACCGGACAGTATGTCTTTATTTCCGTGGAAGATGGGTAAGCCTTTAGCGTGGGATGCAACTTGTGTCGATACTCTTGCACCATTCCATCTTCCTAGCTCGTCTTGCTGTGCAGGCGCTGCTGCTGCAGCTGCTGAGAACCTCAAGCGGCGGAAGTATAATAACCTTGTTCCAGGTTATATTTTCGAGCCGTTTGGGGTGGAGACCTTGGGATCGTGGAGTCCGAGTGGTCACAAATTATTTAAAGATCTATCTAGGCGTCCAGTTGACACTTCGCGTGACCCAAAAGCTGGTTTTACCTTGGCCAGAGGTTAAGCAGTGCCATAAAATGTGGCAATGCCGCCAGTTTTTGGGCACATTACCAGTGGACAGCGATGCCCACGAATTTCTGGACGCCATATTTTAGTTTATTTAGATGTATATATGTTAGGGTTTTGATTTAAGTGTATATTCCATTAGAGATTAAATAAAAGTACAGGTCCCAATGTTCTGTTGAAAAATTGTTTTAAATGTTTGCTGACTGACAGTTTTATTTACACTCTTGCGGCTTTGTAACCGGTATGTTGTGTAGAGATTCCCGTTTACATTATACCTAGGCGTGGGCAACTACAAAGGCTGTTTTTTTTTAAATCAAAATGTTTCAAAGTGAAAAATTGTAACACAGAATCTTAGTGATATTCTATATGTATATTATTACGCAAAGAAAAGCGTTGTTCCCCTTTTTACGAAAATTATGCAGACGGAGGAGTAAGAAAGTCACAGTTAAGTTATTTTAATTACGAGTTTTATCATAGCCCACTCTTGCCATACACAAAGCGACAATTTATGCGCTTGCACTCGCATCGGTAAAGAAAACAGTATTAAGTATTTAGGTATCACAGTTGACTCTACCTTAAGATTCTAGGAGCACATCAACACACTGAGTAACAGATTGCGGAAGTTAATATTTGTCTTTAAGACCCTGAGAAACGCGCTAGGAGAGAAGCTGAGGACAACGGTCTACTTTGCCCTTGTCCAATCCCTACTAACCTACTGTATAACATCATTGGGTGGTGCTCCAAAACACATAATCTTGGGATTGGAAAGAACTCAGAGAGCGATTTTAAAGGTGGTTCCTTTCTTACCTTTCCGTTACCCCACTGAACTCCTGTACAAAAAAGCCAAAATTTTGACTGTTCGCCAACTGTTTATTTTGCAAATGGTCCTGAAACAGCATATACTCCTCACCTACAACCCTGCATTGTTACGTGATAAAAGACGATTCACTTCAGTAGAACATCTCCAAAGTCGACTTTCCACTATGTTCTCAAAACGCTTCTTTTGTTATCTTGGTTTCTCTATAATAGTATAAATAAAACGCTTTCTATATATAATCTTACCAAGAAAAAGTGCAAAATAAGAGTCAGATATTGACTTAAGGATCTGAACTACGACGATACGGAGAAACTTCTTATTACCTAGGTTTAAGCTTCGTATCATTTCGCTGGGACACACGCACGCACGACACGCACTCACATACACATTTACACACCACACGTTATCACAGACACCATCAATCAAATACTAACTCTACTAACCCTACAATAAGTTAATTATAAGTATGTACTCATGTAAACAATAATAACACTACTTTTACTTAATTATAAAGTGCTTACCGCATGTGGCAGTGAGCGAGTACCTATCACATATAGACTGAAATGTAATTAACTAAGGGGCGAAGACCCTGGTGTCCTGAAATACAGTCGTAAGTCTAGTTTAGGCACCAGTCTCCCACAGTATAATATAATGTAATTGTTGCTACGTCATTGATCAAATGTATCTTTATATTGTGGTGAGAGAAATAAATACATTATTATTATTAATTATGGCCGAATTTCGACCACTTGGCGACCCCCAGTACATATTAATAACTTTGAGAACTCTATTTCTCATTGAGAAACCTGAGTACTATACACTATTCTACTTGAAAACTGTTAGTACTGACTTTCTTTACAATAACGTACTACACAGGTGTCAAGCAAAACTCGAGGTTAGACTGAAACAAATGACGGCAAGAGCAAGCTAGAGTCTCGTAGAGTTCTCGTTAAGTCAAGCCGTTTCTCAAGAGTGCATTCTGTCGAGCGTAGGGTTGTCAAGCGTACAAGTACCTAGTCAGACATTTCAAGTTTCTTAATAAGCATCCGATCAAATTAAAAAGCCACCCTATTACTACAGCTGTCCTTGCGTTCCGGGCCGCGGTATCTCGTTAGAACATTCCCGCAACCCCGACACGCAAAAGCCCTATCGGCCTCCGTAATTGCTACTGACTGTTTGAGCTAGCTTTGAAGCACTCGTAGAACGCAAAGCTCCGTCAACCCAGGAACTCGCCGGCTTTTGGGAGACATTTTGCAAAATATGTCTATATGATTTTTATTGAGTGAAGCAAGATTTATAATTTTTTATCTGTTTTTATTGCATTCAAAAATATTTAACGGTGTACCGAAACCGAAACAATACACAAGGCAGCAGCCGATCGTTGAGCGATTATCGCTATCGCTCAACTGTGTCACACAGTTCCAACTAGCGCGGACATCGACGTTTCACTCTATCTTTAGAAACTTTAATGTGTATCTATGTACTTTGTTTTAGATTAAGATAGACGAGTTGTACCAACATTTTTATTTATCAATAAATAATAATTATTATTATATTATTACTGTTTTTTGGCCGAAGTGGCGGTTGGCACAATGGTTGAGTCAGCCAAAAAATTACATTTATAAATGTTGTCATTTAAAATCTAAGATCAAATTGTAAGTTAAAGTATGCAACCTTTTAGCCAAAAGTCTGACTTAAAACAACAGCCGACAAAGCGACTAAAATTTGTCAACCCTAGTCATACGAATGTGGAGCAGCTAAATAGGGGTTTAAATAGTAAGAATGTTCCATTTTGTGCGCTTTTATGGTGGCACTTGTACGAACGTTAATGGAAATGCAAGTTTCAAAAGGTATTTTCTTCTATTTAAAGATAATTAGTAGAACTATGATTAGAATAGTGTTGACAATAAACAAGTTGGTATTTCTTCAATAATAGTCGACCTACAAATTATTGAACGATGAATTATAGATAGATAAAACATTTATTTGGTACGACAGGAGTCAGAAAATACATTTTATATAAAACAGAAAATAAAAAAGCCCTACCGCATCGGATCCCATCAGTATGCTGCTTGCAACAGCGGCCTAAGCCGAGTCCTCGGTCTTTGTGTCGGATCTGTCTCAATGGTCCATCTGAAAATCCATAGTAGCTAATTTGAATAATTATAATTAGCAGCATCATAAATGCCAAGAGTTTTCCAATTTATGTCGATGTTAGTTTCCAGTCTAAACATAGGAACTGAATAGAGGAGCAGGTTCCTAGTTGTCTCAAAATTTAAATAAACATTTTTAATTCAGAGAAATAAAAGAAAACTAACGATTTTTCTTCATTAATCATATATTTGGTATTTCAGCCTTCATTAATTGCTTTTACATCTTAAAAAATAACAAAATTTGGACGAATAATTTGAGAATAAAATAATAAAGTCGAGTGTGACAAATTACCCCTGACATGGGGTAGGTTGTCTCAGATGAACGTCCTCGTTGTCACAGATCACTATTAACAACACTGTCATCGCCTGAGGTACAATTTGGGCAGCAATAAAATAAATTTTTGTTCCAACCACATTTGTCATGCAGCCACAGTTTGCATTTTGTGCACTGAACCCATTCTTCATTGGACGCATGACGTATCATCCAAATCGACATCTTCTTCGCTACTCACTTGCTTTTGTTTCTTATTTTTCTTCTTTGGCTTGGTTTTTCTCATTTTTTGTTGCTCTGCTAACGCATTCTTAACCGGGGTTTCTGTAAAAATTGCGGTAGTCCTCTTTCTTCGATTGGAAGTCGTTTTCTTAGCTGGAGCTTTCGGAAATGGTTGTAAAATTTCAGGCGTTGGTAAATTTAATGTTGGAGGAGTAGCTGCACTGGTTCCAGGAATTGGGGAGGGTGTCCTACAAGAAACTGGGGTATGTTCCGCGTTTGGAGCAACACCGTCTTCGCTCTGTATAGCCTGATCGATTTCCTGGTCAACTTCAGGTCTATCGGTTACATAAGATGGTGCAAAGTCTATGTCAGTGAAGGTATTACGATTATAGGGCCATATGCTACTCACTGAAAAGCCAGACATTATGTTCTGGGGAGTTATGGCTGGTGGTAAACTAATTTTGATTTCTAGGCATACTTTCTACATGAAACAAAAAATATAATATTTGTTAGAATAATTAAATGTTTCCCGGGGTTTGCTGTCACAGTGACAACTAGCCCCAAAAACATTGAGACAACATGTACCGGAGATAAAAAATATAAACACACAAATAATAACCGCTAAATGTTTACAAATGAAAACATTTTTGATGTTACATTAAAATTTACTATTTTCTTAGTCAAAATATATGAGAAACAACATAATACATAACTAAACATAGTCAATAACTAAGTTCAAAGTATAGAGTAAAATTTACTCACCAAACGTATTTTTATAAATTTCACAACACACGGCGATGCAATAGACTAGCGGCCATGATACTTTCTAATGTAGGAAGCACTGGGGTGCATTCCAGTTTGTCAATATTCGCGTTCCTTTAATCCTTTTACTTTATTAAATATTGGGCTTGTGACAACTAGTACTTGAAACAACGAGGACACTCTTCCCCTACCTGTATTTTCAACTAACGAAAAAAAAAACGGAGGAGGTTATCAAGTCGACGCGTATATTTTTTTTATGTATGATCACCGATTACTCAAAGACGGCTGAACCGATTTGGAAAATTCTTTTTTTGTTTGGAAGGGTATACTTTGAAGTTGGTCCCATTATCACCAAGTCAGGATCTGATGATGGGATCCTGGAGAAATCGAGGGAACTCTTCAAATATTATAGGCACACCTATAGTGATTTGAGTATTTTTTATAGTAACTTGTAAAGTTGCATTCGAAAAGCACCATTTATGAAGTGGACTTGATGATGAAGACCACAGATGGCCACTAGAACTCACTGGAATAAGTATTTCATGTGTTACGCTTCAATTACTTGAATGTGGTTACTAAGCACAATATGCTCGTCACAATTCCTATGGTGAAGTGAAGCTGATGGTGAAGTACAGGAGAATTCCTCAACAATTAACGGCCCAACATTGGGATAAGCAATATTTTGTAAATTATTATAAGTAGTTGACATTTAGGCTTTTGTAACTAGGTAAATTAAAAATCGACCAACTAAAAAGAGTGAAATAAAAACTTTTTACCAAAAAATTAAACCGACTCCCAAAACAATGCAAAGTGAAAAATAACTTCAATTTCGGAAGTCGGTGCCAAAAACTATAATACAAAACTAAAGACACCTCACCACATAAAACTGTTTCTGACCACCTGTAACGACTATTAAATTATACCTTACCTTACCTTAGCCTAAAAGCTTAGGTGTCGGCCTTGTGACCAAGAGGTCCGAGCTTCGAACCCCACCCATTAAAATATTGCCGTGAACTCACTCCAGGCACAAGCATATTTAGCTTAGTTGGAGGGGTTATTAAGATTGCTAGTAATATGAATTCTACCCACATTGCTAGTTATATCTAAAAAAAAGCAGTCGGAGCACGGGAAAATCTCGATATGTTTTAATAGCCACCCATCCACAAACTTACCCTGGCAAATGCTGCTTTATGCTTAATCTTGAAGAGAACCTATTTCTAAGAACCTCACTTAGATTCCGTACGACTGTTGTCAGGTGCGGTCCGAAGGGGGCATCACAGGGGACATGACCCCCCCCCCCCTAAAGATTTTGTAATAAAAATAGAAGACTTCCATTTGTTTTATAATCTGTGCAATAAAATTTGTATTGTGCAATAAAGAAAACTCATTTAGGTACTCGACATATTTTACTGTTAGTAACCCCCCACCCCCACCAAATTCTAGGCTGCGACCATGTCTGACTGTTGTATACAATGTGTAACGGAAACCCCATATCTATCCAAAAGGGCTGAAGACAACATCTGGTATGGAGTCTCTATGCACAGTTTCAGCACAAAATAACTGACTCAAAGAATTGATACCAAATTATTGGTTTCATATATTTCTTGAATACCAATCATAACAACCGTGTCACAGCACTACGAGGATCAATAACTTTCCACGTCACTTGCCAATAATACGATAATTCTTTTCGTTCTTCTTAATTTGAAAAATTCGGTCTCTGGTATCAGTGTATTGGAATTTGTAATAAGTTCTACACACTTAGGATTACAAAACCCTTGCCATATCGTTTGTTATCATCCAAAGAAGCCATGCACTTGGTATGTATATACCACTGATTTGAAAACCACTTGATTGCACATACATTGCCCCGACGCACGAAAACTATGCGAGTTTTTGCTAGGAGCAAAAACTCGCATAGTTTTCGTGCGTCGGGGCAATGTATATATATTGGCTACGATACACGAACCATTTACCCCCTGATCGTATCGGCCGCCCGATACAGACCCTCCAAGATTTCTCGGGTTCGTCGCCCGCGTAACGTCCTAGACGAGCCTGACGACCCCACTACCATCCGACAAGAGAGCAGTAGGGAAACCAGCACTCTTAGAAAATACAGATACAAAACGCGTTCCGTATTCCGGCCTCGCCGACGAGGCCCATCGCGACGTCCGCGTACTTGTAATGGAAATCCTCCCCGACCTTTGCCAAACGAGCCAGCCCGCGATGCTGAGCCAGTAGCAATAAATACTCCCGTAAATAATATGACCCAGCCTGTCCCTTTGCTGCCCTCCCAAAATGACCCCGCTATGCCGAGGCCCGTACTCCACAGGGAGTGCCCTTAGCGTGCTGTCATTAGTTTTTAAGTATATTTTAGTTTGTAAGCCCTGGCTGGGGGCCTTTAATTTATTAGAGGTCACCACAGGACAGACCGGTTAAGTAGACGCACAGCCTTACTGAGCTGATCTACAAGTGGCCCTAGCTAAAAAAAAAAAAAAAAACGAACCATTTTAGTTGTGACCAAGTATTAGGACTGTGTGCATGCTAAACAATTACAAATTTTATTTTTTTTTAACCAATTTATAACGCATAATAATGCTTTCATGCACGTTGAAGTGGTGTGGAAAACATTCCCAGACATCTAGATACCAAATGGATGACATAACTATTCATCAGTAATGAAATAATATGAAAATTATTTATCATTTAATCCGATTATAAGCTACCGCAGAGGTCCATTTAAAATGGTGGTTTGGGTGGTCATGGACAAAATTGTGTCGCGCGTTGATGTCTTTTGGAAATGTCTCTTTCTTACATGAAGAAATTCTAATTCTTTTATCCCTGTCTTTTCATCTGTATTTTTATCGTAAAAATCTGTGCTGTTACCTGTAACGACTGGATACGATATCGATAATTATAAAATTAAACTTATATATTTACTTAATTCAATTCAGATAGTTGTCATAAAATATCTATCTACATTAACCGACTTTAAAAAAAAAATGGCCAAGTGCGAGTCAGACTCGCCCATGAAGGGTTCCGTAGTAAATATAATAATATAATATAATAATTATGTATATTTATTTGACGAATAAAAATAAACTTAAAATTTCTTAAAACTAGCTTATTTATTTACATTTTTACAACTACACTAAAAAACTTTGTTTTTCATAGTGTTTGTATGAATTACAAAGTTATATTTGTGGTTTTAGAAAATATGCTGTATCTCAAAAACTGCTGAGCCGATTTCGTTCAAACCAATTTTGGTTGAAAGTTTACATTAAGATATACAGACATATATCTTTTTTAGATTTTTCACTCCATTATTATAGAAGTTAGAGGGGGGGGGACACACATTTTACCGCTTTGGAAGACTTGACCTTTTGGACTTTATCTTTTAAACGATTGACTTTATGAAAAAGTGGTTCTAGAAACCCTTATATCATTTTTAAAGATCTGTCTATAAATACTACATACGCATAGGTTTCATGTAAAAAACTATTTTCAGTTCTAGTTCCATGTACGGGGACCCCCTTTATTTTAAATATTTTTTATTTTTTTTTCTTTAAAATAGAAAAGCGGTTTACAGAATACATCTATCTACCAAGTTTCACATGTATAGTTTTAATAGTTTCGGAATAAAATGGCTGTGACAAATGGACGGACGGACAGACAGACAGACAGACAGACAGACAGACAGACGGACAGACATATCGAAACTATAAGGGTTCCGTTTTTTGCCATTCGGCTACGGAACCCTAAAAAGGAGAAAGTTCTGATATTTTTTCTTCTGTGTGACATGCATGTTTTCATTTTAGATTTCCCAAGATTCCATATTAAAAAGAAAAGTGGATGGATAAGGTTACTAGGCAATATTGGTTTCTAGTTTGGTTTTTATTGATATAATGTTGAGAAAAGTCAAAATAATATAAGATACCTATATCCAATCTTTCTAGGCTTCAAATAGTATGACGGAGTCTAATATTAATTAACTTGGACCTTTGCATTACAATATCGCCCTCGTTAGTTACTTTGGTTCCGGGGATGCGGTAATGGTCTCTATGAGATTCCGCGGCCCCGGAACTTAAGGGCAGCTGAAGGAACAGGGTGGGTTTTTAGTCAGTAGAAGTCTAACACTCCCTTCCACTTTACCCAGAGCGGGAGAAGTCATTCACTGATTTTCCCACTCAGAAAAAAGAAACAGGTTCCTTTGTTTCGATGTCGAGTCCACGGGTTAAGTGTATGTAGGAGGGAGGAGTCATTAGATAAATCGTCTAATGGTGGTGAGTACCACCAAAAAATAATTATTACCTAGTGCCTGCTGAAGCTACAGTTGTTGACACATCTGATTTTAATGAAAATATATTTATTATGGAATATAAAATTAATATAAAAAAATAAAATATAAAATAATATATGGCCGGCTACATTGTCCATGCTCTGATAAAGCAAATAAAATGCCTAACTTGTATTGGAGCGTTGATTGGTGTTACAAATCAAAACGCCTTACAATTTCAAAAAGACACTAAAACAAGTTATTGTACGGATCCACCACAGTAATAGAAATGTATCGTCGTTGTGAAATTTATATTAAAAGGGCGATCAACGAGAGTGGTTCGAAAGTGCTGTCTCAGAAATATAATTCCAATTATTTTATGAGATCGGTTTTAAAATCACTGATTGGGTATAATTTATTCCCGGATATTAATTTTCATCAATATGAAATAGAAACTACCAATCATTTGATTGAATTAGCAAGATGCATAATTCAGAAATATGTAGACGCTCGGTTATCATTTTTTAGCAAAAACAATCAGGACCCTAAAACTTTAATTCGAAAAACATTTACCAAATTAATTCATTTTAAAAATCAATAATAACAGCATACTTGTTTTTCTTTTTGTAATTGAGACTGATAATGATTAAATATCATTATGTGATTTTATTGAGTAATTTTATAATGTTAAACTTCATTTTATCGATATCGATAACTTTCCCTCAATCAAGTAGAGCAATCCCTAACTCGGCATATCTATGAAGCTTGACTTTGAACTGACCAATTGCAGTAGCGCATTTTTTCCTCGCCTCCCAACCCGTATTGGTGAGTTGTGTTCTTCAAAGAAATCGGCCTATAAGCTCTCTAGGTTAAATACTCTCTGGTATATACCCTTTAAATTACACGTTGTATAGCCAGGAAAACATTGATCAGAAATTGCGATTCAAAGTTTACTTCGTAAATCCATTTGAACAATAGACGAAAACCAGTAACGGCATACATGTTTCCGTTTGATTCCCAAATGAGAATCAAAGAATATTTCTTTCTACGAACCGTATTAAAGACAGACACACAGACAATAATACAATACGTACAATCATATATGTATACAAGAAATTAACCAGATATAATTTGTCTGTTTCTTGTTACTGGCAGCTGTTGTTACTTCTTAAATTAAAGGCAAATACGGATTGGAGATACAAATATAGTTATACAACGAGCTGGTGGATTAATTAAGAATAATAAATTGCCCCAATATTTTCGTTTCATTAGTATTCTCGTGGTTCTGGTTGTCTCGCTGAAATCATTAATTTCTCGTAAAAAAGTGATCCTATTATTCTCAGTGATAAGTGATAACGTTTGTTTTGATGTTTTGATGAGTGTTTTTTATACATGTATAAACACCTACCAATAGAAGCAACCACTTACAAATAAATGACATGGCCGTCATTTACATTTTATTATCAATTTAGGTATCATTTACAATCTGATCTTAACAATCTTAATAAATTTTACTAGATGACCCGGCAAACTTCGTACCGCCTCAGAATCTATCTTCTATACTTATAATAAATCTGTAGAGAGGTCAATTCTGTACATGAAATATATTTACAAAATAACTATCAGGGGGTGATTAGGGATCGATACTGATACCAAAAATACAATCAGTAAAATTTTTGTCTGTCTGTCTGTCTGTCTGTCTGTCTGTCTGTATAACCGTTATAGAAACAAAAACTACTCGACGGATTTTAACGAAACTTGGTACAATTAATATTCATACTCCTGAGCAGGTTATAGTATACTTTTCATCACGCTATAATCAATAGGAGCAGAGCAGTGAAGGGAAATGTTGGGAAAACGGGAGAAGTTACTCCATTTTTTAAGCTTCCGTCGCGTGTACAACCTTAATGGTTAAAGCTACACAGAAATCATTTATGACGGAAATGTTCTCCTTAAAATTATATAAAAAATATCCTACGAGAGCATATATCTATCTTTTATGGTTGACTCACAATAACACGTGTAACTCCCGATAGCTTAGCAGTTCGAAGCTTTCTGATTGTTATTCTGCTCCGAAATTTAAAACCACCACAACCTTGCAATGGAACTCGGCTAAAAGTAACCCAGTTGCAACAAAATATAATCGAGGCTCAAATTTTAACAGGTTGCGGTGCTGAGAAACCGTCTTTTTTCCCAGAATTCCCATAATACTAAATAATTTTCCATTCCAATTTAAAAGAACGCGATTCCCATTATCGGTGTGTTATGCAATGACAATTAATAAGGCTCAAGGGTAGACTTTTCGTGTTGCTGGAGTAGATATCGGTGTCAGTTGTTTCTCGCATGGTCAGTTGTACGTTGCTCTTTCCCGGGTTAGCAGTTCTAGAAATCTTTATGTTCACGTGCCGGACGGGTCAACTATCAACATAGTTTACCCGGAAGCTTTGCGCTGAAGTATTTTCGTTCTATAGGTACTTAAGCCTCATGTGAACGTGATCTAAACAATATTACCGATACATTAACACGCTGACGGAGTCGCGGGCACAGCTATTAACAATAATATTGTGTGGTTCGGTATTGCGATATTTTTCAACAGTATTATAGATTGACATATTATATTTCCCTACTAAATTACGAAAGTTAATCTGTCTGTTACATCAAAATCACTGAACCGTGAGGAAGGACATAGGCTACTTTTTTTTTTACGAAAAACGACGGAAACGTGGATGAAGTCGCGGGCAACAGCTACCTATACTAATAATATAAGGCTGAAGAGTTTGTTTGTTTGTTTGAACGTGATAATCTCAGGAACTGAACAGGAACTACTGGTTCGAATTGAAAAAATATTTTTTAATTAAATAGTCAATTTATAGAGAAAGGCTATATAGGCTATATATCATTACGCTAAGGCCAATAGGAGCGGAGCGCCAATGAAGAATGCTTCAAAATCGGGGTTAAATTTAACGTTAGCCCAAAGTAACTATTCCACGCGGACGAAGTCGCGGGCAAAAGCTAGTCGATAAATAAAATGCCAAACGATAATTGCAGAATGTTTCAACTTTTGTATAAAATGTGGTCAAAACAATTTGATTTCTGAACGACGGAACGAACATTTTAATTGTTGCTTGTCAAATATTATGTTAGCGTTCAGAAATTTATTTTGTGACTAAACTTAGAAAGAGATAGCAAGCTACATAAAAACAATTAAACAGATGATAACAGAAATTAGCCAAAAGTAAGTAAAGAAAGTTCTAAAGTTTTTAACCTTTCATCTGTGTCTTACTAATTACGGAAATTGATCTCTGAACGACGGGACGAACATCAAATATTTGACAGGTAGGAACAGTTTCCAAGAGAAAACAAAATTTTTGTTTTTACTATATTTTCAGATTTTCTTTTTCATATTTTCTCACCATTTAAGCTGTCCCTAGACTTCAACAAATAATTCAAAACCAAAATTAACCAAATCGGTCCAGCCGTTCTCGAGTTTTAGCGAGACTAAAGAACAGCAATTCATTTTTATACAGTGTGAGTCTTTACAATGTCGGGATTGAGTTAAAAACATGCAATCTTTACCATTAGGTGGCTAATACGATGAAAAATAACTTAAAGTAATAAAAAAGGTAGGGATGGGTACGATTATTGTAAAAATTTATTTAAAAAAAAAACAGATTTTTACTAAAAAAAACATGTTTATTTTCAATTGAGGGTAGCTTTTTTCCACAATTTTGAAAGAAAGAAAGAAAGAAAAAACGTTTATTGGCACATGCCACAAGTACACACAGTAAAAAATAAAAAAAAAAACAACATCTTATTATTATTAAAAGAAATTATACATTAAAAAATAATGGAATTCAACACATCTATGACTACTAATAATACTGTGTGACTCATTTTATGTGTGATTTTCATTTTATGAGAACGCCTAATTACTTCCAATCATTACTGAGTTTGTTTCATCGTGATAGATAATTTATTTTAAAAGTTACACCGTTTTGTTTACTCTGGGGTCACAGTAGTGAACAAAATTATTAAAATTTTCCACAAAAAAAAAAATTAGATTTTTTTAATATTTACCGTCGAAAAAATTAAGTAAAGATTCCCTCATTTCGGTATGTGCACTTTATAAAGACTCACACTTTATATAAAAATAAGTATTTCTACATTCTACCCACAAGGCACATGAACTATTACATCAGAAATTCAACTAACAAATATGCCGAAATTCGTCAGAGCATAAGTTGACAGTGACTGAAATCGATAGCGTCAACGTAAAAGATATGTACGAAAAAGTGTACAGCGCTTCTAACCACAGAATAAATAATACAACGGTCACTTGAAGAACTAACATCGCTGAGTCAATGCAAATTAAGGATGCTCTTGCATAAAAGCTGTACGCGGTTTATTTACCTCGTGGTGCTGGGTTGTGTAACCCTGCAAAAATTTGTAATTGGAACAAGAAACAAAGGAGAAGTTTTTTTTTTCGATTAGTATGGTGTGTAACTAATTAAAAAAATAAAAAGAATTATAATTTTTTTTTTTTTAAATGATTTTGGCTTGGATACAAAGTCCTTTAAGCCAGATCTTCATTTTAATCGTCTTTACAATTTTCAACTGTATGTTTTATAAAAAGCCAAGTCTTCATTTTCTTCGTCTACAATTTTTCAACTGTATTATAGATAGCCAAGTCTTCATTTTCTTCGTATTTACAATTTTCCAATTGTATTTTTTATATAATTATATAATGGAATAAAATTCTTATGATTTTTTAAGTAGTCTTCTAAGCGGCGGGCTTCATTATAATCAATTTTACATGAATTACTTTCACTATCACTTCCTGTCAGTTCACTGGCTAGCAAAAGACGTTGAATATTAAACTGACAACATTTAAATAACAGATGATGAATATCACCAACTTGATTATTGTTACAATACGGGCATAAATTCGTTGGTATTATATTGAGCCGTCCCAAATGTGCAGGAGTTTTGTGGTGGCCAAATCGTAGTCGGTTAATAGTGGTTATAAAATCTCTGCTAGCTACTTTTAGCTTGGTGTACCAAGGCTTCGCAGGTATTACTTCTTGAATGCTTCAATACCATTTGCCTTTAGTTTCTCTGTCTTTCTTCCAGACATCATCCCATAGCAATAACACATCTTTTCTTATTTCATTATAGGTATCGGTAAATGGAATATCAGTAATATGTCTTACATCTAATGAGTTTAACCCTTCACATGCAGCCTTGTCAGCTACTTCATTACCGGTAATGCCTTTATGTGAAGGAATCCACAGAAAGGCGACTTCAACATCTTTTTGACGTAAGGCAAGTAATATCTCTTTAATTTTATAGACAATATAACTTGTTTTAAAATGTACATTATAATTTTCTAGACATTTAATCACACTGAGAGAGTCAGTCAAAATAAGGAAGTTTTTATTACAACTATTTATAAAGTAAGTATGTTTAAGCGCTTCAAAGACTGCATATGCCTCTGCTGTAAATATACTACAAGTAGTATCCAGAATAAAGCTCTGACAAAACTCTATCCGGGGATCATAAATGGCACTTCGTACATGTGAATTAGTTTTACTTCCGTCTGTATATAAAGTGTAGTATTTGTTTTCATCTAAAAACTGTAGTAAATCTAGATTATTATTTACTTCTACTTTAATAATGTTAATTTCATTTATCAATGTATAAAATTGTTTAGCATAAAAGGGCCATAAACTTGTTTTCTGTAATTTCTGATGTTTTTTGTTCAGGTCTACTAGAATTTGGGATAATCTTGGAAATTTGTGGCTTAGAATATCAGCAGCTGAAGTTAATGGAGTTGGAATTGGTATCGAGTAAGGTATGATCTTTTTAATGGCGTATTGATTGTTGGTGGCTAAGAGTTTTACACAAAATCTTTTTGCAAGTAACAAACGTCTAAGAGACAGTGGCATTATAAGAGTTTCAACCTCCATGGCTCTAATAGGAGTAGAGCACATGGCCCCAGATATAGTCCTCAAGGCCTTATTCTGTATTAAGTCTAATTTATTTACATGTTTACTATCTAAATAGGCTATACAACTATAGTCAAAATGACTCCTTATAATAGCTTTGTACAAAATGGAGAGAGTCAATGGATCTGCTCCCCATGATACCCCAGTTAAACATTTGATGATGTTCAAGCCTTTCATTGCTCTTTGTGCAATGTAGTTAATATGTGGCTTAAAGGATAAATCTTTGTCAATAATTACACCCAAAAATTTATGCTGGTCAACCACAGGAATAGCTTGATCATTGTACAAGAGTGCAGTAGAAGGAAAATCTTTGCTAAAAATCATGGCACTACTTTTGAGGGGATTAATTTTGAGTTGCAATTTATCATAATACCCATTTAAATTAACAAGAGTTGAATTAACATTATCAATAGCCATGTCAATATTATTATTTACACTGTATATCACTAAGTCATCTGCAAATTGGAGAATATTTACATTTTCAGTATTTACATATTTCAGATGTATATAAATTATATAGAAGTGGGGACAATGTGGCCCCTTGCATTGTGCCTTTAGAGACAGTTCTAGGTCCATGTAAAATGTTGTTATATTTAACATATAGAATTCTATTGCTTATGAATTCATAAATCCACTTGCAAAGTAGGCCAGGTATGCCTAACCCCGATAACACCTGAACTAGAATTTGCGGTTGAACATTGTCAAATGCCCCTTGAATATCTAAAAAGGCACTTGCTACACTTTTCTTATTTTGTTTTGCATATTTCAGATCTGAAACGAGACAAGTGAAGCTGTCAGCACAACTTCTGCCTCTTCTGAAACCATATTGGATATTTGGTAGAAGACTATTTGATTCAGCAAAATGATCCAGACGAAGTTTTACCATATTTTCAAATATTTTTCCTAAGCAAGAAGATAATGAAATAGGCCTATAAGAGTCACAGTTATCTGGAGGCTTGTCAAGCTTCAGAACCGGAATAACACATTGTGTTTTCCATGACAATGGTATTATTTGTTTATGCCAAAGATTATTGAGAATAACTAAAAATAACTTCTGAGCTTTAATATTTAATTTGCTAATCAAGATATAGGGAAAATCATCCATTCCAGGAGTAGTATTTTTTCTAGATTGAAGACAGATCAAGAACTCGCACCATGTAAATGGATCTAGCAAATATTTTGATTTATTGTCATTGTTATGTAAATTAAAAAAAGTATTTAAATCAGTTGTTTTTTCATAGTCGTTAACAGATAATTTGTTTAAAAATTGTGGAATAAATTCATCAGAGTAAGATTTGTTAACTTTAAGTCCTTTAAATTTCTTAATATTATTCCAAATGGTTGAAATAGGCGTAGTTCTGTTAAAACTGTCACACAATGATCTCCAACTATTCTTTTTCTCTTCGGCAATAGTTCGTTTTTCAAAGCATCTGCTTTTTTGTAAGATATATAATTTTCAATAGTAGGTAGTCTCCTGTATAATTTTAAAGCCTCTTTAGATGCAATGACGCTATTTTTACATTTATCGTTCCACCAAGGTGCAGGTGGCCTACTTTTGTATTCTGTGGATTTGGTAAATTTTGGTACACATTCTGATTTCAGGGTAGAAAGTATATCACAGAATGAATTGTAAGAGCTAAGAGGGTCACAACTGTTAAGAATAATATTATCAAAACATGTTTTCGAAAGTTCATCGTACTGGTTCCAATCAGCTTTATTATATATAAATTTATTCATAGGAGGATTAACATTGTATTGATCAGTTAAAATAGTTATTTCTGTTATTGTTGGGAAATGATAACTGCCCATGTTATCATCATGGACTGACCATTTACAGAGAGGGGTAATTGATGGGCTAGCCAAAGACACGTCAATAGCTGATGGATTACGATTTGGATATTGCATAGTAGTAACGTCACCTTCGTTTAGTATACATAAATCTAACTCATCTATAACAGTATATAATTGCTCTCCTCTTCGTTTATTTGATATGCATCCGAAAGCAATGTGATGAGCGTTTAAGTCTCCAGCCACGAATATAGGCTTAGGAAGATTGTGAATAAGGTCACGTAAGATGTTAGTTCTAAGTGGGCCCGTAGGGGGGCAATAAACACACAAAATAGTAATATCTCCTCTAGAAGTAGATGTGGACAATGCCACAGTTTGCAGTTCATCATAAAATACTGTGGAAAGTGCTTTGTATTTTAAATGTGGTTTAATTAGTATGGCTACCCCACCATGTTCATTTGAAGCATTTTTATAATACATGTTATATCCAGTTATACGACAAGGTCTACTGTCTCGCAACCAAGTTTCATTTAATAAGCATATATCAATGTAATTTTCTCGTAGAAATGTTAACAAAAGAGGGACTTTATTATAAATACTTTGAATATTAAATTGGGCTATTCTTAAAGAAGACTTATTTGAGGTACTATAATCCATAAATTAAGAAAGGTTTTTGAGTAATAAATCTTTAATGGCAATAGAAGTAATTGGAGTGTCGTCACCTTTGTTAGCTATAGAAATTAAAGTTCGAACTATAGCATTGGTTAAGTCAGCATTATTAATTAATTGACTTTTAAGTTCATCAACAGATAGAGATCTCCGTGTAACAGATTTCACAGATTGCTGAACTTTATTTACAGTTTTTTGTACAGGGACATCAGGGTTACTGTTTGATTTATTTACAATATTTTTATTATTATATACAAGAGCTGGAAAATCAGCATTAAAATTTTTCTTTTCATTTGTAACGGCAACAGTGCTAGCATACGTAATTTTGTTTTTCTTTTCTAGATTTTTCTTTATTTTAACAGGACATGAGTTTGAAATTGCTAGATGTGGTCCACTACAATTGATACAACTTAGTTCATTAGGTTTATCACAGTCTTTGTAATAGTGTTCACCCGAGCAGATACTGCAGCGCTGTTTGCCGTTACAGACCTTTGCCGAGTGATTAAATTTAAAACATCTATAACACTGTTGCAGAGGAGGGATGTACTCAAATACACGGTATGAAAACAAGTCATACTGTACAGAATCAGGTAATGTATTGGCTAAGAAAGTTATGCTGACAGTTTGTAAAGGCACTTTTTCATTGTTTACTTTTCTAAAAAAGCGACGCACAGCAATAATTTCATAAGTAGAAGATAACTTGCAATATAGTTCTCTATTAGAAATGTTAGTAGGAACATATCGGATGATTCCAGTTTTTTCAATTTGAGCTGCAGGGATGAATGCCTTCAATTTATATCTTTCCAGAAAGACATTATTTGCCAAAAAATTGTTGGCAGTATTATATTGTTTAAATATAATCGCAATTTTATTCGCGTTCACTCTGTGAATGGCCACTACTCCTTTAATTTCTGCCGTGAATATATGATTAAGGTAAATGGGACTTTTGTTGCCTAATCGTTCATTATTACTGCTTTCAACAAACACTTTGAATTCATATTTTGTAGAATTTTCAGGGTAGAGTCTTTTGTAATTAGGTTTGAGAAAAGGTAAAAAGTTCAAACTTTCCTCACCCCCGCCGCTAACATCATCATTTTCGTCCATTTTTCTGGCCCGCTTGCCCGAAGACCCCGGGCCTTTGGTGGCCGGGGGGATTTCACCCCCGGCCTCACTGTTTAACATTATATTTATTTACAAAACGATTATTTACAAATTATTAATCGAATTTTAACTATAATTTATACAAAAATATCAATTTTTTCCAAATTAGCAAATTTTAGCGCCCTTTCAATTCAAATTCCCGCCGTGGAAAACAAATAAAAAGAAATTTAAAGACTTACTATAGAGATAAGGTGCGAAGCAAGGATGCGTTATCGATGTAGAATTCCCTGCAGGAATCTAGGTTTTCTGATAGCTATAACCGCTATAACCTAGGTGTCTTTAGAGTGAATAGGTTAGTTACCGTACCATTATCTTTGATCCCTTACCATCAGGTGAGACGCTGTTCAAACGCAAGCATATAATAATAAAAAAATCACTATAAAGATGTGTAGCTGATAAGTGCGAGGATGCGTAATGATCTCTTTCTTCTATCCCTGCGCTGCAGATCTATGCTAAACCAGGCTAAGAAAGTGATATCATGTATTTCACAGACTTTGTCCTTAACTTTTGGGTTTGTTTGTATGTGATAGGTCGTATTTATGAACCTAGGCAGTCACGTCACATTATTTTTAACCGACTTCAAAAAAAGGAGGTTCTCAGTTCATCTTGAACTTTTTTTTTATGTATGTTACCTCATAGTTCGGAGACGGTTGGACCGATTTGAAAAATTCTTATTGCGTTTGAATGGGTATACATTCTAGTTGGTCCCATTGTTACGAAATCAGGATCTGATGATGGGATCCTGGAGAAATCGAGGGAACTCTTCAAATATTATAGGCACACCTATAGCATTTTGGGTATTTCTTATAGTACCTTGAGCAGTTGCTTTCGAAAAGTATCATTTGAGGAAGTGGAACTGATGATGAAGACCACAGTATTACAGACAAGTATTTCGTGGATTGCGATTCGATTACTTGAGTACGGATGTTAAACACTTTATGTTCGTCACAATACATATGATGATGTCGAGCTGATGGTCAAGTACCAGGAGAACTCCTCAAAAATTAACGGCTATGCATCGGGAAAAGCAATATTTTGTAAAAGGTGATAAGTTGTTGACATTATGGCTTTTGTAACTAGATAAATTACAAACCGACCCACTAAAAAGCGTGAAAAAAAGCGGTGTGAAAAAGAAAGAAAATCCAAAACCAATAACACCGACTTCCGAAATTAAAGTTATTTTTGGTTTTGTAGTGTTTTGATATGGAAGTCGGTTCTATTTTTTGCTAATTTTTTTTTCTAATTTGCATCATAACCACCGCTCTCAAAACTGTGAAGGGAAACATCGTAAGGAAACCGGTATATTCAAGGACTGTAAAATCCAAAGTCATGCGACATCCACTAAACCGGACCGGACCTGCGTGGTCGACTACAGCCCATCCCCCATCATAGAGACGACTCGTGTGTCGCAGTCGTGGGAATGTTGTAGTCTGATTATTTTGATGGTCATTGTTAAATGTGCATCACTTCACTACCTCGGTCATCTCTGGTCGAAAGACACCCTAGACACTTTCATAACGTAAATCTATTAACTAAAGTTCGTCACCATTAGAACACACATTCACATAAAGTCTTTAAGCACCGGCTTTAACACTTATTCACTGTCCATTAATTGCTTAGGACTATAAAACAAATAGCTTTTACATAGAAAGCGAGCGACAAGGCCGCCATTTAATGGAGCATCGCTTGTCTCGGCGGACCGATTCAGTTTTGTGGTCGTTTTCCTTGTATGGTATCAATACGCTGGGGATTTTCCCTTCAGGTGGTTGCTTGTTAGATTGCTGTAGTAGGTTCAATATAAATACGCAGACACTAGCTTAGAGATGTAAATTGAAAAAAAAAACAAGATGTTTTTTTTTTCACAAGCTTGAAAAAAAACATGAAAATAATCTTGGCACCGTTGTTTTTTTTCTACATTGGGTTTTTTTTTCAGAAAAATTGAAACTCTATAACTAAAGTGGAATAAGACACTAAATTTGATTGTTTTGTTTTTATTTAAGTCAAATAATGTTTAAATCAATGGGTAACTATTATTATGAACTTAAAAAATACTGAATATGTTACAATCATCAGTATCAGTAGCTACGGCTACGCTTGTTTTATCAGCTTCGGAATAATGTTCTGTGTCTGTATTTGTTTCATCTGATTCTGAATCAACGACTATACTATCAGGAACTCTATTACATTCTGCTTGTGTTAATATTGTTGATGATTGTACTGATTGCACAATGTACACTATTTTCCTAGCCCTGTCATTTTTCAGTCTATTACGTTTCTTGGTATGAATGTCGCTCTACGTACTAAATGTTTCAGCAGTCTGCACGCAAATCAACCAAAACATAAACCAAACGAGGATTAGGGAAATCCCCGACTTTAAATGTAGTTTACACTTGGTGTAGCCAATTATGTTAAGACATGTATTATTTCACAAAAAACAAATGGTATTTTCTTATTGAAAAAAAAAAATATCAACTCACATACGACAACCCCCTTACCATATTTTTATTTTCCTACTCATGAAAAAAAACATACTCCAGAAAAAAAACTGTTTCTTTTCATGTTTTTTTTAAACGTTTTTTTTTCATCTCAGAAAAAAAAACGTTTTTTTTGCAACTCTACACTAGCTGTTCCCACGACTTCCTTTAAGTGTAAGTAATTTCGAACATTTTTCCAGGATGAAACTAGCCTTAGTGTTATTCCAGATTCATCATCCTGCCCTTATTCCAGTTACAGCGCAACACATTTTGTTCTTCCATTCTATCGCCTACACTTTTAGTTACATACGTGTTATCCAAGTTTAGTGTTATCCCATGTTGTTAATCATAATGTGTGTCAAGTTTTGTCAAAGTCTCATAAGTCTACTTTACGTGATTGAATCACAAACATCCAAACTTTCAAATGAATATTATTAGCAGGATTACCTAAATATTTGTAATAGGATAGGATTCTCGCACTCAGCAGATCATCATTCTACGTCTTGGGAAGCTTTGCTTACGTTTCCATTTTCCTTTCTATTACCCGGTAGCTACTTCAGACCCTTACAACCTCATCGACCCTTCGTCCTGCCAGCAATATGCCCGGACCACTAAACTATCCACTAAGGTCCTACTTGTGTGTTTATCAAATCTTAAGGGTGGGTTCACGTGAAGAAACCTTCTGCTTTTTTTTTTATTAACGTGGTAAAATCATCAGATGAGTCCTCCCACCCCGGGCAGGGCCGGAGGGACTGTCAGACTTGTACTGACTAAAATCCACGGTATTCCTTCAATAGCCCTTTACGTACCGGGGTCACGGTAATGGGATAAGTCCCACGACCCCGGCAGGCACGTGAAGAAGCTTGGGACAAGCTATACAGAAATATGAGTTGTGTATGGAACCACTGGGCTACCATTACTAATTAAAGGAAGCTTTTTGTGTGTGGCGTCTCGTAGGTCAACCTCTGAGGTTGACGGCTGCTTAACCGGGTTTGCATGTGGTTGCCTTAATTAATAAATTAATTAAAGCCTCCAGCCAGGGCTTATTACAAAACTTAAACTAGGCGACTACACGCTAAGTGCATCCCCTGTGGGGTACGGACCTCGGCTTAGGGCGTCGCACAGTGGTCCGGAGTTTCAAAATGATGGACTTTCGATCGAAGATGGTTATTTCACTGAACAAAAAATGGTATCGAATAGTATATATAACGTTGATCAATATTTATTACTACAATTTTTCGATAAAATTGCTCCTTCAGGTCAAAAAAAATATTGAAAAAAAAATTGTATGGGAGAAATTTTTTTTTTTTCTCCGGCTAGTATCAAAGTATAGCAACCAAACCTTATGTACTAGTAAGTACTTGTTGCCTTTAATATGACGACATATAATTTGCTTGCGTATCCCTGCGGCCTTGGCGCCTACGATGATTCAAAGTTTCAAATTTTTATGTTGTATTTTCTAATGGCTATTAACGAATTTAACAATTAAGAAGAACTATGATTCAAAGTTTCAAATTTTTAAGTCCATTTTTCTTAATGTTTTTGACGATTCATCTTAAAAGAAACGGTTAGAAATGGATAAAGCCCTGAAAAGGGCTATTTTCAGAAGTCCTGAAAAGGATTATTTCAGGTAGTCCTGAAAAGGATTATTTTAATGAAACGACTTATCTTACTAACTCAATTCAAACAATAACAATATCACTAAATCTGTCACGCTATTACGCTAATGGATCGTCAACTCCTGCCTGCAGCTCCTGTAGATCCATATTTTCAGTTTCTTCTGTTGTTACCTCTGGCAACAACAAAAGCTCTTTAACATCCGAAAAAAAAATCGAAATGTTTTGAGTTGTTGTATTTTGGTCGAATATGGGATAAATATGGGTCCTAACTAATTAAAAAATTATGCGACAAGTCTTCGTTGGTCTTCATCCTGTTAAATTTTCTTGTGTGATTTTCACGAACTTTTCGAAATTCTTTATTTCTTGCTTCACTGGCTTCTTCGGAAAGAATACCAATTGGTAGGAAGCCAAAGTGTTCGCAAATGTCTGCACCATGTATGAGCAGCTTGTGCACACTTGCGGGCATATAAAACCACGGGTATAGATGAACAAACATGTCAGCTGTATCTCGACTATATGTTCTAAATTTTTCAAAATCTATGGCACATCCAGATGAAATTTTTTGAAGAATAACCGCGAAATGCTTAGTAGGTCTTAATCAATATTGGTAATTTCGGCAGATTTCTCATAATCTCTAAAAAACCTTCTGGCTGTATTTCCGTCGTTTGTGGTTCCAAAGCCTTGCTTAACAAAATCTACAAGAATTCCCATTTGCTGCTTGAATTTTTCTTGTGTCAGTTGTTTTTTCGCAGCTTTTAGTTCCCTGTTAGCACCTCGTGCAGCCCACATTTTAAAGTCCATGTTGTATGATATATGTAGAATACACTCCGTACAACGAATCCACATATGAAGAGTAGAAAATCCATATTTATAAACATTTTCTCGTACAGGTCTTGAAAATACTTCTGACAGCTTGTTCATCTCAGTCGGCTTAGCAAGGCAAATATTACAGGCAGATGCAGATGAAGTATCAGTGATAATAGTGGCCACTTTTCTGTCGATCATTGTCACATGAAGGTCGTGATTAATCTCCAGCCCGGCACACTTTGTGTATATTCTGCTCTCTTTACAAAATTCAAACTTAATAGGCCTACAATAATGGGTTGAAGGTGTTGGGTTTTCCCAAATGGTGATATTATTAGAAACTAATTTAAGAGAGACAAGACTTGACATAAATACCGATGAATCACTGAAGTTTACATCCTCACTTCTTTGCTTGTAGGTGCTTTGTGAAGAAGCTCTATCGAAACCCCATTTACTGATTACCTTCAATCCTTCATTTGACGAATCAACTTGGGTACCAGTAATCTGAAGAATCTTCTGGACTGTCAGATCCAGTAGGGCTTGAATCTTCACTTGAGCTCCTCTCTCAGTAATTTCTAAATCGCTTGGTTAGCATCATTTCTTAGCTTCAAGGAGTTTGTGATACGATGGTAAAACTGGAACTTCACAATCTATCAGCACATTCCTTAAACACAAATATTTCCACTTTGACAGATTCAAAGATGTATAAAGACCTAGAGAGTGATCTTCGTCCAAAGATTTTTTGCTTACTTTCTTTTTAAACAAAGTGGTTTGAACAATCGCAACACTATCAGGGTTTTTCGTTATATGATCAATAATATAAGCTAAGTCATTCTTCTTTTCTGTCTTAAGTCTTATGACTAATGCAAAAGTGAGTTCTTTCGGTGAGTATTCCAGAAGAGACCCTGAACGTATTCCAGAAGAGACCCTGAACGTCTTTTCTTCTGTGTGTTGCCGAGGTCAACAAATGGTTTCCTAATCTGAAATAAATCCGTAGATGTGCCCACAGTTGATGTGGACGGAATCACAGCTGCTACAGTATCGATATCAACGGAAGTACTCGTAATGTCTGACGATATGTTTTTGATAACTTCATCTTGAGCTAGAAAAATTTCTGATAAATTCACTGTAGTGCAATTTGGACAACTAATATTTGATTGTAACCACTCAGCATGTCTGTTCATGAACGTCTTCTGATTTCTGGAAGCACTTGCCCATCTGCGACTCATATTACTAATATAATTTTTTAAAAGGGTCTTAATTATTTCTGAATCTTCTGAACATATTTCAACTGGGATGCGACAATAATAGCTTCATAGAGTCGTGTCCAATTTTTCATGTCTCCTTCAACACGAAGGAACATAAAAATATCTAAATTCGCAACAAATGCAGCCAGAACGAAACTCACAAAACTTTCACACAGCACGGATAATGATGTTGCTTCCTCAAAGGTTAAGAAAAAAGTGCCTACAATTGTTTTTTGGGTAGGGCCACTTGTAGATCAGCACACTAAGGCTGTGAGTCTACTTAACCGGACTTTAATACCTGCACATATATTTATAACAAACACAAGTTCGCAAGTAGTGACTGACATAATTAGTACCGCTGCGTTCAACAACCAATCAGCGTCGTCGATATTACCCCTACCACCCTTTGGTGTTGGGGGTTAATTATTATTTTCTCAAAGTAATAGTTTTAGTCATTTAGGTATAGATAGTCATCGTCAGCACATAACTGTCTTCAATTACATGCAACGAGTTAAAATTTATTAAAAAAAATATGTAATTTTATTATTGTCATATAAATGAAATGCCTACCAAATGCCTAAATGTATATTTTTTAATTCTTATTGTATTTAAAAAAATATATTTTTAGTTCTTCTTAATTGTTAAATTCGTTAATGGCGCCAAGGCCGCAGGGATACGCAAGCAAATTATATGTCGTCGTATTAAGAGCAACAAGTACTTACTAGAATATAAGGTTTGGTTGCTATACTTTGATACTAGCCGGAGAAAAAAAAAAATACATTTTCTCCCATACATTTTTTTTTTCAATATTTTTTTTCGACGTGAAGGAGCAATTTTATCGAAAAATTGTAGTAATAAATATTGATCAGCGTTATATATACTATTCGGTACCATTTTTTGTTTAGTTAAATAACCATCTTTGATCGAAAGTCCATCATTTTGAGAATCCGGACCACTGTGCGTCGTAGGCGGAGGACAGCTAGGGACAGGCTGGATCAGACCATTCAGTGAACCTTTTAAAATAGCATGTATTTTCATTGAATCAGTGCAAAGTCCACCAAATGAATGAATCCGTTCGTGCGTCATTCAAGTTTACTTTCCGTGCGATGACTGACGAAAATGGTGTATTATAATGTTATGTCGTTTTGTTGTTTTGTTTACATCCTTACGGTAATAACAACACGTGTTACGGATTTTAATATTGTTGTATGGGACGTTATTGTTTCCTGAAACAAAAGTATGTTATTTTAAAATAAAACCACTTGTTCCGACTTAATTCATGATGTTCAGCGTGTGGTTTTGTGTTTTGTTCGCTTTTAATTATTAAAGTACTTACGAAAAGAACGAAAGAAAGAAGTACAATGGCTTAACGTAGTTACGTTAAGCCATTGTACTTCTTTGATAGTTGTTACGGGTAGTTAGAAGTAAAAATTAAGGTGGTTGAGCGACTGGCTGCTACACCGTAACAAATGTTTGTATGGTCTACAAATAGATGTTGTGGCTTTAGGTGATTGTTAAAATACATTCACGATATTGGAGAAATTAATAGTGTAGGGCAAAGTTTATTTTTAAGGTGTTTTTGCACTTCTATATGAACATCGATTCGACAGTATCATTAGATCTTAAAACGGAATATTTTTTGTTTCGAGTTTCCGATATTTCGGCACGTTTTAAGTTCCAATGATACTGTGACCATGTTGGCTTAAAAACTTATATCGATTCGACACACACACACACACTTTAACACACATGCACGTATACACAAACACCCACAAAATTCTACACCTATGTATAATTATATGAAGCACTTTTGTCAAAAAATAAATGTGACGAAGGAGGCTGGTATCCTAGAGTGAGGTTCAGCGCAAAGTTATTGTGAATGTAAATCTTTTTGAAGCAAATATAATAAATAAATTAGTTATTGCAGTTGTTACAAATAATATATTTATCCATATTAAGAGGTATACTAACGGTGACTGTTCGACATTGAACACATTAATTTATACGTTTACAATAATTTCTTTGTATCGTTCACTTGTAGAATGGATGAAAAATACGCTCTTCAGGTGCTTGTAAAATAATTAACCCGCGGCCACTAAAGCACTGTGTGATCAAATGAATGAACAAATAAATCATTTGAATTTCAAAGCTTTTAATGTTTAAATGAAGAAAGATTATTAATTTGGTGGTAACAGTTAATCCCCTGAGCTTTGTAATTATATTGACACGTACCTGTCGGTGTTAACCTTCAAACGAGAAGATAATTGTAGCTTAAACGGCAGCACGTAAGATTTCAGGGTTTTAAAATACCAATTATTCAATTCCTTTTTAACCGACTTGAAAAAAAGGAGGTTTACAATTCGTCTTGAACTTTTTTTTTTATGTATGTTACCTCATAACTCGGAGATGGCTGGACCGATTTGGAATTTTTTTTTTTGAAAGGGTATATTTTCTAGTTGGTCCCATTGTTACGAAATCAGGATCTGATGATGGGATCCTGGAGAAATCGAGGGCACTCTTCAAATATTATAGGCACACCTATAGCGTTTTGGGTATTTCTTATAGTACCTTGAGAAGTTGCTTTCGAAAAGTACCATTTGGGGAAGTTGAACTGATGATGAAGACCACAGATGGCCACTGAAACTACTCAATAATAAGTATTTCGTGGATTGCGATTCGATTACTTAAGTACGGATGTTAAACACTTTATGCTCGTCGGAATACATACGAGTATGGTGATGTAGAGCTGATGGTCAAGTACCAGGAGAACTCCTCAAAAATTAACAGCTATGCATCGGGAAAAGAAACATTTTGTAAAAGGTGATAAGTTGTTGACATTATGGCTTTTGTAACTAGATAAATTACAAACCGACCCACTAAAAAGCGTGAATAAAATTTTTTTAACAAAAAATAGAACCGACTTCCATATCAAAACACTACAAAGCTAAAAATAACTTTAATTTCGGAAGGCGGTGTGAAAAAAACAGAAAATCCTAAACCAATAACACCGACTACCGAAATTAAAGTTATTTTTAGCTTTGTAGTGTTTTGATATGGAAGTCAGATCTATTTTTTGTTAAAAATTTTTTTTTCTTTAATACCAATTCAAACTGTGAAAATTACTTGCTTTAAACATTAACTTAGAAATAATAACTTCATCAACGTCAAAAGTTAAATTAGTTTAAAATATAGCATTGTTACGGAAAAATGGAGCATCCTAACACAGGCATTATTTGCCTAAAAGTTTCCAACCACTAATATGTATTGATGCACTGATTATAACATATTTCTTTTTATAATGAGACTGTCTGCATTTGTTTTGTGAACACTCTAGTTTTTAACCTACTTCAAAAAAAAGAGGAGGTTCTCAGTACGCCGGAATCTTTTTTCTATGTATGTTTACCCAAAATCAATTTTTCTAATCGGTCCAGCCGGGCCCGATTTGAATTTTTTTTATATGAAAAGGTATAAGTACTCTCCAGTTGGTCCCATTGTCATGAACTCAGGATCCGATGTTGGCATCAATGAGAAATCGAGGGAACTCTTCAAATATTATAGGCACACCTATACTTACCGATTTGGGTATTTTTTTTATAGTAACTTTTAACAAAAAATAAAACCGACATCCATATCAAACACTCCAAAGCCAAAAATAACGTTTTGATATGGAAGTCGGTTTTATTTTTTGTGAAAAAGTTTTTTTCACTCTTTTAAATGGGTCGGTCTGTAATTTTTCATAAATTATTTCGAACAATAAGCAGATACTAGTAAGTATCTGCTTATTGTTCGAAATAATTTATGAATAATAATATTGCCCATTGAAAGTATTCAATGGGCAATATTATTACTCACAATGTAGAACTTTGTAAAGACCTTAATAAAAAAAGCCTAAGTACCTTCACTTTAATCCTTAGCAATCTATCCGACCCCAATCCCAGCATTAGAAGATTGATACAGCGCCGCATCCTTGATTAAACGTGGAATCAATGGCTGCTCCAACGGAGAGTTTATGGGTTCTCTTTAATTTACCTCTTTACATGGCGCCGACTTACGATATATGTATCCATACGTCATCAAATATTTTGATAAATTATTTCATAAGTTAGAAGATTGAAATATGCGAGAATATTTGTGAATTTCTTGGGTTTAATTCATTATTAACCGACTTCTAAAAAGGAGGAGTTATCAATTCATCGCTTATATTTTTTTATGCATGGATTTCGAGAAATCGATGAGATGGCTGAACCAATTTGTAAAATTCTTTTATAGGGTATTCTTTCAAGGTGGTCCCATTGTCATCAAGTCAGGATCTGATAATGGAATCCAAGAGAAATCGAGGGAACTCTTCAAAAATTACATGCACACCTATAGCTCTTTGAGTATTTTTTATAGTAACTTATGCAGTTGCTTTCGAAAAGCACCATTTGGTGAAGTGGACTTATGATGAAGACTACAAATGGCCACCGAAACTACTCAATATTAAGTATATATATTGCATGGGTTCCGATTCGATTACTTGAATATGGTTAGTAAGCACTATATGTAACACCCTTTGTAGTTGTTAAGTCCTTATTTAATTCTGTTATTGTGTACAATAAAGAGTATATCTATCTATCTTTGCTCGTCACAATGCATATGGCGAAGTGGAGCTGATGGTGAAGTATAAGTTCCCTGCATAGGGAAAAGGTTATAAGTAGTTATCATTTAGGCTTTTGTAACTAGGTAAATTACAAACCGCCAACTAAAAAAACTTTTTAGCAAAAAATAAAACCGACTTCCATATAAAAAGACTACAAAGGCTAAAATAACTTAAATTTCGGTGGTCGGTGTCATTTGTTTTGTATTTTCTTTTTTTTCGACACCGCCTTCCGAAATTTAAGTTATTTTTGCCTTTGTAGTTTTTTTTATATGGAAGTCGGTTTTATTTTTTGCTAAAAAGTTTTTTATTTGCAGCATTCATCTATAGTTGAGTTGGGACACAATTAATTTGAATCAATAGTAAAATACGCCGCTTTCATCCGACAGGGAACCTAATATCCACACGTCTATTGGCTATTATTATGAAATGAAACGTTGTATTTAGTATCAAGTTAGGTTTACTTAGTACAAAATCATTGTTCTCGTCTAAGTAAATATAAATTGTCAGGCGCGTGTGCATTCTGTTCCACTCTGTAAGTGCGTACACTAAAATAAGTGATACTTCTGACTAGAAAACTGAAGAATCTAAAAGAAAGTATATGAGATATCCCTCGAAAGACGAAAAGATATGATTGATTTAATGTTTTTGTGTAAAGTTTTACACAATAAGATTAATTCCCTGCAACTCTTAAATAAACTAACCTTTAATATTCGCCATAATATCCTAGGAAACCCATTGGTCTCCTATACCCACCGTTTCGTAGAACTGTTTTAGGTCGTAACTCAGAAATTCCTAGGCTTAGTCGATTACATAATAAATTAAGTAAGATTGATATTTGTAACTCCTTCAACAGTTCAAGTACCAGCTATTCCAAACAATCAGTAAGCATTAATTTATTATACAATAAGTCTTATTATGTAAAAAGATACATTAGTACCACTTGTATGTATGTATTATATTTTTAATTCGAATTCAAATTAATTTATTGTTAAGTAATACCATCATTTCATTGATTTAGTTAGGTAATATCACCATACAGTTTTGTTTTCCTTCGCACCTAAATCTTTTATTTAGATATGTTCATGTATTTATTGTGTAGCATGTAGTGTTTACTGCTTAATATTATACATCTAGTTTAAAGGTTATGTGCTCTATTTTAATTAAGCATTGCTGTAACAATTGTTAGTAAACCAAATAAATAAATAATTAAAAAGTGTATTGAATGTGGTCGATTTGATTGATACCGCGCGTCTGTTATTATTTATTTAGCTATGAGCTTTTCCACGGCACTTTTCAGTCAAAAAGATGACTGTAAAATATAGTTAACTAGTTAGATGTCAACACAGCAAAGTTTAAACATATTTTCCACCAAGTAGAGAGCCGCTGTCACCCTGACAAGCTCACCCGAGCTTACCGCCCCAGGCTTTTAAACAAAACAGTCCCCTGTCTATAATAGAACAAATCGATAACAAGGACAAGGCTAGGCCTCCTACTGAAACTATTTGTTTGGAAAATTACCAACAACTTCGTAAGTCAAAGAGTTTGTAGGCGGATTCCATAGCCGAGCAACTATATTTAATTTATTACAGCCTGTTTAATTCCAGTGATTTCGTTGAGATTATAGATGAGTAGTATAAAATAGTTATTTTTACTGGGTGATAGCAGACTTATACATAGAATAAGAGAATCATATTTTTATAGCTGTACCCGCAACTTTCGCTAGCGTAGGAGTTATTTCTGCTTAATCCCGATACCGTGGGAGTTCTGGGATAATGAGTAGTCTATATAAGGTGTAATAAATTAAGCGCAATACCTCAGACACCCCAATTATAATATTAAATTATAAGTCTAAAACAACATCCGTAACTAAATAAATTGAAACCAAACATAGACATTTTTTATAAAATAGTTATCCTTACTAAACGCAAAACGTATGTCAGTCATACAATATCCTTACGCAGATGCATACACTCATGCAATGTTACCGACAAGCACACGAGCGCATTTCCTTGAATTAAGGATTGTATCAATTTGACATGATACTGTGTTTCCATTTTAAGTTAAATGAAAGATTTTGCCGTCAAAATTTAACACCTAGAGTCTGGCAAACGAATGTAGAGACTGAAAAACCGTGGCAAATTTAAAAAATATCAGCATAGCAACCCCAAAACTACTATGAAATACCTGGAATAACATTATTTGATACTTTAGAATTATGTATTTTATTTCATCGGAATAAAAATACAAGAGATATTTTAGGTAGGTAATAGTTTAGATATTGTGTCTTAATTCGATTTAAAAAAAAACAACAGTATTCTAAAATAGTTCTGATTTATTCACTATAGTCAAAATCTGAATGTAAGACTTCCATGTGGAAAGTTTCATTAGAGTCACTGGAGTCATTGTTTCCTGCGTTATATATAAAACTTTCTAAATTATTTTCTGTAATTCTGTCCCTTTCTTTATGTTTATTTTCAACATGGATGACATGATCAGTCATTTTCTTTCACTCCTCGGGAGTTATATTTTCAAACGACTCTTTTATAAATTTCTATAACTCCACTGCAGGCAGAGCAATATTTTTACTTGCCACTTTACGTTTAGCCAAACTCTATACTAACTCAATGGCATTTAGATCACAGTGGTGGGGGGGAACTCGCAATACCTCGTGCCCATTCTGCTTCAGAATTTCATCAGCTTCATATACTGGCTCTGGTGTGTTTCGTTTTAAACTTGTTTTCTAACGTTATAAAATTCGTTAATTTTGTTACGAATAGCATCTATGTCGAAACTATCTATGTCGGACACTGTGGGTTTATATGGCCTTTACGCGCACCTTCCTTTTTAATTCTTATTAATGTAGTAACGCTCACTTCTGTAAAAAATGGTAAAACAAAATGATTAGGTTTTCGAATCATAAATTCAATTACATCTTTATAAAAGTTATGTACTACTAGTAAAAACTTACCAGTGATTGAAGCTATTTTATCCAAGTACTGGTTCTGGGTTCTTATCCTATCTTTCTGCTCTAAATCCGTAAGTTTTCAATAGGTTTCACTATCTCATCAACCCCTGCTACATCCACCAGATTTTCTATAAAAGAAAAAAAAAATGTTAAAAACCATGCAACATTTAATTGTTTGTTAAATAACCATAACGCTTAACATTCTATAAAATGAATGTGAATCAAAATAGATAAATATTTTTCCTCGATAAATATAAATTGTGAATTACGACAAAGTATCAACGTAGTAGCGTCATACTAACTATGAAATCGAACACCACACGTAAACAATCTTGTTTTTGTTTGAATTCGGCGTCTTTCTCCTGTTGTTTTTCTTGATATTTAGACATCATGCGAAACAACATCTCCCGTACTCCACTTTTAATAGTTTTGTTCATTTTTCGCTGAATAAACGCTATTAACAAGATCACAACAAATCACCAACAACACGCCATCTTGTTTTGAAAATTGAGTTTGACATTAGTATAGCATTGCCATATAAAAACTTTGCAAATAATTCGAGTGTCTACTTTCATTTGCCAGACTCTATTTTTTATGACGGAAATCGACTCGGAAGCCGATTCTGCACCAACTACTTTCATTCAGGAATTGCGTGTATTCTGTTACACGTTGTATGTAGTCTTCTTCTTAACTGACTATCAAGTTTAGATATCTTGTTCATGTGTGCCAAGTTTCATTAAAAACAGTTATTTAATTTCCAAGAATAAAACTTTTAAAACTTGTATGAAACACCATAATTATGGTGTTTTAACGTTCTTAAGTTATAATTGGTTCATTATTTATCAAGAATAGTCTTGCTCGTTTGAATAGAGTCTTCTACTAGAAACCAGTAACATTCTTAATGATCGAAAAAGTCGGGCACTAGTTTTACCAAGGAGTATCGTCTTACTTATAGTTACTGGGTTGTGGAGATAGGCAGTCGTTCCATGTAAAACACTAGTATAATGCGTTTCAAATGCTAATAGGAACGTCAATGACCTCTATCTGTCAAATGTCACTTGAAAAGAGTGGATAACAAAGATATGTTTATTTTACTTTGTTTCATCGAGTTTTATATTTTATATAAATAAAACCTTATTAATGAACCAAAATTAGCTAAATATAATATTTATTCATATATCATAGTCATAATTAGTTTTTTAAACTATAGTTTTTCTCTCTTATTTTAAATATTGGCAATAGCCCGGAAGCCATGCCAAAAATTTAAAGAAAAAGAAATCGAAGACTTGAAATCTAATTAATTTTTTTTTCTTCGTACATAATTTTTATTTTAATGAATTCTTATTCTGCTAACCCTACCTAATTTGTTCGATTTGACATCACAATATGGCGCTCAGTCATTCCTGTTATTAGTTGAAACACACTGTAATCAGCATCCAGATATACTAGAAGCCGACCCCTACATAAATATTTGGAAAGAGACTAAGCAGATAAAAACCCGGAAAAAACATGGTAGCTATAAAAACTAGCCTCGTGTGCCTAATCCTGTTATTAATAATCAGTAATATTCACAAACCTTACAGTTTCACTATTTTAAATTTACATGTCTTAACCTTATAGCTTTTTTCTGAAAAGTCTTTTCTTATTGACTGAGAAGTCAGTAAGGAGTGGAATTCCTTGCCGGAGTCTGTGTTTCCTTATCGCTATAACCAGGGGTCTTTAAGTCAAGAGTGAATAGGTTACTTCTAGGCAAGCGTACTCCATCTTCGACCACATCATCACTTACCATCAGGTGAGATGGTGGTCAAACGCGAGCCTATTATCAATAAAAAAAGTCCCGTGGAAGAGCTCATAGCTAAATAATAACCGCACTTTTCGATGCTTCAAGTTAAACGACGCTTACCGAGTTCAGTCTGTGAATGCGATCTTAACTATCGTGATTACTCTGTGCCTCGGAAAGCACAGTTAAACCTTTGGTACCGACTTTCATTTGTACAGACGCCAGCACATCAAGCTACAACAATCTGTTAAATTTCTTTAATCGATTTTCAACTTTATTGTTAAAGAAATTAGGTTCAAGGTTGATTGGGAAAATTTGTCAGTTTCGGGTAGCTTCATGTGCTGGCGTCTGTACATCTTTGACTCGTTATGGGCTATATTCCTAGACTGGTAAGGGAAGCGATTGAGATTTCCCTTTTATCTCAAAGAACTTTTTAAGTTCCTTCATGACACGCATGTTAGAGATTTGAGATCATCAGAGAATTTGGGACTTTTGATGCCTACACATTCCACAAAATTTTACGACCAGTTTTTTACGGTGCAGTAAATAAGGTTGTGGAATGCATTGCCAGTGTCAGTAAAACAAGCTCAGTCACTCGCTGTTTTTAAAAGCTCGGTTGCCAATCGTTTTCTTTCAAACTTATGAATATTCCTTTGTTTTTCTCCACACGATTTTAAAGAACACATTATATATTATCTATTTATTTTATGTACATATGTATTGTATACATATACAACATGTAAAGGAAACCCCATATCTATCCAAAAGGGCTGAAGACAACATCTGGTATGGAGTCTCTATGCAAAGTTTCAGCTCAAAATAAGTGACTCACAGAATTGACCCCAAATTATCGGTTTCATATGTTTCTTGAATACCAATAATAACAAACGTGTCACATCACTATGAGGGTCATCACTTTCCACGTCACTAGCCAATAACACAATAATTCTCTTCGTTCTTCTTAATTTGAAAAATTCGGTCTCTGGTATCAATGTATTGAAATTTCTAATAAACTCCACACATGTAGACATAGGATTAGAAAACCCTTGCTATATCGTTTGTTATCATCCAAAGAAGCCGTGCACTTCGTATGTATATACCCTTTAAATTACACGTTGTATTTATAGATATAGTTAGTTTTTCCGTTTTGATGAATATTTGTACAGTAGTACACTAATATAGCCCTCGCCATTTTAATTAAAGCTCGTAAAGTCCTTCCAAAGGTTGTCTGGAAGATATCACTTTCAGCGATAAGACCGCCATTGTAACCAATTTTATTTACAATATTGTTATTTAAGTGTGATTGAATTATTGGTGTACAATAAAGTATATTCAATCTATCTATCTAACTATCTTACTTACCGAGTTTTGAGTGATACATGTGACAGTGGCAGCCGTGTCGATCGCAAAACAACGATCGAGAAAGAGGGTAGACCAATTTGTCTGCTCATAAACGTCCACCCGCAATTACTTCAGTTCATACGTGATCATGGCGCTTGCAACAGTGCCGAAATAACGAAAACTCGAAACAATGAATACACATGGTAAAACTCCCGTTTTAAATTCTAATGTTACTGAGACCATGTTAGCTTAAAAACAAATAAATCAATTTGATCTACATACCAAATACAACTATACACAAAAGTTTTTCTGTAAAAGTTTATTTTAGCGATAAGACCACCCATTATAACACCCATTTTTGTTGTGTAATCCTTATTTAATTCTGTTATGGTGTTCAATAAGAGTATCGATAAAAAAATATCAAATATGTTACATATATTAATGATAAAAGCTGCTTGAAAGTGAATCGTTTATGATATTTCCGTTCTTGTTTAAGGAGTTTGTCGTTCAGGTTATGTCCTCACTTGCAAGCGGTTGGTGGTCATAGTGTATAAATTTTAGGAGCCACTGACACAATTCGGCATGATGAAATTAATAACCAATGATATTACAGCCTAACAAATAATTCCTTCAAATCATTCTATTTGTGATGTTTACCTTTCTAAAAGGTGGAATAAACACATCAAAAATGAATCATAAAACATTTTTATTCAAGTAGAAAATTGAGAATTAATGTAAGCGTGACGGTTGACAGCACGTAATGGAAGTAGAAAATGAGACGATGGCTGAAATACGAAAACAGACATTTTATACGGACATTTTTTTCTGCTAAGTATTTGAATTTAGCATTCGAATTCGCGGCAGCGCCAATACATATGTACATACGAGTCAGTTTATATAAGCCCTAAGTACGTAAGTACGTATTCAATATTGATGGATCTTTTATAGATTGCTTATAGGCCTCGCGTACAACCGATCGATAACATCGCTACATTTTTAAAGACTGAAGTTCGATTTCTTGTATTTATAGACGTCGTTTACGACTGCGTGGGTATGAGAAAACTCCTCCAACTAAGCTAAATATGCTTGCGTCTGGAGTGGGTTCACGGCAAGTGTAATGGGGTTTGAACCCGCGCGACCTTTCGATCAGAAGCCTTGGCCATTATTTTATTGACCCTTCAAAATGGTATCAGTCTTTGTCATAATAATCAAACATTCTGATTGTTTCAGGTCATAACAGAAAGCCGGTGCCTGGTCCTCTGTGCCGACAGTCGCAACGAGATGGAGTCGTGGGCTGGTGCACTGCGTGGAGCCCTGCATCGGGGGGCTGACGTGGCCGACTTGGTGGCCAGGCTGTCTTCTGGAGATCATCACTGGTAAGTGTAGATACAGTTTTACGAGACTGGAAACGTGGGTAAGCGCTCTGCAGACCCCTGCATTGACTCGTCTGACAGAAAAGTTTGCGTTTGGTCCCTGCCTGTGACTAAAAGTTAGTCCTTTTTCCTTGTCTACATTTTGAAATTAAATTTAAACTGCAAATTTCGGGCCCAACGGCCAAGAGTCTGGTAAGACAAGATTGAATAAACTAGCGGTCGGAATTCGACCAAAATTTATAGTATTTGGAATGCATATAAAAAAATTACATTTCTGCACTCCTTCTTCATATGGACTTTAACTGAGTTAAATTTCATACTTCTTCGTCTGGGTATTTTTTTAAAAGGGGTTCAGAGGTTTTACTTCACGTATTAACAAATAGATGACTCATTTAATTGAGACTGTCGTTTTAAATTGTCGAAGGATGCAAGGAAGCCTCAGCTCCAATCACAATGTTCAGCGACGGCTTATTTTTGGTAAACCTCTAAGGTTTTTAGAAGTCCTTAAATATTTTTTCATCTTTAGGACAAAATGAAAGAATCAAATTATATCCATATTATGAGGAAAAAAAATAATCAAAAAACAGATATTACTTTGAAGACTCGGCAGCGGTTGAACGATTGGCTGTTGCAATGCATGTTGCGGGTTCTATTCCCGCACTGGAACAAATATTTGTAAAACCTACAAATAGTTTTCGGGTCTGGGAGTTTGTATAAAATGCTAGCATAATACAGGATAAATTTCTAGTGTGAGCAATATTAGAAAAAAAAAACACTCATGAATTAATAAAAACTTTTTTTACAAAAAATTTAACCGACTTCAAAACTTACAAAAAAGACTTGCACTACAATGAGAGAAATAACGTTAAATATTTTTTATTGGAAGTCTAATTCTCTCACATTCACTCTAATAAACTCACATGGCTGAAGTCGGTGCCAAGCCAACGAAAACGCGATCGAAATCGGATCAGTAGTTTCTAAGAAAATCGCGGATATACAAACATACATGCATACTGATCGAATACAGAACCTCCTTTTTTGAAGTCGGTTAAAAAAGTGTTGCTATTTTGTGTAAACGTTAATTCCTTTGGTAAATCCCACTATAATTTTCCGTACCAAAATTAAATCAATGCGGTAAGCGCAGCTAGTTATCGGGATCATCGTACACGACATGCAAATACTGTGCATCTGAAGTAAGGCTCGAAATAAATTAAAAGAACCCACGAAAACGCAAAATTTTACAGTTCGGGTCTGCCTTTTGTGTGCATCCCTTACAACGTCGGAGCGTTAAGGGTAGATTTAAGCGAAAATGTTACTATTTTTTTTTTGGGTTTTTGGCTTGGGTAATGCTCTATTGACATACCGCGACCCCGGAACGCAAGGGCTACTGAAGGCACACAAAGGACGGGTTTTAAGTCAGTAGAGGTCAGACACTCCCTTCATTCAAGAGGAGTTATATTTTGATGATTAGCCCCTACCCCAAAAAAAAAAAATAAGCTTTTTAATAATGCTAAATGTAGTCTACTTGTACTAACTAATATTGTTAGTTGTCTCTAATATTCACTGAGACGTAATAAAATCATTAAAACGAATATAGTATTCCCATTGCACTATTGCCATGAACCAGCTCCAGACACAAGCATATTTAGCTTAGTTGAAGGGGTTGACAAGATTCCTAGTCATGTGAATTCTACCCACATTGCTACTTCTCTTTAAAATAAACTCTTGCAAAAAAGAACGGGCACTTTAGATTTTTTTCTCTACTTCAATGAAGAAGAACAAGAAATAGGTTTTATTAATTTGACGATGTATTGGCATGTTATTTGAAGCATCCTGGCATGATTCTTTACGTTCCAAATTTAAAATTTGAAGTTAATAAAAGAAAAATAATGATTATTGTGGATTACTCTAAAATTGCTTTACTAATGGCGCGAATTGCTGAAACGATTTTTAACTGATTACGATATTCTAAAACTTTTTGGATATTTTCTGCAAACTAAACAATTTAATCTTTCTTTTTACATTAAATACCACTTTTTGATATGAGTGATAAAGCAATAAGGGCCGGTAAAATTATAGCCCTACTTGAAGTAGGTTGTTCGCAAACTTACGTGTCTCAGCGGCTAAATGTGAGTCGTTCAACTGTCCAGAGGACTTGGCAACGGTATCAAGAGACCAGTTCGGTCAAAAGAAGACCCGGTTCGGGAAGAAAACGATGCACAGAACCAAGAGATGACCACTTTTTGGTGAGTCAGGCGTTGTGGAATCGTAAAGCGTCAAGTGTGGACCTGAAGAAGAGCCTTGAAGAAGTAAGAGGAGTAGAAGTTAGCTTGTGGACGGTCAGGAGGAGGTTTTTGGCTGCCAATATCAGCACCGCTCGCCGCCCAGCTCGGGGCCCTAAATTACTCCGTGAGCACCGTGTTGCTCGACTTCAGTTTGCTCGGAACTGTGCTTCATGGACTCTGGAGGACTGGAATAAAGTATTGTTTTCTGATGAAGCTAGAATCTCTTTGTGTGGAGAGGACCGACGCCGGCGAGTGCTGCGAAGACCACGGGAACGCTATGTGGAAGTGTGTTTCGAAGAAATCACTCCTTATGGCGGAGGCTCCGTTATGTTTTGGGCAGCAATTAACTCGACGGAGCGTACGGAGTTAGTTTTCATAGAAAATGGAACATTAAATGCACACCGGTACATAATGGAAGTCCTAATTCCATATGCATAACCCACATTCACTGCACTTGGGGAAGATTCCATTTTTATGGACGACAATGCTCGCCCGCACCGTTCTGGCGACGTGGAAGCGTACATGCAAGAAGTTGGGATCCGTCGTTTAGATTGGCCAGCTCGAATTCCTGACCTCAATCCAATTGAGCATGTCTGGGATGTTCTAAAGAGACGGGTAAGATCAGTGCAACCTGCTCCACAAAACATCAGGGAGCTAAAAAGAGTCATTGCAGAAGAGTGGGAACGTATTCCTCAAAACGTTATTAAAAACATCGTGGAAAGCATGCCCAGAAGGATTCAAGCTGTGATATTGGCAAAAGGAGGTCACACTCGTTATTAGGTTTTTACATTTGTAACTTTATTTAATTAAAAAAAGTAAAAAAAAATCTTGTCTTTATTGCCGACCACTTCTTAATGTTTGGGCGTGTACATCGGTTTTAAAGAATCCGTCGTTTTTTTTTCTTTTAATTGCCCAAATTCACTTCACGCGCATTAATTTACACGATTATAAGTATACAGACTACGTCAAAGCAATAAATTTCATTTAATTAACTCAAATCGACCTTAGAACGTAATTTTCCTTAGGTGCCCGTTTTTATTGCAAAAGAGTGTATATTAGGTTGGGGAAAAGGTCTTTTCGCATTACAGTATGTACTAGCTTTTGCCCGCGACTTCGTCCGCGTGGAATAGTTACTTTGGGCTAACGTTAAAATTAACCCCGATTTTGAAGCATTCTTCATTGGCGCTCCGCTCCTATTGGCCTTAGCGTAATGATATATAATAGCCTATAGCCTTTCTCTATAAATTGAATATTTAATTAAAAAATATTTTTTCTATTCGAACCAGTAGTTCCTGAGATTATCGCGTTCAAACAAACAAACAAACTCTTCAGCCTTATATTATTATTATTATTAGTATAGATAGCTGTTGCCCGCGACTTCGTCCACGTTTCCGTCGTTTTTCGTAAAAAAAAAGTAGCCTATGTCCTTCCTCACGGTTCAGTGATTTTGATGTAACAGACAGATTAACCTTCGTAATTTAGTAGGGAAATATAATATGTCAATCTATAATACTGTTAAAAAATATCGCAATACCGAACCGCACAATATTATTGTTAATAGCTGTTCCCGCGACTCCGTCAGCGTGTAACTCCTTGTGTGTCATTAAGTTAATGTATTGGTAATATTGTTTAGATCACGTTCACATGAGGCTTAAGTACCTATAGAACGAAAATACTTCAGCGCAAAGCTTCCGGGTAAACTATGTTGAAAGTTGACCGTCCGGCACGTGTACATAAAGATTTCTAGAAATGCTAACCCGGGAAAGAGCGACGTACAACTGACCATGCCAGAAACAACTGACACCGAGATCTACTCCAGCAACACGAAAAGTCTGCCCTTGAGCCTTATTAATTGTCATTGCATAACACACCGATACTGGGAATTGCGTTCTTTTAAATTGGAATGGAAAATTATTTGGTATTATGGGAATTCTGGGAATAAAGACGGTTTCTCCTGCACCGCAACCTGTTAAAATTTGAGCCTCGATTATATTTTGTTGCAACTGGGTTACTTTTAGCCGAGTTCCATTGCAAAGTTGTGGTGGTTTTAAATTTCGGAACAGAATAATAATCAGAAAGCTTCGAACTGCTAAGCTATCGGGAGTTACACGTGTTATTGTGAGTCAACCATAAAAGATAGATATACGCTGTCGTGGGATATTTTTTATATAATTTTAAGGAGAACATTTCCGTCTTAAATGATTTCTGTGTAGCATTAACCATTAAGGTTGCACTCGCGACTGTAGCTTAAAAAATGGAGTAACTTCTCCCGTTTTCCTAACATTAATTCCCTTCACTGCTCTGCTCCTATTGATTGTAGCGTGATGAAAAGTATACTATAACGATGAAGAGATGAGAAGATGACGAGAAGTATGAAAAATAATTGTACCAAATTTCGTTAAAATCCGTCGAGTAGTTTTTGTTTCTATAACGGTTATACAGACAGACAGACAGACCGACAGACAGACAGACAAAAAATTTACTGATTGCATTTTTGGCATCAGTATCGATCCCTAATCACCCCCTGATAGTTATTTTGTAAACATATTTCATGTACAGAATTAACCTCTCTACAAATGTATTATAAGTATATAGAAGAAGATGAACTTGTAATGAAATCTCTTTGGCTATACTATTTGTATCTGGCTGGTTTTGGTATCATTGAAATTTTAAATTTTAAAGAACATAATTCCAAATTCAAATTAGGAAAATGTTTGATTTTCATTTGTTTTTCGTACTGTCAAGATGAGTGAAATAAATGAATAAATTCGATACATTTTAAAATTTTACTACCAAAAAGGTAAAAATGCAACGCAAGCCGCGAAAAAAAATTGCGATGTTTATGGACCTAGTGCAGTGTCTGTGAGAGTAGCACAAATTTGGTTTAAGCGTTTTCAATCCGGAAATTTTGATGTCAAAGATGCACGTCGCTCTGGTCGCCCTATTACGGATAAAATGGATACCATTTTTGAAAAAGTGGAGCAATATGTCAGTAAGTAGTTACGACGTAGCTGAAGAACTGGGAATTGACCACAAAAGTTTTGGCGCATTTGAAAAAACCTGGATACACAAAAAAGCTCGATGTTTGGGTACCTCACGAGCTCACTGAAAGAAACCTAATGAACCGTGTACTCATTTGTGATTCTTTATTACGACGTAATGAAACCGAACCATTTTTGAAGAAGCTGATAACTGGTGATGAAAAGTGGATCATGTACGGCAAGAACGTGCAAAAAAAGGTCGTGGTCAAAGGCCGGTCAGGCTTCACAGACTGTGGCGTAACCCGGGTTAACTCGCAACAAGGTGATGCTGTGTGTGTGGTGGGATTGGAAGGGCATTATTCATTATGAGCTGTTACCACCAGGCAGGACCATCGATTCTGAACTCTACAGCGAACAACTGATGAGCAAAAAGCTTAAAGGAGTTTAAAGCAAGAAGTTGAGAGAAAGGGGCCAACTCCAAATCAACAGAAGGGGTGTGGTTTTTCATCATGATAACGCTAGACCTCACACATCTTTAGCCACTCAGAAAAAAATAAGAGAGTTTGGCTGGGAGGTGTTAATGCATCCGCCGTATAGTCCTGACCTTGCACCTTCAGATTTCCACCTGTGTCGGTCTCTTCAGAATTCTTTAGGCAGTGTCAGGTTAACATCACGAGAGGACTGCCAAAACCACTTGTCGCGGTATTTTGATCAGAAGTCCCAAAATTTCTATAGCAATGGGATCATGTCCCTACCTACAAGATGGCAAAAAGTTATCGAACAAAATGGTACCTACATACTTTAGTTAAATTTAAATAAACTATATTAAAAAATGTTTTGAATTTTCTTAAAAAATGCGAAGAAACTTTTTCCCCAACCTATTATATAAATTTTGCGCTGACCAAACACAAACCGAATTGGTTGCCAACTTGAATTCTTAAGGCGTAAAACACTTAACGCTGATTTCATCAGACAAAGGGTTTCGAAGCAAAAAATATTGAGAAAAGAAGTCTACTTTCTTTTTCCGATCAAAGATATTTATTTATTTGTTAAGAAATTTACATACCACTTACTAGCTTAACGTTTTTAGATATCGCAAGTATTTATAGTGACGAAATAGTTCAAGCTATCATGCAAGTAACACTAGTATTTTGAAGAATGTGTTTTTTTGGTTAAGATATTTGTAGCGAGCGGCTTAATGTCGTTGAAATAGTTGCAAAGCAGCACTCTTAAGCCTGCAATACATGTTGGCCGAGCGTAGGCCAACGCGAGCGTTTGCAAATAGGTACAAGGCAAGAAATAATGTCCACACGTTCGACAAGTTCGTCGAACGCCAATGCAGACGACCAATGTAGAAGAGGGTCTGTAGAGATGCCCACACGTTGGCCGAGCGCAGGCGAGCGCCTTTGATTTGTGACCAATAACCGACACCGATCCGAAGTGAGGCAAGTAATCACGAGCAACGGCGAGCGAAGACAAGTTGCACCAAATGAGCTCTATACACGTTGGCGCTGGCCTCCACTCGCCCAACTTGGCAAGTGATACCGAGCGATAGCAAGACAAGGCAAATATATCGTCTACATGTTGGTATTGGCCATCACTCGACAACGCTCGGCCAACATGTATTGCAGGCTTTAAATATGGACCATCGTTATCGTAATAATATACCTACATAAAGGAACTCGACAGACGAACCGAACAGAAGGTATCTTAGTGTTGGATTCAGCGTAAAGTAATTGTATGTGTTATGTAAATCGTTTTGGAGTAAAAATAAATAAATAAATATCTAAATTATTCTGGCAGAATCAGAAAAATGGTGAATAGTTATTTTATGAAAAAAGAGAAAAAAGAAACAGAGTTTAAATGCTTTTATTTTGATATCACCTTATTTTTATATTCATATCGTGTATTAAGAGATTACCTATTGACCTTTTTATTTTAAATTTTAAAAATTGTTGGTTAATGTCTTTACAGAAAAACAGCCTGCTAATAATAGTTGTTTATATTTCAGCAGTTTCAGTTCTATATGTATATGGGGACCCCCGGTGATGTTTTTATTTTTAATTATTTTTGTTTTAAAATCGTAATGCGTTTTACACAAAACATCTATGTACTAAGTTTCAACTGTGTAGTCCTAATAGTTTTGGAATAAAATGGCTGTGACATACGGACGGGCAAACAAACAGAAATGACGAATCCATAAGGGTTCTGTTTTGTGCCATTCGGCTACAGAACCCTAAAAAGTAGGCTATATTACGTATCGTAATATCACCAGACCTATTTTTATTCATGCATCCATCAAATTTTATTTTGTTCAATCTACTGTACAATGGATGCCATGAAAAATTTAAAAACGAATACAAAAATGTTTTACGAACAAAATTCTGTTTCTGTTTTTACCTTCCAAATAGTGGTGACAAAAAATTACGCTCAGATAATTTGGTCATGTTGAGAAGAGAAATGAAACACAAATAACAAACGGTATTAACAAGGAAGACGTGAGTGGTAACGTCGAGGTGTGACGCAGTGGAATAATAATAAACTAACATAATACTATAAAACAATGTGTTCTTAGACATAATTTTTAATTAATCTTCTGTTCTCGAACTAAACAGTACCTGTATTTTGAATTCGAATATCAGTGCCCATGTTAGCCGTTGAATAATTAAATTTAAAATGAATCGGTTTTTGACTATTTGAGTGTGTGGTCTGCGCGTTTGTATATGGATGTGTGAGTGTACGTGTATGAGTAGGTCTTTATGAAGTGTGGAACAGGTGAGTGACTGCATTTATTTGAGCAAATCATTCTGTTACACCATTTTGTTTACAATAATCATTTCAGTTTCTACATAACAAATTTTTATAAGAAGATATAGATGGAGGAAAAGGTGTGTAAATTGATCTTATTAGTGATGTTTTTCAGTAAGGCCAGGTGTGTAGTATTCACAATCGGTAAGTATAACTATTTATATGTATGTATGTTAAACGAGCAAAGGAGTATGAAAGGAACGTAGCAGGTGGCTTGTAGTGTTGTACTTATTGTCAACCTTACAAGGAAGAAGGTTTGAGTTTATTGTATACTAGTTTCTGCCTACGGCTTCGCTCGCGTGGAAAAATGTAGTCTTATATCTTTCTCCAAGGTCTAATCTAACGCTGAACCAAATTTCATTAAATATCGGTTGCCTGGTTTAGGCATGAAAGCGTAACAGACAGACAGACTTACTTACTTTTGCATTTATAAAAATAATTTTAGGACAGAATGAAGAGTTAATATTACCAAAAAAGATTGATTGCCATCCCCCTTTACCCAGAAGTAAATTTTGTACACATTTTTAACTGAGCCAATGCAACCCAAACCTATACCTACTTGATAAATGTTTCTACCCTCCAAGGAGCATCTTCGGGAGATGTTGGTAGCGTAGGTGGAGAATTACATTAGTATAACTCGTTTTTTCTAGTTTGGAGATAATTGCATATATTTTACTTAAGTAATTTTCAGTAGAAACTAAAAACTCATCTTATTTAGTTCTTTCGATTTTCAACTGATGATAGTCATAGTTATTATTTTATTTATCGAGTTAGGAATATTTTTATTGTGCAACTGTTTATTGTGCACATAAATGGATATATTTCTGTAACGGGACCAGATATGGAAACGCTTGTTAGAATAAAACATGCATGTCAATTTGGCCAAAATTTCAGTTATTAACACGTTCGCTGACAGTGAGCACTTACCCTGACACCATATTACGACTGTAGAATTTTCCACGACTTATTCTTAAAAATAAGTGGCCTGTCCCTCGACGTACTGTTATAGCGCACTATTTTAATTTCCCGCCTAACGACGTACTGTCAGCGAACGTGTTAAGTTCTCCAACTACGCCGATATTCTCGTATCAATGTAATATTTTCAAACCTTTTAACAGCATTTTTCCCATGTTACAATACTTTTTGACCGCCTGTTTTCTATTGCCCTTATATTGATTTATTATATTCAATACAATTCATATTATTTATGATGTTTGTACACTGACAGCCCTAAATCGTTCTGTCCATTTAGAGGCCCATGTAGACGGCGCGTCGTGTTCCACGCGCGCCTCAAAGAGTGTCAGCAAAATTGTCGAGGCCCATAAGGAGGCCGTTGCCTGCCGGGGCTGCGGAATTGTTCGACAGAGTTACCGCGGCCTCGGAACACGAAGGGCATATGATGGAACACGTATGGGTTTTAGTCAGTAAAAGTCTGACACATCCTCCCGTTTCGCCCAGGTCTGGAGGCAGTCATTGGATTATTTCCCATCCCTAAAAAAAAGAAAAAAAAAAAGAGGTCGTCTGTAACAGATCACCCTGTCCGATAAAACCCCCCATTGTACACTACTTTTTTGTAACCATTAAAATATTGTAAGGTGTATTGTAAAGTATATAATAAATATATTAGCTTTTCGTATCTCAGCTACATAATTCCTACAGACAGTTTCCTTACTTCCATTTACATGTGTTCTACCTTCATTTCTATCTGTGACATAAGGCTTTAAAGCTTAAGACTTGGAACGAATTCAATTAATAGTCCTAATTACTGTGTAAAATGGGAATTATGATGTAAGCTGTCATAGATCCGTATTAAATTATGTTTACATCTCTCATATTCGGTAAGTAGGTCCTATTACCCCCAAATGGGGCTTGTAGGTAACCAATTAGCGCTCTAGGGTAATAATGTAGCTAGAAAAGCCCTAGGGCAGTAAGTAATTTAAAAAAAATCTCTTCACTCTTTCAAAAAGTTCGCGTACATCTAACCATCATACTGGCAATAGACATCATGCATTCAGCCTAATGACAAAAGAGGTCGCTTCACTATTCAGCCTTGTCTTCGTATGAGTATAATAGTCATCAATTTTAAATATCGAACGGCGAAGCTCAATTTCGTTCTTGAAAAAAATAATTAAAAAACAAAGATGAAAAAAGGCGGGAATAGAAAACTTTTACTTTAAATATTGTTTGTTTTTGGGATTTTTTTATAATTACGTGCTAATTAGGAAAAAAACATGAGTTCTGCAAGTGATGAAGATATAAGCTGCACTCCCGATTCAATGAAAATGGAAGCTGAAGCAGCAATTAACAATATTTTGCCTGAAAGTTCTAAAGATCTCATTTCACTATAAATTTTAACTTTTAATATTTATTTAATCGCATAATATTACAATATTAACAGAAATAATCCTAAGTTACACTTTCAATTGGGTTAATAAAAACTGTTAGGTGTTGCACCCAGCACCCTTACTAAGTTATCAAAATAACTTGTATTAAGGACGCTGGTACAAGCCCAAACTTATAATAATTAACACATTAAGAAATTGCAGGAGAACAAGTATTTGCCAAGGTAAATTAGCATACTTAATCCTATTAATAAAACTAATAAAATATTTTATTCTTGTAATGCCGGTTTTTTTCTACTTACCTCACAATCGAGATGTAAAGCAGAGTAGTTAGCTCGGGTGTAAGCATCAATTACACCCTCGAACTATAGGCGCCCTCGTGTTTTAAGTGTTTTAAAAAGGGCCACTTGTAGATCAGCACACTAAGGCTGTGAGTCTACTTAACCGGACTTTCCTGTGGTGACCTCTAATAAATTAAAGGCCCCCAGCCAGGGCTTACAAACTAAAGTTTACTTAAAGCTAATGACCGCACGCTAAGGGCACTCCCTGTGGAGTACGGGCCTCGGCATAGCGGGGTCATTTTGGGAGGGCAGCAAAGGGACAGGCTGGGTCATATTATTTACGGGAGTATTTATTGCTACTGGCTCAGCATCGCGGGCTGGCTCGTTTGGCAAAGGTCGGGGAGGATTTTCATTACAAGTACGCGGACGTCGCGATGGGCCTCGTCGGCGAGGCCGGAATAAGGAACGCGTTCTGTATTTGTGTTTTCTAAGAGTGCTGGTTTCCCTACTGCTCTCTTGTCGGATGGTGGTGGGGTCGTCAGGCTCGTCTAGGATGTTACGCGGGCGACGAACCCGAGAAATCTTGGAGGGTCTGTATCGGGCGGCCGATACGATCAGGGGGTTAGTGTGGGTATCAGCAGAGGTGAAGTAACGCACTGACATGCGTTTCAACACTTGCTTTATGGTCGGGAGTTTGAGGTCTACGTGGAGATCCTCATTCCTACAGAACCAGGGCGCGCCCGTGGCCTTTCGGAGAAAACGGTTCTGAATGACTTGCATCCTATGGATCTGATTGGGACTGGCATGAGCAAACACCGGACAGGCATACGTCATGATAGGACGTATGCATGTCGTGTATATTCGGATTTTACATTTAAGGGAGAGCTTGCTGTGTTTATTCAGCAGGGCGTGGAGCCTACCGAGAGCGAAAGCGGCTCGCGAGCGAACCGACTTTATGTGCTCACTGAAGTTTAGGAACTGGTCGAGGATCACACCTAAGTATTTGGCTCGCTTCTCCCAAGGGATTGGCTTGCCGAACATAGTGATCGGGCGAGGGGGGGTGAATTGTTTATGCTGGCGAGCCCTGCGAAACAGGACTGCTTGACTTTTGTCGGGATTTACCTCAATCCTCCATTTCCTAAACCAATCGCCTAGTGCGTTGGCTGAGGTCTGGAGGGTATGAGCGATGCTAACGGGATTATGTCCCGAGTAGTAGATGGCCGTGTCGTCGGCAAATAGGGATAACTCTACTGGGGGCTTTTTGGGGATATCGCTAGTGAATAGCGTGAAGAGTGGGGGGGAGAGCACGGCGCCCTGAGGGACGCCGGCTCTGATAGGGCGGGGAGTGGAAAGCGCTCCTTCGATACGATATCTGAAGGAGCGGTTCGACAGGAAGTCTCGAATGATGAGCACGAGACGGTCCGGCACACCTAGTTGGTAAAGCTTATAAATTAAGCCATTGTGCCAGACTTTGTCGAAAGCCTTCGCTATATCAAAGAATAGGGCCCCCGTCACCAGACCGCGTTGAAAACGGCCGCTAATGTGCTCTACGATGCGGTGGGCTTGGTGGACACTGGAATGATGGGCTCTAAAGCCAAACTGTTCGTTAGGGATTAGGCTCTTGGCCTCGACAAAGTCCTTGAGCCGATTAAGAATAATCCGCTCGTAAACCTTGCCGAGGGCGCTGAGCAGACTAATGGGTCTATAGCTAGTCGGGAGGTTCTTGGGCTTTTTGGGTTTTGGGATACCTATCACTATAGCCTCTTTCCAAGCTTGTGGAAACAAGTTGTTGGACAAGGCGCCATTGAAGATGGCAGCCAGTAGGACTATGATCGTACGTGGGAGGAGTTTAAGTGCCCTAGTGGTCAGTCTGTCAGTCCCGGGAGCTTTCCTAGGTTTGAGTTTCTTGATGATCTCCTCCACCTCGTCTTCCGTGACGGGGGGGAGGGGAGCATCAGGGTCCTCGACAGGGGGTAGGGCAGATCTACGTTCGACCTCAGCATCCACGTGGGCAAGGTGGGCTGGGTCGACTGGTTGGGAGCTGGGAGAGCACTGTGTCTCCAGGCTGTCGGCTAGGCATTCGGCTTTGTCTTCGTCGTCGAAGGCAATGCTTTTGTCCGGGCGGATAAGGGGAGGCATTGAGGCAACCTCAGTGGCGCGCATATTCCGCTGAAGTTGCCAGAAGGCATGGTGGGTGGGTTCTAGTTCGCTCAGGGTCTTGTCCCAGCCGGCTTCACGCCACTCTCTGATGCTGTTACTTACTTTGCGCTGTAAGTACCGCATGAAAGTTTTGTTATTCTGGCAGGGGAAAGCTCTGTAGGCACGGACTGCTGCGTTCTTCTCAGTCAGCAGGGCCCGTACATCGTCCGGGAGTTTGCTGTACATAGGCGCCCTCGCTGCGCTCGTGCGCCTAAATATCTCGGGCTGCAATTGATGCCTTACAGCCCTTGGCTACTAATCTACTATAACAAGAACCTGTACACCCGTAAGACATGCTTAACGAGTTTTTATTATAGTTTGTTGTTTGTATTGAGTGTGAGTTTGTATTGAGTTCCTTCATGACACACATGTTAAAGATTTGAGATCATCGTAGAATTTGAGACTTTCAATGCCTCTACATTTCACTAAATTCTATGGCTCATCATTTACGATGCAAGCTATTCGTACCGGAAAAAAAAAGCTCGGTTGCTAATTATTTTCTTTCCAATTTGTGATTATTCTTTTGTTTTCTCTCCTCGTGATGTTAAGGAACACATTATATGTAATGTATTATTTAATTACCTATAATAAATAATAATAATATATATAAGTACAATACATAGGTTATATATGTATTAATTATAATATTTAAAAAAAAAATCTCTGTTTTTATGAGTGTAATGTAGTAGGTACACTAGAATTCTAATTTAGCCCTCCTCCCCACTTTAATAAAAAAAATTAAAGTCCTTCTAAAGGATGTCTGGAAGATATCGCTTTCAGCGATAAGACCGCCATTGTTACCATAGAATAAGCAATATTTTTAAATAGGTGTGTTTAAATTTTGGTGTACAATAAAGTATATTCTATCTATCTATCTATCTCAACACACTTAATACTCTTACACAAGTTGAGTACATAGTATGATTACCTAAAAAGTCACGAAACCTAGTCGCTATGGTTATCACGCTATCAGTCTTTTATGTCTTTCTTTCCTAGATAGGAGTTATTGTATTTCTCAAAACCGTTATTTTTGTGGCCGGGAGAAAACCTTTAAAAAGCGCCTGGAATTTTACAGGAAAGGCCAAGGACAGTGGAATTTTGACCTCACAAAAGTCACCCCGGAGGTCACCACCGGCACATAGAAGGGACCACTCCAGCCCCCTCTGTGCAACGTCTGTTCAGCACATTCCCAGTAAACAGGTCTCCACTGAGCCCCGCTGTGCACGGAAGCGCGTGATCCACATGCCACCGTCTTTAACGTCTTAACACCGTATTTTGAAAGAGGCCGTAGTATTGCGTTCGCAGTTCGCACCGTCGCACGGTGGGCTGAAATCAAGCTTTCACAGACTTAGGGATTCACGAAAATTGATGAGCTAGTTTAAAAAAAGTAATAACGGTTTTGCGATCTACCACTAAATACAAGACATTTTTCTTCTGCGATTTTTGTATATACCTAATATTTTTAAAGTTATAACGATTTGAATTTATTTTTGTATGGAGAAATTTGATTTTATATGAATAACTTTTAATTCTCAAGAGTTCTCAAAAAACGGCTTTCGGTATTCGATTGTGCTATTTTTTAGGCAAACTTGCTTCGATTTTCTTCGATTTTGGAGAAAATTGGTTTTCATTCCCTTTTCCACACCACCCTTGAGGTAGAGAACTAAGTGTGTTTTTTTATCAGTGGTGTCCTCAGGAGGCCTAATCCACTCATACGCACACTCTTACTCACACACGCACTCACAAAATGATCACTTAGACAATTTCATCAGATTCGTTATCTAAATGTTCCACATTTACAAATTCTATATTTTCCCGCTCATCGTCTTCAAATGTTGGAGATAACAGAAGCAGTGCTTTCGCTTCTTCTGAAAACGGTTTGTGTTTCCGTATAATTTTATGACGTTTTGGTGATATATAAGGATCTGAACGAATTATTAAATTATTCAAAATATCCTCATTATTAGCTCTTCTGCAGAATTTTCTTGAATGCTGTTGGCGATATCGCCTAAAGTCTTTATTTCTAGATTCAGCCGCTTCTTCCGATAACTTTCCAATCGGAATTAATCCCAAGTTTTCAATGATAGCTGCTCCATGAACAAGAACTTTATGCATACTGGACGGCATGTAATACCACTCATATAAATCTAAACGTAGCATTTTATGGTGGCTTCCGTATATTCTTTAAACTTCAATGTGTCAATTTTATGACCTGAAGATATTGTTTCTAAAATGATTGAAAACCTTTTTATTAAGTTTTCATCGACACCAGTAATTGCAGCAGCAATCTCTGTATTTGAGAAAAATCTTCGAGCGGTATTCCCGTCATTACTAGTTCCATGTCCTTGCTTTACAACATCTATTAAAAGGCCTGTTTGATTTTCGAAAGCTTCCTGAATGCTTTTTTTTCTATTTTCCATCAAAACTTTCTTTTCACCTTTTGCAACCCATGTTTTGAAATCCAGTCTATGGGCTACGTGAAGAATGCATTCCATAAAACGTATCCATATATGTAGCGATGATAAACCATTTTTTTATAGTTGATAGGCTTGCGTTTGACCATAATCTCACCTGATATTAAGCGATGATGTGACAAATGACGTCATAGTATCATGAAAAATAAATGACGTCATAAGGGTGGTGTGGAATGTTTACCAATAATTTGATTTTTTGCTATATTTCTGTAATACAATATTAAAACATGTCAGATTAAACCAAAAACCGATTAATATTTCATACAAAGTTTAGGGGTCTATAACTCGAAAAATACTAGGTATAAAAAAATTACAAATAACAAAAAATTCAAAAATACTCATTTGAATCCTTAAGTCCCCACTTGACGATTCCAGCCCACCGTGCGTCGGCAGCGTGAGTTGGTACCATCAAGTACAACATGCGACAGCCTGCGTCACAAGAATAAAGAATAACTTCAAAAGCTTTGGGACTGTGGAACTCTGCCCACTTCTGTGTTCCCTGCCACAACGTTTCATCCTTTAAAGCAAGAGTCTTCTGGGGTAGCTCGTTCCATCGTAGACCTCATCTATAAATTACCATCAGGCGAGATCGAGGTCAGGAAAGATTTTCCCATATTTTTTTTTTACAAATACTAGACTATTCTATATTCATTTTGTCGGAAATACCATTGCATACGTCTTGTATAGGTACTCAATCCATTTTATTAAGCTTAAATAAAACTAAGGCATGACAGGATTCCGTGACCACGAAACACAGCAACACTGTATGGCCGCAGAAATAGGTATGGCAGTAGTAATTACTTCTTCAGACGAACTTTCACAGATATTTAGAAACTTAATAGCAAGAAATCAAATCAAATACTTGTAAACTGGGACAAAGGCAACTAGAATAGGATCTAAATTCTTCGCAAAACTTGGTCACAAGTTGTAACATACATGTAAGTTACACTGTAAATAATACCACAGAGCAGTCAAACATCTTGGCGGCCTCTGACAGATTATATATTGAAAGAAAGAAAAAAAGAAGATAGTAAATTACGCGTATTTGACAACTGTCTAACATCTAAATAAACAGTAAACTACAAACGTTCTAAATAACAAAATAAAACTGATGAAACCATAGAGTTATTACTCGGTTTTGCTGTCATGCTTCTCTATGGTAAATAAAAAATCGGCTGTACTTCGCGGTGCCCAAACTTTATGGAATTAAAAAAAAAACAGTGGTTCACTTTTCGAACGGACTATAGTTATAGAGTATAGATAGAGTGCGTAGTCTTTGCTAGCATGACTATTCCGTGTTATGTGGTAAAATACCGATACGCGTTAATAACGTTACAAGCAACGTTACACAGCGTAGGAATGGCACGTATATAGCAGACTTTGATTAAATATCTCTGCCTGCTCCAGTTCTCCAACTGTTGTCCGATGTAACGTTACTGGAATCTGTTAAGTTAGACAATTGCAAAACTTTGAATATTTCGTCTAAAGAAAATCCATTTAAAACTGAAATTATTTACAGCTTGTTCAATAGTTTAATTCGTATTGTCTCCACTGTTAGTGCTCATTAATTAAATCGTAAGACGAATATCATTTTATTTTGGCGAGTAAAAGCAAGGTGACAGTTTAGTTTTTTAATGGGTTTTTAAATTGACATTGACATACATAGATAATTAAGACAGGGGTCGTCTGTTTTGGGATTTTGGGGCGTATTAGAATCGCAACCTTCGGTAACATTCGGTAATATTCGAGAAAAATCGGAACACATTAAACGTATGAGATATTATGTAAATTGATCATTATTATTTTAATTACGATTAAACAAATACCATTTTAATATTACTTAGAAACCATTATTTTGATGTACGAGTTTTATCTTTTCTTGATCTGACATGCAACGTATCTTACCTACATTAAAACAAATTGTTTCTAAATAAAATCTTCTCAACGTTTGATTGTTTAATATGACGCCGAAATCGCCGTAAATGAGAGCGGATAATATTTATTTTACTGAATTATGAATAAAAATGTTTTTTGTTTCGGTCTCGTATCACAGTTTTTTTTTGGGGTTTAATCTAGTCATTTAGAAACAAAATGCATGTAAGCCGATGCTTTGCAGTCAAAAAGACAAGCATTATTATAAGAACACTAGCAGTTGCTCGCGACTTCGTTCGCGTTTGAAGTTTTTCCCGTGTAAATCCCGATCCCTTGGGAATTTCGCAAAATCCCGTCTTAGCGAGTATGTACGCACTAAAAGGAACTTCCATGCAAAATTTGAGAGCCCTACTATTTGTAGTTTCTGAGATTTCGTGATTAATCAGTGAGTAGTATTTCGCTCTTATACGAGTATAATAATATAGATATAGATTACTCTCCTTAGAGCCGCATAGGCGAGTAAAAAAACAATTTAAGTCTTGTTCGAAACTGCGTCCCCGGAACAGGGGTAACTGAAAGAACAGGGTGGGGTTTTTACCCAGGTGAAGTTTAGTCTGGTACTCCCTTCTGCACTCAAAGTGGAAAGAGTCATTTGCTTCTGCCAAAAAACGTCTTTTTTGACAATGTCAAAAAAAGGATTTAAAAACCCTCATAGCTTCCTATTACTTTACATAAGTCTTGTAAGAAGCATATTGGAGTATTGTTCGGTAATTTGATCACCGTACTATGCAGTGCACTCTGAAAGAATCGAGAGCGTTCAAAGAAAGTGTTTAAAATGGGTCTCGTACCGGTATGGCTTCGTTAGAATACTAGAAACTTATTCGGATCGCCTTAGTAAGTTTAATTTGACACCTTTGCATGTTCGTCGCAAGCAGCAAGATTTAATAAACCTTCATAAGATCCTACACTCCACACTGAACTTATCCACCCTGCTGTCCTCTATTAATATCAATACTAGATATACCTCCAGAATGCCAAGAACTTTTCACTTCTGGTATATAGAAATAACACCTCTTATTACAACCCTATCGTTAGAATGTGTCGCCTTTATAATGAAATATCGAAAGATAATGGTATTAGTACTAACATCTTCGATGCTCGTACCATTGCTTTTAAAAGACTTGTAAGTGCTCTTACTCTCTGTTAATGTTTTATTATTTTTACACTGATTTAGTTTAAACACTGTTTCTGTAACCTATTGTTTGTTGGTAAATTTATATTTTTTGTTGTTGTTGTCATGTTGTGCGATTATGCTCTGGGTCACAATCAGCTCAAAACATAAATTTTGTGTATTTGTTATTATAAGTGGATTGTAACCTGTTGTAATTGCCTTGTGAATAAATAAAATGTGTAAAACAACACCAGCAGGTCTTTCAGGGGGTTTCACAGAACGCAACAAGTAATCAACTACTTTAGAATCGCACAAAAGCCTGTGAATAGTAATACCACAGTAGTCGCATGTTATGTAATATGTATATAGAGCCCGCAACGACTAGAAATGTCATAATTCCCCGCCGACAAACTGCTACGCAGGTTGGTGGGTTTTTAAATTAAGTCTCATGTTTGGTCTCGAATAAACGTTTTATTATTATTATATTATTATTATAATCATGCTAATTTTCGCTCGCGTGAAATCATTTTGTCGTGATTTATTGATATTTTATTTCCAACATTTGATATTGATGATGTCTTTATTCTGTTCCGAAATATTACCTGTGCACTTGTGAAAACTACTTGGAAAACAGTTTAGCTATTTTGGAGATAACCGAAACAAAAATTAAATCTGATTCCAAAAAGGTTGGGAGGGGGAGAAAAAAATCGCAGTAGTTCAGCTACTTTCATTAGACATGAGCAGCATGCAGCTGAACTACTGCGATTTTTTTTTGTTGATCTGACCTGATCTATTCCACTGCTGATCAAAGGCCTTCCTCCATTTTCTGCTCGCTCTCTCGCTCTCTTTCGCTCTTCCTCTCTTCAAATTTTTGTTGTGCCCGACAGGGTCCATATTGATCTAAATTGTAAAAAACCACCCATGTAATACATATGGAATGCATTAAATAATTGAGTATTGAGTATTTCTCCCCTTGATCCCGGTTCTTGCCACTACTTGTCAAATTATAAAGAAGACTTCCATGTTCACGTCCACGGATTGGATTAATGTGCTTTCTGAGGCACAGAGTTATGTGTTACTAGCTTCTACCCGCGACTTCGTACGCGTGCGAAGGTTTTCCCGCGCAAATCCCGATCCCGTGGGAATTTTGGGATAAAAAGTAGCCTATGTGTTATTCCAGGCTGCCAACTATCTACTTGCCAAATTTTATTCAGATCCGTTCAGTAGTTTTTGCGTGAAAGAGTAACAAACATCCATCCATCCTCACAAACTTTCGCATTTATAATATTAGTAGGAATTAGTAGGATGTCTCTTAGGGTCTCCCATCCACATATAGCAAGCGTTAACTACCCAAGATTGACCCGAGCGGCAGTTGTTATTCAGAGCCAACATCTCTTTTATGCTATTTAGCTATACTATAAATAGTCATAAGACGTAAAGCATTATGAGTAAACGTTTACATTTATACTAACAACATACTAGCTTCTGCCCGCGACTTTGTTCACGTGGGAGGCTTTTTCCGCGTAAATTCCGAACCCGTGGGAATTCCGGGATAAAAAGTAGCCTATGTGTCTATCTCTGTATCGGATGTCATCTGTATCGGATGTCAGATATCTATTTACCAAATTTCATTCAGATCCTTTAAGTAGTTTTTGCGTGGTTGAGTAACAAACATCCATCCATACATCCAATCATCCAAACTTTTGCATTTATAATATTAGTGTAGATTAATGTGTATTTAATGTTTTGAAGCTATTGTCTGTGACCATAGCCGCCACGTTGTTTCCATGGTCTGTGGCACAGTCACACACGACTTTGCCGACACAATCATATTCGTTAGCCAGTTCGCTGGAACCATGTGCACTCGCAAATGCAATTATTCGCTGCACCGCGCCGCGATAATCCCAACGTAAGCCACGGTAGGACTCGACGAGTTTAATGGTTTATTTTATAGCAGAAAGCTTGCCTGTTATTGGTAGCTTTTTGATGACAGTGTTGGGAATATTAAATACACTTACACAATAATTTTCGAATACTTGAACTGATGCTCACCATTTTTAGGGTTCCGTAGCCGATTGGCAAAAAACGGAACCCTTATAGTTTCGTCATGTCTGTCTGTCTATCTGTCCATATGTCACGACCATTTTATACCGATACTATTAAGACTACACATTTGAAACTTGATAGGTAGAGATGTATTCTGTAAACGGCTTCCCAATTATAAACAAAAATGAAAAAAAAACACCTATATGTGCAGGGTGTCTATAGACAGGTCATTGAAAATGACATTGAGGCTTCTAAAACCATTTTTTCTCAAAGTCAATCGTTTAAAGATAGACATTTCCAGAGTGGTAAAATGTTATTTAAACGAGAGTCAGAAATTTCAAAGATTGCAAATATAACTTTGTTATTAATACAAACACTATGAAAAACAAAGTTATTTTGCGTAGCTACTACGAAACCCTGCATGGGCAAGTCCGACTCCCACTTGGCCATGTTTTCTTTCAAGAGTTGCAATAATTGAGCTTTGAGCTAGTCGAAAAAAAAAAACAAAAATAAATTGTTCCTATCTATTATTACATTTATGAAAAAATAAATGACGTTTAAAAGTAAAATAAAATGAAATTAATAAAATGTTATAAGAAAAATAAATATCATTTATTTAAAAGGCATAATATAAAAAACAAAAACATACTAATCAGCCTATAACTTTTTCACTGCTGAGACATAGGCCTTGTCTCTATGAAAGAGAATGGGACGAACTCCGCCACGCAGGACCAGTGCATGATCATAATTATTTTTTAAAACTTTATGCAACATAAAAAGATACAACGACGTACTTAATGTCTTAGACATTATTTACCATTCAACCTTGGGTATTGAAGAGATAACATGCTAAAAAGAAAGTAAACAGATTATAGATACATTTAAAGTAAATGGTTTATGACAAGTACATACATATAATACATAGCTAAAATCCGTGGCTAAAATAAACTTACATACATACTTATCACTAGCACTTCGCCCTCGTGGAATTTGAAATAATTTATAATATACTCACAAATAATGATTTTTTACTATTACCAATATTTTTTTAAATTGGATCATTCGTTCCTGAGACTACCCGCTACAAATAAACTTACAAACAAATTTTACCTCTTTATAATATTATTTTACTTATTATATTTATCATAATACATGGTACCAATATATACATATATTAATAAGAAGTTATAGAGAGCGGTATATAAGACAACTCTGTTACTCTCTGCAAATACAGGGAAAGCGCTAAGCATCACTCAGGAATTATCCATGTTGAAAACTGGAAAACTAAATAAAAAGTTCCCCCGGGGGCTGCGCGCGAAACACAAAGCTTCGTGTTACAGTTTGTGGCACATTCTCCCAAAATTTCCAAGGTTTGTATCACTGTGCTTAGGTACGTCTCCACACAACAAACACGCTATGGGCTTTCCTCTGTGACATATATTCGGTTGAGCTAATATTGCATAACTTATTTATGAGTGCTAATGTCAATTTTATTTATTTAGAGTTACCAATATCCCACCAAAAACATCCTGTAAAAACTAGCCAAGTCTCGATGGAATTGCTTGTTTCTCTATAAAATATAAGCAAAGCCAAGCCAAGTCTAAGGTTCTTTACTGCGATTTCGTTATTATTATAGTTAGATGTTATGTGACCGGCCGTTGAACATTCTTTATGAACATTTACTTGTTGACACATCCAAGTCAACGGCCAAGTCACATAAAATCTAACCATATTAATGAACAAATCGCATTAGGGAACTTTAGACTTGGCTCAGATTTGATTGCACCACTCCAATCACATTAAAACATGAGGGAATGAACATAAGTGTAACAAACAATTATAGGTAACTACAACTTTAACGAATGTAGATAAATTAGAAAATGTGAAAAAGTAGAAATTGTAATGCATATATTATAGATCAGTTTAGTTGAGGTTTCATCTACAGAACAGATAAAAGAGGTTTTATCTGTTCTGTGGTTTCATCCATCATCCTGCAGGGGAGTAGGTACATACGAGTAATTAAACACGGCATCTCTACAACGCAAAGATACCTGCCAACACGAGCGGAGCTGAACGGAAACTGCAGTGTTAAAAAAAATACTTAAAAAGTCTAAAAACCCGACTGCTCAACTGAAATGCAAGAAACAAGCACATTTTTATTTTAAAAAGTGTCAAGCAGGCAGGACCCAATTGAACATATTGTTTTTAACGGGATGGGTGAATCCACATCATTACATGTCACATCCGGGGTACCCCAAGGTTCAAGTTTCATCATAGACACAATACACATATTATTATGCATTACTAGCTTTTGCCCGCGACTTCGTACGCGTGGGAAGGTTTTCCCGCGCAAATCCCGATCCCGAGAGAATTTCGGGATAAAAAGTAACCTATGTGTTATTCCAGGATGTCAACTATCTACTTACCAAATTTCATTCAGATCCGTTCAGTAGTTTTTGCGTGAAAGAGTAACAAACATCCATCCATCCTCACAAACTTTCACATTTATTTCACACTAGCTTTTGCCCGCGACTTCGTTCGCGTAGCGGGGTTTTCCCGCGTAAAATCCCGATACCGTGGGAATTCCGGGATAAAAAGTAGCCTATGTGTTATTCCAGGATGTAAACTATCTACTTGCCAAATTTCATACGAATCCGTTTAGTAGTTTTTGCGTGAAAGTAACAAACATCCATCCATCCTCACAAACTTTCGCATTTATAATATTAGTAGGAAGGAAGTAGGATTAGTAGGATTTATAATTTATATTAAGTAAGAGTAAGATTATGTATGACATAAAATTATGAATTATGTTTTATTGTGATATTCATTTCTTTGTATTTTATGTAGACCTTAAAGTAAATCGTTTTATTTTTTTCCACAAAAGTGTGCCATTCATGGCTTGTCAAAATAATTATCAATTACTCAAAAGATTAATGGCCATCTCACAAGGAACTCCATTTGCTGTTCGTGATTAAAATATGAAACTCAGCGCTATCTACTCTGAAATCATTTGTTCCAATAGCTAATATCACAATTGTTCCTCTTGTATTCCCATCTGAAATAGGTACCATTTCTAACTGTCAAATCTTTAAACTAGCCCTGACCGAATTGTCTACCGGGATTGCGGAATTGTTCGAAAGAGTTACCGCGGCCTCGGAACACGAAGGGCAAATGACGGAACACGAATGGGTTTTAGTCAGTAAAAGTCTGACACACACTCATTGGATGATTTCGGATCCTTAAAAAAACCCCTGACCGAAATCAAGCCAAAAAAACAGGTCGTCGAAAATGTAGTTTTTAATTCTCATCTTTCTCCTCAGGTATGCAGCAACGCATGCTCGGCCCACCTTCTGCAACGTGTGCCGAGAGCCGCTGGGCGCGCTAGGCACTGCGCACGCGCTTGCCTGCGAGCTCTGCAAGTTCAAGGCCCACAAGCGATGTGCCTCTCGGGCGCCACCATCTTGTAAATGGAGCACACTTGCTTCGCTTGGACCACACGTCGTGGAGGACACGGAAGGGGTTAGTTTTGACCATATATTTTTTAATCCCCCGACTTATAAAGAATATATACGTATTTTTGGCTATAAGCTCGTCACTAAATAGTAAGTGGTGATGTGAACTAAAATTCGCTTTCACGAAAACAAAGATATCTAGGCCTTATTCATCTGATGGGGCCCCATAGGGCCATTGCCTGCCGGGGTTGCGGGAATGTTCTAACGAGATACTGCAGCGCGGAACGCAAGGGCAGCTGAAGAAGCAGGGTGGTTTTTTTGGTCAGAATAAGTCTGACCTTCCCTTCCTCTCCACCCAGAGCGGGAGAAGTCATTCGATGATTTTCCCGCACGGAAAAAAAACATAAAAGCCTTATTCCTCCGATTTCATAACAATTATAATCTTATAAAAACTTATTGCTGAGCCCAATGTCTTAGTGGCTCACTCAAACATCAGTCTTCTAAATTTAAACCCTAAAAAAACAAAATCGTTCAAAATCGACGTACCTAGTAACATGTAGACACAAACCAAATCTACGAGTATGTCAACGTCCCACCTACATATGTGAACAGGCGTTTTACGGCCCGTATCGTTACAAAGACATAAACCTTTTTATAGTGGTTCTGTGTATAGTAGGGCCGGAGATTAACATCTTTATAGTTTTCAGAACGGTTTTGTAAACATTGGAAACTAGAGAAGAAAAGTGTTTGTTACTGAAATGAGAGAGATGTTTGTAAAAAATATCAATTATGATACACAGATTGAGTTAATAGCCCGATTATCTGACCACCAGTATAGTAACCGTAAAGACTAATCGAAACTAGTCGCGCAGGGTTTCGCTCCAGTGGACTTAAAAAATATAACAGTGAAAAATTTAACCCCCCTTTTTTGCATTCATGTAAAAATATAATATATACATAACATAGTATACGTAGATATTCAGACAACCTCGCGTTGCGGAAAAGTCAAAGAGAAATTTATTTTAACTAGAGGTCGAAATTCGACTATTAAAATTATTATATAGATACAAATATTAGCCCCCTGCACTCATTCACCATGTAAACTTAAACTATGCTAATTTTTATAGTTCTCTGTCTGCGTAGTTATCGTAAAAAGTGGTACAAAATTTTTGTTTCTCGTTTATATTAATATACAACGTGTAACGGAAACCCCATATCTATCCAAAAGGGCTGAAGACAATATCTGATATGGAGTCTCTATGCACAGTTTCAGCACAAAATAACTGACTCAAAAAATTGATACCAAATTATTGGTTTCATATATTTCTTGAATACCAATCATAACCAACGTGTCACAGCACTACGAGGGTCAATAACTTTCCACGTCACTTGCCAATAACGCGATAATTCTTTCCGTTCTTCTTAATTTGAAAAATTCGGTCTCTGGTATCAGTGTATTGGAATTTGTAATAAGTTCTACACACGTAGACTTAGGATTACAAAACCCTTGCCATATCATTTGTTATCATCCAAAGAAGCTCACAACAACTTCCACAACTTTTTTCACACAACGCCATCTAGTCCCAAACTAAGCAGAGCTTGTGGTATGGGTACTAGACAACTGATAAACATACATATATATTTCTAAATACATACATATTATAGATAAATTACACCCAGACAAAGAACAAATGACCGTGCTCATCACACAAACATTTGTCCTAGGTGGGAATCGAACCCACGACCTTGCGCATAGCAGTCAGGGCCACTGACCACTATGTAGCTGTGCACTTGATATGTATATACCCTTTAAGTTACACGTTGTATAGACGACAAACTGTCTCTGCCGAACCCAGGTGCAGCCATCAAAAATATGTCGAGTAAATTAGTTTTTTTTATTGCACAATATACAATTTTATGGTACATATTATAAAACAAATAATAATAATAATAGTCTTCTATTTCTATTGGAAAATCGGGTATCTCGATGGATAGTACTAGAACCATTAGGAACTGAATATCTATACCCCAAAATGATGACAATAACCCAATTCAACTTCCCTGCAAGTTTCAAAATAATAATAATCCATATTATTGACCGTACTCAAATCCCCTTGTTTACACCAACGGGTGCGGAGAGCGTGAACTTACTTCGTTATAATATTCACTGAAGCACGTTTTATTAACCAACTGATTATGTGTTCTAGTGTCTAAGTAGCATAACTTTTTATAGGGTGACTGGCTGTTATCAGCAACTTCTTTCGAGTGGATTTTATAAATGTATCTCACGGGAGTACACGTTCCCGGTATAAAAAGTAAACTATGTTGACTATTATTTCAAACTATAATCTACTATTATTCAGGTCTATGCAGCTTTGGCGTGAACAGACTCAGTCTTAATAATATTTAATTTTTATACATTATTAACTCAAAAAGAATGCTAAATAGTTAATTCCAGAGCACTTTGAAACATTATAAACAAAGCAGTCATTTTACCAATGTTACCGATTTTAACGACACGGTAGTCGTCGCGTTCTTTGAGCGATTGGCTTCGCTGCGGGTCTTGGGTTCGATTCTCACACCGGAAAATGTTTGCTTAAAAAAGTTGTTTCGGGTAAGGGTGGTTAATATTTTTTTAAGATCGAAATAATATCATATAGGTGTACATAAGATAGACCTCTGGTTAAACCTTCGGGGTAAACAGGCGTGATATAAACCACTACTGCCGATAAGGAACTGAAATAAAGCTAAACGAAACACTAACTTTCACCACGTTTAATAAGTATTTACGATTTCCATATCGGTGGCTCTATTGTTAAAATGCCACTATTCTTTCCTTACGTAGCAAAACTTTTACGTTTTATTTTACTTTGTATTCTCAATACACCAGAAAACATTTTCCTCTATTCAAGTTTCTTTGTTTATAACGAGATAAATGTTTTATGCAGAAAAGCTGTTTGCTGCGGGCAATTCTTTTACTTGCTTGCAAACCCTTGAATTCAATTAGTGCTTTAGTGAAAGAGAAGCCATTATGTTATAATTTAAAAACGTAGCCACAATAATCATAATTTAATTCTATTTATTTTTTATAATGATATTGTTATTGCTATTATATTTTATAATAATAATTATTGTATAGTGAGAGTGAAAACGTACGGCAACGAAGTAAGAACGTGAGTAATCAAACAGCAAAAACAAAATGGTTCAATTTGCTGCAGTTTTTACGAAGTTATTAATTTATTATTATAAAATGAGTGAGAACTAAATATAAAAGTTTTGCCAACCTTTAATTTAGATGCATGCAGTGCTATTGAATTCAAATTATATAACAAAAAAGTCTTTGTTAGTTTAAATAAAAAAATCACGTCATAACGCACACCACATTCATGTCACAATTCATCCGTTTCACATCACAACAAACAGCATGCGTAACGTTATGTTGGAACTTATACCATACAAAAAGCACGCCATACACTATACAAAAACTCATAAACAAAGAAAAGCCTTTCTTGTTTTCTACTTTTCTTTAATACCAATTCAAACTGTGAAAATTACTTGCTTTAAAAATTAACTTAGAAATAATAACTTCATCAACGTTAAAAGTTAAATTAGTTTAAAATATAGCATTGTTACGGAAAAACGGAGCATCCTAACACAGGCATTATTTGCCTAAAAAATTCCAACCACTAATATGTATTGATGCACTAATTATAACATATTTTTTTATAATGAGACTGTCTGCATTTGTTTTTTGAACACTCTAGTTTTTAACCGACTTCAAAAAAAGAGGAGGTTCTCAGTACGCCGGAATCTTTTTTTATGTATGTTTACCCAAAATCAATTTTCCTAATCGGTCCAGCCGGGACCGATTTGATTTTTTTTTATATGAAAGGTATAAGTACTCTCTAGTTGGTCCCATTCGGGCACGCCGCAATTGCGGCGGTAAGACCCCTCTTTGAGGAGTGGCTAGACCGGCGTCACGGCGTCCTGACCTACCGCATGACGCAGGTCCTCACCGGACACGGAAGTTTCGGGAGGTACCTGTGTCTGATGGGAAAGGAACAAACGCCTGGGTGTCGCCACTGCGAGGGTCGCCCTGAGGACACAGTCGAGCACACGGTGCAGCACTGCCCCGCTTGGGCAGAGCACCGACGTGTCCTCACGGCGGCAATAGGCGGAGACCTCTCGCGCCCGGCATTGGTCGAGGCCATGCTGAGGGGCGAGAGGGAGTGGGAAGCGGTCGCCTCCTTCTGCGAAGCAGTCATGCTTCCGAAGGCGGAGGCGGGCCGCGTGAGGGAGAGAATGGCGTCCTCCCTCCAGCCCAGCCGCAGTGGTAGACGCCCACGGCGTCGGACGTCGGCCGACGATCTCCGGCCACCGTAGGTGCGGGCATGCGGACAGCGAGTAAAGGGCAACTCGCTGTCCGACCATGGACCATGCCCGGGTCGACGGCGCGTTGTGTACCACGCGCGCCTCAAAGAGCGTCAGCAATATGACGAGGCTCGCCCGTAGAGGGCCGAAGCCTGCCGGGGTCGTGGGACTCATCCCATTACCGTGACCCTGGTACGTAAAGGGTTATTGAAGGAGCACCGTGGATTTTAGTCGGTAAAAGTCTGACAGTCCCTCCCACCCTGCCCGGGGTGGGAGGACTTATTTGATAATTTTACCACGATAAAAAAAAAAGTTGGTCCCATTGTCATGAACTCAGGATACGATGTTGGCATCAATGAGAAATCGAGGGAAATCTTCAAATATTATGGGCACACCTATACTTACCAATTTGGGTATTTTTTATAGTAACCAAAAAAATAAAACCTACTTCCATATCAAAACAATTCAAAGCCAAAAATAACGTTTTGATATGGAAGTCGGTTTTTTTTCACGCTTTTAAATGGGTCGGTCTGTAAATTTTCATAAATTGTTTCGAACAATAAGCAGATACCTGCTTTCAATAGGCAATATTATTACTCACAATGTAGAACTTTGTAAAGACCTTAATAAAAAAAAAATCTAAGTACCTTCACTTTAATCCTTAGCAATCTATCTGACCCCAATCCCAGCATTAGAAGATTGATTGGTATAGCGCCCCATCCTTGATTAAACGTGGAATCAATGGCTGCTCCAACGGAGAGGTTATGGGTTCTCTTCAATTTACCTCTCTACATGGCGCCGACTTACGATATTGGGGAGGAGATTGAAATATTTGTGAAAAAGGTTATCAATTCATCAAGTATTTTTTTTATGTGTGATCATGGACGTGATATTTGTGCGTAGGTATGGGTGGGATGTCCACCATGAAACCGGTTCCGATTCGATTACTTGAATATGGTTATTAAGCACAATATTCTCGTGACAATGCATATGGTGAAGTTAAGCTGTTGGTGAAGTACCAGAAGAACTCCTCAATAAGTTCCCTGCATAGAGAAAAGGTTTAGTTCGTGTTTAGATTTTTGTATCATAGAAAAAAGTTGTTGTTTATAATGTTACTAACATAGTCCTAAGAGGTTGTTAATCTTTTACCAATAACCCTATATAAGGACGCGATTGGATGTCTCCTCTTTGCGTAGCTTTAAAAAGCTCTGTTTTATCTATTTTTAGGGTTCCGTAGCCGAATGGCAAAACACGTCTGTCTGTCCGTCCGTCCGTATGTCACAGCCATTTTATTCCGAAACTATTAGGACTATACACATGAAACTTGGTAGGTAGATGTATTCTGTAAACCACTTTCCGATTTTAAGAAAAAAATAAAAAATAATAAAAATTAAGTGGGGCTGGCTCCTCATACATAGAACTGAAACTGAAAATATTTTTTTCATGAAACCTATGCGTGTGTGGTATTTATAGAAAGATCTTTTAAAATGACATTGAGGTTTCTAAAACTACTTTTTCATAAAGTCAATTGTTTAAAAGATATATGCTTCCAAATTGGTAAAATGTGTCCACCCCCTCTAACTTCTATAATAATAGAGGGAAAAATCTAAAAAAATATGTGCTGTATTTAATGTAAACTTTTAACAAAAAATAGTTCGAACAAGATCGGGTCAGCAGTTTTTGAGATATAGCATATTTTTCTAAACCGCAAATATGAATTACAAAGTTATATATGAAATACAAATACTATGAAAAACAAATTTATTTGGCGTAGTTACTACGGAACCCTTCATGGGCGAGTCTGACTCGCCCTTGACCAATTTTTTAATAATTCCCTTGCCTTGACGCCTAGAGAATCAAAAAATAGTCTAAATTTGACAGGACTCTGAACCTTACAGCGGTCAATGAGAACCGGTATTCGAATATGCAAGTGTGTTGAAAAGGAACTTGTTGATGTATTAAGTATAATTTCTGTTGAAGTTCTGGTCCGACTATGAAAATTATATGCCATAGGTTATTTTTATGCATGTTACGATGTTACTGCAACTTACATCCGTTTTCTGAAAGGTTTCAGTAATCAACTGACTCAACTGTTAATGTTGTCACATTGTTTTCAGCAACGCAAATGGCTCACAAGAGATTTAACAGCAGATTAGTTAATGTTTGCATTGATCAGCCTTTCAGAAACCGTGGGTAGCTGTGTTACTAACAATTTGACTTGTATGTTGGTAAAAACTAAAAAAAATAACATGAACCTATAGCTAACATCCATTTAATGCTAGTTACCTTACTTGCATTGCTAGTTCTCTTATTAACAAAATAAAAAATAATGTCAGTCCAGCAGAAAGTTTGTAACCAGTACACGATAGCACAATGTAGTTGGCTGGAGACTTTCTATGTCTATTCATCCTACTAATTTTAAATGCGAAAGTTTGTGAAAGGAATGTATGTTTGTTGCTCTTTCACGCAAAAACTACTGAACAGATCAGAATGAAATTTGGTAAATAGATAGTTGATACTTTGAAATAACGCAAAAGCTACTTTTTATCTCGGAATTCCCACGGGATCGGGATTTTCGCGGGAAAACCTCCCATGCAAACGAAGTCACGGCCAGAAGCTATTGCTAGGTAATTACAACAGCACCCACAAGAAAAACATCAAAGCGCAAAGCTTCTATTTATTCTTAATTACTACAAGATTTTAACAAAACACTATTGTGTTATTACTAAACTTAAACACACTTCATTTTACTAGCTAAACACACTGTGCAGTCAAACATCAATTCTAAAACTGCCAATACTTTGTTGACTCTGTAGCTTTCTCTTGACTAGCAAACTTTATTTTGAAACAATAAGCAACGAGTTCTCGTAATTATTCCAGTTGATTTACCTAAGTTTCAGCGTTTGCTTAAGTATTTTGACCAGAGGCTATGTTTCATATTCTAGTTCGTTGTTCTCATTTGAATTTTAGACTGAGCCGGATGGTTGGAACATTATTTACTTTGGTATTTTATACAACGTGTAACGGAAACCCCATATCTATCCAAAAGGGCTGAAGACAACATCTGGTATGAAGTCTCTATGCGCAGTTTCAGCACAAAATAACTGACTCATAGAATTGACACCAAATTATTGGTTTCATATATTTCTTGAATACCAATCATAACAAACATGTTACAGCACTCCGAGGTTCAATAACTTTCCACGTCACTTGCCAATAACACGATAATTCTTTTCGTTCTTCTAAATTTGAAAAATTCGGTCTCTGGTATTGTGTATTGGAATTTGTAATAAGTTCTACACACGTAGACTTAGGATTACAAAACCCTTGCCATATCGTTTATTATCATCCAAAGAAGCCATGCACTTGGTATGTATATACCCTTTAAATTATACGTTGTATAAGTACTTACCAAATTTCATTCTGTGTTCAGTAGTTTTTACGTGAAAGAGCAACAGACATAGATACAGCCTTACAAACTTTCGCATTTATAATATTATAGAAGTAGAATAGTAGGATGTGACTGGGGGGAGAGCTCATGTTCGTTTGGTGACAACAGGGGTGCCATATCACCAAACACTATTTTTAATTATTTTACTGACTATCACGGAAACGTTTGTCTATTCAAACATGCCAGTTTTGGAAAGTACTGGCTGGATTTGGGTGAAGTTTGGTATGGAAGACACTTGAAGCTTGAGGAAGTTTATGCTTACTTATTATTATTTTAACTCGATTGCTTAAGAAAGAGGGTTATATTGAATCGTGATAAATTTCACAGGAGCAAAGCTCCACGTGAATGTTAGTTAGCTTATAAATACACTACCTCCTGCCCGCGACTTCGTTCGCGTGTGTTTTAGACCAAGAGGCTGCTTGCCAGCGATGATTTTAAACAGTTAACAAAATAAAAGCAATTTTTTTATATATGAACTATTTTCGTCTTGACTGTACTTAGCTTTCAAAAAGAGTAAGGGGATCAGAACGGAATTAAAACAAAAACATAACATGCAGGGGATCAGATTGGGGGATCTGAACGGAATAACTCTTAAAAACTTATAACGGGTATCGTGTTACCCAAGATAGGGAATCACTCCATGTAAAACATACTCAGCTGTACCCGTTTAAACTAAAGATGACACTGACATAGTTGGAAAAGTCAATGTGAATGATTGTGATTGTGAAATTTATTTGCTTTAAAGACTAAACATTTTATGTCGTACATTCACAGCGTACTATAAGCATATAAAGAGCTTTCACCAGGCACCTGGCCTTTAACGTTGGTGGCTTTTCGCATCGTAATCCGTACAAGGAACGCTTGAAAAAAATTAAAATGAGTACACTTCGCGAGCGGAGACGTTTGTTAGATATGTGTTTCTTTCACAAAATAATGAGCGGTCAGAGTCAGTGTTCCTACCTTTTACAAAATATTTCTTTGCGGGTTCCTCGCACCTATCCTCGTAAAAAAAATTAATAATCTTTTTCATACTCTTGATACTCTTTCATGATCTTGGATGAATACCACTCACTGATGGTCATTCTAGTGCCCGATCTAGATATGTTCCACGACAAACAAAAAAGAAAATTAGTAATGTATTATATAATAATTAATTAATTAATTTATATCTAATTAACAATTGATTTCTAATTTGTTCATAAACCTGTTATAATGTATTTATTTCATTTCAATTTAATGTATTTACTCACTTTTATCATAATCGAAATTATAAATGTATGTCAATATCTAAATGTATTTGTATTATAAGTTATTTCATATTTTTAATTATATTTTGTGAATAATTTACTTATAGCATAACCGATTATAGTTGTAATTTTTATGCACGCCGTAATTGTCATGTACGTTAGACCAATTATCTGTATTTTTTTTTTTGTGAATGCAAAATGTGCGTGATGTGGCAGTGCTTTTCAAAATAAATAAATAAGCATATGATGAATGATCTGATGCCTGAAGGAAACTAAATGATCATTTTTACTAGCAGACTCCCGCCTAACAATCTGATATGATTTACTGCGGAATAACCTTGAATAAAACATACCTATACTAAGGTCTAATGTTTTAAAACACAGATAAGCAGCTTCTTAGATAAAAATACTTCACAGAATTTGAATTTCGAGTCTGCCAACAACCAGTATTTAATGTCATTATAAGTTTAAGAAACTTATTATAAAATTAAAGTCTGTAAAGCTAACTAAGTTGTTTTAAAACAATATTGTTAGAAACCTTAATTTTTTTCACGACTTTTTTATCTTTTTCCTATTACAATTGCCTCAAATTCCAGTAATTTTCAGCCATTCAACAACTTCCGTTGCTTCAGTCCATCCAGGAAATTTCAAGTGTCGCGTTTCTTTTGAAGTTCTTAACGAATCTTGATTTGATTCCGAAAGGAACACTTTGAATATTTTTTAACGTTGATGATTTTTTTTTTTCTAAAACTGAGATGTACTTTTTTGTTTTTTTGTTTATAAAGAGAACTTACTTACTTAATGTATGGACACGTTTTTTTATTTATTTATTAGATTTACCAACAATTGTTTCTACTTAAGACATGTTTTTGAGCAGAAAAGTTAAAGTGATTGTTGTTGTGATAAACTCAGCATGTACAATTACAAAGTACAAAAAATTGAGCTAACTAACTGTGAATCAAAATTTAGTAGCTAAATTTGTAACAATTGGACAGTATTGCTAAAGGAATGGTTTGGATCTAGAGTTCCAAAATTTTTTTCAAATAATGATTATTTTTTTAATTTTGGGTTGTTATTGTTGCAGAATATAATAATGCCTCACCAGTGGTTGGAGGGCAACCTTCCCGTCGCTGCCAAGTGTGACGTGTGCGACAAGACATGCGGCTCGGTGCTCCGGTGAGATTTACTTATACATATTCTTCTTCATTCTTCTTCTTGTTCTTTTTCCACAAATCTTTGCCTACTTTCTCCAGATTTTCTACAATTCGGTCTATTATACGTCTCTCACGGCCACAAAGATCCTGTGACTGTCGGGCAGGTAGTTAGTTAGTAGGCAGATAGTTATACGTATAGTAACAAATTATTTCGGCAACTTAACCCTATTAGGAATAGCCGCAGTTTCAACCACTGATTATTACAAAATTGTGGCAATCCGTATATCTACATCTACATACGAACAGACGTCGCGGTATCCCGCAATGCGGCTAGCCGGCCAGTTCTAGGCAATATATCATGAAATTATACATAAATACATAGTTGTTACTTCATTACTTCATTTGCGTAGAAATTTTGGACGTTTTCCCGGGATTAAAAGTAGCCTGTGTGTTATTCTGATGTATAAGCTATATAACTGCGAAGTTTTATCTAAGTCCGCTCAGTAGTTTTTGCGAGAAAGAGTAACAAACATCCTTAAGAGTAACAAACTTTCGCATTTATAATCCTAGTTGTTGATCGCCGTGTGATCAAGTGACGTCACGAAAATGAGGACCTGATTACATTTTGTCGACTTCTCCCTTCTCTAAACGAAAGGAGATGTTTCATTTTTGTGTGAGGCTCCGGCCATAACATGTACCTTTCAACGAGGCTGGGAAACTTACCCTTGAATAGAATAAAGTAACATTTTTTTCACAATATCAATTGGATTTTATGTACTAAATAAAAATTAAAAATGTTTGACGTTTGTCCAAAAAGTTATAACAGCCGTGACAGCCGACAGGTTGTATAAATGACGTTTACTTAACCTTGTTTTGTTTTTGTTCATCAGAACTAACCTCATAAATAGTCTGATCAGAACTGTGTTCTTTCTAATAAAATATTAGACAACAAGTGGCTCACTAAAGCACGATCAAATCTCGAATCTTTTCTTTAAGTGGTAGAATTGGCTTATCTCGATTAAATACTGTGTTTAATCCCTGCTAGATGAAAATACGTTTATTTCAATATATTTCCTTATGCAAATGGGTGTCATTTGTCTAATCTATATATGTATATATAACTCAAAGCTGACTGACTGACTGATTGACTGACTGACATAGTGATCTATCAACGCACAGCCCAAACCACTGGACAGATTGGGCTGAAATTTGGCATGCAGGTAGATGTTATGACGTAGGCATCCGCTAGGAAAGGATTTTGCGAAATTCCCACGGGATCGGGATTTACACGGGAAAAACTTTCCACGCGGGCGAAGCCGCTGGCACAAGCTAGTGTTATATATAACACTAGCTTCCGCCCACGACTTCGTCCGCGTGGACAAAAAATCCCCCGATTTTGAAACATTCTTCATTAATGCTCCGCTCCTATTGGTCTTAGCGTGATGATATATAGCCTATAGCCTTCCTCGATAAATGAGCTATCTAACACTGAAAGAATTTTTCAAATCAGAACCGTAGTTCCTGAGATTAGCGCGTTCAAGCAAACAAACAAACAAACAAACTCTTCAGCTTTATAATATTAGTATAGATTAGACAAATGATATTATAGATAAGATGAAAACTAAAAACGTAAGTAATTGTAGAACAAGTCATCTCCCCTTTTTCCAATGGTTATAGGGTCGGCTTCCAGCTGGATGCCGCAGAATACGTGGGTTTTTTTATCGAGCGACTGCCATCTGACTTCCACAACCCAGTAACTGGGTAACATGGTACCCCTTCGCAAGAATGGTATCAGATTTACTGACTTCTATCTATCTATAACAACTGTTAAAGATCTTCACCACAGAAGGAATATAAAACACGGTACTCTACAAAAAAGGAATAATAGAACAAATCAGGATTCAAACTTTATTCTTCTTCTCTTACTAATACATCATCAAGAGAATAATAGTAAACATTATTTTTAACACTACAAGAACACACATATTTTATAATTATTTTCTACGTAACATTGATTTGACGATTTCAGAAGGAATGAAGTATGCAAGCAAACGAGACGCCATGTTGAATAAAACATTGCAATAATTGAAAAACCATTATTTTTTGTGCACAACAAATCAGGCTCAAATTCACCAGAGAATATCTTGCCCCAAATTGTAGTATTTTTTCCTCTTTTTCGATAAATGTAAATCTAATGGCCGAAAATGAAACATCTCCTTTCTGAATTATGATATGAGGAAATTTATCTTTTGTGGTTGCAGTCCGGTTACATTTTAGACATAATCCTGACTGCAGCATCAGGGTACCTCCACAACGAGTTTACCAGAATTTATTTAAAAATTATTCTTCGTAAAAGTTAAAAAGCTAATAATACGGTTCGTGCAACTAAAGCCGCAGAAATTTCTAGTCCCTTAAAATTACCTCACAACCAACAAAATCCCTTAAGACGTAACATTTTGAAGTATTTTAAATGACATATAATCAAGTCTCCGAGTATTACCGCCCGTGCGGATTTCACGGCGGATCTTTTACACACTAAGGCCAAAATAAAGTATCACCTGAGTATTATTTACAGAGCTGGAAACTTATAAATCTTGATGGTACTAACCAAAATCAGTAACAACATTGTTAGATGCCCTATGCGATGCCCTTGTTCTAGATATTTAAGACACATGTAATTTTATGGCTGTGTTCCAAATAAAGATGTTATATTATTATGTATAAAAAATGCTCTATGCGATAACACCACCCACTTTACACTAGTTTTATATTATTTAAGTATAACATAATCTATGTATCTATGTATATAAGTATAAATAACTCGTCGAAATGTATGTACACGCATAACTTCGGAACGATTGCACCAAATTTAATAATTCGTTTGATTTTGTGTTGATTAGTGTCAGGACGTCTGTATAAAAGAAATAAAAATAAATTAACAGAAAAAAATACGGGACGAAGTTTGCTGGGTCAGCTGGTAAATAAATAAATATAATTTAAAAGCGTCAAGTGAGTTTAAGTTTTATGACATTTAGCTGAACTGGACACGTTTGGCCCAGCCGCGAGGCTCACAATATTACTTTAATTTAGAAATTAGTCTCCTTCTTTTTGTTCCTTCACTGTGTGTGGCAAATAAATATGTTTTGTTCCTTTTAAATTACTTCTACTTCATCGCTAGTAGGGATAGCACCCTAACACGCGTTTCCACGTCTTGTGAAGCTGACGGGTGTTCTAAGATCGTTAGCATAGTACATGGGGCGGAAACTCAAGCTTGAGTAGAGACGCAACGCTTTTATTCAAATGATTCGCTGTTTGAGTTTGTGAGTCGGTAAAGTGATACATGTTGGGTGAGTTGATTGAATCGATTTGATTTCGTAAATTGTTAACAACTTTTTAGGTTACAGCTATTGTCTATACTATATACAATACATATGTGGCAGACCGCGGAACAAACAGTTTTTAATACGTATGTATATCATATCAACCCGACAGCAACCTTAGTAGGGTTTCCCTTCGGAAACCCTTGCTAAGGTTGCTAAGCACAATGCGCTCATCACATGTGCTCTTTACAATGTATATGGTGTAGTGGAGCTGATCGCGAAGTACCAGGAGAACTCAAAAATTAACGGCGCTGCATCGGGAAAAGTAATATTTTGTAAAAGGTGATAAGTACTTGACATTTTGGCTTTTTAACTTGGTAAATAAAAGAAGAAAAAACAAAAAGCGAAAAATAAAAACTACCGACTTCCAAAAAAACTGCAAAGTGAAAAATAACTTTAATTTTGGAAGTCTGGTATTGTATTTTCGTTTTTTGACACCGACTTCCAAAATTTGAGTTATTTTTCATTGTTAGGTAGGTACTGTTATTTATTTTAGAGACATCAGCCTCAAATCAGATGACAGGTCTTAATCTAGAGTTCTGTCGATAACAGAGTTCGAAACGCCGCACCGGCAGCGTCTAGACAAGTCGTTGCTAATATAATCCGAGGTACCCGTGCAATAGGATATTGAACTAGGTACCAGTGGCGAAGGCTCCATATAACTCGATTCCTACCGGCTTCCCTTTTGAAATATGGCAAATATTAGTCTATTTTATATATGAATATATAAATAGTAATCTATTATTTTCAATTAATCAAATAATTATTTACGAAGTTACAAGATTTCGAAGTCAAACAGGCCACAGGGCCACAGTTACTGGAATTCACGCATCACACTTGAGCCAGGTAAGCAGTTTTTGGTCCAACTTCCCTTTTATGAAAATTCACCCTTCGCCACTGCTAGGTACTTTATAAATCTTCATAAATAAATACTTATTTAATACTCATTCCTACATGTTACTAAAATAGTCTGATTTTATAATAGTAAAAATAGTTGTTTGAGATTAATGGCAGTATAAAGCACCGCTTTTCAATTCGCAAATTCATGCTCATTCAGAAGGTGCATGCACATTCATTCACGTTCAACCCTAACCTATACTCGACTCTTGTTTCGCCCCTGCACAGAGCATCTCCACGATATCATGACTCATGAAATGTACTCGATCACGCGTGAAAGGTCGAAGAACAGAGTTGCACAACAGAAGGAAAAAAGCAATAAACACAAGCAAGACGTAATAAACATTTTGCGCTATAAACTTACGATATAGTGGTGACCAGACGTAGAGGTACTTTTGCTTTGTATGGGAAAATTTCTCAAGCTTGTCTCTAGCAGGGGGCGAAGGGGATGTCGCCGCGTCGCGCCTTTCCGATATCTACAACCATTCCCTGTATCAGTTAATTGCTGGATATTGATGAATGTGCCGTCAATGTGACTGATAACGTGTCAGTAGATCTTTCGTTACTTACCCGTACTTAGCAGGACAATCCATCATTCGTGCGTTACTTAACTTTCGTAATGCTCTTGGTGACGAAAGAATACTTTTTACGTAATAAATGTTCATTTTTTTAATACTGGTAAAATGGAAAATAAACCTACACTTCAATTGAAAAATATTTGGCTTTTAACACAAAATTTAGCCGTACAGTATTATAGCATTAGTTATAAATTAATAGCACTTATCCGCGACCTATTTTGCTAATTGATTTCGTATAATAATATAGTAACGGGTCTTCCAATAGCCATCGGCGGTCATCTTGTTGAAGCTACATCTGTCAAATTGGTTGTCATTTATTCATTCTGTTTTGCCAAATCATCATGGATAGCTATAGCATTCAACAACACGTGCAAATGATAAAATTGTTTTATCAAAATGAGTGTTCTGTTCGGGCAACGCACCGCGCGCTTCGCCCATTTTACAGTCGCCATAATCGTCCTACCGAGACGACTATTCGTCGTGTGGTAGATACATTTGAGTCCACTGGTTCGGTAAATGATCGACCAACACTCGTACGTCAACGAAACGCAAGGTCTCGAAAACATCGCCGCTGTCCGTGAGAGTGTGCAGGAGAATCCGATGCAGTCGATTTCGCGTCGCTCACAAGAACTCGACCTTTCACAGACCACAACTTGGCGAATTTTGCGTCGTGACTTGGGCCTGCACCCGTATAAAATTCAACTCACCCAGGAATTGAAGGTAAACGACCATAGACAACGACGTGTGTTCGCTGAATGGGCACTGGAGCAGTTAACAACTGACCGTAATTTTCACAGAAAAATTATCTTCAGTGATGAGGCCCATTTCTGGATGAATGGGTACGTAAACAAACAAAATTGTTAAATTTGGGACGATACCAATCCACATGAGATCCAAGAGCGTCCAATGCATCCCGAAAAAGTTACATTTTAGTGTGGGTTTTTGGGCTGGCGGCGTCATCGGGCCATATTTCTTTGAGAACAACGTTGGCCAGGCCATCACTGTCAACGGCGAGCGCTATAGGTCGATGATTACCAACTTTTTTTGGCATGAACTGAATCTTCTGAATACCAACGACATGTGGTTTCAACAAGACGGCGCTACATGCCACACAGCTCATGCCACATTGAATATTCTGCATGAGAGATTTTAGGTCATCTCACGTGGAGCTGATGTGAACTGGCCACCGAGATCTTGTGACTTAACCCCGCTAGACTTTTTCTTGTGGGGTTTTCTTAAGTCGCAGGTCTATGCGAATAAACCACAAACCACAGCGGCCCTCAAAGCCAACATAACCTATGCCATAGGTCGAATTCAGCCTGATTTATGCGCAAAAGTCATGGAAAATTGAATATCTCGCATGCGCTCCACCCAGAGAAGCCGTGGCGGACACTTGAATGACGTCATATTCCACACATAATGGCATCACTACATCTTTCAAATAAATAAATAATTTCGATAATATCTCACACACACTTTGTTTTATTTAAATTTAAAGATAGGACACGCTTAATGAAAGACCCTGTATATGCCTGTTAAAAAAAATACGTATCAAATTATTTTCATGTTGAAACAAAAATATCCAATGTTCTTATTTATAAGTAGTATCAGTTCTTTCGAACTCCTAAGTATTGAGCTACGTGATAATTGTCAAATGATTGCACTGGTATGACTGATCCGTTGTTTCTATCCTCCCAAGACCGCCCTTGTTACCATTGAAAAAGCAGTATTGTTAAATAGGTGTGTTTAAATTTTGGTGTACAATAAATTATATTATATCTATCTCCCTATAGTTACCTAAAAGAGCACCACAAATATGTATAAATTTATAAGGTTCTCATATGATTTGATCAGTATGGATTAGACAATGCGTACTTCAAAACAGACGTTTGTTTCGGTGTCTTTTCAGAGTAGTCAATTAGGAAACACTGGCCTCATTTAGTTTTAAAACACAAATATAAAATGACTTGTAAAAGTGCTATTTAAAACTAATTTGCTGAATACACTTCATTATCTCATTAGTAAGATACACATATTTTTTACTCCGTGGGAAAATCATCGAATGACTTCTCCCGCTCTGAGTGGAGCGGAAGGGAGTGTCAGACTTCTACTGACTAAAAACCCACCCTGTTCCTTCAGCTGCCCTTGTGGTCTGGGACCGCGGACCACAAGACGTTAGAAAATTTCCGCAGCCCCAGCAGGCAATGGCCTTATCGGGCCCCGTCAGTGTTGATGACAGTTCGGGCGGAAGCAAGCCCACGCTACGGTGGCTGGAGATCAGCTCGCGATCCCCGAAGCCCAGGGCGTCTCCCGCAGCGGCTGGGGCGTGAGAAAGAGCATTTCCATAATGGTAACAAAAGAATCTAGCATCTGTAACCGAACTAGGCAGTGCCTGTACTTCGGTTATCAGCGCCAATGCTCACCAACTGTTGTAAACTAAAAGCCATCATACAATTAAGACCTTAATTTAAGAAATTATAAAATTGTATTAATAATGTCGGATTTTAATTTAGAGAGATCGATAAATACAATATGCTTTATTGTACACCAATAATAAACATTTAATTAATTTTGTAATCATATAAATTATTTCACATACATATATGGTGTGCAAGTAGTAAACTTACCGTACCCGATTGCCTAGCAACTTTTACTGTTACTGATGTAAGCACTTTCGTTAAGACAATTTTCATTCCAAACCTTAAACAAAATAATGGACACCCTGTATCGATAACTAAGCCCAGAGTGCCCCCAGAGGCGAATCCCGGGATTGTCAGGAAATAATCTACACTCAGCCAATATCCCGCACAGAGCCCCGGGAGATTGAAACAACACTAGTTGTATTCAAGCGCTGAACGAAAGGATTTTGCGGGATAGTTTCCTGAAACCATTTTTGTTGGTTCCGTTGCTTGAACGGTTTATTCGAGTTTTCGTAAAATGCAGGCAGAGTTTGTGTAGTTGTTTTTGTACAGGGAATAATAACTATGTCTCTTGTCGTCTCTTGAATGGTCATCAGTACGTCGATTCTGTAAAATTCGAACCACAACTCGCATCTCACATAGCTATTCACTGTCACTTCGCTTATGGTTCGAAGTGACGTTGATTTTGCATTCTGAAAACAGCGTCGAAGTGACAGAGGAATTACCTTACCGAATGCCACTTCTCACGTCATCTCATACTTTATCTGTCAAAATCTTTAGTTCAACTCGCTGACACGCTCGCAAGGGTAGCGCTAGTGTAAATTCGAATTAACAACCGAGTTTTTAGAATGCCAATCAATAAACTCACAGCGGATTCAGATTCGAAGTTTAGAATGTGAGGTCTTACAGAATAACGCAGCAGGTGTGGCATTAAAAGAACGATATTTTACAATTCAATAAGGACAAGCTGTTAATAAGAATGCCGACCGCCAGTAAATATAAAATACATTAGAGTTAGAAATAAGAAAGATAATAATAATAGTTTTAAGATTCAATTAGTAAACTTTGAATAGCAATAAAGGAATATTTTATTTTATTTTTACTGTACAAGTTAATAAGGGGTATTATTAGTATTTCTTTTTTTTATTTATAAAGAGAACTTGCAATGTGGGTAGAATTTAAACATTACTAGCAAACTTGTTAACCTCTCCAACTAAGCTCAATATTCTTGTAAATAAATAGATTGACTTGGCAATCGCAAAAACAATGTAATTTATATATGTATTATACTTGTGAGATATATTGTGTTTACATGCGATGGCCGAGTCAATCTATTTATTTAAAACGTTAAAGATTTTTAATATTGATATGGTCACTATAAGATGTTGTTAGGTTAGATAATTACGTAGCAACTTAAAACAGAAGGTCCCTTAAGTAGGGACTGAGTAATCGAATAACCGACTTGGTATTATGTACATGGATCTCACAACTTTTTACGGTAGAAGAACTGAGTTGCGAGACTAGGTTTTTTGACAAGTATTGTTTTTATGGGATACTAATTATACAGTAAATTGAATTTTGAATAGTGTAGCAATACATGTACTATTCATCGAAATCGATTTATTTATTTAGATGTTATGATAGAATCAAATCCATACTTTCCCATACGTCATATAGATCTCTAAATATTATAAAACAATGTCCCCCGCAGCGTCTGTCAGTCTGTCTGTTCGCGATAAACTTAAAAATAGTGGACGGTTTTTCTTTCAGTTTTAACCAACAGATAGAGTGATTCCTGAGGAAGGTTTAGTTCAACATGTCTGAAAAAATTAAGAAGCCGATCGGTAGCTTTAATCGAATACGCTGCCTTTTGAGTTATAACAAAACAATGTATCAAGAATCTCTCTCTTTCGTAAATCTACAAAAAAAACCCGGGATAGCATATATCGATCTCCCAAGGATATCTCACAATAACCAATTTTTTATTTACAAATTACAATATGGTGGGTTATTTACGAAGCTATTTTTAACAATACAGTATTATTCCTTATCCAATTACGTTACGTTAGATACTTTGAGCATTTAATTTAGATTAGAATTTCTTTTTATATTATATAAATAAAATTAATATCTTATGAGTTATCGCAAAGTAAAAATTACCGGACGAGAAAAATACCGATGAAGCGAAGTGAAGACGCCGCTCACAATATAAGGAAATACCCGAGCGAAGCCGGGCCGGATCGCTAGTTATAATATACATACATACAAATTCTGTGCCAATTTACCAATGTTCTTGTTCCATTTATGTACATTAACAACATATTTTTACGTAGCCAACCATATAAGTCTTTATGAAGAACAAGTTTGAGCCAATAGAAGCGAATGATCCGCGCGTTGCCTAAGTTTTGACGTGTCCAAACTAGGGGAAACATGCCCATCTAATAAATGTAACTTATGTATGATCTAGTTCAACTTTTGTTCGAGTTCGTTGAAGTTTTAGTAGGGTAGATGGGTATAGGCATGTCTTCGGGAATTCGGCTGAAATAGGCCACCTATTTATACTCGCCGAAGTCTAAACTACTTGGGAGCTCAGATATTTATAAGCACGAAAAACAAAGTAAAGTTTTAGGTAGGTAGTTTTCTCTCTAAGGACTGGAATGGTCCTGCTGGAGTCTGCGTTTCCTAATAGAATAACGTAGGGGTATTTAAATGAAAAGGGAATAGGTTACTTATAGGCAAGCGTGCTTCATCCTCGACCACATCATTGCTTACCATCAGGTGAGACGGTGGTCAAACGCGAACTTTGTCAGAAAAAATAAAATAAAAAATAAAAAGGTTGTGGGATAAATATATCTATGACTTACTGTGTGGTTAACCGTAAAAAAAACTATTTATAAGTAGATAGGTAAATTAGTCTTTTATAGTTAAAAAAAACTGGTAAGAATTTTAAATTAGGTGGTGAGCCTATATTTTTAAATAATAATGAATAGATAAATAGATATCGCCATATCTATTTATCTATTCATTATTATTTACTAGGCGCAAATCTCGAAATCGGCTGACGCGTTTCGGAACTTTTTATTTCAAGTATTTGTTGGAATCCCAGAAAAATTTACTTAACACTATATAATCAGCCTATAACATTTCCTCTGCTTTGACGCTAGCCTTATCTTTATGGGAGGGAATAGGCCGTAATACTCCACGCGGGACCAGTCCGGGTTGGTGGGTCCTAAAGAACAAGAACGAAAAATATAATCTATTCTCGACTGCAGTTTGCATCGGGCCGTTCGAGCTCGGAGTCCTCAATCGAGTTGGTTCTATGAAGGATATCACATCATATCCGAAAATGATTTTTCTTAGTAGCAACACTGAGACGTCAGGTCCACACACCCTTCAAAATGTTTAATATTCCACAATATATATACAAGGTGTAACAGATTAAGCGCAATACTTCAGACACCCCAATTAGAATATTAAATTATAAGTCTAAAACAACATCCGTAACTAAATAAATTGAAACCAAACCTAGATATTTTTTATAAAATAGTTATCCTTATTAAACGCAAAACGTATGTGCGTCATACAATATCCTTACGCAAACGCATAGTCATCCAATATTAGCGGCCGACACGCACACGAGCGCATTTCCTTGAATTAAGGATTGTATTAATTTGTCATGATACTGTGTTTCCATTTTATTTTCAGGAATTGCGACACTAGATTTTTTTGAAAACCGTTCGAGGGAGGGTCGCGCGGTTGGCGGGAAACTATGCGTCACTTCATGCAATTTTAGTCAAGATGGAGCGCTTCACGGGACAACAGCGTGCTTTTTGTGTAAAACAATTTTACAAAAACAATGATTCCTACGTTACTGTACGACGCCTGTTTAGAATTGAATACGAATTACGCCGTATAAGTGAGTGTCCAAGTGTTAATTTGATCAAAGCTTGGGTCGAGAAGTTCGAGCAAACGGGATCAACAACGAATATTAAACAAACAGGGCGGCCACGTTCAAGAAGAAGTGATGAGAACATTCGAGAGGTCGAAATATCCGTACGGAACGATCCAGAATCATCTACGCGTAAGCATTCGGCGGCTCTGGCAATACCAAGAACTAGTCTACGGCGGATTTTGCATCTGGACCCCAAACTACACCCTTATAAGCTTTAAATTGTGCAGGAGATGAAACCAAATGATTACATTCAACGTAAGTTATTGGCTGACACTATGCTAGAGCGATTCTCTAGCCTTGAGAATGTTATGTTTACGGACGAGGCCCATTTTCACATCAATGGGCACGTGAATAAGCACAATTGTCGATATTGGAGCAGGGACAACCCTCGCCTTAAACACCAAAAGCCACTTCATTCACCTAAAACGACAGTATGGGCACCATATCAGCAAAGGGCATAATTGGTCCGTATTTCTTTGAAAATAATCAAGGAAATAATGTAACTGTGAATTCAACGGAATACGTCAAGATGTTGCAAGAGTTTTTGACGCCGCAGTTGCATGAATTTCAAGGGTACAACAGCCTGGATGCAACAAGATGGAGCAACATGCCATACGTCAAATGTAAGTTTACCGGTAGTCAAAGAAATGTTTCCGAACAAATTGATTTCTCGAGAAGCCCGGACCTTACATCATGCGATTTTTTCCTCTTCTTGTACTTTAATAAACCGACGACAGTATTCCAATTAAAACAAAACATCCACGAGGAGATAGCCGCGATTCCCCGCAGCATGTGTCAGCGAGTTTTCCAAAGTTTACGTAGTCGATTTCAGGAGTGCCAACAACGAGATGGCGCACATTTGGACGATGTCATTTTAAAAAAATAAATTTCATTAAATGATTAATACGATAAATAAATTATCAACAAAATAACATTTGTAGTTTTATTTCTATTCATGTTTAAAAAGTGCAAACATTTTTGGCCCACCCTCTGTATATATATTCCACAACATTCACACAACGCCATCTAGTCCCAAACTAAGCAGAACTTGTGCTATGAGTACTAGACAACTGATAAACATACATATATATATTTCTAAATACATACATATTATAGATAAATTACACCCAGACAATGAACAAATGATCGTGCTCATCACACAAACATTTGTCCTGGGTGGGAATCGAACCCACGACCTTGAGCATAGCAGTCAGGGCCACTGACCATTCTTTTTTTTTTATTTTAAACTGTCGGTAATGTAATGATATGAGTTACATTTTCAAAGGAACGCACTATTTGCAAAAGTGACGTAAACTAGAAGCGTGAATTTAATTGAACACCCTCTAAATGCTGTTTGCAGTTTCTGTTACACTATGGTAAAATTCTTAATCTATGTATATTGACTGTACCTACGAAGAATCAAGTGCAGAATAATCTTATTTTTAAAGCACTCGTGAATTTTACTTAGATTTTATTTTAAATTCAATTGATATTGATAGCAACACTACACTGTAGAATTGAGTTGAGTCTAACACATTTTCCCTGGATGATGTTACAGAATTTCAAACAGCTTTTCGATACTTCGTTGCAGTAGATCCATTACTTATACGGACAATTTGATTTATTTTTATTTTTTTACGTTACTAGCTGACTCGATCGACTTTGTTCTGCCAAAAGTTATTGAACTATGGCAATCCAACGTTAAATGTCAGATTATTGAGTCTGATATACCCTGCCTCCACCTCCACCGACCCCACGGCGGTGAATAACCATGAGGATTTGCCGATTTGCAACTCATGAATATATAAAAAGAAAAAAAAGCCATAGTCTTAGCTGTTATGGACTTGTATTACAGCCTATTTTGGAATGGTCACATTTCAGTATTAAGCAGGAGCGTGTTTTTCTCATTCTGGTCACTGAAACATGTATAAAATTGTAATCTTCGATCACGAATCAGTTCTTTAAAAGCGGATGAAGAGTCTACCAATTCTGCAATGTTGAGATTGAAATATATACGTTTTCCCGCATCTTTTCCCCCACAGTCTACACCACAGGAACCGCGCATTTTTTTAATAAAACCTTGTCTATGGAACTCAACAACCGTTTACTTTTTTTTTTAAGTGAAGGTGTCGTTTTACTTCATTTGATTTTAGACACATTTACTTTTTCTTTTTACTTTTATATATTTTACCATGCGTGTTTCATGTAGGTTCTGTAACAAGTTAATTTACTTTGTTATTGAGGTGATACGCAACAAACAAAGAATCAATTTTATCCTTGGTAATTGTTCAGCATTACATCAACCATTTCGAAGAAAGTATTGCACCTACTTGATAAGTTTTTTCAAATAATAATGAAGGGTTTTTAATATGGATTTTATATTAAAAAAAAAACATGAACCAAAAAATCCAAGGTATTTTGTGACAAACAAATTGTTCAGGAAACATAACAAAATGAATGCATTTATTTTGATAAGTCCATTTGCAGTTCACATCTGAATTAAGTTGGCCACAGTACTCGTAAATAAAACCAATTAATTAGTTTTTGGTATTTGAATGAAATCTCATTGCGCAATCATTTGTCTTTCCGAATGGTTTATGTAGCTTCTTTTGAGGGTCGTGATTCGTCCGTTAAGCTTAATTATTATGACATAAAATAATATCTTTAAATCGTTAGGTTTTTTATGATTAAGAAGTTGAAGCAATTACTCTAGAATCAGAAGTTTCAGGTGATAAAGTTGTCTTAAGTGTTTATGCAAATAGGAATCTTTGTATAAGCACTTATGTTAGTGACACGAAGGTCGAGGGCCTGGAATCCAGTGGTTCAATTGTGTAAATACCGTAAAAGTACCCAAAAAAGTTCGCGAGTAGACACTGTGAGTCTTGTGTATCGGGAACAGAATCGACTTTTCAGTGATACATGTGCCTGTGGTAGCGCGTTCGATCACAAAAACGAACAAGAAAGAGGGTAGACCGATTCGTCAGCTCATAAACATCCACCCGCAATAATTTCAACTCATCCGTGATCTTACAACATTGCCGAAATATTGGCAACTCGAAACAAGATAACTTCTAATAATACTGTTAGTGACCATATCAGTTTAAAAACTAATTTAAAATACACAATATATGTAGGTTAAGAGGTTAATCAATAATCTGATGTGGTATTTAAGCACCATACAAATTCACCCTTTCGGTGTGGACATGCTCAGCGACATTTTTGTTTTTATTTTTAATAATGTTTGTAATTTTGTATTGTAAGTTGCTGTGTGTGTCTTTAGCCGAAGAAATGATTTCAATTTCAAGATTAGAATGAACCTGCCCAGACAGAAGTTAATAACACTCAAAAATGATTACAGGTTTTTCAATTCCCCTTGTCCTCAGACTACAAGACTTCAGATGCGTGTGGTGTCGCCGTTGCGTGCACGCGGCGTGCAAGCCAACGTGGCGCGCGTCGTGCTCGCTGGGACCCGCGCGCGCGTCCGTCGTGCCCCCTACGCGCTTGCACTCCGTGGGACCAGATGACGCCTGGGTCCCGGATAGGCCACCCAATGCTAGCCCCCTTATTGTGTTCGTTAACTCCAGATCAGGTGAGTTTTATTAAATAAGAATGTTCTGGAGTAGACTTGATTGCAAAATGTGATTATCTGTCAACATCTGTAAAGCTGATCGCCTATAACTCGTCAGACTTCAAAATGAGAAGAGATAAAAACTTTTTACCAAAAAATTAAATTAGTTGTCGATGTCATCAGTTTTGTATTTTCGTTTTTGGCACCGATTTCCGAAATTAAAGTTATTTTTCACTTTGCAGTGTTTTTGGGAGTCGGTTTAATTTTTTGGTAAAAAGTTTTTATTTCACTCTTTTTAGTTGGTCGATTTTTAATTTACCTAGTTAAAAGAGCCTAAATGTCAACTACTTATAACCTTTTACAAAATATTGCTTTTCCCAATGCTGGGCCGTTAATTGTTGAGGAGTTCTCCTGGTATTTCACCATCAGCTCTACATCACCATATGCATTGTGACGAACATAAAGTGCTTAACATCCATATTCGAGAAATCGAATCGCAATCCATGAAATACTTATTATTGAGTTGGTTCGGCGGCCATCTGTGGTCTTCATCATCAGTTCCACTTCCCCAAATGGTAATTTTGAGAGCAACTGAACAAGTTACTATAATAAATACATTAAATACCCAAAAAGCCATAGGTGTGCCTATAATATTTGAAGAGTTCCCTCGATTTCTCCAGGATCCCATCATCAGATCCTGACTTGGTGACAATGGGACCAATTTCGAAGTATACCCTTTCAAACAAAAAAAGAATTTTCCAAATCGGTTCAGCCGTCTTCGAGTAATCGGTGATCATACATAAAAAAATATTATATTATATAAAGCTAAATTACCACTCACTCACTCACTCACTCACTGACTGACTCATTGACATAATTGTTCTCCCAGATGGTGGATGGGGAGGTGGGTATATTTTGACAGATTCGTAAACAAGTAACTCTCAAACCTACGGGAAAAGTGCCAAACCTCCCCTTTTCACCCCCCTTCTCCCCCCTCCCTATCGTATCTCGGAAACTACGAGACCCGTATTTTTTGTTTTTTACGGATTCGTATAGAGGAGACTCAGTAAAGTAAAAACCATTTTTCAAAGTCCCCCCCCCGCCCCCCTTCTCCCCCCCTTTAGGCGGATCTCGGAATCTAAGAGACTTGGAACATTTTTTTTTTCAGATTCATTTAGAGGGGCAATGCTTTAGTCGAAATACTTGTGCAACCCCCCCCCCCATCACCCCCCCCTCTTTTTTTTTTTTTTTTTTTCACAAGCTCGCGAGGTGCTTGCACCTCGCGCAACACGCAAATACCAATTTCTTTTTTCACAAGCACGCGAGGTGCTTGCACCTCGCGCAACACGCAAATACTAGTTATACTATATAAAGCTAAATTACCACTCACTCACTGACTCACTGACATAATTGTTCTCCCAGATGGTGGATGGGGAGGTGGGTATATTTTGACGGATTCATAAACAAGTAACTCTCAAACCTACGGGAAAAGTGCCAAACCTCCCCTTTTCACCCCCCTTCTCCCCCCTCCCTATCGTATCTCGGAAACTACGAGACCCGTATTTTTTTTTTTTTACGGATTCGTATAGAGGAGGCTCGGTTAAGTAAAAACCATTTCAATGTCGCCCCCCCCCGCCCCCCTTCTCACCCCCTTTAGGCGGATCTCGGAAATTAAGAGACTTGGAACATTTTCTTTATCAGATTATTATTATTATTATTTTTTTTTTTTTTTTTCACAAACACGCGAGGTGCTTGCACCTCGCGCAACACGCAAATACTAGTTATACTATATAAAGCTAAATTACCACTGACTGACTCACTGACTCATTGACATAATTGTTCTCCCTGATGGTGGATGGGGAGGTGGGTATATTTTGACAGATTCGTAAACAAGTAACTCTCAAACCTACGGGAAAAGTGCCAAACCTCCCCTTTCCCCCCCCCCCCCCCCCTTCTCCACCCTCCCTATCGTATCTCGGAAACTACGAGACCCGTATTTTTTTTTTACGGATTCGTGTAGAGGAGGCTCGGTAAAGTAAAAACCATTTTTCAAAATCCCTCCCCCCGCCCCCCTTTTCACCCCCTTTAGGCGGATCTCGGAAATTAAGAGACTTGGAACATTTCTTTTTTCAGATTCATTTAGAGGGGCAATGCTTTAATCGAAATACTTCTGCAACCACCCCCCCCTTTTTTTTTTTTTCAGAAGCACGCGAGGTGCTTGCACCTCGCGCAACACGCAAATACTAGTTATACTATATAAAGCTAGATTACCACTGACTGACTCACTCACTCACTGACATAATTGTTCTCCCAGATGGTGGATGGGGAGGTGGGTATATTTTGACAGATTCGTAAACAAGTAACTCTCAAACCTACGGGAAAAGTGCCAAACCTCCCCTTTTCCCCCCCCCTTCTCCACCCCCCTATCGTATCTCGGAAACTATGAGACCCGTATTTTTTTCTTTTTACGGATTCGTATAGAGGAGGCTCGGTAAAGTAAAAACCATTTTTCAAAGTCCCCCCCCCCTTCTCCCCACCTTTAGGCGGATCTCGGAATCTAAGAGACTTGGAACATTTTTTTTTCAGATTCATTTAGAGGTGCAATGCTTTAGTCAAAATACTTCTGCTACCCCCCCCATCTCCCCCCAATCACCCCCCCCCCCCCTTTTTTTTTTTTTCACAAGCACGCGAGGTGCTTGCACCTCGCGCAACACGCAAATACTAGTTATATTATATAAAGCTAAAGTATTATTATATTATATAAGTGAGTGAGTGAGTCAAAATCAAAATACTTCTGCAACCCTCCCCCTCCATAACCCCATCTCCCCTTTTTTTTTTTTCACAAGCATGCGAGGTGCTTGCACCTCGCACAACACGCAAATACTAAACCCCCCCATCACCTCCCCACTTTTTTTTTCACAAGCACGCGAGGTGCTTGCACCTCGCGCAACACGCAAATACTAAACCCACCATTTTTTCTTTTTCACATGCACGCGAGGTGCTTGCACCTCGCGCAACACGCAAATACTAGTTATACTATATAAAGCTAGATTACCACTCACTGACTCACTCATTGACATAATTGTTCTCCCAGATGGTGGATGGGGAGGTGGGTATATTTTGACAGATTCGTAAACAAGTAACTCTCAAACCTACGGGAAAAGTGCCAAACCTCCCCTTTTCCCCCCCCCCCCCCTATCGTATCTCGGAAACTACGAGAACCGTATTTTTTTCTTTTTACGGATTCGTATAGAGGAGGCTCGGTAAAGTAAAAACCATTTTTCAAAGTCCCCCCCTCGCCCCCTTCTCCCCCCCTTTAGGCGGATCTCGGAAATTAAGAGACTTGGAACATTTTTTTTTTCAGATTCATTTAGAGGGGCAATGCTTTAGTCGAAATACTTGTGCAACCCCCCCCATCTCCCCCCCATCACCCCCCCCCCTTTTTTTTTTTTTCACAAGCACGCGAGGTGCTTGCACCTCGCGCAACACGCAAATACTAAACCCCCCCCATCACAATCCCCCGTTTCTTTTTTTTTTTCTCACAAGCACGCGAGGTGCTTGCACCTCGCGCAACACGCAAATACTAAACCCCCCCATCTCCCCCTCCCTTTTTTTTTTCACAAGCACGTGAGGTGCTTGCACCTCGCTCAACACGCAAATACTAAACCCCCTCCATCTCCCCCCATCACCCCCCTTTTTTTTTTTTTTTTTTTAAAGAAAGCACGCGAGGTGCTTGCACCTCGCGCAACACGCAAATACTAGTTATACTATATAAAGCTAAATTACCACTCACTGACTGACTCACTCACTCATTGACATAATTGTTCTCCCAGATGGTGGATGGGGAGATGGGTATATTTTGAAAGATTCGTAAACAAGTAACTCTCAAACCTACGGGAAAAGTGCCAAATCTCCCCTTTTCACCCCTCTTCTCCCCCCTCCCTATCGTATCTCGGAAACTATGAGACCCGTATTTATTTTTTTTACGGATTCGTATAGAAGAGGCTCGGTTAAGTAAAAACCATTTTTATAGTCGCCCCCCTAGCCCCCCTTCTCACCCCCTTTAGGTGGATCTCGGAAATTAAGAGACTTGGAACATTATTTTTTTCAGATTCATTTAGAGGGGCAATGCTTTAGTCGAAATAATTGTGCAACCTTTTTTTTAATTTTTTTTTTAAAGTAAGCACGCGAGGTGCTTGCCCCTCGCGCAACACGCATATACTAGTTATTATTATTATATTATATAAAGCTCTATTACCACTGACTTACTGACTCACTCACTCACTCACTCATTGACATAATTGTTCTCCCAGATGGTGGATGGGGAGGTGGGTATATTTTGACAGATTCATAAACAAGTAACTCTCAAACCTACGGGAAAAGTGCCAAACCTCCCCTTTTCACCCCCCTTCTCCCCCCCCCCCATCGTATCTCGGAAACTACGAGACCCGTATTTTTTTTTACGGATTCGTATAGAGGAGGCTCGGTAAAGTAAAAACCATTTATCAAAGTCGCCCACCCACCCCCTTTCTCACCCCCTTTAGGCGGATCTCGGAAATGAAGAGACTTGGAACATTTTTTTTTTCAGATTCATTTAGAGGGGCAATGCTTTAGTCAAAATACTTCTGCAACCCCCCCCCCCCCCCCCCCATCACCCGCGCTTTTTTTTTTTCTTTCACAAGCACGCGAGGTGCTTGCACCTCGCGCAACACGTAAATACTGGTTATACTATATAAAGCTAAATTACCACTGACTCACTGACTGACTGACTCATTGACATAATTGTTCTCCCAGATGGTGGATGGGGAGGTGGGTATGTTTTGACAGATTCGTAAATACGTAACTCTCAAACCTACGGGAAAAGTGCCAAACCTCCCCTTTTCACCCCCCTTCTCCCCCCTCCCTATCGTATCTCGGAAACTACGAGACCCGTATTTTTCTTTTTTTACGGATTCGTATAGAGGAGGCTTGGTAAAGTAAAAACCATTTTTCAAAGTCGCCCCCCTTGCCCCCCTTCTCACCCCCTTTAGGCGGATCTCGGAAATTAAGAGACTTGGAATATTTTTTTTTTTCAGATTCATTTAGAGGGGCAATGCTTTAGTCGAAATAATTGTGCAACCCCCCCCATCACCCCCCCCCCCATTTTTTTTTTCACAAGCACGCGAGGTGCTTGCACCTCGCGCAACAAGCAAATACTAGTATATATATATATACGCGTCGAATTGATAACCTCCTCTTTTGGTCGTTGGTTGAAATAGCGACTGAAGGCTTAACGTGCTTTCCAAGCTAAGGAGGTGTCTTGGTATGATGTAATGGATAGTCCACGGGTCGACCCGTGTGGCAGATATGACATAATTCTTTATTTTTAACATTTCTCATTGTCATGAAAATTTCATTATATGTGACACACAGAAAAAAAATTGAAATAGGTAAAATTTGCTTGTAAGTTAGTATGTAGGGGTTAATCTCCGGAACTAATGATCCAATTCTAAAAAAAAAAGTTAGGTAAATTAGTTGTTAGTGTTATGAATTATAAGTGCGAGCGCGCACTACTGATTTTTGTCACCGTGACAGTTGCGTCACTGTCACTGCGTACATCATCCCTAATGAAGGTGCGCGCATTTGGATACGTGAAACATGGCATTTTTCATTGACGCGGTGACCGTGAGGAAACAGTCACGGTGACAAAAATCACAAGTGCGCGCTATCTCTAAAACTATAAATTATTTCGATACCCACGCGGACTAAGTCACGGGCGAAGGGTTAGTATTTTATAATTCAAAATAAATTCATTTATAAAGTAAACACATTATTCTGACAAGAATATTTTAAACCATGACCACTTCTGTAACTATTTAATCTCAATAGCTAGCCCTGGAGTCATCTGGCCCTTGTAAGCTGAAGTACAAACAGAAACTATGCTATTAAGCTAATTTGTAGTAAGCCTATTTGTTACTAAAATATCAGCAATGCAGATACTTTTGTGTATGAAATTGACCTTTATGTAATTCAGCTGGAAAGTGACCCTGAAGTGAACAGTACCGTAAATTAGAGTTTTGAATTTTGGCAAGCTCACTTGGCTTACGCTGGGATGACACCATAAAAGATAAAGTGTCTGTTCTGCTAAGAAAATAGGTTTATTGCTACAAAATCTACGTGCATTACTTTAATGTGGTCTCGACCCCGAACTAGGACAAGCTGTAGAACAGAGGTCAGAGGATAGTCAGGTTGCATAGATGAAAATATTAAAACCTAAGCATGTCGAGAAGAGGTCGTGGTTAAATAATACTCTCCCCTTTTACGAAGGTGGGTAAGTGTTCAGACACACTTACCCAAATAGACTAGTGTACCATTGAGTGAACAACGCAATTGTTCATGAGTTGATTATTATTATAAATTTAATTTAATACTATCATTAGGCAAAGTTTTACTTTTACTACATAATATTCATTTTATCTGAATTAAATATTTGAAAATCTCTTAAGCTTGCAATACATGTTGGCCGAGCGTTTTCGAGTGAAGGCCAATACCAACATGTAGACGGTATATTTGCCTTGTCTTGCTATCGCTTGGTGTCACTTGCCTAGTTGGCCGAGTGAAGGCCAGCGCCAACGTGTATAGAGCTCATTTGGTGCAACTTGTCTTCGCTCGCCGTTGCTCGTGATCACTTGCCTCACTTCGGATCGGTGTCGGTTTTTGGTCACAAATCAAAGGCGCTCGCCTGCGCTCGGCCAACGTGTGGGCAGCTCTACAGACCCTCTTCTACATTGGTCGTCTGTATTGGCGTTCGAGGAACTTGTCGAACGTGTGGACATTGATTTGTGACCAAAAACCGACACCGATCCGAAATGAGACAAGTGATCACGAGCAACGGCGAGCGAAGACAAGTTGCACCAAATGAGCTCTATACACGTTGGCGCTGGCCTCCACTCGGCCAACTAGGCAAGTGACACGCTCGGCCAACATGTATTGCAGGCTTTACGCTTGCTGAAGTGGGATCATGGGACTATCTTAATATAGCGAGATTCTTCCGTACGTCGGAAAGCAAGTTTAGCCGTTGATCAGCGATCATTCATCATCATCATCATCATCTTGATGGTCGTCAGAAGAAAACCTGAACCCTGTCTTGCCAAGGGGTATCGTGTTACCCAGGTACAGCGTCTGCCTATCTGACCACTACAACGCAGTAAGATTGTGAAGAATAGATAAACAGTCCCTCCATGTAAAGTACTGCTACTCAGCTGCATATGTTTAGCCTGGATCCCGACCCCATCATGGTTGAGAACAAGCTAAGCAGATGATGATAACCAGAACAAGGAGTACAAAATTATGGGAGAATTGTAGTAGTATGTGTCCGTGTGTGTCTGTGTGTGATAAGCAGAGGTCGGAATTAGGTAGAGTTATTTATGTACTTACACTGATTTCATACAACGAAAGAATAAAGTGGATATGCCCCGAATCCCGGGATTAATTTTGAAGAGCAGAAAATTCTCGTGATTTATTAAATAAAAAGTTATTTACTTTTACACAATTTATAAAAATGTCGAAGCATAAGTATGAGAATTTGCTTAAGACTATTGATAATTTGTATTGTGAATTTAATACTAATAAAAATTGTATGTTAATTATCTTTGTTTTATTTGTCTTAACTATCTCTGAGGTATTTATTATTATTTATTTGTAATATTTTTGGTCACACGGGATTGTCTATTAGAAATCCCGGGAAGATCCACATTAATATCAACATTTCAATGCAAGTACATAAATAACTCATTCCGACCTCTGGTGATGAAAAATAAGAAGAATGCCTATACTGTCTCATCGTCGTCAAATAACATTAAAAACCGGTCAAGTGCGTGTCGGGCCACGCACAGTGTAGGGTTCCGTAGTTTTTATAACAGCCAAGTGCGTGTCGTATTCGCTGACTGATCATTTCGTACCATGCTCTAACTAAAAGCCAAACATGACTACCTAACTAATTTGACTTCCTATACAAATCCTCACCTGATCCGACAATTTTGCACGAAAAGTTTTTTTCTTTTTTAGAGATTTGTATAAAACTTGCCATAGCCGGTGTTTTGAATTTAAATACGGACACAGAGCTACACTACTCAATCGTCACAAGAAGCTAGCACGATACAACTGGCGCTTAGCGCCATCTATCGACATTTCTGTAGAGTTGTTCGAAATTTTCGAGTCAAATACAATTGGTCGACTATTACTCGTAAACTTGTAAATACCACTTATGTGTGATAGTTTTCCTTTAAATTTCGTTATATATAGGTACTACTGCCGTAATATTTGAATTTCTAACTACAACCGTTTAGTTGATAGAGGGGGGGACACTTGACTCTAACGAAAATTGGTACTTTAAAGCTTGATAAGTCACGAACCGTTTACTTAATCAAAAAACGGTTTTACCAAACCCCTAATATTTTTGAAAGCCCTATCCAACGATATCCCACACTATGGGAAGAACGAAAAAAAAATCATTATCATCCCAATTTACATGTATGAGAGGTACCCTAAATAATAGTTTTTTAGGGTTCCGCAGCCAAATAGTAAAAAACGGAACCCTTATAGTTTCGACATATCTGTCCGTCTGTCTGTCTGTCCGTCCGTCCGTATGTCACAGCCATTTTATTCCGAAACTATTAAGACTATACATGTAAAACTTGGTAGGTAGATGTATTCTGTGAACCGCTTTCCGATTTTAAGAGAAAACTTAAAAAATATTAAAAATAAAGGGGGCTCCCCATACATGGAACTGAAACTGAAAATACTTTTTTTCATGAAACCTATACGTGTGTGGTATTTGTAGACAGGTCTTTAAAAATGACATTATGGTTTCTAAAATGACTTTTTCATAAAGTTAATCGTTTAAAAGATATACGCTTCCAAAGTGGTAAAATGTGTGTCCACCCCCTCTAACTTCTATAATAATAAAGTGAAAAATCTAAAAAAACCATATGTTGTAGATCTTAATGTAAACTTTCAACTAAAATTGGTTTGAACGAGATCGAGTCAGCAGTTTTTGAGATACAGTATATTTTTGAAAACCGCAAATATAACTTTGTAATTCATACAAATACTATGAAAAACAAAGTTATTTGGCGTAGTTGTAAAAATTGTAAATAAGCTAGTAATTTGTAAGGTTTTTTGTTTTTTTTTTTCAAATAAATATATTAAGTATGTTATATTTATTACAGTTACTACGGAACCCTTCATGGGCGAGTCCGACTCGCACTTGGCCAATTTTTTCAAAATTTTATTTTACCACTTTTTTGGCGTCATTAACGTGTATACTCATGCCAAAGTACAACTTTCTAGTACCAATAGTTTTTGAGCTAAACCGCGGACAGACGGACAGACAGACGGACATGGCGAAACTATAAGGGTTCCTTGTTGACTACGGAACCCTAAAAACTGTCTCTAATTCACCAGGCGACAATCAAGGCGTGAAGTTCCTCCGTCGCTTCAAGCAGCTGCTGAATCCAGCGCAGGTGTTCGAGCTGAGCGGGGCGGGGCCTCGGCTAGGGCTCCGGTTGTTCAGGCACTTCGCCCCACTGAGGGTGCTGGTCTGTTCAGGAGACGGGTCCGTAGGGTGGGTGCTGCAGGAAGTCGATAAACTGGATATGCATGTAAGTATTATGTTTCAAAATTAAGTGAAATCTTTACAGAATCGATCAGCTATTTTTTTTTTTATAAAGAGAACCACCAATGTAGGTAGAATTCAAGTTCGAACCAGCAACCTTTCAATCACAAGTCCAACACCTTAGTATAGCTATTGACGCTTTAAGTATCCTATACAACGTGTAACGGAAACCCCATATCTATCCAAAAGGACTGAAGACAACATCTGATATGGAGTCTCCATGCAAAGTTTCAGCTCAAAATAAATGACTCACAGGATTGACCCCAAATTATTGGTTTCATATGTTTCTTGAATACCAGTAATAACAAACGTGTCACAGCACTATGAGGGTCATCACTTTCCACGTCACTTGCCAATAAAACGATAAGTCTATTCGTTCTTCTTAATTTGAAAAATTCGGCCTCTGGTGTCAATGTATTGAAATTTCTAATATGCTCCACACATGTAGACATAGGATTAGATAATCCTTGCTATATCGTTTGTTATCATCCAAAGAAGCCGTGCACTTGGTATCTATATTGTATATATTGTATATATCCTTTAAATTACACGTATATTCAGTACTTGGTGAGGAATAGTGCAATAGTTTTGGGACCCAAATATCTTTTAAGTACATTGGTACATTAATTAAAAAGCTTAACGAAGAGGATATACTTTCAGCAGTAGGTACTAAATATTCTTGTTAACGATCCGGAAGAAAAATCTTTCTTTTAGTATCCAATGTAGCCCAAGTGAAAGATTTTTATGCGATGTAACTTTAAAGAGGAAAGTTTTGTAATAACAAAAGTTCGTTCACCAATATAATGCTACATTATCAGCAATTAAGATAGGCTACATTAACTGTCTGAAAAAAAAAAAAACAATTCGCGCGGGTGGAACCGCGGCTGGTCGATGGTAAGTTACAAAGAGGTAATGTTTGTTAGTGAGTTGGTATCTAGCAGATTACGGTCGAAACAACTTATCTGATTTTAAAATTTTATTTCATCAGTAGAATACTACGTTATCATTGAGTGACAAATTAATTTATACATATGAATATAGGAGTCAATAACCTAATGAATACGGTGTTGGCCTTTTGATCGACAGGTCGCAGATTCGAACCCCACCCATTACACTATTACATTACTATTGCCGTGAAACCAATCCAGACACAAGCATATTTAGCTTAGTTGGAGGGGTCAACAAGATTGCTAGTAATGTGAATTGTACCCAAATTTCCAGTTCTCTTTAAAAACAGGAAAAAAAATTCGCACGTTGAAAAATTTTTGTTACTCATATGTTTATCAATGGCTACGATAATTGTAACTACTGATAAACAGCAACGCAAGCAGGAAATTAATTGAATCAGAATCAGCACTGCCAATTAACGTGGCAATGCGGCCAGTGTTCTGGGCACTTTTCCCATTGATAGCGATGTTGACGAATTTTTCGATGCCCTAAGTATAATTTATTTTTATTTTCGCCTGTATATATTTTTATTAAATATAGAAATAAAAATATTAATTAACTTACTCTTATTCGTCGTACTTGTGCCTACTTAATACTAGTATAGAGTAGTGTTATTAAAGATGCATCGTTACCACATAGGTACCATACGTAAATATGAATGTATATTGCATTATTTTTATTCAAAAAGAGTATAATATATGTCTATTTTTGCGAATGGACAAAAAATATGTTTTAAATTTATCATTCACATTCTTTCAAACATATTTGTTACTTTAAATGCCAGCGTTCAAAAATGGTGTAATTTAAATAAATGAATTGACTTTGGAGAAAAATGTTCTTGTAAAATAAATCGGAATTCCCTGCCGGAGACTGTGTTTTCTGTAACTGTAACCTGGAGGCTTGTCGCGAATGAATAAGTTACTTTTAGGTAAGCGTGCTCCATCTTCGACCACATCATCACTTACCATCAGGTGAGATGGTGGCCAAACGCGAACCAATTATCAATAAAAAAAAAACAAATCTTATTTGCTATTAACAATCAAACTCCTTGCAGCGTCAAGTCCAGACTGCTGTACTTCCTCTGGGCACCGGCAACGACCTGGCTCGAGTGCTGGGCTGGGGAGCGTCCTGTGATGATGCCACCAACCTCCAGGTGCTCATCGAACGATACGAGAGGGCTTCCACTAAGATGCTGGATAGGTGAGCTTACGATACCGACGATACTACGATATTCGCACAGCAGGACGTAGAACAAATATCTCTTTATATTAAAAGCAAGAGGCTACTTGGCAACGAGAGACTGGTCGAGACAAAGCTCGTCATCGCCATCGAACATCGGCGTCGTGTTGCAAGCTTATCGGTTATATTTCGGGGAGTGTGCGATGGAATTGTACAATCTAATTCCACCAAGCCCATTCCATCATTGGGATACAAGACAAACGGCGATGCGCCATCGTTACGTGGGGGACATCCCACCCATACGCACAAAACATTTTGGGAATACTTTCATTGTCGTACAGCTAAGAAGTGGAATTCCCTACCGGAGTCTGGACCTGGGGGTCGTTAAGTCAAAAGTGAATAGGTCATTCTACGTACTTCATCTTCTTCATTTGGTGAGATGGTGGTCAAACGTGAGCCAGTAAACACTAAAAAGGACCTTTTTTTGTTCGGGGTTTGGATACTTGTGTAAGCAAATTTAGTTTAGTTTTGTAAGTTTAAATAACAGAGTTATCTGGACCCCATACTAGCATTCCCTGCGACGTGGGATCCACTCTCTTCCGAAGCGTTACAAAATGTATTTTAAATGAACTTTAAGGTGCTTTTGGGGTGAGTGTAAATGTACAGTGTGGAGTGTATAGGGCACTCACCCCTATACACTCCACACTCTCATGCAGGTGGGTTTTTATATGCATATGATGCCCAACATCCGTGATAATATGATAATACGACCTGATAACTTCAAAGAATATCTTCTCCTTTAAATGATAACAGAAATATTCCACTGAATGAAGTGGCTGGTAAATATTCAACCCAGAAATTAGATTTCGACTCACTCTGATTTAACGAGCCAATTTTTGAGTCATCTTGGCTTCACGCCAAATCTTTTTAAGCCACATTTTTGTTCAAATTCCGATAATTGAATAAATTGGGCTTTCCCTAATACCTTTCTTCTGAAAATCCTTTTGACCTTTTCGCTGACTTTATTTTAAGCTCTGTTTTTTGTTTTCTCGATGTTTAAAAAGTTATTTTGGTAGTTCAGTTTACTTTAAAAGCCTGTCTATATTCAAATATCGGATCTTTTTGCTTTTCATATTTCGATTGAAGGAAAGGGTTTACAAATGTTCCATTTTCTTGTTCTAAATTACTCCTAAATATTACAGATGACTTTACATTCATATGTCTAATCAAATCGTGATATCGTCATAATGTGATTGCTTTTCTCACCAGGTGGTCAATAATGACCTTCGAGCGTGCCCTAACAGCCCCTCCGCCCCCTCCTGTGCCGCCAGATTTACTGGACGAGAACTCGCTGCTAAAAAACTTGCAAGATATCATGCAGGTAAGCTGACTCCTTGTCATATTTCATCATTTAACTTATCGATAAGAATAACCACCATCATTGTGTGTAGCCTTTTCACAACTATGTTAGGGTCGACTTTCAGACTATCCGTGTGAAATTGAGTACTAGTTTTAGTGCGCTTTCAATGTATGCGTTTCGTGTCGGACCGCTGCCGCACGCTTAACGTGCTGCAGGTTATACATAAATAGATAGATAGATATATTCTTTATTGTACACCATAACAGTAAAACAAAATTATGGACTTAACAATTAAAAAGGGTGATACAATGCAGCCTTATCGCTAAAAGCGATCTTTTACAGACAACCTTTGGATGGATTTGACACAGAAGGAGAAAATAAATACGCGGGTAGTCCACGGTGTACTATTTATCTATATAAAACACAAAACAATAAATAACGTTCTCAAAACATATATATACATATAAATATTTGAAAAAAAGAAAGAATCAAAGACATACATAATAACAACAATTTAAGGAGAGAGATAGAGATCTTTTACTAAGTATTTGAAAGAAGATAGTGTTATCTCGCTGTCGGGCCGCTGCAGTTTATATCATCCATTTTTAGCAAATACGTAAATGAAAATTTGATGCAATTAGCTCGGACGTCTATTCACCGCACTATTTAACACCGAAATGAACACGTGATGCTTGCGACGTTGCCGTCCTGTTGTCGAGCGTTTGCGGTACCGGCACCGCACTGTTGCCGCGCCGCGCGTTTTGTGTGAAAAAAAAGGATCGTCCGTGCGCTGTACGACTAACGCACTGCTTCGGCACCGCAGCAGGCCGTCAAGAAACGCATAAATTGAAAGCGCCCTAAGACATGGAGCGACAGACATGCCTATCTAACCTCCACAACACAGTACCTGGTTAACACGATACCCTTTGGCAAGATTACTGTCAATTTTTTTACGTTCTTACTATTCGTACCGACTAATAAAGGTATACAGATGACAGCCGGAAACAACAGCGTAACGTGTTTTCCAAGTCACGGAGAAATCCTAATATGGCCAAAGTAGTGCGAACGGCGAGTAGGAGTAGCTCACCGTCTGGTAAGGACCAGTCCCATTTGGCGGCGCGTCGTGTTCTACCCAAGCCATAAAAAACTGTCACCGGATTTGAGTCTGTATTTCCTGATGCTGGGAGTATTTAAGTCAAGAGTGAATAGGTTACTTCTAGGTAAGCGTGCTCCATCTTCGACCACATCATCACTTACCGTCAGGTGAGATGGCGGTAAAACGCGAGCCTATTGAATTATCGATAAAAAAAGAAACGGCTGACCAGGACTATTGCTTGCCAGAATTGCGGGAAAGTTTTAACGAGATACAGCGGCCCTGGAATGCAAGGGCACCTGAAGTAACAGGGTGGACACTGACACTCCCTTTCGGTCCACCCAGAGCGGAGGAGGTTTTGATGATTTTCACACCGAAATAACGTGGCCATAATAGCCCGATCTTACTGTAACCACTTGATGTAACTGTCTGTACCTATTTTTATATCTGTCCTAGTAATTGCTCGCGACTTCGTTTGCGTGGGAAGTTTTTCCCGTGTAAATCCCGATCCCGTCGGAATTTCGCAAAATCCCGCCTTAGCGATCATCTACGTACTACAAGAACACCCATGCAAAATTTGAGAGCCCTACTACTTGTAGTTTCTGAGATTTCGTGATTAATCAGTGCGTGGTATTCCGCTTTTATATTTTTGCTCTTCTATTATGAAACAGTTTGTGTGTGTGTGTTGGAGGGTGATGGGTACTAACTCTAGATAATAAGCTATTAGGTATAAGTTACTAATAAAATATTCACTAAAAATGTTAAATTGATACGTAAAAGAAACACTGTACACGCGTACGTATTCATAAATAAATTGCGACGTTGCCGTCCTTCAAGTACGCGTGTACAGAGTGTTTCTTTTACATATCAATTTAACATTTCTAGTGAATTTTTTAATACTAAAAAAATAAAAACATTTTGTTTTCGAATGGTAATATTATTTTAGCATGTATGGATGCTATACCATTGCGGGTTAACGGGAACGCCCTCTGTTAGTTTACATACTGTATATGTGTATTTACATCAAACTACGTGACAGGTGGATGACTGACAAAATAAGGAAATGGACAAGAGTGAGCGACGTTATTCAGAAAATTAAAAAACTAAAATGGAACTGGACTGGTCATATAATGAGAGCGAAAAGGGAGAAATGGACAAAAGACGTGATGGAGTGGTAACCTAGGAATGTGATAAGACAAAAGGGACGCCAAGTCAAAAGATGGGAAGATGACCTGCCAGGCTGCCAAGAGGATGGAGAACATTAGCACACGATAGAGATAAGTGGAAGAGCGTGGGGGAGGCCTATGTCGGAGGACAACCTGATCTCAAAAGAACATCAGATGACATTAATTATTCTAGATTAAGATGAAACTGCTGTGTTTTGGTCAGCGAATAAAGGCTATTTATATTTATATACAACGTGTAATTTAAAGGGTATATACATACCAAGTGCATGGCTTCTTTGGATGATAACAAATGATATGGCAAGGGTTTTGTAATCCTAAGTCTACGTGTGTAGAACTTATTGCAAATTCCAATACACTGATACTAGAGACCGAATTTTTCAAATTAAGAAGAACGAAAAGAATTATCGTGTTATTGGCAAGTGACGTGGAAAGTTATTGACCCTCGTAGTGCTGTGACACGTTTGTTATGATTGGTATTCAAGAAATATATGAAACCAATAATTTGGTATCAATTCTTTGAGTCAGTTATTTTGTGCTGAAACTGTGCATAGAGACTCCATACCAGATGTTGTCTTCAGCCCTTTAGGATAGATATGGGGTTTCCGTTACACGTTGTATATTATGTGTATTTGTCTGTGACAGGCAGGGGAAGTGAGTAGCATAGCGAGCACGTCGCTGCGCGCGGGGTGCTCCCGGCTGGCGGGCGCGGGGGAGCGCGCGGGGGGCGGCGCGGCGCGCGCGGCGCACCGGCTGCGGCGCGCAGTGTCGCTGCTGCTTCACGCGCGCGCGCACCTCGCGCACGACCACGCGCGCTGCAAGTCAGTATACTCACTATTCCATAATTGGGTTACCCATAACATGCGTTTAAGAGAAAGTTGCGGGATTATTTTCAAAACAAATAGTGGAAGCAGAGTTTTCATAACCCCCTTTCTAGAGGTATTCCTCGAAGCGCTACCATTTCGAAGCGCACCTAACGAAGCGCTCCTTTTTTATTCCTCGAAGCGCTCCTTTTAGTAGCGCTCCCGATGGCAATTAAAAATATTAAAATTTTATTCCTCGAAGCGCTCCCGCGTTTACAAATAGGGAAGACCATGAAGTAAACGAATAATTATATTTTTTAAACTCATCATCATCATCGAAGTTGCTTAACCAAAAGTATGAAAGTGACAGAAAAATATTTTTCCGTACCACTTGCTCAAAAAAGTGACATTCTATGCCACAAAAAGCGAACATAACAATAGTCATTTTTAATCTGTTAAAAACAGGGAAAGAAAATTGTACTGAATTTCATTCATCCTCTAGGGGGAGAATGTGATTTAAATTTTGAATACTTACCGAAATTTATACTAAATTACATCTGTGTTTACACCATTGAGTTTGTATATAAAGCATTTTACATCTTTTTGAAAAAGGAATACGCATTTATTATGCAGTTATGATTATTAAATAAAATTACGAAAACCGACGAGGCCGTATGAGATTGATGCCTTTGCTTTTCCGACAAAAAAATATTAGTCTAGGAATTTGCCGCGTTTTTGTTTTCTTCAAATACATAAACTTTAAGTTTATTTTAATTTATTTTTATAAATAATTTAATGTTCTAAAAATACGTTACGATGTTAAATCAAAGCGACAGTATTATTATTGTGTTAATTTTTTCGCAAATGGTACGAAAAGTAGAGTATTTTCCTCGGTGATAAAGCTGTCTTAGTCTTGGGTGAACTTAAATCTCTCGCTACACTCAGGACTCGTCTTAAATCCCTCGCTTCGCTCGTGATTTAAGTTTTTAACACCCTCGCTACGCTCGGGAGTAAACCTCGAGTCCTTCGTTACGCTCGCGATTTAAATCGTCACCCGTGGCAGAAGACACTGCTTTATCCCCTTGGTTAATAATCTACTATTTTTCTTTCGGCACTATAATGTGTATTCAAAGAGTAACGTAAAGAGGATGTTATTAATAAATAAAACGTACAGATATAAATGATATGCGTATAATAATCACATTGCAGCAGGACCTACATAATAATTACAAGATTACTTTGTGTGGTGTTATCGTAAAAACAGTTTTATACACGTATCATTTAAAAAAAATGAATTTAACGTTATGAAAATGTAATATGACATAGCAAAAACACCCGTCAACATGACGGCTTACATTATATACACAAAAACAAGTGAGTAAGCGAGAAGGCACATTACATAATGTAAGGCGACATCTAGCCTGCATGTAGGTCCTGCTGCAATGTGATTATTATACACATATCATTTATATTATATCTGTGCGTTTTATTTATTAATAACATCCTCTTAGAATACACGTTACTCTTTGAATACACATTATAGTGCCGAAAGCAAAAAAAAAAAATTTCTATCATTTTCATACTTTTGGTTAAGCAACTTCGATGATGATGATGATGAGTTTAAAAAATATAAGTATTCGTTTACTTCATGGTCTTCCCTATTTTTAAACCTGGGAGCGCTTCGAGGAATAAAATTTTAATATTTTTAATTGCTATCGGGAGCGCTACTAAAAGGAGCGCTTCGAGGAATAAAAAAGGAGCGCTTCGTTAGGTGCGCTTCACAATGGTAGCGCTTCGAGGAATACTTCCTTACATTATATACACAAAAACAAGTGAGTAAGCGAGTAGGCACTTTACATAATGTAAGGCGACATCTAGCCTGCATGTAGGTCCTGCTGCAATGTGATTATTATACGCATATCATTTATATTATATCTCTGCATTTTATTTGTTAATAACATCCTCTTAGAATACACGTTACTCTTTGAATACACATTATAGTGCCGAAAGCAAAAAAAATATTTTTCTATCATTTTCATACTTTTGGTTAAGCAACTTCGATGATGATGATGAGTTTAAAAAATATAATTATTCGTTTACTTCATGGTCTTTCCTATTTGTAAACGTGGGAGCGCTTCGAGGAATAAAATTTTAATATTTTTAATTGCTATCGGGAGCGCTACTAAAAGGAGCGCTTCGAGGAATAAAAAAGGAGCGCTTCGTTAGGTGCGCTTCAAAATGGTAGCGCTTCGAGGAATACCTCCCTTTCTATGACTTTTTATTAATATATTATACAGAGTTGATACAACCGAGGGGCTTTCCTTTAAACTGCGTTTACTAGGTACCATTTTCAAGCTTTGTACCAAAAATCAATTGAAAAGGAGAAGTAGTTTAGTCGCAAATGATTTTGATGAGATGCACCTTAAAGCGATAAATCTGACCAAGACAAGAGATAACACATGCCGCGCTACGTTGACACTTTGTTACCTAGGTATTTAAGGTCAGTCACATTTATTTACAAAGGCTTTCCTTTAAACTGCGTATACTAGGTACCATTTTCAAGCTTTGTACCAAAAATCAATTAAAAAGGAGAAGTAGTTTATTCGCAAATGATTTTGATGAGATGCACCTTAAAGCGATAAATCTGACCAAGACAAGAGATAACACACGCCGCGCTACGTTGCCACTTTGTTACCTAGGTATTAAGGTCAGGGGTGCTGGACAGAAAACCTCCCCGTGTGCCCGAGAGCTGGAATTCCTTTGCGGACACGTCCGGGAGGAAGACTAGTTTTCCGGGCCGGTGCACCCTGGGATACGGGCAACAACTCCTTCTTAGGAATCATTTACCTAAGGGGTCTTGTTGTCCGTATGCTAATATTCTGTCTGGAGGGGCCCAGAGGCGGCCAAAGGAGAAGGTGGATCCCTTCTACGTGTGTCCCTCTGTGCAGCAGAGGGGCTCAGCGTTGGAGGTAGAGCGGGCTCGACGTGCACTAACCCTGCCGCCGGGCAGGCAGAAGCTCTGCTTCTGCCACCGCTAGTCTCGTAGCCCCGTTGATTGTCGCGGTCATGTCTCGTGACTTTTGACGGGAAACGAGGGTCTTGGCTTAATTGCCCGGACCGCGAGGAAGAAAACCTCTATAAAAAATTACCCCAAACCTCCAAGCAGCGGCGCATGGCGAGGGAGGTTGGTAGCTTGGCTCATGGGTAGCTACAGGGGTGGGTTAAGGGGGAGTCATTAGTGCGAACCACTTTTTTCTTGGTTGGTTGGTTGGAACATTTTTATACTCGTGGGAACAATTATGGATGCATTAATTAAAAACAAAAAACTTGACGAAGGGAGGAGAGATGTGGGGTCGGATTCGGACTCCGCATCTGAGGCGCTGAGTGTGGGGAGCCCTGAGGGCTCCGGGCGCGACAGGTTGATGGGAGGTGCGAAGATCAGTAAGTTCTTCCGCAAGCGCCCCCGTAGGGAGGAAGGCCAGGGGTCATCCTCGGGCGAAGACGTTGTCTCGGCTCGAAAGATCCCGACAAGCAAGCGGGGTAAGGGCCGAGACGACAACAGCAGAGGCAGGGGGCTCATCACCCAGAAGGCGGCTGAGCAAGCGGGGAGACTCACCGTGGCGGGGCGGCAACCGGAACTGGTCGTCTCCGGGTCTCCCTCGACCAGCGAGCTGGAAGAGGTCAATCCCGAGGTGGGAGCGCTCGGCAAGCTGGAGGAGGCCGTAACTACAGCACTGAGGAAGGTGGCCCTGAAGAAGCTGAAGTCTTCCAAAAAAAGGGCCATATCAGAAGCCAGGGCCTCCGTATTGGCGGTAGCAAAGGCCGCCGGCTTCGCTTCGAGCCCGCTGGCTTCGGACGAAGTAACTAAGTCGCGGGAAGAAGTTGCCCGAATGGCAGGTGCCATGGAGCTTCTCCAACAGGAGAACGAGAAGCTCCGTGCAGACCTGGTGGCACTCCGAGGAGCCCGCCCTGAGGAGGCGCCCGAAAAGGGGCAAGACCAGCTCAAATCGGTGGAGAATCAAGATCTCCACCTGATCCGGAAAGAGCTGGCTGCCTTCCAGTCACGGTTCTCCGTACTGGAAGGCATTGTTCTGCGCCCTCCGTTAGGAGTGAGCAAGCCGGCTCAATCATCAACCCGGAAGGACACATATGCAGCCGCTGCGGCTGCCGCGGTTGGGCCCGCCGGGCTGATGACGACGAATGCGCGTCCGGTAAAGGCACCTCCGGCAAAGGTGCCTCCGGCAAAGGCGCCTCCGGTGAAGACATCTCCGGCGAAGGAGCCCCCGACGAAGATGCCACAAGCGAAGACGGGCAAGCGCCAATCTGATGGAGCCAAGGCGGGGACACAGGCGGCAAGCCGGCCGCCCACGCCTCACCCTGCAAGTTCTCCTGCAACAAACGCCGAATGGCAGGTGGCTGGGGAGAAAAAGAAGGCGGGCAAGGCAGCCAGGGCGGCAAGGAAACGGCAGCGACGAAAAGAGCGTAATGCCGCGGCCAGGCTTCGCGCCCCAAAAACCGCGGCTGTGGTGATCACAATACAGCCGGACGCGGAGAAGAAGGGGGTGACTTACCGCGACGTCCTCGCCAAGGCGAAGAAGGCGGTGAACCTCGAGGAGCTTGGCGTCTCCGGCGGGCTTCGGGTTAAGGTCACAGCTACAGGGGCCCGGATGCTGGAGGTCCCCGGTGCGGCCAGCGGCTCAACCGCTGACGCTCTGGCAGAGAAGCTCAGGGCGTCCCTAAATGCGGAGGAGGTCAGAGTGTCCAGGCCTACCAAGTGTGTTACGATGCATATTAAGGGCCTGGACGACTCCACTACGGAGGAGGAGGTGGTGGCCGCAGTTATCAGAACCGGAGGGTGCCCTGCCGAACAAGTCAAGGTAGGCACCATACATCCGGAGACTACAGGGTTGCGAGCCATTACGGTGAGCTGTCCCGTCTCTGCGGCCAAGAAAATAGAGGGCCAAAGGCTCCTGGTGGGCTGGGTTTCCGCACAGGTGAAAATTTTGGAACCCAGGCCCCTGAGGTGCTTCCGATGCCTCGTTGGCAACCACGTGGGAGTTCACTGCACCTCGGAGGTGGACCGTAGCGATTTGTGCTTCCGATGTTGTCAGCCCGGTCACAAGGCCGGCTCGTGCAACGCCACACCGCACTGTGTCATATGTGCGGCAGCTGGCAAGCCAGCCGAACACCGGGTTGGGAGCAAGGCCTGTGCTCCCCCAGCCAAGGTCAGGGGCAAAGGTAAGCGCACCGCCACCGCCGTCTCCGCTGCAGCCGCCGCCCCCGTGGCCGCCGCTGCCACCGTTGCTGCCGCCGTCGCAGATAATGCGGCGGGCCCGTCCGAGGGCTCAGGGGAGGGGGCTGTAATGGACTGTCAATAACGGCCCCATTACGCCTCCTCCAAGCGAACATCAACCACTGCGCCGCTGCTCAAGATCTTTTGCTCCAGAGCGTGGCGCAGTGGTCGATCAATATCGCCATGGTCGCCGAGCCGTACTTTGTCCCGCCCAGGGATGACTGGGTGGAGGACCTGAGCGGCTCGGTGGTCGTAATTTCGTCGGCCGCCGCCGGTACCCCGACTCTTGAGGATGTCAGGAGAGGCCGAGGTTGCGTGGCAGCCCGGTTCGGAGAGATTGCCGTAGCGGGCGTGTACTTCTCTCCGAACCGAACTCTCGCCGAATTTCACAACTCCCTCATGGAGTTGAGTGTCGTCGTTGCTGGGTTCCGTTCGCTTCCTGTGATTGTCCTCGGGGACTTCAATGCCAAGAATTTGGTTTGGGGTTCCCGGTATACGGACACACGGGGAAGGATGGTGGAGGACTGGGCTCTGGAGACAGGCCTAGTTGTCCTGAACCGGGGATCTGTCCCCACGTGCGTGCGGATGCAGGGTGAGTCCGTGGTGGATATTACGTTCGCCAGCTCTGCTCTGTCACCACGTGTCGTCGACTGGCACGTCTTGGAGGGGGTGGAGACGTACTCTGATCACCGATATATCCGGTTTGACGTCTCCGCCCAGACCCCGGATGCGCCGGTCAGACAGGCCCCGAGTGGCCCGCGCTGGGCGCTGAGGCAGCTGGACCGGGAGCTTCTCCTGGAAGCTTCGATCGTGCAGGCCTGGGTGGCATCACCGGACAGGCCTGCCGACATCAACAATGAGGCGGAATGGTTCCAGGAGGCCATGTCCGAAATATGTGACGTGGCAATGCCTCGGGTCCAGCCAGTACGTGCCCGGCGCCAAGTGTACTGGTGGTCGCAGGAGCTATCCGCACTTCGCAAAGCCTGTGTTGTGGCACGACGCCAGTACGCTAGACACCGCAGGCTACGCATTCGCCCTATAAATGCGGAGGCCAGAGAGGCGGAGCTATACGAGGAGTACAGAGCAGCGAAGACCGTCCTCAAAGTGGAAATCCGGCGGGCTAAAGATCTGGCCCGCAAGGAGATGCTGGAGACTCTCAATCGGGATCCGTGGGGACGCCCATACAAAATGGTGCGAGACAAACTTCGCCCCTGGGCTCCCCCGCTGACACAGAGTCTCCGGCCCCAGCTAGTTGAGGACGTGGTGAGCGCTCTGTTCCCCTCGCGAGGGGAGCATACTCCCCCGCCCATGGCTCCGCCACCTGCGGTGCCCGACGCGGGCCACAGCGACGACGACGACAATATTCCAGAGGTGACCGAGGTAGAACTGAGAGTGGCGGTACTCAGGCTGAATGCCAGAAATACCGCCCCGGGACCCGACGGCTTACCTGGCAAAGCCTGGGTCCTGGCCTCGGAGGCTCTCGGGCCTCGACTTATAGGGCTCTTTAACGCATGTTTGGAGAGGGGCCAGTTTCCGCTTCGCTGGAAGACAGGAAAACTGGTCCTTATCAAGAAACCGGGGCGCCCTGCGGACACTCCGTCCGCATACCGGCCTATTGTGCTGCTCGACGAGGTGGGCAAAATCTTTGAAAGACTTATTGCAAACCGCCTCGCCGGGCACCTGGAGAGGGTAGGGCCGGATCTTGCGGATAGCCAATTTGGTTTCCGCAAGGGGCGCTCGACGGTGGATGCCATCATGCGTGTAAGAGCTCTCTCGACAGAGGCTGCGTTGTCCCGGGGTGGGGTCGTCTTGGCGGTGTCTCTCGACATCGCTAATGCCTTTAATACCCTGCCCTGGAGTTGCATAAGGGAAGCACTCCGGTATCACCGGATGCCGACCTACCTCTGTCGTGTGGTTGAGGCCTACCTGACGGACAGAGCCGTCATTTACCCTGGTCACCAGGGAGAGTGGAATCGGCGAGAGATGACGTGCGGTGTCCCACAGGGATCAGTTCTGGGACCACCCCTGTGGAACATCGGTTACGACTGGGTGTTGCGCGCCGACCTCCCTACAGGCGTCAGCGTAGTCTGCTACGCTGACGACACGCTGGTCTTGGCGCATGGGAGGTCGCACCAGGCGGCGGCCGAACTGGCGATGCGAGGGGTTGCGATAGTCGTAGAAAGGATCCGGCAACTGGGACTCGAGGTGGCTTTGCACAAGTCCGAGGCCATGTGTTTTCATGGCCGTCGGAACGCGCCACCTTCGGGTTCCCAAGTAACGGTGGGAGGGGTTCACATCGGCGTCGAGACGACGATGAAGTACCTGGGACTTGTCCTCGACAGCCGGTGGAACTTCGTCGAACATTTCCGACGTTTGGCTCCAAGACTGGACCGGGCGGGGGCTGCACTCAAGCGGCTCCTACCAAATCTAGGGGGGCCAAACGCCTCCTGCCGGAGGCTATACGCGGAGATTGTGCGGTCCATGGCCCTCTATGGGGCCCCTGTGTGGGCGCTGAATCTACAGCGGCGACCAGCTCGCCAGCTGGTCGCGTCTCAGAGGGTCATGGCTATCCGGATGATCCGGGGATACCGCACGATCTCTGGGGAGGCGGCGAACCTCCTTGCCGGATTGCTGCCGTGGGATCTGGAGGCGGTAGCCCTCGCGCGCGTGCACAATTGGCGCGCGGAGGTGCTAAGCCGGGGTGAAACTCCGCTACCGCGGCAAGTCGCGGCTCAGCGGATAGAACTCCGGCGCGATCTCACGGCAGTATGGAAAGAGCGGCTGTCGCAACCGAAGGCTGGGCACGCCGCAATCGCGGCGATAAGTCCCCTCTTTGAGGAGTGGCTGGAGAGAGGCCACGGCGTCCTCACCTTCCGCCTGGCGCAGGTGCTGACCGGACATGGTTGTTTTGGTAGGTACCTGTTTCGGATTCAGCGGGAGGACACGCCCGGGTGTCGTCATTGTGAGGACCACCTGGAGGACACGGTGGAGCATACGGTCGAGGTATGCCCTGCTTGGGCGGAGCACCGCCGTGTCCTCGTAGAGGCGGTCGGCGGCGGCGACCTCTCGCGCCCTGCTCTGGTTCAGACCATGGTGCGGAGCGAGAGGGAATGGGATGCGGTCGCCTCCTTCTGCGAAGCAGTCATGCTAGCGAAGGAGGAGGCCGAACGCGCGAGGGAGAGGCAACTCTCTTCCTCGCGCCCCAGCCGTCGTGGTAGACGCCCCGGGCGTCGGGGATCGCGAGCCAATTTCCGGCCACCGTAGGCGCGGGCTTGCGGACGGCGAGCAGGGGTAGCTCACCGTCCGGCAAAGACCAGGCCCGGGTCGGCGGCGCGTCGTGTTCCACGTGCGCCTCAAGGAGCCGTCAGCATTGGTGACGGGGCCTCATAAAGCCATAGCCTGCCGGGGTCGCGGAAATATAGTAAAAAGATACCGCGGCTCCGGAACTTACGGGCAGCTGAAGGGACAGGGTGGGTTTTTAGTCAGTAGAAGTCTGACACTCCCTCCCGCTTAACCCAGAGCGGGAGAAGTTATTCGATGATTTTCCCACCCAGAGAAAAAAAAAAAAAAAAAAAAAAAAAAAAAAAAAAAAAAAAAAAAAAAAAAAGGTATTAAGGTCAGTCACATTTATTTACAAAGGGTGGTTGCGTTTTACTCTGATTTGTAAGCTATTTAATTTGTTTGAAAAAAAAATTTTTTTGGCTCTTTTTATTTTTTAACTGTATCAAATTAACACTATATCCTGTATTTTAATCTCAGAGACAGAATTGACACATGCAAATGTCAAGATTAGAAATAATGTTGCCCGCTCTTTTGTGCAGTGTTATACCTACGATACCGGTTTGTTGATTCGTAACTTTTTACCCGACTGCGCGACGCAAATGAGGGTAATGTGTTTCACAGTTTGTGTGGATCAAGGGGGATATCGTTGAATAGGTCTTTTTTATAAAGAGAAATAGCAATGTGGGTATAATTCACATTACTAGCAATATTGTTGACCTCTCTAACTAAGCTAAACATACATTATAAATATGTGATTTATTTGTATAAAACTAAACTTATTTAAAAAAGTGACAAGCAGGCCCATCCCGTTTTTATAAGTATAATGTTCGATTGGGTCCCGCCTGCTTGCATTAAATCGGTATTTATTGTGTAACTCGGTAGTTATTGTGTGTTTTTATGTGTCATCTGGGCCATTTAGTTGACGACATTATTGATAGGTTTATCATAGAAATAGGTGGCGATTCTGATTATTCCTAAGAAATATATGTAGTCATTATTTGAATCTGATTAACGAATACCTGTAATTAATTATGATTCTAATAGCGTAATTAATTACAGGTATATAGATATCTTACATTATTAATTTTGTATTTCTAAGTTTTAAATTAGCACCTACACATTATTTCTGGATAACGTATTATAAAAAACCGATACTTGATTTTATTAACGTTAAGTTTCGATAGTGGCACATCACTATTTAAGATTTGCAAAAAAACTGGCAATCATCGTAATGTCAACATTGAGATTAAAAAACAGGGTATAAACACGTATAGTATACATAGTGTAATTTAATGCCCCTCTGTCGTATCAACTCTATATATATTTGGTATGTATTATGATAAATATGTTTGTAAGTTTATTTTAGTTATTTATGTATATATATACTTGTAATGAGACTTACTTTGAATATATTATCTACTTAGTTTATTTTTTTATGCATCTGCCATGTTGTCTCTTCACCGGCTGGTCAACCATGGCTATGGTTGACTGGGGGGGTATAAAATATTTCGAGTAAATGAGTTTTCTTTATTGCACAATACAAATTTTATTGCACAGATTAAAAACAAATGGAAGTCTTCTATTTTTATTGGCAAATTTTAGTCTTCAGTCATATTTTGCAAAATATTAGATTTTTTATTTGGGGTGTAGGATTTGGGGGGGGGACTCTGAGGCGCACGTGAACATGAGTTCACGTGCGCCTCAGAGTCGTCAACACTAGTGGCGGGGCCTCATAGAGGCATTGCCTGCCGGGGTTGCGGAAATGTTCTAACGAGATACCGCGGCCCCGGAACTTAAGTGCAGCTGAATTAACAGGGTGGGTTTTTAGTCAGTAAAAGTCTGACACTCGCTTCCGCTCCACCAAGAGCGGAAGAAGTCATTTGATTTTCCCACACGAAAAAAATAAATAATGATGTTTATTTTGCAAATTCCTATTATCCACATCCATACTTCCATACTATACATATATACTACCCATACTTAATATTATAAATGCGAAAGTAACTGTCTGTTACCTTTTCATGCCTAAACCACTGAACCGATTTAGATGAAATTTAGCATGGGAATAGTTTAGGACCCTGGGAAGGACAAAGGATAGTTCTTATCCCGGAATTCTTACAGGATCGGGATTTACGTGGGAAAACCTCCCACGCGAACGAAGTTGCGGGCAAAAGCTATAATATTAAAAATACGAAAGTGTGTATTTATGTTCCGTTTTCACGCTAAAACGTCTGAACCGATTTTAATGAAATTTAGCATAATATAATATTTGACCGTGGAGACGGGCATAGACTACTTTTATCCCGGAATTCCCACGGGATCGGGATTTACGCGGGAAGACCCTCACATGCTTATGAAGTCGCAGGCAGAAGCAAGTAACACTTTTACACGTCATTTTTTTTTTCGTCAATATAACTAGATGAGGCCAGTGTTTGCTAACTGACTACTCTGAGAAGAAACACTGAAACAAACTCGGAGGTCATATTACCATCAAAGCGTCAATAGCCTACATAATGTCTAAGTTGTCGTCCTTGTGATCGAAAGGTTGCGGGTTCGAACTCAACCCATTACACTATTGACGTGAACCCACATCGGACACAAGCATATTTAGCTTATTTGAAGGGGTTAACAAGATTGCTAGGTATGTGAATTCTACTTACATTACTAGTTCTCTTTTAAAAACAAATACATTCTACCAAAACGAATGGAATTCCCTGCTAAATTTTCTGTTCCCAGATAGCTATAACCTGGCGATCTATAAGTCAAGAGTGAATAGGTTACTTCTATCTTGGTAATCGTGCTTCAAAGCGTTCGTCAAACGCCATGAAATTATCAACAAGCAGTGCTTGCAATTTCCGTTAACGTGGGAGAATTTTTCTTTATCTACCATCCATGAGATGTGAATTTTCCATCAAAATTGGTGCAGCCGTTCCAGAGATTAGCTCAGATAAACAAAAAGACAGCCTGACCAATAAACAAACAACATTTTTTTCACGATTATGTTTTTGTATCGTATAAAAAACTATAGGCACTTGAAAAAATACATTTATTTACAAAAATAACAGACGGGAACTTCAATTTTATTTATTTGCTTAGAAGATCACGCCAACGAGTATTTACATTGTTCCTTTACACATCCTTCGAACTAGATTTCTAACAATCTGAAGAACGGGAACATTGTTGCAGTATCAGAGCTCTTAAGCCCGATTTACACTTCAACAAGTACAGTAGCGAGTTAACTTGCGTCATTGGCGGTTAAGTTGTTAATGTACTACTACTTAACTCGCTTTTGCCGTTCAAACTACAATAACAACTTAACTCGCCGATGACGCAAGTTAACTCGCTACTGTACTTGTTGAAGTGTAAATCGGGCTTTAAATTAAATGTTTGACTAAACTTTGAGACCACCACGTCAATTGTGTAACTAATACAATGGCTATGTTATTCAAAATTAAATCTCAATCCACATCGATAACTTTATTATTTATTTATTATACACTTTATCGTAAACCTTACAATACCTATACAAATAATAAAAGTAATATACAATGGGCGGTCTTATCGCACAAGGCAATCTCTTACAGACAGTCTTTAGATGGACTAATAGGGCTGCCATCCGTCCGGGTTTTCCCGGATTTGTTCTAGTTTGGAGAGCGTCCGGGGGCGTCCGGGGGGATTTTCCCAATAAGCGTCCAGGTAAAACCCGGACACACATTGGTCTTACGGGTACCAAAAAGTACGATCTCTATTACTATTTTCCTATGGTATTTCATCTCATTGTTTATGTTACGTTGATTAAATGAAAAGGAAGAGACTGTTATTACAAAAGTTCTAAAGCTCTACAATGTTATCACTTTATCGGTAAATAAAAACCATAATTAAACATCGTTGTTTTTAGTTTCAAGTTCATTATATTTTTATTTTATTTTATTTTATTTATACCCAAAAGTCCGGGGTTCTTATAAGTCTTTGTCTGGGGCCGGTAAATTTGGTGATGGCAGCCTTAGATGGACAGAACTAAAAGGAGATGTATTATGACTATTATTAATATTAGATAAATATGTATATACAAAAGAATCATCTGCTCGATGTGATTACATTCATTATTATAAGACACAATTAAGCTCAAGATACTTCTACTTGTCTTAAGCATCGAGAGTACCCTTTTTGACGCTTTAGTATTCGTCCTGTTTGATACTCAACTTGCAACAAGACTTTACAGCAAGAGTACAAAATTCAGTGAAAGTTTGTCCAAAGCCACGTTGGAAGAGTACCTATGCAAACGGGTGCTTACAAGTTGTTAGTTTCTTAATAGTTATTCTGTATGTGCAGTATGTGATAAATTAAAAATATGTTCAGGTCATGGGAGCCAGTGGAGACGACGAGTGATAGTGAACCAGAAGCACAACCAGTTGCCGAGAAAGGCAGCATCGAAAAGACTGAAAAGGTAAGTCTGAACTCGATAGAACTTAATGGTTTTACGTGTCAGATACTGGCAACAGCATAAGAGACCAAAAACTCAACATACGAGTTCATGCTTACCATTTTTAGGATTCCGTAGCCGAATGGCAAAAAACGGAACCCTTATAGTTTCGACATGTCTGTCCGTCTGTCTGTCTGTCTGTCTGTCCGTCCGTCCGTCTGTCACAGCAATTTTATTCCGAAACTATTAGGACTATACATGTGAAACTTGATAGGTAGATGTATTCTGTGAACCGCTTTCCGATTTTGAGAAAAAAATTAAAAAATATTTAAAATAAGGGGGGCTCCCCATACATGGAACTGAAACTGAAAATATTTTTTTTATGAAACCTATACGTGTGTGATATCTATAGACAGGTCTTTAAAAATGACATTATGGTTTCTAAAATGACTTTTTCATAAAGCTAATCGTTTAAAAGATATACGCTTCCAAAGTGGTAAAATGTGTGTCCCCCCCCTCTAACTTCTATAATAATGAAGTGAAAAATCTAAAAAAAACCATATGTTGTAGATCATAATGTAAACTTTCAACCAAAATTGGTTTGAACGAGATCGAGTCAGCAGTTTTTGAGATTCAGTATATTTTCGAAAACCGCAAATATAACTTTGTAATTAATACAAATACTATGAAAAACAAAGTTATTTGGCGTAGTTGTAAAAATTGTAAATAAGCTAGTTTTAAGAAATTCGTAAGGTTTGTTTTTTTTTTTTCAAATAAATATATTAAGTATGTTATATTTATTATAGTTACTACGGAACCCTTCATGGGCGAGTCCGACTCGCACTTGGCCAATTTTTTTTTATCTAATGTTAAGGTTAAATTATGTATTATGAATCCTGTGGATACCCCGCAGAGGACGAAACACGTGTTGAGTGCGGTTTGCTTGCATTTCGTGGTTTTATTACATCAATCAAAATTATTTGTTAAAATATGTTACAATAGATGTTACAGAGTTTGGTTCTACAGCTTATTCTGCCATAATCTTAGAATACGTTGTTATTCTAAGGCCATAATATATACGCCATTGTATATCTTATCTACCTGTATAGCTTATATTATCACATTGAGGTTTGAGATATCTTTCTTTCTCATAAGAAATTTCTTTTACGTGAGAAATGTTAAACTAATACAAAAACAATATTTATAATACGTACAGTCTTGTAAAACAAAAAACGAAACAATGTAAAACATTATAAAACACAAACATAATATTTCAGAAATGTAGGGTAATCACTAATAATTTGACATACGCAAGATGTAAACATACACGGAACGCGCGCAATTAGATGTGGTAAATATTGTACTAAGGTGCGCTCACTTTATTTTTATTGTAGATAACTATGTAATTTTAAGAGAGTTTAACTTTCTGCATGTGCATATCGTGATGATATGAGGTTTTTGGCGGAATTAACATTAGATATATTAGTTAGATACTCTGTCGGTTTTCTACAGATTGTACTTCGGGGAATGTGCGCAGGAGCTCCATGATCTGATTCCTCTATCTCCCTTTCACTATCGGTCTACCAGACGCACTGCTGGGTACCACCCACACCTGGTTGATATACCGTCTTGTCGTACCAAGCGCTTCTCCTCCACATTTATTGTGCGCACAGCCAAGCTGTGGAATTCTCTGCCGGCTTCTGTGTTCCCTGCTAATTATGACCTTTCAACCTTTAAAGCACGAGTAAATAGGCGTCTTCTGGGCTCGCTCGTCCCCTCTTAGACCTCATCTATCGCTTACCATCAGGCGAGATCGAGGTCAAGAAAAAAAATATATTTTCTGTAGAATTCGTTTTGTAGTATGAAGCTATACTTTAATATTGTTCATAATAAATAATAAAATAATATTGTTCAGGAGCAACTGAACTGGGCAGTTCGCGGCTGCGCGCTGGCCGGGCGCGCTGACAGCGTGCGGCGCGCGCTGCGCTCGCTGCTGCGCTCGCTCACACATGTGTACCCGCAGGTACGTACGAGTACTAACAGAGCCTCAAACACCAGTCAACGGATTGAATGCAATGAAAGGGCAACTGGAGGAACAGAATAGAATAACAATACAATTTATTTATTTTTCAACCGACGACAAAAAGAGGAGGTTATCAATTCGACGCGTATATATATATATATTTTTTTTTTTTTTTTTTTAATGTATGATCATCGATTACTCGAAGACGGCTGAACCGATATGGAAAATTCTTTTTTTGATTGAAAGGGTATACTTCGATACTGGTCCCATTTTCATAAACGTCAGGATCTGATGATGGGTTCCTGGAGAAATCGAGGGAACTCTTCAAATATTATAGGCACACCTATGTCGTTTTGGGTATTTATTATAGTAACTTGTGCAGTTGCTCTCAAAAAGTACCATTTGAGGAAGTGGAACTGATGATGAAGACCACAGATGGCCGCCGAAACTACTCAATAATAAGTATTGAGTGGATTGCGATTCGATTACTTGAATATGGATGTTACGCACTTTATGCTCGTCACAATGCACAGCTGATGGTGAAGTACCAGGAGAACTCCTCAACAATTAACGGCCCAGCATTGGGAAAAGCAATATTTTGTAAAAGGTTATAAGTAGTTGATAATTAGGCTCTTGTAACTAGGTAAATTAAAAATAGACCAACTAAAAAGAGTGAAATAAAAACTTTTTACCAAAAAATTAAACTGACTCCCAAAAAACACTGCAAAGTGAAAAATAACTTTAATTTCGGAAGTCGGTGCCAAAAACGAAAATACAAAACTAAAGACACCGACTACCGAAATTAAAGTTATTTTTCACTTTGCAGTGTTTTTTGGGAGTCGGTTTAATTTTTTGGTAAAAAGTTTTTTTTAGACTAGAATAGAATTTATTTATTTTCTCACCACAAATTAATACATTAGGTAATTGATATTAGGTACAGACAATTTAAATATAATTTGTGGGAGACTGGTGCCAAAACTAAGCTTTTTCCAAAACCTGTAAGTCAGGTCACAAATCATGTACTTCTTAAAAAGATTACTCGGCTTTTATGTCTAAAATTAGTATTGACAGTAAGAAAATATAGTTTATTATCCAAATATAAGATATTTTTTCTCTAGATCAATTATTACTTTAGTTATAATCGAAATATGAATTGAGACTTACGACTCGAACCCGAACATGGCAAAAGGGCTAACGCGATATTCAACTTTATTACTGCTGCGTTGACGTTAAGCACACAACGGCCTAACCGGGGGTGCATGGAGGCGTAGCTTGCGTGAAAATTAATTTAGAGTGCCTGGTCTTAAAATGGTGTACCTCGGCAAGCTTTGCTTAACTTTGAGCATTGAACCATGTGAATATCGATTCGTGCGGTTGTTTTTATTTAGCTACGAGCTCTTTTCAACAGACTGTGTTGTTTTCTGATCTAAGATCAGGTCTATTAGAGAACGATTTTAATTAATTTCAACGTTACAGGGTGTGTCACAAGAAGGGGACTCTTGCGACACATGCGAGGGCTCTAGTAGCGGCGGCCAGGCAGTGGAAGGGCTAGAGACTGAGATGCCCGCAGCCACCAGTGCTCCTGATATGGCAGCGCTGCCGGTCCCGCGGGCCTTCGCTGATAGCCGCCGCTCATCCGCCGCTAGCGCTGTCTCTGCTGCTTCGCTGCAACCAGATAAGTAAGTCATACCTAAAGTTGCCATATTTTTTCAAACTTTTGGGTTTGCGGGACGTTTATGCTACAAAATGTGTATATAAAAAAATCGAAAGTCTGTCAGTCTGTTACCCTTACACTGCGAAACTGCTAAACCGATTTTTTTTTAATTCGATATTTGAAGTTTTCTAACTTGTTCTCGGTAAACATAGGTTACTTCTTGTCTTAAACACTTAATACATTCTGCAGGACGAGCACTAGTTCTAGTAATTTTTAATTTTTGCAAGGACTGTGTATATCTTTATTTGGGGATAATGGGACAGGAAATGTTAAAAGAGTCAGTCCCATTTAAACTAAGACTAATACATACTAGACCAAACGTGTAAATAGGGCAGAAATTGTTTACATAAATATATAATAAAAAAGAGATAAAAGGAAAACTTATCGATATGAATTTAATAAATACAAACCTGATACTTTTTCCACAGCATTCCAGACGTAGATGAAGATATAGTTAAATTAATAAGTTCACACCCAACGGGTAACTTCACCTTAGAGGTAGACAACAAACCGGAACGGAGCAAGACTAGCTCTGCCTCGCCTCAGGACCGGCTCTCGCTGTCAAACCTCTCCTCCTGTGATACTAGCTCTTGCAAGAACCTCCTGAGGCCAGAACTAGAACGCACATATAATAGTAGTAGTCTTACTATACCTAACCTAGTTGTCTCAGACGATAGCGATAAGAGATCGATATTACAGGGAGATACTTATGAATCGGACCAATTGACTATTATAGACACAGACAAACCGTATACAGATGATGAACACTACGAGGTTAGTGCAAGGGTAACCCCAGCGAGTGGAGAATGCACGCCGGATAGAAGGCTCTCTAGCGTAGACTTAGAGATCGAAGCCAGCAGCTCTGAAGGGTCCAACATTAGCGATGACTTTAGTTTAATATCGGAAATAATCGATTCTAAGCCAGAAGAAATGGAAGAAGCGGGAGGGATGGGTATCGGCCACATCGATTCTCCCGAAATCTCAGAAACAACTTATGTCAACTCCGAAACGTTACACGGAGAATCTATCATGGATGATATCAGTTCAATGCTTGGACAGGAAGTTCTGTTGGCAATGATGGGTAAGAATGGTGAGAACGAAACGTACACTGATGACACAACTCTATTTACGTCAGATACCGTATCGGACATCGCAATGGATAGTCGAAACCCAAGCCTTGAAAAGAATAATGAGGCCAAACTGAAATACATATCGAAAGTCAAGAATCCCAAAGATAAAGAGGCAGAGAAATTCGGATTCGAGAACAGAGTATTTTACATCGAAAATGCATCGAAAGTAGAAGAACAGATCAAATACTGCAGTCTAGCACACTTCGAGGAAGGCAACGATATAGCACGGAAATCATTTAAGAAGCAGTTGAGAAAGAGCTTAAAGAAACGCGTTGTTGAAGACGTAAGCTTAATACATTTGCTACCAAAAACGGCAGAAGAAACTCTCAGTGTCAAAAGCGTTGAGACGCCTAACTACATGGAACCTCCAAGACTGATTTGTGACGACAAGATGAATGTTCCAGATGTAGGCGGTTTTCCGCAAGTAAGCGTGGTAGTGGAACCACCATCTCCTTCACATAGTGAAGATAAAAAGAGTTTAAAGACTTGCCCAAGCCGTATGGCGTCAGTTCTAAGTGATATCTTCGATCAGGGTACTGATACACTTAGTGTGAATTCTCCAGAGCCAAGTATAGGAAGTACAAGAGAAAGAAGACAGTCTGACAATCCAAGGCTTTTAGGTCAAACCGACCCTGAATATGGAAAGTTCCTGAGCTGTTCTCCTGCTGCTACCAGGAGGATATCATGCGGAAGCCTCTTCAAACCCGGAGAACCTGACAAGTAAGTGTAAAGATCCCCAGAATTAATAGCTATATTTATACATGATATGATATAATTAAAAGTAAAGAGTAGTTCCCTATTTGTTAGTATTTTATTGCGTTTAACTTTTGCCCTTCAAATGTTTTTATCGTCTGTCGTTTTCTACATCGTCGCATATGTGAGCGAATTTCAGCCAAAACTGAACATTAATTTTATATCTCACTGAGCCCCCGATTTGGCAAAAGAAAGACGTAAATGTAAAAACATTTCTTCGTTTCTCAGACATACTTGTACAAAAATGAATAATAAATACATTGTAATAATAACCTTTAAAATATTTGAACGATATTTTTGTGGGACCGAGTCAATCAATTCATTTAAATAAAACCTCGATCGTTCCTACACTCATATTATCTGACAAAACGATCTGGTATTTCGTGATTTTTCATCGAAATTTATATGTCAGCATTTTCACAGAAGCAAGCGCTTTTTTATGTCTATTCAACTAGAAAATGTACGTAAAGCCGTGATACTCGAACCAAGAATATATTAAAGAATAGGTACACTGTTTCCCTAATAAAACGTATTTCGATGTTTTCTTAAGTCTCCTAGGGTATCGACAAATTCTACGTTTTTTATACATTTATATTCACATACATACACATTCGCTTTCTTCCCTTTTCTTAAAAATAACAACCTATATTTCAAAAATTCCATCGTGTTTTGAAAATTCTATTACATTTATGCTAACATCCGAATGCTCAACAAAGAGAATGTACATTTATAATGTCGGACGCAAATAATGTCTCAGCATTCTCATATAAATTTTTATTGGGAATTGCAATATTGTCGGTCGCCTCGCAAATACATACAAAGAAATAATTATTTACATTACTAGGAAAAGACACATCTTTATACTGCAGCAAAAGTACAGAAACTATTCCTTTCTAGACTATCGACATCTGTATCATCAATCTGGGGAGAAGGTGGCGCTTCTAGCGGCCTTGGATCTAAGGAGGCCAATGAAAAGGCTAAAAAACTGCCTATTATCAACCCTTTAGTCCAACTACCAGCTTGGCCACACGTTACCCAAGGCTTCATCAGCCAGTGTCTTCTAGCCAACGCTGATGCCCTTTGCGCTGCAGTCAGTCCTCTAATGGATCCTGACGAGACTCTTCTAGAAGGATTCTATGAAAGGGCTGTGATGAATAATTACTTTGGCATTGGGATTGATGCGAAGATTACCTTGGACTTTCATAATAAGAGGGAGGAACATCCAGAGAAGTGCAGATCTAGGGCGAGGAACTATATGTGGTATGGAGTGCTTGGGTCTAAGGAGTGGGTTAACAGGACGTACAGGTAAGGGATTGGCTATATCTTTCTATTCTTTTCTATGTTACTGGATACAAAAGATTTATTCAGTAATAAAACTTGCCGTACAATGGACATAGAGAATGGACTGATTGACTTTCAAAAATATACCATTCGTGTAAAAATGACACCGCGGCTAATATCTGTCACCTTTTACATTTTAAATGACATAATATAGAATTTATAAGCTCCTCCAAGCTTTTTGATGTTGCCTGATCTGAATCCTAGCAAGATTGCTCACAAATGAATATTTCTATCTCTACTGGTGCCATCGAACTGTACTTTCAAAAAATATTATTGAAATCTTAATAGATAGTCAGTAACTAGACAGTAGAAACAATGTTTCTGTTCAAATAATGATTTAAAAACATGTTGACTTTCTTAAAAAAAATATATAAATAAATCTGAATAAAAACTGTCCGATACTGAATAAAACTGTTGTTAGTAATATATAAGACTGTATTACATTTCTGTGGCCAATTCTTCATACGGTGGCCTCTGAACTTCATACGTGATACGTGAACTAAGTGCACTACACTTAGTCCATTTTCTATAGTCAGACTTTACACAGTATTCTACTCAACTATCATTTGAACAATCGAAATCCTAGTTCTAAACCTAAGCCATCTGCACAGTATTCTAGAGTTCTTACACAAAATAATTGTATCTCTAATGGAAATACTACGTTTTTATAAGTCACTAAATCACATTTTATTACCATCATAAATCATTCCCTTTGTAGTACAACTCAAATAGTACTTAGTAATATAATCTTTTATCAGTTCACTTTTATTACTAAAGAACCCACTTTCCAGGCATCTCGGTCAAAGGGTACAGCTGGAATGTGACGGCCAAAGGATTCCCCTGCCAGAGTTGCAGGGTATTGTCGTACTAAACATTCCCTCTTTCATGGGAGGAACCAACTTCTGGGGAGGAACGAGAGGGGATGACCTCTTTCTAGCTCCTTCCTTTGATGATCGGATACTTGAGGTTAGTAACAAAGTCTGTAATATTTACAGTTTTTAACTGGAAAGTGAGCCATAATTTGTTTATTTAAATATTGTGCCAGTCTCTTTTACGATGTTTATCTAGGTATTAAATCTATAATAAATCATTACCTCATAATTACTCAAATTCACCTCAACGCATACCTACAAGGATCACAGACACATAACTACGAGTATGTGAAACCGCAATGTCATCATTAATTAAAATCTATTATATTAGTATTCTCTAAAACATAAAAAATCATGGATCGATAGAGAAGGTATTATGTTACGATGTGTATAACGTCTACTCGCCGGATAAAATTCGTGTATTCATTTTGCTAACCTAGTCGTAAACTAAAAAAAGAAAATTTTTCGTGTGCGACGTCAACGATCAAGAAAATCTAGTTGGTCTAGTATTTTATCAATGCGAATATTCATATTATTCATGCTAAAGTAAGTGTTTATCTATCTGTTTGTTGTGACTAAATTATGCTTGTTGTACAGTACAACAATGTTTTAAGCTAACTTCTTGTAATAAAACATAATAATGAAGCGATAAATGTACTAAACTTTAAAAAATACTAGGTAGGTACCAGGTACCTACTAGTGATAACACCACTCTCTTCATAACTAGGGCATTCATTTGATTAAAATCAAACCGCTGAAAGGGGTAGGAAGTAATTTAGACACTCCAAAATTCTCACATGGTCAGCTTTGCCTTGTTTGCTCAAAAGTGTGAAATGCCAAAAACTTACACGTAATAATGTAGTTAATAATACCTACATAATTTAATGTAACACACACACGCTTGAAGGAAAGTTCTCTTAAGAAAGAACTCTGGAACTTCTCGTGAAACGCCTGTTAGAGCAGAGCATCTTCCGGGATAACTAGAGCGGCAAAAGCCTAATAGATTAGGTGTTGGCCTTGTGATCGATCGGGATCGACCCATAACAATATTGCCGTGAACCCACTTCAGACACAAGCTTTTATTTATCTTATTTGGGAGGGGGGGTGATTGCTAGTAATGTGAATTCTATTTATTTATTATATACTTTATTGTACACCTCATAATATTTCTATGGATACAAAAATTTAAACTAGTGTACAATGGGCGGTCTTATCGCACAGGGCGATCTCTTACAGACAACCTTTGGATGGACAAAAATTAAAGGAAACAGATTTAGGGCTGTCAGTGTACAAACAACATAAATAATATTAATTGAACATAATAACATAAAATACATACATACAATACAACTACCAACATTGCTAGTTCTCTTTAAAAAAACTTGAGTTACTTAGACACAAACACCCGTTTTGTTATGAAGGAACATTATCCCAAAGCGAAACAATAAATACACACGGTAAATATCCCGGTAATTAAATCCAATCTTTCAATCAGGTTGTTGCTGTGTTCGGATCAGCTCAAATGGCGGCTTCTCGCCTCATCAACCTTCAGAAGCACCGGATAGCCCAATGTCGTGCTGTCCAGATCAACATCCTCGGCGAAGAGGGTGTACCAGTCCAAGTGGACGGAGAAGCCTGGCTGCAGCCTCCCGGATGCGTCAGGATCATACACAAGAACAGAGCGCAGATGCTGTGCCGGTCCCGAGCTCTTGAAACTAGTCTTAGGTTAGTGAAGTTTAGGTCAGTGGTGAATGTTTTCTATTTTTGATATTAAATAGAGAATTGTAGTGAGTAAATTCACGATAAAAAAGATGGAGAATCAGTTTTCTAGAAACTGAATTGGTATGGGAGAATGCAATGAATGGTTTCTGGTTGCTTCTTTGCATAAGATCAAAATCGCGCTTCTAAATTTTCTAAATTTTCAAGATTCAAGATTCAAGATTCAAGATTCTTTATTTGTTGAAACATGAGTACACATACAGAGCATGCAAGTTATTAAAAATCACATTATATAGATCAGTCATGTTTGGCCTTAGTGGCGTACAAATATTTAAATGTCACTGATATAAGTTAGTGGATAATTATAATATTAAATTAAATAAGAACACAATAGTAAAATGTCAATTTTGAAAACAAATAAATTAAATATATGGTCATAATTACGTAACAATTATTAAATGTCAATTAAAATTATTACACATCAATTTTTTTACAGAATATGTCAAAGATGTATTGATAATAGGTATTGTTACTACATGGTATTAAAAGTTGTCATTGAGGAATTCTAGAATACTGTAGTATGCTTTCCCTTCAAGCAGTATCTTTAATTTATGTTTTAATTTACGGACATTAAGTTCTTTCCAACTATTTGGGAGCTTATTGAAAATTTTAGGGGCCATGCAGAAGGGGCCATGCTTTTCATTGGCAACTAATACTCTCAGGCACGGTAATATTATGTATACAGTATTGTAACTGCTGACCTGATCTCGTTCAAACCAATTTTGGTTGAAAGTTTACATTAACATCTACAGACATGTATTTTTTTTTTAGATTTTTCACTCCATTATTATAGAAGTTAGAGGGGGGACACATTTTACCACTTTAGAAACGTATATCTTTTAAACGATTAACTTTATGAAAAAGCGATTTCAAAAACCTCAATGTCATTTTTAAAGACCTGTCAACACACACGCATAGGTTTCATGAAAAAAAATGTATGGGGAGCCCCCCTTTATATTATTTTTTTTTTTATATCGGAAAATGGTTCACAGAATACATCTACCTACCTAGGTTCACATGTATAGTCCTAATAGTTTCGGAATAAAATGGCTGTGACATACGGACGGACAGACAGACATGACGAAACTATAAGGGTTCCGTTTTTTGCCATTCGGCTACGGAACCCTAAAAAGTTATCTCTGGATGCGTTATTGACGAATTCATGCAACCAAAAATAGCACAATATATCCTACTCGTCATATTAAATATGTACTTGAACTTATTTTTAGTGAAAAAATCGCGAGGTTATTGTTAAAAAAACAACACACTGTCCGTTCGTCACTGCGGCACAGTCGCGACTGTCTGCATACCGAGCGCATACCGATATCGAGGCGCGTAGGCATAGCTCGCGCTTCGTCCGTTTGTATGAAATTGGAATACTGTATAGATAATATTACCGTGTCTCAGGGCTTGGGGATGCTGGAACGCTGGATGCGTTCAATTTATGCGACAACATAAACCTACACACGTTATGTCTTCTTCTTCAAGAGGCTATATTAAAAAAAAAACATGTGTGCAATTCACACATGGTAGAAGTGAAACCTTAAAAAATTTTGGCTTTTTTTTTCTTTTAAATTAATAAAAAAAAATCATTTATTGCAGGTCCATGACCCATATAAATTTAAATTAAAATAATCATGTTACTATTGCTTACAGTCATAAATTCCAAATGTCAAAATAACATAACTATTACTATTTATATTTATGTGTCTGTCTCTTTTTACTGTCGCTTTATTGTTTCATAAATTTTCAAATCACAACGATGCTAAAGAAGTTTTCACTTCAAAAATAAAGCAACAGAAGGTACAAAAGCGGTTTTATCCCTAAAAGCGATAAAACCGCCCATTATAACACCCTTTTAAGTTATTAAGACCTTATTTAATTTTGTTATTGTATCTTTCTTCTAAAAGCGCTGCCATTTCACATTGAGTTCATTTAATTTATCATTATGAGATTTCTACGGCTACACTTTTTAGCAATATCTATCCAGAGTGGACAAATAAGCCCTTAAAATCTCGCTTAAACTTACTTTCACATCTACAAATGATTTCGATGTCTCGCGCATTTTATTTTCACTGTTGCACCATTCAGAACTTGGGACGAGAAGCAGCAACTGAAGGCGCATGCGCTGGCCGGGTCCGGCGCAGGCGCAGGCGGTCCGTGCAGTCCTCGCGTCGCTCTGTCGCCCTCAGAGAACTCGCAACTGTTGGCGTTGTTAGATGACATCAATACGCTGGTTAAACATGTAAGTATAAAACAAAAGTGAAACATGGGGTAAACTGACTTTGCTGCTCTGCCAAAAACACAAATTGGGTTTAAATCAAGTAATATGTTACTTGTAGGCACGCGTGTTTCATTTTCGACCACATCATCATTTACCATCTGGTGAGATAGTAGTCAAATGCGAGCCTATCATGAATAACAAAAAATGACCTTGACAGATGCATCCCTATGAGCGTAAAGAGAAAGCAAATTATTTTAAACTTGCTGTGCCCGCGTCTTCATACGCGTGGGAGGTTTTCCTGTATGAATCCCGATCCCGCGGGAATTCCGGGATAAAAAGTAGCCTTTATGTTGCCTTATAACCTCCTCTAACTCCAGTTTTAAAAGCAATTCTGCTTTTCAGAGATAACCCTTATAAACAGAACGACAGAAGACAAAAAAAATAAATTGTTTCTGTTTTACAGTAGTAATCATGTCTGTTTGTGACTTAAGAAAAAACATTCATTTTAAAATCACAGACAGACACCGTTCACTTAGCTACCAATCAAGACCGATGGACCGAAAATAAGAACGTCTTGGTCCGTCGATTCAGATCCTTGATCCAAAACTGGTTTAAATAGTTTGTAGAACATAATAATAGAATATAATAGTTCCTTTATTGGATTGACCATGATTATACCTAACGTTTATTCGTAATCTTCTACCTCAGGTAAAACTGTCATGTATAAGCGAGACGACAGCGTGCGGTGGTGTCTCCCAGGGCGTGTCGCTGGCGCGTCGTGTCGCCGCACACGCCGACGCGCTGCAGGACGCTGACGGCAAACTGCTGCCGGCGCCGCAGCTGAGAAGACTGCTGGCTACCCTGGTAAGAGACAGAACACTCTTCCATTGCTGGTGTATCGACAAGAATGGATAGTCCTGCAATCTCCTTTCAAAAAGAAGGATCTTATAATCAGTTCCTCTGAAGGATGTTGTGGCTGGTAGATTACTGTCCGATTGTTATTTTCGGGGTCTGTCCTGGTATAACACCTCAGAAGGATGTTGTGGCTGGTAGATTACTGTCCGATTGTTATTTTCGGGATCTGTCCTGATATACCACCTCAGAAGGATATTGTGGCTGGTAGACTACTGTCCGATTGTTATTTTCGGGGCCTGTCCTGGTATAACCGTCTTACGGCAGAGGGGTTTTGGGTACGTGAGTATACTCAAAAGTGAATAACTAAATAATAATAATAAATAAATTTATTTACCACAAATTTGATGTACATTGCACAGATTTATATGTTAACAAATTAATTACAGATATGTACACTAGTTTCAAGCCTGCCCCTTAAACTAGGCAAAGCCTGTATCTTAGGGGGCAGTATCCGACTACAGGGTTACATTAGTATAAAATTCACATAGCGGACGTGCAAGTGGAATGTGTCAGCAGTAATGTGTATTTATGTGGCAAACTTGACGAGTGCGAGTGTGTAGTAGTGGCAGTGTAGTGTGTCTGTGTGAGTGTGTGTGTATTTGTTGTATTATAAATGTGGTGAAGTTAAGTAAGTGAGATGTTAAGTTATTGTGGGATATGATGTTATGTGTAGTTGTTTATTACGTGATGTAGGTTAATAGTGACTCCGTTTCATAATAGTCGAGATTGAGCAGCCATTCTTTTACTGTGCATTTTAGTTTAGACCTAGTGAGACCAAGAATATTTAATTTCTTGTGTGCTTTGTTGTATAAGTGCCTGCTTATTACGTAAAATTGATGTTTTGCAAACGTAGTCCTGTGTTTTGCCGTTGGGATGTTTTGTTTGCGTTCGTTAAGGTCAGGGGGAGGCACACTGCCATGTGTCTTAAGGATTGATTGAAGCACAAAAAACTGTCTCACAGTTAAAACCTTACAGTCTTCATAAAGTTGAGCTGTAGGATATCTGCGCGGTTTTTTCGTCATCACTTTGAGGACTGCTCTTTGTGCCCTTTGAAATGAGTGGATGCTCGTAAAGGAAACTGAGGGCGCACTGCTGTACCATCTCTAGGTGCCGGCGCCGCTTCTTCATGACCCTCAGAGGTCTGTCCCACCAAGTGAGACCTTCAGTAATCTAGAGGAAGCCCAGCAAGATCACGATGGTTGTATCTGTTCAAATTGAGCGGAGAACTTGGCTGTTGAATTGGATGTCGACGGTCTAATTATCAGAGTTCTTAACTCCATTTGAGTAAATTTTACAGGAGCAAGAAAAAACTGTTTTATTTATTAATTTATGGCAATATTTCAACTTGTGATTTAAGGGTAGAATTGATAGAGAAAAATATTTATATATTTTTTTTTAAATAATGCGTTGTATTTGTGAGAAAATTGACTTTACGAACGTACTACGAACGAACTTTTCTAGCCACGGTGTTTGGAGTTAGAAAGTGTAAATGCAGTACGACTTTTTATTTTTATAGATTGATAAATGTACATACCTCATCGTATAATCGTTTTTGGGACATAAGGAGTATTCCATTGTATAGATTATAAAATACTGCACGAGATGGCATTAAAAGTCCATTTTCGTTTTTTTTTGGAGTTACGCATTTTGATAATTAGACCGACGATGTGTCAACAAATAAATGTGCATAAAGAATGTTCAACGAGCGGTTACATAAAATCTAACTATAGATATTAGTAGAGAAATCGCAGTAAAGAACCTTAGACTTGGCTTTGCTTAAAAGTTTCATTACTTTTTATAGAGAAACAAGTAGCTCCACCGAGACTTAGCTAGTTTTTTACAGGATGTTTTTCGTGAGATTAGGTATTGTGTTAAGACAGTTTGTAAGCCGTATGTAGCGGTATAAATGTCGCTATTGGTGAAAGAATAATTTTTAAGAGAACGTCTTCACATTTCTACCCTTTTATATAAGTCTTGCTTAAAGCTAACCCAACTTAAATGGCAAGTTCTACCTCCTATACAAATAAAATTGCCGGCTTCTGTGTTCCCTGCCACATATGACCCGTCAGCCTTTAAAGCAAGAGTGAATAGGCATTTTCTGGGCTCACTCGTTCGATCGTAGACCTCATCTTACACTTACCATCAGGTGTGATCGAGGTCAAGAGCGCGCTCATTCGTAATAAAAAAATAAAAGTAGCTTTAGTAATAATGATAACTAAATATACTTGATCAGTAAGACAAGCACAAACACTATCTTCTTTCAAAAACTTAGTAAAAGATCTTTATTTCTCTCCTTAAATTGTTATTATGTATGTCTTTGTTTCTTTCTTTTTTTTTAAATATTTGTATGTATATATATGTTTTGAGAACGTTATTTATTGTTTTGTATTTTATATAGATAATTAGTACTCCGTGGACTACCCGCGTATTTATTTTCTCCTTCTGTGTCATATCCATCCAAACGTTGTCTGTAAAAGATCGCTTTTAGCGATAAGACCGCCCATTGTACCACCCTTTTTAATTGTTAAGTCCATTTTTTTTTTACTTACATGGTGTATAATAAAGAATATATCTATCTATCTATCTATCTTGATATTTTTTACTCAGGTGGAGAGCTGTCATGAACTGGTGGAGAGCGGAGGTATAACCGGCGCCGGAGCAGGAGCAGCCGCGTCGCTACGCGCGCATCTTTCTAGAGCCACTATACACGACGGATACGCATTCTTGCACACTGACGAGGTATACTTCGAACACTTCTTTCAATGCATTAATTTTAATTACTACTTGCTGTACGAGCATTGCTGTACGAGCATTACTGTACGAGCATTGCTGTACATTGGCCTTGGCCGTTGTTTGTATGTTCTACTCACTTGTAAGTGCTTAGGTCAACATTTTGTACACGTAATAAAACTGTAATAAAATCAATAAAATATTCAGTAGCGATTAAGTAGCAAGAGCATCGAAGTTGAAATAAACCAACTGCAAAATCGTCTACTGATTTCAATCAAACCAAATACTGCTGGGATTTACAACCCCAGCATCCTCACTGTTGAGAGTTACAACCCCAATATTTGGTCCTTCGAGTGGTAATAATTTGCTATTCGATGACACACAACCGTGTTTGCGGATATGAATAATATCTGTGCCAAATATGTGTTGTTGTATTTGTTTAACAATTATCTTGGTCGCTTTATCTAGTTCATGCAACGTAAGGTACTTTGGTAATTGCCGATGCTTAGGATTCAGCGCTCTTAGTAACCATGCAGTAATTCTAATAACATGATTCATCGAGCTGTGATTATGTAACAATCTTTATATGTTCGTGTCGTTACCCTCAAGACAGGGTATATGAAGAGGCCAGTTACGAAACTATCCATATTGCCAGTACACAATGACAAGAATGCTGATCATTTTGAGTCAAAGAAACAGAAGCAAATTTTGGGGTTGTAACTCCCAACAGTGAGGATGCTGGGGTTGTAAATCCTAGCAGTGTTTGGTTTGATTGAAATGAGTAGATGATTTTGCAGTTGGTTTATTTCAACTTCGATACTGTTGCTACTTAATCGCTACTGAATATTTTGTTGATTTTATTACAGTTTTATTACGTGTACAAAATGTTGACCTAAGCACTTACAAGTAAGTAGAACATACAAACAACGGCCAAGGCCAATGTACAGCAATGCTCGTACACTTGCTATTATAAGTAAAAAGTTTTAATAGAAAACATATAAAACAAAAAGAGGAAAGAAGTGAAAAGTGGAGTTGGCTTTGTTTAAATAAAAACATGTTAAAAAGTGGAGTTGGCTTTATTTAAATACCAAAATAAGCCGCTTGCATCACGCATTAGAATTGCTAATCACTGCGATTTTATTTTCAACACACTTACTCGAAAACTACATAGTTTTAATTATCCCTTCTGTTAGGTTCAGAATCCTATAAATCTCACACAAGCGTTTTTTTATTTGGTTTCTATATGATTTTTTTTTTTATTCCAAAATTCTTGTATAAGGGTAAGTAATATATGATATAATTACAAAATCTCTAATATTTACAAGATATAACAACTGAATCTATAATTTTATTTGATATAATGATCAGTTATCTAATAAATGATTGATATAATTTTAAAGCAACTAATTTTTAACATAGATATATATATATATATAATTTCTTTATTATACACCATAACAGTAAAACAATAAGGACTTTAAGTAATACAATGGGCAGTCTCATCGCATACATTGAATATAAAATCGTTTGATATACCACTCAAAAGACATAAAACCTATTTAGTATAATATGATAAAATGCTTAGTTTTTATTTCCCTGTAAAAAAATGCAAACAAGGATACACTATGCATGCAGCAGGCATGCAAACAAGCATACACCATACATACAGCATACAGCAAGCAAGCAGTTAAGCATGCAGCATGCAAACAAGCATGCAATATGCAGCAGGCATGGTTTCTGTCACGTCCGGGGATCTGTCGGTCCCATGCGAGCTTGGCGAGTATTAAAACCACCTGCTCCTCAGCTCGCAGGCCGCCTCGCCCCTCCGCGCGACGCGATTTTAAATAACACTCTAGGGGTAGGACAGACGAGACTATGTAGAGTCGGTTTTGCAGCGATTCGTTTCTGTCATGCCGCTCCCGCAGCACGCTCAATCAAATTAATCGTAATACTATATATTTTAAACGATAGGCCTAATGATTTTCGATTAAATAAACGTTTAATCCAGTAACGTTATACGAAGTAAGTTTTAGAGTATATAAATGTTATATCTAAAGAAATTATATCAACAGATGATATAACTCACGTTTATTATATCTTGTGAACGTTATTGATATGAAAATATACCAAATAACTTTATAAATTATATGAGACGCGCCCCTTGTATAACGCTCACTGCTGGCAAATAACAGTTATTTTTTATATCTCCACTGTGGTTGGTAATGGCACCGTGGTTTTGTTAATATTTATTTTGGGCTAGTAAATTGGAAATATAAATATTCCTTTTTTATTTAATTGGTTTGTAATTACAAACTTATTCAGTTTTGTTTTATAGTATTTTACTATTAAGGTGTTTGGCAGCTAGCCTCTATCTCAAAACAAACAAGGCGTTCAAAAAAATGTATGCTACAAAATTATAAATTAGAGCAAGAGTAAATAATTAAGTTTAAGAAATGTTATGTATTTTTCGGTTAAGCGTGTGGAAAATCATCAAAATCTTTAACCGACTTGCAACCAAAATAGAACAACACTTTTCTGCCTGCAATAGTAATTTGGTGCAAAATCATTTTATTTTATATATTAGCATGAATGCCATCATAGCAACTAATTTTAACTTAAATGCACATAGTTTTAAAATAAAAAATGATTTAGCCGTATTCACTAACGGTGCTTTGTTTCACGCCCATATCCCCAGTTCGAATCACCCGTTAGAATCCCCAAACCTTATCGTAGACTTTCATTAGATGGAATCCGACTGTATTCTTACTTCTAGACAAAGTTTGGAATAACATAGTAACTTGTAATTCATCCCTTTTACAAACACATGAGAAGAAATATATTAGGTTCCATTAGCCCATTTCAAATCCGTTCTTATTACCTAAAAAGGATTGTCTATCAAATATTTAATACTAGCGACCAATAAATTATATAAAATGCTCTTAGCATCCTCTCACAAAACCGCATGCAATCCAAAAACTAACCACCACAAGAACCTCACACGCAACACAACTTTAACCCCAGTCATTTCATTAGCCCCTTTCACCTGGTCCCTAGGTCCAAAAGAAAGGCAGTCGTTGGCTGAGGGGACGCCGAAGCGTCTCCGAAGGGCCAACGCCGACATACACCGCCGCGCAAGTCCGTTGCTGGGGAGTCAAGGAAGTCCAGAACTGGTTGGAATCACTCCAGCTTAACGAATACTCTGAAGCATTCGCTAAACATGACGTCACAGGACGAGAGCTCCTGTCTCTAGCGAGGAGAGACCTCAAGGACCTTGGAGTCACGAAGGTAGGGCACGTCAAAAGGATCCTGCAAGCTGTCAAAGAACTCCAGTGACGAAGGCGTGGCCGCTCCGAAGGGGATGGCCTTGCTTAACTATGCGAAAATTGAATCTGATTTTTCTTCCATATATTACTTTTTTCTAGATTATAGAACTCTTATTCTAAATAGCTATAATAATTATGATATCTATATAAACAGATTTTTATGCAATATATTTTTCGTCTTTAATAATAAAATAATCAATTATAATAAGAAATTCTATTTCTAATAAAATGTAACATTATGTCTATGTCTCAAGAATGTATTACTCGATCCCTTTTAAGTGACATACAAAATTCTATGACTACTTGAAATGAAAGAAAAATCAGAACATCGATTTTAAAAGGTGGAGCTTTGACCCCTCTATGCGATCACTATGTGATTGATACAAGCATCACTTATAGACGCTGTATTCGTTGACGCAGAGGAATGGACTGATCGTTTTCTATCTGGCTGTGAATAGAAGAGAGTGATGAGGATATAGCGATCGTGCGACTAGTAGTAATAAATTGGATTTCTTATTACTCTAAGCCACAATCTTTTACACAACAACCTATAAGAAAAGAGATAGGCATAGTTCGCATTGTCACTCTATCTCCATCTACAGAGTAGTCAATTTTGTGACAGTATCGCTCAATCCATTCCTCTATGTCTGTAATTAACTGGAATACACTCGAAAAGCAATCGAAATCGAATCGGTTTCGAGACATGTCACAGCTTTTTAAATTGAATTATTCAACTTACTTCGTATTTGTAATTAAGAATGATCGATTGTTAAATTGAATTCAGGTCAATGTCAATGTTAAACATTAAAAAACTAAGAGTGGCGAAATATAAAACATTTTGAAAGTAATATCCATTTTTATCAATCGCAAAATCAAAACCTAATTTCTTGACTTCTATCACCAAATACTTACTTTTATCTTATCTTAAGAATAGGGTGAACCGCCCTATTTACGGACCATTTTGCGGACCGAGCGAACTCGGTATGCGATCGGTAATCTTCGGTCGCGCACGTGTCAGCACGTGTAAACAAATCAAATAAGAAACATGAAATTTGTATGACAATCAAATCAATCAAATACGAAACATGACAAACAATGTCATGTTTCTTATTTGATTGATTTGATTGTCATGCAAACCTTTGGACGGCCTCATCCTAACAATTTACCTAAATATATTGGATAAACTATATTTAAACTTTTCACTTTAACGCAGTGCCACTCTTGTTGATGTATTTACCTGGTAGGTATGGAATATTGTAATATATTAATTTCATTAAAAAGATTGATAAAATTCGAACCACTCCTATCAACACTATTGATATAATATTTTATGTCTAACCGTATATTATGGTTATGACAAGTTTAAAGTCATTTTAAATATGGCAAAAAATAAATGATACGGAAAAACTGTAGGTTAACGTACGAGCCATGGAAATGAATGAAAAAGGAACAATCTAGGGCAAATGTAAATGTACTTACAAATAAAATATTGCTCTTTACGGAATCAATATAGCTACATTGTAATAAAACGAATATATAAGAATTGGGAACAGACTGCGCGAATTTATTAGCAAATGGTCAATATTTAAGAATTATCCGATTTTAAATTTTCCTATTGAATATTTACTACAAAATTATTTTCTAAACCAACGTTGAACATACAATTTTTTAAACATAATATCGTCCCGTATAAATATTTAGTCCCTAAAGAGTTTACCTCTAAAAGCTGCCAAAATTGCCTTCCAAGACTAAAAGATTTTTCTTGAATTGTTGTTGAAATTGTTTACCTACGATATTTTATTGAAACAACGAATTATTGCATTGTTTGGCTAAAATACTTTACCCGTGTATATCGGGAAAAGACTGCTAGATAACACTATAGAATAAAATATTGTTTTTAGTACCTAAATGTAAAATCTTTTGGCAATGGCATATAGGCAGTTTACGTCCTGTCCACATCTCCACCCCACCTTTCTTTTTATAAAAAAATAGAGAAAATAATAAAAGATTTCTTAATGACTGTCAGCAGTATATAACTTAATTATATAGCAGCAGTAACTAACAAAATAATTAAGAATACCACGCGATTGAGCCTTTACTTGTAATAAAAATGGCAGTCAGGCTGGACTTTTATTCCTTAAATAAAAATAATCATAGTATAGCCAGTCAATATTTACCATAAATATAATAATAGAAGCAGAGTATTATAATATCAAAAACAATGTAATTAATCGTATAGAGGACTTGTGGTAAAAAATCTTTTTTATTTTATACTCTGGTCCAGTTTTCATTTTATGAATAGTAAACAGGACTATTGATGAAAAAACTTATCAAATTCATGTAGGAAAGATTTTTAAATTATTATTGAAAGTAAGAGGATTTTTCCAAAAGATTTAATAATTCCACTACAAGTCCGATTTCAGCATTTATTCAGCACCAAATAAATACCCGTATTATGCACAAAATAGTGAGTGTTCGCGTAGCAGTTAGACTTAAAAATATAGCATAGAATAATTTAATCGGTACCTCTTATGAGTACAAGCCTTGAATAAAACGTATACCAAAAATAATCAGATTAAAAGTATTGGCTATCATTGCCCAATGACACGAATCAAGCTTCAGTTCTAGAAAATTGTTTTAGCAATAACACTCGGTTTACCTGGGATATATCATAGATATGTTCAATTTCGACGATTAGACAGTTCAAAACTGTATAGAATATTAAGAAGCCACTATAACGTGACTGTTTAGAGTAGGTGCGTACAATTAGACTATGGGGTGGGTAAGAGAGCGCACCTTAACGGTGTCGAGTAGAGTCGCTACATTGTAGGTGTCTTATTCTTAATTCAAAATTCTAAATAATACGAAGCAATCTCATCACGTCTGTGTGAACTATGACGGACAACCTACTTTTATATAACTGTTATAAGACTATCTATAAAATGTGATCTCTTATAATTTTATTTATATCTCTTAGATAAATGCTACGATCGCGTGGCATGAATATGATTTTCTCGTAACTTAACAACAACCAATGGTATCGAAATAAGAAATAGGCTGTTTGTAACCTTCCTGACTTGGGAAATTTATTGAAATGCAAATACAATACTTTTAACAACTGCTGATTTACTATGAATTTATTTTTGTTTGTGAGTAATAAGGCCTAAATTAAATTTATTTTTATTTCAGTAATCATTCATTCCACGCGATCGCTTCTCCTTATATGATCTGCCTTATAAATGTTTTTTATAAAATGTATCTCTACAGAGTATCCAGTCTATGTACTAGTGTACATGAACGTGTGTCGTCTATACATACTTGTATTTATATTGAATATTTATAATAGTTTTGTAAACTTGAACTTAATACTAAACTAGTAAATATTTCCACCGTGGACTAAACGGATCGTTTAATGCCTTAGATGATTTAGGATTATTCGAAATAATAAATACACCTACTTAAAAAATATATGATGCGTTGTTATGCGAAGTTTAAGACCTTAAAAACCGGCAAACCTGATTATTTGGGTAATAAAACTATAACATCTTGACTGAAAGTGATTTCAATTATTCCATTAAAAACGTCAAGCTAAGCATCGCATAAAAAGACATCAATATTACATATTAATAATAATTATCCACAGTGTAGATATTATATCTATTGTTATATCACTGATTTCATCTACATAATATGTTAACAATATTTTCTTCAATGAAATCCCAAATCGTAACTATTCTGTAAATTTTAACGAAATGATATTATTCAAAGTTATTAATAAAATGTAATTGAAAAAAATAATCGTTGTACTTTCATTATTTGTAAGTGTTTTTATATTTCAAGTAAAATAAATTTGGAGTTTTACATCTGGCGTGAGAATTGATGTTTGATGATATTTCATTTTTACATTACATATTTGAATTGCTGTGAATTTTCTAAATAATTATAGTTGGTATATTTCAGTGTTTATGTAAAGTTTTGCATAGTTGTCGTTTTCTGAGGTCTAAGAGCCGGTTCCTTCCAATTTACCTACTTAATCGGGCAAAAGTACAAAAGCTGGTGAAATATTAGAAACTAATATCCTATTTTCTTTACTAAGTAAGTTATTCTTCCAACTTCCCGCTACGTTCTGTCTTCAGAAAACGGCAAGGCGACAAATTCTAAATTTTTCCTTATAAATGTAATCATATCAATATGTTTAAGTCAGTTTTAATAATGCTGTCGTTAAAATTATAATAATTCTTTATAAACTATTTTACGATTTCAATTAAGCAATAAGCATCGATTTTTCGCTTCGATTTTTCTACTTAGATGTTATAATTACTTTGTTTTGATTTTGGCGGCAATAATAAATTTATATTCGGGGAGACTGGAGACAATGTCATAAAAAGACAAGTCTTAGTTATAGTTCCTTTCTTGCGATACCTGTGTAAGGTTACCGGTGTAATTTGGCCGTAAGTGCGCAATCTTAACCGATCTTGCATTCAGATCTCTACATTTTGTCTTACCGTACGCCGCTGGTCGTGTCTTCCGATTCTGGGCTTCCAATTGAAAGAGCAATAGCTTCAATTGTTGTATTTTGTGCGATGTAAGCAGACATTGTGTGAGTCACTTATAAAGAGTAAAGATGGAGAGGTAAAAATTCCGAAACGTGGATATGTCATTGAATGCATTGGTTTGTTAAATCCTAAAGGGTTGCTAGCCAAAATTAAAACAATTGTTTTTACTTGAGTTATCTAGTCACTGTAATATCGGTATGTTCCTGATGCAAGTTGTGAGAAAAAAATGTACACAGTGTCTATAATTATTTATATTGTTACTGCTAATGTGTGATTTTTTGTGCTATATCAACTGTTTGATGATAAAATTTATAAATTTAATAAAAAACCGACATACAAAATTCACTGCTCGTTCAATTAAAAACAAATTAGATCCAATGTCCTATAAAATGTTTTAAAGCACAAAATCCCTGTGCTTGTTAATATTTCGTGTTACTAATTAGCGTTATGTACCTAATTATAAAGTGTATCATGAAATCGATACAATACTCATTTAGATATTATTTGCGAAGTAATGGATTGTATACGAACGGCATCAATTAGGTGAAGCAAGACCAAATTTTTTGTGTTTAATTAATAATACGTTTTCTGTTGTTTTACTATTTATTTTTTGTTGAGACTGTGTTGCTAGATTGTTTGAAATAGATATTATTGCAGTTGTCAAAATCAAATTTCAGAGCAGGTAAGTGATTCTTCACCAAAGAGATGAATGAAAACATGAATATTTAACTTAATGAGTTTTTGACAACGCGGTAATACTCGTTTGCTTTTTCGTGTGACGTTTGCCTACTTTGATATTTACTTTAGTTTTATAAAATTTTGCTCAACGTATTTTAAGTTAAATTATTGGACAGTCATTGATCCAAATTGTTGTGTGTATTTGTTTTAAGTGAAAGGTTGCACATCGTTAGTTGTAAAAATGTATGGCTCTACATTTTTCTTTTATATTTAATTTCTTTACTTAATTAAACACGATGTTTAAAACGTGTGGTCATAATTGAGAATCTGATATAGACTAAACAACAAAATGCAAAAAGAAACATGTTTCATGTAATTTTTTTCAAAAACTGAATAGAAATTTGCAAGTTTCAATTTTCAAGTACCCAGTGTACCCACTGTCTCATATTGATACACAGTAATACGGTGGAATTTATCATTGTGCGCTATTATACAGTATGTTAACTAACAGAGGGCGTTCCCGTTAACCCGCAATAGTATAGCATCCATACATGCTTAAAAAAAATATTACCATTCGAAAACAAAATGTTTTTGTTTTTTTAATATTAAAATATTCACTAAAAATGTTAAATTGATACGTAAAAGAAACACTCTGTACACGCGTACTTGAAGGACGGCAACGTCGCAATTTATATATATGAATGACGGGCCGCGTGTGCGGCGATCTAATTGATGTGCTTATACTGTTGCGGCTTAACGGGAACGCCCTCTGTTAGTTAACATATTGTATATTATCATTAGTGCGCGCGGGGTTAAAACAGAACAGAGAGTGCACCTGTGTTAAATTAAATGGTTAATCACCGCTAAGATTAGACGAAATCGGTCAGGACTATTATTATCATTTATTATAATACCACTATCCAAGGTACCTAAAATCGTCTCTTTATTACAGTTGAACACTATAGGTTCCAGGCTCTTGTATTTTTATTTGATGTGCAACCTACAACGTTCTGTGACCAAAGTTTACAGGAGATTTAGTGTGGGTCTGAAATTCGTTTGTGAAGTTAATCTAACTCTTCTGAGTTCTCAATATTTTCTCTCAATATTTATATTTGAGAATTCAATAAATTATACTGTTACTCATAATGTGTTGGTTTTATTATACCTACCTACGCCACATGAATGATCCTGATTTTTGCTATGTATAAATTTAGCACTTGATTCAGATATATTTCTAGCTAGTTTGCCACCGGGTAGCAACTGGGAAGTCATTGCCCCCACTTTAAATCGCTTTACACTGGTGCTTGCAGATGGAGAGAATGGTGACCACCATTGGGGGGGGTAATATAATGCCATAGTCGCCCCTCAGAATCGCAATAAAGGTTGGATGAAGCAAAACTATCAAAGATAAACGAACCAACACTAGCGGAAAAACAGCGACATGTTACAAATAGTGGACATCCCGCCTATACGCACAAAACGTTTTGGAAATAGTTTCATTGTGCGTACAGCTAAGGAGTGTAATTCGCTGCCGGAGTCTGTGTTTCCTGATAGCTATAACCTAGGGGTCTTTGAGTCAAGAGTGAATAAGTTATTAAGGGTGCTTCATCTTCGACTACATCATCGCTTACCATCAGGTGATATGGTGGTCAAACGCGAACCCATAATCAATAACTTTTAATTTTATTTTTCCATTCATACATAACATTTATTTTATAACAAGTCTACATAACATTGCAATTCACTTACGATACTACCTACTAGCAGCCGCCCGCAGCTGCACCCAAGTTAAATTAGTAGTAACTAGTATAGTCCTCGTCACGTAAGTTGGCAAGGTTTTGGCATAGTGGGGGTAAGTTCGCGCATCGTGCACTTAGTTGTAGAAAAAAGTGGTCACTTTTACTGCTTGCCATTATTTTATGGTTATTGCCATAATTTATTTATAATAATATTTGTTCAGAAGAATATTTAAGAAAGAAGAGAAATTGATTCGTTAATTCGGTATTATAAATAAAATAGATATAATACATAAATACATTTAAAAGTAAAAAGAAATGTATTAAAAAAAACATTAAAAATAATATGTTCTCGTCGTCACAATTAGATAATAAAACTGCTACCCCTTTTATTCTTCTTTTTTCCCGGTCTCCTAAAGACAGTGATGAATTCAGTATTTCAACCTTCCTTAACTGTAGTGTCTAACTGTTCTTTCTGGCGTTTTAATAGTCTGCGTAAAACGGTATTTGGTCTTGGCATTGTAATCAACGTAACAAAAACAATTTAAAACAACATCTCCTAACAAAAACAATGGGTACAACTTTCGTGTACGCAAGTGTATTCGGGAGCAAATTGAACGAGAACTACTGACGCACCAATCGCGCGCTCGGAGCGGCGCTACGTCATACCCCGCATCCCGCTGACAACCGCTGACACCTAAAAATCGACTTTTGCGCATTGAACGACTCTTGCTAAGTTATTTGGCGAGAACTACCTATAAGTACCTAGTTATTAGTCTTTCTTTTTTTCGGAAAGGAAAATCATTGAATGACTTCTCCCGCTCTGAGTGAAGTGAAAGGGAGTGTCTACTGACTAAAAACCCACTCTGCTCCTTCAGATGCTCTTAAGATCCGGGGCCGCGATATACATAGTTATTAGTCTTACAGTGATATTCATAAAGTACTTAAATACAACAAACAAAGGCAATTTGGTCGTTCCTGAAACCAGGCTTTAGAAATGCGAAAAACTACATATAATTTTAAAAATGCTAAACAAATTCATTGCGTCTGTTTAGCCTTTTCTTAACTATGTTGTGGTCAGATTTCGGTCTAACCGGATGAACTTGATTACACAGGCCAACAAAATTTAACCAAACTTCTTAACCAGAAACTAGACTACACATTTCCGAAGGTTTTCGATGCGCTGAAACCGAATAGATTTTCTGGTATATGAAAATTCACAAACATGAGAACTTCAAAACACGATATCTCAGCGAAAAAGAAATATATTTGAGCAAACTCAACAGCATTTGAAAGAGGAAGACTTGTTCTTTAACATGGTTTTTTAGAAAAAATAATTCGAGAGTCTACATAACCTCAAAATCGGGCAAAAACGGTACTTTTTGCACTTTTAGGTTAGGATATCTCAGAAACCTGACGTGATAGAGCAATTCTGAGGCCAGATTTGGATTCAGCGCATCGAAAACCTTTGGCAATATACAATATGTATCGTAATTAACGCACACCCTCAAACACCCCAATTAGAAAATTATGTTAATACATTCTGTGAATTCTTAGTTTTACTTGTTTAAACAGTTTTTTTTAAGACTTTAACTTCCTTTAAATGAGTTTTATTTTTCTGTAATGTATACTGAATGACGGAATTTATATATATCTGCATTTAAAAAGTTATTAATTTGATTTACGGTCCATAGTTAGTTTGTTTTTACTATACAGCGAAAGTGTAATTTGTAATTTACGTAGATTTAATTGCATTGGGATAAAAATTTCGATATTTAAAAAAAATTAAAAACAATAGAAATCAATTCAGTCAATGATTCTGAACAAACTAATTTCAGGATGTGCATTAATTATGTTACATGTTGTATAGTCTGGTTTCTGGTTAAAAAAATTGTCGGCCCGTGTTATTAGTGTTTTACATGGAGCGACTGCCTATCTGACCTCCACAACCCAGTAACTGGGTAACACGATATCCCTTGGCTAGACCAGTGTCAGATTTACTGGGTTCCGACTACCCGTAACGACCGTCAAAAATGTATAAATAACAGCCGAGACCAACAGCCTATGCTTCCGAAGCACGACAAAATCTCGCTAGATTGCCACCGGGTAGCAACTGAGAAGTCATTGCCCCCAAGCTGTTCAACTACCCACAGAATGACCTCGGCTAGCGTTGCGTTGCCTCGAAGTTCGACCTGTGCATCTTTTATTATTGAGCCACGAACTCCTCCTAGATACATTAATTACAAATATAAAGCTTAAGCCAACTACGCCAAAAAGCTTTCTAAACAGTCAATGTCAGTAAGGCTACTTGGTAATCTAGCTAAGATGCCAGTTGCGATACTGTGACTGTAAAACCATTTCCCCTATTTATTATAATTATATTTGTCGTTTATCTTTAGGTTTTATACTGCGAGTGTTAATAAAGTTATATTGAGGCTTGGAAACGAGCCGCTCCAACGATAAGCTTTTTAATTGCAATTTTGGTGTTTTTACCTACATGCAATTTTAAAATAATGTGTAGAGGCGTTTGAAGTAACGAACAACACCGTTGATTTTAAAGCGTTTATTGTAAGCGACAGGTTACAGATGTACAGTTATAAATAGCACAGGAGTATAGCAGAGAAGAGTAAGTATTGAAAGGAAACTGGTAGAAATATACAATATAGCTGAGAGCCGCGATATAATAAAAATAAGCGAAAATATAGCGGATTTGCGAGAGAACATTTGCGCGTGCATTCGCCGTCCGAGCAGGCTGGGCACTGGTGTCCATGACCGAGCGGTAGCGGGTCGGCCGGTGGCATACCACAGCAGGTAGGTGCGCGGGCGCAGGCGGCGAGGTACATAGTCGACGCGCTAGATTAGGGTGCAACCTTCATACGACGAATGAGTGTGCGTCTTTATTGTGAGTGTCGCCACAGTACTCCCCCGCTGAGACCGCTACTGCGGGCGATAAAAATCAGGGAAGCGCACACGTCGTCCACTCTTTGTCCTCTGTTCTGTCTCCATTTTAGTCTCAGAATCTTTGGGCTGTTTTTCAGACGCTGACGATGAAGTTACATCCTCTTCGCGAGCGAGGAATGCAGGTTTTAGCCGGTCAATGCTTACTGTCATTTCTTTCCCCCGCACATCGAGTTTGTAGAATTTTGGCTGACGTTCTAGTACTCTGTAAGGTCCAGCATACGGTGGCTCTAGCGATCTTCGGACGAAGTCCTGCCGCAAGAACACGTGGGACGAACTATCGAGATGCCGAGGGATGTAGAACAGACCTTTGCTGTGCCAGGAAGCAGGTTTCGGAGTAAGCTTACTCATATGGCTTCGTAAGCGTGTCGCCAGATCAGTAACATCCGCTGTGTTGTGGTCGCTAGTAGGTGCAAGAAACTGGCCTGGTAGTCGGAGTGGCTCCCCATAGACTAGGTCTGCTGGTGACGCCTGGATGTCTGCCTTCCATGAACTTCTGATGCCCAAAAGAACCAATGGAAGTACCTCAGTCCAATGCGTCGTGGAGTGACACATTATAGCCCCCTTCAGCTGTCGGTGTAGACGCTCCACCATCCCATTTGCAGCAGGATGGTATGCGGTCGTGCGGAAGTGTTGCGCACCAACCATTGACGTGATGACTCTGAAGAGATGAGACTCGAACTGTCGCCCCCGGTCGGTTGTTATTCTTGTGGGACAACCAAACCTGGCGATCCAGCCGGACACAAGCGTTGCTGCGCACGTGTCTGCAGTGATATCTTTCATAGGGTACGCCTCAGGCCATCGCGTGAACCTGTCGACGACGGTGAGACAGTACCTGAAATCATTAGAAATTGGTAAAGGTCCGACAATGTCGAGGTGGATATGTGCGAACCTGGATGAAGGAGATAGGAAAGGAGAAGTTGGGGCAGAGGTGTGGCGTGTAATCTTACTGCCTTGGCATTTGAGGCATTCGCGAGACCACTCCCTACAGTTTTTGCGTATCCCTGGCCACACGTACCTCTGTGTGACCAGTCGCACTGTAGTTGTTCTCCCAGGATGACTTAGATTATGCAGAGAGTTGAAAGCTTGTCTTCGGAATTCTGGTGTGAGGTATGGTCGCGGTATCTCAGTTGACACGTCGCAGAATATTTTTGTCGACATCTCTGGTATGACGACTTGTTGTAACTTGAGTGATGATCCATTCCTCAATAGATATTGCAGTTCTTCGTCAGTGTTCTGTGATTGTGCAAGCTCCTGATAATCAATACCTTGTGTGACCTCTTCGATCCTAGACAAGGTGTCAGCTACGATGTTCTGATTTCCAGGAATGTACCTCACGTCCGTTGTGAATTGTGACACAAATTCCAGGTGTCTAAATTGCCTTGGCGAGCAATTCTCGCTAGTTTTAATAAAGGCATGCGTGAGAGGCTTATGATCGGTTATGATGCAAAAATCACGAGCTTCAATCATGTAGCGGAAGTATTTGACTGCTTCATACATAGCTAAAAGTTCCCTATCGAATGGGCTATATTTCTTTTGTGCCACAGTCAGTTTTTTGGAGAAAAAAGCTAGAGGTTCCCAGTCGCCACTATTCTTCTTTTGCTGTAAAACAGCGCCAACAGCGACATTTGAAGCATCTGTTGCTATGCTTAACTCGGCTCGTGGATCAGGATGTGCCAGCAATGTTGAGTTTGACAGTGACTTCTTGCAATCTTCAAACACATGCAGTAGCTCTGGAGTCATCTGGACCGGTTGTGAGCCTTTGACATTGCCTTCTAGAAGAGAGTTAAGTGGTGCTTGGCGTTTAGCTGCCTCTGGTACGAATCGACGGTAAAAGTTCAGCATTCCTAGAAACCTTCTTAATTCCTTAACGGTTTTCGGTACAGGATACTCTAAGATGGCTTGTACTTTACTCTCCATAGGCTGGGTACCGGCTGCTGAGACATTATAACCCAGAAAAGTCAACTCAGGTTTCCCTAGAACACATTTGGACGTGTTGATCAGAACACCATACTCGGCTAGCCGTAACAGGACCTGACGAAGATGATCCTTATGACATTCTTCTGAAGGAGAGAAAATTAAAATATCATCACAATACCCGTATGTGAAATCCTCAAGGCCATGCAGAACTTCATCTATGAATCGTTGGAATGTTTGGGCCGCATTCCTTAGGCCAAAAGTCATGAATCCAAATTCAAAAAGTCCGAAAGGCGTTGTGATGGCAGTCTTCTTTATATCTTCTGAATTCACTGGAATCTGATTGTAAGCTTTCACTAAGTCAATTTTAGTGAATACTCTGCAGCCTGATAATTGGTGGGAGAAGTCCTGTATGTGTCGAACTGGGTACCTATCTGGTATTGTTCGTGCGTTGAGAGCTCTATAATCTCCACAGGGTCTCCAACCGTCATCTTTCTTCTTAACCATATGTAGAGGTGAAGACCAGCAGCTCTCCGAACGTTTAGCAGTACCATTTGCTAGCATTTCATCAAACTCCTTCTTAGCAGCCTTCAGTCGCACAGGATCCAAACGACGTGGTCGAAAGGCAACAGGAGGGCCTGGAGTGGTGTTTATATAGTGAACAGTATTGTGCTTTATTGTACGTACCACCCCAGTAGGCCGTGTGACCTCAGGATACTCGCGCAGTATGTTATGATATTCAGACTCGCCAGTGACAGTCTTGATGGAGATTATGCTTTCTGGAACTCTTTGCCGGGGCACAGCTACGGAGAGAGATGTCTTCCCGTCAACAAGGCGCTGGTTTCTACAATCAATAAGAATATTATAATGACTTAGAAAATCAATTCCTATGATTGGTTTAGATACGTCCGCTATAATAAACTGCCACGTAAAATCTCGCCTCAATCCAAGGTCTAGGTGCAGAAATATCGGTCCATAGGTATGTATAATTGTGCCATTAGCTGCAGAGAGGGTATACTTGCCTTTGAAATTAAGTGTTCTGGTTGCCGACCGCGGGTACACACATAAATCTGACCCTGTGTCTATGAGGAACTGCATCTTAGAGGTCCGATCTGTCACGAATAAACGGCCTGTCTGAACTGGGCAGTCGCTGGCCGCTACTTCCGGCTGCCCCTGTCGTTTCCCGCCTTAAAATCACATGGCTCCGTACATTTCCTTGCTCTCGTTCCAAAATTGTAGTGATACCAGCAATGAGTATGGTCAGGCGGTGGTTGCCGATTTCGCGATTGACTACGCTTTCTGTTGTGACTTCCCCGTGATCTAGATCTGGAACGTGCCCTTGACTGACTGTAGACATACGAGGTTAGCTTAGCGACTTCTCTAGTTAAAGCACAAATTTCCTGCTGTAAGTCGTCAACACGTGAGGATGATGCTGGCTGTACTGACGCTGAAGCCATAGATACTTGATGATGCGGTACCGCTGGAGCTATTTCATGCACGCGGTCTGCTAACTCGGCTAGATCATCTAACGACAGCTTAGGCTGCGATGCAACAACAGTTTGTAGGCTATGCGGCAAGCGTCCGGTCCATAAAGTCTTTAAAACATCATCCGACACTGATGGGCCGGCTAGGTTCCTTAAATGCCTTAAGAATTGAGATGGCTTACGGTCTCCAATATCTTCGTCCAGGAATAGTTGCTTCAGCTTCTTCTCTTTCGACGCACTTAGACGCTTGATAAGCTCGTATTTCAATTTTTCAAATTTACCGGTCGCAGGAGGTGCACTTAAAATATCTTTAACTTGCGAAACATACGTGTGTTCCAATTGTGTAACGGCATAATAAAATTTCGTTGAGTCACTGCTTATATTTGACAATGTAAACTGGGCTTCGAGCTGGTTAAACCACAATTCCGGATCCTCGGGGTAAAATGGCGGTATTCTCACTCCAACGCGCCAAATATCGTGCAAATCTCCACCGGTTGCGTCACTTTTATGCCCGACACTATCCTCCATTTTATTTCCGACTCTTAAGTTCTTTGTTCGGGGTCACCACTTGTAGAGGCGTTTGAAGTAACGAACAACACCGTTGATTTTAAAGCGTTTATTGTAAGCGACAGGTTACAGATGTACAGTTATAAATAGCACAGGAGTATAGCAGAGAAGAGTAAGTATTGAAAGGAAACTGGTAGAAATATACAATATAGCTGAGAGCCGCGATATAATAAAAATAAGCGAAAATATAGCGGATTTGTGAGAGAACATTTGCGCGTGCATTCGCCGTCCGAGCAGGCTGGGCACTGGTGTCCATGACCGAGCGGTAGCGGGTCGGCCGGTGGCATACCACAGCAGGTAGGTGCGCGGGCGCAGGCGGCGAGGTACATAGTCGACGCGCTAGATTAGGGTGCAACCTTCATACGACGAATGAGTGTGCGTCTTTATTGTGAGTGTCGCCACAAATGTTTGCTTAGTAAAATCTGAATACCTAATTATTTATTAACTAGCTGACCCGCCACGACTTCGTTCGCGTGGTATCATACCCCTACCCAACCGATACCACTACCCCTATGCTACCCCTACCCTACCCTACCCCTACCCTTCCCTACCCCTACTCTACCGCTACCCTACCCCTACCCTCCCCTACACTACCCCTACCGTACCCCTACACTACCCCTACCCTACACCAACCCTACCCCTACCCTACCCCTACCCTACTCTCCATTTTATTTAGAAAACGTTTTTATAGGAAATAGAAAAGGGTTGACGATTTTCCCGGCAATTTTTTTTTTTAATTTTTCTCAACTTTTGATCCTTCCCTAGACCTCCACGAACATTTCAAACCCAAGATAAGATAAATCCGTCCAGCCGTTCTCGAGTTTTAACGAGACTAACGAACAGCAATTCATTTTTATATATATACATTTTGAAATTATAAAATAATAAACAGGTTTCTTCAATGTATTAAGTATTATTGTTTACATCTGGTATTTGAGTACTTTTATGGCCTACCTAAATGTCCTTACTGCGTTCGCCTAAGTTGAGGTCTGGACATATTATCCACTCTAATCTGTTTGGTGCCTTCCTGAAAAGCTGATAGAGATTAACTAAATGTTTCTCATATGGTTTGACCAATACGAATGGTAAAGAAAAGATATCTACTTTTTTTTTGGTGTGTCTTGTCATGGTAGCTTTTCGTCAATATTTTTGGTTGCTAGATGAGCCGGATGTTTTCTAGCTGACAGCAAGCTTTGGGCTCATCTCTTTTAAAGCAACCAAAAATATTGACGTCTACGATTTTGAAACCTATATTCAAATAGCTAAACATCGTTCAGACAAACTACTGTAACTGTCTCGTTGGTCTAGTGGTTTCAAGCACGACTGCTGAGCATAAGGTCTTGGATTCGATTTCCGGGTCGGACAGAAAGTGCTATTGGGTTTTTCTGTTAGAAATTTCTCAGTACTTAATTACCCAGAGTTTCGAAATTTTATATGAATTTTGGTATGAAACCCCATGCCTCGGAAATCACGCTACAACGGCTTAGCGCCTGAATTTTTTGAGAATAATTGACAGAGAGATTTATCCTCAAGTATGTTATATTTATGATGTTTGTAGAAGGAACTAAAAGTAGAACAACCTACGTGACTCAAACTTAAAACTTGAATGCTATCAGTTACCTATAAGCGGAGTGACTTGATATTAGTTGGGTAGACTTGGACTTGGTTTCCAAAGAGGTAGGCTGGATGGAATTTGCCATGCCTTCCTACAAGAAAAAAGAACTACGAGACCTAAGAGCAGGGATGACCCATTGAATGCACGCGACATTTCAAGTCGTTACACCCTTTATGTTCTAGACATATTGTCATAAAGTTAGAGAGCCATCACTCACTCAATGCTCCAATAGCCACGTTTTACGAACTTTCAGAACCATGGAGTTATTGTTGTGCCATGAAAAATACAGACGCTTTTTATGACAGGATTGACCGTAATAATGGACTATAAAATGTCCACGACTCAAACAGAAAGATTAAAGAAAACAAGTTATCAGATTACTGCTTTATTGTCTTTGTTTTACGAGTACTTCGGCCCGTGATTGTCGTTTTTTCCCGGTTGTTAAAAAAAGAAACTACAGTCACTACGCTTCAATTTTTTATTTTTACGTATGAATAAATAAGAAAAGATTTCTAATAAAGAAATTATTAACACTATATTTTTTAACAGTTAATTTTCGATGTTATTAATTAGTTTTTCGAGCGAATAAGGCTTCGCACATGCTTATTTTAACTGTGTCTAGACTGCTATGGAAGTTTATATAACAAGTATAACAACAACGATTCTCAAGGCTGAATTTTTCACTCGATATCGAGCGATTAGCTAACTATCACAGGACATATTCAACTACACAAATGTACTCGCTGTTACTTTGATCTTATAATCAAATTAGACGGCAATCATATGCTTGAGATATCAGATGCGGACCAATAACTACGTGCTTGTCGAGAACCGGGGGTAGGTCACATCACTTTTTATTATTTTTTTTTATTTATTTATTTTTATTACGAATGAGCGCGCTCTTGACCTCGATCACACCTGATGCTAAGTGTAAGATGAGGTCTACGATCGAACGAGCGAGCCCAGACAATGCCTATTCGCTCTTGCTTTAAAGGCTGACGGGTTATATGTGGCAGGGAACAACTACTCCGAACTGCTACTGAAAAACCAAATATAAAATAACACTGCACCATCTAGCAAACGAGCTAAGAACTCCAGCCTCGGCAGTAAAACTACGAGAACCACCTGGCATATTATTTCAAGTTTGATCTTGTTTGATTAACCTGTTTAAGTTTGTTCCGTTTAACCTTTTTCCAATTTTGTCATGTTCGACTTCCAGTCTACCCGGATGTAGCAGAGTACTAGTGTCTTACATAGAACTGAAAGGACACTGTATGTTTATGTGTACGTATGAAATAACATTATCCGCAAATGTGGTAGTGCGGGCCGCGAGGATAGGCGAGCAGTTCGCTCCCCTGCGCGGCCATACCCGGTACTCTCTCAGGACTATGTTACTAACACCATAACAACTTTTGTTATATGACTTTTAAAAATTCGTCATATTTTAGTTCACCAGATTTTCATACGAAAATAAAAATATTTAAATTGAACGCCCTAAATGTTACAAAGTCTATGCGAAGCAAAAGAAAGCGATAGTGTAAATCGTTTAGTTAGTAGATTTTCAGTGTTTTACAATTAACCCTGTATACCTATCCCAAGAAGCAAATCCCTAAAGAATGACTGTCTATCTGATATCCACAACCTAGTAGCTGGTTATACGTTACTAGTCTTGTGCCTGCTCGGTAATTTTTGAGATCGCTCCGTACTAATTCATTTCGGACAGTGAACTAGTTCATTCTATCAGTTCTAATAGCTCTATTCGGTCTTCGCTCTCAGCAGTCAGCGGTCACTAGACATGTCTCGCGTGTTCGGGTGATACGCTAAATTAGATATTATGCCATTGAAACAACACGCATCTTATATCATTCTTGCGTATTCAGTCGGTCGGGTTCGGGTAGCATCGTCATTCGTCGGCTATTCTCTCCCGTTCTCATTCATTCACACATATCGAATGAATTCGTATAACGTTTCTGTCAAACAATCAGTGACTGTATTTATTTCTCGTTCGCACATTACGATCGCGCAGTTTAGAATGTACGAGTTCGAAAAGAGCTATTAGACCGATTACAAGTCAGCATTCGGAAACGTTTCTTCTAGTACAGTACGAAGATACGGTTCCTATTCGTTCATCGTTCACGAACTACCCAAGACTACACGATGCCCCTTAGCAAGAGTGGTGTCAAATTTCCCGGCGTCTGACTACTCGTAACAACCATCACAGATGTACCTACAAATGAGAGCCGGGACCCTATTTATCCTAATCAAAGGCTTTTAAAATAGCCTAGCTAGGAAAGCAGTGTGACACTCTTGTATTATATGTAGTGCAAAAAGTGATACCTATATAAATGTGCCTCTGTAATGTAAATTAGACATAAGTTAAGTGTATTTCCTCGGTGTACTACAACTCCTGTAAATTTATAAAGTTTTTATTATTATTTCATGTATTACATTTTATAAACATATTATTTAAATTTTAAAATATTCTTATAAAAACAAAAAACATTTAAAAATATAAAAATACAGTAACCCACCGGTATCGGGAACAGGGTCCAAGCTACCGGTGGTCGGTCAGGGCTCTTGAGAGAGGAACCTCCTAACAATTCGTGCCGTGTCCAGAAGTACTGCTTTCTGGATCAAGCCCTTGATCCAGCTGCCCAACGAGTGCCTCCTAAGATGTTTATCGAGGCTCTTGGCTATTATGCCATTGGCTGAGACGACTATCGGCACAATGATTGCTGTATCCACATCCCACATGTCAACAACCTCGCGAACCAAGTCAAGATACTTAATTTGCTTATCTTTTTCGGCTTTCACGAGGTTCTCGTCATGAGGGACCGCTATAACAACAATCATTGTGCGACGCTCTAATCGGTCTATCACCACTATGTCAGGCTTATTGGCAACAATAGTCCTGTCAGTGATGATAGACCGATCCCAGTACCTACAGTGTAATATTGCCATTTTCGAGAACTGGGTCGGGCACATACCTATAGTACGGTACTTCTGATTCCACAAGATTGTATTTAAGAGCAAGTTGCTGGTGAACAATCCTAGCTACAAGGTTGTGTCTATGCAAATAGTCTCCGTTAGCCAGACGAGAACAACCGGAGATAATGTGACGAATGGATTCTCCCGGTTTGTGAGTGTGACACGCCCGACATATGTCTACCGTACCAATTACCATCCTTCACAATATATTTCCGATAGTTATTCGTCATCATAACTTCATCCATAATTGCACATCATAATCATCATTATTATTATTATTTAGCAACGAGTTCCTCCGCATATAACAAGTTTGATGAGTTAATACGTTTTTAAATGAATTGTCTTAAATTAGTAACATTTTTTAATCAGTGTCACTAGAATCTTCATTTGAATTTATTATGAAAGAATTTTGTTCTGCGTTCTCTATGACATCATCCAAATTTCACATACAATTTTCTTCTTGTATCACGTGGTCGCAGCATTTCTTCCATCGATTAGCATCTATTAAAGTTATTGCGTCATAAATATATTTTTTTCATCACTCATCTTGAATGTTGAGTTATTGGCACTAACATATTTTTTTTATGTGGGTCCACACCAATTCATTAAGATTGAATTTAATTTAATTATTTAATGTAGGTAGGTAACGCATAAAATACAACCATTTAATAATCATTTATGATGTAAACTATATGTCTGTTATCTTTTAATATTTTTTGTGATTTCGTAGACAATGGTGTGGGTTACATGTGTCGTAACATAAATATAGAATAGATTAAGTATAATAGTATATCTAATTGTTGTGTTAATTTAAGAATATATTAAGCTTGGCATGTAACTGTTTTTGTCCCTAATAAATAAAATAAAATTTCGCCAAAAGATCTCCAGTCAACTGGTCACTGTGAACTTAGCTTTCTAATTTGTTGCGACCCGATTGGTCGACAGCGTGGACAATGATGACGTCACTATTTTCTTAACGTAAACCAACATAGTGTTAATTACGCCAAAAACTAGTTGATCAATCTTGCATGCAGTACGTAGCACCGCCCTCAAATATAATACAGAATAGTTGCAATAAAAAACATACCACACGCAAGTAAACCACACTTGACACGTGTTTCGCTCCTCCACGGAGCATCATCAAGAGATTCTGATATTGACTCGTTGACTGCTGCGCAAGTTTCATAAGCGTGGATTTCAAAATTATTTTATAGCCTATAGTGCTCGTAAATGGTGCAAATGGCTACCAGTGAAAAATTTTTTAGAATGGGATCATTAGTTCCTAAGAACCTCTTTATAATCTATCTTTACTAATATTACAAATGCGAAAGTAACTCTGTCTGTCTGTGTGTAACGCAATCACGCCTAAACTACTGAACCGATTTTAATGAAATTTGGTACGGACATAGTCTAGAGCTTGAGAAAGGACATAGGCTACTTTTTAATGCGAAAAAAGGGCTTTAAGGGGTTGAAATAGGGGATGAAACTTTGTATAGAAATTACGTAATTTTTAAAGCTAGAAGCTTGAAACTTATTTTTTAGACATTTGATTAGATATTAATAAATACGACATTCAAATTATGTATGAGTTTTATTTTCAAAATAATTAGTTTAAAAAATTAAAAATGCTGCTGAAAGTCACTATTTCGCGCGGACGAAGTCGCGGGCACAGCTAGTATAATATACAAGCGAAATACTACTCACTGATTAATCACGAAATCTCAGAAACTACAGGTAGCTTACTACCTGTAGTTTGCATTGGGGTTCCTTTTAGTACGTAGATGCACGCTAAGACGGGATTTTACGAAATTCCCACGGGATCGGGATTTACACGGGAATAACTTCCCACGCGGACGAAGTCGCGAGCAAGTGCTAGTATTAGTATAGATTTAAGTACTTACAAAGATTAAAAAAAATACAAAGAGCATATTGCTTGTGGTGTTTGTCTGTAATTTTTGTGCAGTTAGATTTATGACGCTACACGTATGTTCCTATAAGTGTTATATCTGTAACAACTGTTAGTGAACCTTAATTAAATAAATTAATAAGGTAAATAAAACAACGATATATCGTACAACAGCTTTAATTCTTTCCAACGACTGACTCTTGCCAAGCAAATCCATCATCTCCGCTACACCTGGGCCCTCATCCAACCCACTGAGGACAGACCTGAGCATCTTCATCAGCGCTGGAAACTTCACATTATTATTCACTGAGAAACTCCTTAAATTCTCCTTTAAAGAACCCTGGTCGAACCTTTCAAGTCCTTCTAAGTTTTCGACCAGCTTTTTGAGCAGTTCTTGGTCGATTTCTGTAGTGTTCTTCGGTAAGATCCAAAGGAAACCGTATTTCTTTGATGCTAGTTCTTCTATCCTTGTTATCCGAGAAACAGACCAGTTTAGAACGCTTTTTATGTGTTCGTCCGTTAAATTTAACTTGTATTCTGGGTATGCCTTGGTGATTAAATCTTTGAGGTCAGTTATTAAGATTTTGCACAGGTCTTCGTCCATTAGTCTTCTTTTGATTTCGAGGCGGTTACATTCTTCTAGTAAGTCTGGGTTTAAGCGGCTTGGGTGTGATGATATTTTGTCGATCTGAAACTGTTATTTAAAATTGGTTAGATATTATTTGAGAGAAGGTATTATGTAATAATGGATGTGAAGTTTTGACTCGTTTGTTTCGGAATTTACGATATTGCAGTCGTTTTTTTGGCGTACCGAAGACAATGGCTGAACTAGACTACAACTCATTACTGCCTCTCACAATAATATAATAAGCCATCTTAACTAATTACTGTTTTTACACGTAATTACCACATTTTTAGATCATGGCCCAATTTCTTAGAAAACTCGAAAAGTTTCCTTTATATTTACAAGCCCTAAATTCCAAGGAAGTGCCAAGTTTGCCAAGGAGTGGTTTCTCATGTACTTCGGAAAAATAATCAAGGAAATATTTGAAAATAAACTCAAAATCTCAAGTGACCTGATTGGCTGGTGATAATGAATAAGTCAGCCAATTAAAGCACAGTTTGTAATGATTCTCGTACTAGGAGCCTTATTATAGTAAGAGTATCCATAGTACTGTCTGTATTATGTATTTGTATATACTATCATTATAAATCGGAAAAGGTTTTTGTTTGTTGAAACGCGCAAATCTTCGAAAGTACTGGGTGGTTTTGGATAAAATTTAGTATAGAAGTAGCTTGAAGCTTCAAGGAGGGCATTAGCAACTTTTTACCCAACAACACACTTGTACTCCGAAAAAATAACCAAGGAAATGTTTGAAAGGAAACGGCTGCTGATAATGAATAAGTCAGCCAATCAAAGCACAGTTCGTAATGATTCTCGTTCTAGGAACCTTATGGTAACAGTATAGGTACATAATACTGTATTGATATATGAAAATAATTTAACTACCTCTTCAGCCAAGTCATCCATACTCTTGAATCTGACTCCAGCCCCTGGAACGTGATCGAACCCTCCTCCGGAGAGGGTTATGTAATTCACCAGGGCCAAAGGGTATATGCCTGGAAAATATAATAGAGAAAATGTATACGACAACTGTACTTATTTTGTGATATGGCAAGAATCTACAGTGGCGACCACCAAAAAGCCAAGTCAACGAATCTCTGAGAGTTCCGGAGAAGCGGTTCAACTGTCCAGCCGTTAAATAAAATAGTTCCACGAAATCATCAAAATATGCAAAAACTATGAAATTTTACGATTTGTAAAGGTATTACCTACTCAAAATTTAAAGGAGTCTTTTTTGTATTTTATGCTAATCCTTCAAAAAATAGTTAAAATTTCAGCTCGCAGCATAACATGAGATATATTATTATTTCGTAGGGCTGTGTTATTCATACTGATTGACAGACTATCATAAGGAACGTTTATTACGTACACTGCCATCTAGTGGCGTAAAACAGAAACGTTACCTTGTAAACATGTACTTGACATTTACTCTTCTGTTTCCTTTAGTTCCTATACGCGCCCTCTTAGTAAAATTGACGTTGATACAAATACAGTGGATTTCGGTTATAAAGACGATGAAGGGACCACTGTAATTTCGATGTTATATCCAGAAGTCGTTACAAGCAAAGCTAAAGAGATATAGACATGTCTATGGTTTATAATATCAAATTGTAACTGAATCATAAATTTAACTCCGAAACGTTACACCTATCTAGCTTATATTTATAAACAAAAAGTGAAGTCACGGTAAAGGTCACCATAGTTGCTGACCATCTGTGTGGATATAAACAAACGATAAAAAAAAACTCTTTGTATCTTTTGCGGCCAACTCCGGTCGCAATATCTGCATGGGATTTCTAAGAATTTGTTACAAATTATTCATTAAAAACAGTCGCTACACCCGAACTCGGCGTTACATCCAAAGACGCTATAGCGATATATTTTGTACTAAAGTATGCTGTAAATTCAGAGGACTTAGATTTAACGTCGTTATAAACAAATGGCCGCTACAACCAAGGTCGTAATAAATGAAATCCACTGTATGTTCTTTTTGACGAAAGCAAATAACATTCATATTAGCATAAAAGAGTATTAGCATAGTTTTTATAGAATATGGAACTTATCAGCCTTAGAATAACGTTCATATTCTTATGCACGCTTACTTTAGTCAGTTCGACAAACTGCCAAGTATTGTAACATCTGAATTACCGTCATAGCACAAAAGAAAGACAACTTTGTCTGGATGCAACTGAGTCCTAGTTTTTTTTTTAATTGATAATATGTTCGTGTTTGACCACCATCTCACCTGTTGGTAAGTGATGATGTGGTCGAAGATGGAGCACGCTTACCTAGAAGTAACCTATTCACTCTTGACTTAAAGACCCCCAGATTATAGCTATCGGGAAACACAGACTCCGGCAGGGAATTCCACTCCTTAGCCGTGCGCATAATGAAAGTATTCCCAAGACGTTTTGTGCGTATAGGTGGGATGTCCACCATGTAACGATGGCGCATCGCCGTTTGTATTGTAGTCCGATGATGAAACAGGCTTGGTGGAATTAGAGATTTTCAGATTTTCCGGCTTCTGAGTAACCGCAACGACTGTCAAACATGTACAAATGTCAGCCAGAACCAGCAGCTTAACACAAGACACGGAGGAATTTCGATAAGCTGCCCGTAAGTTCCGCGGCCGCGGTAGCTTGTTAGTACATTCCCGCAACCCCGGCGCAATGCAATGGCCTTATGAGGCCCCGTCACTAATGCTGACAGCTCCTCGAGGCGCGCGTAGAACACGTCGCGCCGCCGACCCGGACCTGTTCCTTATCGGACGGTGAGCTACCCCTGCTCACCGTAGACTTTGTTATAGGCAATTTTTGTTACAGAGAAAGTCGCATGGATTGGCATCGCTTTTTCGTTATTCATTCTAAAAGTTGAAAGTTTTAAGTATATAGTCACTGAATTCATGACTAAAAATATATAAATATTTTTGGTCATGAACGAAGCGCACCATTTCTTTCATTCATAGAAAGATTTTTTTATTTTATTTAAGGGCCTATACTACCTCAGCGCTTTTCACTCTTTATCTCGCTCGCACACTACAGGCCGCGGTCACGCGAGCAAGCGAGACAGGGTGGCAGGGAAAAGACTCCAAGACACCGATAATTTAGTTTATTTCTTTTTACGTTGAAAATAATGGTAATTTAAAAAAAGTAAATAACAAGACCTGCTTTATAGTTAGTTCAATTAATATGCAATGTTTCGTTATCTAATTTGAAGTTATTTTGAATACCAGCGGTTTATTGTTCGGTTTGGAGGCAACTTTGGATTTTTTTCTATCAAGAAAATTTTATGGAATCGTGTTTTCGTCAAACATAGTACCTAACATTAATCCTCAACTTTACCATATATTTATTTCAAAATTTTTACTGCAGTATTTTCGACATAACGGAGGTTCATGCTGAGCCATTTGAGGTAGTACAGGCCCTTATTGCCGTATCTGTGAATTATAAGGTCTGTGGGTTTTACTTGTATTCGTAAGTTGCTCGCCAGATGGCGCTAGTAATGTTTTACGAAGTATTGTAGAGGTGGGGTGCGGCAAAGGGGAACGAATGCTCAAGGTTATTTGCTCAGGGTACCGCCTTAAGATCCATACACTGACCTCGGCAAGCGTTGTTTAACCTGCGTTTTGGGAATACTTACAAAACTATCAAAGACAAACGAAGAAACACTAGCGGAAAAAACAACATGTTACATGGTGGACATCCCATCCATACGCACAAAACGTCTTGGGAATAGTTTCATTGTGCGTACGGCTAAGAAGTGGAATTCCCTACAGGAGTCTGTGTTTCCTGATAGTTGTAACCTGGGGGTCTTTAAGTCAAGAGTGAATAGTTTACTTCTAAGTAAACGTGCTTCATCTTCGACCACATCATCACTTACCATCGGGTTAGATTGTGGTCAAACCGAGCCTATTATCAATAAAAAGAACGACCTGTGCGGCTAAGATTATTTGGCCAACCTTTTTTGGATAAAGAAGTGTATTAAGTACTAAAAACATTACCGTTTCTCCTGTAATCTTCTACTTTGACGTCACTCTGTCTCTTGCTCAACTTTGTACCATCGGCGTTGACGATCAGAGGCATGTGCCCGAACTGTGGCGGCGTCCAACCGAAGGCTCTGCAATTCATAGACAACAAATTTTTACAACAGGCTGTAGTAAACACAAAAAATACGTGTAAAAGTATAATTTATAACTAACTAGCTACCTGCCCGCGACTTTGTCCGCAAACCTTTATAAATTATACACCTAAACCTTCCTCTTGAAGCATTCTATCTATTAAAAAAAACCGCGTCAAAATCTGTCACGTAGTTTTAACCTTTTCACCGCCAAGCACTTCTATAGAAGTTCGGGATTTTCGTGCCACCAGCGCCACAACTTCTATAGAAGTTGTTCATTTTAACTATCTTATTAAAATAAATTTACTGTGATTAAAAGCTTTGTTTCATTTTATTATTTAAGATAGCACTGTCTACTACCCTGTTTTTTTATTTTTCTACACAAAATAAGCCCTAGTTTGTCCTAAAATCGGAAAAAACAGAAACTCCGAATTTTGTTACTTTCCTCAGAACGCCAATCACTTCATATCAAGTTGGCCAGTGATGTGCCGTGAAAGGTTGATTTCACCATTGAAATATTTATAAATACAGAAAGTTACGAATATCGAAAACAATTTGAGGTCAATAAAATATGAACTTAGTTATCTACTTCATTAAAAAGGATAGTAGATGAATTTCGACCTTCAGGTAGATGCCGATACGTAATTATAAAGTTGTTACCAATTCGTGTCGATAGTTATTTTCCCATCTCTACAAAACAATTGGTCGTCTATACCCCTGTGCGCCACCGAGTGCCACGAACTACTATAGAAGTTGGTCAGTGACGTCATAGGCGTGCGGCTGTCAAGGTTGTGGCGTAGCGGTTTAGGTGGTAGAGGAATGAAACTTAGACCACAGGTTTACAGCATTTATTTGAAAAAGGGGGGTGGGTTCAGTTCACTAAGATCCTCCACTGGTCGATGGTTTAAGGAAGGTACTGCCCTGGGCTCAGGCCGCGACGCACGCAGGCCGGCGGGCCGACCCCGTAGCAGGCAGCTCGCACGTGGTAGGCGCCGAGGTTATGCCGGCAGGCCACGCGTCAGCGCACAGACAGGCGCAGAGGTTTTGCTGGCAGGCCACGCAACAGCGCGCAGACGGCGTAGTTGTTATGCGGGCAGGCCACGCAAAACCTCTGTGGTCTAAGTTTCATTCCTCTACCACCTAAACCGCTACGCCACAGTGGCGCCCCACGTTGGGCGCCACTGTGGCGTAGTGAATTAGGTGGTAGAATAAAAACTAATAGACCACAGGTTTACAGCATTTATTTGATAAGGGGGGTGGGTTCAGTTCACAAGAATTCTTTCACTGGTCGAAGGTATTGGATGGTACTGCCCTGAGCTCAGGCCGCGACGCACGCAGACCGGCGGGCCGATCCCGAAGCCGGCAGCGACCACGTGTCCGAAGCAGAGGATAGGCAGGGCAGGCCACGGGAGAGGAGGTCTCTCCTCCACACCCAACTCGACCACGGGGCAGGCGCAGAGGTTGGCAGGTAGACCACGCGACAGCGCGTCTCTCCGGCAGTGGTGACGGAGGCAGCGGTGACACCCGTCGCGTGGCAGACGTTGCAGTAGTTGAATTTCGAGACCGAAGGCAGTAAAGAAAAACGAAGAAGAAAAACCCCTTGGGCACAGAGGGGTTTCTATATTAGTTACTTGCACAGTAGGCGGTGAAATAGAACTCAGCGAACCGGAGGTTAGAATTTATAGAAGTCACTGCATAAGTGTTGTCACTCCGTGAAACCATAGACATTAGTGATTAGTGTGGTAGTCGACTTCTAGTTTAATCGACTACAACGCTACAAGGTCACTTTGCCATAGTGCAGCACAAAATCGGATTCGCGCGCACGCATCTTTCTTTCTTTCACTTGATAACAAATAGAAAAATGAGTGAAGAACTTGATTCGGACGAACTTCTTAAAATTTTGCAAGGTGTGGAATCGGACTCGGAGTATTTTGTGGAGAACATTGAACCAGAAGATAATTCTGAGGTATGTCTAACTGGATGATAATAATAATGTTTATTCATCAAAGAGTAGGAATTCAATAAGTATGTAAAATGTTCGGTGAGCCCAGTATCTCCAGATGCACTGTAATTACAGTAGATTTAGGTACTGTTTTTGTACTCTATACACTATTATGGTAAATACAGTGTATGAAAGCACTGTAATTTTAACTTTAATAAACAAAAATATAAGAAAGAAAGACTATAGACCCCATCCCTGATCAGAATCGAATTCAACGTGCCCTCAGTGCCAATAACTTGATATGAAGTTAAAGAATGAGATCATGAAACAAATAGAGATGTACCCTTTCCTTATAGTTCTAATTGAGTTATGTATTAGTTTCTTTGATACTCATAATTTTATACTGTTTTTTCTTATTAAGGATGCTGTGAAATAAAACAAATCTGGAAATATTTAATCAGTTTTTATTTATATTCGTAAAATCAACTTTAAATCTTAACTTTACGCGTACAAATCTTATTCATCGATATGACGATATCCCCATCACTACTGTTTACTGTATATTTAGTTATACATTTATAGCTTGGCGCTCGGCGAGGCATTGCGTTTTGTGTACGTTGGCGGCGAAAAGGTTAAAGATCTAAGCATACATAGGGACAGACAGCGGGAAGCGACTTTATTTTATATTATGTAGTGATTTACAAATAAATATTTCATTTCAGTAGCTGCCCGCGTCTGCGTTTGTTAAGTTTATGGTTTCTTCTTTCTCTTATTTTATTGGTTCTTAGTTTCTTAGTCTCACAATTGGTATCTCAGGTAAGTGCGACGTTTACCAAGAAAATAGTAAAACACGTTGTTCCTAAATTAATATAGTTATCGCAAGATAGGATTAGAAGACAATAGTAAGTCGTGCGGTATCTTGTATTCATGGAAGCAAAGCCCAGCGCTAATGCTAGTTAAACATAATGTTATCTTGAAAATATTGTAAGAATTGGCTCGTGGACTTCATTGCTTGCTTAACAGAGGTGGGGTAGGTGCCATTTTCAAGTGTATTGAAATAAAAATACAACCTTACCTATAAATGAGCAAATGTTTGGTAGTTGAGATTTGCCACTCCACTCCTCTCAGGACATGACTGATCTTCATTAGATGGTCGTCTACCACATTAGCAAAATGGTAGGTAGGGAAGCCATCACTCTTCATAAGTACTGGATCACCTTCGTTCAGGGACACGTCGTAGGCTATGCCGCCGAAGATCAGGTCTTCGAAGAATTGGCAATCTGATGTTAGCTGGGGAAAAATATATTCATTGACTTAGAATAAGATAAATATATTTATATATTCTTCTACTGACTACAAACCCACCCTGCTCCTTCAGTTGCCATTTTCTTCCGGGGTCGCGGTATCTCGTTAGAACATTCCCGCAACCCCGACATTCCCGCAACTAACATAATCTATACTAATATTATAAAGCTGAAAAGTTTGTTTAGTTGAAAGTTTATTACATTACTGTGTTACCTCGCAGAGCATAAATGGGCGCGTGCATGGTTTTTGATAATTATATATTGTTTCGGAGTTATTTTAAAACTATGATACATCTCCTAAGATATTGAAATCATTGACATCATCGACAATATTGTTTAAAATTTAATATTTGTGATGAATTTGTCGAAACGCCCCAAGTGCCACGTACTTTGGGTAGGACTTCAGAAAAAATGAGAAATCGGCAATTTATAGCCATTGACATGGTATTCCTGGCTTCGTTATGAGTTATCTAACTATTTTACCATTCAATAAGCAAATCAAACTCTGTACCGTTGACACTTGAGGGGATAATTGGATTCGAAAAAATATCATGTTTATAAAAACACTTCGTAAATAATGCATTTTCTTAGAATTAGTTTGATTACGATAAAAAGGTTATAGTGAGTCTATCTTAAAATATAGACTTTTTTTAAGACTAAAATTCCGTCACACATAGTTTTTTTTTTGTAACTTTAACCGATTACACAGCGCACGCAACGGAAACCCTCAAAAGTTTCCCGTTTTTCAACATTTTTCATTGATGCTCCGCTCCTATTGGTCTTAGCATGAATTTTTAATAGCCTAAAGCCTCCCTCGATAAATCGACTATACACAAAACAAGATTTATTCATTTATTTTTCAGTACATTGATTTGCACTTCATATAAAATAGAATATTGTATAAAACCTTTAAAAGGTTTATGTTATACAGTGTTCCACAGCAACCAGTAGTTCCTGTGTTAGCGTGTTATTCATATTGTTCTCCGATAGACCGACTCTTGAGCAACCATCATCACCATGACACATACGGGTCTCATTAGAAAACAGTACTGGCCCCCATTTGTGACAAAGTCCAATCGCGGTGTTCACGAGCAAAATTTAACCTTGCTGCCTTACGACTACGAGCTGCGGTAAGTTTAAGTCCTGTTGCAGATTTATTTGGCTTTAAATTACATTATTTAAGGCTTTTTCTTATTATCCTATAACTTACAGCGACACCTAGTGTTCAAGCAGTACGAAGCGCGTGAGCAGTTTCGTCTATCTTAAAGTATATTAGTAATTCGTTGTTACGTATTGTGTCGCACCGTTAATATTGTTATGCTCGATGTGTTCCTTTAATAAAACACTATTACCATAAAAGTGCGTTATTATCCCATAACACTTCACTTAGGAAATCTCTTATTAGGTACTACAATTCTACTTAAGAAAATGTAAATTTTTGAGGGTGCTGACAGTACAAATCGATCATCCCGTTCGGATGTCTTACTTCTTCGAACTGATTCAGGTCTTATGATATAGCCACCAGTCTCCGTCTACAAAAGATATATGGAGACCATTGATTGGCTAAATGAGCGACATTACGATTGAGGTGTTACGATTCGAACATCTTTTGCTTCGCGTACATAAATAATTATGTTTTGAAGTGTAAGTCTTGCTCTCTACACTGCATTTCAAACCAGTCTCTACAGTTTCCCGTTACCGAACTATGGAATTTTGAAATTTTGACTTTCAAAAGCTATCAAAATTCAAAATATCAGTGATAGAAAATTCTAAACTAAAAAAAAATGTAAACCATTGGTATAATTGCTTTACCTAGTACTTACAGTACTCATACTAAAACTTGCTGGTACTAAACGTTAAACTGTGCATCGATTCTTTCTACGTTCTTTGGTTCGCCTCCCATGTAACTGGCTGTGAATAACTATCGTAAATATCTGAACATTATACTTCTTTTTCCGTAAACCGTTATTGTCAACCTATCACCGATTCGGACTCAATTAATCGCATTAATTGGTGACAGAACTATACATACATTGCTTACTGGTTTAGCTTCTATACATTTTCATTATAAAAGTCAGAAACACGCATTTCTGGTTTTTGTTTTAATTCCATTTTTGTTCCATACAAGTGTTATAATTATGCATATGCATCACGTGGAAGAACCATTTGGTAACAGTCACTCCTAATAATAAAAATATTTAATTGCATTCCCTTGAAGTTTGAGAAGGATTTGTAACAATTGTAACACGATTCTAAGAAACGACACTATACGATTGTTAAACTATAATAAAGTGAAACCTTTCTAATCCGAACAGGAATACGATTCAATTGTTCAAAGACCATAATGCATTCCAATGTGCTATAATAAGAAAGATGTAATTTACTAATTACCGATAACTTTAACAACCCTTTCTGCGAATTAATAATGGGATTAGGATTAGTAAGTGGTAAAAGAGCCGTTGGCTATCCCCACTAATTACCTGAGGCTCAATTTGCACCCGCGAGAGTTCACGAGTTTAAACTATTTTTGCTGATCATCAGTATATGTTTGATCGTGCAATGAGCAAGGCGTCCTTACTTACCACTGTCGTGATTTGATATCCCATATTGACGTTAAAGTGTGAAAACTGTATAGTGAGTTTTAGAAAATTGCCGTAAACAGTGAATCCAGTGCCGCAAAAACAATAAATCCGAAATGACCGAGGTTGCTTACGACTTCATTATGCTGGCGCAGCAGCTCGCCTCGTACAACAGCTACAAGGAAGCCTTAGACATGTACGTGTGTGCCTTCGAACAACAGCCGCGCATCAAGGAGAGATTCGAGATGGAATTCCGAGCAGTCCTATCCCGAATGAACAAGGAGTTGGCCCAGGTAGACAACAAGTCAGACATATTTGCTAATTTCGAAAAAGCCATTCATATTTTCCCGGGCAGCACTGGGTTACTCGACGATATTGGCCGCTATTTGTACGGTTACGGGTATTTTTCTGAAGCTCTCTGCCATTTTGAAAAGGCGTTGAACATCGATAATAGCTTCGTCAGCACTGAGAAGAATTTGAATAACTGCAAATGTTATCTATTTCCGAGATGTCGGTTCAGGTACTTGAATGACAGGATTCGGAATGAGGCATATAGGAGAGCTATTAGGAGTTGCGTGACTCCTGCCGTGGATAGTGTCTTAACCATCGACACAAGTACAGGACTCTTAGCCTTGTACGCTAGTGAGTGCAACCCCGTAGCGATCACAGCCTGCGAAGCATCCACGACAATAGCTCGACTAGCCGAATGCGTGATGTTAGACAACAACGCGCAAGAAATCGTCATAATCAACAAACCTTCCGTAATTCTTACCCATAACGACATTTATGGAACTCGATCTGTTCTATTAACTGATATAATAGACTCTGGTATATTCGGCGAATATATTCTACAGTCTGTTTGTCACGCCTGGGAAAATTTACTTCAAAAAAACAGCAAAATTATTCCAGCCAAAGCTGAATTCTTCGTCACCGGAATTTATTGTCAAGAACTTTATAAGAAATATAAGTTATGTCACGATTCTAAAACAATTTTGAACCTGCCACATATGAATGTACATACAACGACGTATTTCGGCGAAACTTATTACAGTGAAGACGTTAATACTTACCAGAGTTTGGAATACATGTCGGAACCACAATCTTTGTTGACAATAGACTTCAATAACTACCATGATGTGTGGGAAAAGCTGTATAGACAGGAGCCTTACGTTGCTAGTTTAACTGCCAAAGCAGATGGCGAAATAAACATGGTGATTGGTTGGTTCAATTTACACCTGACTGACGAAATAATGATCACTAGTGATCCCAGAAATGAAAATAAATCGAACGCGTGGGAACAGGCTATTTTCTTTGACATCGTGCCAAGAAGCCTTCGGAAAAATGATAACACGAACATATCGTTTATAACATACGGTGGTAGATTAACAACGTTATCAGACTCGAACACAGCGATATCAAGGATTTCACCTGAGGCGTTAGCGTTTTTAAATGACGTAGAATACATGGAAATGATAGAGAAATCTATTGCAACTGTGTGTGTCCATTTAGGACAGACTATGGACATATCTCAAGTGGACATGGTCGATATTAGTCCGTTTCCCATGTTTGGTGTTTTGATGATGAAACGAGGAGCTAAATCTCTTATTTGTCACGTGAAAACTGTCAATGACAAGGCGTTTCTGCTAGCTGTATTAAAAGCTAATGGAATACCAGAATCAAAAGTAAATATTCTAGAATTAGACTCTTGGTCGCACGAAGTATTTAAAAATAAGAAGTTCCATGTGATATTCAGCAATATCATAGATTTTAACGGCGACATAGATTTCAAACGAAAAAAGAATATTGAACATTTGAAGCAGGTGCATCTACTTCCTGGAGGTTTATGTCTACCGGTATCTGTGACAATTATTGCGCAATTGATTTATAGCAAATGGTTGGAAATAAACAACCGAGTATTTGATGAAAACGTTGACTATCGGATGGCAAAACATGTAAATCGCTACCAGGTGTCACAAGCAGTGTACTTTGACATAGCTCGCATGGAATACGAAACATTATCTGAAGAGATTGAAATCAGCTGTTCTAACATGAAATCCGAGGTCATAAATGTGACAATCTCCGAAGATGGCGAATGCAACGCGGTCCTATGCTGGTATAAAGTACAACTTTTGGATGACTGGAACGAGATCTACACGAATAGGAACAACAGTTTCGTGGAGAGCATGGCATACATGGTCAGTCCTAATGTGAAAGTCTTCCGTGGCGATCAGGCCAACTTACTGAATTGTGTGGATCCGGAAGGGCCGTTTAAGTTGGTAGTAGATATGGAACCTTATTAATAGTGCATAGTCATTCTATTTTGTTAATGAGTAAGCTTTTTAGATGTAATATAACAGACTGTATAAATAGATGTAAAAAGCTGATAATTATTTTAAAAAACATATTAAAAATTTTATTGAAATGTTTTGTTTGATTTTATTAATCTCAACAACCACTCATTATGAATCAACAAACATTTTGATAACCATCCTTTCAGGCAGTCGGATAAATTTAATAATCATATTATAATAATAATGTAACAATCAAAGGATTCTGAGAATCTTTATCATTCATTCACAATTTGCTTTGTTTAATAGTAATTCCAAGCATGACGATAACCTGATCCCTACCACACTTTCTCTGACACTACTCCTCATAGAGTAGAGACCTGTGTCTCAGCAGTGAGAACATTTTAATCTGGTTATGAATGACAATTGCAGCAAGACACTTCTCCGGGCTTGTACATACAATGGAATAGTCAAATAAATTATATGATTCTGAACAATGATTCTCATCATCTGCCTCGCCATTTTCTATCTATGTTGGGTTCGACTTCCAGACTGGATGCAGCTGAATATTAGGATTTTACAAGTAGCGTCTGCCTATCTGACCTCCACAACCCAGTAGCTGGGTAATAAGACACCCCTTGGCTAGCCAAGTGTCAGATTTACTGGCTAACTCGTGAATTCCCAGTGTCACTTGTAGGTGACAGAACTTTGCGATTTTTTTTTACATGCAATTTAATATATTTTAGAAACAAATATATTATGACTAAAATGTCAGTACTTAGTAGTGTTTATGATTTTATTTTGGATACACTGGAGTTATGTTATCTGTCAAATTAATTCAATTGTTCCAAACGGTCTTTTGAATTTCATGCTCGTATGCGTTTTGTGGATTTCACATTGTTGTAAAAATGTCAAAAGGGTAAGTACTATATTTGTTTTTTTTTTGTAAATTATTGTTCAATAATCAAACTAACGATATGAGTGTATTTTGTTCAAAAAATAATTAGTTTTACATACCTGAAAAAAAAATCATATTTTGGATACGCAAACATGATAATTAGCACAAAATATTTAAAATAAAATCATAGATAGTAGCTTGGGAATTAAAGAGTTAACGTTTCCTGGCTTAAAGTTTTGAGCGTAACGACTGTCAAATGTCCAAATGACAGCTCGGACCAAACGAGGCACGGGGGTATTATACCGCCAACTTCAAAACTTAAAACCCAATAGCACTTTTTGGCTCTCCCGGGAATCGAACCCGTGACCTCGTGCTCAGTAGTCGCGGTTACATCCACTCGACCAACGAGGCTGTCAGATTCTGAATAACTTAGGGAACTAATTTTTTGAACTGTTATTGAAACATTCGAGATATTATGATCAGTTTAAAAAAAATAATGCGCTGTTATTTTTGTATCGGCAGTTAACTTATATTTATTATTTTTTTATTTGATTATTGATGATAATAAACGGCGTGAAAGCCAGGTCCTAGTTGGCCACTCGATTGACTTCTGACTCTCGATATGACGGCAAAGAGCATTATGTTACTAGGGAAAAAAAAAGAATCAGGTGTGGACAGAGCCATGTTTTACAAGGTGTGTCAAGTGTAATGTTGGTGTCCATGTATATAGAATGTTTTACACGAAAAATTAATAAGATCCTCATTTGGAAAAACTTGCATTTTTGCTAGCTTATTGTTCTACTGTACTCTATATGATATGGTACATACACCACTGCCTCCTCATTTTTTTTGGTATGTAATCTGGGGTTCCTTTACTAAGTTTTTAATTTAAAAAAAGAACATTCTCTGCACGAAAATAATATGTCAGTCTAAATGGGTTAATATTATTTAGCACCTGCGGCTTCACTCGCGTGAAAAGGATTTTTTTCAGCGAAAATATAGTTCCCTATATCACTTTCCTTTCCAGGCTTACAACTATCTTAACACCAAAAATCACAAAGTACAAAGTTCGACGGCCCGCCTATACGCTACGGAGCCGTCATAACATGACACTGGCAGAATAGTTGACACCGGCTCAGCTCAGTTGCCAAAGAGAAAAAAAAATGAATCCATTGCTCTGTTTTGACTTCTCTCTGATTTGTCCTTCATATCTGAGGATCGTGGTCGGCATGAGGATTGCATCTGGCATGACATACAGTCTCTTAGCGTTGTACAGTAAGTAGGTATAGATGGTCTTGACCTAAGCAACTCATGGTGAATAATAATAACTTTATGGGATGTATTTCAAGGTAAAGCAATGCTTGCCAAGATTAGTCCGTGGGTAAATTGACATGATATATATTTTGTATTTTATGCATTTATTTTACATTATAATATTCAATTAATATTATTTATGAGGTTTCTACCCTTAATCAGTCTCCTTTAAGTTCTGTCAGTAAGTCTGTAAATCTGCAAGGCAAATGCTTCTCTGTTCTGTACTCCCAGCCAACACTAAAAAAACAACTTTAACTGATTTTAACATACCTTAAACCTGATACAATGAGGTACACCAGCATCCATATTTTCCTTTATCTCTTCTGGAGTCAAATTCCTACATCGGTTGTCATACTTGGGTATGCGTTGTGACTTTATAGCATCTCTGCGTAAAATGTTCAGTCTTCTCTCTGTGCAGAAACATTTGTAAGCTGAACCATTCTCAAGGAGTTTTGTAATGTGTTCCCTGAATAAAGGATTGTAAGTAGTGTTTATCATAATATGAGCTCATAAATTTACAAGAAGTTATCAATGTAATCAAAGCACTTATTTTCAATTTAGTTTTGGAAAAAGCATTACAAATTACTGATAGATATTCTATACTTACTGATAGATATTCAACCTTTCGCTCTGCACATAAGGTCCATATTCGCCTTTTATTCCAGGTCCTTCGTTAGATTCGATTCCCGCCCATTGCAAGTCGTCCAGAAGCGCTTCCACAGAGCCTTCAACCTTTCTTGTTTGATCCGTATCTTCTATGCGCAATATAAAAGAACCTTTTTGGGATTTTGCGAACAAATAGTTGTATAGAGCGGTTCGCAAGCCCCCTAAATGTAAATATCCGGTAGGACTGGGCGCGAATCGCACTCTTGGGGTTTGTGTACTAATTGACTTAAATAAATATCGGTTTGGAGTGTTACATAGATGCTTAACTAATAAAGACCTCATTTTAAAAGATTTTATTATGTAACATAATCATCTTCATTTAAATTCTATCACTTATTTATTGTTCTAAGTTAGGTTATATTTCCCGATCAGCTGTTTATTGGAATTTTATTGACATTTACGTTCCGCAATATACTTGAATGAAACAGTTTTCAAAATGTTCATTTAAATTCTTGTTTCAATTTTTAACATCAAAAAGCCGTGTTATTGTGACAAATTCGTGATTTTTTTCAAAGATATAATGTTTGTATTTAACTTTATTTTTTGCCAATGTGGAACGAAAAATAATTGTCTATGATCAATTTACGAAAATGTATTGCCATTATATGAGTCAAACACACCTTGAGAACAGGGTAAGTTTACAGTAGAAAATAATATATATTTTTAATATTTTTTATTAATCTTATGAAATTATCAAAAAACTGAGTTATATTTAAAGATTTTTAATTCTATGTGGCAAACTGATAGTGATATTTATTTCATTGACTCTTGCATTACATTGATTTCAGAAACAGAACAATCTTCTGATGTGGTCAGTTTTAGGCTATAATGGGACCAGGACATACCATATGGGAAGTGGAAATTTATTCACTAACAACATTAGAAAGTTGTCTATGATTGTTATTTCACTTTGGTTCCGATGTCGAAATAACAGTGAAAGTCACTAGAAACAATAAAAAATTCACGAAAATGGTGAGTAATCGTGTTAAAATATGCATCAAATTCAATCAAAATAACAAACACAACATCACATAAAATGCCTAAATTGTTTTTGATACGTAAATTAGATGACAGGTAAGCACTAATAAGGTTATAAATATGACGTTCGTACGATTCTCTTACAGAATAAATTAAAATCGTCACAGAGAGACAAAGTTAAAAAGTTCGTCGCGTTCACGCAGACGAGCGAGAGCACGGCGATATATTGTTTGTCTCAAAATGACTGGAAACTGGACCTCGCGAGCGACAACTACTTTCAGAATCCTGAAGCCTATTACAAGGACCCCGTTAAGGCGTCTGTGGATAGAAAAAAGCTCGAACAACTGTTTACTAAGTACAAAGATCAACAGGAGAACGATAAAATCACTGTAGATGGTGTAATGAAGTTTTTAGAAGACCTTAATTTAAGTCCTGAGTCAATTTTAGTTCTTATTATAGCTTGGAAATGTAAAGCTGCTGTGCAGTGTGAGTTCACTAAAGAAGAGTTCACGACTGGTCTCATGGAGCTTGGAGCGGATAGCATAGAGAAATTAAAAGCTAAACTACCAACATTGGAAACAGAGATAAAAGATCAAAATAAGTTTAAAGATTTCTATCATTTCACATTCAATTATGCCAAGAACCCTGGCCAGAAAGGACTGGAGTTGGATATGGCAATAGCCTATTGGAATATAGTGCTCCGTGGGAGATTTAAGTTCCTAGATGCATGGTGCAAATTTCTCACGGTATGTATGAGTTTATAACATTATAATGCCTCAAGCCAAGCTTAGTAGGGACAGTTGTATAAATAAAAGCTGTGCAAATATTTTAATAGTTCTAATAAGAAAACCAAGTAGACCGCATTTGTAATTAATAACAAAAATGTAGTCATATTATAATCAGATGAACCCAGTATTATTTTACTTGGCCTGATAAACTCACATACATGCCAAGTTGGCATCTATATTAAATCACAAAATGACATCATATGTATACTTTTTGGCTATTCAGATTTAGTCTAACTGATTGTATATATGAAATCCCAGCAGCTAAGTCAGTATGTAGTAAATAAATAATACTTTTCCCATATCATAGAAATAGTATCATGATAGTACTATAAACATTATTATCTTGTTATGAACAATACTCAATATTATTATATCAGTAGTTATTACATTGTGTTATCAAAGTATGAGGTTGCTGACCTATACCGATACCTGTCACACCAAGACATCAATTCTCCATAATTGTCTGTAATATGTTTCTTAGAATGAAAGTGACTGAACACTAAAATCCTGTAATTTCTGACTGTTATATTATAAACCAATCTGTAAATTTAAAATGGTGATATGAGTCAGAAGATTCTTCACCTAGTTCATCCACATCAATTTTGAAATAATTTACAGCCTGTAGCACTCACAAGAAATGCACCTCACTGCTAATGAATAAAAATATGGAATTTGATCATTCATTCCATAGTTTACCTCCTACATAAAAAGTTTCAAACAAATACCTCTTTATAATGTTAGTAAAAGTAAAGGGACAGCCTATTAATTGATCACGGGAGAAATACCTTTATATATTTAAATTTACTCAACACATTGCATTTTTATATAAAGTTTCTTACACAAGCCTAAAAATATGTAGTAACTGTTAAGTCACTTTCATTCCAAGATTCTGGATATGTGACATAGACAAAAAAGAGTAAGTTCGTGTCAGATATCAAAAAAGGTGTCAGATAAATGTGACTATGCCATTCACAAGGTGATGTTAAACTTAACCTTATGTAGAATATGGTAGAAGTAAAGTATAATAGGAAAGATAAGAATGCTCTAAATGTTTATTTTAAATAATGCACATTGAAGTTCTAGCCCGTGACCCAATTTTACTGCATTTTATCTCCTTTTATTTGTCTTATACAACAATTCTTAGTTTTGAATCCCAATTTTAAACAATTTTTATCATCACAAATCATATCTATTTTTAAATTGGCTGTATGACTGATTATTGTTCTAGATATTCAAGTGATTTATTCAGTTCTTTGTATGTCCCATTAGAAGTAGAACACAGTAAATAACACCAATATTTTGACACAGTAAAGTCTTACTCATCATTTAAAATATATTTTTCAAAACTTCCTAGTATAAATACTATAGACTTTTTTTTAAATAATTATTTTCATCTTTATCATGCCCAACTTCCTAGTTGGGCATGATAAAGATGAATATAATTATTTTATACATGTTTTTATGTGTCTTTAAGATACCCACATTATAAACCAGGGACTAAATATTTTTCTAATTTGATTGTGTGGTAATAGATACAGATTATAATGTCTATCTGTTCCATAATTTGGTAACATATCGCATGTAAAATTAAACAGTTCAAATTATTGCTGTGACTGATTTTAAAACAATATCTATTGCAAAGATCTAAATATATTTAAATTTTCGAATGCAGAACTTAAAATGGAAAAATAAGAAACTAACATAAAACCATAACAATTCCAGGAGCATCACAAGAGATCCATACCAAAGGACACCTGGAACCTCCTTCTGGACTTCGCGACACAGATCGACGACGGCATGAGCAACTACGACGCGGAGGGCGCGTGGCCAGTCCTCATCGACGACTTCGTAGAGTGGTGCCAGAAGCAAGGGCTCACCGCCGACGCGGTGAAGGCATTAGAACCGGCGTCCGGCTAGCTGAGCTCGCAGAAGCGTGAGACGAAGCGCCGCCCGTACGTGGAGCCCCCTGCCCGCCGACACAAGCTCGCGGCCTGGTCTACGTACGCCGTGCTCCTGCTCTCTCGCTTCGTGCTCTATGGCCTCGAGCTCTGCACAATGGAGTGGCTCGCTATCCTCATTGTCTTCGAGTTGTGTAGCTGACTAAATAGTGATGTGAGAGTGATGATGCTGTTGGGAATTTCATTTGGCATTTGTTTGTGACTCTAGTCTCCAAGGTTTGCTGGGATTACATTTTTTTTTTGTTTAGTTTCAATAGTTATAGTTCTAATAGACTTGTTATAAAGATTGTAAAGTGTTGTCAATATAGAAATTATTCTAATTCTTGCCAATTGAAATTTCCATTTGTAATTTTATCTTCACTCAACTGTATATAGCTCTCGTACTATTCGTCCGTTAGATAAAAATTCTTGTTGACCTATTATGAGACAATAGGATGATTTTTTTTTTCAATAATTGAATGATATTTATTATAAGAGTTGTTCTAAAATTATCTCTTATTAAATTTCTCAACATGGTTCTCTTATGTTATAGAATAGTATGCCGTTTAAAATTTAAGATGTAAATATGTATATACACATTAATGATATTACATTTTTTTAATTATAACAAGCTTAGAATGTTGTTTTAGTATTTTTTAGCTTCCCAGCTTTGACAAGCGATGTAATGCTGGAGTGATGAAATCAGCATAATTTTAATTAAACTTAATTCAAATTGCTCATTTCTTAATGTTGGAATTGTCACTATTCTTGATACCGGAAAGCAATTTTATTTTTTGTTACTTGGGGCATAAGTGCAATTTTGGCATGAATAAATGTGCAATCAATGTGTACCATGTTTTGATGTCATTCTTTCAGTTATGGAATGTTCCATGTTTGCTAAGTAACACTAAGAAAATAATTTCACTTGAAGAATGTTAAGGCAGTGTATAAAAGTTGGTAGTAGATTCAAAGTTGTCACATCTAGAGATGGTAATTAAGGTCTATTTCACTTTAAACTTACCATGAGTTAGAATCGTGCATGACACCTGTGTATGTCACCGTTAAGAAATTGTCACACTGAATTGTAATATAACTAAACACAACACAGTGTAGAAACTCATATTGATTTATTTTGTAGCTGACAGCTAGCGATGTCTTAGTTTCCTCACAATTGGAAAATCGTGATTTGTTCTGTGAAGTTTAAAAGTAACCACAATAAATGATTATAAAAATTCTATCAGATTTGCTACTTAATCAACGAATGATTGCAGCAAATAATCGATATCAAAATAAGCATAGTTTAACATCTCGTAACGTAATTTAACAGTAATTTTTAGAACACTTGCATATTCAAGTCAACACTAAAATTGAAAACATGGGGTATCTCCGTCGTAGACGGTACACTAGTTTTACAAACTTTGGTCACATCAAATGCGAATATGAATAAAATACACAAAAATTATCGGTCTCCTTTCAAATAAATTGGCAAAGAATTCTTTTAAAGGTTACAATTGACAGGCCTGTTGGTCTAGTGGTCAGTGGCCCTGACTGCTATGCACAAGGTCGTGGGTTCGATTCCCACCCAGGACAAATGTTTGTGTGATGAGCACGATCATTTGTTCTTTGTCTGGGTGTAATTTATCTATAATATGTATGTATTTACAAATATATATGTATGTTTATCAGTTGTCTAGTACTCATAGCACAAGCTCTGGTTAGTTTGGGACTAGTGTGAAGTGCAACTCAGATGCCTATAATACAAGCGCTAACAACGAAACGCAGTCGCTATATTGTTTTAGGATTCTATTAGGCTGCCAGGGTTGCGGAATAGTTCTAACGAGACACCGCGGCCTCGGAACGTGAGGGTAATTTAAGAAACATAGTGGGTTTTGACTCAGTGAAAGTCTGACACTCCCGCCCCACTCAGAGCGAGAGTCATTATATGATTTTCCAAATAGGCTTCTCGCTTATGGTTGCCAACAATACTTTAATATACGAGTATTTTACGCCATTTTAGAAGACAAAGCATTAGAGAAGGGTAATATATTCTATTTGATTTTTATTTTGGAAATTGCTTTTACTGCCCCTTCTGTGCGAGCGCACTGTTGGTGTTTCACTTGCTCAACTCTGCCTGAGTTGAGGAGAATGTTAGTAAAACCAGATATATAGCATGACTAATGCTTATATACTTATAGACATGTCAAATCTTAGTCTACTGAACAGCACTACTAATCAATAACAGAATTATAGCAAAATATGTTTCTATTTCATAGTGCGTGCAAAGCATCCATAGGCACCGTTTGCATTTGGTGTGAGCCAACCCAAAAATCTTCCCTAAACTATTTCACAAAGCGACGCCTTACAGTGAAAACCTCGTAAGTAAAAATGTAGTAACTTTTCAGGAGGAAGAAAAATCTGCGTGCTATAAAATTTTTGGATGGTTTCTTTAATGTTTTTTTTTTTATTAATTTATATGTAAATTTAACCCGTTTTTATATACAGAACTGTTCGATATTATGTATAATATGAAAAATATACATAATATCGAACAGTTCAGAAATGCATAATCCATGGCCTGATTACGCTAAACTGACGACGCGATGCGAGTGTTTACGAGGTTCTCACTTACTTTCATAGATAGCGTTTCGAGTATCGAATGAACATATTAGTGAGATCAGGATGTGCGTTGCTAGGATTGCTTTCTGGAAACGCAATAAAAAAAAATTGGACAAAAATGTACTCCCGAGGTTTTCACTCGAAGGCGACGAAAGGATTTTAAACTTTAAATCTTCCACACTAAGATTAATGTGAGTAGAAACTTAATATGACGCTATAAGCGTGATCTGTGATTCTGATTATTGAACTTCAAGAACTATTTTACTCTTATTATGTTCAAACATATAAACATAAATTAATGCAGTGTTTGAAAACTATTGTTACCGAACTAAATATTAAAAAATACGAGAAATTATGACTCTACTGCAGCGGATCACAAAAGAAGGGTAATATTTATACATCGTATTGTAGGGTAGTTCAAAATAAATATTAAAAAGAGTAACGATCGTTCTTCAAATAGTTATTCTTATCTTTGTGTAAAATTATTTCTGACTCTCGAATACTATTTGTTTGGATGTTGAAGGAAGTTTGGCGTGAATGGTTTTTACTTTCTTGACTTTCAGGAAATATTTATACAGGGTGTCTACAAAAAATATATTAAAGGTTTCTTTAATTAGCAAGAGAACTTCACGTTAAATATGGCAACGTACTTTTAAAACACCCTGTATATACACTATAATTATTGAAAAATCATTTCTACTTACTCGTTGACAATGACAACTACCCTAATATTTTGAAAAATAATAATTTAAAGTGGTATCTACACATTAAACTTGTCATTCGTAATAAATCATTACTAACTAATTAATTCTCAGAAATTACTAGAAAAGTGCTGTTGCTTCCTAACATAAAATTACAATATAAAAAAATCATAATTAAAGTGTTTGGTACTTAGTTTTTAATGTACAAAAGATTAAATTGATGTATTGAGTATTACATTAAATTGTTAAATAAATAATTTATGTTTTCTTTTAGGTGTTATTTATGATTTTGTATCAGTTAACCCTGAAAATGCAGTAATCCCGATTCATGGATTGATAACATTCCATTAAGTAGGTACCAAAACTCATCCTTGACAGCCCGTTTAGACATTAGTTCCAGGCGTCACTTAAGTATAACCCCTCGTTTTCACCAAGGTATAATACATGTATTTTACAAATTTAATTCAATGTTTTCGATTCTCATATACATGTATAAAACATGTTGTATACAAAATATGTATGAAACTATATACATGTATAAAACTTGTTGTAAGTATACAAAACTTATATGAAACTTGTTGGTTGAAAACTTCTAGTTGCCTACATGTTTATGATCTCAAGTTTTTGTTGTAGCTAAACTTGTAGAATTCGAGACAAAATTAGTCCGTACTTTTATATTTTCTACTAATAAAAAAAAACTGTTATGACAATAGAAAGAGAAGATGCTGAAGAACTTTACTTCATGTGTATGGTATACTTCTACATGCAAACTGAAGCAAATTCAAGGAAAAAACGCAAGTACTAGTCGCGATCATATTTGAGAAGAAGAGACCAAGAAGGGGCCTACCGTTCTATATTATATAATAATAATAAATAATAAAATACTTTATTTTCAGACCAAAGTATATTAAATGATTTAAGAATAGAAGACCGAAGTGGATTTAGAAATTTTGATAGGATGACTCCAGTTAATTTCGAGAATTTCCTTCAAAGAGTTGCACCATATAGACATTAGACAGACCTGTTGGTCTAGTGGTCAATGGCCCTGACTGCTATGCGCAAGGTCGTGGGTTCGATTCCCACCCAGGAGAAATGTTTGTGTGATGAGCACGATCATTTGTTCTTTGTCTGGGTGTAATTTATCTATAATATGTATGTATTTAGAAATATATATGTATGTTTATCAGTTGTCTAGTACTCATAGCACAAGCTCTGCTTAGTTTGGGACTAGATGGCGTTGTGTGAAAGTTGTGGAATATTATATTATATTATTATTATATTTCTAAACAGAATACACACTTTCGAGATGCCATCACTCCAGCAGAGCAATTAACTGTTTGTCTGAGATATCTAGCTACTGGTGATTCGTATTCTTCTTTAATGTACTTCCATCGGATATCGAATCAATATCAATAAGTTTTAAAGTTTGTTTCTTTGACCACTCCATTCTTCTTTCGTTTTCGCTAAGGAAAAAAATGGGATCCGTCCGGTATGTTGAAAACTTTATCCAACAAGCATGGATAAAGTTTAAAACTTGTTTGTAATTAGTATTATACAGAAATTGTAATAAAATAAACAATACTTGTCTAAACCACAACTGTATTTTGTAGGTGAGAACGCTATCAATGTATCAGACAAGATCTAACATGTCATAGACTTCAGTGTAAACGCAAATGTGTTGTATACTTGTATAAATACTTGTAAGGTACAAAGTGTGAACGAAATTATGTTTGAGACAGTCTCAATACGTGTATAAAACAAATAATTATGTTTTGACATGTATTCTACAAGTTTTGTATCAAACTTGTATTTAACTTGTTTCTTGGTGAAAACGAGGGGTAAAAACCAAAATCAGACACTTACAATACAAGCACTATTTCCAATATTTCTGTATAGATTAAAAACGTAGACAATCCTAGGCCGGAAAATACAAATACAAAGAGATGAAGTGTTACAGACGAATGTTATGAATACTATGGACGGTAAAAGCAAGAATGCATAGATACTTTTTATCTCGACGTGGAAATAATGGATACCCTCCGCCCTGGGGCGGCGAAGGAATCTGTCAGACCTACTAAAACTATCTCATGTTCCCACGCACACTTCGGGAGCTGTGGGAGCCCGCCTCTGCAGCCCTCATCTGACGAATAGGTACCCATAAACCAATAACGAATTCTTTTTTAATTCGGCCATACAAAGCGTACCTAGTCTACAATAGTTAGTGTAAAAACTTATTTAGTTTGGTACACCGGACGATGGTTGTTTAGGTGCCAACAAGTAGGAACTATCAAGATAAAGCAAACTTCTACGCGGTCGTAAGAAAAGTGCTAAACAGGAACCGGGGATGCAGATCATCCGTTCTAGATGCTACCCTCATGCTGATCGCGGTCCTCAGACAAGATGGATCGACCAGAGAGAGAAGGAATATTTTTACATATTTCACAATCGTTACAGGTAGTCAGAAGCCAGGGGTATCGTATTATCACAGTCTAAAGATCATACAGTCGTCCGACGAAGACGTCTAGACAGGGCAATCGTGCGGGGTGTGAGGGGCGAGACGCGGGAATGCCGATCCCAAGCTGCGAACAAAACTATGTTAGCAGCTTGGGAGACATCATTCGGGGCTAGCACGTGTTTGTTTTTTAGAGATTGCAAGTCTTCATCTTGTTTAAATAAAGATCTCCGGTTTCATCAGCTTCCACGCACAGAAGAAAGGTAAATAATTAATAATGTTTTGTTATCGTTTTATTTGTAATGTCGTGCCGCGTTGATAACGCTAACAAAATAGCCGAACGGCGGACGGTAAAAAAATTATATCTAATAGGTAATCGCACAGGGCCGTGAGGGTTTGGACATTTTATATATTTTTATACCTACTTAATATTATTAGGTGTTCTATTTTTATTCAAAATGATAACGATACTTTGAAGCTTTATTCGAATACAGATAACGAAAAATAGTAATTTCAAATTGAAGATGGTGAACTTTTTTATTATTTAATAAAGGTGAATTTCGAGATGGTGTACGTATTTTTTTTAAATAAAATAAGTGATTGTTATGAAAATGCCATCCTTTTTGAAATCCAAGATAGCGGATGTCATTTTTTTTAATAATTTGATATGGGTGTCAATTTTGAGGTTAATTGGGGTGCTTGTTACGAAAATGCCATCCTTTTTGAAATCCACGATGGCGGACGTCATTTTTTGTAATAATTTGATATGGGTGTCAATTTTGAGGTTAATTGGGGTGCTTGTTACGAAAATGCCATCCTTTTTGAAATCCACGATGGCGGACGTCATTTTTTGTAATAATTTGATATGGGTGTCAATTTTGAGGTTAATTGGGGTGCTTGTTACGAAAATGCCATCCTTTTTGAAATCCAAGATGGCGGACGTCATTTTTTGTAATAATTTGATATGGGTGTCAATTTTGAGGTTAATTGGGGTGCTTGTTACGAAAATGCCATCGTTTTTGAAATCCAAGATGGCGGACGTCATTTTTTTAATAATTTGATATGGGTGTCAATTTTGAGGTTGATTGGGGTGCTTGTTACGAAAATGCCATCCTTTTTTAAATCCAAAATGGCGTACATCATTTTTTTATAATTTATTTATTTAAAAAACCTTCACTTAAGCAACATTACAGTACAGTAAGTGTCACAGTACCTAATTATCACGTGCATCAGTTCAAATTTTAAATCTCTTTGTATACGCCTCATCTGCATTTTTATGTTCACCCTCAACTGCTAAATAATACGTGCAGTAAAGAGCAGGTTAAAATTGTTTTCATTATTATATTAAGTAATAATATTGCTAACGATGTCGATCTGCAATAAAAAAAATATTTCATAAATATTGTTTATTTGTGACAACCCTGGCCGCTGCGAGACTGTCTAGACGTTGTCGGCATTTTCCACAAGATCAAAGGCGTCAACCTACTGTACGATCTTTATACTGTGGTATTATTTTGAGGTTAGATAGGCAGTCGCAAAGAGTATGTAATACACTATGGGCAGTCGCTCTATGTAGTTACTTGCGTTAAGACTGGAAGCCGATCGCAAATTCGCAACGTACCTACTGTTGGAGTAAAATTAGGTATGTAGAATGATATCAACGGTCTCATAAACCCAATATTAAATTTAAAAAAAATATATCAACTTGGTTTTTCCCTATCTGTTGCTGGACATAGAATATAAAACTTAGTGAGTAAACTACAGTAACATCGGTGCCACACCCATGGCTTATCGTCATTTGAGATAATGGTCAAACTAGATCCTATTCTAGCAAAAGGTAAGTACCTAATAAAAAAAGATATAGTCTTAACTCAGTGTGAAAGTTAGTTGAATTATGTTCAATGTATCTTCAGATACTTTGGTAATATGCCTAACAGTGCCTGACTCCTGGAGTGTTTTCCTCATAGATATAAAATTCCGTTATCCTGAATCAAAATGTAACCATAAATGTTTTTTTTAATTAGATTAGTTCCTGAAGGAATAGGCTAAGGTCTTAGACCATGGCCATGCTACCTAGTCATCAATTGTAACCATAGATGTTTTTTTTTTTTCCTTCGCCCTTCTCGGGCAGGCTAAGGTCTTAGACCATACCGCCTCAATAACCATAGATGTCAAAAGTTGTCATTGTCAAAATGAAAAACAGCTGTCATCTTGACACTTGACGTTTGTAAAAATCGGGATTTGTGTGAATTGTAGGTTTCAATTTAAAATAAATTAAAAACATGTCTGTCCGCCTGGGTGGTACCCTTAGAGAATTGAGAATTCATTTGTGCCAGACAAGCAAACAATCTGAGGGTGTGAGGTAAGAATTTTGATTACATAAACAGTTTTATAACCTCAACCTTGTTAGTGAAAATACTGTCGTTTTTCAGGAACTTTATTCAAAAGCACTATGTGCCAATTAAGAAGGAGAACCCTGGATTCCCGATATTGATCCGCGAGTGCGCTGGCGTGCAACCGCGAGTTTGGGCCCGCTATGGTATGTTAGCGCCCACTTTTAACAATATCAATATCTGACTGACTGACAGACAACGCACAGCCAAAACTACTGGGCACTAGAAGCTGAAATTTGGCATGTATGTTCCTTGGTGGGTTCCACGGGATCGGGATTTACACGGGAAAAACCTCCCACGCGAACGAAGTCGCGGGCCACAGTTAATTTAAAATATATAAGTTGGAGATTTAGTCAAATTCCACAGTAAAATGCCATTAGAAGAAAGAAACAGAGTTTTGCGCTGGGCTTAACATGCCTCAATAAGTATAAATCAATTCCCGACATTAGATTGTTCGTTATTCAGTAATAGGGTGCCATTTCTAGCCTAGATTAGCCTCCAAATACCTTGTGTTCAACTAATTCCAATTTTTTAAAATGATATGTATAGTCTGCCGATCACACAGCTTGCAATAGATTTGACATTAGATCTTTAAAACATAATTATAATAAATATATAATTTATTAAAGCGTTTATTACATATTCACATATTGATATTTGCATTCACTAGCCATGAGTAAGATGAAAGATTAGATGTAGCAAAATTGTTATGACAAAAGGTTCACTTAGAATCTAATCTAAAGGTGTAATTTATCTATAATATGTATGTATTTAGAAATATATATGTATGTTTATTAGTTGACTAGTACTCATAGCACAAGCTCTGCTTAGTTTGGGACTAGTGTGAAGTGCAACTCAGATGCCTATAATAGGAGCTACTCCAATAAGTAACGTGGTCTGCAGCATGGCATGTATCTTCGAAACTCAAGGGTAGGCATTATGCTAGTATCCAACCGGTCATCCAGCGGAAACCTTGGTTTTTCAAATGCCCAAAACTAGCCAAAAGAACTGTCTCATCCCTGTGAAGACTGAGACTCGGCCACTGCTGTAGTCCAGTATTCCTTAATAAGATACGAGTACGTGACACTTCCTTGTGCGAATGCGGCCTTGACGATGGCACATTGGACCATATCTTCTTTTCTTGTCCTTCCAACTCCCAATCCTTCGACTTGTACCATATGCTTTCTAAAATTAAAATCCCCCTCCCTATTAACTTCAATTCCCTTTTGACACATTTTTCTCCTAAAGTTATCCAGCTCCTATCCAAATTTTTAAAAGACAATGATATCAAAATGTAGGTCTGTGTGTAGCAATATAATCATTTATATATTCATATCTATATTTCTAATTATTAAAATATATATATATATTTATAAATATATTTAAATAGTAATAAAACAAAATATTCTATGTTAACTAACAAAAATTGTGTCGTCCTTTTAGCTATTAACAGGATAGATATACCACAAAGTGCACAGTTCGACGGCTCACCTCACATAGCCGTCACACTTGACGCTGGCAGAATAGTCGACAACGGCTCAGTTGCCAAAAAAGAAAAAAAAAAAAAAAAATAAGTACAAGTCATGCGCCCTATGGGATTTGTCCCTCGATTGGCGAATCAATACAAAATTGATTGCGTTGTTACTTGACAGACCTGACGACCTGACAGGCCTGTTGGTCCAAATGTTTGTGTGATGAGCACGATCATTTGTTCTTTGTCTGGGTGTAATTTATCTATAATATGTATGTATTTAGAAATATATATGTATGTTTATCAGTTGTCTAGTACTCATAGCACAAGCTCTGCTTAGTTTGGGACTAGATGGCGTTGTGTGAAAGTTGTGGAATATTATTATTATTAATCATGTTTTAGAGCTATGTAAATTTGCTTCAGAAAAAGACTTGTTCAATTTATAACATGCACTCTGTACCATCATGTGCTTCTTTCAAAATGTACAACAAACTTAAGTCTTGGAGTTGTTGACACTGGCCGGATTAAAAAATAATGTAAAGTTATATTTCCAGCTAAAGGATGTGAAGCATGCCAGTCACTTGTAGATCTGTCTTGCGATCAAGTGTTGACGGTGATCAAGGGCTTAGCACGTTAAAGTACTTGAACTCTATAAATAATAAGTATTTCATTTCAATAATGTTTTATTGATAGAATGTAACTGTAGATTTTGATGTACACAAATAGATTAATAATTATTCGATATAGGTTTAGTGTTATTATACTTTACTATAGAATTCAGAGTATTTTCAGCACTTAAACATCCCTTTTTCACTAAGATATTGGGAGGACTAAGTGCTGAAAAAAAAAAAGGTCTTGGAAAAATATTTTAATTGTAGGTATGTAGTCCATCAGTTAGAATTGAAAAACATTCTTTTATATGGCACTGTATGAGATGAATTGCATCAAAATTATAGACTGGTGCAGGGCACTTGTTATACTTAACAAGTCCCCTGCTCCTGGCTATGTGTTTGTTCATCAATTTTAGTTATAGTGCCAATTATATGTGGATATGATGTCATGTGATATGTCTAATGACTGAGCCAAATTCTTAATTTTTTATTTTCATGAAAAATATATATTTTGTTACTAATTCTAACTTTATGATGGACTAAATTATCTTTTAAATTAATCTTTTCCCAAAATATAATATAATAATGTTTATTTCCAAAAATCTCATGACTACTTTACATGACAATATGACAACAATTGTAAGTTAGGCATTGAGTTTAGCATCCTAATCCTTTATATCAGTAATCTAAATTATAACCTGTAATCCATAAATAAATAAATGAATGTATTACTTATATGCAACACCAATGTCCCCTACAGATACCAGATATCTATGATTATAGGGTCCTCATTTAAAAGAGAAACACTGTCGGTACTCTAATGTGGTCTTCTTTATATTTTCAGAGAAAGGCTTAGAACGCACCGTGTCACTAACCGACCAATCTGCTGACAATGTTTTATCAGCCATCAAACAGCTGCTGAAGTAAATTAAGTTAATATATTTCTTTGTTAATTTATGTTACAAATTAAAAAAATAATTATTAGTCAATAGCAAATGCAGTCTTATTTTTTAACTCGACAAGAATTTAAAGTACGACATTCTATTGTTATGTCTTTATACCTGAGGCATTCAAATTAAGCTAATTATTCAGAGCTCATGTTTTAAGTCTCAATATGAATACTATTCACTTGCCACCTTGCGTAGTGGTTGCAAGCGCGACTATTTAGCAATAGGCCTGGGGTTCGATTTCCCGGGTCGGGTAAAAAGTGCTACAAGGTTGTTTCTCAGTAGTAGCCCGTGGCGGTGTGATTCCCCGTGCCTTAGAAAGACGATGGTCCTGGGCCCGATCTCTACGGTCGTGTCGGATTGTCGTCTCACCGAACTAAATAAAGGAACAGAGTGCATCTGTACCCGCACACAAACTTGTGCACTATAATATCTACGGCGCCGCTGGCTAAGGCCGTGCGCGCACTGCGTTGCGTTTTGGAAACGCAAAATTTGTGAAGTATGGAGTGTCATAGAAGTGCGCGCACTGCGGTCAGTCTACCGACCGGTGCGGTACACGGTGGGCTGAAAATCGGCTTTCATAGACTTAGGCATTTTATTTTGCAAGTGCGAGTTTTTTTGCCGGATATCACTTCTATTAGTTATAACAATATACAAAAATGACACCAGAATTGATTCTGCACAGAAACGAAGGAATTATAATTTTTTTACGAAAATTTTGTATGGAGCTAGTATGAAAAATCGAAATATCTCTAAAACGGCAGCGATAACCGTAATATCCTTATAGGGGGTTATAGTACTAATTATTTATGATTTTTTGACATACGTTACATAATGGTTGTAGATGCCTTTTTTTTTTTTAAAATCGTCAAAATATTTTTATTTATTTTTACATATTTAAACGTTCCTTTTAGTGTTTAAGTTGAAGAATTCAGAGCATAACAACTCTTATCATAAAATAGCATCACCCCTATAGACCTGAAGGACTAGACAGAGGTGTGTAGTGTCTTGTTGATCTTGTAAGATTTCCAACAATACCAAATAGTTGAATATCAGTGTCAAAGTGCCCATGCTGTCGCTTCTTTTTGAAAGATAGGGGAATGAAATTGTTAATTGATCATACCCTAAAAGTATGATTACAACATAACCGGACACATAATAATAATATCCTTATAGGGGATTATAGTACTAACATTATTTATTTTAACATATGAAACTGTTCAAAACGATCCATGAACTGTGTCAAAGTTAAGAACATCGTTAGGAAGCATGCTTTTTCCCCAAATATTAAGAATATGTGAAAAAAAAAAGACTGTATATAAACTTTTTATTGATAGGTAATTTAAATAAAACAGAAGTAACAAAAATAATATCTAATAAATTCAATTATACAAAATACATATTTGAAACTATAATTTATGAAATTATTAACTAAACATATTGGTACAATAAACTAACATAAATAACAAAAGAACATAAAGAAAAATAATTAAATTTTACAAATTTTCTTTACAACTTTCGTTGTCGGACTCCAATTCCGAGTCAGAATCCAGATCGGATATACCTACAAACTCGAACTCAGTTTCCGGAAACTGTATTAGGTCGAGAGTTTCAGCAAAAAAGGTTGTCTTCCTTTTGGCATCTAACTTCGGCCTTTGTGCACTTAGAAAAGGATCCGAAGAAACAACAAGCATATTTAGGATATCTTGATTAGAATCTTGCCTGCTTCTTTTCCGCGAATGATGTTCCCGGAACCTCCTAAAATCTTTGTTTCGAGACTCTGAGGCTTCTTCCGAGAGAGTCCCAATCGGGACAATATCATTTTTTTCGATTATGTCAGCTCCGTGTATTAATAGTTTATGTACGGTTGATGACATGTAGTACCAGTCGTATAATTCCACGTACTTTTCTGCTGTTTTGCGAGCAAAATCTTTAAATTTGATGACATCGATCTTCTCACCAGATGTTATTGCTTGCAAAATAACAGCAAATCTTTTTATCAGGTTTTGATCCAACCCAGTAATAGCTGCAGTTTTATTGGGAAACTCGAAAAACTTCCTTGCGGTATTCCCGTCATTGGTAGTTCCCGAGCCTTGTTTTACTATATCAATTAACAGATTGAGCTCCTCTTTAAATTTATTTTGAATGTTTTTTTTTCTGTTTTGTAACATATCTTTATGCTCATTACTTCTTGCTGCCCACTGTTTGAAGTCAAGTCTGTACGCAATGTGTAACAGACATTCCATGCAATTTATACGGGCATGTAGGGATGATAGGCCAAATTCATATATGTCAGAACACACAGTTTTTGATGTTACAGCATCTAAGTGGTTCATTTCTGTTGGTTTTGCTAAGCACAGGTAGCATGATGCATTTGATCTAGCTTCAGAAAGGTACGTGCAGACTTTTGCGTCGATCATTGTCATCATTAGTTTATGAGTCACCCTGTTACTATTAATGCACTCTGTGGGGTTAAGGGCCTCAATTTCCTCATCCATTTTTCTTTTGTTATCAATGACAACTGCATGGCTTTCTTTTACAAAAGTGAACTGAACCGGACGACAATAAAAAGTTGAGCATGGTTTCGGGTTTGTCCATATAGTATTATCTCCATCTGTCAGTTTCAGTGGCACCAAGGAGGTCATGAAAATGCTTGAATCATCATGCTCGCCGTCCATTTTCTGCTTGTATCGGCTTTGATTGGAAGCACCATCAAATCCCCACTTCGATATCAGCTTTAACTGCTTATTTTCCACATTATCAGAAAGACTTTGAAGAATCCGCTTCACCGTGATGTCAAGTAAAGCTTGAAGTGTAATTCTAGCTGATGAATCCGTAACTGATACTGATTGATTAGGAGGGTAGCATGCAAGCTTAGTTTGTTGCAGTTTATAGTAGGATGGGTAAATATCCTTAGCACCTTCCCGAATGGCAGTCTCTCGCAACGTAATATATTGCCACTTTGAAAGCTTAAGTGAAAGAAGCAATCCAAGTGCTTTCTCTGGTGTAAATATTACTGTTTTCTTAATGCTTTCCTTGATTTTAACGGCAGCTTCTGGATTTTTGATCATATAATTGATTACAGATGCGATATCTTCATAACCTTCTTCTTTTAAACGTGCTGCAGCTGCATATGCCAATTCACAGGAATCCTCGCCTATGTGCTCACTAGATCTTCTCTTTTTCTGTTTGCTTCCCAGATCTTTGAATGGTTTTCGGGACCTTTTTGTCATTGTTCCAACAGTCGATGATGTCGAAGGTTCTGGAGAGACTGAGCGTGCTCTTGGTATCTCATCAACAGTTGGTTCTTGATTTATTAAAGTTTGCACGCAACTCGGCCAATCAATATTTGCTTGCAACCACTCTCCGTACGTATTTCTAAACTTATCAAAGAATCGTTTAGATTTCTGCCACCTGTTTAAAGCAGCTCGCGTGAATCTCCGGCAAAATTCTTTGAGAGTTACTTGATCTTCGGCAGAAAGGCAATCGCCTATGCGGGACACAATTGCACTAAACAATACTTCATGATTAAATGAAGGACACTCACTTTTTAGAAGAACAAACAAATCTAAGTTGGTGATTAAACTTTCCATTCTAAGATTTTGTAGTCGCAAAGCAAATAGTTTTAGTGTTAGCAGTTACACGGTTGTGAACAATCTAAATTATGGAACAAAATTATAGCCCTTTTATTGTATAAAGTCAATAATTAGTTAACTACCCTCATTAAAGTTATAAAAGATATGATAATAAAAATTTATAATCGTCAAAAACATTTCGTAGAACTCATAGTAGAACTAATCAACATTAGCAAATCACATTAGCTCACTAATTATAAAAAGATGAATGCAGTTCTTAGTTGGTATTGTTGCGAGATATTTCAAATCATTTAATCACTTAATAGGCTCATTAGAATCAGAAGACTACAACCATCATTCTAATTACTTAATTACTTGTCATCAGACTCATTAGATGACTACACAATATGTTATTTTGTATTTTGAACGTATGCAAGGTTTTAAAATTCCTTTTGTGTCGATATTATTATGTGTCCGGTTATGTTGTAATCATACTTTTAGGGTATGATCAATTAACAATTTCATTCCCCTATCTTTCTAAAAGAAGCGACAGCATGGGCACTTTGACACTGATATTCAACTATTTGGTATTGTTGGAAATCTTACAAGATCAACAAGATACTACACACCTCTGTCTAGTCCTTCAGGTCTATAGGGGTGATGCTATTTTATGTTAAGAGTTGTTAAAGCTCTGAATTCTTCAACTTAAACACTAAAAGGAACGTTTAATATGTAAAAATAAATAAAAATATTTTGACGATTTAAAAAAAAAAAAGGCATCTACAACCATTATGTAACGTATGTCAAAAAATCATAAATAATTAGTACTAAAACCTCCTATAAGGATATTACGGTTATCGCTGCCGTTTCAGAGATATTTCGATTTTTCATACTAGCTCCATACAAAATTTTCGTAAAAAAATTATAATTCCTTCGTTTTTGTGCAGAATCAATTCTGGTGTCATTTTTGTATATTGTTATAACAAATAGAAGTGATATCCGGCACAAAAACTGGCACTTGCAAAATAAAATGCCTAAGTCTATGAAAGCCGTTTTTCAGCCCACCGTGCGGTAGAACTACCGGAATTGCGGCCACCGCAAGGCAGTGCGCGCACGGCCTAACCTCCGCTGTGATTGGCCGCCATGGCCGAATTCGGTCAGGACTATTATGTCACTTGACTACACAGTTGTATGATATCTATCTATATACTTATAATAAATCTGTAGAGAGGTCAATTCTGTACATGAAATGTATTTCCAAAAGAACTCAGGGGGTGATTAGGGATCGATACTGATGCCAAAAATGCAATCAGTAAAATTTTTGTCTGTCTGTCTGTCTGTCTGTATAACCGTTATAGAAACAAAAACTACTCGACGGATTTTAACGAAACTTGGTACAATTATTTTTCATACTCCTGGGCTGGTTATAGTATACTTTTCATCACGCTACAATCAATAGGAGCAGAGCAGTGAAGGGAAATGTTGGGAAAACGGGAGAAGTTACTCCATTTTTAGGGTTCCGTTGCCGAATGGCTAAAAACGGAACCCTTATAGTTTCGATATGTTTGTCCGTCTGTCTGTCTGTCTGTCCGTCCGTCCGTATGTCACAGCCATTTTATTCCGAAACTGTTAAGACTATACATGTGAAACTTAGTAAGTAGATGTATTCTGTGAACCGCTTTCCGATTTTAAGGAAAAAATTAAAATAAAGGGGGTCCCCATACATGGAACTAGAACTGAAAATATTTTTTTTTCATGAAGACCTATGCGTGTGTGGTATCTATAGACAGGTCTTTAAAAATGATATAAGGGTTTCTAAAACCACTTTTTCATAAAGTCAATCATTTAAAAGATATAAGCTTCCAAATTGGTAAAATGTGTGTCACCCCCCTTTAACTTCTATAATAATAGAGTGAAAAATCTTAAAAAATATATATTTGGAGATCTTAATGTAAACTTTTAAACAAAATTAGTTTGAATGAAATCGGGTCAGCAGTTTTTGAGATACAGCATATTTTCTAAAACCGCAAATATAACTTTGTAATTCATACAAACACTTTGAAAAACAAAGTTGTTTAGCGTAGTTACTACGGAACCCTTCACGGGCGAGTCTGACTCGTACTTGGCCAATTTTTTAAGCTTCCGTCGCGTGTGCAACCTTAGTGGTTAAAGCTACACAGAAATCATTTCATGTCAGAAATGTTCTCCTTAAAATTATATAAAAAATATCCCACGACAGCATATGTCTATCTTTTATGGTTGACTCACAATAACACGTGTAACTCCCGATAGCTTAGCAGTTCGAAGCTTTCTGATTATAATATTTGTCTACTCTTACGTTTATAACACTCTCAGTCACCCCTAATTGAAAAAGTTAACATTATTAACTATTCCATAAAAAAGAATCATGTAAATCGGTATAGAAACACCAAAGTTATACATGAAATACGCTAATAATAAGCCATCGCGCGTGCTATAAGCATTGATATACTAGAAACCCAAGATGCACACTCAACGTCTCAAAACCGTCCGCATAAAATGAGTGCTTAATTCTAAATTATGCGCTCATTTCAAATAGTAACGGCAAATTTCAATGGTCGCGTTTCCAGTGTCAAAACAATGTATTATGGCATCTTTTTTATTTTAGTCGCATAATAAAAATTATTCTGTTGAACACATAATGGAGTCGATTTTTTTCCTGTATTTATTTATTTTTTATTAATAAGTTTATGCTTTATTGTCCATATTGTCCATTCTAATAATTATTATAAATGCGAAAGTAACACTGTCTGTGTGTTATCTTTTCACGCCTAAGCCACCGAACCGATTTAGATGAAATTTGGCACGGGAATAGTTTAGGACCATGGAAAGGACATGGGATAGTTTTTATCCCGAAATTCCCACACGATCAAGATTTACGCGGGAAAAACCTCTACGCGAACGAAGACGCGGGCAAAAGCTAGTTCTAAATAAAGTTTTATTTGTAATTTAAAAATGGGTAGATAGATCGATATAATATATTTTATTGTACACCAAAATTTAAACACACCTATAGTTACAAAACCACGTCAACTGTAGTTTTATTACTAAACTAGCTTTTGCCCGCGACTTCGTCCGCGTGGAATAGTTACTTTGGGCTAACGTTAAATTTAACCCCGATTTTGAAGCAGTCTTCATTGGCGGTCCGCTCCTATTGGCCTTAGAGTAATGATATATAGCCTATAGCCTTTCTCTATAAATTGACTATTTAATTAAAAAATAATTTTTCAATTCGAACCAGTAGTTCCTGAGATTATCGCGTTCAAACAAACAAACAAACTCTTCAGCCTTATATTATTAGTATAGATAGCTGTTGCCCGCGACTTCGTCCACGTTTCCGTCGTTTTTCGTAAAAAAAAAGTAGCCTATGTCCTTCCCCACGGTTCAGTGATTTTGATGTAACAGACAGATTAACTTTCGTAATTTAGTAGGGAAATATAATATGTCAATCTATAATACTGTTGAAAAATATCGCAATACCGAACCGCACAATATTATTGTTAATAGCTGTGCCCGCGACTCCATCAGCGTGTAACTCCTTGTGTGTTATTAAGTTAATGTATTGGTAATATTGTTTAGATCACGTTCACATGAGGCTTAAGTACCTATAGAACGAAAATACTTCAGCGCAAAGCTTCCGGGTAAACTATGTTGAAAGTTGACCCGTCCGGCACGTGAACATAAAGATTTCTAGAACTGCTAACCTGGGAAAGAGCGACGTACAACTGACCATGCGAGAAACAACAGACACCGAGATCTACTCCAGCAACACGAAAAGTCTGCCCTTGAGCCTTATTAATTGTCATTGCATAACACACCGATACTGGGAATTGCGTTCTTTTAAATTGGAATGGAAAATTATTTGGTACTAGCTTTTGCCCGCGACTTCGTCCGCGTGGAATAGTTACTTTGGGCTAACGTTAAATTTAACTCCGATTTTGAAGCATTCTTCATTGGCGCTCTGCTCCTATTGGCCTTAGCGTAATGATATATAGCCTATAGCCTTTCTCTATAAATTGACTATTTAATTAAAAAATAATTTTTCAATTCGAACGTTCCTGAGATTATCGCGTTCAAACAAACAAACAAACTCTTCAGCCTTATATTATTAGTATAGATAGCTGTTGCCCGCGACTTCGTCCACGTTTCCGTCGTTTTTCGTAAAAAAAAAAGTAGCCTATGTCCTTCCTCACGGTTCAGTGATTTTGATGTAACAGACAGATTAACCTTCGTAATTTAGTAGGGAAATATAATATGTCAATTTATAATACTGTTGAAAAATATCGCAATACCGAACCGCACAATATTATTGTTAATAGCTGTGCCCGCGACTCCGTCAGCGTGTAACTCCATGTGTGTTATTAAGTTAATGTATTGGTAATATTGTTTAGATCACGTTCACATGAGGCTTAAGTACCTATAGAACGAAAATACTTCAGTGCAAAGCTTCCGGGTAAACTATGTTGAAAGTTGACCCGTCCGGCACGTGAACATAAAGATTTCTAGAAATGCTAACCCGGGAAAGAGCGACGTACAACTGGCCATGCGAGAAACAACTGACACCGAGATCTACTCCAGCAACACGAAAAGTCTGCCCTTGAGCCTTATTAATTGTCATTGCATAACACACCGATACTGGGAATTGCGTTCTTTTAAATTGGAATGGAAAATTATTTGGTATTATGGGAATTCTGGGAATAAAGACGGTTTCTCCTGCACCGCAACCTGTTAAAATTTGATCCTCGATTATATTTTGTTGCAACTGGGTTACTTTTAGCCGAGTTCCATTGCAAAGTTGTGGTGGTTTGAAATTTCGGAGCAGAATAATAATCAGAAAGCTTCGAACTGCTAAGCTATCGGGAGTTACACGTGTTATTGTGAGTCAACCATAAAATATAGATATATGCTGTTGTGGGATATTTTTTATATAATTTTAAGGAGAACATTTCCGTCATAAATGATTTCTGTGTAGCTTTAACCATTAAGGTAGCACACGCGACGGAAGCTTAAAAAATGGAGTAACTTCTCCCGTTTTCCCAAAATTTCCCTTCACTGCTCTGCTCCTATTGATTGTAGCGTGATGAAAAGTATACTATAACCAGCTCAGGAGTATGACAAATAATTGTACCAAGTTTCGTTAAAATCCGTCGAGTAGTTTTTGTTTCTATAACGGTTATACAGACAGACAGACAAAAATTTTACTGATTGCATTTTTGGCGTCAGTATCGATCCCTAATCACCCCCTGATAGTTATTTTGGAAATATATTTCATGTACAGAATTGACCTCTCTACAGATTTATTATAAGTATAGATTATGGGAATTCTGGGAATAAAGACGGTTTCTCCTGCACCGCAACCTGTTAAAATTTGAGCCTCGATTATATTTTGTTGCAACTGGGTTACTTTAAACCGAGTTCCATTGCAAAGTTGTGGTGGTTTTAAATTTCGGAGCAGAATAATAATCAGAAAGCTTCGAACTGCTAAGCTATCGGGAGTTACACGTGTTATTGTGAGTCAACCATAAAAGATAGATATATGCTGTCGTGGGATATTTTTTATATAATTTTAAGGAGAACATTTCCGTCATAAATGATTTCTGTGTAGCTTTAACCATTAAGGTTGCTCTCGCGACGGAAGCTTAAAAAATGGAGTAACTTCTCCCGTTTTCCCAACATTTCCCTTCACTGCTCTGCTCCTATTGATTGTAGCGTGATGAAAAGTATACTATAACCAGCTCAGGAGTATGAAAAATAATTGTACCAAGTTTCGTTAAAATCCGTCGAGTATTTTTTGTTTCTATAACGGTTATACAGACAGACAGACAGACAGACAAAAATTTTACTGATTGCATTTTTGGCATCAGTATCGATCCCTATTCACCCCCTGATAGTTATTTTGTAAATATATTTCATGTACAGAATTGACCTCTCTACAGATTTATTATAAGTATAGATAAGAAAACGCTTCCGTTACTGACTGGCAGACAACGCACAGCCAAAACTACTGGGCACAAGAAGCTGAAATTTGGCATGTATGTTCCTTAGGGTGTGTAGGGGAGCACTAAGAAAGGATTTTTGGAATTTCCCACGGGATCGGAATTTACACGGCAAAAACCTCCCACGCGAACGAAGTCGCGGGCAACAGCTAGTAAAATATTATATTTTATTTTTTTTTTCTTTCTTTTCTTTGGCAACTGAACCGGTGTCGACTATTCTGCCAGTGTCATGTTATGACGGCAGCGAAGGTAGGCCGTCGAACTTTGTACTTTGTGGTAGCTGTTAGTTCAGCTGCAACGACGAACACATGAGTTAAACATATAATCTATTATATACAAGCTAAGATATAGTATACTATATATATATTATAAAACACAGACTATTATCTACACAATAGGTAACTATACACATATTACGCACTAATTACATTTTAATCTCATTATCTGTTATAAATTTAGATAGGAGATTAATTAATTTAGGAGAAAAGTGGGTAAGAAGGGTATGGAAGCTGGTTAGGAGAGGAATACTGCATTTGGGAAGTTTTTGGTATAAATCAAAGGATCTATTGTTTATTGAGCAGGAGAAGAAAATGTGATCTAGGGTACCCTCAGCAAGGCCGCACTCGCACAGGGAGCTGTCACGGACATGTATTTTATGCAAGAATACTGGGCTACAACAATGTCCGAGTCTAAGTCTGCAGAGTGACGAAACACTCTTCTTGGACAATTTAGGAAATTTAAAAAACCAGGGTTTCTTCTGGATTTCAGGTTGTATAGCGGCATAGTACTTACCTTTGGTTTTTGAGGTCGACTTCCATGTTTCAGCCCACAAGTTAAATAACTTGGGTCTGGCACCATTCTGCAAATCATAGTTCTGTGCTACGTAGTGCTTTCGATCAGCCGGATTTGATGTGGCATACTTTGCTAACGAATCAGCGCACTCATTGCCAACAATACCCGAGTGGCCGGGGATCCAGGCTATCTCAATGTCTAAGCCGCTTTGGGAGCAATCAAATAACAAGTTCTTAATATCTATAATGATTTGACGATTAATTTTGCTGTAAAGTTGATTTTGTTTTAAGGCCTGGATACTACTGCGCGAATCTGAAAAAATTACTGATCTTGTTATTTGATGGGATTTTATATAGTTCTAGTTAGGCTTCTAAAATACCAATACACTCCCCTGTAAATACTGATGCTTCTGGTGGACATTCAAATAATACAGCAATTTTTGAATTTTGAAAATAAACAGCAACCCCTTTGGATTCGGTATCAGATAGTTTTGAAGCATCAGTGAAAAATAAATTCCATCCTTCCCAATACCGCTTAACAGCTGACTCAAAGTCATCTCTAGGGTTTTGGGAATTCTTTGATATGCCCAGTTCCAAAACGGCTTTGGGTTCGAAATGAATCGTTTCATATGTGGTGGTGAAGACTGGGAGAGTTGAGTATTGACAACTGGCGCAGAGAGTTGTTTAAGCTCTCTGTACCTATTTATCAATAGAGGAACTGTTTTATTATTCCAATAGGGAGAGTTATTAATTGAGAGGTCAATCTGTTGTAAAATTGGTTTGCTGACTCCACGCAGATGGTTCGGTTTGACAGCTATGACGTCGCAATATGGAGCAATACGTCGATCCTACATGACACTGGCAGAATAGTCGACACCGGCTCAGTTGCCAAAGAAGGGAAAAAAAGTCAGTATAATATATATATGGTATAATAAAAAAAAATAAAGGTATATTTATAACATTAAATAGTATCGAAAAATCGTTTTCACATAATTTAACTTGGTTATGAATATTTTATGTACTTTGTTACATCACTCCTCATCTAACACAACTTCTGGTTCTTGTAAAAGATTAAGTAACTCAATTGGCATTATATGTTTTTGTTTTGTTTTACAGTGGCTTCATCAATATTTTTTATTGAGGCACCATTACCTAAAAAAACACTTTACTATAGAAACCGGCAAACACCGGAAAAGAAATGTATATTTTTGTATAGCCAGTAGTAATCGAAATGATAATGTACTAAATTGTACTTTTAAACGTAACACAGTTCAAACTTAGAAAAGTTAGTAAATATCAGTACATTATTAAATATATATTTTTTATAATATAAATTGATCTATTTTAATTTTTGTTTATATACCAATAAAAAGTACAGACCTTCCTTAATGTGCACCATTTTTTTTCAATTTACAATTTACACTGGCCATTGAGAAACACGGCGAAGCCCTTGCCGTGTCCCTCGACATCTCAAAGGCCTTTGACAGGGTCTGGCACGCTAGTCTGCTGAGCAAGCTTCCTAGATACGGCGTCCCTGCTAGCTTATGCAACTGGATTTGTGACTTTTTGAGTGAACGGTCGATCCGAGTGGTCATCGATGGCTGTTCTTTCTGCGACTCTATTTTTGCTTCATATCAACGACCTGCTTCAGCTGGGAGCTATTGGGTACGCGGATGACAGCACAGTCTCCGAGAGATACTTGTCCAGTGCTAGAGCTGGTAGGGACGAAATAGCCGCTCTTAGAAAGGCCATGGTAGAGCGAACGAATTTGACTTTAAATCTCGTTTTCCAATGGGGCGATGACAATCTGGTCAAATTCAACGCTTTGAAAACACAGACTTGTCTTTTCTCCGCTAAAAGGAGTCAATTTGAATGGTCCCCTACTTTTAGAGGTGCATCTATACCTATTACCGACCGCCTAGAGCTCTTGAGCGTGGAGTTGACATCTAACCTCAACTTCGGCGCAACCATTGAGTCTAAAGCTCAGACTGCAGCCAAAAAGCTGTGGGATGGCTCAGCCAAATACCAGCTAGCTGCACTTGACTCGATCGAACGCAGGGCTAAAAGGCTCATAGGCATAGGCGTAGGAAGGGGGTGAGCCGGGTGGGCCGTGCCCACCCCAGAATGGTCTCGTGCCCACCCGAGAATTTTTACTAAAAATCAATTATGGCAAAAAAATTAAAAAATCTGGCCAAGTGCGAGTCAGACTCACTCATGCAAAGTTCCGTTATGCGATACATGTTAAATTAGAGAAAATTTTCAATTTGACGCGACTTTGATAAGCGATCATCGCTTCTACTACTGGGGGCCAGGCCCCCCCTGGGAAATATATTTAGATACGCCAATGCTCATAGGTGACGAGGTTCTGGCAGGCAAGATTCACAGCCTGGCTCACCTGCAAAACGTTGCTTGCCTATCTTCTACAGATTGTACTTCGGAGAGTGTGCGCAGGAGCTCCACGACCTAATCCCTTCATCCCCCTTTTACTACCGGTCTACCAGACGTACCGCAGGATACCATCCACACTTGGTAGGTATACCGTCTTGTCGTACTAAGCGCTTTTCTTCAACATTCATTGTGCGCACAGCCAAGGTATGGGACTCTCTGCCGGCTTCTGTGTTCCCTGCCACATATGACCCGTCAGCCTTTAAAGCAAGAGTGAATAGGCGTTTTCTGGGCTCGCTCGTTCGATCGTAGACCTCATCTTACACTTACCATCAGCTGTGATCGAAGAGCGGGCTCATTCGTAGTAAAAAAATAATTTAATCGCACTGTACTTTACCATCACTACTGTACCAGCAACTGACTAAATAACTGACCTTGCTGTTCGCATGAGAGTCAATATTACCAACGCTGTTTTACCCGCGTAAATCCCGCGCGTAGCTTCGCTCCCGTACTTTATTACAATTAAAAACATAACCTTCTTTTGCAGTGGGGTAAAGAGTATAATCTTCCTCAAGCTTCAAGGTCCTTCCATACCAAATTTAGTCCAAATCAACCCAGTACTTTGAATTCAGATTCGCCCGTTCAAACAAACTAATTTTTCCGCTTTATATTATTAGTATAGATGGGTAGATTCTCGAATATATTGAAACCAATTATTCTTAAACAATTAATTTATTGCTTAAAATCATCTACAGCTAACAGACTTTGTAAATAATAACAGTTATTATATAAGGCAAATGGCATCTAAGTTAAAACTATTGCACTATTCACGAATTAATATCACCCTGTTTTAGTATTATAAGACGGGGCAGTGTTTGGCACTGTCTCAAATGAAGAAATAATTGGATATGATGATACCAACTTACTATTATGCTAACTTACATTTCGCACTTAGAATTAAAGTGTTACATTCATGTAACTTCTGATTTTGATATAAACTCACCTTAAACACTACTCTTAATGACGAATAATAAAGGGACACCCTATGTATCAGTCGCGGGAGAGATATGTATTGTACGTAAATTTAAACCAGCACTAGTTCTTAAAAGAGTTTCTTCTTCGAACCCAAAATTAGCAATTTTGCAGTTCGGTCACTTTCATTCTAAGAGCGAAGTTTGTGGGTGGTATAACACTGGTTGTAGTATAGTCTGTTCCCTACTTTATAATACCTGTCCTGAAAATTGCATTTTTATTGGTAACACTTCTAATAATTTAAACGTAACATAAAATAATTATTTTCTCTTACAATTTTATAAGTACTTACAAACGATTCTGTAAATTGACTATACATTGTTATCCCATTTAAGAAGGTTCCTTTTTCCTTCCGTTTGGGCTATATTTTTGTACTTTTATTTAACTTATTGTGTATCTTATACACATTCTTTAACATTAAGTATACATATACATGATTTCAATATGAAATTAATTTTATATAAAATACTAGTATTTGCGTGTTGCGCGAGGTGCAAGCACCTCGCGTGCTTGTGAAAAAAACTAAAGCATTGCCCCTCTAAATCAAGTATTTGCGTGTTGCGCGAGGTGCAAGCATCTCGCGAGCTTGTGAAAAAAAAAAAAAAAAAAAAAAAGAGGGGGGGGGGTGATGGGGGGGGGGGTTGCACAAGTATTTCGACTAAAGCATTGCCCCTCTAAATGAATCTGAAAAAAAAAATGTTCCAAGTCTCTTAGATTCCGAGATCCGCCTAAAGGGGGGGAGAAGGGGGGCGGGGGGGGGGGGACTTTGAAAAATGGTTTTTACTTTACCGAGCCTCCTCTATACGAATCCGTAAAAAGAAAAAAATACGGGTCTCGTAGTTTCCGAGATACGATGGGGAGGGGGGAGAAGGGGGGGGAAAAGGGGAGGTTTGGCACTTTTCCCGTAGGTTTGAGAGTTACTTGTTTACGAATCTGTCAAAATATACCCACCTCCCCATCCACCATCTGGGAGAACAATTATGTCAATGAGTGAGTCAGTCAGTCAGTGAGTGGTAATTTAGCTTTATATAATATAATATAATATGCTCTCATATCTATTTAATATAAGTAATAGATTTGCTTACTTTCGTAGAACAAAATAGGGTAGTATCCTGAAAAATCGTATTTAGTCTGTCAATTTTTTTTCCACCAAATGCAATGATTGCCGAGAAACTTAATTGTCTGCTTTAATATCATAGTTTGTTCTAATAATAATAAATTCTCATTTCTTAAATAATGCTTCGAAACGAAAATTTGTTTTTTTTTTTTCATTATATTTAAATCTTTTATGTACTTATTTTACTTTTAAATTTATTCTATGTGATGCTGACAACTAGGATTTAGAAATCATAGCAATAGTACTTATATGAATTGGTTTTTTTTTTATTAGATGGGTGAGAGACGTTTTATTTTCATTTAAAAAAATTGAGTGTTGGAATTTTGCGTGACGTCTCGCCTTGGTACACTTATCAGTGCTAGCTTTGAAACATTTTTTTTTTAATTTTAATTGATATATTTAAACAAAAAAAAATATGTTTCGAATATTTTTTTAAATTTATCTGAAGGACCAAATGGTTTTTTTTGCTATACAGGAAACATTCCTCTCCATAACAACCGAGTTGTTATCTCATACGGTAGCAAGCCCAACATACAAGAATTTAAAAAGGTAGGCACATGCGCTAATTGCTAGTGACTTAATAGGTGTAAGTTCCTGAACAGAATCTGGTCATGACCAACATATTTTTATTGTAGACAAATGAATGAAGTGTCATGTGATTCATCCATGAAAAGTCCAACAAACCAACTAACTCCTGATTCAAATACAATACAAATATATTTTATTAAAACAAAAAACAGTTTAAAATAAGATTTCTATAGTCATTAGTTTTAGCATGACAATAGTGGTCTCTCTTGAACACGGGGGTCAATGACTGCTATTGCTATTCTAAAACGGCAAACTACACTAAGTTCAAATCCCATAAACAGCACACAGATTTTCTTTAACAATATTTCCAACTACCGTCACTAAAACGCGGGTAGTCCGAACAGCTCTGGTTTGAACTTGGCTAAAGAGGGTAGGACGATAGTCGCGTGTGTGGTCATCTTCTTGTCCAAGTGTGGGTCAGGCACCATGACTGTTTGCATGCCTGCCTTCAAGCCAGCGGTGACACCGTGAGGAGAGTCTTCGAATACCAGGCACTGGAAGTGAAAGAAGTTAATTAAAGTTAGATTTTTTTGCATGATCGTTAAAAGTGACGTCACACAACTAAAGCCCGATTTACACTTCAATAAGTACAGTAGCGAGTTAACTTGCGTCATCGGCGAGTTGAGTTGTTATTGTAGTTTGAACGGCAAAAGCGAGTTAAGTAGTAAGTTGTTGATTAAGTTGAGTTAAATAGATCGCGATCCTATTTTTCGGCGAGTCCAGTGCGAAGTAGCCCCCTCTCTCGCGTCTCCCGCACCCCTCCAACTTAACTGGCTGGCATGTAGACGGGCGAGTTTAGTACTGTCTAGGGATGTGACATTGTACAGAGTCTGTTACATTGTTTTGAGATCTCAACTACCGTTTAATAAATAGCAATAGGATAATCGCTAATTGCAAGACTCTTGCGAGACTCTCGTTTGGGCAACACTATTCTCGGGCAACTTATGACTACTCACTCGCCTACGTTTGGACGCTACTTATAACTTACTACTTATTACTTAACTGTCTGAGTTCTTAACTCGCTACTGTACTTGTTGAAGTGTAAATCGGGCTTAAGGGTTTGACTCTACTAAACTTGTACATTTTAAAATACTAGGCGTAAGACATGTCTGTCTTTTCTGATCGTTATAACCTGGGAGTCAAAAGTAAAGAGTGAATAGGTTCATCTTCGACGACATCGTCGCTTAACGTCAGGTGAGATGGTGGTCAAACGCGAGCATATAATCAATAAAATAAAAATGTTACATACAAATAGGGGGGCAAACAGGTCCTCTCTTTTCATCCCTAGCCTATAATGTCCCACTGCTGGACCTCCCCAAATTCATGCATGAGCTCTTTTTTCGCGAATAAATACATAGATTTTAATGGTTAAAATATGAATATTGATATTTTTATGAAGCTGGAAGTTCAAGAAATTATAACGTTTATATACGGTAATAAGGGTCATATTAGGATAAATCGTTATCCTCGCAAAGTTAAAGTGCCGTCTATAAATTCTGTTATAAGAGTCGAAGGAGTGTAAAGCTTTGGTTTCCTAGTAAAGCGGTGCTGTCATATAGCGGCCGTTAAGCTTTGTTTTCCTAGGATAGCAGTGCCGTTATATAGCGGCCGTAATACAGCGGTGAATGACGTCACTAGAACGTTGTCTATGTAAACAAAATGGCGCGGTTTCCTAGAGAGCGGTAACTGACACCGTAACGTCAAAAAGCGGTGCCGCCATTTGCATGACGGCCGTCTTGTCGGTGTCAGATGGTTTCGTGAACGTTTCCAAAGAGAATGTAATACACTAGATAGCGATGAAGCAGAACGTGTGATAAAACGGCCGTGGAACTTTCCACAAGTCGTCACCGTAAAGACGGCCGTCTTTTTGCGTCCGTAATATTACGGCCGCTATATGACGGCACCGCTTTCTTAGGAAAACAAAGCTTTACGGACGCAAAAAGGCGGCCGACTTTACGGTGACGACATGTGGAAAGTTCCACGGCCGCTAACATACTGTCTGCTTCATCTGACACGACAAGACGGCCGTCATGCAAATGGCGGTACCGCTTTTTGACGTTACGGTGTCAGTTACCGCTCTCTAGGAAACCGCGCCATTTTGTTTACATAGACAACGTTCTAGTGACATCATTCACCGCTGTATTACGGCCGCTATATGATGGCACCGCTATCCTAGGAAAACAAAGCTTAACCGTCAATAAAATATAAAATTATTAAAAAAATATGTAAAGGCACTTTTCAAAGCACCAAATTTATGAATAATTTCACTGCGACTCAACTACAGACGGTGCAAAACTGCCATTTGTCATTTCATAGACAACATAGGGGCTGTAGCGGACTTGGTGAAACAAAGAGTATTGCCAAACAAATATCAATCTTACACGCCTTAAAAAAGTCGAAAATACAAGACGGCTAATATAACATACAATGTGAAGAAGTTAACTAAATATTTTGAAACTCTAGCCAACATTCATTTACAAATTGACTGGCTGATGCAATATCGCCTTGAACTCAATAAAGTCAAGCCATCAATGGTTCTAATTCGAATCGCACGTTATCTCAAAGCGCTGCTAACAGCATAGCTAAGATTAAGTTTGGATGATCTGTACAAACTTGAGTTAAAAATGCGAGATATTTTCTTATTTTATTTTATAGTCCTAAAAGATAATATGGTGATTTGTATGGTGCTTCAACAGCTGAACGGATTTGAATGAAATAATGTAGAAGCGAATCTATCAGGGTTGCCGGAATGTCTAACGAGATACGGTGCGTTTTTAGTCGTAGAAGTCTACCTTCCGCTCCACCCGAAGTGGAGAGTCGTTTTTCCCGGGAAAAAAGGTTATTCTTGCATCATTCTAAGTACCTGCCCATTGTAACACCCTTTGTAATTGTTATAGTAATTATGCTATGGTGTGCCTACAATAAGGAGTATATCTATCTATCTGTCTGCCTATTGACAACCGTGTTAATCGCACAACTGTCACTCGTTGGTTGACGTCAAATAGTTATTCAGATTTTGATTGATTACGGAGGGGCCTTAATTAGGTGGAACAGAAGCGAGTGTCAGAATTCTACTGATTTTAATCATTAGAATTCTGACACTCGCTCTATTTCTTCAATTGCCTTTAGGTTGCGGAGCCGCGGTATCTTGTGAAAAAGACTGTGCTGCTATCTAATAACCAAGTTATATGATTCTTTTAGAACGAATACATACTATGACATATTCATTGGTAACGCCTTTTTTGTGATTGGAGAGAAATTTTCAAGGCGCACGAGTTGTATTCAAACTTTTTTTACTATCTGGGATCGAAAGTATCAGAATTTACATATATGTAGTTACCTGTACCTATATAAAAAGTCACTTCAGGTTCATAACACTTAATATACAGTATGTTAACTAACTAACGTAAAAGAAACACTCTGTACACGCGTACGCATTGATAAATAAATTGCGACGTTGCCGTCCTTCAAGTACGCGTGTACCTACGAAGTGTTTCTTTTACGTATAAATTGAAAACTTTTGTGAATATTTTAATATTAAAAATAATAAAAACATTTTGTTTTCGAATGGTAATATTTTTTTAGCATGTATGGATGCTATACTATTGCGGGTTAACGGGAACGCCCTCTGTTAGTTAACATACTGTATAAGATTGATAAAAAAAAAAATGGACGAGCAAAAGAATCATGCATCATTCTAGCTGCGTACCACCCACACTAGTTGCAATTCACGCGCTAAAAGTACTTAGTTCAAATGCGGATGTATGGGATATTTTGGTCGTTGTGGGCGGGAGCTTCGGTAAACACTCACTAGTGAGAAAGAACCGCGATTGAAATGACTTCCAATGAAGCTAGAAACTGTTACGATTATTATAAAACTAGAAGCTTTGGTCCCATTGACTTCTTTTGACGTCGGATAAAAAGTAGCATAAAACACGAACACGAAAATATATTTTTTAAATTACTACGATTTTATTTATTAAAACATAAACTTCCTACTTTTGCAGTCGGGTAAAAACTCTATAAGCCTGTAGCCTTTTTCAAGCTTCAAGTTCTTTTTTTTTAATAATTGACAGGCTTACGTTTGACCACCATCTTACCTGATGTTAAGCGAGGATGTGGTCGAAGATTAAGCACGCTTGCCTAGAAGTAACCTGTTCACTCTTGATTTAAAGACTCCCAAGTTATAGCTATCAGGAAACACAGACTCCGGCAGGGAATTCCACTCCGTAGTATACGCACGATTTGCGGCGGTATGACCCCTCTTTGAGGAGTGGCTAGATCGGCGTCACGGCGTCCTGACCTACCGCATGACGCAGGTCCTCACCGGACACGGAAGTTTCGGGAGGTACCTGTGTCTGATGGGAAAGGAGGAAACGCCTGGGTGTCACCACTGCGAGGGTCGCCCTGAGGACACAGTCGAGCACACGGTGCAGGACTGCCCCGCTTGGGCAGAGCACCGACGTGTCCTCACGGCGGCAATAGGCGGAGACCTCTCGCGCCCGGCATTGGTCGAGGCCATGCTGCGGGGCGAGAGGGAGTGGGAAGCGGTCGCCTCCTTCTGCGAAGCAGTCATGCTTCCGAAGGAGGAGGCGGGCCGCGTGAGGGAGAGGATAGCGTCCTCCCTCCAGCCCAGCCGCAGTGGTAGACGCCCACGGCGTCGGACGTCGGCCGACGATCTCCGGCCACCGTAGGCGCGGGCATGCGGACAACGAGTAAAGGGCAACTCGCTGTCCGACCATGGATCATGCCCGGGTCGACGGCGCGTCGTGTTCCACGCGCGCCTCAAAGAGCGTCAGCAATATGACGAGGCCCCCCGTAGAGGGCCGAAGCCTGCCGGGGTCGTGGGACTCATCCCGTTACCGTGACCCCGGTACGTAAAGGGTTATTGAAGGAACACCGTGGATTTTAGTCAGTAAAAGTCTGACAGTCCCTCCCACCCTGCCCGGGGTGGGAGGACTTATTTGATAATTATACCACGCTAAAAAAAAAAAAAAAAAGTATACGCACGATGAAAGTATTCCCAAAACGTTTAGTGCCTATGGGTGGGATGTCCACTATGTAACGATGGCGTTTCGCCGTTTGTCTTGTAGTCCGATGATGGAACGGGCTTGGTGGAATTAAATTGTACAATTCTATAGCACACTCCCCGAAATGTAACCGATAGAAAACCGATAGACTTGCAACTCGTCGTCGATGTTCAAGGCTCTGGTTCTTCAGCTTTGATTCGACCAGTGAATCGTTGCCAATGAGTGTCTTGGCCCTTTTCTCGATAGACTCAAGCGCGTCCAGTTAGTATTTGGCAGATCCGTCCCAGAGATGAGAGCAGTACTCCATACACGACCGAACTTGCGCTTGATAAAGGTTGAGCAGCTGTTCCGGTGTGAAGTACCGTCTCACCTTTGCTAGGATTTCCAGCTTTTTATTTATTTATTTATAAAAGGTAGCTTCACAGCTTGCAGGTACCAACGTCAAAACAGTTACTTAAATGCGCCAATTATGAAGTACACAGATATTAGAGGTAGATTAAATACAAAGTAGACATAATTATCTGTTATTATTTACAGTGTATGTGTATCTGAATAGTGTGGATGTGTGTGAATGTTTGGGTGATGTGTGTATGTATGAGTGTATTTTACTAGCACTACTGCCTACTACTGACTGAGCATCCTGTGTCTCAAAAAAGAAGATCTTCCGGATCCTTGACAAAGATACTGACTATCTCCTTAAGACGGTTTCGTGTGGTACAGAAGGGATCAAGTGTTGAGAACTTGTCATTGAATAATGCGGGTAGACGCAACGACGGTGACATCTTTAGGTGATTTGTGGAGGACGAAGGGACAGCAAACAGAGTTTTATGTCTAGTACGTCTGAGTGGTACGTGAAAGTGAACATTGCTGAGCAATTGTGGGCAGTCAAATTTATTATTAATTATGTCGTATAATAAAACCATATCATTTAATAGTCGTCTCTCTTCCAATGTATCAAATTTGTGATATCGACAGGAGTCCAGGTAGCTTGGCATGGCGGTTTTAGTTTTATAATTTAAGTGTATTTTTGTCAGCCAATTGAGCCTCAGCCTCGATAAACGGACCACAATTAAGGGTGGGTGTCAACGTAACCCCAACTGACCCCAAGTAGCTCGATGCGATCAATTCGATAACTGGTTAGAAAGAAGATTAAGGAAAAAAGGATTCTTCCATACCAAATTTCATCCAAATCCACCGAGCACTTTCGAAGATTAGCGCAGTTTAACAAACAATTTCGCTTTATAATATTAGTAGGTATAGATGAAATTTTGGCTTGATTAATATCGTGTCATGTAATTGGTCAAGCTAAGCCATTGAATCCTTTAGTTGGGTATATCTATACATATAAATAAAATTGAAGTGTCCGTCTGTGACTTGAAAATAACTGTATTTTTAACCGACTTCTAAAAAAGGAGGAGGTTCTCAATTCGGATGTTTGTATATTTTTTTTTATGTTTGTCCGCGCATAACTCCGTCGCTTGCCAACCGATTTGAAAAATTCTAACCTTGTTAGAAACGGTATACTTCCCAAATGGTCCCATGAAAATTTTATCGAAATCGGACAAGTCGTTTCTGAAAAATCAACAAAAGTCTAAAAAAAATATTTACGTTGATGACCTTTTCGTTTACTCTGCATTGCGTTTTTTGTTCGCGCATAGCTCCGTCATTTACGAACCGATTTGGAAAATTCCCTGACCCACTAAAAAGCAGGAAAATAAAAACTTTTTTGCAAAAAATAAAACCGACTTCCATATCAAAACACTACAAAGCCAGAAATAATTTTAATTTCGGAAGGCGAATTAAAATTATTTCTGGCTTTGTAGTGTTTTGATATGGAAGTCGGTTTTATTTTTTGCAAAAAGTTTTTATCCTATGTGCTCATAGTTATTTACATGATACAGTTTGATATTTGTTTGGTTTTCTGCCAATCTGAAAGACTGACTTTCCATTTGTCCGGGTCTAATATATCTGGAACGGCTGGACGATTTTCCCGAGTTTCACTGGAATACACAGCAGGTTATAAGCCAAAATATAGACAACTTTATCCCGGGATTCCCACGGAATCGGGGTAAAATTTTAATCGTTCGTAATGGTAAAATGTCTCTATTTACTTCCTCAATTGTTTTTAGAACTCGCCCCCACAATACCTTTGGCAATACTGTCGTCGAACCGTTACAAATTAAGTAAGTATTCACTGTTAGTTAAATCATAATGTAATTTGTATGCGCACATGCTGAGTTTACCTATAAGTGCTTAGACTAAACTGTTGTGCTATTAGAACATGTCTCAAGTAGAAACAATTGCTCATAAACCTATTAAATACATAAATATTAAATAACAAAATAAAAATTAACGCGGGAAAAACTATGCGAACGGAGTCGCGGGCACAGCTAGTTCCTAAATAAATCAATTTAGTTCGACGATCAGGTTACCAAAATCATTGGTCACGACAATTGTTGTTTTTGTCTTTTAAACAAAAATGAAGACGATGCGGTGCAAGGTGCGTGTCGTCACGACTTCATTCGCTTTTTACGTAGACATGACGTGACAATTTTGATGCGTTTTATCATGCAAGACTTACTGATAAGTATGAATGGATAAAGCAAATAAATACGTGTCAAATATTATGTTAATATAATCAGGCTGACGGACCTCAGTAAATAAATTTATATTTTTTTCCCAGGACACTTTTTCAGATAAACCGTATAGGTAAGTGTCGTATATGGGAATTGGAAAACATGCTTATATGTATGTTGTACGAGCACCAGTTATAAATAGTTTGGTATATTATAATTATTTATACTTATTATTATGATTAGGTATAGATATCGTTTCTAGCGTCAATAGGCTAATGGTTTAGGTGTCGGCTTTGTGGTCGAGTGATTGCGGGTTCTAATCCCACCCATTACACTACTGAACCTACTCCAAATACAAGCAAATTTAGCTTAGTTGGAGGAGTTAACAGGATTGCTGGTAATGTGAATTCTACCCATATTGCTCGTAACATTTATAAAAAAAAATAGCAGTGGTGGCCAAGTAGTTACAGGACCAGCTTCCGAGCTAATTTAAAAAAAAATTAGATCATCACTACTATTCTCAAAACGGTAACGGAAATGGAAAGCTTCTTCAGGGAATCGGTAAGTCCTAGGATCAAAAATCCGAAGACATGCGACAGCCACCAAGCCGCAGTGTTCGCGTGGTAGATTAGGGCTGACTCCGTCTCATAGATAAAAGGCCATGGAAACAGTATAGGCTGATTATAAAGATGATATTATTATTATTATTATTTCTATAGATAACCTAGTCCAAAATGAATGATATATATTATGTACATATAATTATACTAGCTGTGCCCGCGACTTCGTCCGCACGGAATAGTGACTTTCGGCAGAATTTTTAATTTTTTAGGCAAATTATTTTGAAAATAAAACTCATACATAATTTGAATGTCGTATTTATTAATATCTAATCAAAAGTCTAAAAAATAAGTTTCAAGCTTCTAGCTTTAAAAATTACGTAATCTCCTTGAGTACAAACTTTCATTCCGTATTTCAACCCCTTACAGGCCTTTTTTCGCATTAAAAGGCAGCCTATGTCCGTACCAAGTTTCATTTAAATCGGTTAAGTAGTTTAGGCGTGATTGCGTAACACACAGACAGACAGCGTTACTTTCGCATTTATAATATTAGTAAGGATTATCTATATATATACATATAATAAAACAGTAAAAAAAGGTTGTCTATACATTTAAATTTTATATAAAAATAACAATTGATGTGGGTTAAAAAACGGTAACACGGCAAAAAAAGTCTGTCTCTTTGTCTGTTTGTACACGCTAATCTCCGGACCTACTGGATGGATTTTAATGAAATTTGGTAGATAGTTGACATCTTGGAATAACAAATAGGCTACTTAGGAACCGAACCCTGTTCGAACAGGTGTGGCGTATGACACTCAGCTATAGTGTATCTTAATAAATAAATAATTATGTAACTACAATTACTTATCACAAACTTAAAGGCACACTTAGATACCTACCTACGCTTTGTAGCGTGGAACTACAGAGCGTGGAAAGGCACGTAGCTTCATCTTTGCGACTGGCCGTCCTTGACAATACAGAATTGTCTTGTTTTCTTTTTTCTTTTAGACAAATGTTTTTGTTTTTATTGTGTGTAATATTATTAATTTCGATGTCTTAATCCTACAATCTGAACATATAATATTATAACGTGTTTGTTTACCCGCAACTTCGGAGTTGCTATTACCTACGCGATTTTTCCTGCGTAAATCTCGTTCCTGTGGGAATAACGGGACAAAAAGTGGAAGTCATTATAACTTCCCCTATCTTCCAGTGAAAGTCCCATTAAATTCGGTTCAGCTGTTCCAGAGATTAGCCCGGACAAACAGAAAGACAACAAGACGGACAGAATAATAAAAAAAAATGTGTTTTAAAAATTTGAAATTAATAAAAGAAAAATAATGATTATTGTGGATTATTCTAAAATTGCTTTACTAATGGCGCGAATTGCTGAAACGATTTTTAACTGATTACGATATTTTATAACTTTTTGGATATTTTCTGCAAATTAAACAATTTAATCTTTCTTTTTACATTAAATACCACTTTTTGATATGAGTGATAAAGCGCTAAGGGCCGGTAAAATTATAGCCCTACTTGAAGAAGGTTGTTCGCAAAATTTACGTGTCTCAGCGGCTAAATGTGAATCGTTCAACTGTCCAGAGGACTTGGCAATGGTACCAAGAGACCGGTTCGGTCAAAAGAAGACCCGGTTCGGGAAGAAAACGATGCACAGAACCAAGAGATGACCGCTTTTTGGTGAGTCAGGCGTTGAAAATCGTAAAGCGTCAAGTGTGGACCTGAAGAAGAGCCTTGAAGAAGTAAGAGGAGTAGAAGTTAGCTTGTGGACGGTCAGGAGGAGGCTTTTGGCTGCCAATATCAGGAGTTACCGCCCAGCTCGGGGCCCTAAATTACTCCGTGAGCACCGTGTTGCTCCACTTCAGTTTGCTCGGAACTGTGCTTCATGGACTCTGGAGGACTGGAATAAAGTATTGTTTTCTGATGAAGCTAGAATCTCTTTGTGTGGAGAGGACCGACGCCGGCGAGTGCTGCGAAGACCACGGGAACGCTATGCGGAAGTGTGTTTCGTATAAATCACTCCTTGTGGCGGAGGCGCCGTTATGTTTTGGGCAGCAATTAATTCGACGGAGCGTACGGAGTTAGTTTTCATAGAAAATGGAACATTAAATGCACACCGGTACATAATGGAAGTCCTAATTCCATATGCACAACCCACATTGACTGCACTTGGGGAAGATTCCATTTTTATGGACGACAATGCTCGCCCGCACCGTTCTGGCGACGTGGAAGCGTACATGCAAGAAGTTGGGATCCGTCGTTTAGATTGGCCAGCTCGAAGTCCTGACCTCAATCCGATTGAGCATGTCTAGGATGTTCTAAAGAGACGGGTAAGATCAGTGCAACCTGTTCCACAAAACATCAGGGAGCTAAAAAGAGTCATTGCAGAAGAGTGGGAACGTATTCCTCAAAACGTTATTAAAACATCGTGGAAAGCATGCCCAGAAGGATTCAAGCTGTGATTTTGGCAAGAGGAGGTCACACTCGTTATTAGGTTTTTTACATTTGTATCTTTATTTAATTAAAAAAAGTAAAACAAAGATCTAGTCTTTATTGCCGACCACTTCTTATTATTTGGGCGTGTACATCGGTTTTAAAGAATCCGTCGTTTTTTTTTTCTTTTAATTTCCCGAATTCACTTCACGCGCATTCATTTACACGATTATAAGTATACAGACTACGTCAAAGCAATAAATTTCATTTAATTAACTCAAATCGACCTTAGAACGTAAATTTCCTTAGGTGCCCGTTTTTTTTTGCAAAAGAGTGTATTACGTATAAACTTATTTTCTACAAACATTCCTTGACATTTTCATATTTGAAATACTTTGATAGGAAAAATAAATCTTATAGTTTTCCTGAAAAAAATTTCCGTGACATTTTAAATTATCTCGATTAAACTTAGTGTAATCAATATTGGAACTTAATAAACTGAATTTTTATTACCTTAGAAGGATTCGGCTTATCAGGAAACCGAGCAGCTGTCACCAAGAAGATATCAGGATGTGGTTTTCCAAATTTTACTTCGGGGTCCGTACTGCCCATGACCATATGATGGAAATAAGAGAATAGTTCTTTATATTGTGCTATCTTAGTATCCACTGATCGGGCACTGGAAGAAGTTGCTAGTGCGAAGGGTACCTTCGTTTTGTGTAGGTGACGTATTAACCGTTCTGCACCTGGAATGGAAGATTAACAGGATTACTGGAGGAATTTGCTAATTAATCAGAATCTTTATTCTCTCGCCACAATTCATCTACATTTTTACAATTTTTAAGTACACATTTCGTACTGTAAACTTATTGTGGGAGATTGGTGTCCAAACTAGGCTTCGGGCCTGTATTTCGAGATACCAGGTCTCCACCCTTTAGACCAACAGGGTAATTGCCTGCTTGGGGTGCAGGTGTGTTCTAATGAGATAACGCGGCCCCGGACCACTAAGGCAACTGAAGGAAAACCCACCTTGTGGGTTTTTTGTCAGAAGAAGTCTGACACTCCCTTCCATTTCACCCAGAGAGGGAGTCATTTGACGATTTTCCCACTACTTTTTAATAATAAGATAAGAAAGTCGAACTCCTCTGTGTTTCAGAAAACACGTTCACCAGTTGGTCCAAGTTGGCATTCGAAGATCTTGAACAGTCTTATAGACTGCACTCCTTTTCTATGTAAACTTTAAGTATGCCCATACTCCGCCGTCCACGCATATTTCACAAAAAGGGGTAGGAGTGTAAGTTTTTGCTTCATAATTAATTATATAGTTTTTTTTTTATCAGTTTACAAGTCCTGATTCAGTTCCAAAGACTTCCCACCTCTCGTTTATAATGGATAGTGACAGATTTTAATGTATTCACATACAATTCAATCACATTTGATAAACAGAGGCAAATGAGAGTAACACATGGCCTACGTTTAATAGGTCACGTCAATTTGCTATGAAATACATTTTTTATGCGCGAGAAACACTAGTTAAACGAGATCATAAAGCCGGGTCCGCTGCGACGTGTTTTCGTGTTTGCAAACAGTATAACATTGTTTGCTAACAGAATATAGGCGTGGCCTAACAGTTTTGTTAGCAAAAACACAATAACACGTTTGCCGAGACAAATGGATAACATCCCCCGCGTTCGCCTGCGGGGAGGGGGAAAGTGACGCATTTTGTGTTCGCGCTCACTATCCCTATTTTTTAATCTCAGAGACAGAATTGCCACACCTAATCTCATGTCAGGAGGAATCATATCATTTTTCCACGTTGTTTTCTTCTCTATATCTGGTAAAATTAATGATAACAGCTCTTGATAATCACTTTCTGAACATCTAAAACTAAACAAAAACATTACAACAATAGGCGCAACGGACGGGCGGTTTTACTAACATGTTTTGTTAGAAAATTGGCGCAGCGGATCCGGCTTAAGAGGGCAAGTTTCCACCTACCAGTAACTCGCGCGCAAGTTTTCAATTACATCTCCGGGACGTTCGTCATTTTCCTGCCCATAACCTAGAGGTCGGTGCAACATACTTTCTTCTTCCTTTATTTCCTGTCAATCGTCACGGCAACATTTATTCCTTTTTACCCGACTGCAACGGAAGGGTTATGTATTTCGCGCGTATCTTGTATGTATGTATGGTTGTAATATTCTTTATTACCTCATATCTCCAGAACCGCTGAACGGATTCACATAATTCAGGTATCGTTAGATTCGTCTTAGTGTTCTTTATGGCTGCCACACACGCTACGGTCCACCGGAAAGGTCCACCTGTGCAGGTAAGCCTGCGCAGGTAGACCGGAACGTGTGTGGGAATAGACCTGTGCAGTTTTTTGAGCCTGCACAGGCGACCTGCGCAAGATCGAAAATCAATTCTTTCGAGTGAAACCGTACGGTGTACCTGTGCGTGTGTGCGTGTACTCCGGTCGCCTGCGCAGGTCGCGTCAGTTGTTTTCTAGTGTTTCTTTCAGACGGTTGTCTCGTCGCTCGCATCATATTGCCGCCACGAATGCCACGTAATTCAGCAATAGAAAATGGCGCCACCAGATTCAACTAAAAAAATCCTTGAAGATTTTATCCATTTTTTTTTAAATAACTATCAATGTAGTTAGAATTCACATTACTAGCCATCTTGTTAACCCCTCCAACTAAGCTAAATATGCTTGTGTCTGGAGTGGGTTCAATAGTGTAATGGGTGGGGTTCGAACTCGTGACCTCTCGATCACAAGTCCGAAACCTTATCCATTAGGCTATTACGCTTATCGAATTATCGAAATAATTATCGAAATTTATAGAAGTCATCCATATCTTTGGCAAATTAAAAACAAAGATTATCATAATCGAGACAAAACAGAAGCTCCTTATAGATTACTTATAGAAAAATTGAGAGAAATTGAGCCAGATGCGAACAAAGAAGTAGTTGTGAGAAAGATCAATAATTTAAGAAGCAATGTTAGGAAGGAAAAGAAGAAATATGACCAATCTTAAACTAAGTTTGGGGCATCTGCTGATGATGCGTACCGTATTAAACTGTGGTATTACGATTTGTTAAGTTTATTTATTTAATTTATTACTTTTTTATATATTTCTTTTATCTTCAAAATTAAAGCAAGGCCTAGCAATGCCAGTGCGTTATTGTCCTCATTCGATGCCATCGCAAAAAGAACTGAAGACCGCTCCGGTACACCGGAACGTCCCCATACACGCTACTAATGTTCGGTTGACCTGCGCAGGTACACCTGCACAGTTAACCTCTCCGGTAGACCGTAGCGTGTATGGCTTGCATTAGATAGGTGACATTTGAAAAAATCAAACATGGCGGCGAAGCCATTATACATAATGAAAAAAAAAAACAATATTGCAATATGGGTATCAAATTAAAGGGCCTTAATACAAGGATTTCCAAAAGGTATATCATGTTTATCACTAGTGTATTACTATCAAAAATAGTACAAAGAAAAAGTTTAAAAATATGGACTTAGCTTTTTCACTTTCTGAATCCGGTGGGGTGCCATTGTGACACGACCGGGAAAACTAAAAAAATGTAAATTAATATTTTAACTAAAAAGTTGAATGAAAAATCTAAAAACCCTACTGCTCAACTGAAATGCAAGAAACAAGCACATTTTTATTTTAAAAAGTGACAAGAAGGCGAGACCCAATTGAACATTTTTTTTTTAATGGAATGGGTCCGCTTGCTTTTAACTTTTTTTTTTCATATAATTTCTCACACAATCTATCTAATTTTTTCCTTGGTCTGCCATCAACATTTAAACCCAACATTCTTTTAGTAACATGCGTGTCATCATTGCGGGGCACGATTGAGTTGTCAATAACATTTTACTTGCGTAGCCTGCAATGTAATACCACTTGCATGCAAGTTGATTGCAGGTGGAAGGGTGTCCTGAACGGCACCCGTATAGTGTAACTAATAAAATCACATATTTAGCTTATATATTTATTTAAGATTTATTTATTGCAAGAATATGGTAGTAATGTTAAAATCGAATCATTTACGGCCTTTTTGTTCTGGGTGCTGCTCCTTCTGTTGCCTTGTATTTCGGGGCCGCGGTATCTCGTTAGAACATTCCCGCAACCCCTCTACAGCCTATTACATTAATTAATCCCTGAATAATAATGTTTTGTATATGAGCTAAACTATAAATAATCGTTTATTGGCTATGAGTAAACGATTACTCTATTTTATTATTTATTTATTAATAAATGCATTTAACAGTAGCTAAAAACATCTTTATCTCGCTCCCTTTGAATGCACTGTAAATAACAAAGAGATATAGTATCAGTGTTGTCGGCAGATAAGGCCTGAATATGATCTGATTATTTACTTTAAATATTTCAGTAACTTATGGACGCTACATTTTTTTTATTGTTAATAGGCTCGCGTTTGACCACCATCTCACCTGATGGTAAGTGATGATGTGGTCGAAGATGGAGCACGCTTACCTAAAAGTAACCTATTCACTCTTTACTTAAACACCCCTAGGTTATAACTATCGGGAAACACAGACTCCGGCTGGAAATTCCACTCCTTAGCCGTACGCACAATGAAGGTATTCCCAAAACGTTTAGTGCGTATAGGTGGGATGACCACCATGTAACGATGGCGCATCACCATTTGTCTTGTAGTCCGGTGATGAAACTGGCTTTACGGAATTAGATTGTGTAATTCCATCGCACACTCCCCGAAATGTAACCGATAGAAAACGGATAGACTGGCAACTCGTCGCCGATGTTCAAGGCTCTGGAGCTTTGATTCGACTAGTGTATCTTTGCCAATGAGTCTTTTGGCCCGTTTCTCAATAGACTCAAGCGCATCTAGTTGATACTTGGCAGATCCATCCCAAAGATGAGAGCAGTACTCCATACACGACCGAACCTGGGCTTGATAGAGATTGAGCAGCTGTTCGGGTGTGAAGTACCGTCTCACCTTTGCTAGGATTCCCAACTTTTTGATGCTAGTTGAGCCTTAGCCTCGATAGACGGGCCAAAATTGAGGGTAGAAGTTAGTGTTACCCCCAGAAGCTCGATACGATCGGTTATCGGCACAGTTACACCTCGGAAAGTAGGAGCCGGTACGAATTGGCTCCTTTTTGCGGAGAAGAGACACGCCTGGGTCTTAGCTGCATTAAACTTGACTAAGTTGGCATCGCCCCATTCGGAGACAAGGCTGTCTCCGGACAAGTTCAAGCGCCCAACCATGTCCTCACGGAGAGACTTTAAATTAAACATCCACTTAGGCCCAGTATCATCACCTGCTTAGCTTTTCCAGTTTTTCCAGAACACCCTAGTCTTGCAACAGATTTTCTGGCTTATGACTACTGGTAACCCCCGCCACATATGTACAAATGACAGCCGGGACCACCGGCTTAACGTGTTTTCCGGGTCACGAAGGAATCTCGTTATGTTATTCTGGTCACCCATCTTCTGACAGACCTCAACAAGCGTTGCTTCACCTTGAAGATCGACCCACCCGTTATTATTTAGCCGCGAGTTTTTCTATGGTTCTATAGTCTAGGATAATCTGAGCGAAACTGGACCTTTGACCTCGGCGGCATTGGCAGCAGATTCGTTCGCAGTGCGGCCTGCGGCTGTTGTTGTATTTCTGATGCCTTTATATCTCGATGGTGTTCGCATTGACTATACCGAAACCGCTAAAGATCTTGGTGTAGTTATTGACTCCAGTCTCTCGTGGCGTGCTCAGGTCAATGAGGTCAGCCGAAAGGTAAATTTTTCCTTTCATTCGCTGAAATGCCTTCAAAGTCTTCTTCCCTTGAAAACTAAAATTTCTTTGGCACAAACACTTATTCAGCCGATTATAGATTATGCCGATGCCTGCTATTTGGATGCTACCGAGGAGCTATTAAACAAGCTTGAGCGCTTGCAAAATCTATGCATTCGCTTTGTTTTCGGTCTTCGAAAGTATGACCATGTTTCTCACCTTCGCAAGCAACTCAAGTGGCTCCCAATCCGTCTTCGCAGGAACACTAGGATTTTGTGTCTCCTCTTCAACATTCTACACAACCCGTCTTATCCTTCCTACCTGCGTGAGCGTTTTTCTTACGCTCGTTCTAGCGACGTACCGTGTAGATCACACCTTAGATCCCTGCTTAAATCTCATCCTCATAAAACTAGCTACTACTCTTATTCCTTCTCTGTCCATGCTGTAAGATAGTGGAACTCACTTCCGCCTAGCATTCGTGATTTAAATACTATATCTCTATTCAAATGTCGATTAAAAGAGCATTACCTTTCCTCTTAACTGTGTTAATTATTTATGTATATATTTATATATTATAACATTATGTATTTATTTAAGTATATGTTATTTTTATTGCATTGTAAGTATGTGTAAGTATATTTAATATTTTAGTTTTAGACTTCACATATTCATATTTATTTCTCTTCTTGTTCTCACACACTATTGTCTACATTTCTTTTTCACTTCTCCTTTCGCAGGTCTGCTGGAAGAAATTTCTTAAGAAATAAGCAGTACCTTTGTACTCAGATATTATAATTATGTTTATCTTAATGTATTTTACTGTGTGTACATAAATAATAAAATAAATAAATAAAATCACTGGTTAAAAAACGCACGAAAATCCTTAGCCAACTGAGTGGCCTGAGCCCAGCGAAATTGTTTATTCCTTGCTACCTTCGTCTAGTAGAAATTGCTAAATGATGACTAAAAATCTTTCAATTGCGAGTCAGACTCGCGGCGCACCCGATACGATCTCTTCTGCGTCTCCAAGATACGCCGACCGAGGCATAAACTAGTTTCTCCCGATGACGCTATGGCCCTGCTTCAAGAAAGCGGTCAGGAAACTAGCATAATACATGAGAATACGAAACAAACGGCCTTTCGTCCTCGCAGTTGAGCCACAGCGCGACGTCCCCGTAAATGCCTACTGCGATCATCGCTAACAGCATCCTGAGCCCTTTAAACTTAGAGACAAGTTTAAAAGTACAGGCTACAGGTAATATCATTGTCCGACCCAGCTCCTAGCTGCATTCCTAGCTGCCCTCTGCCCAGGGACAGCCTAGGTCTTAGTGGGCAACACAGAGGGTGTATTTAGTGTGTAGTCGGCTTTAATTAGCAGTTAAGCAGCAAAAATTCTCCTAGCTAGGGTAAGAACAGATTCCCTCTCGAAGGATATCATACTATCTCGAGTCGACGGTGCGTCGTGTACCACGGGCGCCTCAAAGATCAGTTAGCACTAATGAGGCGGCTGGATAGGTACATTGCCTGCCCGCAACGAGTGTTGAAATGTTCTAATGAGACTGTGGCTCCAGAACACAAGGGAAACTGAAAGAACAGGGTGGGTTTTTGGCCAGTAGGATACTCCTGTCCAGTCTACGACTCTACCCAAAGAGGGAGGTGCCATTTGATGATTATTGAAAGGGTACCATTCCATGGGGAACCTTGTTTCCTGTCGAATCCGACTCGTAATTCACAGATTTTTATTATTCGTTGTTATACCCACTTTAGTGTTTCACACCTAAATGCCTCCATTTATATTGTATGTTTTATTTTAATCTCGGTATTTTTTACCATATCCGTAATAGAAATACCCATTACAAAAAGTAACAATTGTCTATTAATTTCGGATCACGATATAGGTATAGCCCGCTGAAAGACTCACGGACGGCAGAGGCTTAGTGACAGATCTTCATCGATTTCCCGTTCGATAAGGAACCCAAAAAATAATTACGTATGCCATTGATACAAGTTCTAATTTAGCATATCCTAACCTTGGACAAGAACTATCTGCCTCAACAAACATGGATTTATGCCAAGCATCGTTACTTTTGGGATGCATTGTGTATTGTTCGTAGCAATCATTAATCATGTTGTTGCCATGCTTGTAAGTATTTAGTCTATTAGTAGAAGGTATAGTCACAGTACCAGACGGGAAATCATTAAAATTTATTTTCCGCTTCCAAATTCTAACTGAATACAATAGAATACCAGTCTTTTACATGGAGCTACCTGAGTTCCACAATCCAGTTCTTGGGTAACATGATGGTAGCGCTGGTTAATAGACTGTTACTTATATTAGGGGTTAAAGTATGTAATTGCTGAAATGCTGATTGTATCTACTGAAAATTTTTTTGCAAAAAATAGAACCGACTTCCATATCAAAACACTACAAAGCCAAAAATAACTTTAATTTCGGTAGTCGGTGTTATTGGTTTTGGATTTTCTTTTTTTTTTCACACCGCCTTCCGAAATTAAAGTTATTTTTGGCTTTGTATTGTTTTGATATGGAACCTGGTTCTATTTAAAAAAAAAAAAATCGCTTTTTTGTGGGTTAGTTTGTAATTTATCTAGTTACAAAAGCCATAATGTCAACAATTTAACACCTTTTACAAAATATTGCTTTTCCCGATGCATAGCCGTTAATTTTTGAGGAGTTCTCCTGGTACTTGACCATCAGCTCTACATCACCATATTATGTATTGTGACGAGCATCCGTACTCAAGTAATCGAATCGCACTCCACGAAATACTTATTATTGAGTAGTTTCAGTGGCCATCTGTGGTCTTCATCATCAGTTCAACTTCCCCAAATGGTACTTTTCGAAAGCAACTGCTCAAGGTACTGTAATAAATACCCAAAACGCTATAGTATAATATTTGAAGAGTTCCCTCGATTTCTCCAGGATCCCATCATCAGATCCTGATTTCGTAACAATGAGACCAACTAAAAAGTATACCCTTTCAAATGCAAAAACAATTTTTCAAATCGGTCTAGCCGTCTCCGAGTTATGACGAATTGAGAACCTCCTTTTTTGAAGTCGGTTAAAAATAGTTTTGTTTTAAATGTACCCACCCTCATTAGCTATAAATTCTTGCCATCTAATTGGAAGGTTATTTATGCCTTTGCGATAGAGCTCTCGGGATGTAGATTCGATAAACTGTGTGAAAGCATTTTGTACTGCCTCTTGGGAAAAAGAAATAGTAGTCCATTGGAGCAAGGTCTGGCGAGTACGGGGTATGACATTTATTATGGTTTCTAACTGCAGCTCCTGTAGAGTACCAACGGTTTCGCGTGCGATCTTGCGTTATCATCAAAGAGTAGTGCTGAAAAATCGATTTATGAGTCGGGGCTGTTTCACTGCTAATTTACGTATTGTTCGATGTTATTATTTGGGTATCGTGAAAAAAAAAAGTTTCACCCGAAAAATTACACACCATAAAGGTTTTATGTCAATTCAAAGTACCTATATATCCTTCCTATCCTACTTCCTATCCTACTAATCCTACTAATATTATAAATGCGAAAGTTTGTGAGGATGGATGGATGTTTGTTACTCTTTCACGCAAAAACTACTGAACGGATCTGAATGAAATTTGGTCAGTAGATAATTGACATTCTGGAATAACACATAGGCTACTTTTTATCCCGAAATTCCCACGGGATCGGGATTTGCGCGAGAAAACCTTCCCACGCGAACGAAGTCGCGGGCAGAAGCTAGTATTATTATAAAACGGCAATTTCAGACTTTAACCCCTATTACTACTTCGTTCGGGTGAGTTGTTCCCGCGTGAATCCTGATCTCGTGGAATTCCGGGATTAAAACCAGCGAATAGAAACAAAGCTTTCAATTTTCATAATATCGTTTAAAGCATTTCAATACTCGTTCTGTACCCGCGACTTTCAAGTGGTAGTTTGTATTTGTAAAAATTTTAAAGTAGCCTAATGTAGCCTTAGATACAAACAGGGTTGGGCAGTATTTGAATTACTTGTAATTAAAATACGTAATTGAAATACAAATACGTATTTGGTATTTGTATTTCAATTACTTCTTTGAAATGTAATTTGTAATTCGTATTTCAAATACCTGACGCCGATGTATTTTGTAATTAATATTTCAAATACTTGAGGCTTCAAAATACATTTTAACATTCAAATACATTTAACCTTTATTCATTTAACGACCGTGAGTGTGAGTGCGAGGCGAGACCGCGAGAGTGTAATGATGGTAAAGCAGCCACAAAACGCAAAAAATGGACTTACGTCAAATTGTCAATGTGAAGCTAAGATGTCAATTTGTCAAGTCATAATGGTTTGTTTTAGTTTTTTCCAAACACGGAATAAATAAAGCTTCTGTTCTGTGTAGAAGGAACAAAAATGTGTTCAAACAATTTAACACAAGTTTGTGCTCATCAGGACCTGTAGAAAGATTGTTTTTTTTAGCAGGTTTTATTCATTCTCCAACAAGAGGCTGTTTGTCTGACAGTACATTTAAAAAGTTAGTGTTCATGAAAGGAAACTCTGGTTTTACTGATTAATTCATGTTGTTTTCCTCTACTTTCAGCCCGTGCTGGGCCTGAATTCTGCTATTGCAATAGTGCCACAATAGTCTCTCAATCATTGATTTCTTAATTGTCGATCAATGGCATTATCATTTTGCTAAAAGTTCGTAATCTGTTAAATTCATAATGGTCTCCTAGTAGAATTGTGTTATAAATTGACATAGTTGTATTGCCATTATTATAAAACCTGTTAATAGAAATGTAGTAAATCTATACTAATAATATTTTAGCTGTCAAAGTCAAATGTGACATTACTGCTTACTGACGTTTTATCTGTTTTTTTTTTTAGCGGCCGGTGTTTTGATTTATGTGTTTTAAATTATCTTTAATAGAGAAGCCTATATTTATTACAATACAAAATGGTGCTAATTGACCAAAATTCGGTTGGAACTGTAAAAATTTTAGCAGAATACCGCGTAAGTCAGTCATTCATTTGTCATTGTGTACGAGATTACCATTCTAAGCCATTTCTTTCAATGGAGTGTCAGTGGTTGAACATTATAATAATAGACTAGTATTTGCGTGTTGCGCGAGGTGCAAGCACCTCACGTGCTTGTGAAAAAAAAAAAAACGGGGGGGGGGTGATGGAGTTGCACAATTATTTCGACTAAAGCATTGCCCCTCTAAATGAATCTGAAAAAAAAATGTTCCAAGCCTCTTAATTTCCGAGATCCGCCTAAAGGGGGTGAGAACGGGGGCAAGGGGGGCAACTTTGAAAAATGGTTTTTACTTTACCGAGCCTCCTCTATACGAATCCGTAAAAAACAAAAAATACGGGTCTCGTAGTTTCCGAGATACGATAGGGAGGGGGGTGAAAAGGGGAGGTTTGGCACTTTTCCCGTAGGTTTGAGAGTTACTTGTTTACGAATCTGTTAAAATATACCCACCTCCCCATCCACCATCTGGGAGAACAATTATGTCAATGAGTCAGTCAGTCAGTCAGTGAGTGGTAATTTAGCTTTATATAGTATAAAATTACCAAACTTGTCAAAATCTACAAATAAAAAATTGGCCAAGTGCGAGTCAGACTCGCTCATGAAGGGTTCCGTTGTAATTATAATAATATAATATAATACGTATATTTATTTAACGAAAAAAAAAACCTTACAAACTTCTTAAAACTAGCTTATTTACATTTTTTACAACTACGCCAAATAACTTTATTTTTCATAGTGTTTGTATGAATTACAAAGTTATATTTGCGGTTTTAGAAAATATGCTGTATCTCAAAAATTGCTGACCCGATCTCGTTCAAACCAATTTTGGTTGAATGTTTACATTAAGATCTACAAACATATATTTTTTTTTTAGATTTTTCACTCCATTATTATAGAAGTTAGAGGGGGACACATTTTACCAATTTGGAAGCTTATATCTTTTAAACGATTGACTTTATGAAAAAGTGGTTTTAGAAACCCCTACATCATTTTTAAAGACCTGTCTATAGATACTACACACGCATAGGTTTCATGAAAAAATATTTTCAGTTTTAGTTCCATGGGACCGTTCAAGTATTACGTAAGCACTACAGGGGGGCATGGGGGTCTTTGCTTTGCTTTTTTTTGATGACATGGGGGGTAGGGGGATCTAGATTCTAGATAGTGATTACGTCAGCAATAATTATTTAATTTTTTACACATGTAGCAACACACACTGTCTATGCTTCAAAACGAAATACATTTTCGGGGATTCCTACAAATAATGAATTGTTGAATTCCGTGTTGGTAAAGTTTATTTAAATGAATATTATGTGCGTTACAGACTTCTATTCCAAACCTATTCCTTATTTCTAGATTTATAACTGCTGCTCATGAATCAATCAATTGTACCAATATTTACGTAAGCATGGGGGGAGGGGTAAGAGCTTTGCTTACTTTTGCTGACGAGGGGGAGGGGTGGGTTAAAAATTGCAAAAAATGTACTTACGTAATACTTGAACGGCCCCCATGTATGGGGAGCCCCTCTTTATTTTAAATATTATTTTTCTTAAATTCGGAATAGGTTCATAGAATATAATATATAAATAATAGGTAGATGTACCTACCAAGTTTCACATGTATAGTCCTAATAGTTTCAGAATAAAATGACTGTGACATACGGCCCGATGGACGGACAGACAGACAGACAGACGGACAGACATGACGAAACTATAAGGGTTCAGTTTTTTGCCATTCGGCTACGGAACATTAAAAATGAATGATCCACCATTCCGGCACTATTGCAATAGCAGACTCGGCCCTCTGGTCTAGATTACTTATTTTGTATTTTGTAATTTGTATTTCAATTAAAAATAGCTAAAATACTGTATTTTGTATTTTATATTTCAAATACCCTACTTAAATATATTTTGTATTTCGTATTTTAATTACTTGCGATGCAGTATTTTGCCCAGCCCTGGATACAAAGATACATATTATAGGCCATTCCTCATCAGTGGGTCCCATAAAAATCGGTACAGGCGTTTCAGAGATTAGCCCGGTCTATTGGAAAGTAGACAGACAAAAAAATAAAAGTATTTTCGTGTTTTAGTATCATGTAAATAACTAATAAGCAGTAAGCACTCGAGAAAATACAGTTATTTCGAAATCACAGGCAGACACTTGTTGTAATTTAAATCGGAGTCTGTCGAAATCTGAATTTCCTGACAGCTACAATGTTCTTTAACCTTCGGCATACAAGGTGGGGTTATTTTAACCCCAACACTTATAATTCGAGTTGATTGTATATTAAAACGCAATCAAATAACCTGACCTTCACAGTAGCTGGAGATTAAATAGTGCCACGTCAAAACATAGCGTTAGATTAGTACTACTCGCACCAATGCCGTCTGTGCATACAGGCAAAGTGGTTCCCGGGCGTTTTTAACCCCACGTTGTATAGGACGTCGTAAAAAAGTTTGGGCCTACTTCTGTGTTTTTTCATTACTTACACTTACAATTAGTGTATTATTTATACTTTTTCATTTTTATTATGTGTATAGATAGTGAATATGTTTTACAACCTGCAGAATGATCGTATTACACCTGCCTTATTGGAAGAAAATGAAATTTCGTTGGATGGCGAAATGTTTCTTCCCAGTAGTGACGACGAAGCAGATCATATCAGCGAGGCTTCTAAAGTTCAAAGTGATACTGACGTGGCAGATGCTGAAGTAAACCTTGAACCATATTATAATGATACAACATTAACACCTCAACCATTTTATCTCGGAAAATTGTCGATTAACTTGCAGGAAAATACGGTGTTTCCCGCAACTGTAAACGCTGGCCTCTTACCGTATTTTTTCATGATGAACCATGCTTTTATTGTGCATATATATGTTGAATAATAGCACTGAAAGGAACAAAACGAATCTAAGGAAGAACTTCATCAATCAATTGGGACTGTCTTTGCTCGAAGACCACATTAGGAAAAGAAAAGTCAATTCACATATTCCACGAGATATAAGAAGACGCATGCATGAAATGTTGCATGAAGAAGTTCCACAAAAGCAATCAAGAAGGTCTCAAAGATATTCTGTCTGCCCATGTAACAAAGATAGGAAGATCCTGAACGGTTGTTTCAAATCTAATGCCGTGATATATGTAAGGAACATGTGAATTTGATGTGTCAAAATTGTATTGATTTAGATAACGAATGATCTCGCTCAAATAGCCATACAATGCTAATTGTGATCATTTTTATGATACCAAATCTATCTAGTTTTATTTAATAAGTAAACTAACTGTGTTAATTTTAAGAAATAGTTTTATTGATTTTTTATGTTGACCTGATAACATTTTGTTGAATTCACGGAGAGAGTATGTGATTTAAAGTTTTTTTTTATAATTAACATTTAATTTGATACTTTTTATATCTTATATATTAACTTAGTGATGTACTTATCAAAAAAACTCATTCACACTAAATTGCAATTGGTGCACACACAAAGTAGAGACAATAAATTGTGGGGTTAATTTAACCCCACGTTGTATAGGTGAGGATTTTGTTTCACCTTGTAAGCCGAGGGTTAAGTCTAGAGTTTAGAAATTACTTCTAAGGAAGCGAGTTCCATAGCTGACCATATTATTACTTTTCATCTGATAGAGACGTTGTCTAACGCTAAACAATCGCGCGACGCTACATTTATTAGAATTATTAAAAAAAAAACACAGTTAAAGCGCCGACTAATCGCCGTCTATACAGGCTGTTGCATCTGAATTTTAAGTTTTTTATTTTATTTTGCTTTTTGAGTACCTTATTTCAGAAGTGAATAGCAATATTCATGCATTTCTGAAATATTCTATAACATATATTATGTAATCAGAATATTTTGGAACTAATGCAATACAATATTTAAATAATACGGTAGTTTCTTGTGTTACAAAATAATTATTTTATTTGGTCCATTAGGTAGATTTTCAAAAAATATTGGTCACGTATTTTTTGCTTTTTCAAGTCAAGAAAAATTCACAAAGATGGAAAGCTTCAAAGTACAGGAGTGGGGGCTGCTGACGTCACACATTGCTAAGAATTATACCGGAGTGTGACGTCACGCGAAATTTCAACTCACTGTATCGTCTTACTTTTTCAATTACGTGAAAAAATAAAAAATAGGTGTCCAATGTTTTTTGTTAAACTACATGACGGACTAAATAAAATATTTTAGGAAACTACCCTATTATTTTTCTAGTCTGAAGACATGCATTTAGTTTCAATCATGTTGTTTAACCCTATTTTAATGAATATACATACCATCTAATAAAGGTGCTCCAGCCAACATTGTATCTCCAAGAACTAACAACTGGTCTCTAAACTCCGTAGGAGTACACGGTAATTTCAATTCTTTGCACAGGATCTCCGATAAACGCTGCTCTGTCCCACCAAGCACTTTCATCATCAACTCATCTGTGTATTTGTGGCCATAGTTTGCACATAATTGTGTTATCATTTTCTTGTATACTAGTTCCGTATCTGTGAAAAGTAAAATGTTTTAAGTTTTACAACTTTCGGGATAATGTTTCTGAAGTTGTTTGAAGATATGTTAAGGACACTTGAGGACACTTTTGTCTGTGAATTTATGTTAACCTGGTTCCAGGATCTTTCATTCATAGTAGTTATTCTTCCATTTGAGTGTGTGTCTTTTTTGCAAAAATATTGAAGTATGAACTATTATTAGTAGTATTAGTATTGATAGTTATAACCTAGGGGTCTTTAAGTCAAGAGTGAATAGGTTATTTTTAGGTAAGCATGCTCCATCTTCGACCACATCATCACTTACCATCAGGTGAGATGGTGGTCAAACGCGAACCTATTATTAATTTAAAAAAAGTATTTGAATTGCATGGATTGTAGACCCTCGTTTATGAAATGATGATCTGATTTGTTTATTTGTATAATTTATGTATTTATGTTTGTGTAATTTAGCCCTCCCCACTTTAATTAAAGTTTTGAATGTCCTTCCAAAGGCTGTCTGGAAAATATCGCTTTTAGCGATAAGACCGCCATTGTAACCATAGAATTAAGAAATAATGTTAAATAGGTGTGTTTAGATTTTGGTGCACAATAAAGTATATTCTATTTATAATTGATTGATTATCTTATTTTATAAGGTATATAATTTCTATTATTTTTTTATTCTTTAAATATTGCCCAAAGTAAAAACCCGTTTTTACACATGCCTGCATGTGTCGACTGTGTATAATGGTAATTAAGTCCCCATTTAAACCTATTCTGTTGATCTGTTTTGTTAATGTACAGGGGAATAAAAATACAAAGGGGGCAATATGTTTCCTTGTGGCACACCAGTGGCGAAGGCTCCATACAACTCGATTCCTACCGGCTTCCCTTTTGAAATATCGCAAATATTAGTCTATTATTTTATATATGAATATATAAATAGTAATATATTATTTTCCATTAAACAAATAATTATTTACGAAGTTACAAGATTTCGAAGTCAGCCACAGGGCCACAGTTACTGGAATTCACGCATCACACTTGAGCAAGGTAAGCATTTTTTGGACCGGCTTCCCTTTTATGAAAATTCATCCTTCGCCACCGTGGCACACCATAAGTTAAATTTTGGTGTCACTCTGAACTTTACAATCTTAACTCCTTGATATCGGTAAGACAGGTAAGATATCAAGGGGATGGCCATTTATGCCAATATTTATGAGTTGTTTTAGATAAATAAATACACCTAAAATATATGTTTTTATCAATATTGAGTTTTACAGTTATCACAAGTTCTAATAATATTGTGGTGGAGAGTGTATTTGATTTTGGTCTAAAACCATATTATTTTTCTTATAAATATGAAAATGAAAAGAGATTAAGTATTTATTTTATATGGGATGATAGTTCCCCGACTCTGATTTAACTCCAGATTTATAAATTAGGCCTTTATAGCCTTAGCAACCATATAGAGAAGTTCCTAATAGCATATCGACGCTGGAAAGGAAAAATTATCCAAGCAACATTTTTGGCCATTTGGAGTTATATAGGTACATTGTTGGAATCGCCTGATTTTTCTGCGTCGTTTGGTCTTACTCACGTCCTTCTACGACGACTTTTGATGTCGCTTCGACATTTTGAAGTTCGCGAGAGTTCACTTTTTTTCCTTACTAAACGACAAAATTTTCGAGCATTTATGAAAATTTGGTGGTTGTCGTAATTGTGAAATGCTAAATTTGCCTTTGGTCAAGTTTGACATTTCTGTTTGTACGGTAATTACTCCACTTAGTTAATTTTTCCAGTATCTGGCGATATAGTGTTAGGCGCTTAGGTAATTTTGAGTTATTTGGTTTTTTCCTACATGCATTGAGGTAATATAAAAAATTTATATTAAATTAATATTTAGGTTGTTTTGCCTCAACTTCCACATGATTTTTATTTTGGTAAGGCAACTTTTACTCTGATATAAATTCTAAAAAAGATATATAGTTTTACATATACATTTTTACAGTACCTTCCTTAAGGCGAAAGGATACGTCAAACTACGAAATAGACCTCTCTTTGAAGGACTACTACTACTACTAGACGGATGGACCAAATAGATAAAAAAAAAATACCTAATACGCGTAACATATTTGACTTTAAATTTTAAATTTATTTTTTTTTGTTATTGTTCATACTTTTCTCGGATAAAAATCGAATATATCCTCTTTATTTTTGCAATAATTTGCTTACTGCTTTCAAATAACTGGACCGATTTAAATATTTCTTTCACATTATTATAGAGAATTTATTGCTTTATAAAATTTAAATTCAAAATTTTACAAAATTATTACTTACGTGCCGTTAAATCAATAATACTATATTATTACATTCGCGCTCGGCGCGCGCGCTCGCTCATACGCAAGGACCAGTCTCACCCTAGCGTTCGCACGGGCAGGCTGTGTCGCATGTTAGCGCGCCCCGCTCTTTAAACTTTGCGTCAAAGAGTAAACAGCGTAGATAGTACGTTTGGTACAGTGGTACGGTTGAGCTATTTAAAAATGGGACATTTCGTTTGCGCTTGGACGTATGTGAATATTTAGTTTTAGTGTTGATTGCGAGTGGACTAAACTAAATGTTAAGTAAATAAAGATAGATAGATTTTATATTTTAGTTTTTATTGTTTCGTAGCCAAATGATACAAACCATTTTTTCTCCAAGTCAATTGTTTGAAATATTATTATTATTTAGCCTGCACTGTCCCACTAATGGGCAAAGGCCTCCCTTCATTCCTTCCAATGGTCCCGGTTGTGCGGCAATTCTTTCCAATTCTCAAGGAAGACATCAAGTTCGTCCCGCCATCTCCTTCGTGGTCTGCCGCGACCTTGTGTCCCTGTTTCAGGGCACCAATCTTGAGGTTTACGGGCCCACAGCTCGTTCGGCATGCATATCGTTCGTTTGAAATATATTTATTTATTTTATTAACACTATGAAAAACAAAGTTGAAAGCAAAACTGCTTGCTACTATGGAACTCTTCATGGGCGAGTCCGACTCGCACTAGGACAGTTTTTTATTAGGGCTCCGTAGCAGAATGACTTGAATGACAAAAAACGGAACCCTTATAGTTTCGATATGTCTGTCCGTTTGTCTGTCTGTATGTCTGTCCGTCCGTACGTATGTTACAGCCATTTTATTCCGAAACTATTAAGAATATACATGTGAAACTTAGTAGATAGATGTATTCTGTAAACCGCTTTCTTATTTTAAGAAAAAAATTAAAATATATTTAAAATAAAGGGGGGTCCCCATACGTGGAACTAGAACTGAAAATATTTTTTTTCATGAAACCTATGCGTGTGTGGTATCCATAGACAAGTCTTTAAAAATGATATCAGGGTTTTTAGAACCACTTTTTCATAAAGTCAATAGTTTAAAATATAAGCTTCCAAAGTGGTAAAATGTGTGTGTCTCCCCTCTAACTTCTATAATAATGGAGTGAAAAATCTAAAAAAAATATGTCTGTAGACCTTAATGTAAACTTTCAACCAAAATTAGTTTGAATGAAATCGGGTCAGCAATTTTTGAGATACAGCATATTTTCTAAAACCGCAAATATAACTTTGTAATTCATACAAACACTATGAAAAACCAAGTTATATAGCGTAGTTGTAAAAATGTAAATAAGCTAGTTTTAAAAAAAATTGTAGGTTATTTTTTTTATTCGTCAAATAAATATACATAATTATTATATTATTATAGTTACTACGGAACCCTTCATGGGTGAGTCTGACTCGCACTTGGCCAATTTTTTTAGTACATTAAAAAAAATTTTTACCAAAAATTAAACCAATTCCCAAAAAACACTGCAAAGTGAAAAATAACTAACCACATTCAAGTAATCGAAGCGGAACACATGAAATACTTATTATTTCTACTTATATATTGAGTAGTTCCAGTGGCCATTTGTTGTATTCATCATCAGGTCCACTTCACAAATTGTGCTTTTCGAATGCAACTACACAAGTTACTATAAAAAATACTCAAATCACTATAGCTGTGCCTATAATATTTGAAGAGTTTCCTCGATTTCTCCAGGATTCCATCATCAGATCCTGACTAAGTGACAATGGGACCAATTTCGAAGTATACCCTTTCAAACAAAAAAAGAATTTTCCAAATCGGTTCAGCCGTCTTTGAGTAATCGGTGAAAATACATTACAAAAAATATATACGCGTCAAATTGATAACCTCCTCCTTTTTTGTCGTCGGTTGATAAAAGCGTTATTATTTATTTTCACAAAAACAAATTGATATTTTTTATATTTTGATTCACTCTAACTACAATAACTGTACTCACTAAAGAATATTTTGTTCTCAAAACAAGCATTGCAAATGTTCTGAGTCCGACTATATTCAATCGATTTCATGATGATAAAAGCTAATAGGTAGCGACAAAAATGCTTCGAACGTATCTGCGTCCGGTGATACCTATGACGTTCGAGGGAGCGCGCGGGCGCTCGGGGTGGTCAGCACTGGCCGCTTGTTTCACATTCAATGCTCAAGGACGTTGGGCTATCCTTTCACCTTAATCAAAGCTTGTTGGTTAGTAAATTTTTCCCGTTTCTACTTTTAGAGAAAATTTTACTAAGCGACGCTAACTTTAAAACTACGCATTATTTTTAATAGTTATGTATACTATAATGTAGATAAAAAAATATCCAAATAAATTTCTAAGAATTTACACGATTTTTTTTTTCTGAAAATTCAAAATTTTAAACTGCTCTACTGTAAAGTTAGTCTGATGTCGCTTGGATAATTTTTCCTTTCCAGCGTCGATATATTTGTTGATACAACTAACTAGTAAATTATGTATGTGTGTAAAATATTAGGATATAACTTCTTTTAAATAAAATTAATTAAAACACAATTTGTTTTGAAGAAAGAGTTATCTTAGTGTAAAAGGTTTAATTTTCGAAAAGGTTTAAGTTTTATAGCTTCAAATCATTGTTAAAATTCGTATTTGAGTTTGATTAATGAGAAACCTTTCCAATCTAATTTGGTATCGTCTGCATAGTAGAATACATGCATGCTTGTTATTTATTATGTAAAAGCATGACGGCGTATATAACCTTGCGTTCCAATAACATTGACAATATCTGCAAAGGTCGTACTGCCAACTTACCAAGTAGAAGCCCATCCATGTCGAAAATACAGTGGGTAACTTTCTTATAAATCGGCGTAGAGTAACATCTTGCGCCTATCACTCGCGACACACTTTTTAACAAATATATCCTCATGGTGACCGGTTATGTAAAGTTACAAACAATTATAGACGGAATATACACTGGTATTTGTGTCCCTAAAAATAAAATGTATCGGACGCTTCTTTGCTCAAGTTTCACTTATTTTTAGAGATGATTTTATGTTCTTAACATCAGAAAAACACAAAACGTGCGTTCGCTGATTGAATAACATTCAGTCTGTTTTGATTGGTTTTGGTTGACAGTTCACACTTTCCTTGAGTTTGACACTATTTTTGACATTGATATCGAAACGTCAAATTGTCAATGAAATATCAATAATCTGGAACCAATCGTTGCAAGGACGTCGCAAGTAAATGTTCTCCTATTGGTCTATGTAACGTGTGTAATAAGTATGTAACCAATGATAGGTTTTAGCGATATTATTGCCAAGAGAAAATAAACGCCATATGACATGCCTGTGTTACAACATTATATTTATTTAAAAGATCGAGGAGTTCTTGAAATAGTCCTTATGAATCCAAAAACAAGGAAGAATCCTGCAAAATCAGTTGCTTGAATTATTCACACACTTTATAAAATCAATGTCATAGCCTGTCCATGTCCATGTTTGTTTTATCTGAAATTATAAGCAAGATAAAATGGCAATGCCGGCCGCCGCCGCGCGCTACTAGTTGGTCGCATTCGGCTCACTTCAGTCGGCCAGCAGTCGAGCTGCAACCATCATGGTACGCAGTTGAATTGTCGCGAGTCGTGCGTATGGCGTGTATAGTAACGCAATTTAAGTTTAAATTAAAAATCATTTACTTATACTTTTATTTATGAACCGTTTATAAAAGTGTATTTCGTTTCACACTTATATATTTGATCGTCGCAAACATGGCTGTGAAAGAGTGTTGTTGTGATAAACTGTCGCCTAACAAAAAATCGATTTTCGGATTGAGAATGCGGAGTCAAATTCTGTATTTGTTGTTAGCTTCTTGTTTCTTAGCCGTTGCTTCTGCCGCTGACTCTGAAGGAACTTGTGCAAATGTGAAAACAATCTTCGAAAAGAATGGAATGTTGACGGCGATAGACCTACAAGCAGAACCGAACTCAGGTGAGAATCACGCGCTATTCCACAGCTGAATGTGATAATAATTTACGATAATGCTTGATATGATGGTTGAATATATTGCTTTATGTCATAACAAACTAGTATACACAGCACTGGCTATGTCCATTAAGTGGTAACCGCTATAGTAGTCATAACACCTTCATTTTATCGCTTCAAATGCATTTTACTACCTAGTATTGTAAAAGTAGAACATGCGGCTTTCAAGAAAGTACATTATGTAGCATAAGTAAATAATTTCATAGAAACATTAGTAAGTTAGTAGGTACCTTAGTAGGCTACTTGCTTAGTCCTATTCACGTTTCCCAAAAGTCCTCACAAATCAGAAATAAACTGACAAAGCAAAACATGTGTAATCTATCAGTGCGTTATCATAACAACGAACTGATAAACAAAATTATACCTACCTACATGCGACGCGAAAAGCCGACAAAGCCACAGGTAAGATTCGCCCAATTGCAATACTATTGTAGTTATATACAAATACCTTATTGTCTTAGTGCAACGGAATATCCATTGCACTATAAGCATCTTTTATCTACCTGAAACAATGTTGTAATAACTCCATAACGGCATTAGTGTCTATGCAAATTTTTACACGAATTTGGGTGCATAATCCAGCTTAAAACCTTTTTGTTAATAATATGCCATAATGAAAGGCAAAAGAAACAGAAGCTATTGTTGTTTTGTTTAAAGAATAAAGCTCTACAATCATTTACGTTGAACTCATTTTTACCTGATCAGAAACAAGTCAAGACAAGATTGCAAGTTTTTACAAGGCTAATAATTCAAGAAACTCTCGCCGTTGACTAATTTAACTTTGTGTTCATTGCCTTTTTAATGAAGCCACAGACATAAAAGGCTGGCAACATACATTTTACTTGCAGAAAAAGTAGAAGAATACCTACATAGGCACTATAGCTATGGTCGTAATTAGTAACATCGTCAATAAGGCTGAGTCTCTGTAGGTGTTAATGTAATGCCTGACTTCACATTGCGTAAAATAATTAGTTCAAGCAAATGCATAACCAACAGATACCTAAATCGCACACTAAAATTGTGACCGTAGGTGGATAGCATTAACTATTAGCTAAGGCAAAGACTTCATCGATTAAATTGAATTTATCGCAACCTTGAACGAATCGTAAGGTCCAGCAGAGTATACATCTTCGAAAATAAATTTGTTACGTGTAGGTGTAGTTGATACAGTAGGTGGAGTTGTGAAATGCCTACATTGCAACATAATGATATAAAATGAACGTTTTCTGCGAAGCACACCTCAGCTTAAAATATCAACATCTCGTCCAAACAATCGCATCTAAACTGACGTAAATAGAGTTCAAATTCGAATAAATAGCGTTGTCAATGGCAGAAAACATTTAAGTTAAAAGCAAGTAGGCAGGTAATGGCTCGCGAAACAAGCGTGGGCGACTCAGCTGCGGAAGGTTCAAACGCGATTTGACATGGTTTTCAGAAGTTTATAAGGATTTATGAAAGCTTTATAACCGACATACTTACACAAAGCTTCTTTGAAGATATCGCATGTTGGTTTTGCTGATAAGTGTTGTCAATTGATTTAGATGTGTATACTTACTGTATTTTAATGAACCTCGTCAAGTCTCTGAAGAAGCCGCCTTAATCAAATTAATTTGAGGGACTGCTTGATTGTCGAGATTAAGGAAAATATGGCTCTGATTTTAAGAAGTAACATTTCAAGACGAGGGCGCATGATATCGGGAACATCGATTACATTTCCATTTTTTTCTGCTGGAACCGGCTTGACGGCACCATTCAGTCATTATATCCTCCATTTTTGGCATTCGAAAGCATGTTCATAGCCGCACTCTTTGGAATAATCGGCGACGAATTATTCCGTGAAAATTTACAGTCACGGACACGGTATTTGGCACGAACATTTCTTTGGTGCCCTCCCACGAATGTCATTAACACGAATGCTACCGATTTGAACATCCAAATAATTATAATTATTGTAACTCAAACCAGTAAATATTCAGTGAGCGCGAATAATAAGACATTGTTGAATATAATGACCTTCCACCACGCACACCTCTTACCGGTGAAAGCATTTTGTGTCAAACCCTTTGAAGTTGGACCCATCCCATTCGTTGCTGTAAACTGATACATTATTAATGAACCACTGCGCCACACCCAATGCATTACCCGTGAAACTACTAAAGCCTTATATCGACCTAATAACGCTAATTGGTGTTTGTGCAGCCATAATTGATTCAGGAATAGGTCTTAACAACTATAGCCTGTGCAAACTTATTAAACATAATCATAATTCGCGACGATAAAATAATTTATTCGCAAATTTTATTCGTCGCCAATCGCCAATGGTAATTCAATGGAAGCGGCAAGATCAGGCGATACGAGTTCTTGCTATTAAGATAGACTACGTTTTAAGAGTGTAGGTTGACGCCACGTTTCCCAATAAGGCTGGCCGGCATCGCCGCACTATCAAGTTATACAAACTATTTTCATACCTCGTCGGTTGTTTAGCATGCAATACTCGATCGCTGGGACTTCTAACGGAGACCAGTCGCGACAACTGCCGGCATCTGTACACGACCAACGTTTGAATATAGATATATAAGACCCAAACAAACTTTGTACTAAGAATATTTGAATAGCTGAGAAGAATCGTTGATTTATGACACATTACAATGAAAGTTTTTGTTTACCATCCGTTTTCGACAAAACATAGCTTCAAACTTATAAGTATACGCACATAAACCAAAGAATGCCAAATAAAATCTGTGTGATATTGAACACTGGATCATAAATCAACAAGTCGAAAAATAATAAGCTGCATTACCAGAAATACAAAGCTGACGTCAGGAAATGTTACCTCATCCCGTGATGAATAAAAAAACGCATAAAATATTCTGGGTACACGGGAATCTCGGTAAGATTAGGGTCAGTAGCCTCATATTTCCTTAAATAAGTTTACCTTCGCCGTTCGCCGCACTGTAGAATGTCAAAGGATGGACATCGTTATCATGGGTTGGGGTATCCTGTTTGGTTAGGTACTTATTTTTTAAACTAACCTATCTATCAAAGCTGTCATAGAAGTTGAAGATAACGAGCATCGACTGCGAGAAAGTCCTACCAACTGAAGTCACTTAAAATTCAATGGTCAATAAAATTCGATGCATCAAACAAATCATAACTTAGCTCGGTATTTTGTAAATGATTAAAGAAACAAATATTTACCTTTTCAAAATTATTTCTTTAAGGTCTCACAATTTATGACCAATCGTAGGATGATATAAATCTTTAATATTTATGAGTAAATTAAACATGCTTAACTCGCTATTAAGTTATCAAGAGTCTTTGTATTTTTTATGGAAATGGACAATAAAATATAATAAATACATAATTATGAGTAACATAATTATAATAATATGTAATTGTTAAACAGCTAAAACTTTTATTCTTTACTAGCCGAATAAGTGAAAGTAAACATATACACGAACCATGTTTACTTGACAAACAAGAAAATAAATTAAAGATTTAAAAGAAATTGGCGGAAGGAATCATAAAGTTTCAGCCGTTTGGAGTTAATTTTTCTAACGCAACAAATTCCAACTAATGCAGTTGGAAAGCTACCGAGGAACTCTCACCTATCTGAATGTTTGGAATGACATACAAAATTGTTCAGTGGGAGGACTGGTTGACAAGCCGACTGAGCATTGAGTAAACACGGGCATAAGGTCGACAACCCACGGCCTGGCTTCAGCCTCATTGATTAAAGTCCAAGTGATTACTAATTTATCAGTTACCTCACCAGGAAACTTCGGTAACTAAATTGTGTAAAGATAACTTGTCAAAATCGTTACGAAACTTTGAAAAAGTATATTAGTATCCACCAAGTATTTAAAGCGTCCGATGCAGAAGGTTTTATTCGCCTGGCATCTTTCTTTAATATTTGTTCTTGTAAAAAATCCAATGCGCAAGTACAAATTGCCAGTTTAAAGAGTACAATAAAACATAAAAATCCTACCCCGTTGGCGAATTAGCACATACCTGAAGAAGAAATCCCATTATGCCGACATTATTCGGGCTTTCACAGTGTACCCTTTCAATCAAGCTGGTTGAATGGTGCTCCATCAGTCACCGGGAATGTCAGACCTTTTATGTCGCGTTCCATAACCTCTTATTCTGTAATTAGGCTCGGATAGGGGAAACAGGATGCCGCGTATTAAGTTTTTGCAGATTTTTATTATAGGACGATTCGATTGTCGAGTTTAAAGATATTCTATACGTCTAATGATATTGGTCTTATGAGTGATCTTTTTCGGAATTCTTTGTTGGTGCGGCATCTTGTTTGATAGTGGTGGCCGGTTACGCAGATCTCTAAAGCTATTAGCAGTTTAGTTTAACTCTTAGTAGCTGGTCCATGCATTACGTATTTAAAAGTAAATATTTTTGGCTGGGTTGGATACCAAAGTCAATTTCAATTCCATACTGTGAATACAAAAATAGAACATAGAGCTAAGTGAATAAATCTTCTGGGGAATCCGAACCATTACAGAAAAACGGAAAGACATAAATAACAGATTATACATCGTTACATACGTATATATTATGACCAAAGCATGCCGAAACTATGGCGTTATCGAGGTCGAATATGACGTAAGCGCAGTGCATGTTCGAAGTTGAAAATCGTGACCACGTGGTATTTTATTTATTTTATAGTATTTGCTCGCGAATCCGCACTCGTGTTCTATTTTTATTTTCAACTGCTGCGATGTTTAACAGCTGCATTATATCTATGTCACGGGCGTTACTAGTATTGGAAATGCATGGCTACTTCCAAATCAGTCTTAAAAACAATTACTTTGGTAGGTTTTAAATTTTGTTAAAGAGTGAGTAACGTTACGTGAAATTAAGATAAAATACCACAATTTTGTTTTCTGTATATCTTCTTACATTCGGATAGGTGTTGCTTTGTTGTGCAAAAATATAATATTGTTAGTCACACGATTTCGTCATCATTCGGAAACTGCTTTGAGAATAACACTATGCGGTCAGTGAAAGCAAGACTGGCAAAAAAAAATCCATCAACGCGCGAATTTTTTCATAAAGCTCAGCTGTGTATTTTGTAAACATCTATTAATGTTAATAATGTTAAGCCCTAGACAAGGTTTAAGCGGAAACGTAGTCGACCAAAACATGGGAGTGTTCGGTAGAGACGAAGTTGGAGAAAATCGGGTTAAAGTGGGCCGAAATTAATTAAGCGCGTTGCCGTAGACAGAACGCCATTACAGATCACTGTAGACTAGACACCCACCCACACCACTTTGGACATTAAGTCAAATAAATCATTAATGGAGAGATTCATCCCATCATGTTGAAAAACTATCTCAAATTCTCAACGAAGGCCCATATTATGATTAGTAAAAAGAAAACATTACTTTTATGTAGTTTATTTACTTCTGGGTCTTCAGTGAATTAACAGCAAGTACTTGTAGATAAGATGCGTGAGATTCCATTGATCGCAAATTCCAAATAGAATCGTGCCTCAATTGAGTATTTGCTGTCTTAGTCGACCTTGTGAAGCGATTTGCGTTCGGAATGTTATTTGCGACTATAAACAGTTCATTAGTTTCGGTATACCATGTCATTGAACTAAATTTTATTGAATTAATATATCATCACTGTTCATTACATAGGTTCGGTCAGTATTTGGCTAAATAAAAGATTTTTATAGCAGTCCATTTCTTAAACGACGATCAGAATTAATAGGACTTGTAAAAATTAGGACAGTAGAGAAGAGCGTATATAGCTCGAGAGGTTTTTATTGAAGCAGTGACTTAATCACCCTATTAACAACGACAAGTAAAGAAAGGATTCATTTCTTTAATTGGCTACCGAGCTCATTAAAATGCGATACACGTTTAATGGAAAAGATAAAAACTCTCGGTAATTAGCTGTAATCCGGAAAATCGTCATTGTCCGCGACTAAATAAGAGTATCTCAAAGGTTTTTAATTTGCGACCGGACATTCCACGTGCGAGGCAGGTGCCGACCTGTCGCCGGGCCACCGGACCGGTCCGTGGCGCGCCGGTCGTGGCACTGGCCTGCCAGCCACGCGCAAAAAATGTGCATTCGATATTTAAAATCAATGCTATCAATCGTTTATTTAAATTGAATTAAAGATTTGGAAATTATAATGTTCAAGATATTGAAATGTTGTTTTTGAGGATTTAAAATCATTATTTATTTATTTATTTAGGTTTCCCAACAAAGAATACACTTACATGCTAAAATATTTTATAAAACTACCTATATCACTTTGTGTTTCTCCAATTATAGGGAAACACATCATGCGTAATTATATAAATTACAAGAAAAAAATTAAATATATGAAAAATCATTAAATACACGAAAATAAGTCCCTAATCATACTTTCTTAAAAAAAAAATTATTATATAATACTATTATTAACAGGATAAACAGTGTGCTTCTTTATAGCGAACAGCGAAGAAAAAAAATAACAATAAACCATAAAAATTAGGATAATTTAAGACTATAATGTGGTTAGCATTAGTGAGTATACCTATTACATAATATAATAATATATCTGATATATCAACACATATCTTTCAATTGCGAAAGGATAGAGGATTTATTAACCGACTTCTAAAAAGGAGGAGGTTCTCAATTCGGAGGTTTGTATTTTTTTTTTAATATATAACTCCATCACTTGCCAACCGATTTGAAAAACTCTTATCTTGTTAGAAAGGGTATACTTCCCAAATGGTCCCATGAAAATTTTATCGAAATCGGACAAGCCGTTTCTGAAAAATCAACAAAAGTCTAAAAAAATGTTTACGTCGATGATCTTTTCGTTTACGCTGCATTGCGTTTTTTGTTCGCGCATAACTCCGTCATTTACGAACCGATTTGGAAAATTCACTGACCCACTAAAAAGCACAAAAATAAAAACTATTTTGCAAAAAATAAAACCGACTTCCATATCAAAACACTACAAAGCCAAAAATAATTTTAATTTCGGAAGGCGGTGTGAAAAAAAAAGAAAATACAAAACCAATAACACCGACTACCGAAATTAAAATTATTTTTGGCTTTGTAGTGTTTTGACACGGTAATATTATCATAAATATTACCGTGGTTTTGATATGGAAGTCGGTTTTATTTATTGCAAAAATGTTTTTATATTTTACTAATGTATTTGAAAAAATGTCTATGTCTACCGAGAAGCATGCTATAGTATTGTACATGTACAGACCTGTCACTCTTGCAACGGGTGAATGCTTACCCAGATTTGTGCGGTATCGCGGGATTTTAAAACGGGCGGGGTTGGCGTGGGATTCTGATAGGAACGTTTATATGAATTCTGCTAAGAAGATCTGGACTGTTGATCCCATTGTTTAGTAACTTGTACAAGAATATAAGATCAGAGACAGTGCGACGAGATTCCAGAGTAATTTATAATTTATTGGATTACAAATTGCTCTTTTTTGATTTTATGCGACCGTGACATACCTTCCATGACCCATAAAAATTTTTTGCTTTATTTCCTAATTAATATTTTTTAACCGACTTCAAAAAAAGAAGGAGGTTCTCAATTCGTCTTAAACCTTTTTTATGCATTTTTTTTATGTAAGTATGTTACGTCATAACTCGAAGACGGCTGGATTGATTTGGAAAATTCTTTTTTTGTTTGAAAGGGTATACTTTCTAGTTGGTCCCATTGTTATAAAATCAGGATCTGATGATGGGATCCTGGAGTAATCGAGGGAACTCTTCAAATATTATAGGCACACCTATAGTGTTTTGGGTATTACTTATAGTACCTTGCGCAGTTGCTCTCGAAAAGCACCATTTGGGGAAGTGGAACTGATGATGAAGACCACAGATGGCCACCGAAATTAAAGTTATTTTTTGCTTTGATATGGAAGTCGGTTTTATTTTTTGCTAGACAGTTTTTTGTAACTGTCACAAAATCGCGTTGTTACCTAGTTGGTTATTATTTTAACAGGTCTACAATTTCAGTTTCACTTGTAAATTTATGTATTTACAGGAACATAGAATAACTATTATTTTAGCTGTGTCTAAAAGATTTTTGCTTTTGTGTCCTGGTGACTTTAAATCAGGCTCGAAACTCAAACTTCGTATCCATTCAGCAAACAAACTAGCATCGGTGCTGGTTGCTTGGACTCGGAAGCTATTATATCTAACTTATAGTTATAATATTAAAGTAGTTTTACCATTCAACAATATTTTATATTACACATTTCCGTGACCAGGTTGCATTTTACTCCGTTGCTACCAGCAACCACAGATAACGTATGCACAAACTGATATGACTTACTGGTATGATTTACTGAATAAATTATTGAGATTGTATCTTAATTGCACTATTGAGGCATTTTGCGATAAACTTTGATTACATAAATACCAACTCTTTGTCGGCATTTCTAAATTGCATGAGTGTTTGTTTAAAATAACGACCTCTTGCAGTTTTATGGTAAAATTTTATACAAGCCGGCTGTAATCAAAATTGTTGTTAATAAGTTAAGCTCTCAATCCGTCATAATAGACTATTATAAAACAAGTTTATTGGTTAAATTATAAGCTTTATACACTGATTATAATTTAGTTACGTTCAACAACTACTTAGCTAAGGTCGGATACTGCTATTCAAATACCAGCCATTCCGCCGCAAAACAATAAATAATAATATACTCCGTAATAAAATCACTTAAAATTCTCAGTACCCATTCGTAAAAATATTCATAAAATTCACCAGATATTTTAATTAAGACCTCGTGAATTATATTTGTAATTATATACATTCTGATACATTTGGTTTTGAGATGGATGTGGAACATGAAAGAACACGATGTAACATACAAATCAGACAAACTAATTTTACTGTCAAATGAACAAAATTTCAAAGAATAACTACTTTCGCGCCACATTGACCATCGACAACATATAAAGTAACGGGACGTCACTCAATACCCATTTATGTCCAATGTACACTTTGTATCAATAATTACATGCAGCCCACTTGTTATCAGTATTTATCCTCCGTTTTATTCTCAGTGTAAGTTTCAGTTTCCTTTGAATAAAAATAAATTCTATGCATTTAAAGATTATGTTTATTGAGACTCGGAATTTATTTTCTGCAGTAAATGGATTGTATTGGGTATTTTTAACCGACTTCTGAAAAAGGAGGAGGTTCTCAATTCGGATGTTTGTTTGTTTGTTTTTTTTATTTTTTTTTATTTTCATGTTTGTTCGGGCATAGCTCCGTCGCTCGCCAACCGATTTGAAAAATTCTTTTTTGTTGGAAAGGGTATACTTTCCAAATGGTCCCATGAAAATTTTATCGACATCGAACAAGCCGTTTCTGAAAAATCAACAAAAGTCTAAAAAAAATATTTACATTGATGATCTTTTCGTTTACTCTATATTGTGTGTTTTGTTCGCGCGTTTTTATTTTTTTGTAGTTGATATTTTGGCTTTTATAACAAGAATAATTACAAATTGACCCACTAAAAAGCGCGAAAATAAAAATTATTTTGCAAAAAAATAAAACCGACTTCCATATCAAAACACTACAAAGCCAAAAATAATTTTAATTTCGGAAGGCGGTGTGAAAAAATAAGAAAATACAAAACCAATAACACCGACTATCGAAATTAAAATTATTTTTGGCTTTGTAGTGTTTTGATATGGAAGTCGGTTTTATTTTTTTGCAAAAAAGTTTTTATTAACGCATGTGTTAAAGTTGACGTATATATATATACGCATTACGTCAAATTCAGTGTATCTAATCAAGGAGAATGTAATACACTATATTTTTATCTAATGTTTTTATTTATTTAAACTTTATGTACTTATTTACATGGGCGGACTTAATGCAGCAAGGCATTCTCTACCAGTCAACCTTTGGGTTAAAAAAATTTGCGACTGCGTCAATTACTATTTGTCTAAATATATAAATATTTGCTGTTATAACAAGGTACCTACTGCAAATAAAAAATAAATCGGCTTTTTATTTTGATAAACGCTTGGTTTGTTTGCTTTGTTGAATGACGTCGTTTATGAAGGCTTGAAATAAAAAAAACCTCGGTGTATAGGGTAATGGAAGGGTAATGTTGAAACAATAAATGTTCCAATTTTTCATTAACGTATTAGGCTAATGAAAAATTGGATAATTGGAGTTAGTAATGTTTTAACTGAATCGACATTAGCCAATAAATAGAGTAAACATTGGCTATAATCCAATTCACATAATCGCACGCCAATTTGAAAATAGCGTGAAAAGCTAGTGCACATTGCATTGTGTTATATCAACAGCATTACATTGTCTCCCGTTAAATCAAATTGGAAAACTATATCGATTCAATATTCGAGCACGACCGGGTTCGTGCAGGTCGACATCGAACATCGAGTTATGACGTGGCGAAAACAAAACAAGTTAGAATCGATTCCGTGCATTCCGACGCTTCACGGATTCTTCGTTAAGAATGTGAGCCCGCGAGATCGTATAATGATTATAATCTCGATTTAGTGGTCGATTCGTCATCGTCTGATTTAGTTAATGGAATAGGCAATAAGCGTGTGAAACGGCCAAGATGACTTTACATTGTGATAGACACTCGATTTTGTAATAGATGTTGATAATAGACACCTTGCCGCCTGAATAAAAAAGTTGTCCTCTGTGACGATTTGGATTGTCTGTCTAATTAAATTAAAGATAACTTCTACCTGCGTTTCAATCGAGAGAAGGCAAGTCAGGTTCTGACGAATGCTTTTGGAGATTACATTTTGACAAATAAAATAAAATACATGCTCAGTAACGGCCTAATGCAATATTTACTCAGCTTTATATATTTAGCACAAGTGTGATGAATTTTATTTGATAATAAGTAATGAGTTCATAGACGTTTTGCCAAAACACATCCTTACGTTACAAGATACTATTCAAATATAGTTGACCAGCTTTTGCCCGCGACTTCGTTCGCGTAGGAGGGTTTTCTCGCGTAAAATCCCGATCCCGTGAGAATTTCGGGATAAAAAGTAGCCTATGTGTTATTCCAGGATGTAATCTGTCTACTTGCCAAATTTCACTCAGATCCGTTCAGTAGTTTTTGCGTGAAAGAGTAACAAACATCCATCCATCCTCACAAACTTTCGCATTTATAATACTAGCTTCTACCCGCGACTTCGTACGCGTGGGAAGGTTTTCCCGCGCAAATCCCGATCCCGTGGGAATTTCGGGATAAAAAGTAGCCTATGTGTTATTCCAGGCTGCCAACTATATACTTACCAAATTTCATTCAGATCCGTTCAGTAGTTTTTGCGTGAAAGAGTAACAAACATCCATCCATCCTCACAAACTTTCGCATTTATAATATTAGTAGGAAGTAGGAGTAGGATTAGTAGGATAGGATAAATTCCAAACAGGCCACCCCACTAATGAGCTCCAAAGATCAAGAATCGCGAGCTCAGTTACTATCTGCAAAATTAATAAAAACATGACATTTTGGAGAGGTCCTGGAGTCAGGAGGATGCAGGACGCAGTCGCATGGGAGCGGAATGCGGTCCGGCGGGCAGGGTTTCGTGGGGGGAGGCGGAGGAGGGGGGCAGGCTGCGCGGCGGAGCCGGCCTATAAACTGCGACGAGTGGTTCACGCGCCCCGTAATTATTATGCCGTGAGAGTTCTTGGACGATCACCCCTGTTGCACCATAACGCCACTACACACTGCTAATCGTTGGAGCAACGTTTGTTGCAGGATTTTTGAGACAGACGGTTGTTGCAAGCCCTTCTAGCAATGCAGCAACTCCGGATTTGAAATCCAAGTCAATGTCATTTGAGTTTCCAGAATTCTCATTCTAGTCCAGAGTTTTGGGGAAAGAAAAGGAAAAAAGAACTTAAGCGTATTTTTTTATTTTTATTCTTTGAAATGTGTATTAACAACAAAATATCACAGCTGTATCTTCAAAGCATACCAATGAGATGAAAAAATAATAAAGGTAATTAAAACACATAACTGAGCGCTGTATTATTTTCTGCGGTCAAAGACACTTTTGTTGTGAACAGAAGTGGGTACAGAAATATTTATGGTCATTACTTGACTAGCATAATAATGGCTGCATTTGTGACCAGCCAGCATTTAAACGCTTTGATCATGCGTTGACATTTAAGCATTGGTATTAAGTATATCGAGAATATCAAACTTTAAAAATGTTTTTGACTTTACATGCATGAAATAAACTTCATAGGTATCTAGAATCAACTCGGTTGAGTTCTTTTTTTTTGTGCAAGCACTTATTTACTGTTCGTTTTTTGAAGACAAAGTTTTTTTGGTTAGTAGTTGAAACCTTTAAGTGAAACGGATATCATTAAATATTCAGATGTAGTTTTTGCTCTCGTGAACAATTATTTTAATTCATTATGACTTGTCGGACGTAAATCTTGATTGATCTATTTTAGTCGCGCGTTATGAGTAGAAAACGCTGCTACTTACTATAACCACATGATGTATCATACATAATTATAAAATTAACGTAAGTTTCTCCACAAACAAGCATAGGATTTCCTAATAGTTGTAAACGGCTTTATAATCTGTGACCTACATAAAAACCTACGATAAACGCCCACAATAGCCCACAGACTTAGCTTTACGACCTTAAACTTTTCATGCATTACTACTCTATAAAGTTTGGTATAAATTACAAAAACCATTGGAAGAACATGCTATTCCGCAACATTAGAGCATTATAAGTACTGTTAGTTGTGCTGTCGAGCGGGAACAAATATACTGACGACACTGCTTTGAATGGAGTAAGGTTTCTGCCTAATAGAAACATACATTTCCCGTACCAACTAAACTGTAAAGGAAGCTTCAGAATCCTTTTTGTTCTACATTAATCTTAAAGGCCACTGATCAAGTCCATGAGTCACATTGTTCGCCTAAAACAATGCAAGTAATAAAATCTATTTCAGAATTAAGACAGGCCGGTCAGCTACGTAGGTGGTTTGTTTTTCTTGGCCTACAATAAATCAAACATGTAAACTAAAACAATTATAGTTAGGTTTGTTTTCGTTTACGTTTCCGGTTTGACAGTCACATGTGATCGTTTGAAAGGCTAGTGAAAGAGGGTACCGGCATCACGCCGGGTTATGAATGAACTGGCCTCGGCCGCCGGCCATGGGGAGAGACCGCTATCGGAATTCCAAAAACTCGAGTGGGCGATGCCTATGCACTTGCACATAAAAAAACTAGTCGATCCGACACAATAGCGTGAGGAGGGGTCGGCGTCGTGTCGACCTGCGACTGTTTCAAGAATGCCACACAAACCTCACAATATTTATGTGCTTCTATATCTCAATGTTGTAAATATTTCTTATTGTAGACATAATTTTATTCAAATCGCTTCTGTCATGTCACATTCGTAACGTAATAGGCTCATAAAGAGTTGATATACAAACACATGGAAGCCAATACTTCCGTGTAACATTCAATACAAGCGGTTGTTTGAGAATGCCCCGTGCATGTTTAAGAAATGCATTTAAGAAAATACTCGGAGAGGTTATGTAGTGTAGGCAGCCGGTTCACTTATAAGGCGACGTTCTACGGCTAGTTAAAATAACAGAATAATGAGACTTCTGTTTGGTTAACATGACAAAGAGTGGCTGAGGAATGCGGTTCATCTCACCGGCGCCTGCGTTCCGATTGAAAACTCTAGTTTTCCATTCGATCTGGTGTCGCGTCACGTAGGGCCGCTGTGGATCGCTTACTAACCATTATTTAAGTAATGCAACTATGTGAGATGCACTTAGCTTGGAGATAGGTACGGTGTTAGTTTTTTTTTTTATAATTGATAGGCTTGCGTTTGACCACAATCTCACCTGATCTTAAGCGATGATGTGGTCGAAGATGAAGCACGCTTGCCTAGAAGTAACCTATTCACTCTTGACTTAAAGACTCCCAGGTTACAACTATCAGGAAATACAGACTCCGGCAGGGAATTCCACTCCTTAGCCGTACGCACAATGAAAGTATTCCCAAAACGTTTCTTGCGTATGGGTGGGATATCCACCATGTAACGATGGCGCATCGCCGTTTGTCTTGTAGTCCGATGATGGAACGGGCTTGGCGGAATAAGACTGTGCAATTCCATCGCACACTCCCCAAAATGTAACCGATAGAAAACTGACAGGCTTGCAACACGTCGCCGATGTTCTAGGCTCTGGAGCCTTGTCTCGACCAGTTTCTCGTTGCCGATGAGCCTTTTGGCCCGTTTCTCTATAGACTCAAGTGCATCAAGCTGGTATTCAGCCAGCTAGGTATGAAGATGTGAAATAAACTGGTCGATTATAACGGACTTTTTGAATCTAGAATATTACAATCAAGGCTTGCGACTAATTTTAACCGAATCAAATACTCGTTTAAAAACTTCATAGTCAAAATTCGTCGATAATCATCATCATTATTATGAAGGTCCTCATACAAGCACATTAATCAACGTAATACCAGTAATATTTACATAATTATAAGCGTTAAGCCTTTTTCGTGTCAGTCAGGCTAAATCGAGCCTAATTAAACACGCGGGACAATATCCGTAATGAATGCGCTACACAAAAGAAATGTGTTACATAGATGACTTGCTACATGCTCGCTACATTTGCTACTGGCTGTCAGACTGCCGTATTCAGCTCGTGTTTACGGAAGTATCCTTAAACGATAGTGGTTAATAGCTTGTTATTAACTACATTGAATGATAGAATGTCTAAGGTAATAGCTTTGCCTAGTTTGAATGGTATAAACAAGTAACAACTTACAGACCTGTTATTTTATTTATAAAAAATAAAATGGGTACTGATTATTTTTTCAAATTTGCTATGCAGAATTTGGATTTCAAAGTTTTTTAAACCAAGTAAAAGGTAAATGTTTTTATGAATAAGCCTAATAATTCAAAGGTCCTAACGTTAAATTACTAAGTTGTTAAATTCAAGTTGGATGTATATCTCAACCATTTTATAGGTTTAAATTGCGCTTTAGAAAGATGTGCATATTTGATAGTAAGGACTAGCTCACACTAACGACAATCCGGTTCGGAACACATTCATGGTCTTGGACTTTTTTTTAGTAATTTCCTGCTACATCTTTGTTACTGAATGAATTTTGGCGTCAAAAAAGTAACTAAACAACTTATGCTAAGTGCTGTTAAGTGATAATCTTGGGATAAGGACAACTAAACCTGAACAAGAGTCCAGCAAGCCATCGCGATACAAAACCTGCTTCAGCGCTGAACCGTTATGTGTTGAGATTTCTTTAATGATTTCTCTGTTTTCGCATAAAAAACATAGAATGAAATGAAACGAGTTTCAAGGTGTCCTTTGCGCTTTAGAGCTATGTTTACATATTTTAAGCAATTGAACATCTGTTACTTTAAATCCTCGATATCCGGATTGTTCTTTCCGATTCACCTGGTGCTGGTTACCATAGTCCATAGAATGGTGTTATACAGTTCACAAAGCGTTAAACCTCTTTCAGGCTTCTCTTGAGCATCTTTGGGACCTTTCTTTCTTGAATATGCAGTGGATGTTTGATTCTCGTGTGAAAAACAACACGGAGATGTGTTGGCGCGGCACTGTGAACAAGGGGCGCGGAGGCAGCAATAAAGCTTACCTGCTCCATGTAGATATTATCTTGTCGGTCAAAGGCGCCGCACAGACAGGTATTTGACCCTAAAAGTCGGACAAAAATATTTTTTGCGTTTTATAGTATTATTAAAGTATTTCGTTCTATTTTGAGGCATAATAGAGTAAAAAAGGCATACATTATTCTTAAATTTCTAATTTACATCATCTGCAGAGTCATTTTCAATACTAATATTGCAAATATCATTTTCCTCCAAAAGATTCATGGTATCCGCTGAAAGAGGACTCTTTCTTTTATGTTTAGCGTTCCTCATTCCCGTCAGCAAGGGGTCTGATGTCAAGAGCAACCTATTTAAAACGTCTGTGTTGCAGGCTACTCTCGAAAATTTTCAGGCGTAGTTTAGCCGAAACGCTCGGATGTGCTTATTGCGGTTTTCTGCAGCTTCTTCAGATAGTTGCCCGATTGGCAGAATCGCCTCCTTTATCACGGCTGCCCCATGACTCAACACCTTATGTAATGTCGGCGACATTGGATGAAACTTGTACAAATAAACGTACAATTCAGCAGTTTCTTTGCAGTTAATTACGAATTTTTTGATGTTAATTTTTATCCCGCAGCACAAGGTGTCTAGGATGACTTTTAATCGGTAGATTAAATTCTGGTCAATCCCAGTTATTGCTGCAGCTGTCTTGTATTCATCGAAAAATTGTCTGCTGGTATTCCCATCATTCGTGTTTCCAAAGATAGCCTTTGGAATATCTACTAATAATCCTAGTTGTTCACGAAACTTGGTTTGGATTTCTTTTTTTCGTGTCTCCACTAGTTTCTTCTCTTCGGCAGTCAGGCGAGCCCTCCACTTTATGACTGGTAATTTATAAGCTACATGCAGTATGCTCTCCAAAAATTTTATTCGTGCGTGCAGCAAAGATAGACCAAATCGCATGTTTTCCGTATTGCAGGGCCTTTCTTTTGAAAAATATTGGCGTCGGAATCAGTCTTATTTGCAAATTTCATTTTATATTGAATCTGCTGAGATCCGTCACAGCCCCATTTGCTGATGAGCAGAAAGGACTGCTTTTCAGATTTAGTCAGTTGCTTCAAGACCTCCTCACCAAGATGCAATAATAATCGCTTGATGGCGTGATCCATTAAGCTTTGTACCCTTACTTCGGCACTGGTCTCAGTTATGCTGTGGATTTCGGGGTAACATTCTTTCTTCAACTTCTTTAGAATCGAATAGCATGGATTCGTGTCTCGAACCACTTCGTATTGGGCCTGGGTAAGCCTAGCTTCAACAAACATAAACAGGGAACGAAGGTGTGCCAATTTCGTTGAAACTTCTTTTTCTTGTTCAGCTGCTTGTGCTTTTATCGCTGCTGCTGCATATTTTTTGCTGTCTGGGGGCTTCTGGTAAGGATCTTTACGATTTTTGATGCTTCAACTTCGCCAGTTTCTCGCAATTTCATTTGTGTTGCGTATGCCAGCACATCTAAGTCGTATGTTCGAAGATTTTCAGTTTTTCGCCTTTTATTCCTTTCACATAAGTCTGAAAACGACTTTTGAGGTCTACCTGGACTTAATCCTGTAATAAAAGATAAACCTTTCGTCACTGATAAAATTCCATGAAATATAATAATGTTCGAAACAAAAGAATTGTTAACGTAAATAGGAACCTGCTTTTGGTAGCGATATGGTGCCCTTGATCCACTCTTTGTTCGCTTCTAGGAATCTGGCTTTGGTATTGCGGGCAGCTGACCATTTCTGCTTGAATTGGTGACGTATAATTGACAACTTGTGCTTTGCATCGGCAATGTTTGGGTCATCTTCAGAGTATTGACGGAGAAGTTCCAACTCCATAAATTCCAACTTTCCATTGAAAGTTGAAGCATTGGAGCGTTCCATGATAGTTAGTAAATCGTTTCTAGTTAATACCCGCGTCCCAGAAGAGCCTGGAAACAAAATAAACTAATTTTCATAAAAAAAAAAAAACGTGGTTTTTTGAGTCCATGCAAAAAAAATTTGCCAAAAATGGAGGGGTGCGTTAGGGTGGCTGTTTTACGTATTTTAGAATAGTATAGAGTCTATTCTAAAACAAGCCATATAAATTTTTACTTAGAAATGCTCAGAAATACTTTAAAACGCTTAAAGATTTTTTGAAATGCGTATTTTATAGGACTTTTTAAGAATTAGTTACTAATGGAGCTAAAGGTACGAAAACTCCCTCTTTTCATAACAAAACTAAATAAAATAATAAGTACATACCTGGTTGTGTAAGATCCATAGTAGAAATTCAAAAGAAATTGACTTTTTCACCATAAATTTAATATTTGAAAACAATGAAATTTGAGCGTATCGAATAATTACACGACCACGGCAAGCGAACGGTAATTTCCGACTGAGCGCATGGAGCGGGGGAAAGGCTCTAGCGCATCGGGTTCACGCTATTGGTAGGAGGAGATACCATTGTATTTCGAGGAATAATAAAAAACGGCGTCTAACTAAAACAAAAAAAAAGGATTTCGCCCGACTTTTAGGGCCAAATACCTCTCTGTGCGCCGGTGACTATTCTAACCAAACCTTACCCGTTTGACTTCCAACCTTATCTTACTAAATACAAAGTTCATTTTTGATGGAGTAACACCGCAATAAAAATATGTAATGGTGTTGAATTACAACACTTTGCCAGATTGTAAGCTTTTGTCATAGTTTGTGTATATAAACATCAGACAGAAATTGCTGGTGCAGTTATGTGGTCATCGGAATTGAAGTCACTTCTCGAGAAGTTATCGATATATGTCGAATTCGTACCCAAGATTTTGAAGTGTGAGGAACATTTATTTAAAAAAAATTGATTCTTATTATGTAATTTTCATGTCTTTGTCACAATAATCTTATATTATAACTGAACCTTACTTCTGCTTTTTTTTCATAGCATAGGTAAGTACATTATCCAGACAGAAATAAAAACATTAAAGATACCGCGTTAAATAACTTTTTATCGCGTAATAAATTAGAAATATGTTTATTGTTTACTAAAATCACACCTAAGACACTCGGAAAACTTCTCACCTCTTAATGATAATTTTATTCACAGTGTAAGTACCGAATGTAATCATATTGTGTTACAATAACAAAAAACTTTTTACCAAAAAATTAAACCGACTCCCAGAAAACACTGCAAAGTGAAAAATAACTTTAATTTCGGTAGTCGGTGTCTTTAGTTTTGTATTTTCGTTTTTGGCACCGACTTCCGAAATTAAAGTTATTTTTCACTTTGCAGTGTTTTCTGGGAGTCGGTTTAATTTTTTGGTAAAAAGTTTTTATTTCACTCTTTTTAGTTGGTCTATTTTTAATTTACCTAGTTACAAGAGCCTAATTATCAACTACTTATAACTAGTGTCCGACCGAAAGTTCGGTTTCGGTTTCGGTTTCGGCCAAGTTTCGGCCAAAAATCAAGTTTCGGCGGCAGTTTCGGTTTCGGCCAAAATTGGCCGAAACTCTTGCCGAAACCGAAACTGATTTCGGAAGTTGTCGTGCACGCTCGCCTAACTTCGTTTCTCGCGGCAACGCTTTGGCGGACGCTGGCGGCCCTGTTCGGGAATTGCCGTGCGCCGTTCGGATAGCTCTGTAGCAACACAACTTAGTGCGTTATCGCCCGACGCAAACACACTTTAGAGGTTATGTTTTGATGGAACTGTTTACATGTAAGTTTTTGTTTCGTTTCTACTTGAATGATTTATATGGTTAAATATTGAGTCAGTAACTTTGTTTTGTTGTTATTAACAAATCAAGTGACATGTAAAAAAGAGATTGTAAGATTGTAATAAGATTTCAAAATACCAATACTTTATTTTTCTGGTTGGGAAAATCATCGAATGACTTCTCCCGCTCTGGGTTAAGCGGAAGGTGTCAGACTTGTACTGACTAAAAAACCACCCTGTTCCTTCAGCTGCCCTTAAGTTCCGGCGCTGCGGCAACCTGTTAGAAAATTTCCGCAATCCAGGCGGGCAATGGCCTGATGAAGCCCCGTCACTGATGCTGACAGCTCTTTGAGGCGCGCGTGGAACACGACGCACCGCTGACCCGGGCCTTGTCCTTACCGGACGGTGAGCTACCCCTGCTCGCCGTCCGAAAGTCCGTGCCTACGGTGGCCGGAGTTCAGCTCGCGATCCTCGACGCCCGGGGCGTCTCCCGCGGCGACTGGGCTGTGAGGAAGAAAGTTGCCTCTCCCTCGCGCGTTCGGCCTCCTCCTTAGCTTGCATGACTGCTTCGCAGAAGGAGGCGATTGCACCCCATTCCCTCTCACTCCGCACCATGGTCCGAACCAATGACGGGCGCGAGAGGTCGCCGCGGTCGATCGCCTCTACGAGGACACGGCGGTGCTCCGCCCAAGAAAATACCAATACTTAGTATTTAATGAAACAGTAACAATGAGTGATTTGATTATTGATAACTGATAAACATTTTGCTATGAGAACTTCATTTGAAAAAGTTATAAAAATATTATTAATAATTTTTTATATTATATTAAATAAATGATTACAACAAAATTAATATACTGTGTTTCCATTTCATGTCCTAATTAATGCAGAATAATGGGTAAAATGCACCAAACTTCAGTATTTTAAGGAATTTTATACTTGACCATGTGAGTTTCGGTTTCGGTTTCGGTTTCGGCCGAAACTGTAGCCGCGGCCGAATATTCGGTTTCGGTTTCGGTTTCGGCCGGAAAACCAGTTTCGGTCGGACTCTACTTATAACCTTTTACAAAATATTGCTTTCCCAATGCTGGGCCGTTAATTGTTGAGGAGTTCTCCTGGTACTTCACCATCAGCTCTACATCACCATATGCATTGTGACGAGCATAAAGTGCGTAACATCCATATTCAAGTAATCGAATCGCAATCCACTCAATACTTATTATTGAGTAGTTTCGGCGGCCATCTGTGGTCTTCATCATCAGTTCCACTTCCTCAAATGGTACTTTTTGAGAGCAACTGCACAAGTTACTATAATAAATACCCAAAACGACATAGGTGTGCCTATAATATTTGAAGAGTTCCCTCGATTTCTCCAGGATCCCATCATCAGATCCTGACGTTTATGAAAATGGGACCAGTATCGAAGTATACCCTTTCAATCAAAAAAAGAATTTTCCAAATCGGTTCAGCCGTCTTCGAGTAATCGATGATCATACATTAAAAAAAAAAAAAAAAAAAAAATATATACGCGTCGAATTGATAACCTCCTCTTTTTGTCGTCGGTTGAAAAGGCTCATTACAGATTCACGGTAACGAAATTTTTTTCCAACTCAGCAATCATAGACAATTTTCTCAACCTTCCAAATTCAAACAAGCTTATCACGTGTATTGGTAGTTACTAAAACATTTTAGGAATTGCCTGTCCTTCGAAGGAGTCCAATAAAGCTTACGGAATGCGGGCTGTGTATCAATTAAATTAGATATTAGTCATCTGGGGTTGCCAGGTGCAAGCGCCCTTCAAATGCGGGGATGCAAAAAAACGAACCATAGTAGACAAGTCGAGGAAAACATGTAAATGTAGTGGTGCCTTATCATTAGCAGACGATGTTATAAGAACCATTTACGTATTATATGGTATTTAAATATATTGGCCTATGTAGGTACTCCAGAAATCTGGAATAGAAGGGCAACGACCTCATTGTTGCGGTAATCTATACTAATATTATAAAGCGGAAAAGTTTGTTTGTTTGTTTGCTTGAACGCGCTAATCTTCGAAAGTACTGGGTGGATTTGGATGCAATTTGGTAAGGAAGTAGCTTGAAGCTTGAGGAAGGTTATAGGCTACTTTTTACGCGACTGCAAAAAAGGAGAGTTATGTTTTTACCGTGATAGGATCCACGGGAGCGAAGCCCCGCGTGAGTACTAGTGATTTAATAATAACAGTCTCTAATGCGGTTTTCTTTGAAGCCTTAATATCAAATACCTAAATATTTCGTAAAACCTGTAAAAACAATTAGCTTAATTGGTTGAACATACTGTAGGTACTTATATTAATTAGTTATGTTAAGAATGTCATTAAAGGTATTCACTTTTTTTGAATAAAATCGTGTTTATTGACTTTAACTAAGACGTCATCATGTCTGAAAATTATTGTTTATATGTAGGGTCTCCCAGATAGGGAATAATAGGGATTAAAAATCAGGTACTTTTATAGGACTACCTGGCAACCCAAGCGCATAGATAAACGAAACGGGTTGTGGCCAGTATAAATAAACGATGCAGCTGCGTTTAGGATTAAAAGAAATGTTTGATGAGAGAATTACATTAGAGGCGGCGCGCGCATTAGTTCCTGAACGATATATTCAATTGCTTTTTTAATAGCAGTGTTAATTTTCGAATGCGTTCTCTTACCGCCTGTTTTATATTATTTGTAACTGGCCATTTTAACAATTTTAAGGGTTTTGGGTTTATGGTTTTATTTAGAATTTACTAGGAACGTATTGGTGGTATTGGTAACTACTTACCTTGATTTCGTTTAGATTTATGTATTCAATATTGAACATGAACAGAATAGTCTCTAACACGTTTCATTCAATCATAAAACAATCTGTTACAAAAGATCTTGCAAAAATAAAACTGACTTTATCTTTGCCGGATATTAAAACGCAATGCTTGTAAACCGACATGACCATATATAAATAATAAACGATTTTTTTTATGTTTCTATGGACATGACAGATGAAAATGTAAATTATTTATTTATTTACAGTTACCAACATTTGATTACACTCATACAATTACATAAAAATAACAAGCAAAAGGGAATGAAACATAAGTGTAAGAAACAATTATAGGTAACTGCAACACTAACATAATATACATAAGTAATATAGTAAAAAAAAGTTAGTTAAATTCTCCATGCTATAATAACATATTATAGAATGGAGAATTCTCTCGATCATTATTATAGCAAATATAGACTCCGCTCAAGAATTTCTACTAGATAATCTATCGCGCTATTGGGATGGTAACATAATATAAATATGAAAAGCTGGTGTAAAATCAAGCTAGCAGCACACGCAAATCCCAACCCTAACTGGAGTTCAAAAGGTCGAAAATCTAAAGCGAAAATGCTTGAACTAATTTTATCCCATGGTTTCATTAGCGCTGACAAATGGCTCATTAATAAATGCTTAAAACCGTAGCTGTTATAATAAATGAGTCAGGTGTAAGCCATAGTTCTATTTCAATTGCCATCTTGTATTGTTGGATGTTTGTGTTGACAGGTTTCAGCTGTCGGCTTTGTGGACCTGTGACTCATGAGACAGTACCATTAAATTATGAAGTCTTTCACCACTAAACTTACGACGAACACTTGATTTCAAAAGTAATTAGTTGTAGCTAGCAATTTAATGGAATAATCATAACAATTTGTATCTAACAATCATTTTGTGAAGATTTTCGCTGCAGAAACTGGGTCTTTGTTTGGTTTCCAGTGGAGTTTCTTATAGTAATATTGCTGAAAATAAGAGGGAGTAGAAGGGTAGTTCTACATTGTCTTACCTTTGTGAGGCGCCTGTTGGCTTACTGGGTAATTATAATCTCGCCGACTAATTTACAACTTATTCCAAGATATTTTTATTAGTACAGTTTGGGTCAGTAGTAGCCTACTGACCAAAACTATACAAAATAACTATATAAAACTGTAAAAGCAGTTAAAATCAGTCATTTATTTCAATTAGACCCTTGAAATTAACTTGTAAACGAGTATATTTACAGTAATATGACTCTTGAGTTGTCAATTTGTTAAGGTCGGACAGGAAACTCCATAATTACTCTTTTATAATAGATGTTCACCAAAGCATACATCGATTAATTATATGTAGTAGATGTACCCACCACGATGAAGTATATGTAATATACTTTACTCCCAAAATTGTAAAAATATTGGTAACAAGGAAGAGAGTATGAGTGAACAAAATACTGGGAGTTGATCATCTTTTAAGTCCAAGTATTCTTGATGCGTCCATTGTCATTCTAGTAGCCTTTTGCAGAACCAGAGATAAGCCACAAACGATATCCAGCTAATCTCCGCTCATTGCCATGATTGGCAATGAGCGGATGAGCTGATGCTCGGTTCCATTAACGGTTTGGGATTTCGACTTTGGCAACAGGCCAGGATCATAAACCCAGGCCGTGGTTATCCCACGTTTTGCAAGAATGAGGAAAGCCGCCGTTAGAATTTTGTTCAGACCAAACTTGTGTTTATCCAAAAAATAGATCGTCTTTTAGCATACACTATTGTCCCACAGCCGGGCAAAGGTTTTTCTCCAAGGCATCCAGTTGACACGCAAGGCCTTCACCATGAAGTACACAGTCACTTCAAACACCATGAAGTATTCTAGCGTTTTATACACTTTCCTTGGTGGTGCATCTGTCCTCTGGTTCCTATTTATTCGTACTTACAACTGTAATCCGTACAATGTACATAATAAATGCGACAATTCTGTCCGTCTGCCTGTTACAGTTTCACGGCTAAACCGTTTCACTGATTTTGATGAAAATTGACATAGAGATGTTGGAAGGCCCAGGGTCCAACATACGCTGCTGTTATTAAATTCAAAATTGGTACGAAAAAAGCATTTAAAGGATGTCGCGGGCTAGTAGGTATAGTCGCTAGCACCTATTGCAATAAATGAGATCACCGACATTACTAGCCGAACATTTTCCTGTTGGCTTAGTATATTTTCATTCATAAAATTCATTGAGCAAATTTTGTGGTGAGGAAGATTAAATAGGTTACCTGAAATAATAATACAACAGATTTATCCATCTATATTGGCGAAATGACTGAAAGTTAACTCGAACGTTCCCGTTCAATCGAGTCAGAAATAATCTAGATAGGTACCTACATAAGACTTACATCAAATAATACGAAACCGAAATTCCAGTTAACAGAAACCAGCTCAGAGCAATGTTCATTTCTAAATGCCGAGAAATAGCTTTGACAGCTCACAATAATACACGACTTAACTTACGCCCTTTCGAGTTTCCTCCAGCACCAATATCTTATATCGCCTAGACTGCATGACCTACATAACTGTATTATTTTAGGATGGTCAGTTATAACTACGTGAAACGAAACAGCGTCGATTCTTTGAAGTAGACAGGCTACTAGTTACTTTTTAAAATTGTATCTCGATGTTGACAAAGAACAGACTGTTTGACAGGCTAACAGAGCGCAGAATTTATGTTGTTATTGTAACATTAAATAAATTACGATCTCCGTTTTATGTTTTTGACATATAAAAATTGTGTACGTGATTTATTGGCGCCAGAACACCGCGCGCCATTTAATCGGATACCTAATCTTCGTAAAACAAAAATAGAAGCAAATAATAATTAAACCAGAATTGATATTGGAACAGAAGCATAAAAGCAGTTATTAAAATATTTTTATGACAGCTCTTTATTCAAATGGGCCAGCTGACTTTTAACCATAATTGGCGGCAATAATTTCAAAAATAGAAATCGTCTTATGCAAACAAAATGCGTCTGTTCTATGGATTGTTTTGTGTGAGCTAGTGGCAGTTATATTTAATGTGAACAGATGAAAATCCCAGAACCCCGAAAAGTTGGAAAACAATGTAACATCTATTGTGTTGACCGATTAAATTGTCATGGTAAGCGATGAGCTGAACAAATAGTCATTACTTTCATACAAGTATGTATTTACATAATGCAACAAAATGTTGTCCTTTTACATCTCCGCTTCGAGTGTTGTTGCGGCTACGGTAGGCGTACCGTTTGCTTAGTAAATGACAAAGAACGCAAGAAAGTATATGAATATTGAAGTAGGTGTCATTTTAAGAGTAAGTAGGGAGGCCTATTAAGAGTTGTGAGTTAGTCATCGCAAATACTAGTTTTGCGTTTTCTTGCTAGGTTTTTAATGTCACCAGATTTGGCTTAGAAAGGTCAACCTTGTTAGAGATTCGCGACTCTTCTGGCAGAAGAAGAATTTTTTCGTATGGTTCCTGTTTAGATAAAAATCGCCTTTTCCGCTTATATGACGATTTTATAAGGCTGCTTAGAAAATTGATGTATGTATTCCTAGAAAGTTATAAGCTATAACAAGAATAGTTAAGTAGGTATAATTTACCTCGTAGTGGCCGGACAGGGACCCTGTGTCATACCTAGTCGGATGTGTCATGCTTGTTATGATAACACATTCTCAGTAGTGCATAAGCTTTCAATAAATACTGGGCCTTGTTTGTAAGACAGTATTTCCCGAAACTATTAATAAACGATTACCTAGTACAAGACTGAGCTGTGTTGGTCCAGTAGATATAGGCACGACGTTGTAGTTAGTGGGTTTCAAGTTCGAACCCCGCCAGACGCTTTACTCGGTCAAGGCAAACATCGTGAGGATACCTGCGTGTACTAGGACCAAAAATCCGAAGGTACGTCCAGTAACCCGCACTGGGCTCAAGTGGTGGTTTACTGCCCATTCTCTCTCATCTTTTTTAAGTCTGAATAAGTTTTTTCTGGATCTCATTTCGTTTTGGGAATAGTTTCATTGTGCGTACGGCTAAGGAGTGGAATTCCCTGCCGGAGTCTGTTTCCCGATAGCTATAACCTAGGAGTCTTTAAGTCAAGAGTGAATAGGTTACTTTTAGGTAGGCTGCAACGTCGATCATCACTTGCCATCAGGAGAGATGGTGGTCAAACGCGAACCGATGGTCTATAAAAAATCTGCGAAAAAATGTGGAACTTAATTAAAATGACGTAAAAATGTTCTGAAAATGACACTTTTTTGACATTGTTGACGTTTGAGCTGACAGCTATCGCCATTCCATTGTTAAATTTATTCTAGTCGTTAACACCGAATATACCAATAAATATTTTTATCCTCATAATAATCAACATAGCTACATATTTGCATTTTGATAAGCTTTTAGAATTATGACTAATATACGATGATATACAGTGTGACCATCTTAAAATTACCGATTCTGCCATAGTTTTGAAACCTGCCAAATCTTGCCAAAGACTCGAGTAAAAAACGCCAAAAATTGCCAACTTTGTTTAGCGTTGTAAATAAGTTTTGTGCGGATTCCCCATCTAAATCAACCATGGTCAAAAATTTAGTTTTCAATGCTGAAGATTTTTCAGAGTAGTTTTATTTGACGAAACATCTGTACTTTCGTCTATTATCAAGGAATAAACTGGTGCACGAGTACTAAGATTCGGACATGATTTCAAATCTGCATGCATTTCCTTTTCCAATTCAGGTTTAAGGACATTGTATGTTATTGCAGCTGCTTTTGTTCTTTTACTTGAGAAGGATTTTACCACCTCTGGGCCACTAAAATATTTGGGAATAATTTTATTTCACTCAAATGGTCCATTACGCGAAATGACAAATTATGTTCTATCAAATGTATGTGTGTATCAATGTATCTAAAAAAAAACAGAGATTAACGTGTGTTATTTTATAAAAAACACACGTTAATCTCTGTTTTTTTTTACTTCTTCTTCCAAGGGTGAGTTTTTGAATAATTGTTGCACCTTAAACAATACAGTGAATTTATTTTAAAATGCAAAATACATTCTAAGTGGTGGTACCAAAGAGTAAAGTAAGGTGGTACTTGTGTGGTACATACATTTACTATGCATGTATTACGGTTCATTAGATACAGTCCGCTGACAGAGAGACCGGCGGACGGACTTACGGATAGTGGAGGCTTAGTAATAGGGTCCCTTTGGCAACCTTTGGCTACAGAATTACATTACCCTAAAATAAAATATATTAAGTAATTTATTATTCTGATGTCAACTTATCGATGACTGACCACTGTAGTTACTCATATATTTTTTATGTATACTAGTAGCGGCATGCTCCTTTAAAGCGGACAGGCGTATTGTTAATTTGCAGTTGCAGGCTTTACAAAAGGCCACGTCCGGATTATCGTTAGCCTTGGAAATCCACGACGACAGTAATGAATCTTGCTCCGACTCTGATCTATACGCTTTTTCGTATCTGCGTTTCATCTTCCAGATACCGATTACAAACACAAAAATAAGTCCCGATCGCCATAAAACAGAACCGATCAACCGAAACTAAATTATCGATCTACGTCTATGACTGATTGAAATATCAAAACTCGCATAAAGAGAATACTCGTTTAAGGACGATCGACTTTATAACTATTAATAATAATATATATATATATATATATATATATTTTGTTTTTCTTTTTTTTATGTACATAGTTAGGTTTAGTATATATATATATATATGGCGGGATTGTTACTAGTTTAATTAAATAAAGAATTTAATAATAATGTTCTTAGTTGATGTACAAACATAACACGAGAAGTACAGGGGCATCCCCTACGATCTGTTTTTAGGGTTGCCATTTTCAATATTTTAAGATGTCGTTATTGAACATTTATTTTCTACATTGCAATACTGCCAAAAACTGCCAAATTTATAAAACGTTAACAAAACATGGAGGCTAAAATAGGAGGCCAATCCTGCCAGAAGGGCAGGAAACTGCCACATATGGTCACACTGATGATATATCTTTTGTAATGGATTCAAAATTATTTCGATTTCTGTTACATGAATGAAATGATATAATTTGGCTACAGACAGATAAGGCAAGAATTTTTAAAGTTATATCTTTAATGGCTGATCTTAATGGGTTTTATGAAAAGCAACTGCCTGCCATTACTCGGTTGTTTATAGTCTTAAGAAAGAGATCGGCGCATTTAATTGAAAAAAAAAAATAACAAAAAAAGAAACAATAACAATAAAAAAGCTTTGGTATTTACAGCTATACGTATAACCCTACTGCAAGTACTGTTAATACACTGCACTGCTAATTTGTACTGGATGAGTTATGGCATCATTTATCAAAACAAACAGTTGAGATTTAACGCGGAAATCGTATTAAGCCGGCTCTACACGTTGGCCAACACAGTGGCGAATGTAGTGGCCAATGCGTATTGGCCAACGTGTAGACAGCGTGTTTGTGCATGTTGGGTGCACAAACACCCCCTCTACACGTTGGCGAATAGTCATTGGCCACTACATTCGCCACTGTGTTGGACAACGTGTAGAGCCGGCTTTACAGGAAATATAATAATGGGGTCCTGTGCTATTCGTTCGAAGAAAATATTTATTTACCCATCGCTCTATCCATACATCGTTGATATCTCATATCATCAATGGATGAATATAAGTGACAAGTATATTCTGCTATTGCGCGAGGAGGATTTATTTCTGACGGTAACGTAAAGGCTGATAGATCTGCATGGCTATTCGAAATTCGAATTCCATAAACGACTGTTTATTGTTCTTTTATGGGGAATGCTACAAATAGTACCTAGTCTCCTTTAGCGGAGTTATGTTTTTACCCGACTACGGCAAAGCCAAAGGAGGGTTATGATTTTGACAGGCTATGTATGTATGTATGTATGTGTGTATGTTCATCTGTTCCCTCATAGCTCCAAAGCTACTTATCGGAAGTCGACAAATGAGGTATTGTTAGATCCGTCTTGACCGTCCGCTGAACATAGGCTACGTGACGTGTCACAAAACCCAATGTGGCGCCCTCTAGCGCCCAAAAAGTGTTGTGTTAAAAAATAAAAATAAGATAAACACATCGTGTTTGATATCATTTGAAAGGGCGTTACATGCACATTTCCAAAACATTGCTTAACTTTAACGTGGCGCCATCTAGTGGTCAAAAAGTCATGTGTAAAAAATAAAAGTAAGATAGATATACCGTGTTTGGTATCATTTGAACTTATAAAAAATAAAGTAAATAGTATAGAAGCACAGTGATTTAACACCAAAATAGTTTAAATAATAAAAAGTAAAAAAACTAAAACCCGACTACGACAAAAAAATCGACGCTAAAAAAGGATGAAACAAGATTTTCAGGATGCTGAAATAAACAAGGTTACTGGAAAAACAAGAACAGAACAAAAATAAAAGCCGTAGTCACACGTTATATACAGGGGCGTAGCTACCGCCGTATCAGCCGTATCAATGATACGGGGCCCCCGAGTTACAGGGGCCCAAAAGTTGGCAATAACCGATGTACAATGACAAACCACGGAGAGCAATATTAACGCATTTTATTTCATTCTGGTTCAAACGTTATTATATTGCAATACAATACAATCTAGTTCTTCTGATTATTTATAGGTTAATTTGTTTGATTTGTGAAAAGAATGAGTTAAAGGAAAAGAGATTACCCCAGTGGAGCTATGAAAAGAAAAAGTAAACAGAAAAGGAAGGAGGTTATAAAAAAATGCCCAAAGTTCTCTTTAGATTGCAATGGTAAATACTATTTATCTACCTATAGCGAAGGGTGAATTTTGTTTTTTTTAAAGACCAATGGCAACCTTCAATACATGAAAATACCTGATAACGTACTGTAAGAAACAATAATAAGAATTTTGTTTTATTATTCTTGATTAGTAGTTGATTTTTACTTTCAAAGCCATTTTTCTCATAATTCTGGGAGAATAGATAATTTACCACTTTAAGATTTATAGATTCTGTCTCCCACAAAAAAAATTAATTCCGGTTTTTGACCTTGCGCGTTATTTAACATATTTTTTATGTATCTAAACATTAGTTTTAGCCCCGTAGTTTTTCGAATAATTAAAAAAGATCTTTACTGTAAGTATTAATTTTATTCAACTATATTTTTAGATTCTTTTGAAACGTGAGGAATGTAAAAATATAGTTAACATTTTATATAGATATGATTCTATTTCACTATTTTAAATCATTAATCCTGTTTCTAAAGCTCTACAGCATGAAAATAATGACTTACAGAAATCTAGCATTTTATTAAATAATCTCTTTTTTTGTGTAAAAGAAAAATAGACTGAGCAAAATAGGAAATCAAAATTCATTCAATCGTTTGCGAAATAAGTCCAGAGATTTAGCAAAAGAGTAGGGGTTAAAAAATTAAAAAAAAAATAAAAGGCGAAAGATAATGAAGTTTTTATCACAAGATGACAGAATTTCAGACCAGGATTCATATTTCAAAGTCAATGTATAGGTACTATTGCTGTTCAGATATATTAATTTCTCAAACTAAACAAAGATTTCAGAGCCTCTGTGACCTGAGTAATATGTTCAAGGTATTACAACCGGAGAAACTTCTTTCTATCTTCTTCAAACGAAGTGCTAAAAACGCTTCCGGAAAATTATGGGCTAAATACAGTAAAGACATCTCAGTTAAGAGTCCCTAACAGTTTTACTGCCGAAAAAGAGAAATTACCTACTTTTGTTGAACAAATATCTCAATAACGTTATAAAATATCATTTTTCTTTTAAAACAGCGTTTAACATTGTATATTTATCTAATATGTGGTCAAATTAATCTACTCAAAATAAATCGAGCAAGCGCATCGATTTATAAGGCATACTTTGAAAATATTATTACAATAAAATATGAGCTCCGAATTAAAATAAAAAATAATAATTTGGTAGATAAATACCTGTATTATTCAGAATTAGTTTTTAATTTTCTATTCAATAACGAATTCTTACTCAAAAGTGATGGTTTTGCAAAGGATTTTATTGAGTTTTTTCTGAGTTTACTGATTTTTTTTTAAGTACATAGCCCCATTATTTTTCAAAAAATAATTTGTTAACTTACTAGTGCACTATATGCCCAATGGTCAGAAATTTTTTTTAGATTGTTATTCACCCCCATTAAGCTAAAAAAGCAGTTGTAAAACCTGGTATTACGTGATTTCGTAAAAACACGTGTTTGTATTTTATTTTTTTTTATTTATTTTGAGTAGATATTTAAATTATAATTTGACGACATACTAGATAAATATACATTGTTTAACGCTGTTTTAAAAGAAAAATGATATTTTATGCCGTTATTGAGATATTTGTTCTACAAAATTAGGTAATTTCTCTTTTTTGGCAGTAAAATTGTTAGGGACTCTTAATGATTATGAACAAATAATTGCTCTGAAAACATGCTTCAAATCCAAAATTAAAAAAATCATTCCATTAAGGAACTCATGGAATTAATGCTGATAAAATTCAAAGCCTTGCATCCAGTTTTCCGGAGGTAATAACTGCATACTTTCTATTCTTGACGCTTTCAGTTACAACCGCAACAGCTGAAAGAAGTTTTTTAAAACTAAAACTGATAAACAATTACCTAAGGACTTCGATGGGGCAGAAACGGCTATCAGACTTGTCACTTTAGTCTAAAGAGGCAGAAATTTTAGAAAAACTGAAATAGTCTTCAGATAGATATGATTTAATAAATCAATTTGCCACAAAAAGGCAAGATAAGTATATGTTTAATTTGAATTGTTTGCCTAGCTAAATTGCTAGGAGGAAACGATAACTTATAATCAATAAATATTTATTTTAATTTAATGCAAGCACTTTTGTTTCTTTACCCTTTATTCGGGCCTTTCGACTAATTTTGATACAGGGCCCCGCCATTGCACGCTACGCCACTGGTTATATAGGATATCAACCGTAACAAAACAATTAATAACGTGTGACTACGGCTTTTATTTTTGTTCTGTTCTTGTTTTTCCAGTAACCTTGTTTATTTCAGCATCCTGAAAATCTTGTTTCATCCTTTTTTAGCGTCGATTTTTTTGTCGTAGTCGGGTTTTAGTTTTTTTACTTTTTATTTATTTGCCATGAGGAAACAAGATCCTAAGACACAAGGTATCCTAGTGTGGGGTAGGTACTTAATTGCACTACATAATTTTGTGTTGTACTGTGTTTAACCGATGTCATTTTTCTTTTTAATCATTGAGCTTAATATATCTCCAGAATTATTGTATAAAAATAATTAATGAAAACAGAAAACATCTTCACTATGACGTGATTTTGTTGAGCGGTCTTGTAGCGTTATTCCTCTACGAACCCTCAAAAGCACAGGTATTTTTTGCCGAATAGAATTGTATGGTTTCTAGGGAATGAGACATAGAAACTAGAATATCTCGCCAGGGGAAAAATATTCATCGTATTCTGTTTTTCTAAACAGAATACGTGGTACTCCATGGCCAGAAGCTACAAATCTATTACTAGGTATGTTCTAGAACATCGCGCAAACCAGACAGAAATTCTCTATGGCGGTGAAAATATTCTTTAAAAGCACTGAAACATAAACAGTGCTTTAAAGTCTTACAATAATAAATATGAAACTTATCAAAGAACATCAAAGCAACGATGAATCGATCTAGTTCTAACAGATAAAGCTAAACGATGTTCTAGGTCGTTTTAAAGTACTGAATAATTGAATCTAATAGACCTATGTAATGAAAAACACTTGAGATTGTATTCAGTGGAAAATACACCTTACTGTACGAAAGATAAGCTAGACAGTTCTTTGATTGTAAACTTCGTGAAGATAAGATACATAGGTGAATCCGATTATTTGTTTCAACGTAAATTCAGTAGTAATAGCATTGATAGTGATAGGTATCCAATAATCACGTTTTTGTTCGCCATTCATAGCTTATCTTAACACAGATACGAGTGAATCGTTTCGGCCTACTTTTGGTACTTAGATGATTTACTGCTTTCACAAATGACAAGATAACGAGAAATAAAACGCATTGAGAATTTGATTAACGAAGAACTTGTACGGAATCCAAGATGACGACTGTTAACATCAGCGAAGCTCTTGATTAAAAAGTTATCATGTAAAGGCTTATTCCCGCTGACTGAATTACGAATTTGCAGTTGCGTCATTGCGTAATAATTGTATTTTTGTCTAGCCTGTAAAAATAAAGTAGGGTTAGAATAGTTGTTAGCTCCATAATAATTAATTTAGAAACCCGCTTTTATGGACAGTTTCAAGTGTTTTTCATGCGACTTAGGTATCACGAATCACAATTTACGCATGGAAAACGCTTATTTAAAACTACCGAGTACCGCCCAGATAATATAATCTTTGTTGAAAATAAATGTAGCCTAAGTATTTTCTTATAACCTGAAATTAGTTAGGTACAAGTACTTATTCTTTAATTATGTTTTTACGAACAAAGTAAGTTAATATCGTCTCCCAAGCCAACGAACTCGCGGGCGCATCTAGTCAATCATAAAACAGGCAATACACACTGAACAATTCATCTGTTCACCATCACGTGATACCTTTCTAACCAATCAATACTCGTGTTTTACTTCCCATGGATAATTGACTGCAATTGTCTTCGAATCGTCCGTCTACATACATAACTATTTTATAATAGCCCGCCAATTAATGTGCTTTCTAATAATAGAATCATTATGGCTTATGATTAGCTTGTGGATAGCCGCTGCCGTTTATTGCGACAGATTAATTATTATTATAGTTCCAGTTAGTGAATAGGCAGAATTAGAATTTCTAGAGCTCTACCGGTGAAGTAATAATATATTAGCGATGAACTGCATATTAAAGGAGATAACGAAACTTGAAAGTGATCAACTCTTTTAATTTCGATCTTTCGTTATTCTAAATGTCATTTGCTTAGCGACTTGTTGTTTGAAACTTTATAATGACTAATAAGAATACATAATTTATGTTACTGCCGTTACTGGTACCAGTGTGCAACGATGTTTTTTTATGTATTTTGGAGCTCACTCATAGCAAAATAGCGATAACACAAAATCCTATGTCAAAACCAATTACTAATATTTTGATCAATCTAAAAATGAGTACTTATTAATTATTTTAGTTGTAGGCTAAGCTTTGCAATACAATTAATACAACGTGGCAATGCCGCCAGTCTCTTGGGTAGGGTACGTTATATCCCAGCCGACAGCGTTAAAGACGAATGTTTCAAAAGATCACTTAGTTTATGCAGAAAAGTAAAATTTACATACATGTATCTTTTCGTTAAAGTCCATCGTCACCACAGCTAGAAGTTAGTACACACGTGGTGTTAAAAACCGTTGGGGAAACTGCCGTTTCCTCTATCCTTCACACGTCCCTACATCATTATGAAACCTGCGTCCCCTATTAATAATTTAAATTTCATCCAAGACCGGAAAGCGACAGTAGTGCTAAAATTATTCAGAATCTGATCAAGCATTGTCGATTGTCATGGTTAGGTCATGAACAATATCTTAGTCGCCATTTTAAAAGCTTGATTCATCAATGAGTAACAGGAAACAGGTAGCACTTACATCCACGGAATATATAATATCTATTTTGCATTTTATTATTAAACGTTTACTTATATGTTTTTAGGTAATATATTATTGGACTTTTCGGCCTACACGTGTTAACAGAGGATATAAAAATAAAAATAAGTTCTTCAATGTCATTGAGGAAGTTTAGTTTGCGCGTGTTGAGATTTTATAAAGGCTATAATTATAAATGTTAAAATAACATTATAACCAAAACCGAAGCTAGGCGGTGAGCATTTATCCATTCTGACTGATATTTCGAGATTTTTGATAGTAGGTAAAATAGGTGCATTAAACATTTCATAAAAGTCTTTTACAAATCACTGTCATTGGCTTGGGTTTAAAAATAACCTCCCCTGAAAATAACTCCCCCGAGTGCAAAGATTATTTCTAAGGTGAGCGTGATTCATCTTCGACCACACAATCGCTTACCATCAGGTGAGAGGGTGGTCAGACGCAAGCCTAACATCAGTAAGAAAAACCTTGACGCAAACGTGAGAAACTTCGTTTACTCCTTTTTCAGTAGGAAGTAGGTAAATACGATAGGTAGGTAGAAGGCACAACACACACATTCATTTATCACCATCTACGGATCTAGATCTATCCATCTTCTTAAGTTTCTTTTCTATCTCCGGTTTTCCAAATAGAAGTCTTTTAAGAAAATAACTTCCCCTTACAGTTCCTCTCCTGATTTCCGTTTTTCGCCGTCTGTTGGAGAAAACACGAGGCTAAAAACTTCAGCGCTATTTAAGAGGGTGTCGAGCCTACGAGACGCGCGGAAAATAGGTATTTACTGCAGCGGGCTAGTCGTGTGCGTTGTCACACACACAATGACAAGTTCGCTCGAGGCCCGCTTGCCGTTGCACGACGAAGTTTGCTAACTTTGCATTTTTTAATTTTTTGTCGTTATGTTGAATAAACTTGAAAAACGAGTATTAATTATTTAGATGGTTTTATTTATCACACTAATATTATAAAGGCGAAAGTTTGTGAATGAATGTGTCTGTTTGCATGTTTGTTACTTCTTCACGCTCAAACGGCTGGATGGATCTAAATGAAGCAAGTAGGTACGTAAATAAATCAGAAAAATAAATTTAATAAATTATACCTATTATATAAAAATTAACGTTTGTTTTTACTGTAGTAATACATTATCCGTTCCCTCACTATTCATCCTATTGCAATAATACTTTGATTTTATATATTAAACTCCTCAGATTTTTTTTTAAAGAATACTAGCAATGTGGGTACATTTCACATTACTAGCAATCTTGTTAACCCCTTCAACTAAGCTAAATATGCTTGTGTCTGGAGTGGGTTCACGTCAATAGTGTAATGGGTGGGGTTCGAACCTGCGACGTCTCGATCACAAGTCCGACACCTTATCCATTAGGCTATTGACGCTTTGAAACTGGGTAAGTAGCAAGTTAGCGTAGATGGGTATGCAGTACTTATTTGAATAATAAAACCAGTATGAAATAAAAAAAAATATAATTATGTTATGTCATAATAAAACCAGAATGAAATAAGTTTTGTTTATTAAAATTTCATTTAGTGCTCGTTTAAATTCTGATGTACTGTCATATTTTTAATAACATTCGGTACTTTATTATATATACGTGGGGCCATACCAAAAAATCATTTTTTCATTAATGCTGACAAGCGAACTTACTTCGCAGAAAATATAAGCGTAATTTATTTCATAACAATATATGTATCAAGTGTAACTTAATTTAAAAGAAAAAAAATAAATAAAAGAAATCTATAAATCTAATGTTATATTGCTTATTACATTTTACAAAAATAGGCTAAGTGCGAGTCAGACTCGCCCATGAAGGGTTCCGTAGTAACTAATAGAATAAAATAGCTGTGACATACGGACGGACGGACAGACAGACAGACAGACAGACAGACAGACAGACATGACGAAACTATAAGGGTTCCGTTTTTTGCCATTCGGCAACTGAACTCTAAAAAACGAGTAATTTCTTAAAATATATATTTTTAATTTTGGTACACTACACATATCACAGTATAGTAAGAAAAGAAAAAATTACAAAAAGATACTATACTTTGTAAGAAATAAAAAGACAATAAAACTTATTTCGAATTTTGAAAATACAATCGTAGAAATATCAATGCATCCAAGGTTTGACTTCCAAGCCTGCTTCGTTTATTACCAACATAAGCAGCAGCTGAAAACGCTCGTTTAGGTTTTACACTGGTTGGAGGAATAGACAATAGTTACTTATATGCTGTTTCTAAGTGATATCCACTAATTCCTCCATTTTCAAACAGGCTTATTTCACGTCTAATACTATATTTTGCCAACCCCGATTAATTTTGTATTTGTACTTCACGATCTGGGGATTTCATACTCTTATCAATTTCCAGCTATAACTTTTCCTTTAGTGTCAATTGGGGTTGGGATTGGGAGGTTTGTGGCCTTAACTCATCATCTGTTTGTGATCCTGATCTTCCTTCTTCTTCTTCCGTGTCATCTCGACTTTTAAGTTTTTTAACAATACACTTTATTTGCTTCCAAACTAAAGCCTGTGTAGAAACTGGAAATAAGTCATGCCATTCCAAATCCAATAATAACTGATTTTCATCATCTTTTCATGGATTTTGTAATTAATTCAACACACCAGTCAAATCATCACTTCGTCGTTGCTTCATATGTTCCACTAAGGATGTTTTAAATTTTTTGGCAAGTGTCAGCACTTGCCAAAAAATGATTATGCTAGATAGCTGTTTTATAAGAAATTTCAAATCGGAATCAGCTGTGCATAAATTAGCATCTCGCCGACAGATTGCTTCTACTGTCAATTTAATTGGGGTCAGCACATCAACAATTTTATTTACCAATTCAAAATCAACTTCTTCCAAACGAATTGGATGATTGAGATCTATAAGAGCTTTTCGAATGAAGGTTTTTAAAAGATAAAATCGCTCCAGCATTGTTAAAAGACTATTCCACCTGGTTTTACAGTCCAAAAGAAGTGACAGCTCTTTTCCATGTTCAATTTTCATTTATTTTTGAAGTACTGTTTCATTTTTCAATGGTGATCTTTTGAAATACACTCTACAACTTTGCGGATTTTCTTTATCAGCTCATTAATGTTTTCATCTTGTGTTAACTCTGGTATGTGTTATAGCGCAAGGTCATTTTGTGACATTAAGATTAAGTCTGATTCTGGACTGTCCAAGTCTTCTAAATGTTCATGATCATGGATGTCGCCCATATGATCAACAGCCACAGGTGGTTCATTTATAGTATCATCTGAGGTAGAGCTGTCTTGCAAATAATTATGTTTTTCATAAAGCCAGTATACAGGGAAATATCAAATATACTTAGACGCTCTTTCAATATACGAAGACAATTTTCAGCCATACTTTCATACTTCCATAAATAGGAACAAGTCCTAAATTCCAAATTTTTTTTATATGAATGAACGTTGACAGCCATGTATGGTTTATTGGATGTTGAAGTCCACTTGGCGAAAGAAAGACTAGATCTTTCACCTGTACTTTTCAAATGTTTTAATTCTGCAGTTACTTGCTTTCTGATTTTTTCACTGTAATTCATGACACGTTTTTGAATGGTGACGGCTGACTTTGGTAAATCCGTGTATTTTGCAAAGACAAATTTTCCAAAAAAAAATCCAGCAGTGGCCCATTAATTAAATTTAGATTTATTACTCATTTGAATTTTTTTAACTGGACATGCCTTACTAAATTCGTGGCATAGTGAAGAAAATAATATCCTGTAATTTTCATTGGGGTCATGGGAGTCAAAATTGGCCATTGAAAGATTACTTAACATGTTATCATTAAAAACATTAATTGATTTTTAGTTAGTGGCCTAAACTTAATAGTCGTATTTAATTGCCGCTTTTTAACCAACTGAAAGGATACTAGTTGACCTGTATGGTCAGACCTAACTCCACTAATTTGAGACGAGTATTTTATGGCACAATTAGTATAAATATTATGAGCTGATGTTGCTGTTATTCTTGTTGCTTCCTTGTATGTGCATTTTAAGTTAAATGAACCAAACAATGAAGTAAGCTTGCAGTGTTCAGGTGAATTTACTAACAAATCAATATTTAGGTGACCACAAACGAAAACTAATTTATTATCTCTTATAAGCTTAGGTACTTAAAATTTCTCCCATTATCATTAAGAATGATGACAAGTTTGATGCTGGTGGTCTATAAACACTTAAGAAAGTTTGGCCTTCAACTTCTGTACATGCTACCTCACACAAGCAATCAACAGAGCAAGCGGTGATATATTTTTGTTCCTTATATCTAAGAGAATCACTACGTAATATTAAAGTACCACCTTCTACTGAGCACTAGTAACAGAAAAATATTAATTTTAAACAACATTCTATCTGGTTTTAGCCAGGTTTCACAAAAACATAAGATATCTTTATCATATTTATCTATTAACATTTCCTCATCTAATATTTTGCCGGAGAAACGATTTATATTCTGATGATATAGTAAAATTGTGTTATTATAACTCTCCTTTGTCACATCTAAGGGTTTAAACAATTAATTTCAGTATTATTAGATACTTTAGGTAATACTGAATAGTCACTTAACCTAGGATCAGTTAAATTGTCAATAACCCAGTGTAAATTGTAAGCTAACAAAGTAGCCAATGAACTTTCGTCGTAAATTCTAAAATGAATGTCAGGATTGCAATCGGTATGCCCAAAAACCTATTACACGATGTTTAATGCAATATTTTGCAATCGACCACGTTTGCTGAGCAAGCGATATAATGCGGTCGCACTAAGTTCGCCGCGAGCTTAGTGTATTTCAAACAGCAACCGGGTGCACTCATTTTCATCATTTAGTGATAATTTTAGCCCTTACGTTACTTTGTTAATTATACTTAGCAATAAACCCTTGAAGGTTATCAGTGTATTTAACTTAGTAGACACACACGATATCCATATTGAATGTTGGAGAAAAAGTTGCATCCACCAAGGATGCAACTTTTTCTCCAACATTCATTATGGATATCGTATGTGTTTTAAATTGGATTTCAAAATGAAAGCCAGATTTGCAATTACCACCCCCAAAAACCCATTACACGATACCCATATCGAATGTGTGAGAAAAAGTTGCATCCGCCATCTTGGATTTTAAAATGAATGCCAGATTTGCAATCACCACCCCCAAAAACCCATTACACGGTACCCATATCAAATGTTTGAGAAAAAGTTGCATCCGCCATCTTGGATTTTAAAATGAATGCCAGATTTGCAATCACCACCCCCAAAAACCAATTACACGATACCCATATCAAATGTTTGAGAAAAAGTTGCATCCGCCATCTTGGATTTTAAAATGAATGCCAGATTTGCAATCACCACCCCCAAAAACCCATTACACGATACCTATATCGAATGTTTGAGAAAAAGTTGCATCCGCCATCTTGGATTTTAAAATGAATGCCAGATTTGCAATCACCACCCCCAAAAACCCATTACACGATACCCATATCGAATGTTTGAGAAAAAGTTGCATCCGCCATCTTGGATTTTAAAATGAATGTCAGATTTGCAATCACCACCCCCAAAAACCCATTACACGGTACCCATATCGAATATGTGAGAAAAACTTGCATACGCCATCTTGAAATTTAAAATAAATTCCAGATTTGCAATCACCACCCCCAAAAACCCATTACACGATACCCATATCGAATGTTTGAAAAAAGTCTTCATCATCACTTTCACTTCCTCAAATGGTGCTTTTCGGGAGCAACTGCACAAGGTACTATTAGAAATACCCAAAACGCTATAGGTGTGCCTATAATATTTAAAGAGTTCCCTCGCTTTCTCCAGGATCCCATCATCAGATCCTGATTTCATAACAATGGAACCAACTAGAAAGTATACCCTTTCAAACGAAAAAAAAATTCCAAATCGGTCCAGCCGTCTTCGAGTTTGAGGTTACATACATAAAAAAAAAGTTTAAGACGAACTGAGAACCTTCTCCTTTTTTTTGAAGTCGGTTAAAAAGCAATAATAACATCACAAAATAGAAATACGTACTTTTTATGAGAATGGCTTTTTTTTTCGAAAATTTGCGCCAACTTTCTTCTAATAATATTTTTTTTTTACATTTTCCCATAATAAAACAAATATTGAAAAAATATGTTAAAGAAATATATATTGAACAATAAAAAGTAATTGTTGGGTATGCATAATAAATCGTACTCAAAAAAACAAAAAATATGACTTATGTTATTCAACGGATTGCTGCAATACATACGTACACAATAGATCGCGAATTATCGTTACCGGCGAAACGCTCCACGATGAGACGTGACCCCTCTCTGAGCTCCCGTGGACGACTGAATTTTCGACCGGTGTACGTTGCGTATGGTTCAAAATAGCGCGCAAATTAGAAGAAAAAATTAAAATTAAAACAACCATGCGACATTTTTGAAATGTTAAAGCTGTAAATGATAGTATGATAATTAGAGAATAATATGAATTGAAGTTTATGAAAAAATTCAACAGTTTACTATCAAAATTCAGCGACGCACGAGCATGTTTTGTAAGGATTTTTGTCCAACTTTATGTATTTTTGTTTAATAAACTATAAAATATTTTTAAATTTTGCCAACTATGTTAGCTAACACATTTATTCTAGTGTTCATAACATATTTTTGTATGGTAATTAAAGTACTATTATAGGTTATATTCCTTTAGTTGTGAAGACCGTTTTGAGTTATTTTACTCGGCGCAGGCTTAAGTTACCAACTGTATTACTCGCTTTTATTTCCGAACCACTCAAATTTATTGTTTCATTCGCAAACCACAGTGTGAATGCTGATGGTAAGATTTTTTTTTTGGTCAAAATATAATTGTTTAGCAACTGAATGGCAGAAACGGTTGGCTTGTTGCCACGAGCTATACTTAACTTAAATATAAGAGAACCAACTAATCGATAATGTAGCGAAATCTATTTGGGAGATCGCGGTATTATTGCTAAATGAGGCTGGGGAGAATTGGCTAGTCTTGCTTAAGTAACGTATCTTATAGATATTGTAGGCAAACAGGATTCCCGAACGCCGGCTTAATATCGAAAATGTTTCTAGAGAGTCTATCTTCCAATTCATCAACGCATCTACGCATCATGTGTTTTAATATATAGTTTATTGTTCACCTCATAAAATACACAGGGTAATATTTATAAAAAACTAATGTAATTAGTATACATATCGCACTGTACAATATCTTACAGACAAAGATAGATTGGATGGGTAGAATTCAAGGAGATTATATCCTTAATCTTTTTTTATTTACCCAATATGCTATACAAACTCACTCATAAGGTATCGCATCTAATCTGTCCCCGGAGCTTCGAAATTCAAAATTTTATTACAATATTCCAAAGTATTCGACGACTTTGCAAACTTCGATCTTTAACGCTCGATATAACACCGTTTATCGGGAAGTTATTCTCAAAGGATAACTTTTAAATTTCTAAAACTTCTATCTTCCGATATTCGGTGAGTTTTCTTTTATATTTAGTTTACCGATTATCGGTTCTCTTTAACAGCTGCCTTTGAATTTCAAGTGTATCATGCGTGAAGTGGCTGTGATTTGGAACACTTCATATTCAGACAGCATTATATTATCATATATGGCGTCGACGCCTATACTGATTCGATCTATTGCACAGATAATATCAGTATTTATTCGATATGCTAATTAGCTATTGGTCGGAACGCTTTGTGTTACAATTTATTGGGCCAATGAATTCATAGTTGTAGAAAAGGTGAAGCGTGTAGAATCTGTGTAGCAACGTTTTCAAAATTTACTCCAACGTACCTAAGTTGAGTATCAACTCTTTGGTAAACGCTTAACATTTTAATGGAGAATCTTTAGTGCTTTAAACAATTCTTTTAAATAGGTTACTCTATTCCAGAACGATACTTATCTTATACTGGTAACGGTAATTTACTTAGAATTAATTTCAAAACTTAATTACTGTTTCAAGTTGTTAAAGTCTAAGCTTAATAGTTTTAATGTCCATACACCAACTTTATAACCTCCAGGCTCCATGTCACGTCTAGTATTTCAATGCAATGTCTTAGCACTCATAAATATCCTGACGACTTTGTAAAACAATTTGAAGCCAGACATTTTCAAATTATCAAGCGGAGCTTCGTAGACCTCCCAAGACGCATTGTTCTTACCATACAATCACATTTTAGTACGGTAAAGTTAGTGCTAGTAAAAGCTTAGAGTATACTATATTATTAATCAATCTCCAACTCAACCCAAGTAATATTCAATACAAAGCGAATAACTAACGAATGAATCAAAAGTTTGTATATCGGTTTAGGGGCTCACCACTTCGGTGTCAAAAATATCTAAAATAAAATGTCACTTCTCTCCTTTTTACCATAGGGGTCCACAAAAGGTGTGTGTGGTAGAAATTCTGTCTCTCTCTAATAACAGTTTCGGGTCTCGGCGTGCGCGCAGGTAGGGTGATTCACCCTTGTCGCTGACTCATTGACAAAACACTTAATGTTCATTCCGTTGCGTCTTAAGTTGGACAGCTGCTTTAAACCCAAGTTGTTATTGCCGCAATGAATAATGAAATTGGAGAAGTTTACATTTAATGTAACTTGTTTAGTTATTCATTATCCTTTGCTCATATCTTAACACAAGCAAGTTCGTAAATTAAGCTTTTATATACGGTACTAGTTTCTTGCAGTGGCTTCTCTCGCGTAAAAAGGTTTTTAAATTAAAGTGGCATTTGTTACTTGCTGATAATGTAACTTTATATTGGTGAAAGAATTTTTGAAATCGGTCTAGAAGTTTTTGAGTTATCCATTACAAACAAAAATCAAGTTTCCTCTCAACCTAAGCTAAGTCTGTAAGGTAAAAATACGGCTGAAATTTTTAAAGTGTCAAATAGTCGCTATTTTAAATTGATTGTCTCTTAAAGTTGCCCGGTTGACCGACCCTTTAGCTGCAGTATATTGGATACTAGTCGGCAGTCCCTTAAGTCAGACGGTGTGATTTATGAAGCGCCTGCCGCTTGGTGGCGCCGACTCTCTTCATTCTTATTACAATCTTCAAATTAACCGTTTTATTCCGTAGCTCTTTGTTTATTTGTTGTTGTGTGCGGAATTTATGCGGCATTCGTATTAACGGTAGGTTAGTAGATGGCGACTACATAATTGTTATGAGTAAAATTTTGACAACAAGCAAACAAATTATTTATTTGAGAAATATTAACCTATCTATAACGTGAAATTTTTTAAAAGTTCTAACGTTCATATTTTCGCAAAATATTACAATAAAAAATACACAGTTAGATTTAATTAATTTTAGGGCACATACAGATTCCACTGTTATTATTATACAGCCTATTCAGGGGGGTATATTTGTAGTCCTAGAGTTTTGAAAAGTTATTAAGGTGAAAAAGAAATCCTCTAAGGTATAAATATTGCACATTTTTGTTGTTATTACCTTGTTTTCTTAAAACCTCACGTTCGTAAATATAATAAGTTAAAAGCCTGAACCGGTATCAAATGCACCTGCCGCATTCAAGTTCCTACAGTGTAAAGTTATTCATGAACTAGTCTCCCCCAAGTTTATCTGCGATAGGAGTGCTAACATTCTTTGAAATATTCAGGACCGATGTGAAATATGTGCCGTATAAAATGTGGAAGCAAGATCTTTTAAAAACTCGTAAGTTGGATTTCAACGTTCCGGTCTTAGAAAACGATTTATAGAGTACTATCTGTATCTCTTTCAAACTTTCCCATTTATAATATTCTTCTATCCGCGGCTGCAATTACTTTGAACGGTTTTTATTTTCAGCGAAATTAAAATTGTCTATATGACATGCTGATAATGAAGCTTAATGTAAGAGAAAGATTTTTTTTTAAATCGGTCCATAAGTTTTTGAGTTTAACCAAAACAAATATACAAAAAAATCTTAACTTACCTCTTATCGTATAATATCAAATCTCGTAGATACCCGTATAAGCAAACGATTTCACCGGATAGATCTTTCGAATTATTCGGAGACAAAGCTATAGAGTGGTACTTATTATGAATGCACCATATCTAATGGATTTCATAAGTGTGCAATGAAAACCTTTTAACCGTCTTTTTCAATTTTCTTAGGAAGTCAAATAAGGAAAGCAAAGTCGTGGAACTCTTATCAATCCTAAGCTAAATTCTGTTATTTACGTACAAGAACCTTTTATCAAGAACACACGCTACCGACACACCTTACAAAAAGGTTCTTTTGATACAGTATCGGAATATCAGGTTCAACCGCAGACTATCAGTGTTATCGTGCGGTATGAGGTGACATAACGACTACAACTAATTGTTATACCATTGTATCTAATCTAAGTCGTGTTAGAGGAGCTCGTGGCTAAATTATAACAGCCACAAGTGTCAATCAAAGCTTGCTGAAGTCCGTCCCTGGGTAGGTGAATGATTTGGGGAATACTTTCATTGTGCGTACGGCTTTCTTTTTTTTTTTATCGTGGTAAAATTATCAAATAAGTCCTCCCACCCCGGGCAGGGTGGGAGGGACTGTCAGACTTTTACTGACTATTTTAGTCAGTAAAAGTCTGACAGTCCCTCCCACGGTGTTCCTTCAATAACCCTTTACGTACCGGGGTCACGGTAATGGGATGAGTCCCACGATCCCGGCAGGCTTCGGCCCTCTACGGGGGGGCCTCGTCATATTGCTGACGCGTTTGAGGCGCGCGTGGAACACAACGCGCCGTCGACCCGGGCATGGTCCATGGTCGGACAGCGAGTTGCCCTTTACTCACTGTCCGCATGCCCGCGCCTACGGTGGCCGGAGATCGTCGGCCGGCGTCCGACGCCGTGGGCGTCTACCACTGCGGCTGGGCTGGAGGGAGGACGCCATCCTCTCCCTCACGCGGCCCGCCTCCTCCTTCGGAAGCATGACTGCTTCGCAGAAGGAGGCGACCGCTTCCCACTCCCTCTCGCCCCGCAGCATGGCCTCGACCAATGCCGGGCGCGAGAGGTCTCCGCCTATCGCCGCCGTGAGGACACGTCGGTGCTCTGCCCAAGCTGGGCACTCCTGCACCGTGTGCTCGACTGTATCCTCAGGGCGACCCTCGCAGTGGTGACACCCAGGCGTCTCTTCCTTTCCCATCAGACACAGGTACCTCCCGAAACTTCCGTGTCCGGTGAGGACCTGTGCCATGCGGTATGTGCGTATGGCTAAGGAATGGAATTTCCTGCCGGAGTCTGTGTTTCCTGATCGCTATAACCTGGGAGTCTTTAAGTCAAGAGTGAATGGGTTACTTCTAGGCAAGCGTGCGCCATCTTCGACCACATCATCACTTACCATCAGGTAGTCAAATGCGAGCCTATTCTGAATAAAAAAAACCTTAAATTGATATTCCTCCGTGCTGATAAGCATGTTAAGCTGTTGGGTCCCGGCTTGGGTTGCCAGATCGAAAATCCGGAGTAAATTCCGGACATTTGATGAAAATTCCTGACTTTCTTTAATTTGAAATAAAAACATTATACTTTTTTTATGTTTTACTCTTTCATTCAATTGTAGAAATTCTGGACGGTTTAGGATGTACAATAAAACCTAACTAAGATCTAAAGGGACCAACATTTTTTTTCTATTCCCCAATATAGGTTTGAATTGTCATTTTCCCATTTAAGTATAGAGACTCCTGCCAAGAAATTCCAATATTTGTAATCTAACGTGTTGCAACAGGTTTAAACATGATCGATTGTCTTACTTAGACAAGCTATGGAGCTTCAAAGTCCCAATTGTAGAGGTAGGTAAACGTCGAAAAATCCAAGAAATTGAATACAAATTAATAAAGTTAAATATTCTTAGTAACAGAGACAACCCAGGACAGAGTGCCCTGGCCCCATAAAACGAGGAGAGCCAACCCCAAGTAAAGGGAGCAGTCGTGGAAGAAGATGAAGATTCCCAGTAAGAGTTAGAATTTCATTTCACATGTACTGAGACCTCATTGCAATTATTAATTATAGTGGTTTCACTCAGATCCCAGGGCCCACTTTACCAGGTTTCACTCTATTCTGAATCGATCGATATTAGGTAGTCGCTGTTTGTCTCAAAACCACAATAAATATGCTCAATAAATGTCTACATGTTCATTGAAAACCCCGTAAATAATGGTTCAACCGTAATTCCTAGTTACGTCAATTGATTTCCTGAAACTAATTAAATCTTTTTTTTTTATTCTTAAGGGTTTCCAAAAAATACTTACTTTTTACAATTTCATTTTATGCTTACAGATGTTTCAATGTGGTAGTAATAACCGGTTCAGTATCACTGGTAGTTTTGATATTAATGACAGAATGGTTTTGCTAATGCCATACATGAACACGGACTAGTTAAATTTGTTGAAGGCAAGGTGATGCTAAAGCGCAATTTCCATTATGGTAAGAAGGGAAGGCAAAGGGAAAATGTTTTGGCTTGGTTTAGTTGAGAAAGTAGCAAAACTTGGAAGAAAAAATATAATGAATACCAATCGAACAAGAAAAAGCTGATTTCTTTAAACCTATTACTAATTGTGCAACAACAGTTGTTAATATTTATGTATGTAGCTCAACTTTAGTTACAGCAAAATGATTTCAAAAAAGTCGTGTGAAATTTAAAAAAAAGCTTAAATTTTTCGAATCTGTCGTCTAAGCCAAAAGAATATCTTCGGATCCAAAAACCACTATTCCTACTCCAAATGTTCATTGAAAACCATATATAATTTGTGGACACAAGTGTTCTACGCAGTTGGTCCAAGTAAGGTGCATAAACGAGCATTATGTAGTTACATAGACTACATTCCACATTATACCATGTTTTGTTTCCAAGCTGTTTGAACGTGTTTTAATTATACATTTGTTTCCTGGAATGTTTGAATGGAATCTAACGTTGTCGAATTATGTTTGAACTTGTATGGTATGGTTTTGATCTCAAAAGTTGAACACTTCTTTTGATTATCCTTAGTTTTCAGTGGTAACTATTGATCTATGATTCCATATTATGTTACTGTTTTGGTTTTCCGACTGTTCTTGTAAGGAGTATGTAGAATAAGTATTTTTGCTTTTTGACAAAATGATGATACCAGTGTTAATTCAGAACGATACAAATGCTAAGATAAATAACTTCAGTTGTATTTACTTTTACTTGCGTAGGTATTACGTTTCTAGGTCATTTGGCACAATTGTGAATTCGGATTTTCTCCAAGTTGTAAACTTTGAATGACGAATTTATTGCTCTACCGGTACATTCATCGAACGAACATTTACGTTCTCCCACTGCATGGCAACGAGTCTTTTTCGAACGAAGAAAGAATATGTGAGGTGATTACGAGTACGCCTCGCTTAAGCTCGTTGGCGAATTTAGACTCTGACTCAAATTTAATGAAATGGCTTCTTAATATGTTTTAATTCTTTAATTATATCAGTTGTCCCTAGAGTCTCTGGAGCTTGGTGGCACAAGAATGACTTGCGAGTTGTAAGAGGTGTGTTTGTACCCAGGCTGACATATAATTTGTTTCATCATCACCAATGCTCTCAAAACGGTGATGGAAAACATTGTGAGAGTAGGACTAAATGTTGGAAGACTTGTGATATCCACAGCCGTTCCCTCACACAGAGATTAGGTGTCACTGTGTCCCAGCCATAGACTGTTTTTTATATTTCTATGGTCCCAGCAGTGGTAACGTTATTAGCTGATTATCTATTTATTATCTCAGTTATTGAAGTGTGAAATAATATTTGAATAAGACCCAGTGATCATCATCTTCATCATGTTATGGGACCAAAGTTGTCTACTACTGAACACCGGCTTCCTCCACTTTAGCGATAAGTGTTTTGTTTTAGATTTATCAGGTTTAAACCATCTTCTATTCTTCTTGGCAAGCTTAATTTCCAAACCGTCACTACCTACTTTAATTATTTATAGCATAAACCATCAATTAAACAAGCTATTTCTGTATCGTTTAACAATTCGTTGCGGCGTTTACACAGCGTTGGATATAAATGACACCGAGTGTAATAAATGGCCATACTTTAGGGTCATTCATCTGGGGGCACGGCAGTGCCCCCGCCAAGTCGAGCAAAAAAGCGGCACGGCCGTACCATTCTTTTCTCGAAGCAATTCAGGCCATTTTCGACCCCCTATAACTTCGTTGTGGATAAAACTAGAAACCTGAATTTTCAGTAACCAAACAGGCATTGTATAAACACGGTATATTTCAAGTTTCATTCAATTTGAACCAGTAGTTTAAGAATTATAACGAGTCAAAGTTCCTTAATTTTGTTAATTTTGTCACTCACTGACTGACCGATCATCAAAAGTCTAAAGCACTTCTAGCAGACATAGAAGCTTCAAATTTAGAATACAATTAGTGTTTAGTATATGAATCAAGGAAAAAGTATAATATTTTTCAATTTTGTTCCAGTTTTCTAGATACATCAACTGCATAAATAACTTTGTAATTCCATATAAATGTATAGGATTACAAAGTTACATTTGCAGTTAATTAATCAGTGTACCTGTATAATATAATGAAATAATAGATGTAGATGGGTACTTTTTTTTGGTGAAAAATATCATTGAATGACTTCTTCCGCTCGGGTGTATCAGAATTCTACTGACTAAAAACCCACCCTGTTCCTTCGTAAGCCCTAAAGTTCCGGGGCCTCGGTATCTCGATGGAACTTTCCCATAAACCCGACAGGCAATGGCCCTATGAGGCCCCGTCACTGGTATTAACAGCTTTATGAGGCGCGCGTGGAACACAACGCACCGCCGACCCGGGCCTGGTCCTTACCGGACGGTGAGCGACCCCTGCTCGCCATCCGCAGGCCCGCGCCTACGGTGGCCCAAAATCGACTCGCGATCCACGACGCCCGGGGCGTCTCCCCCGGCAGCTGGGGCGCGAGGATGAGAGTTGCCTCTCCCTCGCACGTTAGGCCTCCTCCTTCGCTAGCATGACTGCTTCGCAGCAGGAGGTGACTGCATCCCATTCCCTCTCGCTTCGCACCATGGTCTAAACCAGAGCAGGGCGCGAGAAGTTGCCGCCGCCGATCGCCTCTATGAGGATACGACGGTGCTCCACCCATGCAGGGCACACCTCGACCATATGCTCCACCGTGTCTTCCAGTGTAGATAGGTACCTAGATATAATAATTATGCTCAAAGGTAACTTGTTAAATGGTCAACGGAATAAAAAAGCAAGAAGTATTAAGAGTATTGGGGAGTATTAAGTAGAGTAAATTGCCCGAAATTGCATAATTACTTACTTATGGATTAACTTTAACCGAGACGTTTGACGAGTGCGGCATTAATTATTACTAACTAATGCAAAAGACGTACGTGCGTATCCATATGTGCGTATCAAAGCCTCCAAAAAACCCCATAGAGACAGGGAGTGGGCTTTGAAAAAAACTTTAGCTGAAGTTCAAGAAGTAGTACCGAAAAATAAAAAAAGGAAGGCTACCTACAAAAATAAGAAAAGCTCATAAGACAGAGAGAGGGCTTTAAGAAAACTCGTTGTTGGTATACCAGAAGTAGAAGGTACCGGAAAGGAAAAAAGTAGGACTTTCTACAAAAAGCAATGAGATCCCATTAAAAACAATACTTGTCAAAAACCCAAGTCTCGCAACTTAGTTGTTCTACCGTAAAAAGTTGTGAGATCCATGTAATACCAAGTCGGTTATTAATTTATTCAGTCCCTACTTAAGGGACCTTCTGTCTTAAGTTGTTACGTAATTATCTAACCTAACGACATCTTATAGTGACCATATCAATATTAAAAATCTTTACCGTTTTAAATAAATAGATTGACTATGCAATCGCAATAAACAATTTAATTTATATATGTATTACTTGTGAGATATATTGTGTTTTCATGCGATGGCCGAGTCAATCTATTTATTTAAAACGGTAAAGATTTTTAATATTGATTTGGTCACTATAAGATGTCATTAGGTTAGATAATTACGTAACAACTTAAGACAGAAGGTCCCTTAAGTAGGGACTGAATAAATTAATAACCGACTTGGTATTACATGGATCTCACAACTTTTTACGGTAGAACAACTAAGTTGCGAGACTTGGGTTTTTGACAAGTATTGTTTTTATGGGATTCCTTTTTAGACTTTCATGGGTTAATCTGGTTTTTAATTTCTGCCGAGGTGTGTTGATACTTTATAATTGTGTGTAATGACTGGACTTGTAAATGGATTGTAATGTCCTGTAGAATTAACAATTACGGCTTGTTATTTACCATTAAAACTGTATTGATTGATCAGTCCGTAATCATTATATTATTAAGTATATGATACTTTGTAGGTACTCCTTTTTACGAAAATTTTGCAGACGGATTGTAGAGAAGGAGTACAGAAAGCTAATATTTTTATGATAACGTTCAGACTTAATATTTATATGAGTTATGGCAAAGTTATGGAGACCGCGTAGAACAAAACTGTACTAACAAGCTTCACATTTTAAATTTTTAATGCAACTTTGGTAACTTCATGAAAAATAATAGCATTTTTATCACAACGGCGGTCATAACGACTAACCAAAAATTGGCCAAGTGCGAGTCGGACTCGCCCATGAAGGGTTCCGTAGTAACTATAATAAATATAATATACTTAATATATATATTTGAAAAAAAAAAACATGAAACCTTACAAATTTCTTAAAACTAGCTTATTTACAATTTTTACAACTACGCCAAATAACTTTGTTTTTCATAGTATTTGTATGAATTACAAAGTTATATTTGCGATTTGAGAAAATATACGGTACCTCAAAAACTGCTGACTCGATCTCGTTCAAACCAATTTTGGTTGAAAGTTTACATTAAGATATACTACATACGGTTTTTTTTAGATTTTTCACTTCATTATTATAGAAGTTAGAGGGGGACACACATTTTATCACTGTGGAAGCATATATCTTTTAAATGATTAACACTATGAAAAAGTCATTTGAGAAACCTTAATGTCATTTTTAAAGACCTGTCTATAGATACCACACACGTATAGGTTTCATGAAAAAAAAAATATTTTCAGTTTCAGTTCCATGTATGGGGAGCCCCCTTTAATTTAAATATTTTTTAAATTTTCTATTAAAATCGGAAAGCGGTTCATAGAATGCATCTACCTACCAAGTTTTACATGTATAGTCCTAATAGTTTCGGAATAAAATGGCTGTGACATACGGACGGACGGACAGACAGACAGACGGACAGACATGTCGAAACTATAAGGGTTCCGTTTTTTGCCATTCGGCTACGGAACCTTAAAAATCGACGAAGAAGGCAAAAAGCTAGTTTCACAACCTTTTTTAAAAAGCGTTTCTGTCTCACCGCCCACAGTATCGGCTCCCGTACACACTGTTAGCAAATATACATAAGGTTTTGGACAAAATGCGGCATCCATGCGTTTAGATACTGCACTATCTAATCTGCATCGTGTATGTGCATTGTTCTCGGCTTTGTAGAGACACACCGCCTGTTATGAAATGTCTTTAATTGTTGACTCTTATGTAATACGAATGTTTGCTTTTGGTTAATGTGTTACGAATTATTTTATTAGATTTTCTATGTTGAAACACTTTTTTTTATAGGCGACGCTGTTGTTAACGATACAGGTATTACCTACTTAAAATTAAATGTATCTATGATGCAATTCTTAAGAACTTACGTTTATTTCATAAGATGCAAAGAACCGTTCAATTTTTCGAACTAATTCATGAAAAGCTATTGAATTATTACTGAGTGATTACCGTTTGCGCAATAGTGAATATTTATTTGAAATTTTGAATATTTACCAAACTAATGTATATGTTACCATTGGTTATCATAAACAAAGTTATAATACGTTATTTTAGTGAACTATAAATGCCTATACAATATGCTAATTTTGTAAATGGAACGCAGACCCTAGGTTCCATAAAATATTTTAAAGACAAGTAATAACTTTTCTTTTTTCAAACTTGTACAGTTTTCGTGTTTTTTTTTTCTTTTTTATATGGTCAGCCGCGTGCTTGCCGTAGCTTTGCAATTATAGGTAAGTACTAATATTTTCCACAACATAATCTTCATTAACCCCAAAACCACAAGCGCATCACAACACCGACTGAGAGTAAAACCCTTCCGCTGCAACGCATGACACACGGCATGGCGTCTATTTGCGGTGGCCGGTGGTCGGCGGTATATCGACCGAGCGTTCATACACCACCTTTGTTTACTTAACACATCGAGATCGCACCGGGAAACGGCTAAAGATAGCGCGCCACACGTTAGGGTTGCTTGTGTTCGAAATATGAAATGTATTGACGGTTTAATCTTCTTTAAGTTTGGTGTGTGGTCTGTGGCTAAGAATAGTTAATGGAATAGCCTTACCCACTTATAACCACTAATTTTCTTTCAATCTAGAAGGCCTTTCTCTTCCGATGTTCTTCGGGCTTTCAAGATTTGCAGTAGATATAAATCAATAGTGATGGAATAGCCGTCTTTTGTCATTTCTAGGGGTGTTTCCATGCCTGACGGGGATTCGGGAATGTTCTAAAACTGGAACAGGCCACCCTGTTCCTTTAATCATTAGAAGTCTGACATGCCACCCAAAGCGGGAGGCAGTGCCAGAGTCATTTGATGATAATCCCCGAAAAAAGTTTTCATTATTAATTATTTTGCAAGTCTCTTTTAAGTATGTGACTTCTGGAACTACTTGCTTTTCTAAAGCTTGATAAAATTTCCGATAGGTCACTTCAATAGGTGATGTGCAACGATGATGTTTGCTTTGATATATAGTGAAGTCATCTTTCCAATATCCTGCCACTACAGTCTTGTCTAACCGCTTTCCGTTGGCATTGTTGTTCGTTGTCGTCTTATCGATACTGATAAATATATTATTAAAAGTAAGGGTCACTTTCACTGGCGATTAGAATGTATCAGTGTTTACAATCAAGATAAGATATTTTAAGCCTAGATATAAGCGCATTATTTTGGGTAGTTTATTTATATCATCACAAATAAAAACATCGTGAGGAAGTTCGGCATGTCCAAGGAACAAAATTCGAATACATGCGACGTTCACCAACTGGACCCATTCCCCCCTCTCAGGCTTTTTTGTGCGGTGGGAAAATTATCAAATCACTCCTCCGACTTTGGGCGAAGCGGAAAAGTGTCAGACTTCTACTGACTAAAAAACCCACCCTGTTCCTTCAGTTGCCCTTGTGGTCCGGGGCCGCGGTATCTTTTTAGAACATTACCGCAACCCCAGATAAAGAGTAGGCCTGTGTCCTTGCAATAGGAGAGTTATAATTATTATATTATTTGATAAAGAAGTGTTTTAATAATATTTCATGGACTGATGACTTCAGTCTATTTCAAGGTGCTGCAAAAGCGTCTGTCCATATAATAAAGTCGTACGTATACCATATTTAGAAAAGAGATCGCTTATTAAGGACGAGAAGACCTTTACAAAACAGCCTATCGAAACATGATAAACTTTTAAAGCTCTTGACCATACTGATTACAATGAACTATTGACCTATCATCTTATTGATTATCTAATTATACTGGGATGTGTTACGCAGATTTAGAATTAAAAAAAAATTAAAAAACAATAATAATAATTAAAAAGAATAAAAATAAGAAAAAGATGTGTGTGCGTGAGAGTGTTCGTTATATTGTGTGTGTGTGCGTGAGAGTGTTCGTTATATTGTGTGTGTGTGTGTGTGCGTGGGTTAGACTGAATGTGTGTGTGTTTGAACGAGAGTCAGAGGCCTATATTAGTACAGCAAGCAGTTTTTCTGTATCGTAGTAACTTAACTCCTGTAGCCAGGTAGTTACTTTCATTTTGCACTTTGTCTAGAGTTGAAATATCGACAGGATTTTGTTAGTTTTGTTATACAGATAAGGACCTAGGTAACAAAAGTATCGTCTGGAATGCATGGTGGTAAGTTTCAGTTGAGTTCTGCCTACAGGATTGTATCGCCTTTTGTCACAGCAGAGAGAGGGAATAAAAAAATATGACAGTCCTGAAATTGACATTGACAGCTGTCAAAAATATAACCTTGCCAACCCTAAATGATGCGCTCGTGTCGCTCCGGACGTGAAATTAATGTTAACATTAAAAATCTAACGTACTGACACTCTTGCTATTTCGAGATGCTATGTAATGACATGAGTCTGTACAGCACATGCTCGAGTAATTATTTAATGTTCAATGCAGCTGGTTCTTCCCGCGAAAAAGATTGCTACTTACTCGTGAATCATTTATTTCCAGTTATCTTTATGGAATATTTTTTTCAGTAATTAATTTTGAGACCGAACTAAACACGGAACTGGACTAAGAGGACGTGACGAATTTTGCATTTTGTTGTTTTTTGACAACTTGTTTCGTAGACCTTGATAACTTACATTTGTTCGCTTGACTACTTTTTACAATATAGTGGTAGGTACTAGTAAATTTCTCGGTACCCTAAGATTTCAGTTCTTTCTCTACTTTCCCAAGACCAAAAAACCAACTCCATTAAAATATTTTTCTTATTTATGTCGATTGATACGAAATATAATAATATGGCTAAACAAACACTTTTTTAAAATATCATGTGTAGGCAGGGACTAGCACACATAGAGACTTGATACTATAAAAACGCATCATCAAATTATTGGCTGTTCCGTTATTCTCTATAGCTTTGAGTTTGTGTGTCCTGTTGGCTAAATAAAAATGTCACACTTCACTCGAATACTAAGTATTTACTTAATCCAAAATATGCCATGTCTGAACACAGATATGTCATGTTTTGCTACTCATCTTATTCTTTATGCATAATTGATACTTTATTTACCTTTCAATATCATTATGAAAATCTCACGCCATCCCACAAACTCTCAAAAAAATATCGCATCGAGAATATCTTCCCATTGTAACGTTACCTCAAAATTTGAACAAACATGGCAACAATAAGTTCGCTCAAATGACAAGGTTTAATAAAACCCAGGCTTTTGTATCGTTCGGTAAATACTCGAATTACTTAGCGATGAAGTAATAAACGCCGTTGAAGTCCATTCATCACCTTTTGGTGTGCGGACTGCGGATTATGGCGGGCCTTCCTGTATGGATGAGAAAAAGTTACAAATCTTGCAACTTCGTTAAATGCGCGCCGCTCCTCATCTATTTTTTTTTTTCAAGTCAAATATTAAGAGAACGAGTAAGTACTTTAAGGTAAAACCAAGGAACTTGTACCTAAACGGTAAAACAATAAAATGAGTAAAACAGATTTATGGTACTACACAACCTACTAACAGAATGAGAAATAGAACAGAATTTGAATAACTAACGCGGTTATTTATTACACAAATCGCTTTCGTCCTGGATTTTATCTGGCCAGAAGTAAGTCCATATTAAATTAGATTTTAAGCATCTTTATGCATGTTCTTATTTTGAAAACGAGAGCATCACTATATTATCTTCTCGTTTGAACAAATATTTAGTAGCTTCTCGCCATGCCATTCCTTTGTCACCGAAAAAAAACACATAGTAAAAAAAGGAGTGCATTCTTGAACTTCAAAGTAAGCCCCATCGGAGTTTTGCTCCGATTTAAAGATAAGGATTAGTGGGAATACCGTTTTATGTTTTGCTATAAAACGGTGTACGGTCGCGCACAGAAGTGCTCACGAATTGTAAATGAAGATGTTTTATTCATTTCATCTGTTCCGCAGTCTCGCTAAACGAGAGAACACATAAAGTAATTGCGCGTTTTGGTTTAGATAGTACTCTTCGGTTATATATATAGTTTGATTTAAATGAAAATGTTAGTACTAATTGTGGGGTTTCAAGGTTTCTTTCAAAAGATACGGACAATGAAACTTATTAGACATTGCGTATACGATAAGAAAAAGAATCAATCCGGTTTTAGTCTCAAATATGAATCAACGAATTCCAGCTTAATCAACCAATATCAATTACTTGTTTAATTATCATTTATATCAGCCACGCCCACGCATCAAGATTACAACATCGTTCTACATTCATAGGAATTAATTCAAATTTTATGGCACCATAAAATATCGAGCTCATCTTAAGATCCGCTTACGCGGACATTTATTGTTATCAAGTAATATCTAGCTAAGTTATCTCTTGGTTATTGAAACTAAATCGTGATTTTTTATCAGTTACAGACTTCGATCAACAATCAATTGTTGATCGAAGGTTACAGAGGAATTAAACTATTCCTATAAATTTATTTTATGCAGATACTTTTCGTACGTAATTATGAAAATAAGCTTCTACCTATACGTCGAAGTGTTTGTAACTTTGGAACGTCTGCACCAAATAAGATGATTCTGCTTCTTTGTCGATGACGTTATTGTCAGGACAAGGTTGTATAAAAGAAAATAAAATAGAAAATTGAACAAAAAAATATGGCGGTACGAAGTTCGCCAGGTCAGCTAGTAAATAATAAAAATTTAAAACATTTCATTCAAAAATCTGTCATCCTGTACTTCATAAAGCCAGGGCATCTATAGACAATGTGAGATAGTCCAGTACTCCTGTACTCGACTATCTAATATTGTCTATGCTCCAACCGTTCAAAAGCGTTCTTCACTTGTCACAATTTTCCGCTCCAACGCACAATGTTTTATTGAGTCGTCCATCCATTTTATAATAGAAGTTAATACCCATCGTGCCCTTAATCCTTAGAGCCCTCGACCTACAATGGTTAAGTGATTTCATGTCTATACGAGCGTGCGATAATACCAACATTTCAACAATGTGTACTTACGAATGTTTTCTTTATTTTCAGGTAAAAACATCACGAGTTGTTTATGGAGCACTTAGGCTAAATATTCTGTGCCAGGTGGTAAGGTAATCTTGAAATAAGAAAAAAAAACATTTGTGAGAATAGTTTAAGTACTTTTCAGTTTTGCGCGCCGTAATTTATTTGATGATCGCTATCAAAAAGGACAGATGATTCTGATGAAAATTCTATAAAATAAAAATGCAATCAAGTAAGGAAGTTGACTTGGTAACCAATTTCTTCTTTTTACTTCTGAAGGCATATACAATAAATTGTCATAATGTAGGAAAAGGTGATTTTCCCTAAAACATACGGGAATTACCTCTGTTGTTCTTCACTGATTCGACTTTCATAGTTTATTGGTTTTAATTGAAAATCAGCAAGCTTTGCAGAACTTTGCACTTTGATCATTGTTTTAGTATGTATGTCTATTATATTAAACTTAAAGATTCAGTGTGAAGCTCTCACGTGACGGCTAAGTTCTGAGGAATAATGATCATGAGGGCGTGCGAACCATGATGGATGGCGCCAACTGTTACCGACTACCTCATACTTGTGTGTTGAGTACATTATATACATAAGTACTCAACACACTCTAGCTATAAGTTTAAGTGTGTTGAGTTTGATTAGGATTCTATTACTTATCATTACGTTAGTGTTCACGAATCGAATTCACAATATTTTTAGGCTCGTAAGTTATTAAGGAAGAACTAAAATTAAATTTATTTTGTATACTTAATTACATAAATATTTTTATAATTGTTGTCAACTACTGGAACATTTTAAAATATAATTATTTATCAAAGGAGTATTCTTATTGTGGGTCGTAGAGACTAAACTACGTTTTGCGAGGTCCGGCCATGAATGGTCGGCCATCAATACATACATACAGACATAACGATGCTCCCGCCTGTCTTAGGAAGTACGTTAGCCTGTTGGTTCCGACTAGGCGACTATCAAATGTAGATCTTTGACAGTCATTACTCATTACGGATAGCCAGAATATGTTTGTAAACACAGCCAAAAAATTAATAGTAATTCTTAGTGTGGTCAAGCTTTTAATAAAAAGAAACGGATATACTTAATGTTTTTTCTTCGATCAACAATAGTGATTATTCGGAATGCTTTTTTCCCGAATCAATGGAGCCTTACCTGGCTTAAGTAATTTATATTCTCAGATGAACAAGCCAGTATATGCATAATTATATTTCGCAATCATTCACAAGGCATAAAGTTCCTGCCACTTCGACAGGAACAGGGGGAAAGTCATCGAATGACTCGTCCCACTCTGGGTGGGTGGTGGAAGACAGTTTCAAACTTTTACTGACCAAAAAACCACACTGTTCCTTTAATTGGCCTTCCGTTGCGGAGCCGCAATATTTCGTTAAAACATTCCCAATACCGCGGCGGGAAGTTTTTTTGTTAGATTCGACCGTCATAATACACCACGCAATCTCGCTAAATCATCTACATATTGTATAACGTTATACACTTTCAGTAATTCACAGTCACCGTTAACAGATAATAATATAATATTTTCTTTGGCTGCTGCTGCAAGGCGTCTGTTTTACTCGAAAACAAACGTATGGGGCCCTTAAGTAAACATAATGTGGTAATGGACATGTTCCAACTATTTCGGTTCGAGGAAAGAACGATGGTACTTTTCGGAGGTACTCCGCTTTCTTCAGAATACATTCGAAGTCGCTTAAGAAGGTGCTTAGATTAAAACAGGAGAAAAGTACGACTATAATGACGACACGGGTAAAGTTGCCATTTTCTTACTGTTGATGTACGGAAACTTAAAAGTTGGCTTTCAGTAGACTGAATGAAGTATTTAACGACACAGGGTATCCTAGTGTGGGGTCTAGGGTGTATTAAACTAAGAATTATGTACTATTTTTAGCACAATAAAGATTATATATTATATTAATTTAATTTACATCATTCTGATCATAAATTCTTAAGTAGTTTTCTGTTCGTTTCTCCAAAAAGCAAACCAAATTTCTCAAAGTACACTTTCACGAATAGAAAACGTTTCATTTCATACGGTTTCCTTCAACATTCAATTTCGTTCTACAAATATTATGAAAAGTCCTATATTGTAAAGCGTCCTACGTGGCCGACCTATATACCTTTGTGGTCCAGGTGGGACAATGGCTTCAGGAGTACCTCTTCACCCAGATGGCTGAGATGGTATCGACCTCTCTACCTGACTATGAAAGTACTGAGTTTGCGTAGGATGAAAGTGGTTTGTAGTAGTACTAAGTCTTGGGAGTAAATATGGCGTGCATCTTGTATGATAGATTCAGTATCATGCGTCATATTTTTGGAAAATTATGAAAACTAGCTTACAATGTTTCCTAATTTGCCCACTACGAATTAATCTTGTATAGTGGTTGCGTTTAGCAAAAATATAAGTCTCTCTCTTATTCACGAACATCCAGACCCGACACGACTATGTGTGTCATAAAAATATGTGTTATTTTCGGTAATCGAACTAACGACACGTAGCTTAGTATCTAATCTCTCTACTGATGTGCCCACCATCTCGTATTAATGGAGACTGCAAAAAATGAACGTTCTTAGTAACGAGACGCTAGGCTCTAATGTTTCGTCTAGAAATCTCTGACAGATCTGTCTCGTGATTGATTTGTTATTACGTTGTACTATTGTTTACAACTGTTTATTGACCTAAACTGTCCTCATACTTGTATTATGGAAACGTTATAAAAATCAATTAAGTTTTCTTACCGGTTCTTCTCCATAGGAAACAACCAAATCGAAAATCAGTGATAGTTGTCCGACCGAAAAAGCGTTAAATTAAACCCTACGCTATATTTAGCGTAGTGTATGTTCATTAAAATTAATGAACTTACGAAATCCTTTCCATTTCCCCCTTGATGTCCTGGGGGAAAACTAAACTTGTATTCTCTATGTGGACTTGTTTCGAAGATCTTTTCGTTGAAGGAGGCTTTGTACTCAAATGCCTGGTTTAACTAAGCTCCTTTACTTTTCCTACCTATGTTGGGGTCAGTTTGCAGTCTAATCGGATGCAGCTAGTGTTTTACATGGAAAGACTGCCAGTAGCTGGGTATAACGTTATCCCTTGGCAAGACTGGTGGTAGATATCCTGGCTTCTGACTACCGGTAACGACTGTTGAACCGACCGCGAGGATTGCCGGAACCGCTAGTTTAACATGCTTGCCGACGCACAGAGAAAAATCGATATGATAAATTGGTCACTCATCTAAGGACTGACCTCGGCAGGTGTTGCTTAACCGTGATCCTTGAAAATTGACCTGTGAACCTGTTATTATTTAGCTACGAGCTCCTCTGTACCTTCCTGTAATATTGATATTATCAAATAAAGTATTTCAGTGTCCACACCTTTGGCGCCGGATCGATCATCGGTTGGCGCTTTAGATGAGTCAGTGTACCAGGGGCGTGCATAGGATTATGACAGGGCATGCGGCGGAGTAAAAACACACAAAAACTTCTTCTTTTATAGATTTTTAGCATAGCCACAGCCACGCATCGTAGCATGGTGGCGATGCGTGGCTGTGGCTATGCTAAAAATCTATAAAAGAAGAAGTTTTTGTGAGTAATCGGTCACAAAAACTTCTTCTTTTATAGATTTTTAGCATAGCCACAGCCACGCATCGTAGCATGGTGGCGATGCGTGGCTGTGGCTATGCTAAAAATCTATAAAAGAAGAAGTTTTTGTGTGTTTTTACTCCGCCACATGTCATAATCCTATGCACGCGCCTGCAGTGTACCTATATTAATTAGCTATTAGCTAGACGCACAGTAAGTTGATTACTCATTAGATCATTGGCATAATAGATAATCAATTAGTAGAACACGTTTATTGCAATACAGGTAGTAGTGGCTACATACATATTACACGTGTATGTTTTTCTAATGTGAATAATTTTGCTAGATTTTTCTCGATCGTTTTGTGTTCTAATAAGGCTTTCTAGTTCCGTAACTTCAAATGAAAAATGAAATCGGTATAACATCACATAGTTTTCGTTATGTCCGTCTGTCTGTCATGATCCTTATTCTCAGGAATGCGTAGAGATAAAAAATTAAAATTTTATATCAAATACTCGAGTTTAAGGTCTTTTTCTTGTAAGTAAATGCGAATAAACGATATGACCATATGTGTTACAGCAAATGTAATGGAATAATATGTAAAACCGTATGTTTGTGGTTCGCTCCGTACTATTGAACTTGAATAATTTTATATGTTATTTATCTCTTAATTGAATATAAATCTCTATATTTTTTATTTTACTGGAGAGTTTTTTCAGCTTCTAGATCTGCATCTCATCTCGTCTTATTTCTTTGATGGTCTTTCCTGTCTCTGTTTATACTTACCTACCTAACGTACTGCAGATTTTTACAACTTTTTCATAATATGCAGCAAAATTAAATTGTTTTTCTTCGAGATCAGAAGACAGCTCTCATAATAATAATTTCCTTTACGTGTGTTTAATCCGGATATTTAAATTTTTGAACACATAGTTTATGTAATGAGTTCAAGGAGTTCATTTAGAATAGCCGTATTATCTGGAATTAAGAATAACATTCTTAATATCTCACTGACAGCAGATGCAAAGTGGAGGAAACCAGACAGGCATTTATATATATATATTTATATTTTACGGTTTGGTTACCAAGGGAAGTCTAGCCATCTGGGAGCTTTAAAATAAGATAACACGTTAGTTTGAATATTTGTGAAGAATATTAGTTTTGGCAGATTGCTTGTACAGTTTTCAACAGCAAAAACATTTCTGTTACTTAAATTTCAGTTTCATAACAATAATTATATTATATCTGCTTAGTTAAATTAAATGGTTCTTCTTCTCAATATTACTTTTACTAAAACTTGTGTTCTATTAATAAACAAAAAATGTCATCTTGTGTCTGCCCCTAGACCTTTTTCTCCTTGTTCGTAACCCAAAAATATTTTATAATCTGTCCCTCAATGCAATGTTAAATGAATACTTTTCATTCCATTCATAACGTCATGTCATTTATATTCCAGAAACGTTCAACTCGATTTCGAATACCGAACGCAGAACTTCTTATGAACTATTCCAATTTACATGTTCAAGATTGTTCGAGCAAATATCTGACAGTCAATGCTATTGACATAAGATCTTTATGACTTTTAAGTTGACATTTTGTGTAATTATTATATTTGTAAGTTTGTCGCCTTTACTATGGGAACCTAAATGTCTCGTGCGGAGAATCTTCGTGTATATTCTATGTTTAATTGGAGGATCGTGTGAAATGCAAAAGATTTTTAGATTTTCTATTTTAAGTTATGGAGAGTTAAAATAATTTTACTGTGTATTTGACTTGTATTTCTTTCAACTCTCAATAAATTATAGCTGAAGTATTTTTTTAAATTTTGTTTCAAGACGAATAAGTCGAGAAATGGAGCGAGGTTTAAGAAAATATCCTCATCTGTTTTTTTTTGTTCAACCTCTTCTCTATTCAAATTTACGCGGCAAAATCAGCACCTGTCAAACGTAAGTTTTTCATTCGTCGTCACAGATTAAGAAGGGATTTATCTATGTTAAGTGCAGTTGCAACTTAACGCCCAGTTTCGAGGCAACGTGTGACTGTGCCTAAAGGGACGTTTTGTTACACATTTAGCCACGATAACGAGCTCGTCAAAAGACATATCCCTTTTCTGACTAACGTGTTCGTGAGTTTGAAGTTAAAATATCGTCTAATGACCTCGTAACCCATGTGATTAACTCTTAAATTAAATACGGTGTCTGTCTGACATTTGTCTATGGTATTTGATGAATGTTTTTTGACTACTTTTTTCATATTTTTATTCGAAATTGGTAATAATTAAACCACAAATAGCGATAATTAATATAGGTAACCCTTCCAAAACAAATTGATCTTAATCTCAAGTCTCATGCTGTTATGTTTATTGTTGTTTATTTGAGTGTTGTATGACATTTATTCAGTATTTTATGGAAGGGCGACAATAGTTATAACTCGGTTTACGACCGGATGCGGGCTCATACAACTTACTATTTATCACCATATGAATAGCATTTGTAATGAACTGTATACAGATATAATTAAAACCTTTCAGTCATGCAAATCCTGCGTTAATTTATAAATATTATTTATCAGCATTTTTTAGTGATAAATAATAACCAATGAAGCTATTTAATTAAAATAACAAAAAAAAAAAAACATTTTTATAAGTAAATAAAAATCATCGAAAAAATATACATCATAATCATAGTTAAGGATATAATGCTATTAATTATTAGATTAGATTAGATATTTTGACTTAATTGCAATATACTTTGTATTTTTACTATGAGATAATTAAAATATACTATACCTATCTAATTATAATTTAATTAGCAAAAAATCATGGCATATTTTGCGACAATAAATTAATTTTATCAAAAACTAAGATAAGCTTAAACAAAAACAAATCGTTAATTTTAATTATCAAATTCTAGTATACCTATTTTTCGATAAGATTTACGAGTCGGCACTCGTGTAGAGAATTGGTATTATTTATATTCTTAGCTCGTGTTAAATAAAATAAGGTCTTACCGTAGTTGTAAAAATCTGCCTTCAAGTTTGTTAACGCAAAAACATTGAAGTTCAAGAAAGGCGTGAGTTGTAATTTAAGTTTGCTATAACGCATCAAGTAATGACGGCTTGCAAGCCACTTTACGACTGCACTAACCATTTTCCCTCGGACAACATCGGGAAAATAAGGCGCTGATTTAAAACCTCCATTTATTTTTATAAAAATAAAACGGCAATACTGAATTTATTTTGTTCTTTATTAAACACAAATGTTTCGATATTTAATTTTCGCGGGCTGCCAAAATATTTAACTAGTTTTTATTTTTGTTGTATATGGGATATGGGTAGGGTTTAATTTTTTAAGTTTACTTATTCAATATCTTTTACACAATCATAGACTTAATGTACCTAGGTACGTATTCGTCTTAGCCAGCGAATAATGTTTCCAAGCATAAAATGTAAATTACGGCTTGGCTTTTGCATTTCTGCGTCGGCGAACAGTAGTTGTAGAACAATGGATAATAAAATGTTTACTATTATAGTATGCTATACGTCTAGTAACGTAGACGGATCCGCATTTCTTTCCTTAGGGTTCAGTAAATACTAATTTTATTTTGTCTTCACTTTAGAAACGCTAGATTTGGTTATAGTCTAACATTTCCAAAGTATAGTTTAGTATCTTATGAAAAACAAATGTGTGTGTTTATTACATTTATCCTTCTTTAAAACAGCAAAAGAGCATAAGTTCCTTTTTAGGGTTCCGTAACCGAATGGCAAAAAACGGAACCCTTATAGTTTCGTCATGTCTGTCTGTCTGTCCGTCCGTCCGTCCGTCCGTCCGTCCGTATGTATGTCACAGCCATTTTATTCCGAAACTGTTGGGGACTATACATGTGAAACTTAGTAGGTAGACGTATTCTGTGAACCACTTTTTGATTTTAAGAAAAAGTAAATAAAAATATTTAATAATAAATATTTAAAAAATATATAATATTTAAAAGGGGGCATACATGGAGCTGAAACTGAAAATATTTTTTTCATGAAATCTATGCGTGTGTGGTATCTATAGACAGGTCTGTAAAATGACATTGAGGTTTCTAAAACTACTTTTTCATAAAGTTAATCGTTTAAAAGATATACGCTTCCAAAGTGGTAAAATGTGTCCCCCCTCTAACTTCTATAATAATGGAATGAAAAATTTTAAAAATATATATGCTGTAGATCTTAATGTAAACTTTCAACAAAAACTGGTTTGAACGAGATCGGGTCAGCAGTTTTTGAGATACAGCATATTTTCTTAAACCGCAAATATAACTTTGTAATTCATACAAACACTATGAAAAACAACGTTATTTGGCGTAGTTATTACGGAACCCTTCATGGGCGAGTCTGACTCGCACTTGGACAATTTTTATTTTCTGATATATCCAATAACAATAATATTACCAGGAATTTTGTAATATCTAACTTTCTTGTACGTGCTTCCCCATAGTAAGCCCGCTGCCCCTGCACAGGAGCGAAACCGCGGGCAGAAAAGAGTCAATTCGTTCATCTCCATGCTATGAAATCTGCGCTTCTCTAAAAAACTCTAGAATCCATAACAAATCCGAATCACCCTCCCTCGCAGTCATAAGCGAGGAACTGAGAAAAACGTCATACATTTTTGCAACTTTATGAATAATAATTTGCAGACGTGCACTAAGACTTTACTGACGTATGACTGGCTGGAGAATACTTCAAACAATATGCTATTCACATTTAAAAAATATGCATCTGTCAAGCGATTTTTAAAAAGGAATCGTCTAATAAATCATTGTTGAGTTGGGTGCCTCCATTCCGTAAACGGAGAAAAATAATAATTGTTAGTGTCCAATGAAAGCTCTGCTGAATCGATAGGTACCATTTTTATCGATTTGTCATAAAGGTGTCTTGTAATTTAAGTTTTTTTTTTACAAAAATAATTAGGAACGCAGCCTGTGAAAATTTTAAACATTTTAGTTATAATTTAGCCTTAGATAACGTTTTCAGTAGTGGGAGTCTGGGACCCATGCTTCCTCTCTTTGAGACTGAAAGGGCCATAATCCACCAGTACGTGTTGTAGAGTGCCCCATGTCTTCGAATTCTTGGCCCTAGGACTAGGGCATCGAGAACCGGCCCTATTTTAGGAACCGGTTCTTTCGGTTCTAAACTCAAGCCGGAACCGGGTACCCGGTTTTTTCGGTTCTTTTGGGTTTTTTCATAAATTCAAATTGCTTTTCAAGGCTATCTTTTATATAGAATTCCTACTATCAAAACGAATGAAGGGAAAGGATCTAAATAAAACACACTTTATTGGTAAGCAATAAAGTATGGTAAATATTTTTTTAAATTATACTCAAATTACAAATTTACAACATCGTTTAAAGTATTTTTGGCAACAACAATCAGTTGTTTATAATTCACTACACTACAGAGATCAAAATGTAGCTATGAAATAATAAAAATTAAACATTAAAAAAATTAACAATCTTACAAGCTAGAAATAGGAACTTTCACAAATCCACTCAAAATAAATCAAAAAGCACACAAAAGTCGTAAATAAATGATAAAAATAAAAAATAAATTATATTCCATATGGACTTAACAAAAACCAAACAATAAAATTAATTATTAAATTGAGCATTACGTATTGGGTTTCTTCATACCTAAATAAAAGGAACGTAAAAAATAAGTGCGTCTAAAGTTTTGTCGCTTAACGACGAACGGAGTCTATTGCGGAGACTATCCCGGCGGAAGAAAATATACGTTCCGGCTCCACACTAGTGGGTGGAATTGATAGTAAATGTTGGTAAGCCAGCGATAGGTATCACCCTCGCTGTCTCTGACCACCATTCTCAAACAGAGCCATTTCTACCCTTACAGCAGTGTTGATGTCATTTGATGTCGATTCAGGAGCAGAAGCAGTAGCTTATTTCCTTATTAAGTTCTTCTTCATTTGTTAAAGAAGATACTTGTAAATCATCATGTCATGTTATTTATTAATTTAACAGTGAAATAACAGTATTTATTCTGTTTGGATAATAACTTGATATCTAGTATCAAGAGTATTATAGAGATAATATTATTTCTAAATTTATTTTAAGAGAGAACCGAAAGAACCGAAACGACCGGTTCTCCGTTCTACAGAACCGGTTCTTTCAAGGACCCTCAGAACCGGGATTTCCCTGTTCTTCTGGAACCGGGAAAAACCGGTTCCGATGCCCTACCTAGGACATGGCGGTTTTGTCACGATGTCGATATTCACTGTTTTGAGAGCAGTGATGGTGGCAGGTATTACCCAAAGTAGGTAATATGCCTTCCAGAGCCGGATGAACCCTCTCAGAGGCCCTAAGGCAATGGCATTCTCGGGGCCCCTTTTCTTACTTTGACTGACCAAATCGTGTGTGAACTGAGGAAACGCACATTAAGGGCTGTGGTTTTTAATATATTTGTTTACTTATTCCCAGATATGTTCTAAAATTGTTTTAGTTCTACCACTAAATCTAACGATTCGTATTTTGTGAGATAACAGTGAGGTCCCTAAGTTCACACGCACATCAAATTCTCGTTCGAAGAAACGTTTTCTTGGTGTGTGCACTGGGCCTGGGCCACTGATTTGAAAACCACTTGATCGCACATACGTTGCCCCGACGCACGAAACCTATGCGAGTTTTTGCTCTTATATATTGGCTACGATACACTAACCATTTTAGTTGTGACCAAGTATTAGGCCTGTGTGCATGCTAAACAATTACAAATTTTAAATTTTTGTATCCAATTTATAACGCATAATAATGCTTTCATGCACGTTGAAATGGTGTGGAAAACATTCCCAGACATCTAGGTACCAAATGGATGACATAACTATTCATCAGTAATGAAATAATATGAAATTTATTTATCATTTAATCAGATTATAAGCTACCGCAGAGGTCCATTTAAAGTGGTGGTTTGGGCGGTCAAGGACAAAATTGTGTCACGCGTTGATGTCTTTTGGAAATGTCTCTTTCTTACATGAAGAAATTCTAATTCTTTTATCCCTGTCTTTTCTTTCGTATTTTTATCGTAAAAATCTGTGCTGCTACCTATAACGGCTGAATACGATATCGATAATTATAAAATTAAACTTATTTCTTTTTTAATTCAATTCATATAGTTGTCATAAAATACCTATCTACATTAACAGACTTTAAAAAAAGGAGAAAGTTCTGATATTTTTTCTTCTGTGTGACATGCATGTTTTCATTTTAGATTTCCCAAGATTCTAGATTAAAACGAAAAGTGGATAAACCAAACTAGAAACCAATATTAAACCTTAGTTTAATATTGGTTTCTAGTTTGGTTTTTATTGATATAATGTTGAGAAAAGTCAAAATAATATAAGACACCTATATCCAATCTTTCTAGGCTTCAAATAGTATGACGGAGTCTAATATTAATTAACTTGGACCTTTGCATTACAATATCGCCCTCGTAAGTTACTTTGGTTCCGGGGTTGCGGTAATGTTCTAATGAGATACCGCGGCCCCGGAACTTAAGGGCAGCTGAAGGAACAGGGTGGGTTTTAGTCAGTAGAAGTCTGACAGTCTCTTCCACTTTACCCAGAGCGGGAGAAGTCATTCGATGATTTTCCCACCCAGGAAAAAGAAACAGGTTACTTTGTTTCGATGTCGAGTCCACGGGTTGTGTATGTAGGAGGGAGGAGTCATTAGATAAATCATCTAATTACTCACCACCAAAAAAATAATTATTACCGAGTGCCTGCTGAAGCTACAGTTGTTGACACAACTGATTTTAATGAAAATATATTTATTATGGAATATAAAATAAAAATAAAATATAAAAATAATATATGGCCGGCTACATTGTCCATGCTCTGATAAAGCAAATAAAATGCCTAACTTGTATTGGAGCGTTGATTGGTGTTACAAATCAAAACGCCTTACAATTTCAAAAAGACACTAAAACAAGTTATTGTACGGATCCACCACATTTGTCGTCGTTGTGAAATTTATATTAAAAGGGCGATCAACGAGAGTGGTTCGAAAGTGCTATCTCAGAAATATAATTCCAATTATTTTATGAGATTGGTTTTAAAATCACTGATTGAGTATAATTTATTCCCGGATGTTAATTTTCATCAATATGAAATAGAAACTACCAATAATTTGATTGGATTAGCAAGATGCATAATTCAAAAATATATAGACGCTCGGTTATCATTTTTTAGCAAAAACAATCAGGACCCTAAAACTTTAATTCGAAAAACATTTACCAAATTAATTCATTTTAAAAATCAATAATAACAGCATACTTGTTTTTCTTTTTGTAATTGAGACTGATAATGATTAAATATTATTATGTGATTTTATTGAGTATTTTTATAATGTTAAACTTCATTTTATCGATATCGATAACTTTCCCTCAATCAAGTAGAGCAATCCCTAACTCGGCATATTTATGAAGCTTGACCTTGAACTGACCAATTGCAGTAGCGCATTTTTTCCTCGCCTCCCAACCCGTATTGGTGAGTTGTGTTCTTCAAAGAAATCGGCCTATAAGCTCTCTAGGTTAAATACTCTCTGGCCTGGGCCTTAGTTGATGCGGGGCCCCTAGGCAGTTACCTACTCCGCCTAATGGTTAATCCGGCCCTGATGCCTTCCTGAACCTCAAGACGAGTTGTACTCGTTACTTCATCATCAGAACATCTATCTTCCATATTTTAGACACTTTCTTTTTATTTATTTTTTTCTTTATAAAGAGAACTAACAATATGGGTAGAATTCCACCAGCAATCTTGTTAACCCCTCCGAGTAAATATGCTTGTGCCTGGATTGGGTTCACGGCTATAGTGTAATTTACGTTAGTAACATATTAGTAATCTGTGGTAATGGGTCCGATACTTTAGCCGCTTCAATCCATTCGAAAAAACGAATTTAGTTTTAATCTGATAATATTCAAGGTCAAGTTTTGATCAACATAATATTTATGCACTTTACGTAACAGAATAGAGATTGAGCTAATTAACACAGATCATCATGTGAAATAAATATTAACTAATATTACGAAATTGTCTTGTGTTATTGCACGAAATAGTCAATAATATTAAATTGAAGGACATCTAAATGTGAAGGTCATATACTTATTAATGAAATATTACGTACGGAATTAATGTTTTTTACCGAATAGGTACAAAATGGTGATGCGTTCTCTTTGCATACAAATTATAACAGGTTTTGGCAAAAGAAAATAAAAAATAAAAAAAATCATGTTAAAGGTCAATATGGATATTGATGAGAACATTAAGATGCATGAATTGTGTATCTAGTTGAAACTTTGCTTCCAGAAACTTACCCACATCTTTTATTAGAAATAGTTTCTAAATGATTTTTTTTTTAATTTTACATAATTAAAAATATAAAAGAGCATATTACAATAAAATTCAACCCCTGACTCCGAAAGTAAGTAAACCTGTGTTATTGGAATCAGTGATTACTCAAATTAGATCATTACTCAACAATGATTTAATATAAGTAATCGTATACCTTTAGCAATTTCTTAAAAGCCCGTCGAAGCCATATGGGTTCATTTGAACCATTTCGTTGTTTGTAATTACAACTGTAAGTAACTTTATCATATTTGAACACAACTTCAGGTCCAAGCTTTTGTATGAAGACATTCTTTAGTACAGTTACATCGAAACTTGTCGGTCCAGAATACAAGGCGAGTCTTTGCGCACTCGTAGTACACTACTGCACAGTAGTAACTGCGCAGTGAATAGGTTACTTCTAGGCAAGCGTGCTTCATCTTCGACCACATCATCGCTTATCATTAGGTGAGGTAGTGGTCAAACGCGGGCCTATCATGAATATAAAAAGGGACGCGTTGGGGTAATATGCAACGAACAGGGAAATTCAAATCCTTGACCTGTTAAATATGTGCATATATTCAGAATGACTTCTCTGAGTAAAAATGCACAGCTGAGATGCTAATGAAGATGTTGCATGTCGGAAGTAACCGCTGACAAGACAACGTTGAATGCAATACACGCTCGTGGCAATGTCAAAAAACGTTTGGTTGGCTATAAATAATATCAAGCGTATAATTATGAAAAATAAATCTAAACTTATGATACGTTTTTATTCTAAAAGATTCTTAATTCAAATTCTTTATATGAATTTGAATGAAGAAAGCACATTCATATTGATTGGTATAGAATATAATATGTAACTGAATGTTGCTGTTTTAAAGAGGGCTGATAAAACGAAAAAAAAAATCAGTTTTCCCTTCACCCAATATCAAAAACTCGATATTTAGACTGCGTAGTATCTCTTACTAAATCAAATTTACCCATTTTATTGATAGACATATCTAAAAAAAACCTAAACCAAGTTCATTTCTCTCCATAATGCGGCTACCTCAGCAACAAGTAGGCAATTTGACAGTATAATTGTACAAAGGCAATAACATAAAATTTATTGATCGAGCCAATAAAACAATTCAATTTGCTTGTAATGTGAACAGGCAACATTCCGTCTCGTTAATATTCCCGATCCGTCCAACAACCGATAACAATCTCGGGTGCTCCCAAATTTTACGACATTTTTATTATTTCACAAGCGGCACTTACAAAGTGACTCCGAAAATATAAACATTTTTTAAACATGTGGTGTTGGCGACAGAACGACGAAAAAAACACAAAACATTTTTTTTGAATATGGCAACCACGACTTTTGATAATACCCTTACCTCGAAACAATTTTTGTTAAAATAAACATATAATCCGGATCCGATCGTAAAAGTTGTAACGTTTTTTCTCATTTGATATGTTGATTAATTAAGATAAAACATTAAACAGTGGTTTAGGTATCTCTCCTGGTAAACCAATAACTGAATTTACTGGTGTTTGAACTCATAATTTGACCATGAGTTTTATTTTACCAAAGTTTCCAGTTTCTAATCATCAATTCCGCGTTTCTATGAATAAGTTACGCGCCTTAACAAGTGAAAACCGCATCAATATTCGCGATTCAAACGAACGCTTTTATTTATTCTATTCAGTATCATAATGTTCTTATTATTAGTTCTTGTTTTTAAGTCTGGCAACCTTTTACAGCTAATCTTTGAGACAAGGTTAAAACGTAAGCGGTCGTTGCACGCGATGATACCTTTTACATTGCATGCCTCCGAAATCTCAGTTCGAACGAATGCATTGAAAAAAAAAACAGAGGATTAATTTAAAATTTCGAGCAGAGCAGTTGAAGTGAAAAACGTCGCAATTAGTCGTGACATGCCTTCTTATATTAGAAGCGTCATATTAAGCATTTATTGACCAGTAAACAAGTGTTTTATTAACATTTATGTACACTCGGTTTACAGAATATGTTTGATACACAAACGTCATACTTTGACACACAGCATTAAGAGATTGCATAAGTACCTACTGTGTAATTAATACACTGGGTATGCGACCTCTTTATGTATTTTTCCATGTTGCACCGTTGCACCATAAAAAAGTTAGAAGATTTCTAGATTAGTACTACAGCCTAAACAAAAAATGTCGCAGAGCAAAAATAAGAAGAGTTCTAAATAAAATGTCGAGCAGCGGTAGAGGACGCTCTTATCGCGCTCGCTAAGTGGGGTAGGTAATCATTTCATTTCATGCCACTCAGTCTCTCTAAGCGTTAATATTTTCGCAGCAACCCCTCAAACTCAGGGCTGCCACGTATTTTAAATTTATTTGAGGAAATGTTTTTATCGCTTGTTATTTATTATTTGCATAATGGCCTCCGTTAAATATTAAAAGATAATTCTTAAATATCGTCGTTGTATGCATTCATTACGAATTACCAATGATTATAACGAATGTTAAACGATCATCCTAATTATTAAAAAAAATAAGTTTTTTTTTCTGTTTTTTAGAAGATAGAAAAATGCAGCTTTAGAAACACCTTTTCTCGTTATTACGGGATTATTTTTCGAAAAAAAAAAAAATCCAAAATTAAAAAGAATCATGATATTTAGCTAAGCTCAGCGATTGCAATATCTTTCATCAGTGATCTCCGTAAACGGATCAGGCCTCCTGCTATGACGTCCATCTGCCAGCATCTTTCGGCTGTAAGAGTGAGACGAAGCTACACAGTATGAATATTACTATCCATTTTTTGCACGTTATAGTAGTTCAGTAGTCCAGAGATTACCTTTTTTAAACGAACCGCTTCCAAATTTGACCACTTTGCAAAAATTTGTGCAAATTAAATCTCCAGCCCTATCTAGTTCAACGCTGTACATACAAAGTTTAATTGAACAGATCGCATTCAAAAGGAAAGCGTGCTTAGTTAAATAGCTTTCAAGCAAACAAGAAGGCTTTGATTATGCTCAATAAATTACATTTTGAATTTGATTGTGCCCGTTACCCGGTAAATTGTGAAACGGATACTTGGCCTAATAGCAAATAATATTACTATTTTAAGAATTATTGCGGACTGACTATTTTTTTTTCTGAAATTGCTGAAAGTTTATTAAAAAAATGTTTGAATATATCTCATTATACATCTGGTCAAAGGGTGTGAAGAATTGTAAAAAGGGGATATGACGGAAAATATTAAAGAAATAAGAACAAGAAAGAAACTTTCCAAAAAAAAGAAGGGCAGCAAAATGATGACACGTTTGAAATAACACACCAACCTCTAACTCTAATTATTTTTTTTTTTTCACATATACCTCTACTTGGGCACTTAAAATAGGTCAGAACACAGATAAAATAAATAAGTAGATTTGGTCAACAGACGAAATTATATCGGAACCGTGTGTCTCCAGTTAGGCGCTGGGCGGGGCAACAACTACACATGCAGTTTAATAAAATCAATAGATACGCACTCGCGCACACACTCGCATTTCTTAAATCAGAACGTACTATACAATCAATAATAAACCTTATTCCGTCAAACACATCGTGTATTTACCATGCACCGTAGAATTTACCCAGACAAAAACATCGGTCGCTATCGTTGTTCTGTGCAAAAGCAATTTATTTTACATATACGCTAGTGATTGACTAAATCGGAAAGTTATCGATTCTTCCATTTATTATTGTACAATTTTTTTTGGGCACCTGAAAATGAACCAAATAAAAAATGGCATGTCCAGAAAATATTACAATAACAATAAACATATTATTAAGAACATAACATTACATAATTATTATTAAGTACTACCTACTAAGTATTAAGGGCTACCCTGGCGCTTTCGACTTAAATCTTAATATTTAATTATCATAGTGATAGGTCAAATAGAAGTCGATGTTAACTTACATTACGCTCTTGATCGGAACATACCAGCCGTATAGGTTGTATAGAATCCTGAAAAGTTGAATGACTGATTTTATGAATACCCTAAATCATGAGAATAGCTTTCAGTAATAAAATAAAAGAAGAATGGTCAAAATGGACTACGAAAAAAAGTTCTTGTTACCAAGACGGAACTATCACCGTAATGTAGTATAAGTTGAATGTAATTATTAGATACCAACAGTTTATTTTTAAAAGCTGGGAAAAGAAAGATAATCGTCTCTAAAAATATGACTTTGCTTTTTAGAACGCAGGATAAAGTATCTTATTTTTGAACGCGTCTATAATTCTTATCATTCCTAGAGAAGTTCATCTTTTTTCCAAAGACTAAATCGATTTTATTTCTGACTCAAACTGAATTTGACACAAATCTTTTATTTTAATTAACCGTGTAAATCCATGACAATTATAAAACTTAGATAGGTTATTAATATAATTAGATTTTACTTAGAGCTAAATAGTTTATACAATGAAATTAAAAAGTAATGATTATTCTTATAAAAATCGATATTACAGTAATCTATTGATTGCTTACCTCCCTATTTTTTGTCAAGTAAACAAAAGATTGACAGATTGATTGATTAAAAATTCTATTATTATTTGTTTTGGAGGTTAATTGGTCGACAAAAAATGTTTTTATTTCTTAGAGTGAATAAAGATAACCTAAACCTATCATATATGGAAAAAGTTTGATGTATTATGTGAACGTATGCACATATAGAACCACGATTAGGCATTATGGAAATATACAGTCTTATCTGACGTGTGCGCTACATAATTTAAACTGTAATACCTCTAACTCAAAATGCTATAGATTAAATAATATACTACATAACCTCAAAAACCATATTACACAATTACTTGATACTCCCAGCTTTTAAAAATATATTGAGTGCCTTGCTTCTGTCTATTTACATAGGCAAATTAAATAACATATGTTTCATCAAGTTACGTTTTATTAGATTTTCCTAGTCCAAGCATGCTAGGCAGATGGCCATTGTTCTTTAACACACTTCTGCAAATATCAGTTGTACTCTTAATTTTGGAATTGTCCATTCAAAAAGCCTGCGACTTTTCTTTAGAGACTAGATCATTTCTGCGTTGAAGTGAACCGAGCATATGCTGCTATTTTTTGTAGGGTACCAGTTAGGTGGCATGCCTGTGGCATCAATCCATTCCTTTTTTATGTTACCATCTTTTGGGAAGCTGAAAAGTACGAAAAGCACTTATTTATCATTTACATACATCCTAAGCTACTTCTAAACCTCACCATATAATAAGCATCGCAATAATTACGTAACACACTATAAATCAAGATCTGAATGATTTTGACGTATATTGCTAATCCATTGCTTCATATGTTCGAAATATTGGTCTGCTCAACAACGTAAATACCGCAGTGAGTGTTGTTGATTTAGCATAATGAAACCGATTCCTACTGTAAGTGTGTTACGCAACTATTACCTGCGGAGTAACCGCAGGTAATAGTTTAGTATGTTATAATAGGTTTTTGTTATAAGAAAAATCCTAGTTAGTAGAGAAATTGTTAAATATATGAAAACAAACACACATCCATGCATAACAAATAAATAGCATGAATATATTGACTTATTTTAAGCTCAATTCACAAATATATTATCTGAACCATGCCGATTATTATAACGCATTCGAAGCTTCAATGGAAGCAAAATACAAAAACCATAAAAAATAAAGAAACAGCATGAGGATAAGGCATAACATACGATAATTCTAAACCGAAAAACACCACCGATTATTAACCTAAAATTAAAGTAACTTACTTTACGAATATTGGTTACGCATTTCTCTATTATTCTGTTAAAAAATCAAAATAAGTAAAAAAACATTATTTACATCGATCTTCCAACCGGGCTAAAACGGTTGACAGATTGAAAAATAAACTATTGTAGCGACGGCGACGTCGGAACTCCTTACGCATGCTGCGGGCGTAAAATAAATTGTTTATTTTTTTTTACTTTTTTGTACACTTGACTTTTCAACGTATTTTTATTTCTGTCATCTCATGTAAAATAAAAGTTAAACATATTTTCTTAGAGGTTTCCGTATGTTATAAAAAACTTTTTACCAAAAATTAAACAGTCACCCAAAAAACACTGCAAAGTGAAAAATAACTTTAATTTCGGTAGTCGGTGTCTTTAGTTTTGTATTTTCTTTTTGGCACCGACTTCCGAAATTAAAGTTATTTTTCACTTTGCAGTGTTTTTTGGGAGTCGGTTTAATTTTTTGGTAAAAAGTTTTTATTTCACTCTTTTTAGTTGGTCGATTTTTAATTTACCTAGTTACAAGAGCCTAAATGTCAACTACTTATATTCATTTACAAAATATTGCTTTTCCCAATGATGGGCTGTTATTTGTTGAGGAGTTCTCCTGGTAGTTCACCATCAGCTTCACTTCACCATATGCATTGTGACGATCATATTGTGCTTAATAACCACATTCAAGTAATCGAAGCGGAACACGTGAACTACTTATTATTCCTACTTATATATTGAGTAGTTCCAGTGGCCATCTGTGGTCTTCATCATCAGGTCTACTTCAAAATGGTGCTTTTTGAATGCAACTACACAAGTTACTATAAAAAATACTCAAATCACTATAGGTGTGCCTATAATATTTGAAGAGTTCCCTAGATTTCTCCAGGATCCCATCATCAGATCCTGACTTGGTGACAATAAGACCAATTTCAAAGTATACCCTTTCAAACAAAAAAAGCATTTTTCAAATCGGTTCAGCCGTCTCCGAGTAATCGGTGATCATACATAAAAAAATAATAATAATATACGCGTCGAATTGATAACCTCCTCTTTTTTATGTCATCGGTTGAAAAACCCCTAAACTATAATAGCAATATTTCATTCGTCAATCGACATTGCTGTCGATAGCCTACGTTAGTGGATCTGCACAAGCACATCACTAATTCGTCGCAAGAAGTGGCGGCCTCACTACGCGATGAATCCGCGTAATACAGTTTCGTATGTTATGTTTACATTGCTTGTCCAGTTACTTAGTGACGAACTCAGGTAGTGGTTAAGGAGCAATGTATTTATAGCAATAGGAGTACAGTCGCTCTGATATTTGAAAACAAAAATAACATAGTAAATCCAAGAAATATTTTACGATTTATTGTTTTTCATGATTTTACCAACAAATATTGTAAAATACTTGTACTTACATATGGTAAGTGATTCCATGATTCACATAGATTTGATTTTGGCTTCGGTTTTTACAAGATACCACAGAACAACTCGGCATTCATATATGTTATCACGATCGCCGTCGAAAGCGCACTAGTTCGCGGAGACGGCCACTTGCCTGTGACATGAGCCCTGTGGCCATGTCGCGCGGACACCGATACGCCCCCTTACCACTTCTCTGTATTTTTGATTTCTGTGGGTCAGAAGCTAGTGCACACATAAAGAAAAAATGCCTTATTTGCAGCAACTAAATTCGTAGTAAGTCTATCAATGAAGTAAAGCCGTCTTCATTTAACTCGTGCTTAACATGACTTTCAAATGGAAAAGTCTATGTATTTAAGATACAACCCGCCCAGCTGAGAACAATGAAATACATAGAGATTTTCATTCTAAATCCAATCATAGACTCCATTGTTCATCGACTTATAAACACCAATGTTTGGCATCGTCGGTCATCGCACTGTCGATGCATCGATTATCTGTAATCGATAGTGACCCCACACCGATTATCTATAATGGAATGATATAATTTCCTAATAGGTACCTTTGCACGCTGTTTATTTGTGAAAACTACATAATTAGAGACTGAATGCCGGTCGACCACCTGCGTAGGAGCCGCCATTAGGTCGAAAATTACCGAAAGAGCACGAAGCAGTGGACAGTTTAAGAAATGTCAAATGACCATACAGGTAACATGGGTACAACACTATTAGTCCGAAAGAGTCTGAGTTTGAATTCAGAACAGTGAGTATTCGAAAGTAATTTAAGAAGAAATGTCGATCGCTCATAGACATGTGTGGGGTTATTCAATAGGTAAGTTTATCGTATCAACGCGTAAGAAACCTATCAACTGTTTTCGATTAAACTTTCTCCAATAACCCACCCGCGTATTGTAGATAATAAGAATAAACAAAGGCCTTAGATGTTTTCATTATCAAGTTGGGGTTTTCTAATCAAAGATATAAAGTAATTTGCCTTATCGGCTAAGAATAGCCGTTTCTCATATAATAAATATAAGTTGACAGTGACACAATAATCTATCGAGCGCCATTGTTTGCATATCTCACGAAAGACGGATTAGAGCGATTACCGTGTGAGTTAAAATAGTACACGCACATTTAGTGCCCTACTATCGTAGGTGTGAAAGAGAAAGGGCATATAGAAACATGGTTGTAATTACATAGACCACCCGCGCGATCTCGCACGGCCTACCTATTACAGAAAGCTTTTTATAGGAAAATAATAATCGACACAATGAAGTCATCAAATGAACTCAAGTTCGTCCCACTAATTGTAGTAAAGTTGTAAAGAGTTCGGCCTCGTGGTAATATCATTGTCCCCTCGGGCCTAGAGATAGACCACCTCTACAAAATTCGTTGCATGGAACAGGGTAATAATATTTAAGGTGACGTAGTGCTACTTTGAATTAACGGTGAATGTTGCCAGTGGTCACTCGTGACACTGGTCGATTTTGTATTTGCTTTTTTTATTTTATCGTTTGCTTTATTTTCGTAAGTTTTCTTACAGTTCAATGTTAGTGTTTTTCTTGGAGCTTCGCGTGCCAAGTGCATATATAATGTAGACATCGTACATCGGAAACAGTGTGGCATGGTGATGGATTACTAATTACTTCTAATGGATCTTTTGTACATATCAATATGTATATATAAATAATTACCTAGCGTGAGACGGTCGGTCGTCATGTAGGCAAACAAAGTAGTTAATGGGTGAATCTAAAAATATGTATTGTCATCATTTGTTATAATTGGTCGTATGGTACCTATCATTTCAAACCACATTACAGAATATACCTACCTATATATCTACTTCATTCGTTATTTTATATATAGGTTTTATACCCTTTTTTTTCTCTGGGTGGGAAAATCATCGAATGACTTCAAGTATTCAAGTATTTATTTGCAATCCATAATGTACACATACAGGTGGAATAAAATTATAAGAAACAATTATGGACCCTGTCGGGCACAGCAAAATTTAAAATAGGTAGGAGAGAGGAAGATCGCTTTGTTTGATTTTCCACAACAGGAAATATTTATTTAAAATTTGATAATGTTATGTCTTTGCTATATATTGTATTTATAAATTATTATATGGAGTTATTATTATCTTTCATTGATTTTTATATATTTTTATTGTAACGTCTAATTTTGGTTTAATGATACATTAATGTTAATATTACACGTTTTACAATATCGATAATATTTTTCAATTTGCATTTATTATATTCATATTTAATTATATATAATAATAATTATATTGTAAGTTAATGGATTCATACAAATTCGTTATTATAAGTCATTTATTTCCTTTATTTATTAATTAAGTAAATAGTTATGTCATACATATTTATTATTGAATAGAGTATTTATTTATTTTATTTTATGAATTTAATATGCCATAATGGTTCATAGATGGACCTAAGTCAGTTTGATATTCTTCCAGTCAAATTAGTCAGTTTGTATTAAAATAAATTTATTGTATCATGTATTTTTATTGTATAATTATGTCATATTTATTTATTATTAAAGTGATTATTTTATAATGAATTCAATATGCAATAATGTTTATAAGCAGAAGTAAGTCAGTTAGGTATTCTTCAAAGGTATTCACTCAAATCAATCCCTCAATTTATTTGTTAAAAATTCGTTTATTGTATTATAACAGCTTTTGTTAATTAAGATTTTTTTGAGTTTCTTTAAGAATATATTGGTTTTTTCTATTTGTTTCAAGTTTTCTGGTAATTTGTTATAGATTTTGATTGACATTGAATATGTACTAGACGAGTGCATTTTAAGATAAGACCGAGGTAAATTTAATCGTTTTTTATGACGTAACGAATGGTTTGTTTGTATATCCTCTCGTGTTTTATAGGAATCAGGATATTTACGGACTAATTTGCATAATTCTAAAATATATATACTAATTAAGGTGAGAATTTTATGTTTTATGAAGTATGGTTTGCAGCTATCTGTTTGTTCAATGTTCGTTATTATACGTATAAGTTTTTTTTTGTAAGATAAATAAGGAAGGAGCGTCGGTGCTATTTCCCCATAAAACGATACCATAAGTGAACCAAGCGTAGATAGGCGTAGTAACTATTGCGGTATGTACGTTGGTAGTCTTTTTTATTTCGCGGAGCGCGTATGAATAACTTGAAATTTTCGATTTCAATTTCAGTATGTGTGATTTCCAGTTTATATGTGTATCTATTGTCAAACCTAAAAGAGTAAATTCGTTAACAGTTTCTAATTTATTTTGATTAAATGTGAAATTTATATTAATTTTGGTTTTTTGGCGAGGTTGAAAAGATATTAATTTGGTTTTGGTAAAGTTGATTTCGAGATTATGTTCGCTCATCCAGTTTATTATTTTATTAAGAATATTATTAAGTTTTTCATTTAGATTTGAATTTAATTGACATGAGGTAAGGATTGAAATATCATCCGCAAATAGAACACATGGCCCTTCTATGATTTTAGCAAGGTCGTTTATATAAATGAGAAATAGGAGGCATCCTATTACACTTCCCTGGGGTATTAGACTTCTCCCGCTCTGGGTGGAACGGAAGGGAGTGTCAGACTTCTACTGACTAGAAATCCACCCCGTTCCTTTAGCTGCCCTCAAGTTCCGGAGTTTTAATTTAATAATATTTTTATTCTTTAATATTTATAAATTAGTAACTTCTAAGAAATTTATATAGGTATATATTGTTATGACAGGATAGTACAGAAGTGCCCGAAAATATTCCTTATGTACCTATCTAATGTATTGGAATAAAGTGTATTAAAAACTTTTACCATAAAACCTGACCTGATGAAAAACGGCTATAATGTACTTACGAACAACTCTTGTGTTTTGTGTTAATGTATTTTTCCTACGTTTTTCATAATTTGTGGTTTGCGGTATTATATTAATATTTAAGTAAACAGTTATATTGATATTTTAAATTAAAGTAACAAACATCATTGTCGTTATTTTCAATTCAAGAATATTGAATCCTAAAATACGCCTTTAAATGAATCAAACTCATAAAATGAAGTTACCTTAAAAATTTGTAGGTAATATCATAATTGAACATGTTAAAAAAAAAAACAAAAATAATTACGTAATAACATTATTCTAAAACCGAACACTACTAATAAAAACAAAACGCACTAATCGATAATGACTACCAACCTCCAATCGAATACATTAATAATAATCGATTATAATAGCCGATTCCGATAATCGTCAAGCCTACAAATTAGTGTTTGAATAAACCATCAATGTGAGGAGCAAGTGTGTTTCCGCGGCCGGAAGAATCGCCGGCCTGTGACTGAGCGAGTGCTGCCGTTCCGGACGATTCCACTTTCCGGCAGACACAACACTGACCCTGTGTAACTTGTTTATGGTGCTATTATAGTATATGGCCATATGGGCAATGTACTGGAAGAGTACTGAACTAAGTAACGCTTTAATGTACACGGTTTTTCAGAAGTTCGTAGTGTAAAAGTGGTGTTCTGCACCCGATATACCCAATAGTTAAGAAAATATTCCAAAAAAACGCGCAAGATACTGCTCAAATATTGCAAACAGATATTTTGTTGTAGTTTTTTCTTTACCATCTATAAATTACGTCACCCGTTAAGTTTGACATTGTATGGCAAGGGGGGGTACCTAAATTTCGTGGAAATTTGAATTATGTCAAAAAGTATGTAGAAAAACTTACGTCTGAATAGGAGGTTAAGAGATACAAAGAAGTAAAACTAATTTTGGAAGAACAGTTCAATGTTATACCTAATTTCCATAAGTAAAATTCAAAAATAAACAAGGAAATGCTTTTCACAAATGTGACAGTTATGACAAGGCCCCGTCCAGTCACAATTGGTCACTGGGGAGTCAAAAAATCATGACGTGGATTGTTAATGGATGGTCCCATACGGATAGCAGATACCATATAATAACATATATTAGCCTTAAGTAGGTATAATACTTTTGCTTTCATAGGCTAGACTGTACGCAGTAAGAACCTATTTCATCTATAAAAATACCTAATTCGTCTGGGAATATAAAAAGAACTTTTTGCTTTACGACTACGAGAGTACGCACTTTGTAAGCCAGACTAATAAAATTACAAGCATTGGATACTGGAGATAAAGTTACAAATCTCCCAAGAGCACTCAAAGTAATGTTACGAGAGTCGAGAGGCTTAAATAAATTCAATTTAGTACACGTTAGTATTCTCACATCAAATTCACGTATAAGTCAAACTACTAAATCCTATTACTCGCATGGAGGAACTTGTTATAACTATTAATGACATCTAAACCCAATTTATAATTTAAATCCCTTATTAAAATAGTAAATGGTTAATGGGATTAATAAAATCAAAACAAATTTCGACTTACTCTCCACGTGGCGCGTGAGTCGGTGAGTCATGGACTCGGTGTTCATAAAACAATCCCGACTCTGGCCAGGCGTTGGCGGCTCCTCTGCGAGCCGCCTTGACAACGATACAGATTTATAGGACAACTAATTTACTCAGTAAGAAGTGCTTCACTCCATACAAAGCTAAAGCTAGCAGATCCCGCAGAGCAAGTTATTTCCGAGCTCTAATGAGCAATACTAGTCGTATGAGTTACATTTTTATCTTAATGACTTTATGGTCCCAAAGCCCCATTAAACTCAAAAGTCGAACGTGTCGAGGTGTGTGCGCCCGCGCCGTGCTTAATGATAAGGAAGCATGTTATGAAGTGATCTCATTTTATAACATTTATTTTACTTGAAACTTTTGACGCGCTAATTAACAGCTGTTCATGTATTTTTCATAAAGGCTTCATTAAAACTGACTTCACTTTAAGTTGAGCGAATAAATCAGCTCAAGATGGAGGTTTGCCTTAAAGAAATTATATTGCAGACCGGCGCCTCGGCAGCCATCTTGGATTTTCCACTTTATATTTAGTGCACAATAAATATGTCGAAGATTAAGTTGCATTTATAGCCCTGACTTCACACGTTGACCGACCGCGACGGTGAAGATTAACGTCCATTGCTTTCTTAGTAACAAGTTAATTGTAGCTTTTATAATGAAATAACAGCCATGGAAGTCGATCTTTATGAGTACGCCCGTTTTGGAATGATTAGACAGGGAGTACAACTTTGTGGTCAGCTGGTGGCTTGCAGGTGAACGGTGTATTTGTAACGTGGGTTAATATCGTCTTGAATGTGATAGGACGTGTCTTTTAGATTATGTTAAAGCCTTTAAAACACTAAGACTATAACGACTACAAGAAAATGTTGTCTATCTGTCCATTTTAACATGCCACTCTTGTATGATTTTTCTTGGTATTACGGCAGCTCCAACACTTATTAAGCATTCGGAAGGTCATTACAATCCAAATAAGGAGATACGCTCAGTGGCTAGAGTTCCGAGCTCACATTTACATCTGGAATTTTGCATAAGGTCCATAAATAGGCGGTGCTTATATTGCCTAGATGTGGGTAATAAACTATCTATCCAAGTTATATGTAACTTATTATCCAGCCTTAGGGAAATCATGACTTTAATCCAATATTCAAATTAATATTCTATATTTTGTTCTACAGTCGCTATTCATTCGCTCCATACGGACCTCCTTCCTCATTTCACACGATAACCATAAAACGATACCCTATTTAGTGAACTGCAAACTTGGAATGCACTCGAACGCCTTTAATAATAACCCGTTTCTTTTTGCTCGCCAGTGGTCGAATCGAGATTCCCGCCAGATAAATAAAGGATGACGCATAAGCGAATTCTTTTATAATTAGACAATCCAGTCAGGATGCCGCGTGCTGGTCAAAATTGCCCATATCTGGCGGGGAAAGGGTTAACTTTGGCGCGAAGATTGATTATCGTGAAACTAAAGTTCGTCAGGTTTAATTATACGTTCAGTGTGCCGGAGTTGTTGTTCTGTTACTTTTTGCGCTAAGAGCCTTTAATTTTGTTAAATTTTTGCCAGAATATTGTTGTATCATAATTGCTGCTTTGGTAAAGATCCGGAGGGATTATAAGTTGGTGTTATAGCTATAACATATACCTAACCTTTGTGTATAATTATGTTAAGTGTTGGATAAGTATTTGATTAAGATTGACGTCCTATTCTGACTTCTACTGACTGAAAACAGTGAGCTACCCCTGCTCGCCCTTCACAAGCCCGCGCCTAAGATGGTGAAAGATCTGCTCGCGATCCCCTGACGCCCGGGGCATCTCTGGCGGCGGCTGGGGCGTGTACAAAAGAGTTGTCTCTACCTCACATGTTCGGGCTCCTCCTTCGCTAGCATTACTGCTTCGCAGAAGAATGCACCAGCATTCTATTCCTTTCGCCCCGCACCGTGGTCTGGACCAGGGCCAGGAGCTAGAGGTCCGCCACCGCTAACACGGCAGTGCTCCGCCCAAGCAGGGCAAACCTCCACCGTATGAAGATTGACAGACTTACATTACATTTGATTGTTGGAAGTTATGGTACCTAAACTACAGAACATACAAATAAACAACGCCTTTCTCTTTACAAAGACCGTATACCGTACAAAGTTATCAGTCCCTGTACCGTGTCGTAGGGTACGCGACTACGCGTCGTGACAATAAAACGTCGAGATAAAATCTTTGAGCTTCAAAAAACACCGATGGTCATATCTGTGGTGTGAAGAACAGCATTAGGCCAAGGTATAGACAAGAAAGAGAGGCTGAGAAGGTCTACACTCTGCTACAGAGGTCACGCGCATAGCCAAGCGTAGCATTAACTACTAAATATTTTTGGCAAATAATCATGAATTAGAAAAATATAAAACCATAAAAACAATCTTTTAGAAAATAAGTGTAAACTGTAAAAAACGGCACTTATTGGTACCTACATACCTATACACTGTTCCGAGAGCAGCCTACTAAATGTATAGAAGTCAATTTTAGATTCTATGACGGCTAAGTAAGAAGATCTTATGACTAATAACTGATTTTAAAGCAATAGAAGCATTAGTTTGAAAAAAAATACACGGGAATTATGTTAAGGATCATTCAAGTATTGCTTAGGCAAAATTTTAATAGTTTTTATGTTCTTCCTCCCCCATGTCAGCGAAAGTAAGCAAAATTCATTCCCTATCAATGCTTTAGTAAACATTGATATATTAAATATGTTTTTGAAATCAATTCAGGTGATTTTCTTGTTATTGATGAATGAATTCATACCATAGGTAACACATAAAAAAGTTAACACATTTAAATATTCTAAAACATATAAACGATATTTGCCATATTTTTTCGTTATAGAACCTACAAGTTTTTGCAAAAAAATCAGAAATTATGAATAAACATTGTTGCTGTGACCACCATCCAAAATCCAGCGCAACCCCTATCATCAAAAATAAATAAAGCTTTGACCTCCCTTTTGGTGCACATGTACTTGAATTAACCCTTCTCTTGTGTTACTGAAAATGTTGGTTTAGGTAAACTACTTGGCCAAACAAAAAGACTATACTTCAAAAAGGTCCAGGCGTTGATTGAAGTCTGAGAAATAGGGCATGTATCGACCCAAACTGAACAGCTAAACTGTTTACGGCGTCTTCGTAAAGACTTCCATCCATTTTATGAGTTTTTTTTTATTCATGTCAGAGCGGGAGGGCTACGAGTGTGAGTGGGACTTCTGTACCTCTTCATTGTCCTCTTGACGAAGCACGCATTTGTCCACGCATATCACGTAGATCCACACGAACCCCTTTACGAATGGCGGCCTTACTTATGCGTAGACGGTACGCATTCCGAAATATTTCTCTGTTCTTATAACTCCACACTTATATTTTATTAACGCCAGTAGCAGTTTTTAATGGAATCTCAAATCTGACAGTTTTAGTGACGACAGCTTGAACTAGCGTGCTGCTGGAATATTTTAGTCGAGCACGGCTATTTGTAAGCGAAATCACGCGTGACAATGTTGAGACAAGTCAGTGTGCTTATGCAGACACATTCCGAGGCTAATAGAGTAAGATATTATCGCACGAACGACCCGAATCGTACACTGCTGCAGTTTAGGGTTTAAAATCCTACTTGCGCATGACATTGTAAAAGACATCAAGAAAGCGTGTTATGGTTTAGTAAAGACCTTAGACCAAAAAACCTGGTATATTAATAGCTACATTTACGCTCCGAATAATTATAGTTTCAAGACGAGAATAACTTAATTAAAAGCTTATATATAGGTTGAAAGAGACCTTACGTAAAATGCTAATGAAGGACTAAATACTAAGTGGGCGTCTATCACCGAAACGCCTTACTAATTGACGGGACATTCATGTTAGTAGCAGACTTAATGAAGACCTTAAATATTTCCATATCATTAAAGAAACTTAATAGCTATCGACAAGTATATTCGTTATATTTAATGGAGCATGAAACTAATTTGAGTCGGATGGTCGGGTTCCACCACGCCACAGATTATACATTATTTTAACTAAAAGTTTATGCCAGAAGTTTAGTTTCAAAATGACGTCGACTATTTAATGACACGACTAGAACGTTATACCCTTTTTTGGCAATGCCCTTGATCCTATGCAGACCATAGGTCTTCTTTTTAGCTTGTCGATGGCAAATGGCTAGATTGAGATTTGAGACTGCCCAGAATTGGGCAACTAGTTTGGCACCGTCGGAAGCAGGACACGCAGGACAGGAAATTAAGTGCGTCATGCTTTGTGGAGCAACACCACATATACATTCTAAGGCAGAGTCATCAATAAATCTCCACCTGAACAGTTTTATTTTGCGACGGCCAACCACATTGATAATATTTGATCTCAATCACACTAGGTCCTTGAAAACATTTAGCATGAACCGATGCATGCAGAAAGCTCCTACCGTTTTAAAACTGTCATTAAAGAAAACGAAAGCATCCAAAGATAGTAAAATTTTCTCTTTGAACATCCATCACTCAGGCAAAGGGAACCAAACTTGCATCCACAAAGCCCAGTTGCACGAACGCAATTTTACAATGGCCCTAAAACACGCAACGTAAATATAATAAATCACAAAAATAACAAAAGATAACATAGCGTTTTGTAAAACTGCTCCCATTTCGTAACAGTATGTGGGTCGACAAACTGTAAACAGTTCTTATCATCGTCTATTACGTTAAGATACCGTTTGCACCTGAATCTCTAACGAGCTAGATTGGTGTAAGGTCCTTGTTATGTAGCGAACTACCCCGATACCATACTATACGCAGAGTAAAGCTTTTTTTGAGAATAGTTTAATTGTGCGTACAGCTAAGGAGTGGAATTCTCTGCCGGAGTCTGTGTTTCCTGATAGCTATAACCTGAGTCTTTAAGTCAAGAGTGAATAGGTTACTTCATAGGGTGCTTCATCTTCGACCACATCATCGCTTAACATCAGGTGACATTATGGTCAAACGCAAGCCTATCAACAAATACGGACTTTCTTTAAAAAACAAACCACGTACTAACATAGAAACTTATATAAAGCAGTACTTAACTGACTTCTTAGTTACGGTTGTTAGATTATCTCCTTTACATGTGCGGTATTTTTGATTTCTGTGGGTATGACGTTCTTACGAAATTTCATGATTCTAGGTCAACGGGATGTACTCTACTGAGTTTGATTCCCCTGTGAAATCGCAATAATGCGAAAATCTGAGTCATTCATAAACGGTTATTTCATTTGATCGGATTAACTTACAAGTCGATTTTTTAACAAACGAAAGAGATATTCGACCGGAGTAGGTATTTGATACAAATATAAATTTCATTTTGATGTCGCTAAACGTTTCAGAGAAAAATGGTACATACAGGACATACAGATAGACAGACGGATTACTAAGTGATCCTTAGGTTTCATATCTTTCCTTTATAAGTGCGAAACCCTAAAAATCAACCAAGGAGCACCAGTTTCATAATAACCGATGTCTCAAGCACTGTGCGGGCTTGCCATACAGAAGACTCTTTAAACAATACCCGCAGTTATTACCATTTCTAAGAAGTGCCGACACCATCAGTCTTATAGGCTTTGAACAATTGACACCAGCAGTTTCAATTCATCCCCGTCGACTGTCTATTATTTTATTAGCGCTAGTTTCGTAGGGTCCGAGTGCTCATGTTATTTAATGATCTCTCCAGACGTCTGGTTGTGAGAAGGGCTGGCTTAAACCTTAGACAGACGTTAGCAAAGCCACCAGTATTTTGGGCACATTACTGTACTGTGGAATGCGATTAAGAGATTTCATTTAAGTGTGTATAACCATTAAGTGTCTCGCATGTCTCTTTTTGTTTTAAATGTTTTTCTTTCTTCGTGGTGAAATCATCAAATTGACTCCTATCGCACTGGGGGTAACTGAAGACAGTTTCAGACTTTTACTCTCCAAAATCCTACCCAGTTCCTTCAATTGCTCTTGCGTTCCTTAGCAGCGGTATCTCGTTAGAATGTTCTTGCCTGCAACCTCAATTCGATGTTAAACCTCAATTTGCCTGCGCACAAAGATTACATAGAAAATCTGCCATCGTCTTACCTGAGGTATTCAGACTGGTTCACCATCTCGGCGTCTGTCAGTCCATTTTGAGTTATGCTGCTAGCTGTTATGCGTTACATACATTATGACCAGGCTATAATGCGCAAGATATATCGATATTCAACATAACGGGCCATCTAACAGAAGCACGTTGAATTTATCATGATCGCGAGCCGACTGTGGTGACGGGCCGTTATTGGCTGTTCATTTGTTCTGTTCGTCATGATGGTCTATACTTCAATGGTATCGAAGGAGATCAATAATTTCTCGGTTTACAGTGTGGCGTGGTGAATTCACAAGTTTTATGTTTTCCAATGGCGTTACACTTGTAAATTTGCATTTTCCATGTGTTAAAGTTAATAGATATGTATAATAATGATGAACTAGTATTTTTTGAGAATATTGTCATTCATCGAAAGATGAGTTCTCAAAAATGAATACCAGAAAACTATCAAGTGGAGGTCATCGCACCACACGGCGTAGTTATAACAATATTCGAAAATATATTCATACGACGGAATTCAAAACCAAATCATGCGCAGCTTGTTCAAACAGTCTATCCGGGGGAGATGTTTGTTTGCGTTACGTCGCCCCCGGACGCGAGGGGGCGCTGGGCTCGTACTTACTTACATTTCAAGATTCATTCAAAATACGAATAAAATTATTGCGAAGCGAAACTTACCTACTTCCTAATTCGAATATCGAACAAACAAAAGGAAAATGGTTTATGGTCTATTCTCTTTTTATTTTATATGTAATGGATATTTGTTGTTGGCACATGAACACACCCAAACATCCTAATTGAATGTACATCGCGTACCATAATGGAGCGATTGACGTTGAAGAATGTCCAAACAATGATTGATGTGTATTAGGTTGAAGAAAGGTATCGGTCAAACAAACATCATGAATATTGTATGTTTCAGAATACCTATCAAGTGAAGTAGCCATGACATTAAGCTGGTTCAAATTAGAATGTTAAAACTATTAATAATGAATCGGCTTATTTCGTCAGCGAATATGCACTATGATAGTATAATTAATATGGTATTAAATAAGGACATTAATGACGCCAAACAGAAGCATATACATAATATATTGAAACCAATGACGTCAGGATAACCGAGAAACCGAATTATATTCTGAATTTTTAATATAAAACATACTAGGGAATGCAATCTGGCGAGGTTTTTAGGTTTGCGAGATCTCACGGGACTAGGCGCTTTTAACTGAAAATATATGCAAACGATTGAGAATTTGACGCGCTATATCTACATAGATTTTTATGAAATTAAAATTGTTCATTAAATTTGTTGGCCAGTTTCATTAATTTTAAGAATGATTAGTAAATACCTATATCGCTATCTAGCAGTGGCGAGGCTCCATACAACTCGATTCCTACCGGCTTCCCTTTGGAAATATGGCAAATATTAGTCTATTATTTTATATATGTACGTTTTGGTTGTTCCCATACCAGAAAACAGACCATGCTGGTAGAGAGGCGCGCAAGTTTGCTTCATCGCTAGATCTCGACCAGCTGGTTCACCAAGCTACCCGCATTCCGGATGTTGACGGCCACATACCCAATTGCTTAGACCTTGTGCTCACAACCGTTCCAGACAGGCTTTCAGTATCGGTCTGGGCCCCGCTCGGATCGTCTGACCACTGTCTGGTGAAAATAGTATCTACCTTTTCTCCTCCGGATAAAAGCTCTAGGGGCACGAGGCGAGTATGGAAGTACGGGTCGGCAGACTGGGATGAGATGCGGCACTTCTTTGCTTCTTACCCTTGGCGGCAAACTTGCTTCTCGTCGTGCAACCCATCAGTCTGTGCTGACGCTATTGTTGACGTGGTACGTCAGGGAATGGAATATTTTATCCCATTTTCTGACGTCCCACTTGGCTATGAGGCTCAGCCTTGGTATAATTCAGCATGCACACAAGCCGAATTGTGCAAAGAGCAGGCTTACAAGGCTTGGGCCTCGGCCCGCAGTAGTGGCAGCGTTAGTATTGATGTTCGCGCATTGAAGAAAGCCTTCAACTCCGCCGCTAAGGCTTGCAAACGGGTGTTGCGTAAAGCTCGTTTCGACCATGTTGGACAAGTCGGGGCTAAATTGGCAACCTACCCTTCGGGCAGCAAGCAGTTTTGGTCCCTCGCCAAATCGGTCGAGTCGAACTTTTGCCGTCCTTCGCTGCCTCCTATGTTAAGACCGGATGGAACACTGGCTCACACAGCACAAGAAAAAGCAAATTTATTTGCCTCCCTCTTTGCAGAAAGTTCACGTCTCGACACGGCGTCTAAAATACCACCTGAAACACCTCATTGTGGCTCCGTGATGCCGGAAATTGCACTTCATGTTAAGGAAGTCCGTAAAGTCCTTTCCAGTCTTGATGTGAACAAAGCCAGTGGGCCGGACGGAGTACCAGCTCGAGTCTTAAAAAACTGTGCCCCGGAGTTGTCTCCTGTACTGACTCGCCTGTATCGCCTTTCTCTTAAAACCGGAGTGGTGCCGGTGTCGTGGAAGCTGGCTAATGTGCAACCAGTACCCAAAAAGGGTAGCCGTGCCGACCCTGCAAACTATAGACCAATTGCCTTGACCTCCATACTATGTAAAGTTATGGAGAGGGTACTCAACAGTAAGTTGCTGGCATACCTTGAAGACAATGAGCTCCTCAGTGACCACCAGTATGGCTTCCGCCGTGGTCGGTCAACCGGAGATCTTCTTGTGTATGCTACGCACTGCTGGGGCGAGGCCATTGAGAAACACGGCGAAGCCCTTGCCGTGTCCCTCGACATCTCAAAGGCCTTTGACAGGGTCTGGCACGCTAGTCTGCTGAGCAAGCTTCCTAGATACGGTGTCCCTGCTAGCTTATGCAACTGGATTTGTGACTTTTTGAGTGAACGGTCGATCCGAGTGGTCATCGATGGCTGCGCATCGGATCTAATGGCTATTAATGCCGGTGTTCCTCAGGGGTCTGTTCTCTCTACGACTCTATTTTTGCTTCATATCAACGACCTGCTCCAGTTGGGAGCTATTGGGTACGCGGATGACAGCACAGTCTCAGAGAGATACTTGTCCAGTGCTAGAGCTGGTAGGGACGAAATAGCCGCTCTTAGAAAGGCCATGGTAGAGCGAACGAATTTGACCTTAAATCTCGTTTCCCAATGGGGCGATGACAATCTGGTCAAATTCAACGCTTTAAAAACACAGGCTTGTCTTTTCTCCGCTAAAAGGAGCCAATTTGAATGGTCTCCTACTTTCAGAGGTGCATCTGTACCTATTACCGACCGCCGGGAGCTCTTGGGCATGGAGTTGACGTCTGACCTCAACTTCGGCTCAACCATTGAGTCTAAAGCTCAGACTGCAGCCAAAAAGCTGGGCATCCTACAGAAAGTGAGGCGATACTTCACACCTGGACAGCTTTTAAATTTATACAAAGCACAGGTCCGTTCCTGTATGGAGTATTGCAGTCACTTGTGGGATGGCTCAGCCAAATACCAGCTAGCTGCACTTGACTCGGTCGAACGCAGAGCCAAAAGGCTCATAGGTGACGAGGTTCTGGCGGGTAAGCTTCACAGCCTGGCTCACCGGCGAAACGTTGCTTACCTGTCTATCTTCTACAGACTGTACTTCGGTGAGTGTGCGCAGGAGCTCCACGACCTGATCCCTTCATCCCCCTTTTACTACCGGTCTACCAGACGTACCGCAGGATACCATCCACACTTGGTCGATATACCGTCTTGTCGTACTAAGCGCTTTTCTTCAACATTCATTGTGCGCACAGCCAAGGTGTGGAACTCTCTGCCGGCTTCTGTGTTCGCTGCCCCATATAACCCGTCAGCCTTTATGAGAAAAAGAGTGAATAGGCATTTTCTGGGCTCGCTCGTTCGATCTTAGACCTCATCTTACATTTACTATCAGGTGTGATCGAGGTCAAGAGCGGGCTCATTCGTAATAAAAAAAATAAAAAAATATAGTAATCTATTATTTTGAATTAAAAAAATAATTATTTACAAAGTTACAAGATTTCGAAGTCAGCCACAGGGCCACAGTTACTGGAATTCACGCATCACACTTGAGCAAGGTAAGCATTTTTTGGTCCGGCTTCCCTTTTATGAAAATTCACCCTTCGCCACTGCTATCTAGCGAAATCTCATATGACAATTGTAAGAGACAATTTTTTTTTGCCCAGTCTGTTCCGCCCTTGAGCAAAGGCCTCTCTCCAAGGAAGGCATCCAAGGCATCCCGCCATCTTCTCCTCAATCTACCTTTGTCCCGTCTCGTTGTCTTGCAACTCCATTCGAATGATAGCTGTGACTCAGTCTTGTAAAAATTAAATATGGACGTGATCTTGCGAGATCGCAATTGCATTCCACAGCTACGAAATTGGCGTTTCATTAAACGAGCCACATTGAAATATGTTAGCTTTTAATAAGGAAACAAAAAATATTCTTTGGGCTAATAAGAAAACCTGCGTTGGTTGTAACGAGTCACATTAACAAATTGTAAACAGCAATTAACAAACCAGAAACAAAATAATACTTGAAAGATCCAACGACATAAATGAAAGATCTCTAAACATTCCCGAAGCCAGTGTATCTAATTCATACAACCACAAGGGCGTCCCTAAATCCAAAAAACTCATAACATTTCCGAGGCGATCATAGTAAACATTAGTATCAAAGCCGCGGTGAGTCACATTATTGTCGATAGACATGTCGCCCCCTAGTTTAGGGCTGTTCATCTTACTGTACGGCCCATGGCTGAAGAGACGAGCGTGAATATAAACGGATTTAGGAGACATTTGGAAAAAAAATAGAGGGAAGTAGGAGTAATTATAATATGGACTATTTATATTAAAGATATATTATTATTAATTTTATTTATAGAACTAGCTGTACCTGCGACTTCGTTCGGTAGGAATCAATATTTTGTACGCGGTTTTAAAGTTTGTTCGTGTTTTAATTTCTTGTATATAAATAACTATAAGCACTTAAGAAAACACAGTTATTTAGAAAACACGGACAGACACTTCGATTATATTTATAACTTCTGAATGAAATGACTGAAAAGCGGGCAAATTCTAACCTGAAAAATAATATAGAACTATGAAAAACATATTAATAAATAAATTGAGACAAGACCAACCGAATAATAATGATAATATCATAAATCAATTAACTCAACTCAACTGCTTGACGTAATAATAATCGTTACTTTTAAATATTACCCAAAACATTGGAATCTAATCAAGTTTAAATATTTATCTCCCTCTAGTGACACATTAAATTGTTAATTTATTTGTTCATTCAGATGTTTGAATAAATATTATTTAGTCCGCAGTGGCATGGCCTTGCGATTGGGCTTAGATTTAGTTTATTGTGGATTTCAAAACGTTTATGATCAGTCGTAATGCGCAATGATAGGTTTAATGACAGTGTCTACCCACATCGTCTCTTTGAAACTTTGTTTTACGTCGAAGTTGTCGTGCCGTAATACTGATTCATGGAAGTCTAAAGTCTAGTAATTAAAATTACTCACGGCTACAATCGCGTTATTTTGAAATAATCTTGCATTCATGCTACACAATTTCATCTTTATTCACACGAACTATTCTGATTGTTTACCCGCAAATTTTTTTCAACAGCAGCTACTGAGTTTGTTTTAGTGTGTTCCTTTTCAAGGTAGGCAGCCAACCTCATAGCCTCATATAGTTTAAATTTGCGATAGAAAGTAAGTTATAAATGTGTTAATTTTAACAAATTTACAAAATAAATATTATATACTTCATCTCAATCAGTTCAATTCAGTGCGTTCTTTAATGGATTGGACCATACCGTTCAAAGCACTGAATCCATCGTTAATATTGGATATCCGAACCTACCACCTGACAACAAGGTTTATATTCCATTGTCTACAGACTATGTAAATCAGTAATTTCGGCTTATCCAGCCTCAGCCGTAGAAAGCACGATCGGAATGAGGTATTAACATTGATTTAGTTATTCAATAGGCATTATGTTTATTGAGCTGTTGTTCACACAGAGATGCGATTGCTTAAGCAATTACTTGTCGTTACACGTGAGGTTGTCTCAGTTGTCACATGAAATGACAACTGAGCTGTCAAATGTACGCCATCTTGTATTGTGTGTTTGGCTTTTGTTTTCGTATTTGGTACTTTATAATATAATGATTTAAGATTTCCCCACCACAGTAAGGAAGGTTATAGCGTTTATAGGCTGGTAAAAGTTCTGCGTAGTAGGTAGGTACCACACGACTCGAGGAAAAACTTTTTAGTATCATTCTCTACTAAGATCATAAACGCGAAAGTAACTATGTCTGTCTGTTACCTTTGACGTGTAAACCACTAACTGAGTTTGATGAAATTTGGTACAGAGACGCTTTAGATCTTCGAGAAGGACGACTTTTTAGAAGAAAAGAAAAACACGATAGCGAAGCCTCGGACGAATCTCCACACTAGCTTTTTCTTTATTTTTCTGAACGGCAGCAATAGTAATAAAACATTTAATCGAGTTGTCGAAACCACAATCGCAACAAAATTACAACATGTAACAAAAAAGACAGTGAAGATGGCAAGATGCAGACATAAATGTTAACCAAATCGAGACCAAAGGTGAGCTGTGAAAATACTTGAATTTTCACGCCAGTTCTTTACGAGGTGATAAAATTACATACGAGATACGTCTAAGAGTAATGCTAAAGTAACAGGTTGCTGTCTGACTGCTAAAGCGAACCATTTTCCTCTTACAATTCGAGAAAACGTCTTAGGACTTCATCCATCCCCTCACTGATTCAAAGCTGTTCTTACAAAGTAGCAACTAATGGAGCGATGGATGTAATGCGTTGGCGTTGAACCAACGAACTGTCTGAGTGGAATTATAAGTGGTTCCTGAGTAGAACATCCAGTTGAGATATAGCCGTTAATTGGTATTTCTTTGGCTTGAGTGGAATACGGATCGAGTTTGGAGCAACTGTCACTGAAAAAATAATACAAGGTTAATTATAAAAATATGTTTCTGTTGTTGGAACCTCCAGGTTTCCCTTGGTCCCTCTAACTTCGTCAAAACCAAGGAAGCCGTTACAGTTCGTTAATCCTGGCATGAGTGTTTCTCCAAAGTTTATCGATTTTTGTAAGAATCAAAGAAAACAGGATCGCACCCTCGCTGCCTCAGTAATGCAATAACGTCCGTACTCGACGGATGTTTAAATTTATTTGCACCCCTCACTTTGTCCCTCTATGGAAGCAAGCACCCCATTCGTCCCGTCTAGTTGACAATTATTAACTTTTCTTGATCGAAACTACGGGATGTCATTGGCTCTCTTGCCAGACGAGACAACATTCATTCCAAAGTCAGAAATCTAATTTATTTTGGTCTATGCCCATTGCAGCGTTATGAAATTAAAATTACGTTTTTCTTACTCCTCTTCTGTTGTTTTTTTATTTATATCTTTACTAGCTTCCGCCCGCGACTTCGTCCCCGTGGAAAAAAAATCCCCCGATTTTGAAACATTCTTCATTACTGCTCCGCTCCCATTGGTGTTAGCGTGATGATATATAGCCTATAGCCTTCCTCGATAAATGGGCTATCTAACACTGAAAGAATTTTTCAAATCAGAACGGTAGTTCCTGAGATTAGCGCGTTCAAGCAAACAAACAAACAAACAAACAAATTCTTCAGCTTTATAATATTAGTATAGATTAGAACCAAGTCTTAAGTTTTCAATCATTTCTACGGGACTTGTCGAGCTTTATTGACGACGCCTTTCCAGTTGTCGCCTCTATTGGCTCTCAGAACTTATTTTAGAGACTTTTGTTAGCCATTAAAGGTTTAGAATTCGGAGCTGACCATTTTGACATGAAACCAGTTCAAATACTTACACTGTCAAAAATTCTTCGAAATTCAATTTAAACCGTCCATTTAGGAGAGAAAGCTAAACTGCTTCTCCACATCCCACGCAGGCAGAAGCTAGCAAATAGGTCACCACGCTACTCACTAATAGCTTGTAGGCGATGATACTCAAGTATGCCCGGTATAAGTAATTAAAAGCTAATTGAATTCCAGCGTTAACAAGTAGGTAAGTGATGAGGTAGGAAAACCTGCGGATGATGTTACCGTAAATCGAATGAGTTGGTAAAATGGCGGAGAGAGCGGAAAGTGGAGAATCAGGTCTTATAGTACGGGGTGTAGTAGTATTTCTTCAGCTTCTTAAGCTCTTAAATCTTCCTCTGGTTGCAAAGCAAACTTTATTTTTACTGCTTTTTTGTCCCATGTTGCTTGATAGCGGCCCAATATCGTTTTTACTTACATTTTTTGCAGTCAACCACCCAGTTTTCGTCACTGAAATTGGATACAATATGCATATCTACTGTAATGAAAAGCTTTAAGGCAGATGATGAAAAGTTTCCTGATGAAAGGTTTGTAGCTTTCTGTCACAGTCCGAACTTTCCAGTTTTGTATCTCTCAAGCAATCGGTTTTAATGAGTTCGTAACTGTCTTGTTTATGGTAGTGGTATTATTATTAACTAGTGTTAAGACTATTTATTAGTCGGCGGAAAGCTGTTGGTTAGATAAGATTTTGGATCGTGAAAGCATGACACTTGCACTGTCAGCTCTCTGTCAGCATTTATCGTAGGGAGTATTAACCTTAAATAATCGTCCTAAATGACTTGATAGGCGTTTAGCTTTGTATGAAATCTTTGATAACATAGAATCAACACTCTTGAGCACCCAGCTCAAGAGTGTTGATTCTTTCCCATACGATTTGTACACACAAATGAGACCTAAGCTGTAGAGGTTTTGCTTTTTTTGCTTTACAACTTTTTATCAGTACCTATCAGACCATTTGAATCCTTAGCTTAGTTTATTGCAAGCAACCATTCTGTTCTGCACATAAGAAGACTTGTGACATCCATGAAACTGCACTGTTAGGGCCCACTTACTGCCATAAAAAGAAGGCCTATGCCTTACTTATGCATCTGTAACACCAAATATAATAAATTGTGCCATATTTTAATAATTTAAATACACATATAATACATATCGGCGGTTAAAAGGAAATAGGGTATAAGCGACAAAAAAAAATGTTTAGGAGAGCCATTCAAAGTAAAGAATTTTATAAAAACTGACGTATTTTTTTATTAAAACATCAGACAGTTGAATAAGTGTTATAGTAAAAGAAGGATAAGGTACTTTTCACAGTGGTTGTATAAAAGATAATAGAACACAAGAAACAGTCGGCTTTCAAAACAATACTGGTCCAAAATGTCGTTTATACCCTATTTCCTTTTAACCGTCGATATATGCCTCGTTTAAGCCATTCTTACCAGCTATCATTTATATCTTTGACAGTCTTTATGGGTAGTCAGAAACCAGAAAACCTGACACTCTTCTTGCCAAGTGATATCGTGCTGTCCAGCTACTGTGTTGTGGAGGCCTATACTATCAAGATCATTTGCTTCGCCTTTTCCCAAAAAATTTGGGGTCGGCTTCAAGCCTTACCAGTTGCAGCTGAGTATGAGTGTTTTACATAGAGCCTGTAGTAATATTACTAAGATTATTACTTACCGCCCTTTCTTTGTCCCACAGACGTAGATCAACTATGCGCCAACCGCGGCTGTTGCGGCGCGGGCGCTCGGCTCCGGCTGACACAACAGGCGCGCACGCAGCTCGAGTCCGCGCTGTGGAGCGAGCTCAGCAAGCTAGCAGACACACTCACCAACAGAGCTATCAAATTTGATGGTAAGTGAACAAACACGAAACGTTGAGCTCTGAGCGTTTAATTACCATCTCACCTGATGGTAAGCGATGATGTGATTAGCCCAGATGAACAAACATGTTAAAAGTGAGTTTTAGTATCGTGTTAATTACTAAGTATAAGCAGTTTACTGTAAAAATTCAGGCTCTCTTCAAGACTTATAAGGCACAGCTAGTTTATTCTGTAACTAGCTCTTCGATCGTTACTTCCGGAGATTACCACCTACATAAAAACTTAATAAACTACCTTTGTATAACATTAGTATAGAAAACACACGTCAGGCATAGGTAAAGTGAGATTTAGATGAGTTGTCATTTCATTGCAAAAGCTGTGATGACAGATCTCTTTTGAAAGCAACTCCCTATAGGTTTCACGGTGAGTTTTTGCTTTACGATTATTTGTTAGATATTTACAACTACATACGTAGCGTTCTTATTTTTGGACAAAGTCAGCCACAATACTCGCCTTCGGTAAGTGGCGATTTACCTTGTTTACCCGTGTCTCAAATTCGGGTAGAAATGCTGTCCCTCTGTCACTCACTCACTCTACCTACTCATGATGATATTTTAATGTACGAAAAAGCTCGATGTTTTTTTAGAGCAATTACGACTCAATACACTGCTGTGTAGGTAGGTATTATAGATGATTCGTTACAACTAATGGACACAATAATTACCTATTGTGTAAAGTAATCATACGTATACATTTAGGTAAGCCAATAAAGGAAAAACCCCATTAAGGACTGAAAATCAAAGAACAAAGTTATAGCTTACTAGTAATTTGTTTCACACATTGCATCTGAACTTAAAAGGGCATCAAATACGGAAATAACGAAATAAAATAAAGTACAAATTTTAATTAAAATTCCACAAAGACTTAGCATCGCAGACGTGTATAAAGGCTGGTCTATAATGGACGCGAAACGGGCAATTGTGGCCAAGGCAACCGCAAATACAAATGCGAGGTCCATTTCATATAAAATGGGTATTGTTTTCTGTTGCACGACGTAGGTCTTCTTGCTCGCAGTCGTGTTTAAAATAGTTAAAGTATGACACCATACTTATATGCATAATGAAAGTCAGTAAGTGCGTGATAATTGACAGTACGTAATCAAAGAACCACGTATTCCGCTGACCCCAGTAACATTGGAATTCATGATGGCAATTTCCCGCAACTTCTTCGCATGGTTTTTCATACAAACTTCATCCCCTATTTCAATCTCTTATGGGGTTTATTCTTGAAAAGTATACACACAGTAAAAAAATAAATAAATAAACAACATCTTATTATTATTAAAAGAAATTATACATTAAAAAATAATAGAATTGATCACATCTAGAACTATTAAAACACTGTGTGACTCACGGCTGCGCCAAATAAGCCCAGTTCAGCAAAATACCGGTCAACTAGTGGCCGACGCTGGTTTTCAACTGGACACTGTCAATCAGTTCTATCATATATATTATAATAATGATACACATAAAATATAAACAAAATAGAAATAATAATAAAGTATTTTAATAATCTAATAGATAAATATAAATACAATACATATATATCCAATACATAGCAACAATACATAGTATCCTGTAGTTACACGCGCACTGCCCGTACACCACAATAAAAACTTTTTACCAAAAAATTAAACCGACTCCCAAAAAACACTGCAAAGTGAAAAATAACTTTAATTTCGGTAGTCGGTGTCTTTAGTTTTATATTTTCGTTTTTGGCACCGACTTCCGAAATTAAAGTTATTTTTCACTTTGCAGTGTTTTTTGGGAGTCGGTTTAATTTTTTGGTAAAAAGTTTTTATTTCACTCTTTTTAGTTGGTCTATTTTTAATTTACCTAGTTACAAGAGTCTAAATGTCAACTACTTATAACCTTTTACAAAATATTGCTTTTCCCAATGCTGGGCCGTTAATTGTTGAGGAGTTCTCCTGGTACTTCACCATCAGCTCTACATCAGCATATGCATTGTGACGAGCATAAAGTGCTTAACATCCATATTCAAGTAATCGAATCGCAATCCACTCAATACTTATTTTTGAGTAGTTTCGGCGGCCATTTGTGGTCTTCATCATCAGTTCCACTTCCTCAAATGGTACTTTTTGAGAGCAACTGCACAAGTTACTATAATAAATACCCAAAACGTCATAGGTGTGCCTATAATATTTGAAGAGTTCCCTCGATTTCTCCAGGATCCCATCATCAGATCCTGACGTTTATGAAAATGGGACCAATTTCGAAGTATACCCTTTCAATCAAAAAAAGAATTTTCCAAATCAGATCAGCCGTCTTCGAGTAATCGATGATCACAAATTAAAAAAAAAATATATATATATATATGCGTCGAATTGATAACCTCCTCTTTTTGTCGTCGGTTGATAAATAATAGTATGTTTAATGTTGCTTATTGTTGCCTCAAAATTAAATAGGTATCTCCTGTATCATAAATTCATAAGATAAGAAGAAAAAAAAAATATATATATACGCGTCGAATTGATAACCTCCTCTTTTTGTCGTCGGTTGAAAAAGGAAATAACCTATGTTTGACATCAGCTTTTCAACGATCTCTATTCCAATTTTCATCAAAATCGGATTAGCGGTTAAGCCGTGTAAATTTGACAGACACACTCAATTTATAATATTAAAAATCTGGATTAATATTGGTTAAATTTTTAATCCGCACTTACTCTTACTGGACTTTATCACATTTACATAGACGTGTAAATAGCTTGATTGAATATAATTTATATGGGTATTATTTACACTATTTACATTTTCTGAGAGCTTTTCGTAATCATGGCAAAAGCGTCGAGTTGAGTGGAGAATGGATTTCGTGTGCTGAACTCCTGACAAATTTTTTTCGTTATTAATGGGCTAGAAGAGATCACGGAATGCGCAGCCTTATCGCATTAAAAATTAAACATCTTGTCAAGTTGTACGAGTATGTTTTGTTTCTATAGGTATAAATATATAAAGTTTTCTTCAAAATGAATAAGAATATTGATAGTAACCCCTCTCTCTTCAGTGACGAATACTATCACACGTTCGTGTGGCCCGACCTTTCCCGCTGCGTCCGGCGCCGGCGCAGTTGCATCAGAACGGGACCGCAGCCTGCTTGTCCAAACATGGCGGTGACACTTGAAAGTGGACTCGCCACGAACAAAGTGCACAGCAGAGTGCCGGACAAATGATAGCAGATAAACTTATGAGGTTGCTCTTGAAAAAGGAGAAAATGATTTGACTTTTACCGGATTTTAACTGAAAGAGGTTTTATGGTGATATTTAGTTTTCAAAAAGAATTGACGTTCGCTTTTTAAAAATCGTATAGATACTTATTTACAATTTATAATTTAAAAATTCAAACTAAACGATGTTCATTCCGTTTTTGAATGTTTCTGAAAAATAAAAATAGACAATGATAACTAGGCATTTAAATTAATTTAAAAAGGTTGCTATGAAGCTACTTAAAACGGTTACAAAAAAAAACATGGCGGCAACGGTGCGTTGACATTTGTATAAATGGGTTCACTGTCGAACAAAGGGCACAAAGTGTCGGATAATGGTCGCGAATAAATCGAACAACATGTTGGAATTGGAAGAATTCAATTAAAAAGGATACTGACCAAATTACATCGAAACGAATTACCAAAATGTTTAAGAAGTAATATGACAATTTAGCAAATAAAAATCCATGGAGTCTATTTATTTAAGTATAAATAAATGTAGCGAACTTGTAATTTAAAGTACGACCACAATGTAATACAAGTTGTAAAGACAAACAAAAGGGCTTTTAACAAAGTGGATTGCAAGCGCGCGCTGTTTGAGGAAAGTTTTGTTGTGGCTTCAGTTCAATCATGTTTTCGAATTCAGACTTCAAACACATTGTTAAATTTAAAAAAAATTAGAATGTCGTATTAGTATTTTTACGTTTACATTATTTTCTATTTATGTACTTAGTCTGGCTATTACTATTTACTTTAAACAAAGCCTTACAATTGCCATACCACTTGGCATTGCCGCTAGTTTCTTGGATACATTACTGTACGACGCGTTGAGGACGATTTTTCGATGCTTTATTTTTGTTATGTAGCTTAATTTAAAACCTACAAAAATACAACTTTTTACAGTCGGTTCTGTTGGTTTCACAAAATAACGTGTAAACTACTAAACGTCGCTCATATAGTAGTATATTATTATATTAAATTCAAAAGAAAATACGACTCTGTTAGCTTCATGTTCAATAACTAAAAATTACCAATCTTGTATTTCGACAGGACATCCGATAAAAGTGTGATGAGATGTTCACATATCATTTAATTTGCATGGCTATCTGACAAACCCATCACAAGTGGTTAAAACCATTAACGTTTAACGCCAATCTGTTGACCTTTCGATTTCCCAACGCTTCGAATCATTTCGCAAATTGAATGTACACAGAACAAATATGAAATAAAATTTGCATATTTAATGTGCCTGAAAGAATGCCCCAGCAGAGGTTAATTTATGCTGGAAGTGTAGAGAAAACTAGAAGCTCTGCAATGTTCAAAGACAATAAAATGAACTTAAAATTACCAAGTTCTACTGTTTACTTGCTCAGTAATATGAAAACGTTGTCTATACATTTGTCCATTACATAGCGAGTCCAACAAAGTACATTCGTAATTACGGTGTCCGGTCGCCGACCAGCAACCGGCCAGATCAATATTGACACAGCCACTTTCCAACATTCATTCAACTGACTTGTGTTTCAATCACACGAGAAACTGTTGATTATTGGTAATTTGTACATAACCTGAACGCGCTTTTAAATTAGTCATAAAAAAGAATGTCGTTGACGCAGTCTTTGAAGATCGAGTCACGACTTAATACTGTGTTATGATTATGATGTATAATTGAATGTTCAAATGTAAATTGAGATGTTTATTTGATTACGGAGGTCTTACGTTGTGAAGATCTTTAGAATATGCCGCTGAGTATTAAAAAAGATTACCTAATCTAAGTTATTAGAGCAAAAAACCCATTCTAACACGGCCTTTGTCCAGAAAGTCTTTTTTCATATAAGGTGTGAAAGGTCTGTTTGTATCCCTGCTTACAGTGTGAAAATGCTTTCACCATACTGACCTTGTTCCCTCTGGTTATTTCTAAAGCCCTGTGCGGCCCGATAAGCGGCTTACACAATCTATTTTCCTTTTATTTCCGACTAGCTTTTGCCCGCGACTTCGTCCGCGTGGAATAGTTACTTTGGGCTAACGTTAAATTTAACCCCGATTTTGAAGCATTCTTCATTGGCGCTCCGCTCCTATTGGCCTTAGCGTAATGATACAATATAGCTGTGCCCGCGACTCCGTCAGCGTAAGTTAATGTATTGGTAATATTGTTTAGATCACGTTCACATGAGGCTTAAGTACCTAGAGAACGCTTCGACCGCGAGACGCGTCGAGCGCGGCGACCGATTCTCAAAAATAATCCTTATAGCATGATTCAGTATTCACGCGCGATGGCTTATTATTATAAGCGTTTTTCATGTATAACTTTGGTGTTTCTATACCGATTTATATGATTCTTTTTACGGTTTCGTAGCCGAATGGCAAAAAACGGAGTCTTTATAGTTTCGACATGTCTGTCCGTCTGTCTGTCTGTCTGTCTGTCTGTCTGTCCGTCCGTCCGTCTGTCACAGCAATTTTATTCCGAAACTATTAGGACTACTCATGTGAAACTTGATAGGTAGATGTATTCTGTGAACCGCTTTCCGATTTTGAGAAATAAATTAAAAAATATTTAAAATAAAGGGGGGCTCCCCATACATGGAACTAAATCTGAAAATATTTTTTTTTCATGAAATCGATGCATGTGCGGTATCTATAGACAGTTCTTTAAAAACGACATCGGGGTTTCTAAAACCACTTTTCCATAAAGTCAATCGTTTAAAAGATATAAGCTTCCAAAGTGGTAAAATGTGTGTGTGGAGGACACAACCTCTAACTTCTATAATAATGGAGTGAAAAATCTAAAAAAAATATATGTCTGTAGATCTTAATATAAACTTGCAACCAAAATTAGTTTGAACGAAATCAGTTCAGCAGTTTTTGAGATACAGCATATTTTCTAAAACCGCAAATATAACTTTGTAATTCATACAAACACTATGAAAAACAAATTTATTCGGCGCAGTTGTAAAAAATGTAAAAAAGCCAGTTTTAAGAAATTTGTAAGGTTTTTTTTTTTCAAAACAAATTTATTTGGCGCAGTTGTAAAAAATGTAAATAAGCTAGTTTTAATAAATTTGTAAGGTTTTTTTTTCGTCAAATAAATTTGCATATTATATTATAGTTACTACGGAACCCTTCATGGGCGATTCTGACTCGCACTTGGCCAATTTTTTTATGGAATAGTTAATAATGTTAACTTTTTCAATTAGGGGTGACTGAGAGTGTTATAAACGTAAGAGTAGACAAATATTATAATCAGAAAGCTTCGAACTGCTAAGCTATCGGGAGTTACACGTGTTATTGTGAGTCAACCATAAAAGTTAGACATATGCTGTCGTGGGATATTTTTTATATAATTTTAAGGAGAACATTTCCGTCATGAAATGATTTGTGTAGCTTTAACCATTAAGGTTGCACACGCGACGGAAGCTTAAAAAATGGAGTAACTTCTCCCGTTTTCCCAACATTTCCCTTCACTGCTCTGCTCCTATTGATTGTAGCGTGATGAAAAGTATACTATAACCCGCTCAGGAGTATGAAAAATAATTGTACCAAGTTTCGTTAAAATCGGTCGAGTAGTTTTTGTTTCTATAACGGTTATACAGACAGACAGACAGACAGACAAAAATTTAACTGATTGCATTTTTGGCATGAGTATCGATCCTTAATCACCCCCTGATAGTTATTTTGGAAATATATTTCATGTACAGAATTGACCTCTCTACAGATTTATTATAAGTATAGATCAGCGTGGAAACCCGATAGACTTTACGTAGAGCTTACGTTTACGCGCGTTTGCAATATAAATAGAGGAGAGTACGGAATATTCAACCTCATCAATCTGAAAAGTATCGATGATAAACTAGGTTGAATGTCGTAATGCGTTTGCCGTTCTAAAAACGAAAATGAAACAATCCAATGCCCGCCAAAAATTACATGAAAGAAAGTTATAAAAAGTTTATAATAACATAATTAAATGGATTTGTGAGAACAAAAGATGTTATAATATTATAAAGCTGTGGTTCGGCCGCATTGCTTGAGTGTTATCGTAATAGCAAATGGCAAGACTAAACATTGCCCCTACAATGAGTAATAACTCGACAATCGAAGAGCCGGGACGCAGATGAATCACTACAAGCCTGAAGTTGTTACTACAGAAACACGAATGTTCCAACGTTCGATTCTCAAACTTCCGTTTGAATTTTAAAACATTTTGAATAGTGTTCTTGTTAGGTCGTAAATGCCAGTAACACTTCGTGATAGAATGGTCTAAGGCCTCACGTAGTAATGTCACTATAATAGTGACTATACATACGTTTAAAGAGAACGGCACGCACGCCACATTTTCAAATGATTTAATAATCAAAATTCTGTTGTGTAATAAGTTATCTTAGCTACATATAATCCTTTGGACCAAAAGAAAGTTCCTCTAAATTAAAAATAAATTGGCTGAAGAAAGATAACTTCCTAATATTTGCCATAGTCACACCTCATATAAACACACTGCTTTGTAAAGAAATATTTCGTGTTCAGGTGTCTCCACACTTCTCCCACTCAATTCACTAATACAAAAGCAAAAACTATAAGAACGACACACAAGCTCACATTTCTCCCGCACACAAAGAGCTTACAGCAACACTAAAAACTCACTAATAGAACACATGCAAACAGGGGGCGGTTCTTCTACCTGTAGTTACGGACTCGAGAATAAACACACATATGCAAGTTACGCGAATAGTGATGATAAGTTGTACGTGGTTGTAATCGTAGAAAAATATCGATAAAATTCCTTTCCCTTCTATAATAAATCCTTTAATATCTGATCAATTTCCAAAAAAAATTATTGACTGTGAAAATAAAACGATACAGGAGTTTCCAATGTACTTGCCACTCTAAACAAGTGAAGTGTTTTCATAATTGGAATAGTAACTAACTAATGTTAGTAAAATTTTGTCATAGTAAACAATACGATTGTGATCTAGAGGCTATAAAATACAATACTACAATATATCTATATCTGTGTATAACTTCAGTAATAGCACTAATCCAAAACTGTATATTTTAACGGATATCTGATAAATCACGGATACGGACGATATTAGTCTCTAGAATTCTAATTATTTAATATTCAAATTATCATCAAAATATTTTTGCATGGATCACGTATAAACTACTCTTAAAGTATGTGTCAAGACATGCTACAAAATCACAATTAATTATCTTACCACTATTGTAAATGCTAAAGTTTGGATGGATCTCAGTCACGCCAGAACAGTTGAACTGATCTGGATGGGCAAAGAGATATATTAGTCTGGAATAGCACGTAGGCTACTTTTAAAGCAAGAGTGAATAGGCATTTTCTGGGCTCGCTCGTTCGATCTTAGACCACATCTTACACTTACTATCAGGTGTGATCGAGGTCAAGAGCGGGCTCATTCGTAATAAAAAAAAAAAACAGTTCCCGTAGGTTAATTTTCAACATGCATGCGAGCGAAGCCGCGAACTACCAAGGTATAACTTGGTAGTTTTGCCAAGAAATTAGGATATCAACTTTTCGAATCTAGATTAGGAGAACACAAGTAAAACATCAAGATTTTTATTGATATGGATTTTATTGACCAGTAAAATGTAAATATTTATTTAAAACTTGCCGCTTTAACTGTTTGCGTTGCGTTCTGAATTAAATTTTACGTTTATATATTTTTCCATTACGGCTTTTATAAGTATTATTAAATGGTTATTCATTGGTGTTACAATTACACAACAACCATAAAATTCTATGCAACAAAAAAGTCTAATTTTATTCCCTTGTGTTATCATTCGTAGTAAGTAAGAACGTATAAAATATCGACAACCACAAACGTGTAGTTACATCCCTAACCAACAAAAGCCGGCAGCGGACGCTTCACGAATCTATCGTGTGAGTGAGGATATCAGTAAAACACTTATATATTGCGCTATTACACCTGCCGCTTCATTGATCAATGTGTACTAAAGAATCAATGGTTTTTGTTCCTAATGAAAATAGTTGCTTTTGGTACTTCATCGTGTTTCTAGTATCACGAAGTAATGTTTTAACGAATTTATTAAGAAAAACAATATTATTTTAGTACTTACGTGTGAAATAAGATGCCGTCTTTGACGTAATTCATAATACAGCTGTTATTTTTGCAAACAAGCACTGAACAACGCGGCTTTTTGACAAAAATGTTGACATTCGACTAATAGACGAAACTGGCATCAAGACGCTTTCAGGCTAGATGCGTTCACAAGCACCACGCCCCCTTGCCATATCTCTTGTGTTTATATGATCTGTTGCCATAGCCCACCCTCAGAAGAATTTGTTACTAATTGCAGTTAATTTTCACGCAATAGGGTATTTGCTTGTAGTAGTAAAAAAATTATGTTTTGCATATATGCCAGGAAATTTAAACAACATTTTTATTTATAAAAATAATTCCACATTTATATATTTTCATAAAATAAAAATCATATTTTTTAATCTGTGTGTCACGTGACCGCAAACACTAATCACGAAGTGTGAGTAGTGTGACGTCATTTTTCTCAAAGCTGTCAAACGTGTCGACTTGTCAAACAACGTAAGACAACAGAAATCCGAACCTCAAAAACACTGTTGTTTGAAAAATATAACGTCATGCGACTTCGTGACAGCGATGGGTTTTTGGGCGGAAAAATAATTAATTTGAATTTTATTTTACCAATGTTATCCAGTTATTTTTTACGAAAAACATTTTTTGTAGCTTAAAATTGATCAATAATTAAATCTAAACTATTTTTGAAAAATAGGCAAATACCCTATTGTCTTATTAAAAGATGACTCTTGAACTATTCGATACTTTAAAGTGTCAAGAAGTCACTAAACTTTTTATTCACCCGAAGAAGCTCCACCAACACCTAAAGCTACTCATAGTAGGGGTTCTAAAGTGTGAGTAAGTATTTTCTCGCGATAACCCGCACTGTTCGGTTCTATTAATACCGCACTGGGCGTCTGTCGAAGCTCTTAGCAGAACGATGATAGAACAAAGTGTTCTTACGAAACATACACTGAATAATTGCATACACATAATATATAATAACATGTGAGAGAAAATATACGAGAGCGTGTTTTTTTGGGGTATTTCGGACGGGATGACTGCGAGGCGGTCTACTCCGGATGTTTGAACGAAGATTCAGCTTTCTAGGAAATCTGGGAAATCGCTTAATTTTTTGATAATTTGACTTGCTTAATTTGATATAATTTTTATTAATAATAGGCTCGCATTTTGCCACTATCTCACCTGATGGTAAGCGATGATGAGTTTGAAAATGAAGCACGCTTACCTAGAAGTAACCTATTCACTCTTGACTTAAAGACTCCCAGGCTATAGCTATCAAGAAACACAGGCTCCACATTACATGCATGTATTGCGTCCATAAAAAAAGCAATGATGTTTCTCCTTCACCCACTGGAAGCCTGAAGGTGGAGATCTTGGCGAGGCCGACCACAGCGCTAGTGGGGCGATGATCATATTCGCTAGTCACACATTGTCTAAAATTGCTTAGGACATAGAGGTTTGGAAGGAGAAATAGAAAGCCTTTGATCAGAAGTGGGACATAAAATAAGCCAAGAAAAACAAAGAAAGATGCTACAAATTGTTGGTTATGTTTTGAAATTTATTGATGAAAATAATATGCCTCTATGTTGTTCGTAGTCAGCGTCAATTTCAATAAAATTAAATGTAGCTGAAAATATGGATTTAATTTCCATACTAAACTCACAACGTTTCTTTTGATAACCTATAATAATCTAATATCTATATGTTGGTTTTAGTGCTAGAATAAAAGTGTATTGTATCCAATAAAATCGATCGTCTATATAATCGACGATCCTAACAAAGGCGACAGGTAGCGCCGTCATTCACTTTGACAGTCACCTCCGTTGGTGGCATGAATTGCCTACAATTATGGCTGGCATTATCGTGCTCCTATTTATACCGGGAGATCGATATTATATCCACTCCCGTATGCATGATATATCTAGGGCATATTAGGAACTAGCTTCAACCCGCGACTTCGTACGCGTAGGAAGGTTTCCCGCGCAAATCCCGATCCCGTGGGAATTTCGGGATAAAAAGTAGCCTATGTGTTATTCCAGAATGTCAACTATCTACTTACCAAATTTCATTCAGATCCGTTCAGTAGTTTTTGCGTGAAAGAGTAACAAACATCCATCCATCCTCACAAACTTTCGCATTTATAATATTAGTAGGAAGGATAGGAAGTAGGATTATTGACTAAGTGTCTAGCACAGTAATTGCCGCAATTCATAATATAGGAGGGGAGAATTTTATGAAATGGGATATTTACTTTAATCACACATTAAGGAAATGTCTTGAGTTCCACAACTTGCAAGGGTTTGATAGCCACAGATGTGGGATAAACTCCCTGTTAGTTCTGTTAACATATTATATAATATGTAAAACTTAATGACATTCAGTCATTTTCTTCCTTTGTTCAATCCAGCCCGTCCTTAGCTGCCCCATCCACACTTCGCCCTAAGCCGAGGTCTGTAATCAATAGTTTGCCCTACAAGTATAGACGCTTAGTATGTAATTTTTTGTAAAATTCTTGGCTGGCATTTTTAGTTATAATAACTGGCACGTCTGGTTAAGCAGCTGACAAGCTAGGTTGATCTACGAGAGGTCACTCACATAAAAAGAAAATAAAAACTAGTACTTAGTTATAAAAAATTGTTTTTATTTTCATTCTGATCCCGACTTCTGATCTCAGGTAGCTGACAACATGATTCAAATCAATGCCTTTTCAATTGAACAGACATATAAAATTCTGAACGAAAATGAATAGAACAAACCTGAAATGAGATTTATAGCAGACGAATATCGATGAGTCGATACCCCTGATTTAATACAACATTGTATTAAAACTAAAGATGTACTAGAAACTATAGCCAAGAATGATGAAGGTTCATTCACATTTATCGACTTTACGACAATGGCGGCGCACCAGTTGTTTCAAATACGTGCCTCTGCATAAATACCCTTTGGTATAAAGTACACAGTTTCATACAAATTAATACAGTGTGTGCTAAAGGGAATTATGATGAAGGTTTTATAATATTAATCGGAAAATTTAATCTTGTAGGAATATTATGCAAAATAGCGAAATGTTTGTGGCCAGTCAACATTAGTTTAGAAATAAAACCCAATTTTAGGCTTAAAGGCTCTTCGTCTACAAGGTATATAATTAAAGGACTACAAAGTAAAACGTCCAGCAGAATAGTTTCAAAGGTCACAACGGCTATTATTTACCTATGTTGCGGAAACGGAATGTTTTGTGGTCCTCGAAATACTTAGGAACAATCTTTTTGCGAATTTTGCCAAAACATTCCAGTTCACATAACGTGATCCATGCTAATTTCGCCGCGACTGGCACATACCTCGGACATTCCCCAACTAACCCACTGACCTCATTCCTCTACTTTTATACCTGCATAATGAACTATAAACATCAAAGGTGGCGATGAGTGTCGTTAACTGTCGTTTGACGGCCATAACCTTGTTACGACATGACTGAAGATTATCTACGGCTCCTAAGTGTCAACTAGGTGCTCGTTATACTGATCATAGATCGTAGTTTCGAGTTACTGACGGTAATGTAGGGGTGGTGCACTCTGGTTGGCGGTTACGTTGATACGGAGTCCGGGAGGAGGAAATCTGGACTAGAATACAATTCGTTTAGTAAGTTCACCTAGTTCAAGGAGTGTCTTGTAGCATTTCGCCTGTAATAATAGCAAAAGAAGAATAGTTGACACTTCCCGCTACCTAAGGGCTGGCTATTACTAAGGCCAACAGCTAAGCCGTACAACGTGGCGATGCCGCCTCAGTCTCTTAGGTACATTATGAGCCGAAAATTTCGAGAGAGATTTTTTAATGCTTTGTTTTAGTTTGCTAGTTTAGATTGTATGTATGCTCGGACCGTTGATGGCATCTCCAAGAGTGTATTTTGCGTGCGAGTAGACAAATTACTCACGCATTAGTTTAGATTAAATACTTTGTCTAAAAGTTAACATACACTAAAATAAAATTATATGTTCACTTTCTATGCTGGTCAAAGTAATAAAATTACTGTGTAACTAACTGTTTTAAATCAAAGATCAAAGTTGTTGTTTGAACGAGATCAGGTCAGCAGTTCTTGAGATACAGCATATTTTCTAAAACCGCAAATATAACTTTGTAATTCATACAAACACTATTAAAAACAAAGTTATTTGGCGTAGTTGTAAAAATTGTAAATAAGCTAGATTTAAGAAATTTGTAAGGTTTTTTTTTTTTGTCAAAAAAATATGTATATTATATTTATTATAGTTACTACGGAACCCTTCATTGGCGAGTCTGACTCGCACTTGGCCAATTTTTTATATTAAGTTTACACTTAACATGACACTAATATTAGATATCACTTCCATGTTATTCAATTCTTAAGGGTAGATAAAGGGTGAAATATTAAAATATGTGTTTTGCTCTAGGTTCGGATTTCAAAGGGTGACTAATGGCTTGTTTGCTGCAAACGTCTACGAAGTTCAATGGTGCCTTTGTACATGTAACTAAAACATATCCATCTGGATAAAAAACCGATATTGTGCTTAAAACGGTTCTATAAAATCATATTTCGTACAACGATATCATATGAACATTACAGTTATTGCAACTATGTATTTTTATTATGTACTAGCTTGCACCCACGGCTTCGCTCTTGTAAAATGTTTTGGTGTCGTATCTGCGAAAAACAGAAGCCATGTCCTTCTCCAAAGTCTAATATGTTGCTGCAAGGTATATCGCTGTACCCATTTTAATTAAAATCAGTTAAGCGGTTTAGACTTGAGAGTGTAACAGACAAACAGACTTAAGTTACTATCGTATGTATGTTATTAGAAGGTATTTAGAATCTTGAAACCCTTCGTAAATCTTTACTTAGAACCTCTCTCCGGCATTGCTTTTGTTAAAGAATGGGTGCTCACCTTAGAAGCTTTATTTAAAAAAAAGTTACTTGACCGATCTCATAACAATTTTTCGGTAACATTAGGAAAAATTATGATTATTAGCATTACCACTAACCTCTTTCCATTGGCCCAAGTAAACACAGAACCCTGCTCGTAACTATTGCTATGTGTCCTATTTCACGTCACGAGACGTCACTCGGTGTCAGGCAGCTGGATGCGCCGGCGCACGTGCGCAGACCGCACACAACTGATTTAACTGGGCCACTGTGTAAGAGAGGAACAGAAGATCCACTGTGACTGGGTGTTGCAAAATAAAAGAATAAAAATCGTAACTTTTATAAGTGGCATACTTTTTGGTTGCAATTAAAAAGAATATCTATGAATGTTGTCCACGGTATAATAGTTCAATATAAAGGGATCATTTGGATCGCAACGCATAATTTTATTTTGGGTTTGCACGCTAGCTGGTGGCTCTTACTTCTCCCGTTAATTTCGTCGTCGAGTTTGAAAAGCTGTACATTTTAAAATAAATAACAAATATAAATAATGATTCAATGTTTTAACCCTTATTCAAACAACACTTTGCTATCATAACAGGTTTTCGTGGTTTCAAGTTAAACATGTATATAATAATGAAAAGATATTATTGTACTGTTACGAGTTCCTACCTCCGTCTAAAAGCTCTTCAAATACAATATTATGTCATTTTTATGTACCAAATAAAAAAACAGCTATTATTAGTATATTTTTACGACTTTTTCTTTGATGATATTTATACACATTGGCAAATTACATGATAACAACTTATTACTGCTGTTTGTGTTGTTTTTAAAAGTCGTCCTGATCCAGGACATGCAAGGTAAAATCAATGTTTCCACTTATTTTGGTTTTAAAGTAAGTTTACAGAACCCTTAAAAGAATGTCGAAGATTAAAAAAAAGTTCAGAATTCATAATTTGCCCATGCGAACCTTCTGTACATTGTACTTTGTTGTTTTATCAACATACACAGATGCGGTGTGCCCTCGACGTGCGTTGCTCTGCCTCTGGTTTATGCGTTATACGAGGTCTTATGATCGGGATATGTTTACTTTGAGAGAGGATGCAAAAACTATGCGGTTTTTATGTCTGCACGGATCTTTAGCTCTGTTAATAGCTTAATAGCCATTTGCGGATGTTGTGTGTTTTTTAGGGTTCCGTAGTCGAATGGCAAAAAACGGAACCCTTATAGTTTCGTCATGTCCGTCTGACCGTCTGTCTGTCTGTCTGTCTGTCTTTCTGTCCATCCGTCCGTATAGAAACTATAAAGACCGCACATATGAAACTAGGTAGGTAGATGTATTCTGTGAACCGCTTTCCGATTTTAGGACAAAAATATTAAATATATAAAATTAAGGGGGACTCTCCATACATAGAACTGAAACTAATTTTTTTTTTCAGCCTATCTATACGTCTGTGGTATCTATGGATAGTCATAGTCGTTGAAAATTATATTGAGGTTTCTATAACCACTTTTTTTTAATGTCATACATTTAAAAGATATACGTTTCCAAAGTGTTGAAATGTGTGTCCCTCTAACTTCTCTAATAATGGAGTGAAAAAACTAAAAAAAATATGTGCTGTAGATCTTAATGAAAACTTTCAACGAAAATTGGTTTGAACGAGATCGGGTCGTAGTTCTTGAGTTATAGCATATTTTCTAAAACCGCAAATATAACTTTGTATTTCATACAAACACTATGGAAAACAAAGTTATTTTGTGTAGTTACGTACCCGCTTTTCGCTACGAATACTAGTCGTACAAATGCGGGTGAACGGGCGCCCCTCCAAAGATTAGTAAAGAGCTATAACCAATACTTTTGTAAAATTGATATACTTATTTGCAGAACCTCGACATAATTTAAGAAAAGTATTGTAAAGATGTTACTTTATTCTTTTTTTTCTCTATTTTTGTTATATGTATTTAGATGTAAGACACATTGTACAATTGTTTGTTTTCCCAAATAAAATAAAATACTACGGAACCCTTCATGGGCGAGTCTGACTCGCACTTGGCCAATTTTTTTATTAGCAGGACGACTCCATACTATTTATGAGCGCGGAATTTCCTTATTATAATTAAAATAATATACAGTCAATAAAGTTTTATTTACTTCACTGTTGTCTTAGCAATAACTCACATTTAATTTAAATCAACAAAATAATAAACATGTCGGTGCAAATGTTCATGTACGATGTATTTTAGTGATTAATTTCAAACCGGAAAATTATAAAGCTGCCATTTTCGGGTCCCAGCAATTAATATTAAAAGGGACTACAATAATATTAAATCACATTTTTATTAACACGAACAACGCGACGAGAAACTCGATTCGATTAATAAAGTGTACGTTTTCAGCGTTGCTTTAAAAAATGGCGCGGAAAAGTAAACTAAGTTATCGAGCGTTAAAATCGTTAACATATTTGTTACTCGGTACTTAATCGATTAAGCAAACGATACGTTCGTATTTTTGTTATTCGTCAAACGAGTGTGAATATTTCCTATTTAGTGACGATTACTACAGGTTTTAATGTGGTGACAGTTATTTGGCTTATAGAAACGCAGCACTTTTCTTGCTGGAAACTTAACTGGCCACGCAATGATAAGCGATAATCAACATATAAGAGTATGGAGTTGAAGTATGGTGAAAAACTTAAATCTTTGCGGTTTGTTCGTATTATTTTCGTGACCAGGTTCAATAGCGATGAATATTTTCTACTGAAGTCATCGAGTTTCATCGCGTCGTTGCTTTTACTGAGGTCTACCTCAGTAAATACCGACCTCTGTGTAAATAAAATAGTAAATACCGGCTCTGTGAGTCTGACCCCTCTGGGTCAGACCCACAGAGCCCGCAGAGGACCAGTTGGATGTTACGTTGAAGAATATTGAAGTGATCCTACAGCTCCTAGCGCAAGTGTGCGATTCTGACAGATCCCTTCGCTTCCCCTATTTCCCCCATAAGGCGGAGGACATGCATGACGATGAACCGACAAGAAAAATAATATAATATATAGTCTAAAACTCTAAACGATCGTTCTTATAAAGTCTAGACCTAGTAGCCGAATGTTTTGTTTTGTTGTGCGCAAATCTATTAAGATATGGATATCTGGAAACCACGTGCCGACTCATTGAATAAATTATTATTTTACGGAAACAATGACCGCCTCATCGCCATGTTGGTGGTCATAAACATACAAACCGATTTCCTTTCGCTTCACTGAGTTGATTTGCGTGGAATATATAATTATACCCAATGATTGTCACTTGTCGAAGTTGTCACTTGCCACTATCGTTGACACGATGGTGTGGTTTTTCAGTTTGATTGACGTTTTACATGTTTTAAGCAAGTTTTAAGCCACAAAACAAGAACTGTCATTTTTTTGGAAATACAATTCGTATTGGACTGAACTAAAGCAGTATTCTGATTTTTTAGCACATTAATCATGATATTCGTTTACAATTTTTAATGTACCGTACCGCCATAAGATAGGAAACAGAACCCTTATAGGATCACTTAGTTGACCTCTGCCTGTCAAGACCAATCAAGACTGTTTTTTTCAGTAGTGCATAGATATATACCTAATACAGTGTAAAGTAGAGATATACCTGAAAGTAAAAAAACTTGGGCTTACATCTATGAAAAAATCAAACTTGTAAGTCAGCGCAGTGAAAAAATATCCTTTACTCCTTTGGTCCTATTAAGTCGAGTTCGCATGGGATCAAATCCTATAGGGTACTTCCTTGAAACACACATTTGAAAATAAACAATTTCGTTTAGAACATAGGTATTATATAAAGGAAAAATCTAATAACCATAAATGTAGCTAGCTCGGTACCTACTATTCAACTTAAATTGACTTAAATATATACCTACCTACTTGGTAAGTTTGTCCGAAACTCGGTGCGCCAGTCGAACTCGCACTTGGCCAGTTTTTCTTAATTTATAATGATTGGCTATTAACTTTTTTGTCGCAATCTATTAATAAGTTGCGCTGCAAATAGCTAGCAATACTAGATTTCGGTATTCAATTTTAACATGTTCAAAATAGGTCAAAGTTGAAGCGGTTGTGAAAACATTACAAAGCTAATAATAAAATATTTGCTCGTGGCTGAATAATATAGTCACACACGTAGATCTTCAAGGTTAAACAACGCTTGCCGAGGTAGTTTTATGGATGGGAGACTGACGATCGAGATTTCTCAGTGCCTCTGAAAGCACGTGAACATGTTGGTCCCAACTGTCATCTTTACACCTTCGACGGCTATTACGGATAGTCGAAAGCCAGAAAATCTGACACCTGTCTTTCCAAGAGGTGTCTAGAGTCAGCGAGCGGGTCAGGCCGTTGCGCCCTCATTCCGGGTAGCCCTCGTCCGGGACGCCCTCACATTGAAAAAATGTTGCGCTCGCTCGTTTTTATTTTGTTTTCAAGAAATATCAGTAAGTAATATTGCGAACAAAAATGTCTGACATTTTTATATAATTAAAACAACGAAATTCAGGGATATCAGTCATACGATTATATTACTTTACTCTTTGCATACGATGCAGTAGACTGACAGTTTTTGAGTTGTCAAATAATGACGACTACGAAATTGTGATGTAGGTAACTAAATTAATCGATTCAGGAATAAAATCGAATAACGATGTAAACAATTTTTTAATAATATTGTGTGAAAATAACAAAGAGCGCGTAAGCGCAAGTTCGTATTCTTCCATCAGTCCCGCAATAACTTTATGATTTGTGTTTACTTTCATGCTCCTCTTGGTTATAGATCTTTCTTTGAGACTTAATCTGTTGAAATATACATACTTACATAAGGTAAAATAAATATCTCAAATAAATAATGGATATAATGCATAAATAGACATTAAGTAATTGTTTTCACCAGTACTTTATCAAGTGTCCTGTCAAAAAATAATGAAAGCTGACCGAGAGCATGCTGGAATAACATTTTTGTTCATGTGAGGGCAACCCGGACGAGGGCTCCAAGGAATGAGGGCGCAACGGCCTGACCCCAACGAGCTACGGGGTTGTGAAGGACAGATAGGCAGCCTCGTCATATAAGACCCTAGTACTTAGACTGGAAGCTGACTCCAAGATAGTTGGAAGAAGGCTAAGCATATGATGATATACACACAATATTCATTGATGCAACACTTACTTCTAAAATTCATTTACGTTTTCAGCGAGCTGTGTAGGTATTATTTTTTTGTCCACAATACTTTTTGCACGCGACAAAAATACCGCGGCCATGAAAAAAAGTGAAGAGTCATTGAACTTAGTGTCGTGTATAATCTGTACCACACATTTACTAGTTCAATACTGTAAATAGTAATTAAAATGCATTGTTTGTGCAATTATTACACATTGTAGGTACCTATCTCATAATGGTACTGCAAAAAAAGTCTGTGTATTTAACGAACTATTAATGATTAAAAAGGTTGTGTCTAATGTCAGAGTTTTTTCTATGTCTATAGTTTGAGTTGATAAAAAATACGGTAACTTACAGATAAATGATTTGTAGTTAGCGCTATATTAACAATCTGGGTACCTAGATACCAATTTTCGCACAGTTGTGTAAATGTTTTATAGCCAGCTTATTAAACTTAGCAGAAAAACTCAATTCATCTGTCGATACAAACGGTTTTTTCAACAATAATAAAGGTACTCTAAAAATCTATCCATCTCGATATCTGTACTAGGTACATATCATGTATACATAATATTGAAGTGTTTCTCTATGATTTATCGGTCTCTTTTTCTGTTTGTCCGGTCTAATCGCTGGAACGGCTGATCCATTTAAATGTGTTTTTCACTGGAATATAGAGGAGGTTATATGATAGCACTAGGCTAAGTTTATTTCCGAGATTTTCACAAGATCGCGATTTACACGGGAAAACCTCACAAGCGACCGAAGTCACGGGCACAGTAAGTTTTTGATAATAACTAGAAATTGAAACACAACATTATTACGGGAACTCATTGGTTAGTTCCCGTGACCAATCAGTCTCCTTCAAAGCTAACCTCCAAGAAATAAAACTGGACTTTTCATAAGAATCGTTACTTGAATAAATTCTCTGAAGTCTGGGCGAATGATTTTGCTTCCCAGAATGCTGCCTGTAAACAATACTTGTAACGACTGTCATTGCCCGAAATAGTTTACTATTCAACAAGTTGTCGTCTGCCTGGCTTACTACAGATGTTTTATAATCGTTAATACGTATATAATGTAATATGTGTATGTGTAATAGGCGGATTTTACTATCGTAGTAAGTCGTAGAAATTTCTCGTTAAGTTCTGCTGGGAATATATCGTGAATTTCGAACTACAGTATTGTTTCTTCATTTGCATGCTTTTGTTTGTTTTGTTTTGTTATTTTGTCCGTGCTTATTTAAGAGTCTCTTCCTCTTCATGCATCTGACCATAAAGATTGAAAACAGCTTTATAGACCATTATTTTTATTAAAGTTACAATGTTTGACTGTGAAAAGGAACCAGAAACACGTTTGGAAATCGGGCTTTTTCTTTTACAGTTGTTTGAGTATTGTTTCACTCTCCTTTGAGCCTCGTCATCCGTCACTACATCTCATCAAGTCCGAATAAAATACTGTATGCCCACTCGGCGTATGAAGCGCTTCTTCTCCAATTGTGGAACTCTATTCCGGCTTTTGTGTTCCCTACCACTTATGCCTTTAATTAAAGCCTTTAAATCAAGAATGACCAGGCGTCTTCTGAGCTTACCATCAGGCGTGATCAAGTTCAAGAGTCTAGAGAGATCTCTTCTTCTTTTTCTCGGGTTCATCTGAGAAAAAGAAGAAGAGATCTCTCTCTAAATAAGGTTGCTCCATCATATTGGAATTTTCAATTATGATTTCCATGGTATCAGGTCATCGGTTGACGGTATCACGATCCGTGAGTCATTCTCCAGAATCGTGAAAACGTATCTTTATAATAATAGTGTTACGGCTGGCATTACGAACATCACAACATCTGCTATTAATATTTAATATGCGTATAAACGGCACTTTATTAATATGCTTCAATGCCTTTAGATATTTTAATAGATATATTCTGAATAGCAAGATCTCTCTTTGAATATAGTTTTTGCTGAAGTCAATCACCTTTTACTGAAAAGGAACACAGTGATGCTTTTTCATGTGTCGGGTTTTTTATTTACCTTTAAAGTCTATTAAATAAGATCTCTTTAGGATTTAATTTTGTTTGTGCATAAAATCAAATCTGTGACGAACTGAAATAAATGTTACAATTTCATCAGACTGTTTAAAAATCATGTTAGTTATTTTTTTCGGTGAAGTGTTTAGAACAAACTGTTTTAGTTTTTTTTGTAAACAAACTTTGCCCGTGACTTCGTTCGCTAGTATTATTCTTGCAATATCATGTCACTATCATCCAGGAACAGTTTCATTAAACTCGAGATTCTGTTCTAGAGATTAGCCCGGACGAACAAAAGACAGACAAGAATTAAAAGTGTTTTTTTTTGTGTTTATGTATCGTTTATAATAGTAAGTCTATTAGCATTTAAGAAATCACAGAAAGACACTTCCATTTTATTGATATACATAGCATGTACACTACTCCCTTTTGAAACATTCTGTGTATAAAAACAAAACACTAACAGACATTTATATTGAACTACTTACTCTAAGCAATACCTCGATCATTGGTCCAGCTCCAGATTATAATAACCCAAAACACATTTTATACAGAATCATTTTCAAACTCTAATTTCTCTTGTTTTCCTTTTCAGAATTCTTCAGGCGGCTTCTGAAGCAGTCACGCGAGGAGTTCCACATGATGTTCAAGAGGACATACGGCATGATCTACGAACAGCACTCTTATGTGTTCGAGCAACTGTTTGAACAGCTAGAAAGGTAAGAGATTCTAGATGATTAATTTCTTCCTGCTACATTACATCGTTTTTTTTCCTGTATGTTTCTAAACAATGTTTCTGTACTGAGACAACTATGCAAATATATGTATCGGGCGGGGATTGAATACGCAGAACAGCAGCCGATCGCTCAAACACTGCGCCAACCGTGTCGTCAGCCGTATCTTGGAAGGTCCTATATAAACTTTTAATGACTCGTATAGCTAAGCTGGTCACTAGTATATAAATAAACTATGTACACCGCACCCTTTATGAATATGACATCACCAATCACGAGCGCTTAAACAAGGATCTGACATCAACAGACGTTGACCATGGTCAACCCATCGAATCTTGAATGAAATTCACTGTAACGTAATGCACGATATATATCTTGTCACGCCATTAGTTAGCTAGGAAAACACGACAAGAGAATTATAGCAAGATACATATATTGTTTGTGCTATTTCTCATAATAAATTCAACTGAAGCCAGCCAGTCTCATATTTTGCTCCGCATACTGTAAACATTAAGCAAATGAATTCTACTGGAGCAAAGTCGCAGTTATTCTAAAACGTTTCTCAGAACCACATATTATTCAGATTGGACAGGGTAGTAAAAACAAAATATTGCTTGAGCGACAGCAAATAACTGTACGGAAAATTCACAGAGTTGACGATTACAGGAAATCCCTTCTTCATGATAATTTTGAAAGTTGTGCTGAAACAAGATGAAAGAAAAATAGACGGATCGCACAAAGTATTATAAGTCTAAATCTAAGGATTACGATACTGAAGTTTGAAGAAATGTATGCAAATCCTCGACGGAATATCTGGCAAATCCGTGCGTGAACTTTGCCTTTTTATATTAAAAGAAAATGCATCAGGAGCGTGGCTTATTACGGGTTACTTTTGGTTATAGCATGAAGCTGGGTTGTTTATGAATCTTTTATATTTCGTACAGGATGAATAATATATAAAGCGTCCTAGTTCATACCATCTTCTTACCTAAATAATCACACTCCCAGCTTTATACATATTATTTTTCCTTCCATCGTGGATTTTGTTGTATCTAGTAGATCCTACCTTCTTTATATACAACCAGTTTAAGTATCACTGAAGCGTCTTTTGTGGCAGTTCCTTCGGCTAATCTTATTCGTTCTTACTCCCTGTATTTCGAACTCTTTTCAAATGAATCTTTCTCCTCAGATACTACACACGCGGCGACACCAACTTTGACGTAATGATGGACGGGTTCTTCAGCATACTGTACAACAAGATGTTCACCGTACTCAACTCACAGTACGAGTTTGACGAGAAGTAAGTATGCTTCATTGACTTTCCTTTCGAAAGTATTAATTACAGATGTCAGTCCCGTCACTATTATAATAATCCAGATATTTTAGATGCATATGAACAACTATTTTCTCGCGTTGTGAAAAGTGTCATAAAAATCCGTCCACGTTTTCAAAACAAATGCATAATTTTTACTGCATTTGAAATGCGGTTCTGAGTTAATACAGCATCTGTCTGGAAATTATTATAATCTTAGGTGGTCATTAAGGGCCCCAGTTTAGTAAAGGTCATTCTGAGGACTGATTATGAATCGTATTAATCGAGGTCACTTGAAGTGCATTGAACGATCTTCTTTTGGCTTGGTGCATTGCACTTAATTATAAATGATAATTGCATTACCGTATGCATCGTGAGGACGAATAAAACAATCGTTACATAAGGTTACTATGGATACAAAAGCAGCTAATGTGTCATCTGAAGTCCCATTATTATATCCTTCATTTACTATTGGTTAGTAGGTATAGCCTTTGATGTGTAATCTAAGCTGACCGAATGCGTAGGAACAACGTAGTAACTTACTACCAAAACATAGATATCTTAAACCACAAGATAACAATCTGTATTGTATAACTCATTGTAACTCAGAAATAACCAGGTATCGGGCTTAGTATCCCGGGACTGACTTTCCTCCAAATATGTCCTTTTACCCGCAACTTCGTTCGCTTGGGAAGGGTTTCCCGAGTAAATCCGAATCCCGTGGGAAATCCAGGATAAAAATTAGCCTATGTCTTAGTCCAGGATGTCAACTATCTATTTACAAAATTTCATTCAGACCCGTTCAGTCGTTTTTGCGTAAACATCCATACAATCTATATGGATGGATGTCCATGCTCATGCTCACAAACTTTCGCAATTATAATATTAGTAAGACTTTAACTCCTTACCAGGAATCATATTTCCAATCACTCTGTATAAGTAATTTATATTTTAAGTTTCTAGTTTTTGGTATTTATTCTCCTTCTATTTTTAATTGCAGCTTCCCACATTCAATGATTGCACCTACCACGCTATCTCCTTCACCACCCGTGTTGAACTGGTTGAGACGGCATTTATTTATTATTTGCATAAATACAAATGGTACAATAATATCTAAGCCTTCGACCACTGCCTTCACGCATCTGCCTCACACGATCTGTCCTTGCGGTCAGTGACGCAGACATCAATTAATATTGAAGACCGCAATCATAACAAATATCCTCATTCAGTACAATGATAGGCGCCGAGTCTTATTGAGTAGCCGAAACCTAATACAAAGCGTTACAGAGTATTCTGTTTAGTCTAGAGCTCTAGACCCGATATGAATCGTCTATTCACAATAAGTGTCTGTTCCAAATATCGTTTGGTATTTATGTTTTATGTCGCTTCTGTTGTATCAGTCGGAGTGGTGGTCTGTGTTTGAGGAGATTGGAATTTTATACACTTTGGGTTTGTATTCATGAGTTTAAAGAACGGGCCTTAGAATAACAACGCATAGAAGAGGCGTCTAGAACAAAACACGAGCGATTTCGTGTGTCCACTTTATTTTCTTTGTGTGCGTGAGCCGAATGTGTCTACGTTCTTCAAACGCACACAAATATAGCTTTCAGTGATACCATTACCAGTACCATTACCACAAAAATGGGAAAACGCACTATTATGTTGCTGGATCAAATCAAGTATTTTATGTTATGAAACTAAATAAGATGATGTTTTTTCATGTAATATGACTTATATGACATATATTTACGGAAGGTAAACGAAATGAGATATCGTTTATTGCGTTTAGAATGTTTGATGTGTAATGTGTTATAATGATATTATAGAAATGTATTAATTGCTTGAAAAATCTCGTTTGATATCAATTAAAAGTATGTGTTGTATTTATGAATTAGAAAAATATTATTGAGAACATTACTTAAATGAAAAAAATCTTAATCAATAAAATTGTCATCTTTATGATGCCACTCTTCGAACTAACAGTAACTTTTAGTTATAAAACACGGTAGGTAGTAGCTGTAAATAAATATAGTTTAGTTTGACGCATACATAATTGCCGCCAAAACTATATTTTTTTAAACAAAAATAAGCACAAAAGAATCAATATGGGTATTTTTTTCCTCACGGATAGCAACATTGAATTGTGAGAAGTTAGGTTATTAGAATTTTTGTTTGATGGTCGATTTACTTAAATATAATGTATAAAATGTAAGTATTTACTTGTGAAATGTAATTTGATTACACGTTTTTTGTTTTCCTGAAGGACTATGACATCCCTTTACGCTACAAACGGTCGTTTTAAATTATTTACTCGCGAGCTCTGTTCGGCAGAATGTGACCTTGAATACTGACGGCTCGTCGAGCAAAGTTAGCCAAAAATGGCTAAGTTTTAGTTGCCTCACTTTTTGCACTCGTACTATCCTTCTATGCGTTGTTATTCTAAGGAACGGGCGTTGTTTAACGTATTTGAAGTTTCCTTATCATAAACCACCATCCTTTTCTGTTTAATCCGAAAAGATATGTAGTATTTGACTAATACATATCTATCTGGCGTCAATAAGGACGAATCTCCTTTGCAACTCTCTCTCTGCAGCAATGAGATACAAGATAGGCTGTCCATTTTAATCCCGCAAGCAAACAAAGTTGCACAGCATTCATTAAAGACAGACAAACACATATACAATGTTTACACGACTCGCCACAATACACACTAAAGAAAGCTCTGAAATGCAACACAGTGTCGTTTAGTTGGAAAACGCCCTCTTTGTTTATAAAGACGCATCAATAAAACAATTCAGCAGACAGCTTTAGTGTTATGTACACGTAAACAAACGATTAGGCCCGATAATAGGGCATAAACTCCTGATAATAGAGCATAGAGTGGCGTGAAACGAATCATGATAACATTATGAAGGGCTACCGGATAGTTTATGAGCTGTACACAATCAAGTTATAAATGTTATTGCGTATGAAGTGTGTTTTTAGCTGAGTGGTGACCGGTTTGTTGAATAAGGGGGTACGTGGATTGCTCTAATTTTGTGGGCGGATATTAAACCATGTCAGGTTAAACGCTAATCAACAATGTCGCATGGAAGTAATCTAATTATCTTCAGTAGTGTTGTGTGACAAGCAAATGAAAGAAAGAGAAGAATTATCTACTATTCACTTTCTATGAGACTTTTTGCCCTTACTCAAGTAGGTAACTGCTTTTCTAAAAAGTTCTTAACTAACTGAGGCCTATGTGTCTTGCATATGCTCATAAGGTTTCATTATAATTGGGTCTTTTTTTTTCAAGATAAAGTATTTCAAATTTTTAAAAGTTATGAAATAGTATGAGGAACAAACACTTTATTAAGCACTGTAATACCTACTATAGTTCCCTCTCGATGTGTAAACTCCTTCACTTAAAATGGTTCAATAAGTAATTACCTAGTTTGGCAGTTAGCACCAGTTTTTGTGGCGATATATATATAAGAAGTATCTAAGATAAACTGTGTTATTTACTAAACTTGTTTCCTTGCTTAGTGTCTTATAAACGTTTTATTTATTTAATTTCCTACCTTCAAGGATTCTGTGCTGAAATCTACAGAATATTCCTGAGATTAACCCGAACACGTCCTGTTGCAAACATTGAATCGTAAACGCTACTAAATAAACCAGACCCAATATTTTCATATCCTAGATTTTTTGAGAGTAGCTCTGGAGTAAAAATACCATTGTAAGTAGCTATATATAATAAGGTATAAAATAGCATTTTTCAAATAAAAAGAATACGACGTATAGAAACTGAAAAATAATAACACAGTTTTAGTGTTGAGAATTGAGCTTATTTATTTAAACAACTTATATTTTAAAACAATTTTGAGCCAAGCATCATTAATACATACATACGTCCTGAATAACATTTATTTAATTAAATCAAATATACATAATTATGTACCTACTAAAATACTTAAAATACAAACTAGAATAAAGCATCAAAAAATTGATCCTCAACGCTGTCGGCTGGCAACGTACCCAAGATACTGGCGGCATTGCCTCGTTGTATGGCAATGCTTAGCCGTTGACCAAAGAAATAGCCAGCCCTTGGGTCGCGGGAAGCGTCAACGAGCCTTTTCGATATGTATTTAAAAAGGCTGTGAGCACACGGGCCCCATGGTCCGAGAGTTTCGACCCCAAAAGGCTCGAAAATATAGTTATCACCGAGATGCCTATATTTACGCCGCTTGAGGTTTTCCGCAGCCGCAGCAGGAGCGCCAGCACAACATGATGAACTGGGAAGATGGGATGGCGCGACAGTATCGACACAAGTTGCGTCCACACTAAAGGCCTACCCATCTTCCAAGGAAACAATGACATGCCGTCCGGTCTTTTGCCATTGTCACGTGCCAGTCCATTAGGTTCCAATACGGCTGGAACGCCGACGGTGACAAGGGCTCGTCGGATAATGTCGTTTAAATTGGCATATCGTGCAAAACGACCCGCACTACGGCTGCAAGAGAGTCCATGGTCCCTGAATAATACATAAACTCAATTCTGTAAGTTATGTTACCAAAAACACCAGATTTATTTTTTGTCATAAAGCTGACAAACAACATATTAAACACAAAAAATTGCATTAACGATTATATCAACATGACAAAACGATGGTGAAAAAAATCTTTTGTCGAGGAATGACGTAAGTCTACAATAAATCTGATGTTCAACGCCTAACCTAAACGAAATGCGTTCCGAGGATTGGACGCCATATTTCAATATAGGTACCTACATATCTCATTTAGCTAAGGTCATAAATGTCAACTGCCTTTTAGGACTCCCGATTGATTGCTGTAACAAATTATTCTTCATAATTTAACGCTTACATTTGCTTGTCATCACTCATTGTGCCTTTGGCAAACCCTATATTAATGATCTCACTCGATGATTGTAAATGGCAGCAATAAATACACACTTGTAGCAAGCCTATCGTTAAATGCTTGAGACCTAAGGATTTAGCGGATTTCGTCCAATTTTTTGGAGAATGTGGGCCTAACCTAGGTAATCTAATGGATTACCTAGCAAGTAATCCATTAGATTTGTCTCCAGCTCCACATAAATCTTCATATATTTTTTATTCTTGATATACACGCATTTGACCACCATCACACCTAATGGTAAGCGAAGAGGTCGAAGATGAATCACGCTTGCTAACCTAGAAGTAACCTATTCACTCTTGATTTAAAGACCCCAGGTTATAGCTATCAGGAAACACTGACTCTGACAGGGAATTCCACTCCTTAGCTGTACCCACAATTAAAGTATTCCTAAAACGTTTTGTGCGTATGGGAGGAGTATCCACCATGTAACGATGGCGCATCGCCGGTCGTCTTGTAGTCCAATGATAGAATGAGCTTGGTGGAATTAGATTGTGCAATTTTATAGCAAACTCCCCGAAATATAGCCGATATAAAACCGACAGGCTTTATTCTAATCTATACTTCTTTTCTAGATACTTAAAATGCGTGAACGAGCATATGCGCGACATTCAGCCATTTGAGGACGTGCCCAACAAGCTGTCGGTTCAGCTGCGCCGGGCTGTGGTGGCTACCCGCACCTTCCACAAGGCTCTCAGAGCTGGTGCTGACGTTGTGAGGAGTATGATGCAGGTAAGATTTGCCGTAGACAGTAAAAAGCCTTAATGCTTTCAGAATTTGAGGAGTGATTTTTCCATCGTCAAATGTTTTATAACCGAGGCATAAAATATTAATATTCTTCTAAACTAATATTATAAAGAGGTAAATTTTGTTTGTTAGTTGGTATGTATAGGGTAATCTCCGGAACTAAGGATCCGATACGTAGGTACAGACGCCAGCACATCAAGCTACAACAATCTGTCAAATTTCTTTAATAGATTTTCACCTTTATTGTTAAAGAAATTAGGTTCAAGGTTGATTGGGAAAATTTTACAGTTTCGGGTAGCTTCATGTGCTGGCGTCTGTACAATATTTAAATTTGTAGTAAGTTGCATTATTGGTGAAAGCTATGAATTATTTAAATAAATCCACGCGGACAAGTGTAACATAATCAACATGTAGTCTTGAGAATTCTGTTTGAAATTATGAAAAGTACAAAGCTAAAGAAAGTTTGAGAAAGTTCGACTCCGGAAAGTTTCTTGTAAAGTCAGTCAACTTGGTTTCAAAGTCTTTTGCATAAAACTTTGCAAGTTTGAAATACAAATACAGACTACGAGCGTAGGCTCAGACTAGACTTGTACCTAACTTAGGATTTGCATCCTCTAAATAAATAAATACCTTACGTAGTCGAGTTCCCGCTTATGAATAAATATGAAAGCAAACTAATAACAATGCCGCCTACCAATCATGAATAGTGAAACTCCGTACGAAGCTTTTAATATATGATTAGACGTTTACGAGCTCTCATGTTAATGTGTTTCTGAATTTGTGATTCACTCGACAGAAACCCGGAAACACAAGGTGACAACTATGACATAAATCAACTATTATCTAATATCAACAACATATATGGGCCTCAGTTTCTATTCTCTCAGCTTTAAAAGGATCTCAACCTTCAGAAATGATAATTGGTCACTTATGTTATATCATCGGTGATTATTTTTCGCGACTATCTTGGCCATGCTGACCAACATTGCCAAATTGCGCGCACGTTTTAATTTGTCGAATGCTGAAGCGTGCTATTAGAATGCAAATATAAGCTAATCAATGCGAATATGTATTCTGTTGGCCGCTTGACCTTCAACTTGCGAGTGTCTGAGGCGCGGGGTATCATTTTAGAAAATGACTCATTATCCGCGAATCATTTGTCGTCCGTTGCTCCTGAGTATGGCGCCGTCAGTGACACATCCCAAGACCTTGGCTTTATTAATTGTAATTGTTATCTCAGTCCGCGTTTGATTTACTTTTATTAATTCCACTTGCTGCCCTAAGAGTGTTGTTTAATTGGCGCAATGTAACAATGATTGTGTTTTATTCATATGTTTGCTTCGTTTATTAGATCAACGAACTTGATAGATAGCGCGGGTTTGTTTGAAGCGTCAATTACTTATTCTGTACGCCCACTATGTCTGACGTAGCTACTCGTCTTCGCTGTGTCTAGATATCTTTGCTGTGAATAGAACTATCTTCCGTTTGATGTTTTGTTTCATTCAATTATTAAAACATGTATGTATGAATGATTTATGTTTTAAAATTGCTTCACAAAAAATAAAAGATGATGTGATACCTTCCTGAACGCAGTAGATAAATAATAAAGAGACTCTTCCAGTTTCTTGTTGTAATATTATTTTTAATTTTATGTTCAATATTGGTTCATAGGCGGACTTACACATATAACGAGAAAATTTATAACCTTAAAATTTAAAAAGAACTACACGTATAAGACAAATAAAAAATATGTTATTATTATTTATAAATACTAATAAAATATCGACATATAATTATGCTAAATTAATAAAAACTTTTAAATATCAGAAGTTTCTAATTAAGACATATGTTGTTACTGGTGATAAAACTGGTGTGAGATATTCTGAATTCTGTCTACCCAGAATTCAGAATATCTGACACCAGTTTTACGAAGAGCTATCGTATTACCTAACCAGTTACTGGGTTGTGGAGCTATACGTATATATAAAACACACTACTGCGCTATATATAAAACACTAGTTGCGGTTAGACTGAAAACAGACTCCAACTGGGGAAAATAAATAAAATAATTTTATTCAAATAACATGTTTACAGAAAAGTACATATAGTCTAGAACATAAATATATATAATAGTTCTTAACGGGTAAATCTAAGTGCTTGAAAAACATTGGTAAAATGGTGATTTATCTTAAGTTCAATAGCGGTCAAATAAACTGCTCACTATAATGTAGCGACCTGCCTGATGTAGGTTTATAAAAAACCTGTTTTTCAGGCCAAAAGCTAAGCAGATAATTCTAATTAAGACCTAACTTACATTCAAATGTTACATTCCAAATAGGGTTGCCAGATCAAGAAATCGATAATCCGAAGTAAATTCCGGACATTTGATGAAAATTCCTGGCTTTCTTTAATTTGAAATAAAAACATTATATTTTTTTATGTTTCACTCTTTCATTTAATTGTAGAAATTCCGGACGGTTTAGGATTCCCTCCGCATTCCGGACAAAGACCTATATTACCGGACATGTCCGGAAAATTCCGGTCGTATGGCAACCCTAATTCCAAATGATTGCCCCAGGTGGCAGTGACCACAGAATGCGTGAACGCGTGGGCTCGGCTGCGGTACTGCGGCAGTTGCGCCGGCTTCCAGCCGCCGGCGTGCACCCGGTACTGCCACAACGTCATCCGCGGCTGTCTGCCCGCTCACGCAGACCTCGGCGACCAGTGGGATGCCTATGTCGGTAAGTACACACTACGATTTTTGGACCCATAACATATCTGTAGTGAGGTCCACTACAGATATGTTATGGGTCCAACATATACGAGTGTATCCTGGCTATAATGCAATAGCACTACAGTCAGGATACTCTCGTAAATAGAAAAAAATCCATTCTTAATGTCTATCATCATCGCCTACCATCAGGTAAGATGGTGAACAAATGCGAGCCTAACATTAATATTAAAAATATTATTTCGCTTTCAGACGCCGTAGACAAAGTAGCTGACCGATTGCTCGGTCCATTCAACATAGCTATGGTGGTTGAACCTATAGACATCAAAATTTCTGAAGCTATAATGAGCTTCCAAGAGCACAACCGAGAGATCTCGCAGAAGATATTCACGGGGTGTGGCAAGCCAGTGCTGGGGGGAGGGGGCGGGGCAGGACCGTTCTTCGCGCCCGGGGGCAAGTCGAGACGCTCAGTCCGCGCCATCCCAGACTTCGACTGGCCCCAGAAAGTCGATGACGTAGACGACTTCGAAATCGAAGCTTCATTCGAAAGCCTAATAAACGAAGACCCTTCTCTAGTCAATTTACGGACCCCTGAAGGCATCCGCAAAGCTACAGAAGACATGGCGGAACAGGCGAAATTGAGAGAGAGATTCCTTCAGTACATGCGAGGGAATATAGACCTTCAGGAGTATGAGGAGCATGAGAGGAGGCGGCGTGATGCGGACCCGGAGCCGGCGGCTTCCGGTGCGATGGACCTCGACTTCAAGTCGTACGACTTTGACGAGAAAAAGGGACCGAAGAAGAAGAAGCCTTCCGTTAAAAGCGAAGAGAGTCGCGGTAAGTTGCGCCACAATTTTCTTATTTACTTAGTATAACTGCAGCTATAAATACGCGAAATCGTGCGCGAAATAAATATGCAATAGAGCGCAGTATCTGAGGCGTGAAGCTGACGGATCATATACACAAAACCACACTGCGCTCGCTCTTCGAAGACGTAACTATATTGCTAACATTGCTCAAAATACCACTACATTTGGGCCTGGGCTGACCATGTTTACCGCAAGTAGTATGAATATGGAACAAAATAAGTGTGTCTTAAACAATGTAAACTGGGAAAATGGTGACTTAGGAGTCCAGTGTTCTGCGGTTGCTTCGTGATCAAATATTTTTTTAATATGGTATCTTTGTTTGTTTGTTCTTTACTATGGAACCTAATAACAAAATTTAGGTTTTAAACATAAATTAACAAAATTAGCACGAGGTTATAAAAGTAAGTACTGTGTGTGTGTATGTGTGAATATCCACTTACTGTAGCCCGGACATAGCCATAAGGCGTCGCGGCTGATCTCGTAGAAGATAGGGGGACGAACTGGAGAAAACGAATGAGCAATGGTCCATAGACAATTTGGAAGTCATGGAGAGAGGGTTTTTGCCCACCAGATGGATGATACAGGCTAACGGTACCAGTAAATGTAACAGTATCAGTATCAATAAATGTAATATCAGCAAAACAATAGTCGTATAGTTGCTTTACTTTACCCACCTAAGCAATTAGTATCCCCTATTTTTCAATCGTCCCAGTAACCAATTGTGATTTGAAACATGAATATTGTACAGGATCAGATTGGGGCGGGCCGGCACTAGAGAAGCTAGTCCGCGAGACGCGGGTGCGCATGCGCAACACGCGGCGCTACTGGAACCACTTGCCAGCGCTGCTGTGCACTTCTACTAGTGTCACCAGCTCGCCCTGCTTCAATGGAACCGATGTTGCAAGGTAAGGCGTACGGTGCACGGTATACATGTCTTTTAGGCTCGCGCATGTGCACTTTGAACGCGACCTACATTTGACAGTGTATTGACACGCACTGCATTATTCTATGAATTGTTGTACAACATTTCAACTTTGCAACTTTGTTTTGTAAGAATTATCAGAAAAATGTATATATTTAGGAATATATTTCAAATGTCGTTTAATTGTGAATAATATAAGGTTTTCATATGCTAATGTTAATGTTCTAAATTAAAATAAAATTTTCATAGGTTTCATATTTTGTTTAACAAGTCATTTTTACCCTGTATGGAGTATGAAGGAAATTGATAAAACAACTCACATAAATGAAAAAAAGCTAAGATACATTTATTTAATAACTTGTATTTCTCCGAGCTCTTATTACTGCTTCCACACGGTTTTTCATCCATCGGATGAGAGTTACCTCGCTCGGTGCAAAGCTTCATTCCATAAAATATAGGCATATAATACTACAGCAGCAACGCTTCATTCATTTTGTATGGATTTCAATATTAAGCCCAACATGGGACATTATGTTTTAGTACAAAATATTTTTAAGTTACGAGTAAGATTTTAAAGGATGTATATTAGTTTGTTTTTGAAAACGAATACCATCATATGTCTTATTTAATTCTGAGTTTGCTAAATTTGGCGCCCAGTGTGGGACTAAATGTTCGTAATGACTAATCGAATTTTACCATTCATTCATTTTGTATGGATTTCAATATTAAGCCAACATGGGATATTATGTTTAAGTACAAAATATTTTTAAGTTACGAGTAAGATTTTAAAGGATATAATTATATTAGTTTGTTTTTGAAAACGAATATCATCATAATTATGTCTTATTTAATTCTGAGTTTACTAAATTTGGCGCCCAGTGTGGGACAAAATGTTCGTAATGACTAATCTTCTGAATTTGGTTGGTCAGTTAGTCAGTTTTTTTCGGTAGAAAAATCATTTGATGAGTCCTCCCTCTCTGGGTGGAGCGGAATGAAGAGTCAGACTTCTGAAAAAACCAACCCTGTTCCTTCAACTACCCTTACGTTCCGGGGCCACTGTATCCTAAAACTAGCTGTCTCAACTCCGACATAGTTGGAAGAGGCAAAAGAAAACAACATGACAGATACCGTTGCTTGCCCAAGTGCGGTCAAGGCGGAAATCAATCAATCAATCAACAGGCAACTTGGCCCATACAAATAAAATACATCCTATTACAATAAATAACTACAAATAAACTAATACATATCGACAGTTGAAAGGCTAATTGATCTAAGCGACATTTTGTAAAACTTGCAGGAGGACGGATCAAAGTTATTTATTTTGAAAAAAAATTCATAAAAAAACAACCATTTGATAGACTTTTATTCATTTAATACAGTATATCTCTAATTAAGTAAGGAAGTTGTTTAAGTTATTACTGTTGAAAATTGTGTATTATTTTAGAAAATTTATGTTGGTTAGCCCAAAATGCATCAAATTTAGTTATTTTTTGAGAAAGGCAAAATGGTACAAATGCCTACCGTAAATAAAATAGCTGAAAGTAAACTAGCTCAAGTTTTATCCTAGAATAAAATAAAACGAGAGAAAATGAATTTAGCGCCAAGTCAACTGACAGTTGTTTATACCCAATGAGCATAAGCAACATGATGGTGTTGCACCAGAGTGAAGTAGTTTGATGCAGATGCCCATTAGAGGGACTACAGAATGAAACAAAATGAAACCTCACTAGATTATAGTAGATATTGATGCTTAGGCTATCATAATTCAAAACATTTTTGTGTAGAGGTATCATTCAAGATGTTGATGCAATATGTTTTGGAACAAGGTATTAGATAAGGTGGTATATCATCCTAAGCCTAGGTAGTAGTATCACTGGAGGACACGGTGGAGCATACGGTGGAGGTGTGCCCTGCTTGGGCGGAGCACCGCCGTGTTCTCGTAGAGGCGGTCGGAGGCGGCGACCTCTCGAGCCCTGCTCTGGTTCAGACTATGGTGCGGAGCGAGAGGGAATGGGATGCGGTCGCCTCCTTCTGCGAAGCAGTCATGCTAGCGAAGGAGGAGGCTGAACGTGCGAGGGAGAGGCAACTCTCTTCCTCGCGCCCCAGCCGCCGCGGGAGACGCCCCGGGCGTCGGGGATCACGAGCCGATTTCCGGCCACCGTAGGCGCGGGCCTGCGGACGGCGAGCAGGGGTCGCTCACCGTCCGGTAAGGCCCAGGCCCAGGTCGGCGGGGCGTCATGTTCCACACGCGCCTCAAAGAGCTGTCAACACTAGTGACGGGGCCTATAGGGCCATTGCCTGCCGGGGTTTGCAGGAAAGTTCTACCGAGTTACCGCGGCCCCGGAAATTTTGGGCAGCCGAAGGAACAGGGTGGGTTTTTAGTCAGTAGAAATCTGACACACCCTTCCGCTTGACCCAGAGCGGAAGAAGTCATTCGATGATTTTCTCACCCCAAAAAAACAAAAAAAGGTAGTAGTATCACCAATTACGGAAGCCAGAGAGGCGGAGCTGTACAACGAGTACAGAGCAGCGAAGACCGTCCTCAAAGAAGAAATCCGGCGCGCCAAAGATCTGGCCAGCAAGGAGATGTTGGGGACTCTTAATTGGGACCCGTGGGATCGTCCATAGAAATGGTGCGGGACAAACTCCGCACCTGGGCTCCCCCACTGACACAGTCTCCGGCACCAATTAGTAGAGGATGTGGTGAGCACTCTGTTCCCCTCGCGAGGTAAGCATACTCGGTGCGGTGCCAGACGCGCACAGTGACGACAACGCTCCAGAAATGACCGAGGTAGACATGAGAGTGGCGGTACGCGGGCTGAATGCCAAAAATACCGCCCCGTGACCCGACGGCTTCCCTGGCAAAGCCTGGGTCCTAGCCTTGGAGCTTCTCGAGCCTCAACTGTTAGGGTTCTTTAACGCATGTTTGGAGAGGGACCAGTTCCCGCTTCGTTGGAAGACGGGAAAACTGGTCCTAATCAAGAAACCGGGGCGCCCGAGGTGCCATATCGGCCTATTGTGCTGCTCGACAAAGTTGGCAAAATGTTTGAAATTGCAAATATTGCAAACCGCCTCGTTGGCCGGATCTTGCCGATAGCCAAATTGGTTTCCGCAAGGGGCGCTCGACGGTGGATGCAATCATGCGTGTGAGGGCTCTCTCGACAGACACCGCCAATGCCTTTAACACCCTGCCCTGGAGTTGCATACGGGAGGCACTCCAGTATCACCGGATGCCAACCTACCTCTGTCGTGTGGTTGAGGCCTACCTGACGGACAGGGCCGTCATCTACTCTGGTCACCAAGGAGAGTGGAACCGACGAGAGATGTCATGCGGTGTCCCACAGGGATTGTTTCTGGGGCCACCCTTGTGGAACATCAGTTACGACTGGGTGTTGCGCGCCAACCTTCCTACAGGCGTCAGCGTAGTTTGCTACACTGACGACACGCTGGTCCTGGCGCATAGAAGGTCGCACCAGGCGGCGGCCGAAGTGGCGATGCGAGGGGTTGCAACGGTCGTAGAAAGGATCTGACAACTGGGACTCGAGGCGGCTCTGCACAAGTCCGAGGCCATGTGTTTTCATGGCCGTCGGAACGTGCCACCTTCGGGTTCCCAAATAACGGTGGGAGGGGTTCGCATCGGCATCGAGACGACGATGAAGTACCTGGGACTTGTCCTCGACAGCCGGTGGAACTTCGTCGAACACTTCCGACGTTTGGCTCCAAGACTGGACCGGGAGGGGGCTGCACTCAAGCGGCTCTTACCCAATCTAGGGACGCTAAACGCCTCCTGCCGAAGGCTATATGCGGGGATTGTGCAGTCCATGGCCCTCTATGGGCCCCCTCTTTGTTTGCTGAATCTGCTGCGGCGATCAGCTCACCAGCTGGTCGCGTCTCAGAGGGTCATGGCTATCCGGATGATCCGGGGATACCGCACGATCTCTGGGGAGACGACGAACCTCCTTGCCGGATTGCTGCCGTGGGATCTGGAGGCGGTAGCCCCCGCGCACGTGTATGATTGGCGCGTGGATGTACTAAGCCGGGGTGAAACTCCGCTACCGCGGCAAGTCGCGGATCAGCGGATAGAGCTCCGGTGCGATCTCACGGCAGCATGAAAAGAGCGGCTGTCGCAACCGAAGGCTGGGCGCGCCGCAAACGCGGCTATAAGTCCCCTTCCACCTGACGCAGGTGCTGACCGGACATGGCTGTTTCGGAAGATACTTGTTTCGGATACAGCGGGAGGACACGCTCGGGTATCGTCATTGTGAGGACCACCTGGAGGACACGGTGGAGCATACAGTCGAGGTGTGCCCTGCTTGGGCGGAGCACCGTCGTTTCCTCGTAGAGGCGGTCGGCGGCGGAGACCTCTCGCGCCCTGCTCTGGTTCAGACTATGGTGGAGAGCGAGAGGGAATGGGATGCAGTCGCCTCCTTCTGCGAAGCAGTCATGCTAGTGAAGGAGGAGGCCGAACGCGCGAGGGAGAGGCAACCCTCTTCCTTCTCGCCCCAGCCGTCGATTTCCCGCCACCGTAGGCGCGGGCCTGCGGATGGCGAGCAGGGTCACTCACCGTCCGGTAAGGACCAGGCTCGGGTCGCTGGCACGTCGTTTTCAAAGAGCTGTCAACGCCAGTGACGGGGCCTCATAGGGCCATTGCCTGCCAGGGTTTGCGGGAAAGTTCTATCGAGATACCGCGGCCCCGGAACTTTAGGGCAGCCGAAGGAACAGGTGGGTTTTTAGTCAGTAGAAATCTGACACAGCCTTCCGCTTAACCCAGAGAGGAAGAAGTCATTCGATTATTTTCACACTCAGAAAAAAAAGGTAGTTGTATCACCACGGAATACATTCTACTTTAGTATCACTTTCCAAATAAAACAATAAATAAATTGTTATTAGTTAGTGTTACTCAAAATAGCCGAAGTGACATTACTGATTATCCTTAATAGACGCTTAATGGATCAAGAGACATAGTTAATTAATATAACTTAATGCAAAATGGTTCAAGTAACACGGTTTTTTAATGTAGTTGAATGCAAAATGGGCCAAACGACATAGCTTATTTTTTTGGTTTATTGCAAAATAGGCCAAACGACAAAACCACAACCATTGTGAAAAAGCCAAATGCCTTAATCAACACACGTTATAAAAGTTTGAAAAATCAAGTCATCCAGTCCTCAAATATGTCTAATTTTGTGTCGTATAGATCAATGAGCTTAGAAATGAGGCCTGTTTTGCAGTGGGTGCTAAGCGCCAAAAAAGTAGTCCAAAAATTTGAAACCTGACTCAAACGATGGAGAAAAATTTGCTGATTCCGAATATGTATATAACTCAATGTCGAAAAAAATGTCGCTTAGATCAATTAGCCTTTCAACCGTCGATATATATATCACTTAAACAAAACTTATACATATTATATTACACGAGTTATCGGCGTCGTGTGTCGCACAGTGTTCGGTAACCGGCCTCGAAAACGCCGGAACATTACTCCTCTCGGCCAAAATTCCTCCTTCAAGAAAGTCAAAAGATGTTCGGCCGGCGCTCTCACCACAAAAGAATTAAAATTAGTTCCGTGATGAGACTCTAGCTGTTCGACTCTCAGGGAGAAATTGGATTTCGCCAAAATGTAATTCACAATATCCTCTGCCCTTGTGGAATAATGCAGACGGGACACGTAAATCAATTTTGTAGGTTTTGTAGTTAGTTTGGTTCGTCCAGTGCAGTGCCACACTAATTTTGACAAGCTGGCTTCCTCTTCCTCTTCACCACCTTGATGAAGCCATCCTGGTCGCACTTGTCCTTCTTAAGACTCCGCTCTCTCGGACCCCCCTGGGTTGGTTTGCAGCGGTGTTTCTCGATTATCCTTAATGGCTGCTCAGCGGGCTTTCGTTAGGTAGCTGGTTTATCAGCGGCAGCAATCGCAGCGTAAGAACGTTCAGGGGTCGATGCACTTATGCCAGTCGGAACCGCGACCGGAGTCGAGGGAGCGATGGCAGGGCACAATGCATCGCCAGCGTTACAGGCAATCGCAGAAGTATCTAAACTTGCTGATACAAAGCTACTGACGAGGGAAGCATTTCGCGCTCCCCGACGTGTATTCACATTATTAGCGTCAGGTGACCAACTTGCCGAAGCAGTGCTGCGTAACAACAAAACTTCAGCGCGCAAATCACCGATAGTGTTCTCCGACGCCTCTAACCTGGATTCAACAGCGGCCAGGCTTGTCTACAGGGTTGTGATGTCATTCATTAGCTTGGTGACATCAACGTGGTCAAATGTGACTGGGGACAGCTTGTGTAGCTCCTTCGCCACAAAAGCAGGCGCGTCACCCGGGTCGGTCACTTTCAATAGTGTCACAATGTCTTGGATACTTTTTTCGGTGCCATCCCTCCTGCGAGACGGCATTTGATCGAGCTTCCCAAGTGACTGAAACAGCAGCAGCTTGCCGCTGCTTATCTCCGCTTCCGTGAAGTTTGACTTGCAGATCTGCAAAATGCTGATTTCATTCATGGTATCAATGGCATGCTGTATAAACGCCAATTGCTCATTAACTATAAGCTGCGGTGAGCCCATGGTGACAATAATGTGCGTAACGCTAACAATTACTTGTGCTGTAAAAACTAGCGGCGGATAAATTATAAATTAATATAAATTAAATTATAACGTGACACTTAATTGAAATGCTCATGGATGTCCATTAGCATTTTCACCTTGACCAAAAAGGGAACTTTCCAGTTGAAGCTAACTTCACCGTAGGCGCGGGCTTGTGGACGGTGAGCATGGGCCTCATAGGGCCTTTGCTTGCCGGGGTTGCGGGAATATTCTAACGAGATACCGTGGTCCCAAAACCGAAAAGCATCTAAAGGTACAGGGTGGGTTTTTTAGTCCTCAGAAATCTGACTCTTCCTTTTGCTCTAACCAAAGCGGGATGAGTCATTGGATGATTTCCCACCAAAAAGGGGGTGTTGCTTAATTGTCTCTATTATATCTCTCTATTGTTCTTGTGTTTATTTATACTGAGCCAATGTTCTTAATCCGCCAGCTACACCCTGAACGCTGCCAGTGAAGGCACGGCGGGTCTCGCCAGTAACCCTGAAGTACGCGGTGCGGCTAGTGCCAGCGCCGCTAACTCAGTGGCCTCGCAGGCGGAGGCGCTGCGTACTCTCACCGCGAGGCTCAAGGATGCGTACAACGGAGTTGAAGTGCAGTGGCTCGACACTGAAGGCAGGGGTACGTTACATTTTATTTTTTATTTTAATTGGGAAACCAACAATTTCACTATTTATTTTATATTACGGTATTTATTTATTTTACTGTATTTATTTTATATTATTGTATCAATTATTTAAGTAATATTTTTTGCCAGACTTGATTTCCGTACGTCATATTTATAAGGCAAGCACTGAAAACCAGCGCCGTGCTGTGGGCATGCCCTTGGCATAGCATTATGCTGAGTGGGAGCCTTGTTGCCTTGTTTTTTGTTGTTTCCTTTTTCTTCGTAAATTGTTAATATCTAAGTCTTTGTCCTTACCTACTAACATAATTATAAGTACCAATTACTAACTCTAGTCTTAAAGAACTAAATAAGTTTTTAATATTGTTAGCATGTCGTTTGTCTGTTGGCAATAAATACTTTTTCTTTCTTCTTTGTTCTTTCTTTCTAACAATGAAGAATGTTACTAGGTATGCCAAATCGATTGAAAGTTTGTTACAGTAAAGCTTGTATGTATAGAAATACACTAGTTTTTGTTGTATTCAAAAATACCTATTAGTTTTGATTTTACAGAAGTTTAAACTTACGATAAATATCGAGTCCCGCTAACAGTCACGTGACCGCATGTGACGTCAATTTACAACGCTTCGCTTAGTAGCTAGTCGAATTTGGTGGTTGTATTTGTACATTTCGGCGCAACACATGATTTCCTAGTATTTGGATTGGATTTTTTTGAAAGTATCTATAATTTCTAATGAAACGACACCGTACTGAGAGCTCGATCGGACTGAGAGAGTGTTGTGAGATGACGTCACACCGTCACGAGTCCGCGTCGCACGTTTACTTCTATAAATCAGAAACTAATTGACGTATCGAAGTAATTCTTTCACTTGTATTTTATATTTTTGACAGAGAATATGGAGAGCTAATATTCAAAATTAGTTAACATTCTTCATTGTATAATATGTCTTACATCTAAAAAATTTAGGTTAAAGTACAATTCACTACGTTTCCACAGGTTACAATCGAATTTAAAAGTACTTGAGGCTTATTATAACTATTAATGCAAATATCTTTTTTATTATTCGAGGTTCTGCAAATATCTTATCTTACTTCTTTATTGTGGATAGGCCTGCGTTTGACCACCATATCACCTAAGTAAGCGATGATGTGGTCGAAGATGATGCACGCTTACCTAGAAGTAACCCATTCACTCTTGACTTGAAGACCTTACTTCTTACTAGTAGGTATTGTTTGTGAGGATATGTTTGTCATACATTTATATATTTCACATTAATAGTAAATATAAAGTAAAGATACTAAAGCTAGTTTTTAACCGACTTCAAAAAAAGGAGGAGGTTCTCTATTCGTCTTGTACTTTTTTTTATGTATGTTACCTCATAACTCGGTGATGGCTGGACCGATTTGGAAAATTCTTTTTTCATTTGAAAGGGTATACTTTCTAGTTGGTCCCATTGTTATGAAATTAGGATCTGATGATGGGATCCTGGAGAAATCGAGGGAACTCTTCAAATATTATAGGCACACCTATAGCGTTTTGGGTATTTCTTATATTACCTTGAGCAGTTGCTCTCGAAAAGCACCATTTGGGGAAGTTGAACTGATGATGAAGACCACGGATGGCCACTGAAACTACTCAACAATAAGTATTTCGTGGATTGCGATTAGATTACTTGAGTACGGATGTTAAGCACCTTATGCTTGTCACAATGCATATGGTGATGTAGAGCTGATGGTGAAGTACCAGAAGAACTCCTCAAAAATTAACGGCTATGCATCGAGAAAAGCAATATTTTGTAAAAGGTGATAAGTTGTTGACATTATGGCTTCTGTAACTAGATAAGTTATAAACCGACCCACTAAAAAGCGTGAAAGCACCGACTACCGAAATTAAAGTTATTTTTGGCTTTGTAGTGTTTTGATGTGGAAGTCGGTTCTAGTTTTTGCTAAAAAGTTTTTTAACACAATATATTTTATTATGTTCTTACATTAATTAACTAATTACACATCAGCATCTATGATGCGTATAATATGTTATGACTAGCTTAGATGCGCCTGCTTGAAATTTGACACGGAGACAGATCTGGAATAGCACATCATACATAATGGGCAACTTTAAAATGTGCACAATATCCATGAAAACAAAGTCTTGGAGTGGTTCAAGACTTTGTTACACAGTTCTGAATACTACGGATGCGAAAAAAATAATAACTCATTTCGAATAGCTAATGAGTTCATTTTTGTCTACAAAACGAACAGAAAGAGTCTTATCATATTATTTTTTTAATTATTATTTTTTTCTCTGGGTGATTTTACTAGGTCAGCACTGTTTATGATATGCTATTATGATTAATGTTTGTTTGTATATATTTTATTGTTTTTCTACCCGACTGCAAGGGAAGGCTATTTTTTCTTCTTACTACGCTCTGTCGTATTGGGTTAATACCTGTAAGGATATTTGTGTGTGTATATCGACCCCCCCAACCAAGAACTCGGTAATGTGCTATTATGGGCTTTATGCTGTTATGTCAAACTTGGCATCTATAGACCAGAATACACCTTAGTAATTTTTTTTAGATGTTTTCATGACACATGTGATATTTTATGTATGTATAGAATTTTAGGTATTTTTTTTTTCTTAAATAAATAGGTTTTGAATAAAAGGAATTTCATATCAAAGACACAGTAAACATATCCAAAAAAAATTGCTTGCATTTAATACATCAATGACTTCAATAATCCCACTAGTTAAAACATATTTGATAAAATCACTAAATCTTTTCTCCTGTAAAATTTTGATTTTTCGATTACGGAGTTATTGCTTGGGGGGATCGATATGTAAATAAATAAATAAATATTCTATTTTTTGCAGACTTGGTAGCAGTAGCCAGTTCATTCGGCCACGAGACCATTGAGGATGTGGAGTCAGGCTCAGGGTCCGGAGACTGGGGAACCGACGGAGGCCTGCCTGATGATGACGAGGACAGGCTCAACGGCTATGATACAGGTATGTCTGGCTTTGTAGCCATTTTGATAGCTTATTACCATTATAAATGCGAAAGTGTGTGAGCATGGATGTATGGATATTTGTTTGTTTTGCTTTCACGCAAAAACTACTAATGGGATTTACGCGGGAAGACCTTCCCACGCGAATGAAGTCGCGGGAAGAAACTAGTCTACTGAGAACTCCGAACGAATGAACTTTAGTTTCGAGATTAGTTCCTTAGTTCTGTTTTTGTAGATATACCTATGTTGTTAAAAAAATATTATTATTATTATTTTATTATCAAACAAAAGAAGAAACCCCGAAATGTGCAACGTGCTCGCGGTTCAAAAAGCCCAATACCCATAAAACTGGAGATATTGAGTGCTCTGCTAGGAAAATAGTAGAATACAGATACATCAACACTATCGACTATGAGGGCACGTAGAGCATCACACTCTAGGTCAGACTTCCGCGTTGATACACCTGTTGCTGACACAGCTATCACTGGTTTATGTGTTTATGTGCTAATAATCGAGTTGTTGCTGTCTCAACACATTTGTTACCCACTAGCCGCAATAATCAAAATAAGCAAGAGTTTGTTTTTTGAGTTCGACCTAGTTTGTTATTGTTTCTGCTGACGCATTCGTTTGCTCATGATGTAGTGTTCAAGTTATTTAGGTTATTTTTCCATTATGAATTTGTTAAAAATTGTTTTATACATCTGTTTTCTTTAAATTATTATGTTTGTTGGAGCTCCTTCCGCCTGTGATACAGGATTAATCCTAGTACAGGCATTAACATTGTAAGACTTCCATGGTTTAATTAAGTTTAATTTTGTACATTACCTATTATGATTATTGAATAAAGATTATTATATCGATAATTTTCCGTTGAGCAGTAATCGCCAAGGTGTCTTACAAATAGAGATAGAGAGATTACTAATTTACTGCCCTTATCCCATTTACTTGGAAAGTCAGCACAACACGTTTCCCTCTTCCATTCTTTTCTGCCAGACGTCACAGCATCATATACTCCTTTTTTCATATAATTTCTGACACAATCCATCCATCTCTTCTTTGGCCGTCCTCTACCATAGAAATGTTTAAGTAGTAATTAATATAACAAATGATTGATGATTAACAACCCAACTGTTAATTGATAAATAATTGTTAATCTCCATCTCCAGGTTCAGGCGAAAGCCCACCAGACGTAGACGAAGAGCCGACGGAACGAGAACCAGACGTAGTTCCACAGCGACCCGTCGTCACCGAGGCTCCCTTCGTGCCCAGCATCGTGGACACGCCGAGCAGCAACAACGTGAACGTGAGAGGCCGCGCGGGCGCAGGCCCCGGGGGCGAAGTCCCCGTGGACACAGGCAACGCGGAGGAGGACACGCCGCGCCCTCAGGCCCCCCCCGCGCGGGAGCCCCCCGTCGCAGGCGCCGCCGACAGACCCTCCCTACAAAAAGCCCTCCTAGCGTACGCCCTCCCCGTCGTATGCGCATGGTTCGGCACCATAGTCACCGATCTGTTCTAGAATCTTCCTTTCGACCTCGTTAAATATAGAAATCGTTTGGTTTTGTATATAGCCTAGTCAGTGAGCGACGAAGAATGTGTTACAGCGCAAACGCGCTACTGTGATAAAAAGTGGACAGGTTATACGTTGGATGTTACGGAACGGAAACAACAGACAATGACTATCAACAAATTTGTACACAGTGCATTGTGTAGTGAATTAATTTATTATTTTTACTCATTTTTTTAATATTCAGTTACACCCTTATTCGAAGTGAACGACAATAAATGGGGAGTATTTTTTTATTCTGGCAATTCAATATGGCATTATATTTGTTTTTTAATTTAGCAAAATCTAAATCAGCCAAATTATGTATTTATTAAAATGATCTTTTGTCTTGTAAATAATTTGTAAATTATAATGAGGTAGATAGTGAATGTATGTTTTATTTTACGAGTAAATTGTAATGTTTGTACGATGCTGTATAGTCTGTGGGTTGGCGCCAAAAATATATTGCAATGGTTTTGATTGCGTGATCTTTGAACTCAGATCTTGAAACTATATATATGCCTTATTTCCTCTTTTGTTGATTATTTCAATCTATACGCCTTACTTATCAAGGAGACTCGTAACTTCGAGAATGTTTCAAGCACCCGATGAATTTCATTTTAGCACCAAACGATAGATTATCATGAACTTAAAAAACATGTCTAAAAATGTACATAAAACTTAGTAATAATTCTTAAAGTAAGTTTATAGACTGATTTGCTTTCGATTTATATTTTTACATGCAAATTATATCTAATATTATTATTTCATTCGGACTAAGATAAATACTAATCATTTAACCGACTGATCTAATGATAATTTGAATTATATTTTTTTTAATAATAATTATAATATTTTTGTTAAAATATTTATCTTTATCTTTGATTTTGGCTTCAGCTTTACTTTGCGAAGTATAGAATTTAGTTTGCAATTTAAAGTCGCCGGCAATGTTATAAATTAGGCAAATTGTTAAACGACAGATAGATTGCAAATTAAATATTTTGCGCTAGATAAGTCACACCAGTGTATAATATTCTAAGTGTTATTTCTTTTTATACATAATGTGGCGTCGTATATTATATATAGATATGTCATACATATGTCGCAGCTGGTAAAATAAATACTTATTTTTGTTTTACCCATCAATGGGTAATTTTTGTATAGCTTGTGTTCACAAACGAATAAAAAGGTTTGGAATGTCGGCGTTTGGCTAAAATCTAAGTCAATTTAATATTACGTACATCAGTTTGGTAAATTTTAGTGAGTTAGACGGGTGCGACAGTAACGCACAATTAATTTTTACATTTGAACAAGCAGAGGAAGGTATTGTGTAATAAATATAAAGTATACAATTTTACACATTTTCAAATATAATTGGAAATAATAAAAGATATTTTTAAATGTAGACTTGTTTTTAATTTTGTAATCTTTACCTTTACCTTCCTTTGTGCTTTTTACGAAGTGAAACTTCGACCCGTAGATCAGGCATTAGATAATATGATTTAAATGCAATAGTCAATAAAAGGTCATTTACGAGGTTATAAAATTTGTTTTCCATGACAAAAAATTTGAGTTTACATTTTCAAAAAAACTTTGCGATTTCAATTTTATACCTCACCAAAAATAATACATATAAATTAAATAATGACATCAATACTAAACGTATACCGAGAGGAAAACAAGAAAGTACGGGGACCAAACTATTATTGCTATGTGCCATCTATTTAAGAATAATTTAGCGCACAAATACTGCCACGCTTACGGCCCGTGTTTTATTTGGATTTGTATGTACATACGTGAGTCACGTGACTGGTAGATAGCGTTTTAGAATTGTGTGTTCATTAAAGAGCGTTTACACTAAACTGTGTTTCATATAAACTTCCAAGGCCTTATTCTTGGGAATGAAAGAACGGATTTTAATGAGATTTGATACACATACACAAAATACCCAGGATTACATAGTACGAACTTTTCAAAAAAGAGCTGAGTGAGAAAAGAGAAGTGTTTAATTTTCTATAGATAGTAAAAATCAATCTCTCTGCACGCTTTTGAGGTGTGAACGCTCTCAAGGTTGATGCTCTGTTTCTGATATACATAAGAGAAACAATATTAAAAAAGAAACACTGCACAATAGAACATCAGCCTTAAAGTATGACTATGCACTTCTGGAACGCTTTGCATTACATAGAGTAAAAAGCTGGACATGAAAATTAATTTCAAGTACAGTTTCACGGAACACGTAACTTACCTAAATTAGTCATTTTACTAAATTCAGAATTAAATAAGAACTTAATTATGTTCCAAATAACTCTTTTTTGAATATTGAACTGTTTATCTAAGTAATATAAATGTGTAACATTAGTAAGTTATAAAGATCTTAATTAATTGTCGCGTCTGCCTCACGGGTGGTTCATTACAAGCAGATTCTATGACCATTGCAAAAAATAATATAAAGATTTGCATGCAAGTCATTTACATACCAGAAGCATAACTCCAGCTGTTGTTTTAAAAAGGGCTTTATACCAAAGCAAGAAAGTAAACTTTCGCTTGTATGAACCGCCAGTGAAGCCGACCGAACTAAATGTTGCTAGAAAGTAGTAGTTTTTTATACAGTGTCATGAATTATTGTGTAACAGGGTACCGATATGAATAATTGCATGTATCTATTGTACGTATAACGAACTCATTAGGAAGTACGATTTATTGATCATAACATTTGAGCAATGATTTCCGCGGACATGATTGGCCATGCGCGAAAACGTATGTCAAGAAAAACTTGAGTAAAACAGACAGTTTTTAATTTACGCACTCAACGGATGGGATTCGTAATAAAAAGTATCATGAAAATGGAACAACGCCGATATGTTAGTACGAAAGTAAAAGTACCTGTGTTCAGAACATATTGTTTGATATCAAACTTAATTACTGGAACGAGGAATGCGTTTATTAAATTCTAGCTTTATAGCCTATATCATTTACTTGCGTCTCATTCTTTGTTCGTTTTTAATTGTCGGTTTATCAGACATTTTACGATTATATCATTTGTCTGTTTTGACTGTGACATACATGGCTTGCATGTCTGCGAGGATTAAAGATTTAAATAACATAATAATGAATTGATTTGAATAAATAAACTGCGGAAAGTGTCAATAAATCATACGACCTGAAAAGGACTTAATTCTCTTTATTTTCATTTATATGAATAAAGAGTGAACATTTGGATATTTTCTTCAGTTTATTGATTTAAAGTAAATTTTTTACCGTTTTCTTCATTCTGAACCATATCGGACTTATTGTAATTCATCTGTGTTTTTAAATCAATGCGAATTATTTGTGATCTGTATTCTAACCGTGACTTAAGTACGTTTTTATTAATTGAATAAAAATTGGTGATGTTCTCATTTCACGATCATATTTTGTCCTTCATCATACTAGGATAATAAATTCTTGTGGTGAAATATAAGGATGAATTAACTAATACATTTAGTTTAATATTTCGAAGTTTAATTTTATATTCTCAATTTTTACTTAAAAAGAGAACAATAATTTTGGATCGCCATCCGTTCGCATTGGTTTGCAAACCTCATATAAGTCACATGTCTAGTGGAAAAAATCTATTCAGAACTTTTTTATTTACAGCGGTTTCTTTCTATTGGATGTGTGACTTTACTTTCTTATATACGTAATATATGAGCGGCCATGTTGGGTATTATTTGAAATTCTAAGACCCATCTCATACTCCCAGTTTATTGAAAATAGAATAGCAATATTCGAACTGTATCAGTTCTGTTCATACAAATTTTTATTTGCTTGCTTTGAATGCTAATTAGCATGATTCTTTCTTCTTCTTTCATGAGAAATTGACCAATATTGCTAAGTAATTGATTAAAATAATACCCAATTCTGGTGCGTTCACCGAGTGAATAATAGTGAAATGTGAGCTAGGACGAGTGTGTAGACTAATAATTTTTTATAAAGATATATTATTATGTAGATTTATAACGTGTACATACAATAAAAATGATAATATGTGTAATTAGGTTGTTTTATTTATTTTTGTTCTTTTCGTTTAAATTCCTCCATTGAAATAATATTGCTTTTCCAGAGAATTGAAATGAAAAACTTTCTAAGTATTAAAATTAACGTTATATTTTTATAAATTTATGATATTTACAAATACCTGAGTTTAAATCTTAAGTCGTATACAACATATTTATACAGTGATATACCAATTTCAAATAAACATCCATGATTATTTCAAGACTTACATTTTTCTATAGAATGTAAAATCCTCTCTCATGTATATGGGAATTGTTCCTATTACTGATCGTTCTAAATATTGTATTTCAATACATATTCTGAGGGGCTTATAGCATTCGAGTATGAATTAACTTTCATTTGGACCCAGTTGTGCCAAAATGTTCCAACCTACAGTGAACATATTTTGAGTTATTAAGTACATACTCATTTAAACATTTTTCTATATAGACATTCTGATTTTGTTACACATAGGTGACTTGCAACATGAAAATAAGGCTAATTTTAGGTAGGCTGATAACGCAATACTGTCAAATTTGTGGGTTGATACATTTTGGCACAACGGGGGCCATTTATCAGTTAGATAAAGTAATAAGAGTAAAAAATAATCAAGTACAAAAAATACACTTATTCCTAGATCACAATACATTCAACTCCCAATCTTATTGCATACAGCACCAGGTTGGGTTCAGGTTAACCGTCACTTTCAGATTCACTATCATCGGATCCGCTGTCGGAGCCAGTTTCGTAGTCTTCGGAGTCAGATCCGAGCCAATCGGGCAGAGAGGGCTGCTCTATTATCGTCTTCCATTCGTTAAGTTTGTGTAGATCTGTGAAAATTAATGTAATGTATATCTCTAGTAATACCCACAACTGACATTCACAAGTCAAAAATAATAATAATAATATGTTTATTTCCAAAAAAAACTTATAACTTCTTGACATATTTGCTATATGGCAACAATTTCCGTTAAGGCGTAGAGTTTAGCATCTGTAGCCGAACTAGGCATAGCCTGTATTTCGGCTATCAGTACCATTCCCCTCGCTTATTTTATACAATAATATAGGTGCCAAACAGTGGAAGCATGCATAATCAGTTGTAGAAAAACATAATTTAAGTTACTCTTTAAACAAGAAATATGCAAGGTAAGTACAATTTTATTATCTTATTATTAATTGTATTGTGTGTAATGTATTGAGTTTTGTGTGGTGTATCTACCAATATGTGCGGGTACGTGCTTATGATGTATGTATTAGTGAGTTTATAGATGTGTGTGATGTATGGATATGTAGGTGTGTGTGTGAGTGAGGGTAATTATGTGGGAATTTAGAGGGCGTGATGAGGCGTGTGTTTACAAATATGTGTGTAGGTAACTATGGAAGGAGTGTATTATACATAAGTGAAGTGATTGGCCGTTCATATAACTCAAGCTCAACTAATAACAGTAGTTTTAATTATTTGTCAATGATTGACCCACAAATGTTTTATTTCCAAATATGGATATAATATAATAATTATCAGATTCTGTATGATTTCCTTTTGAACGTATGAAGTATAGAAAAGTTACCCCACACCCAAATGGTAACATAAAAAGCATGTATGTTACGCGTATACGTATGGTAGCTGAGTATTTGAACTGTGAGATGTTGAGATGATACGCTCAAAATACTCTTACATTATATGTAGCCTGTTGTCAACCTCTTTATGTATATTTAAGAATCGTCCAAATCCAGTCTTATAATCTTATGGCGAAGACCATGACACAATATTTCCAATTACAACTACACTGAATGTCGTAGTGCAAGCACTAGCCATAATATTCGTTAGACATTAAGACATTATTCCAGACTACTACTGAGAAATTCCGTACAGAAAAACTCAATAGTACCTTTTTCCGGTCCCGGGAATTGAACCCGAGATCTCGTGCTCAGCAGTCGCGCTTCCGACCAACGAGGCAGTTTCTTCACAAATATGAACTAAAGAAAAAAATGAACTACACAAATGATTCCACTCACCCAAGCTATACATGTCGGACAGATAGAACTGCTTGTCTTCCTTCTCGAGCACGCCGCCGTACACGTAGAGCGTGGAGCGTTGCACCGCCATCATGGCCGACATGCGGGGCCCCGGGCCCCCGCGCTGCGCAGGCGCAACGGGGGCCCCGCCCACCGCCGCTATGGGTGAGGGGGCCGGCGCGCCGCCCAGCTTCATTGTGAATACTGAGTCCGTTACCACTGTAAATAAGGAGGTGAACTTTAAGAACGAATGGTGATATAACAGTCAAAATCTCTCTTCTTTACTACATAATTGCGCCCCCAGGTGTAGCATACAAAACCACATACAATCTCCTAATCGGTATGAAATTCAGAACCATATAAAAGATAAAAATAAGGAAAGAATATATGTCATTGATCATACAAATGCTGTAATAAGTAAAGTTTTTCATTTCATATTTAAGTAGAAACAAGATAAGTAGTAATAATCGTATCGTACTAATATTATAAATGCGAAAGTTTGTGAGGATGGATGGATGTTTGTTACTCTTTCACGCAAAAACTACTGAACGGATCTGAATGAAATTTGGTGAGTGGATAGTTGACTGCCTGGAATAACACGTAGGTTACTTTTTATCCCGGAATTCCCACGGGATCGGGATATACGCGGGAAAAACCTCCCACGCGAACGAAGTCGCGGGCAAAAGCTAGTCTCTCATAAGAGACAATAGTAATTAACCTACCTACACATTGTTGTAGCCTAAAAGAATAGTGAAAAACGGACTTTTAAGGACTATCATTAACCAGTGGCGTAGCTAGGCGTGGTGACGTGGGCCCACCACCCTTACACACAAAAAAGTGGCCTCGCGAGGTCTCTATAAAATTAAGTAGCCAGGTATCTATTTAATTAATTTAATCACTTTTACGCACGAAAAAGAATGTCTGAAATTTTAAAGCTGGTTTGTTCGGGGTCTCCCAAGGCCTTCTTGCGAGCACCCAGCAGGGAACTAGCAATATGGGTAGAATTCACATTGCTAGCAATCTTATTAACCCCTTCAACTTAGCTAAATACTCTTGTGTTTGGAATGGACTCACCGCAATAGTGTAATGGGTGGGGTTCGAACCCAAGGCCATTAGGCTATTGCCGAAAATTCAAGGCAATACAGGTACCTGTGACGGTCTCTTCTTCCTTCACAGCCATGGCTTCCTCGGGCGCCGCCTGCGTCGGCTGGTGTTCGCACTTGAGCGTCACGTTGTGCCACTTGCCGGCCTCCACGTCCAGCAGCTGTAGGTCGTCGCTCATCTCACCACGTAACTCTTCGTCTGTTTCTTCTACGTCCTGTTGAAAATATTTTATACTAATTTTTGGCTGCGGTTCAGTATTTCTTAAGATTTGAGAATTTAAGATTCATTTAAATCCGTTCTTCTGTTAACGAACGGATATCTGTCTGTTTATTACCAGAGGCAGGCAGAGATATTTTCAAATTTATAATATACTAGCTTCAGCCTACGACTTCGTTCGCGTTGGAGGGTTTCCCAGAGGAAACCTCGATCCCGAGGGAATTACATTTTTTCATTACATAGACATTTTTTCCACAACACTTAGAAAAATCAAGCAAGTCCATCAAAAATAATCTACCGTACTGTTTTTTTTTTTCTATGTCGACTGTATAAACTACGAACTAGTTGTTGTTAGCGTTATTTCTGCACTAGTATTATATTCTATTGATGTTATAATTTTGTTTTTGCATGTTGTGTCTATCGCGTCATATTGTACACTATGTTTGTAACATATTGCATGAAATATAAGGATAATCAGTGTAACAATTGTATATAGGCCAATAAATAAATTGTGGGAAAGAAGTAGCCTATCTATTATTCTATGATTGTAACTATCATCATCTGCTTAGCCTTTTCTCAAATGTGTTAGGGTCGGCTTCCAGTTTAACTGGATGCAGCTAAGTACTAGTTTTACATGGAGCTCTTGCCTATTTGACCTCCCTAACCTAGCAGCTGGTTAACACGATATTCCCTGGCTGACCAGTGTCAGACTTTCTGGCTTCTGACTACTCGTAACGACTGACAAAGATGTCCAAATGCAAGCCGGGACCAACGGCTTAAGGTCGGATATATCAACACGGAAAGGAATCGTCACTGTATCAACTCGAGTCGTTCAGTATTATTTGTATGAAACTCCCTACTGCAACGCACACTAATCGGAATCGTAACGTAATCGCCTCGCCTCGGGACAAGCTCACGAACCTCGATGCGGTGCGTGGTCGACTTGAAGTTCCCGTGCTTACGGTTCTCCGTAGCCTAGCTTACGGCTCTCCGTATCTTAGCTTACGTCTTTTTTTTCGTATTTTCTTTTTCCTCTTCATCAAGTGCTATGGCAATTATAGCTAACTCACGTATTGTGAACCGAGACATAACCGTGCGCTACACTTAACGTTCGGATTCAAAATGATTGAACTAGTGCCACCTAGCCGACAACCAGCGGTCGGCGAGCCGGAAGCGCAGCGTCGCCTAGCTGTAGCCGAGTCGACGTGCCGGAGCTTACGTTACGTAGATAGATAGATAGATAGAATATACTTTATTGTACACCAATAATTGAATCACACTTAAATAACAATATTGTAAAAAAAAAAAATTGGTTACAATGGCGGTCTTATCGCTGAGAGCGATATCTTCCAGACAACCTTTGGAAGGACTTTATGAGCTTTATTTAAAATGGGGAGGGCTATATTAGTGTACTACTGTACAAATACTCATTAATAACGGAAAAACTAATAAAAATACAACAAAAAAAATATATATACAAATACATAAGTACATAAAATAAATAAATATATAATGTGTTCTTTAACATCGTGTGGAGAAAGCAAAGGAATAATCATAAGTTTGAAATAAAATGATTGGCAACCGAGCTTTTAAAAACAGCAAGTGACTGAGCTTGTCTTACTGACACCGGCAATCCATTCCACAACCGAATGGCCTGCACCGTAAACGACTGGTCGTAAAATTTTGTGGAATGGGTAGGCATCAAAAGTCTCAAATTCTCTGATGATCTCAAATCTCTAACATGTGTGTCATGAAGGAACTTAAAACGTTCTTTGAGGTAAAAGGGAGTCGTTGGATTGAAAAGAATACTGTAGAGTAGTGTTACGTTACGTGGACGTCTGTTTGACGCCAAGGGGAAAGGCGAGGCGGTGACGATCCGCTCCGATGTGTGCTGTGAACGTGCTTTCCGAGGTACGGTGGTATCGAACTGCTAACTTCCAAACTCTGGGATACCACTGATTTCTAATAGAATAAATTAATAGTTTAAAAAACCAAAAACATGCTTTTAAGACTAATGTAATGAGCAGAAATCAGAAATGTTTACGAGTAGGCAGTCAAAGGTTCCATTAGCCACCTTCCAATTCCATCGTCCGACCAGCTCGATGGTACCTACCATAATATTGTATTGTCGTCTAATCTACATATAATTGCCAAGTTTCATGATGATAAAATAATTAGAAGTACGTTTAATTCAGATTCTTAGATTTTATTAACCTACTAATAAACCTAATAATAAATCTATGGAATACGCGGTAATTCAAAAAGGTTAAAATCGATAACGGATTTTCTTTAGGTTTGTTATAACCTTGAAACCTGATCGTGTTCAAAGTCCTTTACGTGGCCGTTCTCACAAGTGCAAACACGACTATGATACGATATTCCATCATGGAATGCCAGTGCCTATCTTCCGGGTTCATCATCAGACCTTGAAACCTAATCGTGGTCAAAGTTCATTACAAGACTTTTCTAAGAAATCCAAAACAGCTATGATACGATTTTCCATCATGAAGTTCCAGTTCATATCTTCCGGCTCCATCATCAGATCAGTTCAACAGTACCATAATATTGCATTGTCATCAGAACTACATACAGCCGCCAATTTTCATTACGCTACGAGCCTTGGAAGATGGTTAAATTAGTTACCTTAGATTTCATTACATAGTTACATACAGGTCGACCTAATAAAAGCATGTTAAAAACAGTTCAAGCTACATGGCACTTACCCTGACTCCACCAAAAACATATCCCCTGTTGCTATGCAAGTTGACAGCAGCGGCTTGGCCCGCCCGTGCGGGGGGCGCCAGCAGGCCGGGCGCGAGCGCTCGCCACGCCCAGCCACCGCCCGCCTTCAGCGCCAGGCGGAACAGGTCCGTGTGCGTGAGCGTGCGCTCCGTGCGGCCCTCGCGCACGCGGGAGAACCCGCCGTAGATGAGAAGCTGGGGAAAGTGGACAAGGAAAATAAAGAAAACAAAAATATTTTTCATATGCTCGCTGATCACCATCTCACCAGCTCACGATGATGTGGTCGAAGATGAAGCTCGCTCGCCTAGAAGTAACCTATTCAATCTTGACTTAACGAATGAAGAACCCCAGGTATAAATTATTTAAGAACATTATTTATGTAAGGATTCTCGTTTTTCTATTGTTTTTAAATTTCTATGTGCAAGATCAATAACGATCTTGCACATAGAAATTTAAAAACCTTGATTTAATAAATCTTGTATATAATTTGATTGAGCGGTGATTCTCAAACTAAATGTATGTCTGTATCTTGGGGATCAGAGTTGTAAAACAAAACAAAGTATAATAAATGTAAAAATAATGAAATCAAAAATCATACCCATAATTCAACTTGCAAGTTTGTGTAATGTGTAACACCTGTATCTTTCTTTTTGTATTACTTTCATATTTAATAATCCTTTTGTTTTGTCATAGATTATAATTATAATGATAAATAATATAATGACAATCAGAGAAAACAAAAAGGGTCCTCACCCAATTTTTTTAATTGTAAACTAGCTCTGCAAACGTGGAAGGAACACCATTATTTTTACTGATGTAATCAAGTTATACAATAAGTACAATTTTCCCAAACTTTATGAGAACTAACAGACATCTTGTATGTGCATTGTGCTATTTATGACTACAGTTATATATAACCATTCCATATTATATTAGGATAATTTTTACGAGCTTTGCATTCAATCAGCACCTTAAACATACATTCATAGCTATAGGGTTCACATTACTCACTGAATCACTGCCAGCCGGTAACATAACACAGGCTGATCTCGCGCTGGGTCCCCTGCCACTGGGGGCCAGTTTAGTCCACGTCCGCGTGTCCAAACAGAAGGTGTAGACATCGTCGAAGTAGCGACACTCGCGACCGTCATCTGCGTACCCACCGAACACTACAATAGTGCGCCCGAGCAGGCACATGCGGTGTCCTGAGCGAGAGTTGGGACCGTTTGGGGCTACCACCTGTTGACGAACGGAAAAGAAAAAAAAATCTTACATTTTTAAACAGGGATGTTAAGGATGTATAATTACGGATCAAGATATGGCGTACACACGTATAAATAATACTTTACCAGTTTTAGCTACTGATATAGATGTGAAATGATTTTGGTTAATTTCGGATAGTTTCAGTTATGAATACGGATTTTGTATTAATTGTAAAAGTAAAATACTCGTAGAAATAGATGACGATTTTGTAATTTTTATTTTTTCGTAGCCTATTGAATTGAAATCAAGTATACATTATTTTGTTTAACATGTCTAGATATGCACTTAAGTAACTTAAATTAATTACAGATAAAACTAACAATTAGTATGAAATGTTGTTATAATAAATGTTAGAATCCTGCTGTGCTCACGGCCCCTTCGAACTGGGGGCCCCTTCCAGCCCCTTACATTATTACGCCACTGCTCTTTAACAATATAACCGAGTTGAATTGAGTTGTAGTGACAATTAAAAAAATGTATCATATACAATTATTTGTGATGGGAGCCTACTTTTAGGCAACACAATCATACTTTATTTAATGAACAATATAGCTTACCTTTTCCCATTTCTTTTCGGCGAGTGAAAAGCACCACAGATCTCTATAATGATGGAACTGTGTTTCTGACGGACTTGTGAATTCGCCTCCAAACACCCACAGTTCACCTCTGAAAATATAAAAGAATTTTATTCAGTTATTTGTTTTCTTTATTTCTTTTATTAAGTACGGACAATGCCCTCTTGACCTCATGTCTGATGGTAAGTGATAGATGACGTCTATGACTGAACGAGTTAGCCCAGAAGATGCCTGTTCACTCTTGCTTTAGCCTAAGGTGTCGACCTTGTGTTAGAGTGGTTGTGGGTTCCAACCCCACCCATTCCACAATTGCCGTGAACTCATTCCAGACAACAGACACAAGCATATTTAGCTTAGTTGGAAGGGTTAACAAGATTGCTAGTAACGTGAATTCTACTCACATTTCTCGTTATATAAAAATGTGTAGAATTGAGAACCTCTTCCTTTGAATTCGGTTAAATATACACCTGTGTCTTCATTCTAAGTTGTTATAATATGTGAGTAGGTGTTGCTGTTTTGAATTGATATAAACAAAATAAGCTGTCACATATTTTTTTTAAATAGATAAAATATAGGGGATTTTTTTGGGTTGATCTTTATATAAATGTGTTTGATAGGTTCAGTGTAAGCTTGTGGACTTGTGGGGCATACCTAACGTGACCAGACGTCCCGTTTTGAACGGGACTGTCCCTTTTTATAATTACGAGTCCCAGTGTCCCGGCAATGATCTCTGGGACGCAAAATTGTCCCATTTTCTGAGACCGCGTCAACGGACTCATCGGTCGATGCGAATATAGCCGAGAATGGCCAAGACGTCGTCGCTCGCGCTTTGTTGACTATTTATTTGACAGATTTTTCGTTCGCCCACTTCTCGAAATTTGTTTAGTTGTTGTTACGTGTTTTTTACGTAGTTTATATTTGACATTAACATTCATATCTGGAGTGAGGCCATTAAGAGGCACGGGGAAGCACTTGCTGTTTCCCTTGACATCTCCAAGGCCTTTGACAGGGTCTGGCACGATAGCCTTATTGCTAAGCTTCCTTCCTTCGGTTTACCCACTCAACTTTGCGTTTGGATTTAAGACTTCCTGAGAGATCGGTCCATTCGAGTGGTCATTGATAGCTGCTCGTCTGGCCAATTGGCAATTAATGCCGGGATCCCTCAGGGGTCTGTCCTTTCAGCAACTTTATTCTTGCTGCACATTAACGATCTGCGCCCAGTACCTTTGGGTATGCAGACTACAGCACAGTTTCTGAGAGATATGTGTCCAGCGCGCGAGCTGGTGGGTCACAGATCCAGTATCTCCGTGAGGACATGGTTGGGCGCTTGAACTTGTCCTTGAAGGCTGTTTCCGAATGGGGCGATGCCAACTTGGTCAAGTTTAATGCAGCTAAGACACAGGCGTGTCTCTTCTCCGCAAAACGGAGTCAATTCAAACCGGCTTCTACTTTCCGTGGTGTAACCGTGCCGATAACCGATCATATTGACCTTCTTGGGGTGACTTTAACTTCCACACTTAATTTTGGTCCGTTTATCGAGGCTAAGGCTCAGTTAGCATCAAAAAAGTTGGAAATCCTAGCCAAGGTGAGACGGTACTTCACACCGGAACAGCTGCTTAATTTGTATCAAGCTCAGGTTCAGTCGTGTATGGAATACTGCTCTCATCTTTGGGATGGATCTGCGAAATACCAACTGGACGCGTTTGAAGCGCCATCGTTACATGGTGAACATCCCACCCATACGCACAAAACGTTTTGGGAATCATTCTTCTTCATTCCTTCATTGTGGGACGGCTAAGGAGTGGAATTCCCTGCCGGAGTCCGTTTCCCGATAGCTATAACCTAGGAGTCTTTAAGTCAAGAGTTACTTTTAGGTAAGCGTGCTTCATCTTTGACCACATTATCGTTTACGATCAGGTGAGATGGTGGTCAAACGCGAACCTATTTTCAATAAAAAAAAAAAACATAATTATAATTATGATTTGTATAACAGTGTTATTCTAGAATATTATTTGAAATTGTATATTGTAACTTATTTTATTTGGTACCTGTAATATTTTTATTATTGTGTCTACTTAGTTATAACATTAAAAATATCAACAAAATGTTAAAATTGTTTATAAAATAAATTAAATGAAATATTAAGTTAAAATGCCGGCACGCAAGTGTTCGTTCAATGTTGACTTACAAGCAAAATATCCGTTCATCAAGCAAATAAATACTTCCTCATTGTGTCAGATGCGAAAAGTGTCGTACAGAATTTAGTGTTGTCCACAGTTGTGCCAGTGATATTGAACAGCATTTATAGTCTGAAAAACATAAAAATGCCGATCGTGCCGCCGCGCGCCGCTTCTAGTTTTTCGATGTTAAACTTTTTCAAGAAATTGGACGGGCCAACTTCAAAGGATTTGGATATGGCCGCGGCAGAAGGCGTCTGGGATTATCACACGATAGAAGAAAACCGCAGCTTTCGGTCTAATGATTGTTCATGGAAATTAATTCAATCATGTTTTGATCGCGCGTACGAAAGAATTATTGTGAAGATATATATTTTTATTCATATTTAGACAATTCGAGTTGAAGCTCTAAAGGAGTTTTGAGCCGAAACTGAAACGGAATATCAACAATTGCTCGGCTATAGCAATGCCTGCCTTGAAAAGGGCTTCAAACATGTATCAGCGATTAAAAAACTACTTTTTGAGTATTGAAAAATGTCCCCTGTTACTAAAAAACTTTTTTGAAGATTCCACATCCAAACTGTGGCTTTATTTTTTACACGCTCAGTCAACAAATTTTCAATAAGCTGTATTGAAACTTGAAGGTTAGACTACTACTACTCTTACCATAGAAATGTAGATGTTTTATTGGGCTGATTTAAAAAAGGTCCCCGCATGGGAAATTGTTCAAAAATTGTAGACGTCTGAGAAAACCCAGTTACAAATTTCAGTTCTAACGGCGATGTTGATAATTAAGGTGAATATAAAAAAAACGTGCTAAGAATTTCATTCTTACTTAAAATCATCACCAGCTATATTAAAGCAAAGGAGATTGCCACGGAGCAGGTCCCGTTTGTGGTATCTTGTGCCTGATTTTAATAATAACCTAAAAATATAATTTATTTTTTGCGTTCAGGGTATTTTTTATACAATTTCTTTCACCCTGGGAATAAAGTTAAAGTTAATTAATAGTTAAACATTACGTTGACATCCGTTTAATTCAATGTAGTCTGTGGTTTGATTGGTATACAAAAAAAGTTGCCAGGTATCAAAGAATTAAATAACTAATGCCATCTTTTACTTAATTGAGTAATCGTAGTAAAAGGTAGAAAGAAAACAAAGAATTATTATATATTATTATACAAAATACGCATTCCCAGAATACAACAAACCGCCATATTGTGATTGTTTATTTTCAGTTCAAGAACTGTCACTTTATATTTCCAAAGTAGAATCTGGCACCAGGTCTTTTTAAATAAAGTTGATATTTGTGCTTTATCAAATTATATTTCATTTATGTGTCTATTTCAATTTGTAAGAAGATTTTAATATTTTTTTAAACTTATCTCCAATTAATGTTACATCAATAATTTTATTTCAAATAAAAAATTTTGTACACGATATAGCGCCATCTGTTGATAATTTAACGTACCCGTTAGACAGTAAATAGTACTGGGGCCAACTTCTAGATGGCTTCTACACCATCTATGAGTACCTATCTACTTTTTATAGTACTGCTATTATATGTACATAACGTAATAGAGACATAATCCCATCCCCATAGTGATGTATAGTAAATAGGTAGTAGAAGTAGGTACTTAATCTAAATAGAATTAGGAGGAAATGTCAACGTCAATTTCTAATTATAACCTAGATTTTTACAACAGAAAAACAAAGATATCTCTTAAACCAGGGTAAAGAAATGAAAAATGGTTTCTGATTATGAAAATACTATGTTTTTACCATTATTTAAAATAAAAATCTTCAGGGCACAAGAATTTTCCACTGGGACCCAACTGTCCTTACAAATCGGGCAATCTCCTTTGTCCATCTTTCGTAACTTTTAAGCTAACTGACAATTCCTAAATAAAAAACTCAAAAAAATTTTTTTTACATTGACAACCTGTTAATTGACCTTAATAAACCAATGTCCCGTTTTGAGACAAAAAATAAATGGTCACGTTAGGCATACCTTATTACAGCAAAGCTTAGGTAAGTATAGCTCAAAAGACTTGGTTAACTTTAAATCATCTCAATAGTGAAGAAGACATAGAATATTTTATGGGCCAGTTAGTATAAGCCTATGGGCAGAGCAAAACCTGTGCCGACCTTTTTCTTTGCCTCTATTTCTGCACTTCCTGCAGTTAAGTTACGAGATTGCATTCCCTGTTTAAGAAAATGCACTTTACTTGCAGTTTATTCAGTAAAATTTTCGATATAGATAAGAGAGAAACAGCTTTTGTGACATAAACATAAGGTTTAAATTGTAATGTTAGACATACTTTCATGAAATACAATGACTAAATTCTTACTTGTTAGCTGGTGTAGCTACAGCCTGGTGAGCACTTCGTGGAGGTGGTGCACCAGGAGCCTTCAGCTTTTTCCACGAGTTGTTGACTGGGTTGAAGAACAGTAACTCGTTGTAAACTTCTGTCTACAACAATAAGATAAAATATATAGGTATGTACATTCATCACACCATTTGTCCATGTTTATTTTTTTTCTTATGAATAATGAAAATTTCAAATGTCTTATTAGTAGTTGTTGATAAATAAAACTTCAACAAGAGGCTAACAGATTAAAAAAATTTGGATTTTGAGATCCTAATTCACAATTTCTTTGAAATAACATACACATTCAATAATGCATGTAAATTTTTATTATTTTTTAATGAATGAAACTAAGAAAAGAATACTCATATTATGTATTAACCATACCTTCTGGCCATTATGGTATTCTCCACCAAAAACAATGAGCTCATTGTTAGTAGGGTGTGGTGTGAGAGTGGCATATGCCCTAGGTGATGGAGGTCCTGGCAGGGTCTTCTCAGAGGCAGCAGACCGCTTGGCTTCCTCTTTCTCAATCTCTGCTAGAACTTTAGCTATGTCTTCCTGAAAATAAACATGATCTTTTTTATTGCTTATAGGCTTGTTTGACAGAATCATTTCTTTAAGATAGTGGTAGAGTTTAGTGATTTTTAATGTCTTCCTAAACACAAGCAGTTTTTATATCATGTTTCTTGAGCTAAATAAAAATAGGAACGACATCTAACCGCACCGAAGTGTATTAGGGGTACTGCATGAAGATTGTACGTACCTATTTATTTTTTATCGGCATGCTAAGCATGCTAGCAGATGTGACTTAAATGAAATTTATTTCAAGACGAGCAGCGGGACCGATCAAGAAATATTACAGAAGCATGGAGTTTATTTATCAAAATAGTAAATTGTTCGATTATACAATTGTTTACAACTTATCAAAATATACACAAAAATAGTTAACCTCTCCGAGATTTGCCAGTTCTTTCTTCAGTTTATTTGCAAGTTTCTTTTCAGTTTTTGCAGCGGTCTTCACAGCACCGCTAACCTTATTTTTATTCTTCTTTTTACCCATATTTTTGGATTGTTTTCACTTACACTTGGCTTATTAAAACATTGAAACAGGAGGTTAATATAAGATCAAAACATTATAAAAATATAGGTTAGGTCGTTCGAATATCTCAACTCAAGTAGATATAAACATTTTAAATATTGACATTTCGACTAAGTTAATTAACATAATTGACAATATTTCAAACAATTTTAGACACAAGTTAAATATAATTTTAAATTTCATTTACAAATAAGTTAAATGAATATTACTTTGGTCATAAATATTGCAATTATATCGTTATTTTAATATTCAATATATATTTTTAATATTCTAAACGCACTCTTGTCACATTAAATCCACGCACTCCGTTGCACTCAATTTTGTTTCATAGGGCCTTACTTTTTTGGTGTTTAAGTTTTGTAATTTTTAATTTATAAATTTGGTTCTCATTCAAAATTTTACAGGTTATAACTTGTAACTTAGTTTAAGTTGTGATAATGACTTTTAATTATTGTTTTCATTTCCATAAAAAGACACAGGTTTACAAAAACGGAACGTATTTTGTCAATTTGGCATTTAATATTTCATATCATAAATCATAATTCATATGCAAAATGTCAAGTCAGTAAAATTTAGACATGGGCAAAATGTATCACTAAAAAGAAAAGATTGAAATGTATCTTTCGATCACAGGGATATGTATCACTCTTTCATATCTTTGTATCTATATGTATCAGTAGCTCACACTCGCGCACGCAACACGCTGCTCAGCGTGGCATCGAAAGATTCGTTCACAGGGATATGTATCACTCTTTCATATCTTTGTATCCATATGTATCAGTAGCTCACACTAGCGCACGCAACACGCTGCTCAGCGTGGCTTGCTTCGCTCAACTCCAATGAATCATTATGAGCGATCTTAGAATACAGTGAGCGATAGATAAGTATATCTGTTTGCACTTTGCTTGATCGTTACATTAGGTATCTCTCTAATTTATTGGGCTGCTGTTTCTTAGGTCTAGGTATCTGTTTTGATTGATAAGTATTAAATAGGTATTTGAAAAATTAACCGTAATTTTTGTTTAAAATAATAAATAATTAAGTTAATGATGACCGAATATAACATTGGTACTTAGGGTAGGTATTGTTTTTACTTATTTGTAGAAAAAATATATTCTATACTCTACCGATTGAACTAATATTTTGTTTAATTTTGTAAATCGCAAAATTCTTTTTATTTATTTTTTATCCTGATCCTTAAAGTGATGGTTTTATGACTGAAATTAGTTTGCATAGTTTACTAAAACTTTTTAAAGGCAAAGTAAAGTACACATGTAGGTAAAACCAGTATAATACTTAAATGTTCACGTACCGTTTAACGACTTTGAGCCCTACGTACTAGTAATAGAGTTATCAATTTATCTTTTTGTGTCGACGTATGTCAGCTTATAATGGTCAATCGACTCTCTCTGTCTTGCGAAAGCGCGACAGAACATTCTAAATAGGGAGGTGCGAAAGAGACGTCTGAACTTTCCTTGGAGTGGCCGTCCGGCCGAAATATAATAAAAATAATAGACATCAAGACGGCGTGAGTGAATGAGTTGAAAAGATACACTGATACAGTGATACATTCGGATGTGAACGGATATAAAGAGTGATTGATGGAAACGGAGTGATTCATATCTTTTGTATCTATCTCTCCTGAGTTACCCATCTCTAGTAAAATTATCATGTCTCACTGACGGTAGGTACCTTATTATTCTGGTACACTATTTCTATCTATTAATTTATAAGCAAAAGTAATGCATAATTTATAGTAAGTGCTAATATATCGAAGAAAATATAACTTTACTATCGGTAGTTATTTCCAGTCTAAAAAGAAGTGAAAATAATTGTAGATAATGACGTCTCCTGGGCCATCGGTACGTATTTGTTTATTTTTTCAACTTAACAATTATTTACTGCCATTTTGCAAATGACACTAAACATACCGTTTAAGACATTGGTGTAAAATCACGTTACCTAAAACGTTACTAAGAAAATTTAAGTTACAGCAAAACTTGTTTATCCTCTTACCTTCATCAACAGGTAAACACGAGAAATGTTTGATTCATATGTAGGGCTGCCATCACCAAAATTGGTGGCCCCCAGACAACAACTTCATAAACCTGGGACATTTGAGTAAAATCGCAGTTTTTCCCCGGACACCATAGAAAAATACATTTTTATCTTCATGTTTATTTGTGGTTTTAGTTAGTGATAACATTATAGAGCTTTAAATTTTTTAATAAGTAATTAGTCTCGTCCTTTATATTACCTTACTTTTTGGTAACCGTAACTAGTCTTGTGCCTGCTCGGTCACTTTGGAGATCGCTCCGTACTAGTTCATTTCGGACAGTGAACTAGTTCACTCTATTAGTTCTAATAGCTCTATTCGTTCTTCGCTCTCGGCGGTCCTTAATTCAGACTTGGACCACCTGAGACTCAGAGCACAGCACGGACCACAGAGCAAATGTAGGTACTATCAAAGACATTGTATTTATTTATCTCTGTATTACCACAGCGTAAACAGCTGACATAATATTAGGATTATGTATAATTTAAACAGAGATATTTATTACCATTGAATTGTGAATCTGAAATGGTTCTCATTTATATAGCCACAGTATGAATTCATATGACGTTTCTATCAACCAATCAGTGACTGTATTTCATTTCTCGTTCGAGTACGAAAAGAGCTATTAGACCGATTACAAGCCAGCGTTCGGAAACGGCTCTTTTAGTACAATGCAAAGACTCGGCTCCTATTCATTCATCGTTCACATACTACACAAGACTAACCGTAACACCAATATGTGTCCGGGTTTGACCCGGATTCTAATAGGGAAAATCCCTCCGGACGCCCCCAGACACTCTCCAAACTAGGACAAATCTGGGGAAACCCGGACGAATGGCAGCCCTATTCATATGCAAAAAAGTTTTGCAGTGCAACTTGCTTTCCAGTGTGTAAAAAGCTCTAGAATAGAATTTGCCTATTATTGTGAGTTGATATTAAGCTTATGTAAAATCATAATTATGAAACAGTTCCTTACTAAGCACTATACTATTGCACCACTTAAACAAAACCTCCTTTTCTTTTTGGGTCACATTACAACCATCCTCTTTCAGAATTCCTTTCAACAGTCATCAGCTGCCTCCGTGCAAGAATTTAAAATCAGAGTACCAAAGAATGTGAAGAAGAAACACCATGTTATGCGGTTCAATGCCACATTGAATGTAGATTTTGCAAAATGGACAAATGTCAAAATGGAACGAGAGAACAATATCAAGGAATTCAAGGGAATGGATGAAGATATGCCTAAGTGAGTTTATTTATTTATATATTGAAGACACAATCCATAAAGTCCAATATGTACCTATACTTCTTTCCTTTTGATTGGGAATAAAATAAGTGAGATTTTTCATCTCTTAATCGAAATTTAATTGAATAATAAAATAAATTATACTAAGTGTCATCCAGAACAAGAATAATTAGAGTGTCTAGTCTTTACATGTTATGAAGTAGTTTAACATTTGTTGAACTCTATCATCTTGTTTATTTCTTTGACGGAACCCTTCAACTCTTGAAAAGTTAATTTGGAGGAGGAGCTACCATAATAATCAAGATATTTATAAAATTAAATTTGAAATTTGAAAATTTAAAATTTCCCTGGTTAGAATTTAAATTTACAGTTTGAAAGTCCAAGTTCACTGTTATATGTTCGAAAAGTCATCTGTCTGGTTGTTAAAATAAAACTAATAATGTTGACCAATTCCATTTATGGAATTACATAGATATGCTGTCGGAAGTGCCTTATATCAGCATGATGATGAAACATTTTAATCACTTTTTATAAGGAACAAAAAAGTAATCATTATGACTAGATTTTTGTCTTGGCCTGGATTTTGTGGCAAACCTTTCATGCAGTAAAGGAACTGTACATTTTCAACGATGAAAATAATCCAGAGGCCCATAGAGAACAATGTCTATGAATTTTTGTAATTTCATGCACATAATTATGAGATACGAAAGGCAATTTTACCTATTATTTTTTTAAGGAAATGTGCAATGCAGTCGCAATGTGGGTAGAATTCACGTTATTAGCACTCTTGTTAACCCCTCCAACTAAGTTAAATATGCTAGTGTTTGGAATGGGTTCACGGCAATACTGTAATGAGTGGGATTTGAACCCACGACCTCTCGATTGCAAGGCCGACACCTTACACCATTAGGCTATTGCTGCTCTATAAATAGGTACATAGGTATTTCCATTTTATTACTTAAGGTCTATGTTACTTATTGAGACATTTATCAAATCCCAATAAGATTCGGCGCTGGTTCAGAGTACGGGCGCGACGTGCGCGAGGAGGCTCGGCGTAAGAAGTTCGGTATCATCTCGCGCAAGTACAAGCCAGAGGATCAGCCCTGGATACTAAAGGTCGGCGGCAAGACTGGTAAGAAGTAAGTATCTGTCAGCCAGATTTGACTTATAAGTACTAACACTTCGCTTGCGGATTTGTCCGCGTGGATTTCGAAATAGTTTATGGCCCATGGCACTCGCAAATAGTGCACCTTACTATCCCGCCGTGTCCTCGTAGTAGCGATAGGCGGCGACCTCTAGCTCCCGGCCCTGGTTCAATCCATGATCTGGAGCGAGGAGGCATGGGAAGCAGTGGTGGAATGCGTGAGGGAGAGGCGGAGCTCAAGGAGCCCTTGCGCCCCAGCCGCCGCAGGAGACGATGCGTCGGGAGTTGCAGGGTGACACAAGGCCACCATATGCGCAGGCTTGTGGGCTGCGAGCAATGGGTAGCTTGCCACCCAACAGAAACCAGGCCTTTGTAGGCCCTGTAGGCATCGTGTTCTACGCGCTTTATCAGCAAAGTTGTCGAGGCCCACTGCCTGCTGCGCCGTTGCCTGCCTGGGTTGCGGAATTGTTCGAAAGAGTTACCGCGCCTGCGGACAACGAAGGGCAAATGACGGAACACGGATTGGTTTTAGTCAGTAAAAGTCTGACACATCCTCCCGCTTCTACCAGATCGGAAGGCAGTCATTGGATGATTCCCCATCCTTGCCCTGCTAAGCGACACCCCTTGACCCAGTTACTCCGTAATGTAGTGAAGGTCTGATACAAAATACTGGTTAGACTGGTAACCAACTCCAACATACTTGGGAAACCTAAGTAGTTGATGCTGATGATTAGGGTTTTTATGTTGAACAACTTTCATCAGGTGGTTGTCTGTGTAAAGTGTATGATAAATATTTTATAATTATATAATTTGCTAATTAAGTATATTTAATATGAATTGTTACGTTTGAAATTTTAAATGCTGTTAATTAATTTTAACGTTTAATTTTATTTTAATATGATTTTAATAATTTTGTCCTTCCTACAAATTATTGTTGCTGTGCCCTTACAGGGTTCATAAGGGTACCTTAGCTTTAAGCCTATTGTAACACCTATAAAAACATTATAGTATGCCGCTTGAGTTCCAACTTAGTGTAATGTGTAAAGTATAGATGGTGACGTCATTAATACTTACTATTGTCAGATTCAAGGGTATCCGTGAGGGCGGCGTGTCGGAGCACGCGGCGTACTACGTGTTCACGCACGCAGCCGACGGCGCTATTGACGCGTACCCGCTACAAGAATGGTAACTATTACTGTTTAATAACAATAGTTAATAATAATCAAATAATAGTTACTAATAATAATTGTAAACTATTAATATACAATTATTGACTTACGAGTTGTGCCTCGCGGTTTCACCCGCATCTTATCTTTATAAAGTGTAGCCTATGTGTTATTCGAACGTATAGGTACGCTTTATTACTGTAAAGTTCATCTAAATCAATCAGTAGTTTTTGCGAGAAACAGTAACAATAAACATCTATACATCCATCCTCAAAAATTTCGCATTTGAGGGGTCTAAATGCAAATCCGCCTCTATCCAGTTTCTGAAAATGTTCACAGCAGTTAAAAAACGTTCCGTGGCTTAATAAATCTTCCAATTTTAGGAGAAATCTGGGTTTTTAACAAATATAGTTTTTTCCAGCTCATAATAAATTTAATAACAATAGCATTAATATCTTTTAGGTAATATTCAATTGAAAAGTGGATAGTGGCGATTTTGCACCTCAGCTCTGTATAGAGGCGGTTTTGGACTTCATTCATAGGAACAGAGGCGGTTTTGCACGAAACTGTATGATTCGATTTATTATGCAGAAATGAACCAAGAACCCTAACAATTTTTTTTATTACTACATTTTTTATTATAATGTAATGTGTTTGACCTAAAAGTGATAAAAAATGAAACGCTCATGATATTATTTTAAATTTTATTAGTAGTGTATTTAACTAAAACCAAACCTTTAAATTCTAATGCCTACTTCTTCTAAATATTCGCAAGGCTCCGTTTGTTCTTCAGCCGGTTCATCGTAGGTTTTGTCCAAGACATTCTTGAAATACAAAAGGATATCATCGCCATGGTCACTCTTCCAGTTGTCTCCAAAATGTTTGCACAATAATTTATTGACATCTTCAAGTTTTAACCTGCTAATATTAACTTCGTTTCGTGGGACATCTCTTATATCAAATTCATTCATGGAGATTCGAGGTTTCATGACACTTTTAGAAACACCAGTATCAACTTTAAAATGTACTTCCCCGCGCAGTAAAAATCTTTGCGGATTATTTTTTACTCTTTTCAAGTAGAATCTCTTACACTCCGAAAACTTGAAGTGGTATTGTCCTGGAGGTTTCATCACATTTTGCCCGTATGATTTAAAGTCTTTGACTGGACAGTCGTATCCTAATTTGATTACTCTGCCGTAATTTTCGTAGATGTTTAAATATTCTGATGGCTCATCTACGGTCTTCAGATGACTCTCCAGTACATAAAAATCTTTTTGAAATCGACCTTAGCCTATGAACGCCAATGTTGAGGATAATTAAGAACACTGTTTGGCAAACTCTGAGTAATCGGTAAGGTTTAGTATACGTTTTGACATACATTGCAGTAAATGTTTCTGATTTTTTGCGTTGTCCAACCTTGCGTCTACGGCGAACCGGAGCTTTCACTTTGAGGTAACTCAACAGGAAATTGTCTTGGTGACGTTTTTCTTTTTGGGCATAAAAAGCTGCATGAAATTTCCTGATATCTTGGGGGTTTAATTCCTTACACTTAAAGACTTCTGCCTTTTTATGGTTGCATTTTCCAATTATTTTACTTAGATTAGGTGGGTGTTTTGCAGCATATCTGTAACAATAAAAAAAGGATAATAGATTTTATACAAAATTGCCACATGCCCATATTTTCCAGTAGTTAGTGTTCCATACGTGACAGATTGGAACCTGTCCCATCGGTTTCCTCGTACGTACTGCGTTTCGCAATGTAATAAAACGCACACACGTAATTCGTCCAAACATCCATTGAATCCATAACCTCAGGATATGGAACCAGTTAGAGACAATACTCTTCAAGCAAAAAAATAATTATCAAAATCGTGTCAGAATTGTGTAACATAGGCACACACAAAAAATACAATCGAATTGAGAACCTCGTCCTTTTTCGAAGTTTTTAGAACTCGGTTGAAAAAAAAGAAAGTAACTATGTAGGTAGTAATTTTATAAAACTAAACACCATAAAGAATCCCTGTGAAAGGGGCGCTAATATCTTTGCGTCGGCGTCAGATACCTACGTCTTGCATAAGCCTATCCAAATTATAACCGTTTAGGCAGCCCATAAAACTTACCTCTCTTGCTTTTTCTTGTTGCGTTTCCATTGATTTTCGTTGCGAGATCGCTTCCTTGCATTTTGTTCCGGCACTGGAGTAACATTTACTTCCATTATCACAGTAATACACACACAAATCGTATAAAACTTACGCACGTAATTAGCATAAAAACACTAGGACGGCCATGATGCCTGCTGTTCGGTGATTGGTCGAAACGGGACAGTGGCGGTTTTGCATTTTAGCAACTGGATAATGTAGGTTTTGAATCTCACTTGTTATTTTACCTGTCTTTTTGTATGTGATAGAGGCGGTTTTGACCGTAACTGAATTTACAGAACCATATATAATTTGTTTAAGTGTCACCAGACACAAAAAAAACACATTTTATTTTTTTATGGACAGTGGCGGATTTGCACTTAGACCCCTCATTTATAATATTATATTTTTAAGAAAGATAAGATATTTTGTTACTAGCAAATTAGCAATGCTGCGACTTCTTTCGCGAGAGAATCAATGAGTCGTGGGAGTTCCGTGATAAGAAGTAGACTATGTGTTGGGGAGATTATTGGCCAACGCCCAGCGAAAGTTCTTCCATTGAAATTGTTTCAACCGTTCCAGAGATTAGCCCGGTCAAAGAGAAAGGTAGACAGACCAAAATTTTAGAAAAAGTTTGTGTTTTACTTTCGTGTGATTACTCTGTTGGCTGAAATCACTGACAAACACTTTAATTATTTATAGTAAAGATTATTCAAATTATAACATATGGCAATACTGGGCAAGGAAGGCAGCGCTAAAGAACTTTAAATGGAAGATGATAAAGTAAAACCTAAAAGAGAAAATCCTATTTGGTGTGGTATATTTTGTAGTACCAATAATTTAAGTCAGAGTTAACTTAATATTTTACTAGGTCCTGCCCACGGCTTCGCTCGCTTGGAAAGGTTTTCTTTTCAGCGAAATTAAATGGGTCTATGTTACTTGCTATATATTGATGAAAGTTTTCGAGATTATTCATTGTAAACATATACATAGCAGATACATAGTAAAGAAATATCCTTTTTCCATTTCATAGAAAGCCGGCCTGTGGCCCAGTCTAAATGAAATAAATGAACTAAAATTGACTTAAATGTGTTTCAGGTATAATTTCCAACCAATACAACGTTACAAAGCCTTGTCTGCTGAGGAGGCTGACGAAGAATTCGGAAGGTAAGCTATTTTTATTATCTGTCCAGAGGTGCCATCTACACTTGGTCGATATACCTTCTTGTCGTATTAAGCGCTTCTCCTCCACATTTATTATGCGCACAGGCAAGGTGTGGAACTCTGCTAACTTCTGTCTTCCCCTCCGATGAGTTGACCAGTCTGCCTTCAAAGCAAAAGTGCTTTTGGGCTCGCTCGTCCCATCGTACACCTCATCTATCGAGGTCGAGAGTGAGCTCATCCGTAAGAAAAACTGTAAAAGATACACTTATCGCAAAACGTCAGGCATTTATTAATGCGTTCGTGTCATATTGGTATCTTAACTGAGATAAGAAAGATGGTGTTAACTACGATATATTACAAAACTAGATTCCAAGTCTAGTGTATAGTCTTTCGTTTCTTGTGGACAGAAAATCAGGAAGTTGTTGAAATTGTGTGGCACTGCGCTGACCAGACCAGACCTATCAGCTGCGTCTGGCTATAACGCTGATTTATGTGTCCCGTTTGCATTATTCTACAAGGGCAGAGGAAAGTATTGTGGTACCCAGTTGGGTTGTGAAGGTCAGATACCTATCTGACCCTCGCTCCATGTAAAACACAAATAATAGTTGGAAACAGGCATCAGATGATGAGATATTTTTGGCTTTAAACATGCCAAAAAAAAGTGAAAAGGCAACATAATTACGACTGATTCCGGTATTTTCATGTCACTGTAACTTTTTTTGGACAGACATTTCACTTTCGCTGTCATACAATAAAATGATAAGATGACTATGGCCATTGGATTGACATTGGTTTTAATGCTACAAGAGTGCGGACGTTTTGAGTATTGTTCTTTGGTTTGAAAGTAGCTTGAAGCTTGAGGAAGGCTATAGGCTACTTTTTACCCGACTGATAAAGAAAGAGGGTTATGTTTTTCGCGACTGCTAGTCAGTAAATAATTTTGTTGTTTTCAGACGTAACAAAGTATTGAACTACTTCTCTCTGATGTTCCGGAAGCGCATGCGCGGTGATGACGCGGCTGATGACGCAGACGACCCTGACGATAAGAAAATCAAAGGCTCTAAGGCTAAGAAAGGTAAGAATTACTAATAATGGGTTCTAAAGTACCTATAGTAAATATGTGACGATAACAAGAAGAATCATTATTTGAATGTTAAGTCCTTGCTAAAATTTCCTCTCAGAAAAAAAGTCTTTCGTTTCTGTCTGTCTGTATGAACTCAATAAACTCAAAAACTACTTAACTTGCTGTTTTCACACAAAAAAGTCATGTCAGGGTATTGTGTTATCCGGCTACTGGGTTAAAGGCTAAGGGAATGATGAAAAGCATGCATACTATTTCATACATTAAAAAACAATATGCTTATGAATATCAAAGTGTCACTGAGAAAGGAAAGGAAAAATTATGATAGTATTTATTTATTTACACTTTATGCACATAGGTATAAAGGCGGACTTAATTCCGTAGGCATTCTCTACCAGTCAACCATGAGTGGTGAAGAGATAGTGTGGAAGGTGCAATATGTACGTGAAAATAATATTGAAAAAAAAAAATAGTGATAACACAAAAAAACCTAGTATCATAAAATAGAAATCTACATAAATAATATATATGAATAAATACTTATATAGTATTGTATATCCTCTTTTTATATTATAATGTTATAAGTTTTTAAGCAGACATGGTCACTAAACTTACAACTTACTAACTTACCACTTAAAACCAGGCACTCTAAAATAATTTTCACGCAAGCTCCGCCCCCATTCACCCCCGCTTAGGCCGTTGTATGCGTAAACGCTAACGCAGCAGTAATAAAGTTGAATATCGCGTGCGCTCTTTCACCATGTTCGGGTTCGAAACTGCCGTTGTCTGTTAAACGCTAACGCAGCAGTAATAAAGTTGAATATCGCGTGCGCTCTTTCACCATGTTCGGGTTCGAAACTGCCGTTGTCTGTTAAACGCTAACGCAGCAGTAATAAAGTTGAATATCGCGTACGCTCTTTCACCATGTTCGGGTTCGAAACTGCCGTTGTCTGTTAAACGCTAACGCAGCAGTAATAAAGTTGAATATCGCGTGCGCTCTTTCACCATGTTCGGGTTCGAAACTGCCGTTGTCTGTTAAACGCTAACGCAGCAGTAATAAAGTTGAATATCGCGTGCGCTCTTTCACCATGTTCGGGTTCGAAACTGCCGTTGTCTGTTAAACGCTAACGCAGCAGTAATAAAGTTGAATATCGCGTGCGCTCTTTCACCATGTTCGGGTTCGAAACTAAATGTCGTAAGTCTCAATTCTTATTTCGTTTAACTAAAATGATAATTGATATAGAGAAAAAATTTCTTTTATTTGAATAATAAACTATATTTTTTCATAGTCAATACTAATTTTAGACATAAAAGCCGAGTAATATTGATAAAAATTTGAATAATCTTTAAATAAGACATGGTTTTTGATAAAAAAATGAATCGAGCGAAAATGTTCCAATTACGTAATTGGTCTTAGCATGTAAAGAAAAAGATAAAATAAATCTATATGATTTATTTTACACATACAATCAAAATAGAACTAATGTTCTATTTTGATTGTATGTGTGACTGTTTAACAATATTAATGCAAAGTTACATACAATTTAGGGAGCCTCCTCTTAAAACGAGATATTTACCAAGTGTGTTTATAGGTTCGAGTTTCCGATATTTCGGCACTGGTGCAAGCGCCTGATGACGGATGAACTGAAGTCATAGCGGGTGGACGTTTATGAGAACGAGAAAGAGGGTAGACCGATTCGTCTGCTCATTAGATCCTAATAATATCATAATGTTATTTTATCATGAGCTCCTCCGTATTTTTTTTTATTCATTTCTTTGATGTCATACTTATGTACTTGTGTCTCCAGATTTAAAACTCTCAGAGATGGATGAATGGATAGACTCTGATGACGACTCATCGAACTCTGAGAACGACAAGGAGAAGGACAACGATAGCGATGCCGCCGATAAGAAGAAGAAGAATAAAAAGAAAGGTACGTGGCGACATCTGCTCCAGTACGATCCAGCCTGTCCCTAGTTGCCCTCCCCAGCAATCCGTACCCCCTTAGCGTGTATCAACCTAGTTTGTATTAATATAAGTCCTGGCTGGCTTTAATTACTTAATTGAGGCCGTCACAGGCAAGTCCGAGTAAGGTGACTTGCCAGTTAACTTAAGAAAAAACGGCATCTGCTGGCGAAGCTAAAACTATTAAGTAAGTCATAATATGCTTTGTTGTTCAACTGTTCAAGTTGCTATTCTGTTGAGCGAACTCATTACTGCCCATTTGGTAATGGCCTGTTGGTCTAGTGGTCAGTGGCCCTGACTGCTATGCACAAGGTCGTGGGTTCGATTCCCACCCAGGACAAATGTTTGTGTGATGAGCACGGTCATTTGTTCTTTGTCTGGGTGTAATTTATCTATAATATGTATGTATTTAGAAATATATATGTATGTTTATCAGTTGTCTAGTACTCATAGCACAAGCTCTGCTTAGTTTGGGACTAGATGGGGTTGTGTGAAAGTTGTGGAATATTATATTATTATTTTAAATATTTTTTATCGAGGCTTTAAAACGTTCTAAAACGTGCCAATTTCCTCACGATGCTTTCCATCACCGTTTTGAAAACAGCGGTGATGATAAAAATGAAATAAAGTAATGTCCACGACCTATTGTCGAGTCTCACATAAATTGCAGCTTCGAGTTAATTATGTAATAGAGCATTCATTCTTAAGCGGTCATTTAGTACTTTTTGTGTGTTATTAAAAAAAACCAAACCCTTAAAATGTCCAAATAATAGAATGAATATTGTTTAATTAAAAAAATAAGAAATAAAGATTTATTATTATTATTTATTATTATTAATTCACAGCAGCCGCAGCAAACAAAAAGAAGAAGAAAGTAGAAGACGAGGCTTTTGAGGAGAGTGACGACGGAGACGAGGAGGGACGAGAGAGAGATTACATATCCGACTCCTCAGAGAGGTAATACATCGTCGTAATACTCCTTTTAAATACTCCGTAGCTCTAAAAGGGAATATGCTGAGTAAAAAAAATATTATACACCCGGTTTACCATAAAAATTACATCAATATTATACTTATTGTGAAAACAGAATAGAAATTGTTTGAAAAACCAAGCAACATATACCTATAAAGAACCTAATTATTATCTTTCTCGTGCGAAAAAGCTTTTCTCTATGGTAGCTCTATGAGTGTGATAGACTTTGACGTCACAATCTGTGTCGGACTATTATGTATATCCTAATTTAAATAAAATATGTAATAAATATTTAATTCATCAATTTAAAAATTATATGCATATTTCCTATGAGCAGCCATGATAGACCGAATTTCCAGGTCGTGTTAAGTTAAAAATATAATGTTGTGTGTATTGCCTGTATTAATTATGTGTTATGTTACAGTGAATCAGACCACGAGGGCAAGCCTAATAAGGAGCTCAAAGGTGTTTCAGAGGAAGACGCGCTCAGGTACGTACAATGCTTCAATAATACTGACTGAAGAATATATCCAGTGGAGAAATGCCACTTACAAAATATAGTATGTGTGTGTGCGCGTTTATTTATGTACACACAACACTTACAAGAGAAAAATAAGAGCACAAAGGTGCTGCTTATTTCCTAAGATTTTTTTTCCAGCAGACCTATTATTAAGTGTTAGGTAGGCACAAAAAACAAAACGTTTAAAAAAATCTTTACCTAATACAGTTCGCGTCAAACAACTTTGCCGCTCTAAGTTAGGTCTTTGCGACGCCCGCGCATGTGTAATCGCATATAAGATTGACTACTGCGCTGTCAATTGCGACATGAACATCACATCACTACCACCTATGTTGTTGTTCTCTAAGAATTAATTGAAACCACGATAAAAGTGAAGCAGTAAGATAATTTTTTGTCCGTCTGTTTGTCTTTCTATTTAGCCGGGAAAGGCAAATTTCATAGGCAACTTTTACCCAGTAACTGTAATTGTGCGAATCCAAATTACAGGTTTAAATGTTGCCTACATGTGAAATCCCGATCTATAACCTCATAGGCGTACACGAAGTCACGAGTACAGCTAAACTGAATAAATAAAAGACATTTTAATCTCAATTTCGTGAAAACTGCTTGACCAAAATTTCTCGTGTTGCAGGAAACTCCTGGCCTCCGACGAGGAGTCAGAAGAAGAACAAGAAAACAAAGAGAAAGAAGAAGATGAACAAGAAGACGAGCCCACGAAGGAGGGAGAAGAACGCGCCAGCAAGCTTACTAAGAAGAAGAAGAGTAAGCCCGACGACGCCAAGAAAGGTGAGTTAACGTTGTAATAGCTACTGTAGGTACAGTCAGCGTCAAATAGTTAGTGATACTCAAGGTATTCAAATACATAGACGCAACCAAAAAGTCAATAATATCGGTACAAACAAAGTTTCCTTATTGTTGTCAATAATATATTCGCTGGAAAGGTCGAGACGTTTAAAACGTCATATAAATCAGCTCAATCAAACCGCCATAAATATAGTTACAGTCATCCCGCCCATGGTATCCAAGCATTCTAGGTGTTCAAAAATATGGAGCACATTAGGAAAATAAACTTTACTGCTATACACCGTGAAATTTTAATGGTTGTTTTACCGCAGCGAAATGGCTTTGTCTTGGTAATACAATCGTTTTATAAACAAATAAAATATTGTGAAAAACAAAACTCGAAAGCGACCACGAACCAATAGTAATCCTTCCTGATACCTACGGCGCAAGCCGGGCGCCGAACGGCCGCGCGGCCGTTGACTGCGTGATTTTCAATCAGCTGATAACTTATTTTTGATAATAAGCTTTACTCAAAAAGTTATTCAAATTTTTTCTTCATACTTTTAGCTGCAATACGAAATTAAATAAAACAAGTTTATCATCCAAGAAAAATAATTTTCTGAATTAGAGACCTAAAAAAGTTTTTGAGTCGTATTTCATACATTGGAATCAACTTATTTACAATAAATTTTACTAACTTAACTACTTTAAAATGATCATTATTTACAAAAGTACGAGTAGGTACTTGCCTACACTTCCCGGTAACGGAGTAATTGTTTGAAGTGCAAGCCACTGCGTTAAATACACAATCGAGCACGTTTTAATTGATAGTCTTTCAATTTTAGTCTCTGTCACTTGTTACGGTATTAAAAGCGTCCACTATCACATTTATTAACGCGTCGTGAGTTTCGTGTTCCTCACGATACATCAGGCGCATGAGCTCAGACCACAAATAAAAGTCTAACGGAGTTAGGTCCGAGTTAGATCTCGTTCAAAGTACTCGATGATTTCTTCGTCGAGCTCTGGCGAAATAACGGCCGATTGACCTCTGCCCTGCGCATGTGCTGGTGTCTGGGACTACCCATGATCTAGTAGCCGCTGTGTCGCCGCTACAATCGTCCGGGCCGATGGGACTTGGGGGTTCAGAACCCCGCGGAGACGGAGCGACTCCAAGTGTTGCGTCCCTGCGTAGTCGCCGGGCAGCATGGGAGCCATAATCAGCTCTAGCATATAGTTGCACCATAGCGACGTACTCCAAATTGCAATAATTGTAATGACAATCTATTGCACTGATAAGGCGCGCTGCGCGTACGACATTCGCGGGAAGACTAATTTCGCCGCCGCACAAAATCTACAATTTACCTCTAGTGTTACTATTGATTCTTACAATTTCTAGTTGTAGAATATTTTTTTAATTATTTTAAAACCAAAACATCTTTTTTTATTATTTTTTTATTACGGATGAGCCCGCTCTTGACCTCGATCTCGCCTGATGGTAAGCGATAGATGAGGTCTACGATGTGACGAGCGAGCCCAGAAGATGCCTATTTACTCTTGCTTTAAAGGTTGAAAGGTCATAAGTGGCAGGGAACACAGAAGCCGGCAGAGAATTCCACAACTTGGCCGTGCACACAATAAATGTGGAGTAGCGCTTGGTACGACAAGACGGTATATCAACCAAGTGTAGATGGTACCCAGCCGTGCGTCTGGTAGACCGGTAGTGAAATGGAGATGAGGAATCAGGTCATGGAGCTCCTGCGCACACTCCCCGAAGTACAATCTATAGAAAACCGACAGGCAAGCTACGGTTCGCCGATGAGCCAGACTATGAAGCTTGCCCGATAGCACCTCGTCGCCTATAAGAGCCTTTTAGCCCTGCGCTCTATGCTTTCTTTTTGTTTTTTATTTTACTCTATGCTTCGAAAGTACTCCTTATGGCAAGTTGTTCTGCCACGGGAAAACAACCATTAAAATTTCATGGTATACTGATGCATGGTATATTGATGTCAGAAATAACATTTCAAATATACATTTTAAATGTTATTTCTGACATCAATTAATTTTAAAACACTTATACTCAAAATAAAAGGGATAGAAACCACTGCTGTCCTTTTCATTTTAAGCATGACGTCATAGACATGTCTTTTGTTTTTTATTTTATTTTTATTACTAATACTCACACGGGGCTTCGCTCCCGTGGATTCTATCACGGTAAAAACATAACTCTCCTTTTTTGCAGTCGCGTAAAAAGTAGCCTATAACCTTCCTCAAGCTTCAAGCTACTTCCATACCAAATTGCATCCAAATCCACCCAGTACTTTCGAAGATTAGCGCGTTCAAGCAAACAAACAAACAAACTTTTCCGCTTTATAATATTAGTATAGATAAACTTAATTGATAATGGGTATGACTATACAATATATTTATCATAGAGCAAGAGTCATTCAATATCATGTTCATGTCAAAAATGTATATAAATACGAAATTTCAGCCAAGTATGTAAGTAATTTGTTTGTTTAAAGAAAAATAAGTGATTAAACTTGCTGTTTCCAGGGTCAGGTGGGTTACCCTGCTTATGGTTTGGTAGGAGTAGTTTTTAGGGTTTGTTTTTTTTAGCTTACGAAAAATTCTGACCTAACCCAAGTAGCACACGAGGCTGCTTATCAGCCGAATAACGGATTCCCATCATGCTTAAAGCTGAATAAAAAAGCTGAATAAGGGCTGTATAGGGCCTTACACAGCTCTTTTAAAATTGGCACAAAAAATAGGCACAAATTATTCTGCCTTAAGTTCACGTAGCTGCTTAGGAGCTGTGTAGCAGCAATTTAACAGTGTTATAAAGGGTAACGACAGTACTATGCGCTGAATATCGACTGACTAAGAGATCACAAGTTACTCTTTATTCGGTAAATATGTCACATCTACGCTCTTAATAGATGTTTTAAACCGGGAAAGGCTGCTTGCGGCCAGTGTAAAAGTGAACATATTTGATGTAGCAAACATATAGAAGCAAATATAACCCGTAGCTGCCAATTGAACACTTGTTTCGTGGAGTGAATTATACGTGGATAATATTCATATTCCCTGGTAATAAGTACTATGTTTTACATATTAATAAAAGAAAAATGATTGGGAATATAATTTCACTGACATTATACATATATATTGTCTAAGAAAATTTTAGTGCGCCTCGAAAATATTGTTTTTATTTAGTTTTGTGATATAAATAAGCCGTGATGAAAACTTGAATAAACAATTTTTTGTGCTTTGAAAAGAATTATAAGTTAAAAAGTTATTATCAGGAAGTAAAAACTAATGCAATACATTCCTAATTCATACACAAAACATCTTAAAAGTTGAAAAATGAATCAGTATATTTATAGTTTGTACATCAGTATAATCGCCATCAACGTTACAAGTTACACTGACTGATTACAGTACCACATGTTACTTTTATTCAGATAAAGTCTGATTAAAGGTACTTATGTGAACCACTATAAAGTAAAGGCCGTTAATTCGATACACTAGTGAGTCTCTAAGCAGCTGCGAGGCATCTAGTGAATTTTAAACAGCCGCTATGCAGACACTATCAATGGCAGTATAAAGGCTGATTAGCGGTAGACATATTCAGCAATAAGCTGTAATGTGGGCCACAAATCATCCATTATACAGCTATTAACGTCATAATAGTTCACACGTGCCCCTTTAATAAGTCAGTGTAATAGGAGTTAACAAATACCTTCTTATACAGCATCTGGCGTAATTTCATCAACTAAACAGCCGTTACTACTGCTAAGGCATTAGAAAAAGTTAAAAGCTGAATAGCGTCGTTGAAAATATACCTTTATAGCACTCTAAGCGTATTAATGGTAGTTTTGTCGGTCTTAATCAGCCTGAATGCAGCTCTTAATCAGCCTAAGCTGTTTAAATATCACTGACAGCTATTATCCAGCTGTAGGATCACCAGTGTACTCTTAAAAGAGTCTTAATATGCATAGAGTTTCAAATTGGTCTAAAAGTGAATAGTTATACAGCTATCTGTGCTACTTGGGAATAGGGTGAATTGGACTTCGGATTCGGAATCAGTGACCCCAAAAACACAAGATCAACATGGTCTGGTCTCGGGCAGAATTCTTTCTTTTTTGTGGTTGGGTTAATACGGTAAAGTGTAAAATTTCAAATAGCGATATTTTGGTGAAAGAAAAAGATATTTGAAAAAATCCAAATAGGTGTAAAAGGGGAAGAGTGGTACTTTCAATTGCCATACAACGTTTTTTGATAATAATTTATTTCCTTAACCTCAAAAACTGCAAATGAAACGCGTTTTTTGCACTTTTAGGTTAGGATATCTCGAAAACCAGACGTATAGGAGCAATTCTGAACATGGATTCGGATTCAGCGCATCAAAATCCTTCGGGTACGATAGGTCTAGTCTCTGGGTTAAAAATTTGTAGGCCTGTGTAATAGAATGACATGCAACAATACAAGAATGCCTTAAGAGGATTTCATCTTCTGGAAACCATTTATTTCTATAACATGTTCGCTTATTTTTCTAATGTGTTCCATATTTTTGAACACTTAGATTGCTTGGATACCATTGTCGAGATGACTGTAACGATATTTATGTTGGTTTGATTGAACCGATGTATAATTATGTCATTTAAATCGTATCGACCTTTTGAGCGAATGTGGTGTTGACAACAATAAGGATGTTTTTACCGATATTATTGACTTTTTGATTGCGTCTATTAATTTGAATACCTTGAGTGTCACTAACTATTTAACGCTGACTGTACTATTTATTGATTTATAACAAAATCCACAGCTCTTAAAACAATGTTTAATAGTAACTTATGTCTAATCTTACAGCCAATTACGGATTTACAATTTATTTACTAGTGATCAACGTGTAGGTATAATAAACGTTAAACATTATTATACAGTATTAAGAAGTGTATGCACACTTCTAGTGTAGGGAGTATTAAATTAATGTGTCGGTGTGTGTGTGCTATAGGAATGTCAATGACCTCTATCTATCAAATGTCACTTGAAAAGTATGGTTAGCAAAGAAATCTTATTTGCAAAGAAATCTTATTTTGTTTTTTATTTTACTTTTTTCACGAGTCTTATTAAACGATTTAAATTAAACGTTATCAACTAAATAACCAAAAAGCTAAATATAATATTTAATAATTTAAGGTCATAATTTGTTTTATAAACCATACTTTTTGCTCTTATTTTCAATGTGGGCAATAGCCCAGAAACCATGCCAAAATTATAAAAGAAAAAATGAAGGAATTAAAGACTTGAAGTCTGATTAATTTTCAGAATTCATTAAAATATTTTTTTTTTAATTCTAGTTTTGCTCACCCTACCCAATTTGTGCGATTTGACAGCTATGTATCAAAATATGGCGCTGAGTCATTCCTGTTATTAGTTAAAACGCACTGTACGTCAACGTAGTGTAATACCTACCCAATGGTGGGATATCTCACAAGCTCGTACACACACTTTATTAAGTGTGTGTACGAGCTGTCTATTGACAGACTACCAACACGTCTACTCTCTATACAACGTGTAATTTAAAGGGTATATACATACCAAGTGCACGGCTTTGGATGTTAATAAACGATATGGCAAGGGTTATCTAATCCTATGTGTACATGTGTGGAACTTATTAGAAATTTCAATACATTGATACCAGAGACCGAATTTTTCAAATTAAGAAGAACGAAGAGATTTATCGTTTTATTGGCAAGTGACGTGGAAAGTGATGACCCTCATAGTGATGTGACACGTTTGTTATTATTGGTATTCAAGAAACATACGGAATCAACAATTTGGGGTCAATTCTGTGAGTCACTTATTTTGAACTGAAACTTTACATAGAGACCCATATCTATCCAAAAGATAGATATGGGGTTTCCGTTACACGTTGTATAACTGATGTGGTGCGAACGAGACAGTGGTTGTCTGTGTAAGTGAGAGGGCAAATAAGCACATACACTACAAAGCTACTGGCAGCATTTTCTCATCCTTACATATATGTAAGGATCTTATCTGTGTCTGTCTGTTCGCGATAAACTCTATAAACTACTGAATAGTTTTCGATCAAGGGGTTATCACCATTGGATAGAGTAATTCATGAGGATGAAATTAGTGTATAATTTATTAAGGTTTTGTGTGAATTAGTATAAAGAGACCGTGCGAATCCGGGCCAGGTCGCTAGTATAACTTAAATTGGGGTGTCTGTCTGTGACAAAAACTGTGTTTTCAAAAGAACTGTGTTTTCTCGAGGGTTTATAGTTATTTACCGTTTTTCTGCCTTTTTTTAAACGTGCTTTTCTGGACGTGGTTTATCTCACCGCCAACTTCCAAGCTCGGGGCTACTACTGAGAAAAAATAATCTAATAGAAAAACAATCGTACCTATCTATATTCTAAACTGTATGCGCACGGTAGGACGATATGGCTTTCAAGACACAGGGAATCCTGGTGCGGGGCCCGGAGAAATCCTTTTTATATACCAGAAAACTGAACTGAATAAATATCATTTATATTTTTTAAACAAGAGAGATTCTTATAATAATTCAAAATATGTAAAAAACATTTTTTCCAGACTCGAGCAGCGAACTAAGTTCAGATTCCGATACGGATCCCGAGAGCAGTGCCCCCACACCCGCCAAGAAGTCCAAGAAGAGTAAGGGAGGCGATAAGAATGGACTTGCCGCTAGCACATCAGGTAATTGAACTAACAAAATTGTACAACAGATTTTGTAACAATAATTTATGGTATACTAGTACTCACGCGGGGCTTCGCTCCCGTGGATTCTTTCACGGTAAAAACATAACTCTCCTTTTTTGCAGTCGCGTAAAAAGTAGCCTATAACCTTCCTCAAGCTTCAAGCTACTTCCATACCAAATTGCATCCAAATCCACCCTGTACTTTCGAAGATTAGCGCGTTCAAGCAAACAAACAAACAAACTTTTCCGCTTTATAATATTACTAGTACTCACGCGGGGCTTCGCTCCCGTGGATTCTTTCACGGTAAAAACATAACTCTCCTTTTTTGCAGTCGCGTAAAAAGTAGCCTATGACCTTCCTCAAGCTTCAAGCTACTTCCATACCAAATTGCATCCAAATCCACCCAGTAGTAGGTAGTAGTAGGTAGTAGTAAGATCGTTCAAGCAAACAAACAAACACTTTTCCGCTTTATATTATTAGTATAGATAATTTTAAAATTTTATGGTATATAAACCTTCTTTTTGGTGCCAAAATCATCGAGTGACTACTCTCTACTGATTAAAAACCCTGTTTTCTTTTTCTGGTGCCCTTGCATTTTAGGGTCGTGGTATCTTGTTAGAACATTCCTGTAACCCCCGTTGGAAATGGCCTTGTCAGGCCCCGTCAATGCATAATATACAAGTCTAAGTTCAAATTCTATTACAAAACAAACTTTATTGGGTGTATCAGTTCGACGTCGCTGTCCTTTTTATTTTTTACGATTGTTAATCTGCCATTCCTGCCTCTTAAGGCACAGGGTATCCTAATTTGGGTGGCAGGGTCGTTATATATACATATGTATGTCTTCCACAAATAGTAAAATAAACTAAGTTTAAGAAATTAGTAAGGTTTTTTTAACTAAAAAAATGTTATTATGAAATGAAATATTTATTTTGTAAATTGGTTATAAATAACACTTTTAGACGTCATTTTTTGTGTTTTAAATAATTAAGCTAGATGAGGCCGGTGTTACCTAATTACTCTGAAAAGAGACACCGAAACAAACTCAGAGATCTACGTCTCTTTTTTATTCTTATTTATTATTTCTTAGTTCTAATGTTTATTCATTTTATAAATATATTTTAATGCCAAGAAGCAATCGTCGAGAAGCGTCAATAGCCTGATGGCTAAGGTGACGTACTTGTGACCGAGAGGTCCCGAGTTCGAACCCCACCCATTACACTATTGCCGTGAACTCACTCCAGACAAGCATATTTAGCTTAGTTGGAGGGGTTAACAAGATTGCTAGTAATGTGAAATCTACCCACATTGCTAGCTATCTTAAAAAAAAATATCGCTGAGGTAAAAGAACCATTAGAATTGCAGTGTGTATATTATGTAATCCTGTCCCGCAGCGGCGGCGCCGGCGTCGGCGGCGCAGGCGGCGGTGGCGGCCGCTAACGCCGCCAACACCAACGCGCCGCCCAACAAGAGACCCAAGCTCGACGCCTCCTACACGTCAGTATACATCCTTTTAAACACAACTTTAAATTAACCTCTAGAGCCCCAACGGCACAAAAACGTGCCAGTAAACAAGTATTAAGGCCGCTGCATACGTGACGGGTTTTTTCACGGACGGGACGGAACGGGAAATTTTGGAAATATCGTTTCATACAATATGTATATGGAAGCGCATATGTCACGGAGACACGGACGGGACGGGAACATGGAACGTTGAACGAGGCAGTCACGTCCCGTTCCCGTTCACGCCCCGTCCGAGGTATTATCTCGTTACGTATGCAGCGGCCTTAAGTTGAGCTCCATTGGCACAAATTTGTGCCACCAAACCCCGACCGATTTAAAACTGTATTTGTAGTAAAGATAAGTCTTAAAATCGTTTGTGACCGGGGTCAGATTACACTTACGATAATAGCCCGCCCGCGGTGCTTGGCGGATAGTTGACGTAAATAATGGCGGTCCTTGAGAGGTCAAGCAAATTGGAGTCCAGGCGCACTCTTCTTGAGACAATGTTTCTGTGTGTTCTCTGTAATAACCGTTATGACTGTTCTGACCTAACGAATAATCTATGTTATATTGTACCTAAAACTGTGGTAAGACGGTAAGAGAGGTGCGCGTGCGTCCAGTGTTTGCGGTATTTTCATCGTCGTACGAATGCTGGGAACCGTGCACCTTTGCGTCGCATAGTGAAAACCTATAACTCACATTTTGCAGATATTGATATATTTTCGTTGTCTGCCAACAAATTTCGCAATATTGTTAGTGTTGAAATGAAAAACTCAGAAACATAGAATATAGTGTCACTCGTGCATGTTTTAAAACGACTTAGTTTATAATTATATAAAATGTGGATAATGTAGTGGGTTACACACTTATACATATTGTTGCAAGATAATATTAAGGACGCATGTTCAAAATTGATAGGTATCAAATCGCATTACTACATAGACAAGGCTCAAACACACACAAACGTACGAATAGCTCCGCGAATTATGGGTACGTAAAGTCATTTTGATACTTTAGATTATTTAATTTTTTTTTAATGGCTTCATGGTTGCTTTTATTTTGTGTGCTGTTTGATGTCATGAAATTATTGGAGTGACTTGTAGGTACACTTCGATGACTGGTACTGGATCTCTTTGACAACAAGATGTAAATGTGCAGTTTTTTTTTTATTATGGTTTCGTAGCCGATTGGCAAAAAACAGAACCCTTATAGTTTCGTCATGTCTGTCTATCTGCCCGTCCGTCCGTAAGTCACAGCCATTTTATTCCGAAACTGTTATGACTACCTACATGTGAAACTTGGTAGGTAGATGTATTCTGTTCCGCCGAGTTGAACCGCTTTCCGATTGATAGACAAAAATCTCCTCATACATGGAACTGAACCTAAGAATATTTTTAAGCTATTGCATAGCTTTTATCGCGGGCTTTGAGCGCGGCGACCGAATCAAGAAATTCCGTAACGAAAATAAAACCTAATACGGTCGAATATGGTCAGTTATTTCAATTCGGGTTACTAACGTTCTATTAGCGTGTTTAGTAAAGAATCGGATTGGTAACCGTCAGTATTTTGGATCAAACCCAGGGTCTCATCATATCTTTTTATGATTTCTTTTTTATTGAAAGTACTTTTATATTATACTTACTAGCTTCTGCCCGCGACTTCGTTCGCGTGGAAGGGGGTTCCCGCGTAAATCCCGAACCCGTAGGAATTTCGGGATAAAAACTATCCTACGTCCTTCCCAGAGTCCTAAACTATTCCCACGCCAAATTTCATCTAAATCGGTTCAGCGGTTTAGGCGTGAAAAGGTAACACACAGACAGACAGAGTTACTTTCACATTTATAATATTAGTATGGATTTAGATATTTTGTAAAAATTTTGTTGAATAAAATAAGAAACATTTACATTTTTTTATAGGAGAAAGAAAGTCTAAAATGTCAACGCCGCGAGAAATAACTTAAAACTAAAAATGTGGTATAATTGACCCGGTAACTTGAATTAATATCAAAGAAAAAAAAATACTGCATAAATAAAAAATATATAAATAATTATAATTGCATAAGTTGATAAAAAATGCTATGCAATAGCTTTACCGCGGCAGTCCCCGAGTGCCACACGGGTTTTTTTTTTCATCAAACCTTTTCGTGTGCGGTATCTATAGACAGGTCTTTAAAAATTATATCGGTTCCTAAAACTACTTCTTCTTAAAGTCAATCGTTTAAAAGATATACGCTTCCAAAGTGGTAAAATGTGTCCCCCCTCTCTAACTTTTATAATAGAATAAAAAAAATATGCTGTAGGTTTTAATGAAAACTTTCATTAAAGTGGTTTGAATGACATCGGTTCAGTAGTTTTTGAGATTTAGCACATTTTCTAAAACCGCAAATATAACTTTGTATTTTATACAAACACTATGAAAAACAAAGTTATTTGGCGTAGTTGTAAAAAATGTAAATGATCTAGTTTTAAGAAATTTGCAAGTTATTTCTTTTGTCTATTAAATATACATATTATGTTATATTATTATAGTTACTTCGGAACCCTTCATGGGCGAGTCTGCCTTGCACTTGGCCAATTTTTTTGGGGGGAAAATCATCAAAATGACTCCTTTCGCTCTGGGTGTAGCGGAAAGTAGTGTCAGACGAATACTGAATTAAAACCCACTCTGTTCCTTCAGTTGCCCTTGTGATCCGGGGCTGCGGTGTCTATACATATATATGTCTGTAGATCTTAGTATAACCTTTCAACCAAAATTAGTTTGAACGAGATCGGGTCAGCAATTTGTGAGATACAGCATATTTTCTAAAACCGCAAATATAACTTTGTAATTCATACAAACACTATGAAAAACAAAGTTATTTGGCGTAGTTGCAAAAAATGTAAATAAGTTAGTTTTAAGAAATTTGTAAGTATTTTTTTGTCAAATAAATATACATATTACTTATATTATATCATTATAGTTACTTACTACTATATATATATATATATATATATATATATATATATATATATATAATGTTTATTATATAAATATATAATAAAAAATATCATGAAAAAAATCATTTTAACTAAAAATAAGACAGATTTCCAAAAATAACAAGTGGGAAGTATTTTTTTTTTTGTTTTTAGTGTTTTGGTTTGTCGACTAGTGCTTTACCTAGTTACAAAAGCCTAAATGTAAACTACTTATCACCATTTACAAAATATTGCTTTTCCTGATGCAGAGCCGTTCATTTTTGAGGAGTTCTTCAGGTACTTCACCATCAGCTCAACTTCACCATATACATTTTAACAAGTATAAAGTGATTAACAACCATATTCTAGTAATCGAATCGCAACCCATGAAATACTTATAATTGAGTAGTTCCGGTAGCCGTCTGTGGTCTTCATCATCAGTTCCACTTCACCGAATTGTATTTTCCGAGAGCAACTACACAAGTTACTTTAAAAAATAATAATATTTGAAGAGTTCCCTCGATTTCGACAGGTTTCCATCATCAGATCCTGACTTGATGACGATGGGACCACCTGGAAATATACCTACCAGGTGCCTTTCAAATAATAAAAATAATTTTTCAAATCGGTCTAGTTACGAGTAATCGGGGAACATACATTTAAAAAAAAAACCGAGTCGTTTGCACCCATTAAAAAAATCGGTATCATCTTGGGTTTAGACATTTGTTCAAAAAAGATAACAATTATTCCCAAACAATAGATAAAAAACTTACTTTCTCAAGTTGCTCATATAAAATGCGTAAAGTATCGAAATAAGTATTGTGTAGTATTATGAATTATTTTGTGTTCGTACAGCGATCTATTTTTAGACAAAATTCTATTGACAAGCGACATAGCGTACACTCACGAAGGCGGCTGACCGCGTATTAAAATTTCTTTACACTTTTCTGTCCAATAAATCTAAACAGTGACCAACGAAAATAACCCTTAATGCGACCAGTTAAGATTCATGCGCTGTAGCAAAATATGTGAAAAAATTAAAAGGGATTTTATTTTTTTGTGAAGCTATTTGTTACGTTTTCGTTATTATTAAAAGGCTCATTTTGAGGTAATTATATCTGCTAGCCTGTGGTATTTTTTAAGAATCAAAATATGTAAATGTTTAGCAGAAAAAGAATCCTAAACTTAACCCTTTTTCCTCAACTTTGTATGCAGAGGTTTTGAAAAATCGTGTTTACAATACTAAAAACCATATTTTTTGTATTTTAAACACGGCTGCTTTGGAGATAAAGAAGTAATCTATCTATTGCAACTGTTAGTTTTGTTTGAATTTCTTTATATTAGTCGGAAAAGGCACCCAAAAACAGCTTATTTACGTCAGATTCGAACTTACGTCCTTAAGTTCATTTAGTAATTGTTTGTTTTCCCGAATAAAATAAAATAAAATTCATAATTTGTGTAGAATTCACATAACTAGCAATCTTGTTAACCCCTCCAACTAAGCTAAATAGGCTTGTGTCTGGAGTGGGTTCACGGCAATAGTTTGGGTTGGGTTCGAACCTGCGACCTCTCGTCCGGCACCTTAGCCATGGGCTATTGACGCTGAATACATATCGCACCTTGATAACTAAAGTGGCGTTATAAAAAAAAACGGGTTGCACTCCGGGAGTGCCGGCAGAAGTGAAAACTTGAATATTAACGTTGTGCATTTTTGATATTTTTGAATGGTTAAGGAATAATTTTGCACGAATTACTTTAATTATCAGTATAAAAGTACTATCATTTATGTGGTACAATACAATATTTATTTATTGCGCTATCGTACACAAACATGACAATTTATATTACATTAAAAACTTTATCTCTTAGACTCTCCGTCCGTCTTACGAATTTTCAATCAGGTCACGTGTCCTGACGCGAGTTTAACATTTTTTACCCATTACAAAAAAAGTGCACAACGCTGCTAAAGAAGTTTTCACTTCAAAAATTACACTTTTCAGTATGACCATTTAACATTTTTGACGCAGAATTTTGGTCAATATCTTAGCAAATAACTGAAATAAAAAATCCCAATTAGAATCGGGATTACGTGGGAAAAACCTCCCAAGCGAACGAAGTCGCGGGTAAAAGCTAGTAAAAAAAGCCTTTTTTTGCGAATGCTTACATTAATTTTAATCGTGGCTACAACCTGTTCATAAATCAATTAAACATAGCCTTCGTTTCGCAATATCATGAGATGATTTACTCCTCACTTTGCCCCAGTGAGGTGCCTTACTAAAAGAACCCACCACTAAATCTTACTTAACTTACAGCGAATGCGGCGTAACAGAGGAAGCGGTTCGTCGCTACCTAGCTCGCAAACCGATGACTACCACCGAACTACTCACAAAGTTTAAGTCCAAGCGGACGGGAGTCAGCAGCGAACGTCTCGTCGAGACTATGACGCAGATACTGAAGCGAATCAACCCCGTCAAACAGAATATCAACGGAAAAATGTACCTTAGTATAAAAAACAACTGATTTAGTATAGACAATAAATAAATTGTTTATTTTGAATTATTTTTGTTTTATTTTTGTATGGTTTTCGCGACGTGGTGTTGCGCGCTCATCAGTTTTCATCACAATCTCACCTGATGTTAAAGTTATAGCTATCAGGAAACATAGACTCCGGCAGAGAATTCCATTCCTTAGCTGCACGCACAATGAAACTATTCCCAAAACGTTTTGTGCGTGTGGGTAGGATGTCCACCATGTAACGATGGCGCATCGCCGTTTGTCTTGTAGTCCGATGACGGAACGGACTTGGTGGAATTAGACTGCAATTCCATCGAACGGGTCCATATTCGCTCACCTAAAGTTCTTTACCCGAAATTGTTCTTCCTAATGATTTGTAATCCGAATGATCACTCTTCCTAAAATTTTTCATCCTAAAGTTTTCATTCATACTATTTGTAGTGCTACCGGCGATGTTCATAACACTCATCTTTCCGAAAATTGTAATTAATAATATCATTAATGTAAATATATTTAAACTCCTACTGTTTTTTTATCATAACGCTTTTATCCCTCAACATAATTTCCATAATATTTTCACTCATACTCAGAAAGAAACATTTACCAAGTGTAATAAAAAATATATGTCGAGGTAGTAGTAGCGTAGTTGGTCACAGTTCTAACCTAACGTTAACCTAACCTATGGATATCTTTGCAGGTACACACCGATATAAATAAAATTAAAGAAGACGAAAGAAATCTTAAAAGAAAAAACAAAAAAGATATGACTTTGAATAATAGTGTAAAAGATGGTTATGTTGAGAAAATATAGGAAAACAAATAAAAGTATAATAGATGTTTATTGCTACTGACATTATGAAGTTGAATGCTTCGGAATTATGAACATTAGAGACAGAGTAGTTAGGAATTGTGATTATTACGATGAAAAATGTTAGGAAGAACATTTTCGGATTTCTAATTATCGGAGTTGAAAATTTAGGTGAACTTTGGCGCACCCCCATCGAACACTCTCCGAAATGTAACCGATAGAAAACTGATAGGTATGCAACACGTCGCCGATGTTCAAGGCTCTGGAGCTTTATCCGCTACTTTAGCTACCCTCGAAAGACACAAACATACAAAAGAAGGATACATAATAGAGAGAAAATATTTGATTGGATTTTAGCAAAACTTAGTCCTCTTGCCCCTCTTCAGAACACCTCTTGCGATGTATTTTCTGAAGTTTCTGGAATCTGAGTCTGGTATAAGAGCGCATACAGAACAAACATGAAACATTTATTTCTATAGATAGAGAAGTATTTTCATACATAACTTCTCTCCAGAGATATTCATTTATTTTTCACAAATTGTAGCTCCTATAATAGTTAAAACCTTCGAAAACCTTTCAAATAAAAACAAATTGTGACAATATACTTAGAAATATTCTTTTCGGTCACTGAAATGTGTACTTTATTGTGTAATAGGTAAAGTTCTATCTAGTACGGTAGACACTTGCTTTATAAAATGTAGCGTTCGGAACGTGGCCTCTGTAGCGGCTCCCGAGGAGTATAATGAGTTTATTTTACTCCCAGATTAACTTAGCTTGCTCACGGATAATCTCGTACAGCTGTACGACATTCATGCCCCCATTCGTGCAGTCAAATTAAAAAATCTTCCTGCGCCGTGGCTAACAGATGATGTAAGAGTTGTCATGCACAGGAAGGCAGTATGCAAGTCTAAGTTCAGATGTCACCCCTCACCATTTAACCGGGAGGTGTTTGTGAATGCTCGCAATCGCAGCAATAGGGTGTGTAGGGATGCAATGCGCCGCCATATTCATGATTCAGTTGAAAACGGTGATCCAGCTAAAGTCTGGAAATTTCTCAAATCGATGGGAGTTGGAAAATCACGCCAAGAATCGACTCCTAAAAACCTAAATATTGATCTATTGAATCAACACTTCTCATCCTCGTCCCCCTCTAATGGGACAATGAAGGCAAATACAATAAATTATCTTTCTAACCTTCCAACTCCGGATCACTCCGCATTTAATTTTAGTCAATTTTCTGATTGTGATGTTAAGAAAAGTATAGTTTCAATCACATCCAATGCCGTTGGTAGTGATTGTGTCAGTCGGAAGATGATACTCCCTGTCCTCGATGAAATCCTTCCTATCCTTACCTATATCCTTAACTATTCTATTTCCAATGGTGTCTTTCCCTCGGTATGGAAAGAGGCCAAAATTGTTCCTCTACCCAAAAAATCGAATCCTACATCTTTTTCAGAATACCGACCTATTTCCATCCTGCCTTTTTTATCTAAAGTCCTTGAACGCCTTGTCAACAATCAGCTTAGTTCTTTTCTTTGCAAGAATAGTCTGTGAATCCTTTCCAATCCGGTTTTCGTCCTGGTCATAGTACCACTTCCGCCTTAGTAAGCGTTACGGATGAGATGAGGTTGGGCATGGATAAAGGAAATATGACGATTCTTTGCTTGCTAGATTTTAGCAACGCTTTTAATACTGTTGATTTCGAAATCATGCTCAACATACTACGCTCTATTAACATATCTCCAACAGCGATTGACTGGTTTCGTAGTTACCTGTTTGGCCGCCGGCAACGTATTTACATAGATGAGTCCTGCTCTTCTTGGTGTAGTACTTCAGCCGGTGTTCCTCAGGGTGGCGTTTTATCTCCTTTACTCTTCGCAATATTCATAAATTCTATTTCTAAAAAACTTCAGTCCTCCTACCATCTTCATGCTGATGATTTGCAGATTTACAGACTAAGCTCCCTATACAGATTTGCATACTGCTATTGATATCATGAACCAGGACTTGGCTTCTGTTTGCGAATGGAGTGATGCACATGGTTTGCAGGTTAACCCGTCAAAGACCCAGGTCATTGTGGTTGGCAGTTCCAGGTTGGCACCTAAGGTAAAATGGACACAGCTTCCTCAGGTTATTTTCAACGGCACTGCTATTCCATTAAGCGAGAAAGTTAAGAACCTTGGGGTTTGGGTTGACAAACATCTTTCTTGGGGTCCCCAATTACAAGAAGTCAGTCGCAAATTATTTGCTTCTGCCCATTCCCTAAGACGGTTGCGTAACTTTCTGCCAACTGCTACTAAAATTGCGCTAGCACAGTCTCTTTTACTCCCCATCCTAGACTACGCTGATGTCAGTTATCTTGATCTTACTGAGGCACAATTTGATAAACTTGAGCGACTCCAAAATGTTTGCATTAGATTTATATTTGGCTTGCGCACTTATGATCACGTATCCGAATTTCGTACGAAACTCAAGTGGCTTCCAATACGTCTTCGCCGGAACTTACACATTTTGTCTCTGCTTTACAGTGTGCTGTTTAATCCTAAAACCCCACTTATCTTAAAGAACGATTTAAGTTCCTTCATGACACACATGCAAAATCTCTGAGGTCATCAGAAAACTTAAGGCTTGCGGTACCGAGTCACGCCACCAATTTCTATGGTAAGTCGTTCGCAGCTCAAGCAGTACGGCTGTGGAATGCTCTACCCGTGTCAGTAAGACAAGCACAAACACTATCTTCTTTCAAAAACTTAGTAAAAGATCTTTATCTCTCTCCTTAAATTGTTATTATGTATGTCTTTGTTTCTTTCTTTTTTTTTAAATATTTGTATGTATATATATGTTTTGAGAACGTTATTTATTGTTTTGTATTTTATATAGATAATTAGTACACCGTGGACTAGCCGCGTATTTATTTTCTCCTTCTGTGTCAAATCCATCCAAAGGTTGTCTATAAAAGATCGCTTTTAGCGATAAGACCGCCCGTTGTATCACCCTTTTTAATTGTTAAGTCCATAATTTTGTTTTTACTGGTATGGTGTACAATAAAGAATATATCTATCTATCTATCTATCTATATATCAATAAATATCACCCAAATTTTTCTTTTTATCATGTATTATATTCATGTGCTAGCTGATAAAAACTCGATAAGTACCACGATAACAGGTTTCTCGTTATAACTTTGCAAGAAGTAGGTATTTTTACCTTTTCACCGCCACGACTTCATTAGAAGCTCTTCATTTGAAGTAATGGTATATTTAGTCAAATAAAGTATATACAGACGAAGAAAAAAAAATTGAATAAAGAGAAATTATAGGGCAAAAAATTCGTCAACATCGCTATCAAAGGCAAAAGTGCCCAGAACACTGGCCGCATTACCACGTTGAATGGCAATGCTGATTCTCTGTCTAAAGAAAAGGCTAGCCCTCTGGTCACCTGTGGAGTCGACTAATCGTTTGTCGATGTCACGAAAGAGTCGATGCGCACTCGGACCCCATGGTCCTATCGTTTCAACCCCAAACGGCTCAAACATATAGCACCCAATTAGATTATTGTATTTGCGCCGTTTGAGATTTTCTGCACCTGCAACTGCCGCCCCAGCACAGCCCGCCGTACTGAGAAGATGGGATGGCGCAAAGGTGTCAACACAAGTAGCATCCCACACTAAAGGCCTACCCAACTTCCAAGGCATTATAGTCATCCCGTCTGGTCTCTTCCCATCGTCGCATGCCAAGCCGTTGGGTTCTAAAACAGATGGTACTCCAGCGGTGACCAGAGCCCAATTTATGCTGGCATGCCGTGCTATCCGACCAGAGCTTCTGCTGCAGGAAAGGCCATGATGTCCGAGGCGGTCGACTGCCGCACCGCATTGACAGCGACATGGAGCACCGCTGGGAGCACCCAGACGTAAACATGTAGCGATCCGGAACGTGTTATCACTTAACATAGAGGAGATAGTGTTATTATCATACTATAAGTGTCGTTTAACCTTTTCGCCGCCAACGTACACAAAACGCAATGCCTCGCCGAGCGCCAAGCTATAAATGTATAACTAAATATACAGTAAACAGTAGTGATGGGGATATCGTCATATCGATGAATAAGATTTGTACGCGTAAAGTTAAGATTTAAAGTTGATTTTACGAATATAAATAAAAACTGATTAAATATTTCCAGATTTGTTTTATTTCACAGTATCCTTAATAAGAAAAAACAGTATAAATTGTGAGTATCAAAGAAACTAATACATAACTCAATTAGAACTCTAAGGAATGGGGTACATCTCTATTTGTTTCATGATCTCATTCTTTAACTTCATACCAAGTTATTGGCACTGAGGGTACGTTGAATTCGATTCTGATCAGGGATGGGGTCTATGGTCTTTCTTTCTTCTATTTTTGTTTATTCCTGTGTTTTTTTAATAACTTCAGTCAACGTTTTTTACCGTAGGTATTTAAGTGGCAGAATTTTTAATTGTTTTTAAAGTGTTTTTGGAAATGGAAAGTAAGTATATATTTAAATTAGAATTTAAATATATACTTACTTTCCATTTCACGCTTGTAGCCGTGTACTCCTACTCTATTCCTACTCTTCCTACTCCTACGACGAATTCCTACTCTTTGATGAATAAACATTATTATTATCATTTATCATCCAGTTAGACATACCTCAGAATTATCTTCTGGTTCAATGTTCTCCACAAAATACTCCGAGTCCGATTCCACACCTTGCAAAATTTTAAGAAGTTCGTTCGAATCAAGTTCTTCACTCATTTTCAACCGACGACAAAAAGAGGAGGTTATCAATTCGACGCGTATATATATATATATTTTTTTTTTATGTATGATCATCGAGTACTCGAAGACGGCTGAACCGATTTGGAAAATTCTTTTTTTGTTCGAATGGGTATACGTCGAAATTGGTACCATTATCACCAAAGTCAGGATCTGATGATGGGATCCTTGAGAAATCGAGGGAACTCTTCAAATATTATAGGCACACCTATGGCGTTTTGGGTATTTCTTATAGTAACTTGTGCAGTTGCTCTCAAAAAGTACCATTTGGGGAAGTGGAACTGATGATGAAGACCACAGATGGCCGCCGAAACTACTCAATAATAAGTATTGAGTGGATTGCGATTCGATTACCTGAATATGGATGTTAAGCACTTTATGCTCGTCACAATGCATATGGTGATGTAGAGCTGATGGTGAAGTACCAGGAGAACTCAACAATTAACGGCCCAGCATTGGGAAAAGCAATATTTTGTAAAAGGTTATAAGTAGTTGACATTTAGGATCTTGTAACTAGGTAAATTAAAAATCATCCAACTAAAAAGAGTGAAATAAAAACTTTTTACCAAAAAATTAAACCGACTCCCAAAAACACTGTAAAGTGAAAAATAACTTTAATTTCGGAAGTCGGTGCCAAAAACGAAAAAACAAAACTAAAGACACCGACTACCGAAATTAAAGTTATTTTTCACTTTGCAGTGTTTTTTGGGAGTCGGTTTAATTTTTTGGTAAAAAGTTTTTCTATTTGTTATCAAGTGAAAGAAAGAAAGATGCGTGCGCGCGAATCCGATTTTGTGCTGCACTATGCTAAAGTGACCTTGACAGCCGCATGCCTATGACGTCACTGACCAACTTCTATAGTAGTTCGTGGCACTCGGTGGCGCACAGAGGCATAGACGACCAATTGTTTTGTAGAGATGGGAAAATAACTATCGACAAGAATTGGTAACAACTTTATAATTACGTATCGGCATCTAGCTGAAGGTCGAAATTCATCTACTATCCTTTGTAATGAAGTAGATAACTAAGTTCATATTTTATTAACCTCAAATTGTTTTCGATATTCGTAACTTTCTGTATTTATAAATATTTCAATGGTGAAATCAACCTTTCACGGCACATCACTGGTCAACTTGATATGAAGTGATTGGCGTTCTGAGGAAAGTAACAAAATTCGGAGTTTCTGTTTTTGCCGATTTTAGGACAAACTAGGGCTTATTTTGTGTAGAAAAATAAAAAACAGGGTAGTAGACAGTGCTATCTTAAATAATAAAATGAAACAAAGCTTTTAATCACAGTAAATTTATTTTAATAAGATAGTTAAAATGAACAACTTCTATAGAAGTTGTGGCGCTGGTGGCACGAAAATCCCGAACTTCTATAGAAGTGCTTGGCGGTGAAAAGGTTAATATCTACAATTTCTGGATCAGTTAGACGCGTGCGCAGCTCATTATTTCCTTCCTGCGACCACTGGTGACACTGATTTTGTTTCAGGTGTGTTTTTATCTCTGCTGACGATAACGAGAGGAACACTTAGTGTGGTATAACAGATCGAAAAGCCCTCTATGTCCTCTGCATCTCTGATTGCTTTGTATTTTTTTTAACAATCATACTTCATACAAAGTTCGTCTCGCTTCTCTTTATGAGAGGTAAAACATAGTGTATTACATTCTCTGTGATGAGAGGGAGTAGACCAAAATACACCACGCGAACCCAGGGCAGGTACATACTTACATCTCGAAAAAAATGAAAATCTCCACAATATACAGGGTGCTGGGACATCGACGCACAAAAGCTTACCAGTGATTCGGTACGACATGCTGTTTTGCTAGAGTTAATTTGCGAGGTCAACACAGCTGATCAGGTAGCCCTTCCGAATTTATTTACATTACTGTTTTAAGTGAAACAAGTGAATTTACTGTTCTTTTTTGCGTTTAATTTTATTAAATTAGGAAAAAGCCAACGAAAAATTTCAACTCAGGGGGGTCCAGAATCTTTTTCGTTACAAGTCGCCCCATCTTATTAAAAACCTCCTATTGTTGATTTGTCTTATACCTAGGATAACATCCACTTTCATACCCAAAAGATTTCATTAATAAAACGAAATAAAAACCATAATTTATACTTTTATTAAAAGTATTGTACAACATGTTTAGTTCACTTATTATTTTGATATAATTACTCAGACTTATACTAAATTATATTTATTTCACTTACAATATTACTGTAAACAATTTATAATATTGAGTGTTTTCTTAAGTAAAGTAATTCGTGTTCGGGAAACGAGAATGAAAGGTTTTATAGGTAAACTAATGATTTCGTAGGCTGTTTGGCTTTTGAAAACACAATCAGCCCATCTGTAAACTCCTCATTTCTTAAAGAAAATGATGAAAATATCAAGTGATGCGTATTACTTTTTATAATTTTGGTTTTAACTTGATATGTTCCTTAAAATACTTTATTTTTATTTTAGCCGAAAGTTACTAATGAATGTTTGATATAGGAAAAAGAAGCTTTATAATTCTGTGAAAAATTTTTCTTTGCAGAAACTAAGTCATACTTAGTTTAGTACAAGGAAAATTACTACCTATTCTTCGATATATTCTAACATTGTGGCCATCACTGGACACTAAATCACTCTCATTTTGTAGGTACATATTCTCGTGAGTACCGTAACATAACATTTAATTGAATCCAAATATCACAGTACTTTTTGTTTTATCTTTTGCTGTGTTGCCATCACAATACACTATAACTATGTAGTGATAAAATTATTATCGGGTCTGATAAACAGCCTAAATTAATTAAATGAGCGCTCGCTCATTTTGTAGGCACATGATTTGAATAACTAATATAAAACGTACATTTTGGTTTAGTTTTAAAATTGTTTGCACGTTTACATCCATTTTTTGTTTCACAAGAGTTTTCGGGCGAGATTTACAGGCTACATAACTGATTTTTCACTTTACTGACTCTCGCATTTGGATGAAAAGAATTGAGTGGTTACAATGTCCAAATTATTACAATTAAACACAGGTCAAGTGAATTGATTGCCAAATGAAAACTCATTCCATCAATTCGTGTCTGATAATTTGTCACAGTTATTTTGGGCCAAAGTTAAGAAATTTCGAAATTGTTACAGATATTCTAATTTCAGACTTGTTTTATTCGTAAAATCTGCTATCTACATTTTACACTACTTATGAACCTACTTACAATATTACAAGCTTCGGGCATGAAAATGTTTAATATTGTCACTTATAATTTGCTGATGCCTACACATTGGTTTGTTTGTTTATATAATTATGTATACGTTTGGTTAATCCATCCACATTTTGGTTTGCCAATACATGGTACCTGTTTTATTTTCCAAAAAAGAACTAGTGTAGATATCTCATAATCTCATTCAGCAACAATTCTATTAAAATTAGAAAGAGAAATCGATATAATTATATCGATTCGAAAGACGTCATAGTCAGTACGACGATTAAAATTGTTTTAATAGTTTTATCTAGTTAGTTTTTAATCAATTTTAATTTTATTACACTGGTAGTGAATATTCGCTTCAATACAGTAGAATAATAGTTACCTATTAAACCTATTAATAGACCTATGAATTGACCAAAGATATCCGAGCAAAATATGTCTAAGTACCCAAATTCTAATAATTGAGAGATTAGAACATTTTGTTCCTACCTAAGCTACGTTTAAGTAGTCTTACAATTAACAATAATATAATTAATATTTAATTGAATGGTAAACCTTAAAAATATTGGAAGCTTGATCTAGATCCTACTCTAGACAATCTTAAGGCTACAGCTGTTTGACCTTTATACATTATGTTCACAAGCTTTTATTAAAAAATGGAAAAGCATTAACAGCGCATTTTATCACATTTTTATAATGCTCACGAAAGACTAAGAACATTCACAGTTTAACTGTTTTCACTAATGCAAAGAGCACACATTCCTTTTGCAGTGCACAGCATTGCAAAAATTTGTAAACATTACATTTAGGGGTCCAATGGACATTACCCACTTAGACTAAATTTGTGCGTACCCATTTTATGTTTGTACGTACTGAACCAACAGTTTTGGAGTCCCATTACCACTCGTGTGATAGGTAACGGTCATTTTGATCTACATACATACCAAAAAGCAATAATTTTAGACAAATCAATAGAGAAATCAACTGCATCTATGAGCGTTGTAGCATTCTTGTTTAACTATAAGTTAATATTCAAGCCTTACAGATTTTATAAGCACCTTGGAAGAATGATGCACTCAACGCATTACATATAAGGTAAATTAATCATCACTCATAATCGAGCTTTTATTGGTTCTCGTTGAGCAATCCTCAAAATTAGTATTTTTCGAAAATATTTACATAAAACAACTGAGATAGTTTAATTTGAACAATTGTCTAAATACTATTGAAGTACAAACGCCAGATGAGTAAGGTGTCTAAGCATCTGTAACAGTATTGTTAATTACATGGTCACTCGTTTATCTCACATACGGGAAACCATTACAGCAATAACATTGTCTGCACACTTAAGTGCTTGGCTGTGTACTCACAGTTTTTTTACATTTATTATTAACACAATCGGAAATTCATCAACCACTTCAAAATTACAAAAATATTCTGAAGTCATCCTACATTAAGTTTAATTACGTATGCTAAAAGAAAGCACCTTTAAGTACATCTGTAGGCAGCCCTTATGAATACTTGGAGCGATGTCTACCATGGGTAGATTCCTTTTGATCCGTGGATACAAACTATAACGTTATGTAATTAGAGCCTTTTCTTTCTCGTTTTTCCATTCCGCTTCCTCAATGTCTTCTGCTTTTCTGTAAAAAAATAAAGATGATTTTAATAAATCGTTTGTAGACCAATTGACTGGCTGAAGTATTGTACATATGTTTTGTGTGCGAGATCTTGTACTTTCAAAATTGACACGACGGCGGTTAATCAAGCATAGGAGTAACAAAATTATCAGCCTTCTGAGGCATATGGCACCCCTTCCAAAGTCCGGTTGCTGTTGAGAAATACCTAATGAAAACACTGTCTGACCCATATTCAGGACATCGAGCTCAGTAGTTGCGGTTTATAACTACTAGACCAATTATAGGCCTTGTATTGCAAATTTGCCTATCACATGGTTGTCCCTTTTCCTCGTGTTTTGCAAATTTTTACTAATATCTCACTTTTAGAGTTTGCCCAAAATTGTTACGCTTGTCACGAATAATGTGATTCCTCTTAATGCCCATTGTCACAGATCATGCAATCAGAGCCGGATTAACCCTGTCAGAGGCCCTAAGGCAATGGCATTCTCGGGGCCCCTTTTCTTACTTTGACTGACGAAATCCTAACTGAACTGAGGAAACGCACATTTGTTTACTTATTCCCAGATTTGTTCTAAAATTGTTTTAATTCTACTACTAAATCTAACGATTTGTATTTTGTGAGATAGCAGTGAAGTCCCTAAGTTCACACGCACATCAAATTCTCGTTCGAAGAAACATGTTTTCTCGGTGTGTGCACTGGGCCTGGGCCCTTAGTTGATGCGGGGCCCCTAGGCAGTTGCCTACTCCACCTAATGGTTAATCCGGCCCTGCATGCAATTGCTCATTAAGGCCATTTTACCCTGTTTCACCCTTGTGCTGCACTTGTTATTCCCTTTATTCTTATTCCCATTTCTATACCTATTATTAAGTGTAAAGCACACCTTTTGATTACACTTACCCACATAACGACTGTTCCTGTACGATCCTCTCACCGTCGGCCATAGTCTGCGGCATGGGCCGTCCTTTCGTCTCTGGTAGCACCAGACTGATGCCAGACCCTAGTATTGACACTATTCCCAATATCAACAGAGGGAGGGAAGTCCACATTCGCTCCTGAAAATGGAAAACGTTGCGTTTTAAGTCAATATACTATATATATATATATAATATCTTTATCTCGTTCCAACTTTAAAAGCAGCACAGAAGCTCTTACGCAATGATTGATAAATGTTGCCGGGCTTGCGAAAATGTTCTTACAAGATACCGAATAACCTTATTAGACTTTAGTCTGACACTCTGTTCCGCTCCACCCAGAGCGGGTTTCTTTTTAATAAATATTACTTTAGCTTAAATTTATGTAAATCCGTCTCTGTCTCTGACTTGTAGATCGACATATGTTTTGGTGTCACGGGCCCTCAAGAGTAGAACTGACCGTCGACTAAGAGTCTACTTATCCTCAAAGACCGGTGCTTTTTGAAGGTTTCCCGCTATATAGCATTAAAGACGTTAAAATTTGTGAGATACTCATTATACAGTATGTTAACTAACAGAGGGCGTTACCGTTAACCCGCAATAGTATAGCATAACCCATACATGCTAAAAAAATATTACCATTAGAAAATAAAATGTTTTTATTTTTTTAATATCAAAATATTCACTAAAAATGTTAAATTGATACGTAAAAGAAACACTCTGTACACGCGTATGCGTTCATAAATAAATTGCGACGTTGCCGTCCTTCAAGTACGCGTGTACAGAGTGTTTCTTTTACGTATGGATGCTATACTATTGCGGGTTAACGGGAACGCCCTCTGTTAATTAACATACTGTATAATACTAAGCGAAATACTCATTAGCAAATCAAAGATCTACGCTTTTCTCAAGATAAAGTCCAGCAACTCACGGAATAGACAATGTAAGGCGACAGCACAGACGCGACGTAGCCGCTCATGTGCAGCGTGGCGGAGCCCGACGCCCGCACCGCCGTCGGCAGGAGCTCCGTCGACCACTGGATCACTGCGTTGTACGACATGTTGATGCAGAAACGTGCCATTATCGCCATCGATGCTTGAGGGATGCCTGTGCATGACATTGCAAGTTATTGAGCTACGCCATAATTAACATATGCTTGGACAGGCCTGTTCAAATCTATGTTTCTGTCTTAGTGTTTTACCTGGAGCAACTGATTATCTGAACTCAAAAAACAACGTGATGACACTGTAAAAGGTAAAAGAAACCAACCTTTAGGCACAAACAAGGCTACTCCAATGAGTATCCCTGCTATACACAACGGACCAGCCGTGAGATTCCTACGGCCCCACCTGCAAATCAACATTTTTGGCATTAAATAATATAAGTAGTTCCACCACAAATGATTTAGATATTGTTAGCTGTTTAATGAACTAGAAGTTAGAAACATTAAAAATAATTTTTTTGGATAATTCCCACGCGTTCATCATTAATATTGATCCTAACTTCCAAAGCTAAACAGACACAACTTGTGTTATTTCTTAGTGTTTTCATCAAGGCTTTGCTTGCTGAGGGAGTTTTATAAAATAGCCTATTTTCTCCCTTAGCAATTTTCACCCCATTCGGTTATAATTTCGCAACTGAAAGAAGTCTGTTTTTTTTTCAAAATCGGTAAAAAATATTTTGTTTGTGTAGTTTGCACATTTTTGTTCTCGCTGGGGACAGTGGGACGGACAGTCTGAAAGAGGAATAATCCCGCGCAGAGCGGAACGTAAGGTCACGTTATAATTATTTATTTAAAGAGTTGGGTGCTCCTTACATAAATGCAATGCAATGCATGCTAAGCATACACCAAAATAAATGTTACATTAATCACAATATTTTTATAGTAAAAGTGTACCTTTAACTAAAAGCTGCCACGGCAGGAATTAAATATACAGAAGAGAAGAAGAGACAGCAAAATTTAACAGATAATTTTACACAGATTTTGTTTCATTTAATAGGCCCTTAAGACTTAAGATTTAAGATCAGGCTTCTCGTTTATCGATAAAACAAAAGAAGGGTACTTTTGTTTTAAAGGAATAATGGGTTTATTAAGATTTGATAGTTCTGCTTACCTGTCTAGCACACAAGCCAACAAAGTAACTGAAGGTATCTCCGTGGCCGACGTCAACGTGAAACTGATGAAGAAGTCAAGTCCGAACGCGTCGGACATTCTGACGAGACCGTCGAAGATCACGGAGCAGGCCATGTAGACGATCAGCATGAGGATCATGGTCAGCCGGAGGGGGGCACTCTTCATGAGGACCAGGAGCGATTCGTTGGATTGTTTTGTCTGGTTTGATGTTACCTATAAGGAATTTAAGGGGTTAATACATTTGGAGGGTTAACAAGATTAAGGCTCTTTTAAGCACATTGAACTAATGGTAATATAAAGCGTATATAAGTATTTCAAAAGCGGTGCGTTGAAAACTTAACAAACAGAGATTTTCTCAAATAAAAAATTCCTGTTACGTTATGGGTGAAGCAGAGTATGTACAAAATCAAACATTTTCTCACAATAAATTCATCCATAACATCTTCTGGGACCTTGGTGCCGTTGACTTTTTCAAATTTTCTGAGAACTTGTACAGCCTGGTTGATGCGACCCCGACTCACGAACCACCTGAAATATACGAGGGCTATAATATAGCTCTTTAAACTGTATCACAGCAACAAAAGATGGGGGCGTTGGTCTTCAACGATCCGCAAAATCGGAACCCGAAAATTTATTCCACCAATTCTTTTCTCGAGGTGGAAATCAGCATTAATGTCTCTGTTCCGGTCACACTCTAACTCACTAAAATCATTCAGTTTTCTTGTGCACACTTGAACTCGGGCTTCTTCTTCTTCTTTGGTTTAGTCTACTTCATTTTGATTTTGCACTTATTCTCTGCGCGGGAACATTTTGCGCATTGGGGGCTGCGGGAGTACTTATATATTCTTCAACACGACCCCTGACGGGGAGACTAAAGAAATATGTTACGCTTTAAGATAGTAATTAAAACCACACTCACCTAGCACTCTCCGGCAAAACTAAAGGCGCGAACACAACGAGTAACATCGGCGTCGAAGTGTACCACAGCAGCTTCCTCCAATCGCCGATCCACAAAGCCAACCAAGGCAGGCACAAGCAACCCATTCCGAAGTATAGAGCGATGGACATGTTAGCTACCCATGTGCGGTGGCGAGGACCCACGTACTCCAACACTAGCAGGAAACGAAAAAAGAGGTGGTTATACAACTGAATGTTACACTTTTTTATTAAAACAACACAATAAAAAAGTGTAGGTAAAGTTTTCTAACAAAGTTTATAACGGGTCTTAGCTTTAAGTATTTGTTAAAGTTGTAGCGACATCTATCTCGCAACATACAAACTATCCTGTATCGCGCAAGCAGAGTTTACCGCATAACTAGCATACATACAAATCACCCGATCACAAACATCGGGCAGTTGCCCACCAGACAAAACACCTGTCTGGTCCATAGATGATACATATAAATGTCTGGTCGGAGGATCCTCCCTTTTCAATGGAAATGCGGGACTTTACACTCTGTTCCGCATATCCCCAAAAAGTTTTGTTTGTAAAATACAAATAAACGGATATACATAATTATGTAGAAATTATATGCCCACCTCCTATTGCATGATACTTAAAACATGACTGGCTCAATAGCTATATTAGGGCACTTTTAAGTCACACCTCTGTTTACATCCTTGAGATATAAAGGCGGTAGTATGTTGTACAGTGGTAAAAATAATTAGGAATAGGGATGGGATTATGGCCGGTGTACCTCTTTAGGTATTTAGGGACGACGGTTAATCGAATTTCAGAAGCTCGTAGGTAAAATAGAAATATGTATGTAACAATAAAGAAGAGGTCTACAGTCAACAGTTGGCGGAACATGACTGACAATGAAGCTTTAGGGACAGTTGGGTCATTGGTGTTAAATTTTAGGTCAATCGGCCCCCAAATGAACCCTAAAGTCATAATAAGTGTTGTGTCTAATAAGTTTATGACAGTCTTACCCAAAATGTAAGTCATCATGAATGCGTTGTCGAAAGCCATGCCGACTAAAAACCTGCAGAATGCGAAGTCCCAAACTCCCGTAGTGAAAATTGTTGCAATACCACCAATACCACCGATCATATTGGCTCCTGGAAATAAAAAGAATTTTATTTACTTTCATAGTGGGTTCATTTTAATATATGTTACGTCGTTCAAGCTCTTGACACCATTTTGTAAAGTAAAACTGATAATCATAAAATAATCATACAGCTGATAATCATACAGCTGATCTCTTCAACAATCAATCCCACCCGGTTGTCATGTGTTGATAGTTATTATAGGAAGGTATAGTTTACATACTACCGCTAGATATCTTTCTACAGAACTGGCTGACAAGACATTTAGCTTTAGGGTGCAGAAATAAAAAATTATCAGCTTTATTTATTATTACGAGCAACTTCTAAAAAAATCCAGGCAATCTCAAGCCAAGCATTTGCATGGTTGCGTTGAGGCTAATAAAATATGAAAGCATCGAATAATCTCTAACGTTTTTAAGATTAAAGGAATATCTTAACATTGTAGTTGAAAACGACTAACGTTACGGAAGTCGGTGCCAAGAAACAAAAAAAATACAAACCAGACACACATAACACCGACTCCCGTAATTAAAGTTATTTACACACTTTCAAAACGTAAGAAGCTAGTGCACGTTTGGATTTCATTTAACTTAATTAATTTTCACAATATTTCTATCATACATCAAAAGGCTTATAGGCGACGAGGTGCTGGTGGACAAGCTTCATAGCCTGGCTCATCGGCGAACCGTTGCTTGCCTGTCGGTTTTCTACAGATTGTACTTCGGGGAGTGCGTGCAGGAGGTCCATGACCTGATTACTCCATCACCCTTTCACTACCGGTCTACCAGACGCACGGCTGGGTACCACCCACACTTGGTTGATATACCGTCTTATCGTACCAAGCGCTTCTCCTCCACAAAAACAAAACAGTTTTCTAGGTATGAGAGGACAGGATAATGTACCAATGTGATTATTACAAATCTAGGATTGTTTCGCATACACATAAAAAGAGCTTTGTATCATTGAGCTGCGTATTATCAAAATATCACCATTAAATTAGGTTCTTGCTCCGATGAGACCATAAAATATTAAATGTATGTACTAGTTTGACAAACAAAACAATGGACCAATAAAACTGTGAACAAAAATAAATTATTAAAATGTCCTCTGCCGTGTAGATAAACAGATGTACCCTATACATCATGTCACAAGTCTCAAAAAAAAAACTTCAACACAATTTTACCAACTCAATTATAATCAACATTTGCTTAGAATTTGTCCAACAGTGTCGGAGTCAGCTACCGATCTGACCGGATGCAACCGAGTACTAGTTTTTTACATGGAGTGCCAAACCGATCTGACCTCCACAATCCAGTAGCTGGATAACATGATACCCGTTGGCAAAGACAATAAATGGCTTTTTCTGGCTTCCACCTATCCGTAACGACTGCCATACATGTACAGACGCCGGCACATCAAGCTACAACAATCTGTCAAATTTCTTTAATAGATTTTCAACTTTATCGCTAAAGAAATTAGGTACAAGGTTGATTGGGAAAATTTGACAGTTTTGGGTAGCTTGTCTGTACAAATAGCAGTCGAGACCAATGGCTTATCATGATTTCTGAGGCACGGAGAAATCTCTATATTGACAGGCTTGTTGGTCTAGTGGCCAGTGGCCCTGACTGCTAGGCGCAAGATCGTGGGTTCGATTCCCACCCAGGACAAATGTTTGTGTTATGAGCACGATCATTTGTTCTTTGTCTGGGTGTAATTTATTTATAATATGCATGTATTTAGAAATGATGTATGTTTATCAGTTGTCTAGTACTCATAGCACAAGCTCTGTTTAGTTTGGGACTAGATGGCGTTGTATGATAGTTGTGGAATATTATTATATTATATTACTAACTTCCGCCCGCGACTTCGTCCGCGTGGAAAAAATCCCCCGATTTCAAAATCGGGGGATTTTTTCCACGCACTAATGCACTAATGTGCTCCACTCCTATTGGTCTTAGCGTGATGATATATAGCCTATAGCCTTCCTCGATAAATGGGCTATCTAACACCGTAGTTCCTGAGATTAGCGCGTTCAAGCAAACAAACAAACTCTTCAGCTTTATAATATTACTAGTACTCACGCGGGGCTTCGCTCCCGTGGATTCTATCACTGTAAAAACATAACTTTCCTTTTTGCAGTCGCGTAAAAAGTAGCCTATAACCTTCCTCAAGCTTCAAGCTACTTCTATACCAAATTGCATCCAAATCCACCCTGTACTTTCGAAGATTAGCGCGTTCAAGCAAACAAACAAACAAACTTTTCCGCTTTATAATATTAGTATAGATATATAGTATAGATGTTAAGATGATCACATGTACGGACTGATCTTCAAAACTGCTTGACCTTGAAGATCAACTAGATAATAATCGTCTGAATAATTTTACAAATGTGTATGAGAATGAGATGAACGCATTGTATGCCGCGTTGATTCCCACAGCATGGAATAAAAACAAATGTGGACATGATATTTATTATCAAACATCTGTCGCGGATGAAACGGACAATAAGATCATGTTTGATTATGGGACTGCGTTGTGGACACGTTAATTATCTTTATTTTTGTTTTAATTAAGCAAGCAATGAGTCAAAGTCAAAATTTATTTGCATAAAAGCAGTACGAAAGATGGTAGTAAAAATATTTCAGTGCAATGACACACTTTGCTATGAATTGGCTAACAAAGCATAACTGTAACTAAATGAACACAATAATATTTTGAAGTAACAGATTATTTTAGCTTAAAATTTAATGTAGGATTATTTTAAACAGGATTATAAATAAACTTGATATAAATCTGGCGCAATTGGCTGCATATTATTGGCTGCTGAATATCGTACCTTTGCATTGTATTTGTATACACATAGGCACAGCATCCCCCCACACATACAACCTATAGATTTCTTCTGTCTATTCAGACAGAGATAGTTGCAACATAAGTGACTTATGGAGAAAAGCTTGAAGAGTAAACAGGAAGGATGTAAAATCAAGCAGAGACTTCGGAATATTCTGCACGTCGCCTCGTAATACCACGTCCTCTAACACACATATTTGTATGTTGGAATGGTTTTGTATAAGTACGTTATTGAAAGCCAGAGCGCGGGGATCCGCGAGGACATATTATTCACTCAAGGATAAGCACTATATATAATACTAGCTTCTACCCGCGATTTCGTACGCGTAGGAAGGTTTTCCCGCGCAAATCCCGATCCCGTGGGAATTTCGGGATAAAAAGTAGCCTATGTGTTATTTCAGAATGTCATCTATCTACTTACCAAACATTCAGATCCGTTCTGTAGTTTTTACGTGAAAGAGTAACAAACATCCATCCATCCTTCCTCACAAACTTTCGCATTTATAATATTAGTAAGATAGTAAGAAGTAAGATAGTAAGATAAATATATATATAAATAACCTTATGCAAGTGCATATATTGGGGTGGTGCTGTATACAGTAAAAATGTAAGGAAAACCCAACACATCATCGCATATTACAACGAACAACCAATTCTCGATACAGAGCAGTACATACAGAGTGTGGAAGCAGGGGTAGCCCAAGGGCTACAGGCACCAATTACGATTTGTAGGTCGTGGATTCGAACGCTGTCAGGCACATTACTTTGCAGAGTCTCATAGAAAGGAGAACTGTGTGCCAGGAGTGAGAACGCTATAGGCTGATTAGTGTCAATACTACTCACCTATCACAGCTGGTACTCTTCCGAAGTGGTCAGCTAGCCAGCCGAGGATTAAACCACCCACGAAGGCTCCTGCGAAGAACACAGCCTGGGCCATCGGCACGTTACCAGCGTTCTCACATACCCAGCCTCTCTAGAAAAGAAACAGAAATGACCCTTCAGTCACTTTAGCGCTAAATAGACATACACCTTTTGGAGACAAGGAAGACTAAAAATAAATCCAATGTCTTATTACCTATAAATGTGAAAGTAACTCTGTGTGTTTTTTACGTCACGGATTTGGTATCCTATGTCCTTTTTTTGAGGAAAATAATCAATACCTGGTTCCACTTTAGGGGAAGTGGAAAAGTGTCAGTCTTCTACTGACTAAAAACCCATCCTGTTCCAGTTGCCCTTGCGTTTCAGGCCGCAGTAATACATGATTGATTTATCTCGTTAGACCATACCCACATTCCGGCAGGGTGTACACCATGTCCTGGAAAAGGACATGAAATAACACCGCACCAGTCCATAAATTCGCGGTCATTTCTTCTAAACGTCCTTGGATAAAAGTATTTTACGCGATTTATGAACATAGCCATGAACCAACTCGAAGCCAATCCTTTCTACTAAATATTATAAATGCGAAAGTATGTGAGAATATATGGATGGATGGATTTTTATTACTTTGTCAAACAAAAACTACTGAAGGGATCTGAATGGAATTTGGTATTTAGATTGCTGAAATCCTAGAATAACATAGACTACTTTTTATTCCGGAATTTCCACAAGATCGGGATTAAACGCGAGAAGCCGCGGACAGAAAAATAGTATTCAGAAAATTTTCTCATCTAGTACATTGGTATCAGTAAATTTTTCGCTCTTTTGTAAGGCGGTTATCTCACCGCCGACGATGAACGAGTAGCGAGTAGAGATCTGAAAACGAGTTGGCGAGCAGCGAGTGTCTTGTTCCGATAGTTTAGTCGCTAAGCTATCAGTTGGTTGTTGTAGTTGCAGCTGCAGCGTGAGTTCTGACCGCGAAGTGACCGCTAAGCGAGTATTATCTTTGACAGCTCTTGTCGCTCAGCGACGGAACTAATGAGGCGAGTACTTGCCGGCAGTGTGAACAGTTAGCAATCAACTTTTAATATATGCATCTCTCTTGTTTACCCAGAAAGTATATCTTTTGTACGTTTCTTGAGCGAGAAATAAGCCGACAGTTAATAGTTTCCTCGCTGGAGTTGGGACAACTGCCTAAGTTTGGCCAAAATGTATTCAGCGCTGTTATTAGCTAAGCCGCAAGGTAATTGTTTTGTAATAAGCGTCAATAGCCTAGCGGCTAAGGTGTCGGACTTTTGATCGAGAGTTCACGGGTTCTAATCCCACCCAATTACACTATTGTCGTGAACCCACTCCAGATACAAGCATATTTAGCTTAGTTGGAGGGGGTAAGAAGATTGCTAGTAATATGAATTCTACCCACATTGCAAGAAATCTTTTCAAAAAAAATTGCAATTTGAACTTAAAATGAATAAAATTTTAATTAATTATGGTAAAATTTTCACTACTGGGCGACTACTGTTTCAATTAAAAACACATCAGATCGAAAATGTCAGACATAAAAAACGACGAAAACGTCAGAACACGTCGAATTCAAAAACAAAAGACGAGCGTTCCTTACCTCGCTTACAACAGTAGCATAAGGGATATCGGTAAGCTCGAAGTCCCAGCCGTTCCGACAGGGTATGGTGGGCGTGCCCGGCGGCGGAGGAGTCATGGTCTCCAGCACTTGCGTCCAGTTCACGTCGAAGGTAGCACATTTATCCCACTCGCCCGTAGCTGCACCTGGCGCTGATAGGTTTCGTCTGAAATAGAGAGAATTGTGAGGTTAATTTACTCTGGTAATCAAGCCGTGGTGGAGTAGGATACCGAATATTAGGCTGTATTTGGTTTAAACTTCTAACTTTATCATTTTAATAAATTATATGTCCGTTGACCTGGTGATAACAATGTCATGTAGCTTGTGGCCAACAATACAAGCTCCTAGACGGCATATATTTTTCCGTAGTCTTTCAGAAATCATCGTTATATTACAGAAAACCGTATTTGATGAAAATCACATAAAAATCTGTTCGGTTTTCGGTAGCTTTTGAGTTTATTGCGTTCAGACAATAAGAAGTGGCTGGGAATTCTGTTTTATCTATTAGATACTAATATTACAAATGCAAAAGTTTAGATTTATGGTTGCATGTACGGAAGTTTCTTACTCAATGACGCAAAAATGGCTGAACAGCTCTAGATGAAATTAGTCAAAGATATAGATGGCATAGTGTGGACTAGCTTATATCTTCTTTTTATATCGGGAAAATGTACAGTGCCGTACCGTCTTTCATTTTTTTATTATTGTATGTATAATTATTATAAACACTGCTAAACCGAACTATGTAGGTACATTAAAAAAACAAAAATAGACTTAGGCGTCAAAGTACTCCTCCACATACAATTCCCTTGATATAGAGTTATCAACATTTACATGCAATCGAGGTCACGGGCAACAGCTTGGGACATATCGACGCCCCCAAGCAATAACCCGGTAATGTGCTATTACGGGATTTATGCTATTATTGTCTAGTTCGACATCTATGGACTGGAATACACCTAAGCAGTTTTTTTTTTTCAGATTTTTCCTAATGATATTTACAGAGACATCATGACACACATGTTTATTGTTGGAAATTTAGACACAAACATAATATGTCGGCAAAAACCTATTTATTATAGATCTATACGAAAAAAACAGACAGCCTTGCGCCATCCCATCTTCTCAGTACGGCGGGCTGTGCTGGGGCGGCAGCTGTAGGTGCAGAAAATCTCAAACGGCGCAAATACAACAACCTAATTGGGTGCTATATTTTTGAGCCGTTTGGGGTTGAAACGTTAGGACCATGGGGTCCGAGTGCGCATTGACTCTTTCGTGACATCGGCAAACGATTAGTCGACTCCACAGGTGACCAGAGGGCTGGCCTTTTCTTTGGACAGAGAATCAGCATTGCCATTCAACGTGGCAATGCGGCCACTTTTCCCATTGATAGCGATGTTGACGAATTTTTCGATGCCCTATAATTTATCTTTATTTTCGTCTGTATATATTTTTATTATGTATAGAAATACTTAAGTTAAATTGTTCCAAAATAAGTTCCTACAATTATTTTTAATAACATTAAATTCATTTATCATTGAAATTGATTTGTTAATGCAACCTTATTTCACTTTATATTCTATTTATAGAATTTTAGGTATTATTTGTATTCATAAAATACTAGGTTTCGAATAAAAGGAAATTCATATTAATGGCACAGTTATATTTCGAAAAAATATAGTTGAAAAATATTTGATAAAATCAGTAAATCTTTTCTCCTGTAAAATTTAGATTTTCCGATTACCAAGTTATTGCTTGGGGGCGTCGATATCTAGTAATTTAATTAATCACTTTTCACTACATTCTACAGTAATTTTACAAGCGTTTTAAACCTATATGTATCACACCTATATTATGAATATATGGCCCCATATACGAATTCTAAAGTACGTAGGAACGACAGTGAGACTTCTAACTACCCATCCCTAACAAGTCATAGATATTCGTTAATTTCCGGGACCAGCAGTTTAATTAACTTGTTTTCTAGGGCCCAGGTCCAAGGACGGTCAATGTTACATAGTTTATTGTTTATGAAATACAGGTAGACTTTAGATGAAACCGGACTATTTCACATATCGAATAAAATGGCAGGAGATATGAAAGAATTTAGGAAAATTAGCAGAAAGGTTGTCTGTGTGTTTGTCTGTCAGTCTGTCAAGAAGACCCATTATCTCAGGAATGTGTGGAGGTATCAAGATAAATATCAGTGTCACATATTTTTATAATTAAAATCCCATAGGAACCTTCCCGTTGAATTAGTCATGTAATACAGAAGTACAGGAAAAAATCGAATAGATAAGAATAGGTTTACAATAAGTTTGTTATGTTTGATAGGTAAACTTGGGAAATCTACTATCTAATCTAGTGTTATAAGAAATAGAGTATCTAAGTATCTACAAATATATCATATTTAGACAAACATAAATAGGGATTACACTCTCTCAGAAAGAAGAGTTCATAAATGAATTGCTTTGCATTATACATATTATTGACTTTTTAAAATGTACACACATCAAAAGTGTCTAGGGATCAACATATATTTTTGCAATAACTTTTCTCCTGATTGATATTAATTAAAATTTTCTTTAAGGATTCATCAAATAAAGTGTTTTCGTTTGTCACAGTAACGATAAACCAAGTCACCTTTGCATTAATAAAGAAATTTGCCATTTTCCTAATAAAGGGATTTTTGACATTTGAACCACTAACATTAAAGTTCGAAAAAAAGACTGAAATAACAGTTTTCTTTAAAATTTTATGGGGTAACTTAAACAATTAATAATCCGTGTTTCTACCGCGAACACTAACAACACAAGAACATCGGTTTGGCATACTCAAAATGAGTTCATCCAAATCACGCTGTGGAATGGCCGCCCATGTTCGTTGCAACAACAAAAAAAGGTCTTCTTGCGACTGGATACCCTCCATATTCAGCAGAGCTCTTCTCTGTAGCATATCCCATGCATGCTCAATCGGGTTCAAGTCTGGCGACTGAGCAGGCCAGAGCAGGACATTGATGTTAGCTGCGGCGAGAGTCTGTCTTACAACTCTTGCGGTGTGCGGTCGTGCATTATCATGCATTAACTGAAATAAGGGACCGATTTGCACTTGTAGAGGAACGATGACGTCAGATACAATCGTCTTAGCATAAATTTGAGCGTTGAGGTTGCCTCTGATCCAAATCAACTCAGTTCTTCCGCCGATCCAAATACCCGCCCATACCATGATGGTTCCACCACTATAAGGATGGACTTCCTGGCAGGATTTTAATCGCTGTTGGCGTCCAGGGGTTCTCCAGTGTCGTATACGTCTTGTATCCGGTCTCATATCAAAACGAGACTCATCAGAAAAGCACACGAAACGCCATTGTTCTTCTGCCCAATTTCTGTGTTCAAGAGCCCATTGATATCGAATCCTACGATTGTGCATTGCTATAGGTGGTACCCGTAGCGGTCTTCGGGAATGAAGGTTCACTTCATGCAAGCGGTTTCTGACTGTTTGGTCGCTAATTAAGTTCCCTGAAGAGTGATGAAGCCTCACGGCTAACATCATGGCGGTTATTGTTGGAGCTCTTCGAGTTAAGATTTGAATGTATCGGTCTTGTCTCCGTGTGGTGCAGCGATACCGTCCTCCATGGCGCTCAGCCACGGTACCAGTGCTTCGGTAACGTGTCCAAAGTCGACTGATAACACTCTGACTTGTATTCAGAGCTAAAGCCACAGTACGTTGCCGGGAACCAGCTTCTATCATTCCCACGGCTCTGAGAATTTCTTCCCTGCTTAAATGACGTCGCCGCTCCATAATAACGTTGGTTTTAATCAGTAGTAGGGAAACAGTAGCACTAATAATGTCTTCAATTCGTTGTATGTTTTTATAGGGAAAATATTGACAGCTGATTTTCATCTTTTACTCGAATTTGATTAACAGTTCCTGTTTCAAATTATGAAATGCACCAAAAAGGATCCATATAAATTTATAAAATCATAAATTTATTACAAAGCCACATCTCAATCTCAAGAAATCCGCATAAAAATGCTTGATCCCTAGACACTTTTGATGTGTGTACTTCTACTACAAACTTTCAACGAAGCTTTGTTTTTCTTTTATCACCGCTTTGCAATTATGTCACAAACTACCAATACTTTATACATTTTCACTGTAATGGTATTTCATCCAGTTCGATTCAAATTTCGAGTCACATTTAATAAAGTATTGACCGTACTCTATTGCATTTGTAGTTTATTAAGTGCGGAATCACAAAAAAATATGATAACTTTTTTATTTTAGAGTAGGCGCAGTTGGCAACCCTACTTACGTATTATTGAATCTTACCTGTAATCAATCTTTCTCATCTTCCTATCGAATAAGTATTCACGGCATAGAGATTGAATAGTTATCTATTTAGGCCCACCTATGATAAAACTCCATTTGGCATTGGATTTGACATGATTGTGTCTTGAATGGCCTTCGGGCTTTACATGAACGATATGGTGAGCGCCATGAAAGTGACATTTATGTACCTACCTACCTACAGAATTATTGTCAGTTTTCTAATAGCGTTATCGATTTTAGATTGACACTTGGCTTCTGGGAACCTAATTACCGCGAAATAGATTAGAATGCCTTAGAAAACGTCATAGGGTGACACGGTATTTTCACGCCTTAATTCCTTGATATGTGCGGCAGAGGAGGTCATGTAACTGTGAGGTAGGCAGCATGCAGCCGTCCATACAGTTCAACTGTAACACTTTCTTGTAGCCATGCCCGCCAATGTACTTCCTACAGCCATGCCGAATGGTCAGCCAAAAGAAGCGGGAAAATTGACGTATTAGAATCAGCCAGCTGTAAAAATTGGATACATAAAACGAAACAGTCTTACTACGTTTTAGATACCAGTGTATTGCAAGCTTTGTCCCAGTATATATGTATAGGTAGGTATATCATGTTTTTCCACTATCACGATAACTTGCCAGCCTGTTTCCAATTTTGGGGCAAAGTATCATGCTAATTATCAGTCAGCATTTTACATGATGCAAATACCTATGTGACCTCAACCCAGTATCTGGAAAACACTATACCTAATCTTTAGCAAGACTGATGTCATATTGGGTAGCTTCTAACTTACCATATAAATGATCTTTATTTTGGAAATTGGTTATTAAATAACACTTTTTTTTTTTCGAAATTTTTTTCGACTAACAAATGAAAGACGGGAACAAACGTGCTTTTTAAGGCACAGTGGAAGTTCGATATTTACAAATACAAAAATATTTATTTCTTCAGAACAAAATAAATATATTTCTATTTTGTACATATCGAACTTCCACCGTGCATATGTGAAGTTGGTCACCCATATAAGGTAAATACGCTAAACGTCGGCCCCTCCCCAATCTTCGGCCGTCTGAACGTTTTCAGCTTGCGTTCATTCAAAAGGTAATTAAGTGACAATTTTGCTACCCGAATGACAACCTTAGTTCATGCTCGTCGCGACTGCGCCGTTGAAGCGTCAAGTTTGCGTTTAAAGTAGTTTACTTGATGTGAATACCCACACTTCGGGTACTGATATTACTACGGTAAGACATTTCTTTTTTGAAGTGAAAACTTCTTTAGCGGCGCTGAGCTCTTTTTGTATGGGTAAAAACTGTTAAACTCGCGTCAGGGTCAAGTGACTGATCAAAAATCGTAAGATTTTTTTTAAAGTGAAAACTTCTTTAGCATCGTTGTGATTTGAAAGTTAATGAAACGAAAAAACGACAGTATCTATCTGTTGGGACCTAGACCTAGACCTAGAAGTTAGGTCGCGGGGGTTGAGGTATCCCTGAGAGGGGGGTGGGGGGGAGGGGGGATTCGTGGGGAGTTCAGAGAGGTGAGGGGTAAGGGGGGTCCCGTGTGGGGGCGGGTTGGGGTGAGGGGGGTCTCGTCGGGAGTTGAGGGATGAGTTGAGGGATGAGTTGCGGGATGAGTTGCGAGATGAGGTGCGGGATGAGCTGCGGGATGAGCTGCGGGATGAGGTGCGGGATGAGTTACGGGATGAGTTGAGGGATGAGTTGAGAGATGAGTTGCGGGATGAGTTGCGGGATGAGTTTAGGGATGACATGAGGGATGAGTTGCGGGATGAATTGCGGGATGAGGTGCGGGATGAGTTGCGGGATGAGTTCCGGGATTTGTTGCGGGATGTGTTGAGGGTTGAGTTGAGGGATAAGTTGCGGGATGAGTTGAGGGATGAGTTGCGGGATGAGTTGAGGGATGAGTTGCGGGATGAGTTTAGGGATGATTTGCGGGATGAGTTGCGGGATGAGGTGCGGGATGAGCTGCGCGATGAGGTGCGGGATGAGGTGTGGGATGAGGTGCGGGTTGAGTTGCGGGATGAGGTGCGGGATGAGCTGCGGGATGAGGTGTGGGATGAGTTGTGGAAATTATTCCCTAACCATTCCAAAATATCAAAAATGCACAACGTTAATATTCAAGTTTTCACTTCTGCTGGCACTCCCGGAGTGCAACCCGGATTTTTTTTTTGTTTTGAGCTTTATTATCACTAAAACGTTATTTTCACTATATTTTAAGATAGTTTTTTCAACGTTTTGCGTATTGTTTTAAGGGCAAAATAGGAGGCCGTCAATAGAGCGCCAGTTTTGACTAAAAACCCGATTCTCGGCCGTGGCCGACTTAAAGTAAATGCAGTCTGTTTTATAAATTCCAATTGTACCAATTCCATTGGTTTAACAAGAGAATTTGCAAAGCTTACAGGCAAATAAATCTATTTTACGTTTAACAGCCAAATACCGGCCGGGGTGTTGTTAGTTGAATCTCGAGAAATAAGGTACACGAAATAGGGGCCAACAATAGAAATGTTAAAGATCGTAATGTCGACCAGCCTCAAATTCGGACGCCACTGTACAGGCTGATTACTTTTGTATTTTTTCATTGATTGGGTGGGTAGGTAGTCATTTTTAATTTATTTATCAAACTTATTTTCTCAAAATTAAATAAGTATTATGACGAGTATATTTTATTAATATTATAAAGAAGTTAAGTTTTAATGTAGGTATTGACAATATTGAAAACATATTTATGGTAGCTAATTATGGTTTGGGATATAAATATAAATTGCTCTTTGGAACTTGCTATCTACGAAACTATTGTTTATTAGCTTAAAAAATATAAGTGGTTGGTCGTGAATCTTTGATTCGTTTACTCGTTTACTTACTTTCATTGATTCATTAACCTGCATGTGACAAAAAGCTCGTTCGTTTTCACTTAATGCTTTTAATTTAAGGTACTACAATGACAGAGCAGGTAGATGCAAGGCCTTCGCGAAAGCAAACAAAATTATGCACTTATGATCGCAATAAAATAAAAGAAGCTATTGAGGTAATAGGTAATGGGATGCCCATTCGTGCAGCCTCTAAACTATTTGGCGTCCCACGAACAACGTTACAAGTGTTTTATTTTATTGTGATGTTTTACTTTGTTATAATTTTAGTACCTAACATTGTTGAGGGGAAATATTTATTTTAGTAATAAACAAATACAATTACAAATGTATACTTAGTGTGATATTAGACTCTTGCCAAAATAAATCATATTAATAGTATTTGTCACTGTCTTAATTTAAAACGCCCTATACCTACCCGGCCGACATTTGGGAAAAACGCGACCGACAATGGGCCGTGAATGGCCGACGTTAGGGTTTTTTCGTTCTCGACTCATCTAAACCTTAATACTTTTTTCTTTTAGTAGAAATGTCAACTGCCTATAAACATGAAATAGATTTATGAAACTATCCAAAACCGCATCAGAAGCTATCCTTCGTTGCAAACAGATGGCGCACGGTGGGCTGAAAAACGGCTTTCATAGACTTAGGCATTTTATTTAGCAAGTGCCAGTTTTTGTGCCGGATATCACTTCTATTTGTTATAACAATATACAAAAATAACACCAGAATTGATTCTGCACAAAAACGAAGGAATTATAATTTTTTTACGAAAATTTTGTATGGAGCTAGTATGAAAAATCGAAATATCTCTGAAACGGCAGCGATAACCGTAATATCCTTATAGGAGGTTTTAGTACTAATTATTTATGATTTTTTGACATACGTTACATAATGGTTGCAGATGCCTTTTTTTTTTTTAAATCGTCAAAATTGTTTTATTTATTTTTACATATTAAACGTTCCTTTTAGTGTTTAAGTTGAAGAATTCAGAGCTTTAACAACTCTTAACATAAAATAGAATCACCCCTATAGACCTGAAGGACTAGACAGAGGTGTGTAGTATCTTGTTGATCTTGTAAGATTTCCAACAATACCAAATAGTTGAATATCAGTGTCAAAGTGCCCATGCTGTCGCTTCTTTTAGAAAGATAGGGGAATGAAATTGTTAATTGATCATACCGTAAAAGTATGATTACAACATAACCGGACACATAATAATATCGACACAAAAGGAATTTTAAAACCTTGCATACGTTCAAAATACAAAATAACATATTGTGTAGTCATCTAATGAGTCTGATGACAAGTAATTAAGTAATTAGAATGATGGTTGTAGTCTTCTGATTCTAATGAGCCTATTAAGTGATTAAATGATTTGAAATATCTCGCAACAATACCAACTAAGAACTGCATTCACCTTTTTATAATTAGTGAGCTAATGTGATTTGCTAATGTTGATTAGTTCTACTATGAGTTCTACGAAATGTTTTTGACGATTATAAATTTTTATTATCATATCTTTTATAACTTTAATGAGGGTAGTTAACTAATTATTGACTTTATACAATAAAAGGGCTATAATTTTGTTCCATAATTTAGATTGTTCACAACCGTGTAACTGCTAACACTAAAACTATTTGCTTTGCGACTACAAAATCTTAGAATGGAAAGTTTAATCACCAACTTAGATTTGTTTGTTCTTCTAAAAAGTGAGTGTCCTTCATTTAATCATGAAGTATTGTTTAGTGCAATTGTGTCCCGCATAGGCGATTGCCTTTCTGCCGAAGATCAAGTAACTCTCAAAGAATTTTGCCGGAGATTCACGCGAGCTGCTTTAAACAGGTGGCAGAAATCTAAACGATTCTTTGATAAGTTTAGAAATACGTACGGAGAGTGGTTGCAAGCAAATATTGATTGGCCGAGTTGCGTGCAAACTTTAATAAATCAAGAACCAACTGTTGATGAGATACCAAGAGCACGCTCAGTCTCTCCAGAACCTTCGACATCATCGACTGTTGGAACAATGACAAAAAGGTCCCGAAAACCATTCAAAGATCTGGGAAGCAAACAGAAAAAGAGAAGATCTAGTGAGCACATAGGCGAGGATTCCTGTGAATTGGCATATGCAGCTGCAGCACGTTTAAAAGAAGAAGGTTATGAAGATATCGCATCTGTAATCAATTATATGATCAAAAATCCAGAAGCTGCCGTTAAAATCAAGGAAAGCATTAAGAAAACAGTAATATTTACACCAGAGAAAGCACTTGGATTGCTTCTTTCACTTAAGCTTTCAAAGTGGCAATATATTACGTTGCGAGAGACTGCCATTCGGGAAGGTGCTAAGGATATTTACCCATCCTACTATAAACTGCAACAAACTAAGCTTGCATGCTACCCTCCTAATCAATCAGTATCAGTTACGGATTCATCAGCTAGAATTACACTTCAAGCTTTACTTGACATCACGGTGAAGCGGATTCTTCAAAGTCTTTCTGATAATGTGGAAAATAAGCAGTTAAAGCTGATATCGAAGTGGGGATTTGATGGTGCTTCCAATCAAAGCCGATACAAGCAGAAAATGGACGGCGAGCATGATGATTCAAGCATTTTCATGACCTCCTTGGTGCCACTGAAACTGACAGATGGAGATAATACTATATGGACAAACCCGAAACCATGCTCAACTTTTTATTGTCGTCCGGTTCAGTTCACTTTTGTAAAAGAAAGCCATGCAGTTGTCATTGATAACAAAAGAAAAATGGATGAGGAAATTGAGGCCCTTAACCCCACAGAGTGCATTAATAGTAACAGGGTGACTCATAAACTAATGATGACAATGATCGACGCAAAAGTCTGCACGTACCTTTCTGAAGCTAGATCAAATGCATCATGCTACCTGTGCTTGGCAAAACCAACAGAAATGAACCACTTAGATGCTGTAACATCAAAAACTGTGTGTTCTGACATATATGAATTTGGCCTATCATCCCTACATGCCCGTATAAATTGCATGGAATGTCTGTTACACATTGCGTACAGACTTGACTTCAAACAGTGGGCAGCAAGAAGTAATGAGCATAAAGATATGTTACAAAACAGAAAAAAAAACATTCAAAATAAATTTAAAGAGGAGCTCAGTCTGTTAATTGATATAGTAAAACAAGGCTCGGGAACTACCAATGACGGGAATACCGCAAGGAAGTTTTTCGAGTTTCCCAATAAAACTGCAGCTATTACTGGGTTGGATCAAAACCTGATAAAAAGATTTGCTGTTATTTTGCAAGCAATAACATCTGGTGAGAAGATCGATGTCATCAAATTTAAAGATTTTGCTCGCAAAACAGCAGAAAAGTACGTGGAATTATACGACTGGTACTACATGTCATCAACCGTACATAAACTATTAATACACGGAGCTGACATAATCGAAAAAAATGATATTGTCCCGATTGGGACTCTCTCGGAAGAAGCCTCAGAGTCTCGAAACAAAGATTTTAGGAGGTTCCGGGAACATCATTCGCGGAAAAGAAGCAGGCAAGATTCTAATCAAGATATCCTAAATATGCTTGTTCTTTCTTCGGATCCTTTTCTAAGTGCACAAAGGCCGAAGTTAGATGCCAAAAGGAAGACAACCTTTTTTGCTGAAACTCTCGACCTAATACAGTTTCCGGAAACTGAGTTCGAGTTTGTAGGTATATCCGATCTGGATTCTGACTCGGAATTGGAGTCCGACAACGAAAGTTGTAAAGAAAATTTGTAAAATTTAATTATTTTTCTTTATGTTCTTTTGTTATTTATGTTAGTTTATTGTACCAATATGTTTAGTTAATAATTTCATAAATTATAGTTTCAAATATGTATTTTGTATAGTTGAATTTATTAGATATTATTTTTGTTACTTCTGTTTTATTTAAATTACCTATCAATAAAAAGTTTATATACAGTCTTTTTTTTTTCACATATTCTTAATATTTGGGGAAAAAGCATGCTTCCTAACGATGTTCTTAACTTTGACACAGTTCATGGATCGTTTTGAACAGTTTCATATGTTAAAATAAATAATGTTAGTACTATAATCCCCTATAAGGATATTATTATTATTATGTGTCCGGTTATGTTGTAATCATACTTTTAGGGTATGATCAATTAACAATTTCATTCCCCTATCTTTCAAAAAGAAGCGACAGCATGGGCACTTTGACACTGATATTCAACTATTTGGTATTGTTGGAAATCTTACAAGATCAACAAGACACTACACACCTCTGTCTAGTCCTTCAGGTCTATAGGGGTGATGCTATTTTATGATAAGAGTTGTTAAAGCTCTGAATTCTTCAACTTAAACACTAAAAGGAACGTTTAAATATGTAAAAATAAATAAAAATATTTTGACGATTTTAAAAAAAAAAAGGCATCTACAACCATTATGTAACGTATGTCAAAAAATCATAAATAATTAGTACTATAACCCCCTATAAGGATATTACGGTTATCGCTGCCGTTTTAGAGATATTTCGATTTTTCATACTAGCTCCATACAAAATTTTCGTAAAAAAATTATAATTCCTTCGTTTCTGTGCAGAATCAATTCTGGTGTCATTTTTGTATATTGTTATAACTAATAGAAGTGATATCCGGCAAAAAAACTCGCACTTGCAAAATAAAATGCCTAAGTCTATGAAAGCCGATTTTCAGCCCACCGTGTGGCGCCAGAGCGATCCCCAGTCAGAAAATCCGTAAGGGGCCGACATTTAGCGTATTTACCATAAGCATCAACTTAACAATGAGAATGACACGTATAAATGAACATGATTGATTCAGTATTAAACGATAGGCAGATAATGTGATTATGTATATTTCCTAAGAGATAATGAGTCACAAAATAATCGTCGATAACGTTATCACACATTACCACGTTGACATCGTTATTACACAATTATTCACGCCTACTATTTCCAAGCTTTCGTTTGCCTATCAATAGATATGCGTGTTTATGAAACTGTACTAACATATAGTATAGTAACCCAAGAATGAGTGTGACGTAATGTTCACATGAAATATAAATTAAGTGACTACTAAATTGTAGCTGATTGTAGCACAGCTTATAAGGTACTTGCTAATAATGTCAAACATTAAATCAAGTTAAGGATATGACAAGTCATTCAGAAAGGAGGAAAATTCAATTTGCTATATTAGGCTTGGTAGGACGGCTGACAATCGCTACGCATTTAAAAAGAAATTGCGGATCCATTTTCTTCACCAATAAGCAGAATTTCCACATTTAATTTTCATTTCCTTCTTAAGTATGTATGTATGTATATGTATTTATATAATTATTTATTCATATATATTATTTATGTAGATATCTATTTTATGATACTTCGAATTTATGATATTACTAGCGACCCGCCCCGGGTTCGCACGGGTGCAATGTTTATATTAAATATACTATAGAATGTCTTTATATACATCGTTGACAGCCTTTTTGTCATTCAACATACATGTTCTCTTTAGTAATTACTCTTGAAAGTGCGACACATAATTTACCATGGGAAAAACATTCAACGCTCAAATCTAAGCAACATAGGCGCGCGCGCCGTGCTTTCGCCGGCACCGCGCCGCAGCCGCTATGTCCTTGCATTTTAAATCTGTAATATCTTCGAAACTATTCATTTAAATTATATTCTGTAAAGGGCAATATTGATTTATATTAAATGCACAATGTATTTATGGATAATATACTTAATTGGATAAGGATTAATGCTGTATTGCTTAAAATCGCTTCGTAAAATATGCTCGTATTTCTCGTAAAAAGTAAAGGATAAAAAACGTTGTGGGTTATCTATAAGAGATAGACAGATGCCATCGAGGACATTTTTGTTGACCTTTTTAAGGTGTACAATACTGTAGTACATTATTTTGACCTATCTCGTAGGGTTCAGCCAGCGTTTGCAAAGCAAGCGCAAAAATATGTGTTTATTTGCGACATCACATTAGAAACCTCAAAAATTATCAGTGTTCCTCTACTATATTATGCATGTTATATACCTGAAAACCTTCCTATTGAATCACTCTTTCTACTGAAAGAAACTGCATCAAAATCCGTTGCGTAGTTTTAAAGATTGAAGCATACATAGGGACAGACACAGGGAAGCGACTTTGCTTTATACTATGTTAAGAAGTTTATTTGTGTTATCACTATTATTATCATTATTTTTTACAATATAATTTTCACGTAAATATTGCACCTTTCACTCTATCTCTTCACCACTCATGGTTGACTGGTAGAGAATGCCTACGTCATTAAGTCCGCCTTTGTACCTATGTGCATAAAGTGTAAATAAATAATAACAGCCGCACGGGCCCATCTTCAAGGTTAAGCCATGCTTGCCAAGGTCGCTCCGTAGAAGGGTGACCATATTGATATGAGAGTTCGAGATTGGTTCGTGCTTTAGAAAGCACACAAGCCGTTGATCGTTACGCGTACTCAGAAGCCAGAAAATTTGACACACGCCATGGTTTATCGTTAGTGATGCAACGAAAACTACTTTTACAAATACGAATACGAATATCAAACCTACTATTCGGCGAATACGAATACGAATATCTCGTCATGGTAATAAAAGAATTATTTATTTGATGAATGTTTACTCTTCTAATAATTAAAATTTACAATAGGCAAATTTTCATTAAAAAACATAAAATTTGTAGATTTTCTGGTTTTAGGCGATTTCTTTTTTCAGTATGGGTGTTCCCAGCCGTTGAAAAAAGCTTTTCCGAGGCGACTGTACATGGCTTCAGTGAAAAATATTTTTGGGCGAGTTTTTTCAGACTTGGAAATTTTTCAAATCTGCAGTAAATAAAGTTGCGTACAAAAATATTAGTTTTTAAATATTCGTATTAGTATTCGCCGAATACGAATATTCGGTAAATGTCTACTATTCGGCGGATACGAATATTCGTATTCGTATTCGTTGCATCACTAGTTATCGTGTTACCCAGTTTCTGGATTGTTGAGGTAATATAGGCAGCAGCTCCATGCAAAACACGCGTGCTCAGCTACATCCGGATGGACTGGAAGCCGGCCCCAATATAGTTGGGTTAAGGTTAAGCAGATAAGGCTTACGAGTATATCTGATATCAAGTAGATAGTCTCGCTGGAGAGGTGTGATGTGCGCCGAAGGGACACTCATGACTAACGTGATCATACGTCCCGCTTTGGGCGAGATTGTCCCGCTTTTACAAACAAACCTTTGTATACCTTTACCTACTTACTTACTTGTCTACATTAAAATATCACTAAAATCGCGCGGAAGACAGCAGCGTAGACGCGGGGTTGGGAGTCAGGACCAAGCGAGAGTAAGCGACTGACATGCGAGAAATTTATCAAATACTTACTAATCCTAAATCCTTACTTTATTATAAATCCAAAAGTAACTCGTTATGTTTCACGCCTAAACCGTTTAACCGATTTTGCTGTAGTAAATTATTTATAAATATTATTTTTAGGGTAAGTTGGTGTAAGAATTAAAATGCCAGTGAGGTTAAGATAAAACAATTATTTAGTCACATTTTAAACTATAATTTGTATTTTTCTCTTAAATATGGCATCTTACACCGACTTATTTTTATTTATATACAAAATTCAATAGGCGTCCCACTTTGACACGAAAAAAAAAATGGTCACATTACTCATGACCTGATTATAGAACCATCAATCAATGGTAATGGTTACGTTAGTGTGGGTCCAAGTAGAAAGACACCATATATCACCAAGTATTGAATATTGAGGTTCATTACCACACTGATTATCATTAGTCATTAGGAAGATAGGAGCAAAACAACTTCTCGAAAATAAAATGGCAACTGACCATCTTACCGATCTATCGAAAAACGTGTGACTAAGGCCGTGCGCGAACTACGGTGGAATAAACGCGTGCGGTAGAGCCCCGGTCATTCTACCGGTGCGGTAGAACTACCGCAATTGCGGCCACCGCAAGGTAGTGCGCGCACGGCCTTACCGGCTGGCATCTATAGTCTATACCTAAACAAAAGCCAAGGATCTTCTACCTACTAACTGGATTGCTTATGAATGATTGAAAGAATACAGAAAGTCTTTCTTAGCTGTTAAACAATAGAGTATAAATTTGCACGCATAAAACTGAAGGAAATATTCGTTCCGAGCGAGACAGTGCCGTGTGTGGACTGTGTCCCTTTCTTCTGTGTGTCAGATTAAAAATATTTATTTCAATGGTAATTTTTTCGACCTGTCTGTTGTAGTAATAACACCTAGTTTTAAACTTCTTTGGAATTCTATCTTTAAAATGAATTGCTATTATTACTGTTTGCATATTAATGAAAATTAAAGTTATTTTACCATGCAATCACAAGATGTTTAAAACAAAAAAAAAATGGAATTTGTAACAATTAGTAGTGATATATTATACTATACATGGCAATTACTACGTTGCTGTCTGACGTTTACTTGACATCTGTATGTTTGTAAATTTGCATTATATTTGATTTTGTGAGTTTTCGTAATATTAAAGTGCAAGATACTGTAACCACGGTAAGAACGTGTTTTGTGGTTAATCGCAAGAGTGAAGGGTACCCCGGGTCTGGAATTTCCTGTTTTAAGTAAGTTTTGTGACTTTGTTTACAAATTGCATTTAGGGTGACTATGTTTTCATTGTAAAAGTGGATGTTCTTCTCTTTATTCTTCTTATTTATTATTGAAGTGAAAACTTCTTTAGCGGCGTTGTGCACTTTTTGTAATGGGTAAAAAATGTTAAACTCGCGTCAGGACACGTGACCTGATCGAAAATTCGTAAGCCGGACGGAGAGTCTAAGAGATAAACTTTTTAATGTAATATAAATTGTGTTTGTGTACCACATAAATGATAGTACTTTTATACTGATAATTAAAGCAATTCGTGCAAAATTATTCCCTAAACATTCCAAAATATCAAAAATGCACAACGTTAATATTCAAGTTTTCACTTCTGCTGGCACACCCGGAGTGCAACCCGTCGTTTTTTTTCTTTCTTCTCATTATTTATTATTTTTTGTTATTTTAAGCTTTCCTATAAATGATGATCGAGACCGGTGGCTCAGTGTTCTACACAGAAAAAGGTCAGAAACGGTTCCAAAATTTGTAGCCGCCATTTCAAGCCCGAAGAAATATTGCATTTCGAAACAAAATCAAATGATGCAATTCCATCCATTTTCCCTAAAGTAAGTTATCAATCTTTACAAATGACGTGAAGATCATCGTTTTGTAATAGAATATGAGCGTAGCAAGATGAATTTTCATTTTGAATCTATCTTAACCATAAATACTAAAATATTATTGTTCTCATCAATCTATTATTATTTTAGATTCCTGTTAAAGCGAAACAAATAAATGTTTTAAGTACTATAATATTGAAACCCACTAAAGAAAAGAATATACAACCTGTACTGGGCACAATCAAAGATCTGGTAAGTGAAAGTTATGAAAGGAGTCAAATTAATAAGCATAAAAGTCGACATTTAAGTTGATTTATTTACTTTTGCTTAGCAAATTGATGGCAAAAATATTTTATATTATTTTGGCCAAAAACTCAGCTAGGCAAACTTGCTTACAAGTGTAGTTTATTATATTAATAATTACTTATAACTTAATTACTTAACTTTTATCCACTGCAGTTAGTTAATGTCGACAAATAATAATAATAATTCATAATTTAAAGATTATTTCCATACTTTTAACTAATAATAGTGTAATACATTTTTTAGGGTTGTGTGTCAAGCCAATCTTGTAACAAACCTGCAGCTGCAACATATGAGGAACTAGAAAATATAGAACCAACCTAATAATAATAACCTTATAATTGTCATTCGATCTGCCTCCTTTATATTTAGAATTATGTTTGTTAATAATATTGATTTCTAACCTTAAATAGCACATGTGGTGTTAGCGTGTAATTAATTGTTACACTTATAAATGTAATATGACTGTTTCATACAAATGTATAGTGTAAACAATTGTAGGTTAACCTAAATAAATATATACATAAATAAATTATATCTCTTCTGTTATTCTTTCTATTTATAATCATCGTCTTTCATGAAGGGTTTTAGTAGTTTTAATTATATATAAACACTAGTACTCACGCGGGGCTTCGCTCCCGTGGATTCTATCACGGTAAAAACATAACTCCTTTTTTGCAGTCGCGTAAAAAGTAGCCTATATCCTTCCTCAAGCTTCAAGCTACTTCCATACCAAATTGCATTCAATTCCACTCAGTACTTTCGAAGATTAGCGCGTTCAAGCAAACAAACAAACAAACTTTTCCGCTTTATAATATTAGTATAGATTGCATCGTTTTATTTTTAGTCTACTGGTTCTGACCGTACAAGTGTCGAATAAACGTAGATTACCAATTAATGCACGTTTATTTGGACGTCTATACCACTGCCTATCAAGGCCAAGCCTTCGAAGAATTGTTAGCTGGTGATTCTGTTATTAATTATGTATCTGCAATAATTGTATTTGTATCACGGGTCTTAACCACTTCGAAAGTTTATAATTCAACGCAATAAAGTCTGCTTAACAAAACCAATTTTCGTGTGCGCGGTGTCATTTCGTTTTGATCGCACGTGTGCATTTATTTTTTGCGTGTCTCATTAGCTATTAGCTAAAACCGGTTTGAACTGCAGTTAGGCCGGCGCGGTCCGCTACCGCTCGGCTAACCTTTTGTCAATTGTAACATGGAGGACTTAACTAATAGTAATGAGATAGAATGTTCTCGATCAAATATAGAAGACGTATCGCATTTGGAAGGTGAAATTAGTGACCACAACAATCTAAATAATAAAAAACGTGTGAGAGAGTATGACTCATCAGATAGCTGGACAACAGTTTCAAGAAGAGAGAAAAAAATGACCAGACGTCTGACGGATGATGGGGTACAACTCTCTACAACAGAAGATCATGTTGAGATATGCGTTTACCATAAGGAGCCATTCCCTAAACAGTTTACATTAGCTAGATTGTTTAAAGCTAATAATATATCAGGCGTTACACGAGTAAGATATGTTAATTCCTATAAATTGATTATAACTTTCGAGCGGGAAACGTACGCGGAAAAGTTTATTAAGTGTACGACTTTTAGCGAGATGGGATGGCGATGTTCAAAACGTAACGAAGTCGAGGTATCTTACGGAATTATTAAAAATATTGAGCTCGATATTTCTATGGAAGAATTCATACAAAATGTGACTTGTGACAAAGAAGTAGTTAGCGCCATTCGATTAAGTCGTAAAAATAAAGACCAGAATAACGACAAACCAGTTGAGGAGTGGTCAGCCAGTGAATCAATTCGTATATGCTTTAAAGGGTCGTCATTACCTCCATTTGTCTTTATATATGGTATGCGAGTAAAGGTTGAAAAATATACCTTCCTTGTCACGCAGTGTTCCAAATGTTGGAAGTTTGGACATATTCAGAAGATGTGTCCTACTAAAAGACGCATTTGTCCCAAATGCTGTGGAAGTCATGACGATTGTGAGCCGTCTACTTTTAAATGTGCAAATTGTCCCGGTACACACATGTCTATTGACAGAAGTTGCCCCGTCTTTATAAAAGAACGAACAATTCGAAAGCTTATGGCCGATTTCAATTGTACTTACATAAAGGCGCTTACACTATATGTCCCTCCAGAGACCTGTAACTTGCCATCAAACAATATGCAACAAAATATTAAGAACATCTTACCAGAGCACTCGCAAAATGTGCCTACTTACGCTGACATTTTGAAATCAACTGAAAATACAGGTGAAAAACATACTCAATTCGCAGATCACACCACCGTAACAATAAATCATAATAAGAAGGCCTACATACAATCAAAGAAGGAACGTAAACCCCAAAGACCAGACAATGATATGGATTGGTTCTCGGACTTCTCATCAATCGCTGAATCAAGACCAGAACTTTTTGACACACCTACTAAAAATAAGGAAAAGACAAACTACAAATCCTGGTCCTTTAAGCAAATCTTTCGTAAATTAGTAGCAATAGTGTTTGCCAATGAGTCATTAGAGTACAAAACAAAAAATGTTATTAAAATTATTATAGAATGGTTTATATCAATAGCTGTTAACAATGTCGCGGATGATTCTTTTTTATCTAATTTACTTCATGGATTCCTGTAAGAAAAAGCAACATTTGAATATAATACAATGGAATACCCAGAGCGTTAGACCAAAATCATTATTATTGGAACAACTATTGAATCAAGACAAAATCCATATTGCAGTTCTCAGCGAGACTTGGCTTGACCCTGACTCCAGTTTTAACATGAAGGATTATAATGTTTTTAGATCGGACCGTGATGATGGCTATGGAGGCGTTGCGATACTGACACATAAGTCAATAAAAGCACAGGTATGCCACATACACAATTTCAACCCAGGCATAGAAGTATTACTTGTTAAATTATTTAACTGTCAGGATATTGAGAACATTCTTTCACTATATTGCCCACCATCTGTTCGCACTATGCAGAGGGACTGGGATGCTATTTTTTCACTTGCCTCTAACAAAACTCTTATATTAGGTGACTTTAACGGACATCATACAAGTTGGTCCTGTAAATCTGATTATAGAGGTTCGCAAATTTTTGATTCTATACTTGAACATAGCTTTATTACACTTAATGACGGCAGCACTACACGCTTAAAATTAGTTAATGGAGTTCTACAGAATTCTTCGCCAGATATTTCATGCTGTTCGTCTGACCTTGCATTAAAAGTTATATGGAAGGTCACAAACGAGTCTCTCGGGAGTGACCATTTGGTGATTAAATTATCAACAATAAATAATAAGAATTTGCCTTGCCTACCCTTTCGCAAAAAGAATTATAAAAAAAGTGATTGGGATGGATACACATCCTTCATAGAACAGATGTTAACTAACTCATCACCTCCATTAGACCCTCAATTATGTTATGATTTTTTTGAAACAATTTTACAAAAAGCATCTGATGCTCATATTCCCTTTGTTGTCATTCCACAAAACGTCAACTGTAATTTTAAACCCAAACCTTATTGGGATACTAACTTATCAAAATCAGTAGCGGAACGTCGGTTAGCACTTGCTAAGTTTAGAAGGAATCCTTCCCCGCAAAATTATGATCTTTTACAAAGTAAAATTAGCGAGTCACAACGTTTGATTCGTAAAGCTAAATGTCGATCCTGGCAAAAATTTTGTTCTTCGATTGATGAAGTATCATCTGCAAGTGACATGTGGCGCTCAATGAGATGGATAAAGGGATATAAATTAAACAACCAATTTGTAGACCCAAACATGGCAGAAAGGTTACTTTTAGACTTAACACCTGATTTTGTATGTCCTCCTGAGCCAAAATTTCAGTTCACTAATGACAAACTAGATTCAGATTTCACACTTCACGAGTTAGAAAATTGTATTAAGTCAAAAGACACAGCATCAGGTTGCGATGGAATCTCATTCTCAATGATAAGTCACCTTCCACGCATTGGCAAGCTTATGCTAGTAAATCTTTATAATGAATTCTATAAACAAGGAGTTTTTCCCTCACAGTGGAGAAACATTCGTGTTATCCACATTCCTAAGTCGGGCCGGGAACCAGGATCATCTTCATCTTTTCGTCCGATATCACTTATGTCATGCCTTTGTAAAATTTTTCACTGTATTATCAAAAATAGATTAGAGTGGTATTTAGAAAATAGCTATATTTTTTCAGGTAAAACCATAGGTTTTCGCAAATCTCGATCATGTTTAGATAACCTGAGTAGTCTAGTTTGCAATATTCAACAAGGGTTTTCTAAAAACCAATATACGGTAGGTTGCTTTATTGACATTAAAAATGCTTACAATGATGTAGATATACGCAGTCTTCTCAATACTTTAGATAACCTAAAAGTAGGTGAGAAAATGGGCCGCTATTTATGGAATTTTCTCAAAGAAAGGCATTTAAAAATCATAGTCAATAACCATGAATTATGTAGAACTACGGGACGAGGTTTAGCTCAGGGAGATCCGTTATCACCACTTTTATTTAATGTTGCCACTTTTAAGATTTGTGCTTCTATAACTAATGTTGCCATATCCCAATATGCAGACGACTTTGTTTTGTACAAGACCGGTAAGAACTTACAAACAATCGCGCGAGAACTGCAAATGGAACTTAATGTGTTTGACACTTTAGTTAAGAATTTAGGTTTAGAAATATCAACTAGCAAGACCATGGTGTGTATTTTTAAGAAAGGTCGTTGTAATCAACCTTTATCACTTACAGTTAATAGTTGTCCTCTAACTATCGTAAATAATGTAAAATATTTGGGGCTGTGGTTGGACCAGTCACTAAGGTGGAGAAAACATATTAATGAGACAGTCACAAAAGTATCAAAATTCATGAATATTCTTAAAATTTTGGCGGGTTCAGATTGGGGGATTCATCAAAAACATTTACGGCGTTTATACATTAGTATTATACGAAGCAGATTGGATTACGCAAGCTTTTTATATGATTCTAGTTATAAGTGCAACTTATATAAATTAGATAAGATTCAGAATCAAGCTCTTAGGATTATTGGTGGTTTTATAAGAAGTACTCCCATCCATGTGATGGAGAGTGAACTCAGTTTATCTCCTTTGTTTATCCGTAGAAGATACCTAGCGGGAAAATTTTATCTGAAGTCTAAATCATTTCAGGATAATGACACAATTACTCTTGTCAATTCTATGTCTAATAGTAATCCAAATTTGAGAAACAATAAACAATCATTATTAATTTCAGTGCATGATTCTTTTAAAACTGTCTCAATTCATTCTGTTAAATTACTAGAAATGTTTTCTCTAGAAATATGGATTAGTGGTATAAATATTCGGGGAGCTATTAAGTATTCTATAGACAATTTAAATAAACCTAAGCATCAATATGACAGTAACTATCTGAACCAATTTTGTATCAAATTTCTTAATGAGCAATATTTACAATATTACAAACTTTTTACGGATGGATCTATTACTAAGGTAGGGAGCGGGGCAGCTGTTTTAGATCCACAAGAAAACACTTCTGTTAGGTTTACAATTGAGTCCAATATTTCTATTATGCACGTGGAATTGATAGCCATAGCCGAAGCCATTTCCTATGCAAATTCCATTGATCACGAAAAATTTGTTATTTTAACAGATTCCAAAAGCGCCCTCCAACATTTGGCTCGATGCGCCTCGTCCATACGAGGCACACCGATTGCCTATAAGATTTTGGACTCAATTCATAAACTTGCTTCTAAATCTAAAACGGTGATTTTGCAGTGGATTCCCTCCCACACAAATATAAAAGAAAACGATCAAGTGGACCTATTAGCTAAGCTTGCAATAAGCGATGGAATACCATTTTATGTTAAACCTCTGTACACTGACTATGTTAAGAGTCTCAAAATAGAATGTTTTCAAATTTGGAGTGAATACTTTGACAAAAGATCAGTTGACAAAGGAATCTGGTACAAAACTATCCAACCACAGCTTCCCAAAAACATATGGATAGACCAAATTTTGTTAAAACGAAGTACCCTAACCACTGCTTTAAGACTTCGTTCTGGACACATTCCATCTAACAAATTTGGCTTTCTAATGAAGAAAACTGCTTCCCCTAATTGCACAAACTGTAATCTTGTAGATGATGTTCAACACAGGTTAATGGAATGTGTACGGAACGAAGACGTCAGAGTGGACACTTTGGGTGCATCAAAATTTTTCGATGTCGGGTTTTGCAACAGTATCTTGGCTTACCCAGTATCGGAGCAAGCCAGGATGCTGTACCAAGTGTATCATGTTTTATTATAATTAGGTAATAAGTTTCTTTTTGTTTGTTGATTGTATGTACTTAGTTTAGCAAACAGGGCGACGTTATCGCAAAGCGACAAAGCCCTCAATAAAGAGAAAAAAAAAAAAAAAAAAAAAAAAAAACCAATTTTGCATTTAGCCCGCATAAGGAAGGGTTTATTATAGAAATTAGCGCGCTCAATATAAGTTCCTCAGATATATATTGAGAACTAGCTTTTCGCCCATGTGGAATTCTGTTATATCGCGCTACCAAGCAACTGTTCAAAAATCGGAGATAGAAAGAACCCTATATAGTTCCCAGGGTTTTAAACTATCTCCATGCCAAATTTTTTCGAAAGCGGCTCTGTGGTTTAACCGTGAAAGCGTAACAGACCGACACATACCTTTGTATTTATAATAGAATTTATTTCTTTCTTTCTATTTAATAGATTGTTAAGAAAAAAACCGGCCAAGTACGAGTCGGACTCGCGCATGAAGGGTATTTTTATAGGTAGGTAATGAATGGTACGGAACCATTACCTATAAAAAGCCCCAAAAAAATCACATCTGTTGTATGGGAGTCTCCCTTAAATATTTATTGTAATTAATTTTTAGTATTTTTTGTTATAGCGGTAACAGAAATACATCATTTGTAAGGTTAATAATAAGTGTTTTAAAAAAACCTGCAAATATTGCATCGAATAAAATTGTCCTTACGTTTATCACGAATTGATATACACACTACTAGAAAGAGATAGCTAGGTCCTTCGAGGGTATACTCTTCGGAACGGATTTGAGCTTCGCGTCCGCATTCCAGTTTAGGTACAAGTTCCTTGACAAAAGCTTACGGATACTTGCGAAATATCTCACAGATAATTTAGCAAAAGAACTAAAATCAACTAAAGATAGCGTCACGTTTTATCTGTATAGAGAATTGGACGAAATTTTAGTTTAAAAAAAAAACTTGAGAGGTGTCAAGGGACACCCGGATGGAACGAAGTTCCTTTCGATTAATTAGTGAAGGAATTGTAATAAAATTTTATTTTTTTAAGTTATAATAATATTTTTTTATTATAAACAAATATAATGTAATATAAACTTAATCAGTAGGCTCAATTTTAGTAATAATTGGCTTGTGGTAACTGAAGTAGGAAACATATGTTTGGGATTCTATTTTATTTAAATAAGTATCTTGAAAAAACTGCATCAATGGTGGTATTATATTTTGTTGTTGATTCTGCTGGATTATTGTTTATTCTTAAATCAAATTCTTCCTCTAGAAACTGTAGCAATGGTTTTGATTTTTCATTACTGAAGTTGATGTTAAAATCACCGGCTAAAATGAGTGGAAGTTTATCTAAATTTTTGTTGTATCTGCTAAGCGTGTGACAATGGCGGATTGGCGGTGGCTAGCGGCTTCTACAAAGGCATAGATAATACGAATAGAAAAATAAAACGTTTCTTCCGTCGAAATAGGAGTTCATTTTTAGTTGCGAGGTGCCCTTTTCTATGAAAATATGGGACCGAAATAAGACCTTATTTTTATAAAATTAACCGTGTAATTCGATTGTGCATCGGATTCTCAGAATAATTTTAGCAAACTGCGTACTTACCTAGTTTTCAACGATTATGGTTAAGTATTATATATAGACCTAATTCGCTTTTCGTATTAGTTTATGTTATATACAAAATTAGTAGGTATACGGTACAGACCCTCTGTACCGTATACCTACTAATTTTGTGTATACCTACTTTAAAAGTTATTGCAATTATATAAGTATGGTATCAACTAAGTTTTGAAAGATAGTGCATTTTTAGGGTTCCGTAGCCGAATGGCGAAAACGGAACCCTTATAGTTTGTAACGATACCTTCTGCTTCACCAATAAAAGAGGGTAAAATAGATGTACCATTAAATTTAATATATTAATAATATACAGTATTTTATAAAAACCTGCCTACCTATCTACCTATCCTAGAAACCGGCCTACCTACCTATCTGACACACTCTCAGGAGAGAAGAGGAGGAGGTTTAGAGTATAGTACTTGCGGGACGGCTTGGCAGGCCACTCCAGGATCGCCTTCTCCTCCACGATGTCTTCGTCGTACAGCAGCTCGAGCAAGGCGGTCTGGCAGTAGGCTCCCAACAAGGCGTCTGGGCAGCAGGCTCTCAGCAAGGCGTCAGGGCAGCAGGCTCCCAGCAAGGCGTCAGGGCAGCAGGATCGCAGCAAGGCGTCAGGGCAGCAGGCTCTCAGCAAGGCGTCAGGGCAGTAGGCTCCCAGTAAGGCGTCAGGGCAGCAGGCTCCCAACAAGGCGTCAAGGCAGCAGGCTCCCAACAAGGAGTCAGGGCAGCGGGTACTGCACTTCCTCTTCCATCACTCTTCGTCAAAACTCGTCGAGAACTAAACTCTTCAAAAACTGGTCAAAGACTGAACTCCCGGAGATGGCCCCCAGCGCCTTTTATACCCAGCTCAGCGTTCAAAATCCATTCCATTCTCATTCTGTACCAGAATTCAAATTGTAGAGTCCAAAATAGTCCATCTTGCCAGTTATTTGATCAGCCAGTTATATTCGAGCATAATTTATTAAACCTCTTCGATAAAATCTGAGAGTGTGTTTTAGAAATTTATAATTATAATTTAAAATGCCGTTAATCAGTAGACAACCACAATATAATATACAATATTAAGCTAGTCCTATCGATAAAAGTGAATAACAATTATATAATAAAAGTATGAACAACCTTTTTAGTCTATTAGCCATTCAGTGACTACAAAGAAGAAGAAGAAATTACAGTTTGTCAGCCTTGACGTAAAAATGTCATGACAAGAAAATATTTGTTTTGATGGATGAATTATGGATTATGATTACAAAGAAAATGTAAGTTATTTGGTATTTGTAATAACAGATACTATATTTCCCCATCGACCCCGAGAAAATTTTTGGTCTAGAACAAAAATTTTGTAAGGTTAAAGTTTATCCACATTCATATAACTTACATGCCTCATTCAATCACACCAACATCTCACGAAGTTAGGTCAGGTAGGATTCACATTCAATGATCACTACTCGACCTGATTAGTACATGACAGTAGGCTTGTTTTCGGAGTCTGTCAGTCCGCTCGCGTCGAAAACCCATCAATAAAAAAACAAGATTTAGCAAAGGCTTATTTTTACGAAGTTGCTAGCCGCTTCGATCAACTTTAGAGTCGATAACATAAACAAGGTTTAGCAAAGGCTTATTTTTACGAAGTTGCTAGCCGCTTCGATCAACTTTAGAGTCGATAACATAAAAAACAAGGTTTAGCAAAGGCTTATTTTTACGAAGTTGCTAGCCGCTTCGATCAACTTTAGAGTCGATAACATAAAAAACAAGGTTTAGCAAAGGCTTATTTTTACGAAGTTGCTAGCCGCTTCGATCAACTTTAGAGTCGATAAATAGTAATAAACTAACTTGGAGAGTTAGAAAGGGAGAAGGTTTGGTAATATGTACCTAAACGCACTTCTAAGTGATATCTGATTAGTTCAGATAGAAGAGAAAAAATAAAAATTAAGAGAAGCCTCTTAAAGTTTAAGAACAAAGTTAAAGAAAGAAATAAAATAAGCTATTGAGTTTCAATAAGCCGAAAAGAACTCGATAGTTAAAAGAAGAGAAGAAGATAGAGATGAGTCATGAATATAGTACGAAAGATGAATATATTTACATAATTATATACTTAAATCGTTGTTTAGTTTTTGACGATGAGTGGAGTATAATTCTATCCATGACTGAAAATTAATATTATAGATAGCAAAAGAAGGTAAAGAGGGAGAGGGCAGGTAAATGAGAGGGTTAAAGAGTGCTAAAAAAAACTCAAGAGGATAAATTAAGTATAAGAAAGAGGTTGAGTAAGAGTAAGATCACAAAAAAATAAAAAAAAAGTGTTATAAGAGGTTAAAGAGGGAATAAACTAGTGGTAAAAGAGGTGATAAACTAGTGTTCGTGTGAAGAGGAAGTCTAGTATAGTGTTAGTGTAAAGAGTGAGTCTCCTATCCTAGAACTTAATATTAAAAAAGAGTCTAAGCCAAAAAGTGAGTCCAAAGAAAAAAGTTACTAGTAATAGTTTTTTTGGAATTTTGAAAAAAAAATTAAACCGACTAGCTATGATTTTACGTTGGGCGCCAAACTGTAACGATACCTTCTGCTTCACCAATAAAAGAGGGTAAAATAGATGTACCATTAAATTTAATATATTAATAATATACAGTATTTTATAAAAACCTGCCTACCTATCTACCTATCCTAGAAACCGGCCTACCTACCTATCTGACACACTCTCAGGAGAGAAGAGGAGGAGGTTTAGAGTATAGTACTTGCGGGACGGCTTGGCAGGCCACTCCAGGATCGCCTTCTCCTCCACGATGTCTTCGTCGTACAGCAGCTCGAGCAAGGCGGTCTGGCAGTAGGCTCCCAACAAGGCGTCTGGGCAGCAGGCTCTCAGCAAGGCGTCAGGGCAGCAGGCTCCCAGCAAGGCGTCAGGGCAGCAGGATCGCAGCAAGGCGTCAGGGCAGCAGGCTCTCAGCAAGGCGTCAGGGCAGTAGGCTCCCAGTAAGGCGTCAGGGCAGCAGGCTCCCAACAAGGCGTCAAGGCAGCAGGCTCCCAACAAGGAGTCAGGGCAGCGGGTACTGCACTTCCTCTTCCATCACTCTTCGTCAAAACTCGTCGAGAACTAAACTCTTCAAAAACTGGTCAAAGACTGAACTCCCGGAGATGGCCCCCAGCGCCTTTTATACCCAGCTCAGCGTTCAAAATCCATTCCATTCTCATTCTGTACCAGAATTCAAATTGTAGAGTCCAAAATAGTCCATCTTGCCAGTTATTTGATCAGCCAGTTATATTCGAGCATAATTTATTAAACCTCTTCGATAAAATCTGAGAGTGTGTTTTAGAAATTTATAATTATAATTTAAAATGCCGTTAATCAGTAGACAACCACAATATAATATACAATATTAAGCTAGTCCTATCGATAAAAGTGAATAACAATTATATAATAAAAGTATGAACAACCTTTTTAGTCTATTAGCCATTCAGTGACTACAAAGAAGAAGAAGAAATTACAGTTTGTCAGCCTTGACGTAAAAATGTCATGACAAGAAAATATTTGTTTTGATGGATGAATTATGGATTATGATTACAAAGAAAATGTAAGTTATTTGGTATTTGTAATAACAGATACTATAAGTTTCGTCATGTCTGTCCGTCTGTCTGTCTGTCCGTCCGTATGTCACAGCCATTTTATTCCGAAACTCTTAGGACTATACATGTAAAACTTGGTAGGTAGATGTATTCTGTGAACCGCTTTCCGAATTTAAGAAAAAAATTAAATAAAAAATTAAAATTAAGGGGGCTCCCCATACATGGAACTAAAACTGAAATATTTTTTTTCATGAAACCTAAGCGTGTGTGGTATTTATAGACAGGTCTTTAAAAATGACATTGAGGTTTCTAAGACCACTTTCTCATAAAGTTAATCGTTTAAAAGATATACGATTCCAAAGTGGTAAAATGTGCCCCCACCCCCCTCTAACTTCTATAATAATGGAGTGAAAAATCTACAAAAAATATATGTCTATAGATCTTAATGTAATCTTTCAACCAAGACTCGGTTTGAACGAGATCGAGTCAGCAGTTTTTGAGATACAGCATATTTCCTAAAACCGCAAATATAACTTTGTAATTCATAGAAACACTATGAAAAACAAAGTTATTGGGCGTAGTTGTAAAAAAATGTAAATAAGCTAGTTTTAAGAAATTTGTAAGATTTTTTTTGTCACATTAATATACATATTATATTATATTATTATAGTTACTGCGGAACCCTTCATGGGCGAGTCTGACTCGCACTTGGCCGTTTTTTTCATTACCTAACAAGTACATACATAAAATATTAAGTAGGTACTTACAGTTTTATTCTTTGGAATTTCCTCTTGTATGCTATTTTCAAATTACGCTTCTTGCGTCTTTTTTTGTCACCCATTTTAATATAATATAAGAATTTACGACAAGTAGTAATTATTATTTACAACGTTATACCTAATTACACACTAAAATAACCTAATATTTACACACACTATACATAAAACAAAGTAAAATCTAATTGGTTGGGCTATCGACAATAATTTTGTTTGCGGAAAAAAGTGTCACACTCACAGGTCCGTCCAGCACTGCGTCTCGTCCCGCACTGATTTACTGGGCGCCCGGAGGGGTGGATACGCGATTTGCGAGTAGCGATTACGTAAAAAAATCCTTATAAATAATTAAGAAAGTTATTGGCAAAAATAAGCACATGGTCCCATCGGCATTACTTAATATAATATATTGGTGGCAATTAAAAGATCCTGTGATTGATAGTTTAGGAGAAAAATGGTAGTAAGTCACAAAAACAGAGGCCACTTTGCGTATTTATTTATGATATTTCAAATATATTTTTATTTTTTCTGAAGCCAAGAGGACACGCTTTACATTGTGTAGATTAATATATATTATTTTGAAAAAAAATCTTGTAAGGGTTACGGAAAAAAAGGTTCTAATGTAGCCTGATTCACGAATATCCACACCCCTTAAAAAGTGTCGTTACAACTTTTCGTATGAATTTTTTCCGGCTAGCCCCCTTTCGTAACGCGCGATAAGGAACTTCGTTCCAATAATAATAATAATAATTCTTTATTTTCAGACAACAATGATCCAGCGTGTTAGTAAACAATAATATCCACATCCCCAAATTAATGGTTAGTGGTTGTGTTAAGTGATGCAATTTTTTTCTCCCTGAAAAAAACAGTGAAAGTCGGTGATTACTTTCTAAGTATAGAAAACTTTATTCGACAATTTTCTAATTAACTGTTAGATATATAAACGTATCTTGTATAGGTATGTATACCAAGTCTGATTAAAATTGTTTCTTTAATTTCAAACAGTAATTCATATTGTTTCATAATATTTATTAAAATTTTCATACAAATCTGAACTCACATAAATCATTACCGTATCATTCTCAAGTGTTTAGATTGGTATTCTGAATAGGTATCGGTATGGGTGCTACAAAATGTTGGCTAAAAATAGTCCACACGTGGTTCGATACATCATGTCAATATTATTTATCGCTTTCATAGCTGGTCAGACGATTTTTCTGTCCGGGATTTTTGTGAAAAAAAATTGGCCAAGTGCGAGTCAGACTTGCCCATGAAGGGTTTCGTAGTAACTACGCAAAATAACTTTGTATTTCAAAGTGTTTGTATGAAATACAAAGTTATATTTGCGGTTTTCGAAAATATGATAGTAAATTTTCATTGAAAGTTTTTACTAAAATGTACAGCATATTTTTTTTATAAGACTATTATTATAAGACTTAGTGGGGGAGACACGTTTTACCACTTTGGAAGTGTATATCTTTTAAACGATTGACTTTAAGTAAAAATGGTTTTAGAAACATGAATGTCATTTTTAAAAGCCTGCCTATAGATACCACACACGTACAGGTATGACGAGAAAAAAGTAGTTTCTCAGTTAAGCCGCGGATAGACGGACGGGCATGGCGCAACTATAAGGGTTCCTTATCGGACCCTAAAAGCTGGAATCAAATGCATAACGTGTTTTCTGAGTTTAGAAGGAATGTCGAGATATGACGATGGTCTGTGAAGTAGAAATACTCTGAAAGACTCGTGAAAAAAGAAATTCCTACCCTTATTGGTTGAGCCTTACTCGACTTTTGGGCTTAGCAACACATCTGATTCCTTTTTATTTTTATTTATGTAACTTTCAAGTACAAAGTTTGCTCTGAACTGATTACAGAATTGGCATACTGTATAATATATTATATCCTATTCTAGTACTTTATGTTCATGTCTTTTGTGTTTCTAAGCCCTACCTCGTCAGGGAAAATGAACGAGACATATACAAAAGATCTTGCCTGAAAGGCTAGGGCTGTTGTATTATGGATACGACCTAGGCCCCCGAGTACACAGGACTCTTATAAAAAGACATTTTGTTATTTTCCGTGCAGGTGAATACTATTGCTGTGCTATATTTGAAACCGTTCCTTAGATAACTTCCTTTTATGAAAAATTGTCGTGGTTTAGTGGTTCCAAGCAAGATTTACGATTTAGCGGTTGTGGATTGGAAAACATAACATTTTTTTCTGGGTGTGGTTATCATTGAATAACTTCTTTCGCTCTGGGTTAGGTGGAGTGGTGTGTCAGACTTCCACTGACTAAAAACCCACCCTGTTCCTTCAGTTACCCTTAAGTTCCTGGGCTGCAGTATCTCGTTAGAACATTTCCGCAACCCCGGCGGGCAAAGGCCTTATGAGGCCCCGTCACTGGAGCTGACAGCTCTTTGAGGCGCGCGTGGAACACGACGCGCCGCTGCCGTCCCAGGCCTGATCCTTACCGGATAGTATAGTGTTTAGCTAAGCCCGCGCCTACGATGGCCGGAGATCGACTCGCGATCCCCGACGCCCGGGGCGTCTCCTGCGGCGGCTGGGACGTGAGGAAGAGAGATGCCTCTCCCTCGCGCGTTATGCCTCCTCCTTCGCTATACATTACTTTGCTATCAAACCATAGTGAAGGAAAAATCGTGAGGAATCGAAATGTCTTAGAACCGAAAATACGAAGACAGGCCCGCGTCATGGATTTCAGCCTAGTCCCCCGCGCAGAGACGACACCTATTAAAAAACTTTTGTAGTGTTTTGATATGGAAGTCGGTTCTATTTTTTGCTAAAAAGTTTTTTTTTCACGCTTTTTAGTGGGTGGGTTTGTAATTTATCTAGTTACAAAAGCCATAATGTCAACAACTTATCACCTTTTACAAAATATTGCTTTTCCCGATTCATAGCCGTTAATTTTTGAGGAGTTCTCCTGGTACTTCACCATCAGCTCTACTAACGTACTCTACCATATGCATTGTGACGAGCATAAAGTGCTTAACATCCGTACTCAAGTAATCGAATTGCAATCCACGAAATACTTATTATTGAGTAGTTTCAGTGGCCATCTGTGGTTTTCATCATCTGTTCAACTTCCCCAAATGGTACTTTTCGACAGCAACAAGGTACTATAAAGGTACTATAAGAAATACCCAAAACGCTATTGGTGTGCTCAAGGTACTATAAGAAATACCCAAAACGCTATTGGTGTGCCTACAATATTTGAAGAGTTCCCTCGATTTCTCCAGGATCCCATCATCAGATCCTGATTTCATAACAATGGGACCAACTATATAAAATATATAAAGCCCTACCCTAAATACCCTTTCAAACGAAAAAAGAATTTTCCAAATCGGTTCAGCCATCTCTGAGTTATGAGGTAACACACATTAAAAAAAAAAAAATTCAAGACGAACTGAGAACCTCCTCCTTTTTTTGAAGTCGGTTAAAAATTAGTGTCAAATCTTGTCAATATTGAAGGCATAAAAATCAGTAGAGTGGAAATTAAAATCGCCACAACCATTTCACTCAATATATTCAATTATCAATATTCAATCTAGGACAAGAGCGGGCTCATCAGTAATAAAATAAAATATTGTCGTTCCAGATCAGTGAAATAAGTGAAATCTTGTTAACCATAAATATATACCATAAATAAATATATATTCCACCCGGGCATCTCAGTTAGTTGTGTAAGTTTATTAATAACTAGTACTCACGCGGGGCTTCGCTCCCGTAGATTCTATAACGATAAAAACATAACTCTCCTTTTTTGCAGTCGGGTAAAAAGTAGCCTATAACCTTCCTCAAGCTTCAAGCTACTTCCATACCAAATTTCATCCAAATCCACCCTGTACTTTCGAAGATTAGCGCGTTCAAGCAAACAAACAAACAAACAAACAAACAAACAAACAAACTTTTCCGCTTTATAATATTAGTATAGATTAAGTTAGTAGTAGTAATAATTTATACCTATTTAATTAATTTAATTTATCATGTTTTAACTCTTTTTTTATAGTCGATGTATTTTTATTATTATTGAATGTTATTTAGAATAGAATTAATGTAAATATTATTTGCTTTTATATGGGCCTGCGTGCCTGCAATAAATGAATTTTATTTATTTTATTTATTTATTTATTTATAAACATAACTACCGGGGTTCGAACATGGCCTGAATGGCTTCGAGCAATGGATGGTACGGCTGTACCTTTTTATGCATAACTTGACAGGGGCAATTCGGTGGTCCCAGTTTGCACAACAAGTTGACTTTCCACCGACCTGAGTTCCATATCCAAATGCGCCAACTCCGGTACGCTGCACCAGTGCCGCTGCGGCGTCGCAGCTATGAACATCTGCACGAAGTAGATGAACGCGAAGAATATGCCGAAAGGCATCATGAAGGCGAACAGGAACCTCTGGTAGCGTCCCATGTCTCCCACGTACCCAAGCACCGCTTCCAACGCGTCCGCGTCATTCTTTGATTTCTTGTGCAGTTCGTCTTTGGCGTCCTGGAGATTAAAGTTTTAGATTGAGTGAATTGAAATGAAAAAAAAAACAAAACTTAAAATTAAAAAAGTAACCCACGACAACCTTAAAACACCTGAACAGATGTTTATACATTGTACTAAGAACCATCTCGATTACGTCAGATTTCTAACAAAAACCCGTCTTATTGCGTCGGGGTTTAAAAAAGGTGCTGTCGTGGGTCTGGGAATTTTTGTAACAACCTTTTTGGAAACGTTACTGGCATTAGGCGAGTAAATGGTGATTATATTTTGTGTACAAATTATTCTATACTGAGTACCTATCCGATATAGAAAATCATCAGTAAGTAATAGTAGTGTATAATTGGGGTTCCTGGATCAGAGATCCAGGAACCCCAATTACACTTGTGTCAAGTAAACAATCAGTCAATCGATCAATATTTTGTGAACTAGACAATCAGTCAATCACAATTTCTATCATTCATTACATCAACATTCAAATATTATTTCATACTTTCTAATTGATTATTTTTATATTCATTAAACTCGGTCTTTTACATGTGTGTTTGGTTTCGAGTATCTGATATTATTTTATTACTTAGCAAAAATTAGATACTTGATCTGCTCAATGCAGCTGTGATCTCACAAATGGACGAGCATTGTTGCTACGTGATATTTATACCACAATGTTTGCTTTAATGACTAGCAGATTTTTTCAAATGAATATTATTTGGTGAATTACGTTAAAGTAATGAAAATATACTTAGAGTCTTACAGGTGATTTAGTTTTACAGCTTCTGTAATGAAACTACGTTATTGCAATGAATAAACAAGTATTTATTACTTCATATAATTACAAATAAAAGAAATAAAATAATTACAATTAATTAAACAAAATAAGTAGGAATTAAGGATCCAGGTGCTTCTAGGTGATCCGTTTTTTCTTTTACAAGGATTGATAAAAAGTATTGTTTAAATACGGTAGCATGTCTTTGACACGTAGGTAGATGTTATCAGTGTCAATGCTCTTCACAATATGCTGAACACATATTTCGGCACTGCACTGGCACATAGAATTACTTTCGAATTGGTTTGCATCGTAAATTTCGATCCGTATAACTTTTGTGCCACCGGTCGAAACCGTTTTGTAAAAACTTATCAACTCCTTATTATTATTTGTATTTGTATTTGAAGCAAATGGGTTTCGTTGTTGTTCTTCCTCATCCAAATAATTTACGACTTTATCAATCACATCATGTTCTATCATTAACTGAGGTGAAGTCGGTGAATAAACCCAACTCGGTATCTGAAACAAAATACATTATTTTTTATTTTCTTTGCACTTCATGAATAAAGTTTAACAAAGCGTTCAAACAATAGTACCTATTATCAAATAATATATTTCCACACACGGCTGCATATAGTATAAGCAGACCTCTCACTGTACGGAAAATGTATAGCTTGATATGTAGCCGTGTGTACCTAATTGCTGGCTTCTAACTTGGCTAGAAAACGGAACCCAAGCCCTTTGACAAATAGCACCACTTATCAACCACTCTACCAACGTAACTATTCTCGTGGTTTGTTTAAACTAAAACTTTAATAATAACTTAGTTTAAAAAATAAAAAAGCTACCCTATATCTCATAAAAGGTCTACATAATATTTTAAATTCGTGTGATGGAGGAGTGATGGAATTGAGCGTAAAATACATTATAATTATTTATTGCAAGCATTCCACTATTCAAGTCAATAATCTAATGCTTGGCTCTGTCATTAAATCAAGTTAAACTTTGCAATAAAATTAAATATAAAATAAAATAATTAAATTAATACTCACCGACATAGTTATTACTCGTTGATTACTGGCGCTTGATGGTAGGAAACTAAATAATATTTGAATTTTCAAGATAATTTATCCTTTTTATAGGATTCTAATAAATAATTTTGAATGACTATAAAGTTCAAAATTGCTGTGAAAAAATTAGTACACACATGTAAGTGTACTTTATATATTCGAGACAATACGATGCTCTACAGTTTCAGATTACAATTGAATGCATTCCATAATATAAAGCCACTGGTAAATAGACAGCGGTGCGGTGCGATAGCGTCGCTGTGACGTTTAAATGTTAGGGAGTGCCTGGATAGATACGATACACTAGTTTAACTTCATAGAAATCCGCCTAAAAACGCTATTATTATTCTGTGTCCACATCATGTATGACCGCGCTAATACAGATTTGAACAATACAAACGTCACCGCAACGCTACCACACTGCATCGCTATCTATGAACTGGTGACTTAAAAGTCAACACACAGAAAGTGGCATCACCCAGAGCGCAACCTAAGGCCCCTGTTAACGAGAAAATTTCTAACCGGGCCGGCGCCGTGCCGGGTTCTTCACGAACCGGTGTCGTTAACAAACCTCTATAGTATCTCATACCTAACTAACAACCGGACGTAGACACGGTTTTAAACCGTGCCTAGACCAAGCGGAAAGCCGTCTAGTTAAGAAGGGGCCTTATAGACATATGAACCGGACCACCCACCAACTTAGCGAATTTACATAGGTAGGTAGGTATCTTATATGATGAAGATTAGTTCAAATTGCATTATCTTGATGTTTATATTTTAGCAAGATATTTTTCTACAACGTAAACGATTACATATTTGGTGTTAGGGCTGATAAAGCATTTTAGTAACGCGTGTCCCTATTCCATATATGGGATATCGTGACGTAGATTTACCACTATTTAAGAGTGCATCCTGCAGAAGCTGGATCACATCAAGACTTCAGCTAGGAGGAGTGACATCTTACAGTTTTTACACTACCAAAGAACGTCAATCTTCTAAAATGTAAGTATCTACTCACCTTTCAATATACTTCGTGTTATCTGTTAAAGTTTCTTATTAGTAACAAGAAAGAATAATTAGAGTGGATAAGAAATGTAGTAAATTTGTTATCCACCTGTCACTATTCGATCATTCATGTATTAACCTCTTCAATAATTCAGTTAAGTTAGCGAGTCTATCATCTATAAATATTGAAGGTGTTCAGTGATTCATAATTTTTAATATTCATTCATTCAAGTAATAAATTCATGCACTTAGTGTTGTCTACATAATTAAAACCAATTTAATTGTTAATGTACTAATTCATTGTTTTTATTTATTACAGGTCCAAGAACACGGCTGACCATATTTTCCCTTCGGAGGACGAATCGGCAGACGGGGAGCATGCACCTGTGAAAACCAAGCCAAAGGAGAACAAAAAGCGCAAGCATTCGTCGGCGAGCAGCTCCCACCCATCTACGGGTAAGAAAACTAAGCCAACCATTCACCCAATCACTCCTGTCACCAAGTCAACGGCTCGCGAGTTGTTTGGGAGCGACAGTGACGATGATAAAATTGATGTTGTTGCGGACAAAAATACTCCCCCGATATACTCATACATCACGAGGAGACTAGCGAACGGATTTTCACGACAAATTAACGAGCAAAAAAGAGGTGAGTTCTATATAGAACTCAAAGTATACAAATGCGATGAAATAGAGCGGGTCCAACCAGTAAATAGGTGGCGGCACTCAGTAATCACCATTAAAAACAAATGCGATGAGGATTCAGAGTCCTGGCATCACCTAAATGCTTATATAACAAGCGCTAGGAAGGAGTTTAAAAAATGTGCTCCTACTTTTATAAGCTCTTATCAATAGTCTTAAAAATCGTTTACATTATGAGATCTATGCTATACCATATAATTATGATCATTATACACTTAGAGAATGAGTTTATTTTAAGATATTATTTTGTAACCGCATTTAATTCGAATAATTAAACTATACAATAAAAATATTGTTCTTTTTCCAGTTACACACCCCAGTGATGGGGCATCAGCAAATTCTGATAATAATAATTATAAATACCAGATTGATATCCCAGAAAATGAATACGATACGAATGTTTATGAGCCAAATTCTTTATCAAAGTATATTCATTGTGATAAATGCAGAATTAAGATCCCAGAACATAAATACAGATATCATAAGAGAACGAATATTCATAAATCGAATTCCTTAATAAAGTCAGAGTTTGAAAATGTTGATATTGTAGCTACAGCATTTAAAAATAGAATTATGACTTACCGCTTAAACCCATCAATAGAAGACGAGTACCTCATACTGGAGGCGTTCTTGGGTGATAAGCGAAAAGATGTTTTGAAAATCATTGAGTTATCATTACTGGAACATACGTGCATTAAAGTTAACTTCGAACTGTTTGCTTACTTTTTACTACCACAATTAAATGAGCAGCAGCTCAAGTCATTTAATACGAAATATGAAACTGTATACAGCAGTACTGACTTTAATGATTTATTCTCAAATAAAATAGAAATATTTAAAAGAAAACTTACTGAATTTGAGCATTGTGAATCTGGATGGTCATTTGTCTGTATAAGTCATTTAGAAATAAATATTAATAAATATTCCCCCATGCGAGGTGGTACTTATTTAGAGCTACCAAAAGTTATTAAAAACACAAAGAGTTGTTTGAGTATACACAATAATGATGAATACTGTTTTTTATGGAGTATTGCTGCAGCATTATTTCCAGCAAAAAGTAATGTCTGTAGAACAAACTCCTATCCACACTTAAGTTCAATATTTAATATACAAGGAATTTCATTTCCACCTTTACCTAAAGATATCAAATTGTTTGAAAAGAATAATTGTGAGTTGAGTATTAATATTTATGGATTAGATGAACGTTGTACTGTAACTGGCCCTCTTTATGTAACGAATTGTAAGAAAGATAAACATATTAACTTACTGTATTTTGAAAAACAAAACAAAGGTCATTATTGCTTGATAAAAAACCTTTTGCGTTTAGTGCGACGACAAGTTACATGTCACAAAGGTCAAATACATTTATGTGAAACATGTTTGCAATTTTTTACTACTGAAAAAAAGTATCATTCTCATAGTTGTTCCAAAATTTTAACCATACTGCCTGATAAAAACAATACATTACAATTCAAAAATTATGAGCGAAAGCAAAAAATTAACTTTGTGATTTATGCTGACTTTGAAAGTATACTATTAAATTATAAAGAAAACAATAATGATAAAAGTACGATAAAAAATAAACTACATCAACCGTCTTGTTTTGCATATTATGTATGTTGCTCACATGATAGGAGCTTGAACAAATTCGTGACATATAGAGGACCTGACTGTGTAAAAGTGTTTGTTGAGAGATTAATTAAAGAAGCTAAGTTAATTCACAAAATTTTAATGACTAAGAAACCCATGAGATCTATGACGAGAGAGCAAACTGATAATTATAACAAAGCAACTTCATGCCATATCTGTAATCATTTATTATTTGATGATAAAGTTTGTGATCATGATCATATTACATCCGAGTATAGAGGCGCGGCGCATTCACATTGCAATTTAATTTATAGAGTGTGTTCATTTATACCTGTTATCTTTCATAACTTATCTGGTTATGATTCTCATATATTTATAACAGAATTATCGAAATATGATGGCGAGATAAAAATTATACCAAAAACGAAAGAAAAATATATAAGCATAACTAAAATAATCAAAACCGGTACAGGATGTAAACCTATACAGATTAAATTTATAGATTCATTTCAATTTCTTAGTTCAAGTATTGACAATTTGAGTAAAAGTTTAACGGAGAACGATTTTATTCATTTATCATCACATTTCCCAGATAAAAGCCAATTAAATTTACTGCGAAGCAAAGGCGTATATCCGTATGAGTACATTTGTTCATGGCAAACATATGATGAAACACAACTTCCAGCAAAGAATCATTTTTATAACACTTTACAGATGAAACATATAACAGATACTGAATATCAACGTGCCCAAACTGTGTGGAAATGTTTTGAAATTAGTTCTCTTGGTGAATATACTGACTTGTATTTAAAGTGTGACGTACTATTATTATGTGACATATTTGAAAATTTTAGAAATATTTGTCTGCAGCACTACAAACTCGATCCAGCGTATTATGTGACTTCACCTGGATTAAGTTGGGATGCTATGTTCCTTTACACAGGTGTTCAGTTGGAATTGATTAATGATTTATACATTTATAAAATGCTGACAAAAGGAATACGTGGAGGATTAGCGCAGTGCTCTCATCGATATGCTGAAGCCAATAACATTTATTTACCTTATTTCGATAGTTCTAAACCATCAACATATTTGATATATTTAGACTGTAATAATCTTTATGGATATGCTATGACTAAAAAATTACCAATATCAGAGTTTAAATTTATGAAAAATAATGATATCAAAAATTTTAATTTGTTTGATGTTCCGGATAATGGCGAGTACGGTTACATTTTAGAAGTAGATTTAGCGTATCCAGATCATTTACATAATTTACATAGCGACTTGCCTTTTGCTCCCGAGAAATTCATACCTATTGGAGGGAAAACACCAAAATTAATTGCAAATTTGTATGATAAATATAACTACGTTATTCACTATGTTCATTTAAAATCATGTCTTAAAAATGGTCTAGTTTTAAAAAAAATTCATAGAATCCTTTATTTTAAACAAGAATATTTTTTGAAAAAGTATATAGACTTAAATACTAGCTTACGACAAGCAGCTTCAACATCATTCGAAAGAGATTTTTTTAAGCTTTTAAATAACTCAATATTTGGCAAAACTATTGAAAATAAACGTAAGCAAGTGGAGGTTAAATTAGTCACTAAATGGAGTGATGATTTGAATACAACGAATAAAATAGTAGGTGCACAGAAATTAATTACAAAACCTAATTTAAAAAGTGTTTCTATCTTTAATGAAAACTTTATAGCCGTACAATTGAGTCCCATGAAACTTGTTTTAGACAGACCGATATATATTGGATTTGCGGTGCTAGAATTCTCTAAGTGTCATCTATATAATTATCATTATAATTTCATAAAGAATAAATATGGTGACAAAGCTAAATTATGCTACACTGATACTGATAGTTTGTTGTATTTAATACAGACCGAAGACTTTTATAAAGACATGTATGATAATATATCAGAATTTGATACAAGTAATTTTGGAACTAATAATCATTACTTTATTCCTAAGGTGAACGAAAAAATTCCTGGTTTATTTAAAGATGAGTTAGGAGGTGACCCAATTACTGAATTTACAGGCTTAAGAGCAAAGCTATATTGCATTAAATCATTAAATACACAAATAAACAAGGCTAAAGGCATATCAAAGCCTGTAACAAGACGTTTAAAATCATCAAATTATAAAGATGTTTTATTTAAAAATTTAACATTAAAGCGTAAGATGAATATGATAAAATCAATGAAGCATGTGCTGTTCTCGCAAGAAGTAAATAAAGTAGTTTTAAACAGGATAGACGATAAAAGGCATGTTCTGGGAAATCAAATAGACACTGTACCTTGGGGTCATTGTGATTACATATGTTAATCGAGTATTTTTATACATTAATTGTAAACTTATTATATGATAAATTTAAATATGAGAATTGTCAATAATTATAATTATAAATAGAATAAATTATTATGTTGTTATTTAATACATACATATTTACTTGTACTCTATAATTTGCTGTTTTATTAGTAACTCTTGATCAACATTACCTGTATAGATATTATATACGTATATACTACCATTTTATTTATTTGTCAACTTATTTGACGAAACCTAAAAGAACTATGATCTGATTATTGGGGTTATAATTACTTACCGTTCTTTATCACTGATAAGCATTATATATACTAGAATATATTAATTTTTCTGACAGATACAAACATGAAGTGGGTCAAGCAACCAGTGTCATTAGAAGTTAAAAATATTGATGTAGAGGAAAATAAGTTACATGCAAAGCATAGTGTTCTTTTTCCGAATAATATAAGATGTATAATATGTGGCCCTTCAAATTGTGGGAAAACGAACGTCATGATTAGTCTGTTAATCCATGAAAATGGTTTAAAGTTTAAAAATGTTTACCTGTATTCCAAGACTAGCTTTCAGCCAAAATATATTTTTCTAAAACAAATTTTAGAAAGAGTGCCAGAAGTAAGACTTTTTAAATTTAATTCTGATGACGAAGTTATTCATCCTAACGATGCATTACCAAATTCTGTTATTATTTTTGATGATGTGGTTTGTGAAAAGCAAATTAATATACGAAATTATTTTACAATGGGCAGACACAGAGGTATAGATTGTTTTTATTTATCTCAAACGTATTCAAAAATACCAAAGCAGTTATTACGTGACAATGTTAACTTTTTGATGATTTTCAAGCAAGATGAAGTTAACATGAAACATATATACAATGAACATGTTAGTTCTGACATAGAGTGGTCGAAGTTCAAAGATCTGTGTTCTAAAATCTGGATACATCCTTATGATTTTTTGACAATTAATAAGGATTGTGACTTAAACAAAGGCAGATATAGACACTCATTTGACAACTTTATTTATTGTGATTAATAGTTATATAAATTATGAGTGCAGAAAAACATATATCATTTGAGCATAAATGCTTCACAGTATAAGTCGTATAATGGACCACAAAATTACAGATCAATTAATAAAGTCTGCGAACGCTATAAAGAAAAAAGTGAAACAAATGAAAGATTATGAGTTTAACACCGACACTCATTTGAAGTATTTTTTTAAGCCTCTTGCAGACCCTCTTAATGCTATCGTAGATAACAAGCAAGTTTCTACAATTAAAAATGAAGATACTTATGATGACCAAATTAAACACACTGATATAAGTTCAAAAATATTTTTATGTGATAAATATCATGATATGTACAAACATGAATCATCTAATGAGTCAAGCTCAGTAGAAAAATTTTATTCGGAAGATGAAGGAGATAATGAATCAGAAAAAGATAATAACGCGTCGTTGAAAAAAGAAGATATCATTGAAATATACGAAGATATGAATATACCATTTGGTATACGTAGTGAAAATAACAAACATATGATCGGAAATACAATAGTTAATTTATCTACCACTCATGAGAACTCTGGTAAAGTGTATAACATTCGTATAGCTAATAAACAGTATAAAATAACACCTGGTCTAAAAGAACTATTGCTTCGCAAAAAACCTGATTTAAGTTTGGTCAATTTAAAAGATAAATTGGTGTACAAAGAAATACTCCTCACAACTAATGCTCATAAAAGAGACTTTAACCCTGCAGGTCAGATTAAAGGTGATAAAGGTTTAAAATATTCTCAGGTGATCAAACCGTTATTTTCAGAATGCTTACAAGAACCTACAGATGTAAAATCTAGGCAAAAAAGAGGTGCTGGTCTACCATATCTTAAAAAATATAAAAAAAATACTGAACTTGTTTATTGGGATGATCCTAATGAATTAGTGGACAGGCTTAAACTTTTGATTGCTTCAAAAACGGCAGGTAATACTAATCTCGATAACGAAATTTTATCAATTATTGAAGAGCTAAAGGAAGCGGGTGTAATAGAAGAATAAAAGGGTTTATTATATAAACTTTTACTTAGTCTAATTTTGTAATTCAGAAGTGATAGTCGAAAGAATGAGCAAAGTGAAAAGAGAAATTATAAACGAAATTCATAGAAGTGCAAGAATAAATTTCCCACGAAGACATGTAATATTAAAAGATATCGATGATCTTTGGCAAGCAGATTTAATGGATTTGCAAAGTTTCTCCCAATTTAACAACAACTGCAAATATATTTTACTCATCATTGATGGATTCTCTAAGTATGCTTGGGCTATTCCACTTAAACAAAAAAATAAACAAACTGTATCTGAGGCTTTCAATACTTTATTGAGTAGAGAAAAACGTATCCCTAGAAACTTGCAAACAGATCTAGGAAAAGAATTTTACAATAAAAGTTTTAAAAAAATATTATTAAATTATTCTATCAACCACTACTGCACGTATTCAACGAAAAAGGCTTCAATTGTAGAACGGTTAATAAGGACGATCAAAAGTAAGCTTTTCAAGGAATTTAGTATCAAAGGGAATTATAAATGGACGGACGGGACACTTGCAAATATCATTAATAGATATAATCATACCAAACACAGAACAATTGGTTTACCCCCCGTTCAAGTGAATCATAGCAATAAAATTAAATTACTACGGAGATATTTCAATCAAAATGGAATGAAAAAAATATGTTGTAAGTTTAAAACAGGCGATTTTGTACGAATAAGTAAACATAAAGGTTGTTTTGAAAAAGGTTACACTCCAAATTGGTCTACAGAGATATTTAAGATCAGTAAAGTTCAAAACACAAATCCTGTTACATATTTATTACAAGATGTTAAAGAGCAACCAATTTTAGGAGCATTTTATGATCAAGAATTACAAAAAACTAAACATCCTAACATTTACCTTGTTGAAAAAGTTTTGAAACGAAAAGGCAGAAAAGTTTTCGTGAAATGGTTGGGGTTATCCTCCTCTGAAAATAGTTGGATTGGCGATACAAATGTTTTATGAGTGGTTTATAAATATAACACCATGCTCTATAATAATGGCTCCATTCTGTTTGTATACATGAAAGGAGAAGGACTTGTCAATAATTTAATTAATAATTTACCATTTGAGCTCCATTTACCGGGATATAATTATTGCGGCCCCGGAACTAGATTACGTGAAAGATTGGCTCGAGGTGATAGGGGTGTAAACAAATTAGACGAATATTGTAAACATCACGATATAGCATATCATAATTCCAAGAGTTTGAAAGATCGTCACAAAGCAGATATAATTTTATTAAAAATGGCAAAAAAGCGTGCTTTATCTTCCGATACAAGCACAGGAGAACAACTTGCCGCCAATTTAGTTAATAATATAATGCTAACGAAAGTAAGTTCTGGAGCTGGACTCAAAAAAAACTTTAAAAGTTTAGTAATCCATACCAAAAAGTGCATTAAAAAAATTAAACCAAAGTGTAGGAAAAAACTAATAGAATTGGCCTATGCTGCTGCTAGAGAGTTGAATCGGGATGCATCTGCCAGGGTTCCACGCATCATACCAATTCCTAAATCTGGCGGTGTTCTGCCCTTAATACCTATATTTGCTGGTTTGTCTGCTGCTGGCAGTATTGCAAGTGGAATTGCTGGAATCGTCAAAACTATAAATGAATATAGAGTTGCAAAAAAGCGTTTAGAAGAAATGAAAAGTCATAATAAGAATGCAGGCGGTGTATCTATTGGAAATGGATTGCTGCTAAACCGGTACAAAGATGGACTTGGAATATACACAAATTTAAAGAGAAAAAACTAAATCATAGGCTACCTAATCGTGCTCTTACTAATATAGATATAGTTTATTTTACTAGAGACGTTCCATATTTTCGGGGAGTGTATATGAGGGATACCTTACCGAATTCCCCGTTTTTAAAAGAGTGTGGAATCATAAATTTAGATAATTCTAAAAATTCTGGTACACATTGGGTAGCCTATGTAATTTTAAATGAATATATTGAATACTTTGATAGTTACGGTAACTTGAAACCGCCAATAGAATTTGTTCGCTATGTAGGTTCAGACAATATCAATTATAATTACAATAATTTGCAAAATAATAACTTATTCAATTGTGGGCATTTATGCATTAAATTTCTTAACGAGTTTTGGAAAAAGCATGGTTTTATCAAAACTTAAAAAAGGTTTAAATGTTACGTGTCGTACTCATATGAGAACACTTTAACATTATCTGTTACAAGAGACGAATGTCAGATTTATTAGAGAGATTTAAAAATAAAAATAATGATAGTTCATAATATAAAATCATCTGGCAAAGTTAATAGCTTTACTCGTTCTCGTACCGTCAGAAGACGAAGACATATACGAAGTATAAAAAAATTAACGAAAGATAACAAATTATTTCTTCGAGCTTTGGGATTTAAATTATGAGTATTCTTCAGGTGAATGATTTACCACAATTCGATAACTCCATAGTGAGTTATGAAATTCATACTTATAATCCATATAGCAACAGCTTTAATGAAAATGATGAAATACGTATACCCATACATCAGCAAGATTTGTACGTATTACCTTCAGCCAGCTACATTTACATTGAAGGCCGAGCCACCGTGGCTTCGAAAGATGCAGCAGGAAAACTAACACGAAAGATTGTTAATTTTACTAATAATCATATATCATTCCTATTTCAAGACATTCGATATGAAATTAACGGTGTTGAGATAGACCGCATAAAAAATGCAGGTATTACTACCACTCTAAAATCATATCTGTCTATGAGCGAGGGGGAAAGTAAGGCTGCTGCTATTTGGGGTTGGAATTTGAAAGGAGTTAAAGATCACGATGGTATTTTTAGTGCCCTTATACCGCTGAATAAAGTTTTAGGATTTGCGGAAGATTATAATAAAATCATGATTAACTGTAAACATGAACTTATACTCAATAGAAGCAGTTCGAATTTCAACAGTGTTAAACTTGATGATAATAATGACTCCATTCAAGTAATTATAGAGAGAGTGCAATGGCGTGTGCCTCATATAAAAGTTTCAGACCGGGAAAGATTAAGTTTGCTTAAATATTTAGAAAAGGATCGCCCGATTCAAATAGCTTTTAGAAATTGGGACTTGTATGAATACCCTTTATTGCCTAGAACTACAAAACATTCCTGGGTTGTGAAGACTGCGTCACAGCTCGAAAAACCAAGGTATGTGGTCTTTGGTTTGCAGACAAATAGAAAAAATATGAAGACTAAAGACTTCAATATTTGACCATGGTAAAATAACTAATGTTACTCTTTTTTTAAATTCTCAATATTATCCATACGAATCGGTTAGTGCAAAATTTTCTGAAGACAAATATTGTATATTATATGAAATGTTCACCCAATTCCGTCAGTCTTATTATAACACCCGGTGTGAGCCGATGCTTGATTTGCAAGAATTTAAAGAAAAGGCGCCTTTATTTGTAATTGATTGCTCAAGACAGAACGAAGCCTTGAAAACTGGGGCTGTAGATGTGAGACTGGAAATAGAAAGTTCTGAAGATATACCAGAAAATACATCTGCCTATTGTCTAATCATTAACGATCGTCTGATTGAATATAAACCCTTAAGCAGTATTGTAAGGAAATTGTTATGAACGCCATAGTCGATGTGCAAGGGTTTAAGACCGAAAGTAATGAGTTTATCGTTAAAGAAATAGCAATAGCACTCAGAAATCAAATTATTGTGTTATTAATCAAACCACCATTCCCATTTTACAAACTTACAAAAAAAGAAAAATTCCAAGTAAATTGGATAGAGAGAAACAGACAATTTTTCTGGGAAGAGGGTTTTATACCATACTTAAAATTGCCGCATTATATTAAACCTCATCTGAAAGATAAAAACATTTATGTTAAAGGATGTGAAAAAGTGTTATGGCTAAGAAACATTGTAAAACATGATAATGTATATAATTTAGAAGATAAGAACTGTCCTAGTTTACAAAAATTATTTGATGATTATGGAATGTCTAGTAATAACAATATTTTTAGCTGTGTGTATCATTCGAATGCATGTGCTTTAAAAAATGTAACATGTTTGAAAAAGTGGATTGATGATAAAAGTATTTTTAATTGTTTATAATTTAGAAGATAAGGGCTGTCCTGAAAAATATAAGTTAAGTAATTTTTTAGCTTTGTATATCTTATCAATATAATTAATGTTTTTTCCATGAGTAAATGTTTTGTTTTATTTTATTATAAATGCATTAGACATAGAATGCCACAAAGAAATGTGCTATCTAGGTCATTACTGTTCCATTTGGAGCACCATATCTTTATAAATTAAGAGCATCAGATACAAGACTTCATTATTCTTTTATACATACCCATATTAGACGTTCTTAAAAATGATTCAAAATTATTTCAGCCCTAGATATGAAATATATAATGTACATAAAATTCGATTATGTTCATTCCAACATTATTGGGCTACAGTAGATTCAAAGCGACGATTGGTTATGGAAATGGCTGATGCAGGTTTTTTTTACTGTGGAAGTGGTTTAAACGACAAAGTTATGTGCTTTTCGTGCGGAGGTGGCATTGAAGATTGGGAGTATTACGATGATCCATGGATGCAGCATGCTATATTTTTTCCTGATTGCTTTTATTTAAATGCTGTAAAAGGAACAGATTATGTCGACGAATCAAAACGTCTATTTTTTAAAGAAACAAAAATATAATTTTATTCTAAAGTGGAGCAGTATAGATTGATGAGATTGATTGTCTGCTGAATAACCTACTAAAAAGCAATGGAGTCTAAGTAACTATATCTATATGCGATTACGGAAAATGTCTATAATTAAATGTCAACTGTGGATCAAATCAAATGTTTTGTAATCGATTATTTATTCTTCTCATGCTTTTTATAAAATAATAATAAATTGTGTTACTTAATTGACAGCAAACTTTGTTTCTTTTATCTCGATACCAGCCACAACCCACCCACAAAAAGTAAAAATAGTGTAAATTGATTATTCAAATCATTCAGTTCCTAGTCGTTTGCGGGTAGTATACGCTATCACTACTTAGTCACTTATTCATTAAGTAATAATAACTATCTATCGTCTAGTAAAACTGATTAAGAATACGATTTTTTAAACGATGTAGGTAATTGGTATTTTACTCGAAGGTCACATTACTCCGTAATAAATACACACCATCATACATACTAAATGAAAATTTTATCTCTTAGTACAGTCTCATAGACCACACTATTATTTCATTTTTTGAATGTAATGAATGATGGTTGAAGTTTGGGTGTTTCTGGATCTCTGAATTGATTGATTGATAGATAGCCTATTTTCAAGTGTAGAATTGCGGGTTCCTGGATCAAGATTGAGTTTAATGAATATAAAAATAATCAATTAGAATAGAAAGTATGAAAATAATATTTGAATGTTGATGTAATGAATGATAGAAATTGTGATTGACTGATTGTCTAGTTCAAAAAATATTGATTGATTGACTGATTGTCTAGTTCACAAAAATATTGATTGATTGACTGATTGTTTACTTGACACAAGTGTAATTGGGGTTCCTGGATCTCTGATCCAGGAACCCCAATTATACACTACTAGTAATAAAAACTTTTTTTTACAAAAAATTTAACCGACTTCAAAACTTACAAAAAAGACTTGCACTACAAAGAGAGAAATAACCTTAAATATTATTTTATTGGATATCTAACTCGGTGCCAAGATTTTATGCTTTTTAGTGTATCATTTGTGTTACTTATGATACCTACATACCGTTCACACTTACTTTTTAAAAAGAGAGTTTGAAGTACACGTCTTTTTTACCCATTTAAACCATATTTCGGACGTGATTCAGAAGGTCTGTACCTCAGTTGCGGTTTTAATAGGCTAATCATACGAAACAGTACATAGGTGTACGAGGGCAGCAATCGCGGGATATTTGCTGTTTTAAATTGAAGAGTTCTATCACTTATCTCCAAAGGTCTTCATTAGAACCTGATGTGTTATATACTAAAACCTTCCTTGTAAAATATGCTATCAAATAACGAAAACGCGATCGAAATCGGATTAGTAGTTTCTGAGAAAATCGCGGATATACAAACATACATACATAATACATACATACTGACCGAACACAGAACCTCCTTTTTTGAAGTCAGTTAAAAATTACTACACACTTTTAAAACACTCTGTATATTGTATGATATGTTGAGGACACCGCCTTCTTAACCTTAGGATTTCTGTTGTATATAGCTATCCTTAACGTTATAAAGAGGTAGAGGGAAGTTTTTGAGTTTATTCGTTACAAACAAAAATCTTGTATTTTTGTTTGTAACGAATAAACTACTGGACCGACTTCAATAATTCTTTCACCATTACACGGTATCACTGCGTGGAAAACGCTAAAATTTTTTGCTGAATAAAATCATTTCACGCCAGGGAAGCCACGAGCAGAAACTAGTAAATAATAAAGAGATATAATATACGATTTTAAGATTGCTGATATAGGTATAATTAATAAGCATGTACCTTATCCCTATATCCTCGATCCAACATATTTTAAGACCGAATGAGTAAGTATTAAAAAAAAAACTAGCTGTTGCCCGCGTCTTCCTTCTCGCGAATATTTCGCACTGTACATATGTAGTAGTGATGTAACGAATATTCGCATTCGCATTCGCGGATATTCGCATATTTTTGCATATTCGCATTCGAAAAATTTCTGCGAATGTTTTGCGAATATGAATATCAGAAACAAAACACACTTTGAAAATAATAATAGCTTAATAAAATCAAAATCCATTCATTTCTTATGTTTTTTAATACGAGAAAAAGTAACTTAACCTCGTAAGCACATTATCAGTCTTCTCTTTATAATTTGGTATTATTTATTTACCTAACTTGACTTTGGGCAATGAATAATATAATATAATATAATACAATTAAATTTTCATTAGAACTTATATGACAAAATATATAATGCAATATAAACAAACCGAATCCGCCATGTTGGTTCCTCTAACCGGGGGAAGAGCAGCACTTATGAATGACACCTCGGAATGCCTACTCGCACGAAAGGACTAACGCTATCTGTATTTTTATTCCGAAATAATTATGGTAACAGAGCATAGCGGTAAAATCATAAGTTGTCAGGGACAAAATTTTAAATAATTACTTGAAATCAAATGCCATAGTTAAAAAATTCAAAAGTAATTCGCATTACTGCGTGTATTCGCTGTCTTTTATTTTATTTAATAAAATTGCGAACGTTAGACCAGAATTTTTGAGATTTTAGATTTTTGTCGTAATCCCTTAGTGCTTGGGACATGAGTAAATACTATGAAAAGCAACTCTGTTACCGGTGAAGACAACACTGTTACTAAATTTAACAAAATTACAAACATTTTCTCAAGAAATGCTTAGAGTAGACATATTATGAGACTGATTTTAGTTCTAAAAGTATTATAATAATGTGTATTTTGTGAATATAATTTAGGATTTGTCACTATTATGTGCCTGGGACATGTTTATCTGCAATGAAAAGTAGAACGACCCAAATAATACTTTTACGCGACATTTTTTTTCCGTAAATTTAAACTAGATGAGGCCAGTTTTTTCACATGTCCTTATTCGTCTTTAATTAACCTATAAATTGATTGGTACCTATATATAAATGGTTATCCGATAACAGAAGCTATGTCAATAATACCCATATTTTATTTTATTGATTCCTTAAATGGATAAAACAAAGGACAGGTTCCAAGGTAATTTGGGTCATTTGTGAGGTCGTCGACCTTGATCAAATTATTATAGAGAGAAACTACCAAAATCGTATGAATTTGGTAGCAAAAGTGAATGTTGTCATTTCACAGATATAATCTTAACGATTTTCACCTTTTATAGAATGTCTGCAGATATTGCTTCGATTGAATTCTTTATTTGTGTTATTGTAACAGGCGTCTTTATGAAAAACTTTTTGACCGTAATATTTTTTGAAATACCTACTGATCAGCAAATTTATATTCAATAGTTCTATAGAAAATATCAATATGATCATTGAACCATATGATAATTTGTAAATATTTAAAGAGTTCGTTTTAAGTTTTTTTTTAATAAAGGATTACTAGCAATCTGGTTAACACCTCCAACTAAGATATATATACATATATATAGATATGCTTGTGTCTGGAGTGGGTTCACGGTATTGTATAATGGTGGGGTTCGAACTTGTGATCGAGACGTCGCATCTATTAACGCTTCTATAATAATTTATTCTTGAATTATAATATTCGTACCAAGTAATGTTGTAAATTGTGGGCCTGGGCTGTTCAGCGGTTCTATCCATTTTAATACCTTTGCCTTTGATGCCTTTGATCATGACCATTTGAGCCTTTGACGTGGGATGCAACATAAATATTTCTGATTATTTTAATGCTGGATTTCACAACTACCCCAACTAGCAAAAAATAATGTTAAAAATATCCCAAGACCATATTTTTTCCAGTCTTATATCACACTTATATACATATATAAGTGTGGATTTGGGCGCACTTAATAAGTTTATTCACCCTTACAATTGCCTTGTAATGGTCTCGCGAAGTGTATTTTTAAACTTACAAAACTCTTGCTGATACTTTTATAAGGAAAAACAAACTTAGAAGTGACTTACATGGTATGCATTAAGAGTAAATAACCTTAAAGTCCTCTTACCAATGCTATTTTAAGTGTAATATCGCTTGTAGTCCTCTTTGTGATCTCCTAATAAGAGTGTAAACACAAACCGCCGCGCCGCACAGTGATCAATTATTAAAAGTTAGCGTCCCATAATTATTTTTGGTCAATGTGTCGGTAGTTCGAAAAATCATTTTATTAAGACTTGAAGGTAAGTTGTTTACATTATACTAAAATATCACCGTTATACAGACAGTAGTTTAACAGATATGCCATTTCCAAGTTATCTCGAAAGCTAAATTATTATAACAAGACTGATTTATCGTTGTTTTGCGCTCCTATTCATGTTAAGTTGGCTAAATTTTACAGTGTATATTGTAAACTGAAAAAAATGGTGCACATTAAGGAAGGTCTGTACTTTTTATTGGTATATAAACAAAAAATAAAATAGATCAATTTATATTATAAAAAAATATATATTTAATAATGTACTGATATTTACTAACTTTTCTAAGTTTGAACTGTGTTACGTTTATAATTACAAATTAGTACATTATCATTTCGATTCCATTATACAGGGTTAAATGTAAAACACTGAAAACCTCTCAGGACTATGTTACTAACATCATAATCAACAACTTTTGTTCTATGACTTTTAAGAATTCGTCATATTTTAGTTCACCAGATTTTCATACAAAAATAAAAATATTTAAATTGAACGCCCTAAATGTTACGAACTCTATGCGTAGCAAAAGAAAGCAATTTATACTATCGCTTTCTTTTGCTTTGCATAGACGCTACATGCGTTTAGGGCCTTCAATTTAAATATTTTTATTTTTATATGAAAATCGGGTAAACTAAAATATGACGAATTTTTAAAAGTCATAGAACAAAAGTTGTTGATTATGATGTTAGTAACATAGTCCTGAGAGGTTTTTGGTGTTTTACAATTAACCCTGTATAGTAGGGACTATTGGCTATACAAAAATATACATTTTTTTCCGGTGATTGCCGGTTTCTATAGTCAAAAGTGTTTTTTTAGGTAATGGTGCCTCAATAAAAAATATTGATTTATTCAATATTTTGTCATTACATCGACCAGTGAAGCCACTGTAAAACAAAACAAAAACATACAATGCCAATTGAGGTACTTAATCATTTACAAGACCCAGAAGTTATGTTAGATGAGGAGTGATGTAACAAAGTACATAAAATATTTATTACCAAGTTAAATTATGTGAAAATGATTTTTCAATACTATTTAATGTTATAAATATACCTTTATTTCATGACTTCAGCATTGAATAATTTCGGCCCCCTAAATTTTTGAAATTGATCAGTGTGCGCCGTGAGCTAAAGATAAACTTTACGAAAATATTAAAAAGTCGCGTAAGAACTTAAGTATTATATTATTTTATTTTCCTGCAATATGCTAGTGTGTAAGCTTAGTTTGTCACGCACTTTATGCGATTATTACGTTGCGAAGTAGTTTTTCTCGATTATTTTGAAATTAGAATAACAGTATTTTCACGGGCCTTTTCAACAATGTGTCTTTTGTTATATATTATTTTAATTATTTGTGAAATAATATCGAAAAGTCGCCATTACGATCAACCACGACTCATAAGTAATGTAATAAGTGCTTTATCAGAACAATATAAGTCCAGTATGCTTGTGTAAGGTTTATATCGCACTCGTAAAAGTCAAATGAAACCTAGAACCATTAAGTCTACACGGCCATACTGCTCATAATTTTAGGGTTCCTTAATAAGCAAAAGCAAGCCAAACAACGAAGTCATTACAGGTACAAGTAAATAATTATTCCACAACGTTAATTCAATGTACCTGATATTATACATAATAATTTCTCGTGTCAGACACAACAAGGAAAATAAATAACCCTTAATATAGAATTGTTTAAGACGCTTGTAATACTTACTCTTTAATATGTCTTAGGTGAGATAAATCGCACTTAAAACACTAGTTTTACAGAAGTCTAATAAAACACTCAGTATAGTCACTTCTAAGATTGAATGTATATGAAACTATAGCTCTTACAAGCTTTTGTTTGTAAGGGTATTAAGGGTTTCTGGCTTAATCAGAATACGTATAAACCATTTATAAAACCAGAGCTCTTACAAGCTTTTGTTTGTAAGGGTATTTTGCTAGTTGGGACATTTGCAGGTTTCATCAAATCATCTCAAGTGTCGTATTTCAAATGGGTTTAAAGATTCTTTATTTATTCTAAAAGAACATTAAATTGTTCGCTTAACAAATAAATGCATAACTGAAGTCTGTTTAGTCAAGTAGTTAATGATTTTTTTTTATAAATAGAGACAATATATACAGCACAAATAAGAAAACTTTTTAACTATAATTTAAATAACGATCAGCCAATTTTAAAATTCAAATTCTCAAGTTTTTTAATTATTCTGGTATATGATGGAGCCGTTTGAGGTTGTATGCGTGAGCCTTTTGTGCGTCAAAGACTAGAGCCATGGAATCCGAGTGACCATCGCGTTATGCTTGAATTCGGAAAAGAGTGAATCCTTTCTTCACGTGATCAGAGGGCTGAGCTTTTCTTCGGCAAAAGAAACTGCGAGTGTTTTGTGCATTTTCAGTGTCAAGACAGCAATGTAGATGACTTTTGAATGTTCAATGAGTTCTTACCCCATACCCCTCTTTTTTCTTTCATCCCCTTTACGTTCCCCATTTTTGTTTCTTTTTAAAAGAGAACTAGGAATGAGGGTAGGCTCCACATTACTAGCAATCTTGATAACGCCTCCAAATAAGCTAAATATGCTTGTGTCTAGAATGGGTTCACGGCAATAATGTAATGGGAGGGGTTCGAACTCACGAACTCCCGATCACAAATCCGACACCTTTGCTATTAGGATACTGAGGAAAGAAATATTAAGTAGCATTGAGACACATATAGACCGGGAAAGCAACTCGGCAAACAATTAAATTAATAAATATTTGTTATTTTCAATTGCAGCTTTCTAATGAAACTATTTTCCGCTATTAACGTTTCATAATTGAAAATTGTGGTCGCATACATAGCTAGCTCCCGGAGGACACGGTGGAGTAACGGTGGAGGTGTGCCCGGCTTAGGCAGAGCTTCGCCGTGTCGTCATTGAGGCGATCGGCGGCGGTGACCTCTCGACTCGCGCCCGGCCCTGTTTCAGACCATGGTGCGGAGCGAGAGGGAATGGGATGCAGACGCCTCCTTCTGCGAAGCAGTCATGATGTGAACGCGCGAGGGTGAGACTACTCTCTTCTTCACTCCCCAGCCGCCGCGGGAGGTGCCCCGGGCGTCGGAGATCGTGAGCCGATCTCCGGTCACCGTAGGCGCGGGCTTGCGGACGGCGAGCAGGGGTAGCTCACTGTCCGGTAAGGACCAGGCCCGGGTCGGCGGCGCGTCGTCTTCCACGCGCGCTTCAAAGAGCTGTCAGCACCAGTGACAGGGCCCCATAAGGCCATTGCCTGCCGGGGTCGCGGGAATGTTCTAACGAGATGCCGCGGCCCAAGAACTTAAGGGCAGCTGAGGGAACAGGGTAAGTTTTTAGTCAGTAGAAGTCTGACACTCCCTTCCGCTTTACCCAGAGCGGGAGAAGTCATTCGATGTATTTCCCACCCAGACAAAAAAAATACATAGCTAGCTATAAACCTATAAAGGAATACAGATCATATGCATTGTATCATATCATTTGTATGCATTCTTATTAGTACAGGCGACATAAGGTGTTTCTTATTTTATGCCAGAGTCGTAAATAAATATACCTAGTTTGTTTCAAAATAAGTCTATTAGGAACAGTTACAGTTCTCAAGGGAAATATCTTTCTTTCGTAATGGTGTATGACGACAAGACGAGGGTAGTGAGCCAAGATGGAATTTCATAGGTTTCTTGTAAATCGCACGTGCCTTAATTATCATGTAAGATTTTACACATTATGTCCCGGAAATGTAATGAAATGAAAAAAGTATTATTTTAGAGGTCAGCTTTCATTTTTGGTTTCAATAATTTGAATCTCAAAATAATTTTAATAAATAAATAAAATTTATGGGAGAATTTATGACGAGGTTTTCAACTAAACGAAAATAGGCTAGTAATAATTAATTAATGTCGTGGGGCAGAAAATTAAATAAGCCTACACTTGTTCGTGCCCGACACTCACCAAGCCAGTTTTTTAGAAAGATACCTATTTTTAAGAGTCACGTACTTATAAATTTACATATGTATATATTTTAATCTATCAAGTCTGGTATATATTCAAACTTATCATAAATGTCAATGACTTTGGCTTACAGTATCGGTATCCAGAGTAAGAGTCTACCAACGAGAAGTTTTATCCATTGACCCCCTTTTATTATCCAGAGCATACTAGCATGATACCAAATTGATACGCCGAGTTGCAAGCGCGACTTCTGATCGGTCTCGGCTTCGATTCAGAGGACGGGCAAAAAGTACGATTGGGTTTTTCTATTCGAAGCCCGGAGTTTGGGTGTTGGCGGTGTGAGCACCCCGTGCCTCAGAAAACACGTTGAACCATTTGCCGTCTCATCGGACTACAAGAATATAGAAACAGAGAGTGCACAGGAGTGGACCTGTATTTGTGCACTATAATACCTATCTCCTGTGCAGATAGCTCTCCGCTGAAATTGACCGCCAAGGTGGATCTCGGTCAGGAGAACTATTATTCCATTTATTCAGTCAAAATTACATTTTTAAATATTAATATAAAAAATATAAATATTTAAAAATATAAAAAATAGTAGCCCACCGGTATCGGGAACAGGGTCCAAGCTACCGGTGGTCAGGGCTCTTGATAGAGGAACCTCCTCAAAATACGCGCCGTTTCCAAAAGTACACATCCCACATGTAGACAACCTCGCGCGCTGGGTCAAGATACTTATTTTTTAATCTATCTCAGCTTTCACGAGGTTCTCGTCATGGGGACTGCTATATCAACAATCATTGTGCGACGCTCTAATCGGTCTATCACCACTATGTCAGGCTTATTGGCAACAATAGTCCTGTCAGTGATGATAGATCGATTCCAGTACAGTGTAATATTGCCATTTTCGAGAACTGGGTCGGGCACATACCTATAGTATGGTACTTCTGATTCCACAATATTGTATTTAAGAGCAAGTTGCTGGTGAATATTATGATACATTACCTGTTTAGCCTTTTATCAACTTTGTTGGGGTCGGCTCCACGTCCGACTGGATGCAGCCGAGTACCTACTAGTGTTTTACATAGAGAAACTGCCGATCTGACCTCCACAACTAAGTAGCTGGGTACGATACCCCGTTGGTAAGACCAGGCTCAGATTTTCGGGCTTCTGAGTACCCGTAAAGACTGTCGAAGATGTGCAAATGAAGTTGTCATTTGCACCAACGGCTTTACGGGCGAGGCACAGAAGAATTTCAATATGTTAAGAAGATCACTCAACCACAGACTGGGGCCATATTTACAGCAGGGGCTGTTGTTATTCAGCCACGAGCTTCCCCTTATTATTATGATAATATTGACCTAAAATAGTTATGATTTTTTTAGTTGCTTGGAGCATCTTTGGAATGGATCTGCTAAATACCAACTGGGCGCACTTGAGTCTATCGAGAAGCGGGCCAAGAGACTCATTGGCAACGATGCACTGGTCGAGTCAAAGTTCCAGAGCCTTGAACATCGACGACTAGTTGCAAGTCTATGGGTTTTCTATCGGTTACATTTCGGGGAGTGTGCTATGGAATTACACAATCTGATTCCACCAAGCCCGTTCCATCATCGGACTACGAGACAAACGGCGATGCGCTATCGTTACATGGTAGACATCCCATCCATACGCACAAAACATTTTTGAGAATACCTTCATTGTTCGTACGGCTAAGGAGTGGAATTCCCTGCCGGAGTCTGTGTTTCCCGATAGCTATAACCTGGGGGTTTTTAAGTCAAGAGTGAATAGGGTACTTTAGGTAAGCGTGCTCCATCTTCGACCACATCATCACTTACCATCAGGTGAGATGGTGGTCAAACGCGAACATATTTTCGATAAAAAAACCTACCTATATTTACGCAGCAGTGGATGAAGTTAGATTGTGGCTGATGGTAATGACTTGGCAACATAGGAAATTTGCACGATCGTTAAAAATCGCGGTAAAAAACTAGATGTGTTTGACATTTGATTTTAATAAACATAAAAACAGGATGTAGTCTTCGATCTAGGCAATGCAGTGTTAATCATTTTATTGGTTACATAAATACATTTTGAATAAAATATGCATATTTATATTAAGTAAGTAATTGCTTATCCAAGGACCATTATTGATCACGACTATGCCCATTTTTTTTTCATCTGTCAGTAATAATAACACACAAATAATTCCTAGTTTTAAAGATCATACTAAAAGCAGTGAAGCATCTTTTAGGATCGCCGTACACGGACCACCGGACACAATTAACTTAATTACTTATTTTATTATTAACTAACAGTTGCTCGTGACTTCGTTCGCGTGGGAAGATTTTCCCGTGTAAATCCCGATCCCGTGTGAATTTCGCAAAATCCCGTCTTAGCGAGCACCTACGTACTAAAAGGAACCCCCGTGCAAAATTTGAGAGCCCTACTACTTGTAGTTTCTGAGATTTTGTGATTAACCAGTGAGTGGTATTTCGCTTTTATACATATACTAGTACTCACGCGGTACTTCGCTCCCGTGGATTCTATCACGGTAAAAACATAACTCTCCTTTTTTTCAGTCGCGTAAAAAGTAAACTTCCTCAAGCTTCAAGCTACTTCCATACCAAATTTCATCTAAATCCACCCTGTACTTTCGAAGATTAGCACGTTCAAGCAAACAAACAAACAAACTTTTCCGCTTTATAATATTAGTATAGATATAGATTACTTAATTATACACTTTTTACTTTACCTTTACCAACCCTGAAATGGATAAAAAAGCCAACTGGCAAAAAGAAGAGCACTTTTACTTTCCAAAATATAAAAGAGTAATAAATTATAATTAATAAATCATACACTAAAACCTTCCTCATGTATTACATTATCAATTGGAAAGACTCGCATGAAAATCTATTTAGCAGTTTTTGAGTTTATCGTGAACAGACAGACAGACGCGGAGAATGAATGGATAGGTATTGATTTCATTTAAATTCTAAGATTTAAGAATTTACAACTGGGGTGCTAGCTGGTGAACGAAAAGTATTTACTTTTAAGTAAATAATTTAAATGCAGCGCTGAGTGCACTTAGCTCTATATAATTATGCAATCAGCATACCAACCCAGAGCAGATCTTATGAGTAGGTAATCAAAGACTCAATTATGGCTTAACGTGACCGTAGGTGAATGAATCCAATTATACTGAACTACCTATAATTACCTGATGTTTCTAACTTAATTGAAATCTAAATTAATTTCGATTAGATAACTATATAATATCAATTTTAAATAGAAAATTTGCTTGTAAAAGGTAATTATTTCATTATTGCAATATTATAAGCTGCAGCTTTGATATGCGATTAGCCAAGTACATAGATCTATGAGCGAGTAGCTGCTGCGCTGTTCACCGGTTCGATTTCCCGCACGGAACATAATATATCGATACCTTGGAGTAGAAAGGTCGTATAAGCCATTTTACCCAAAATGAGTTATGAATACCAATATATAGAGCGGAAAATTCTAAACAAGACTACATTCATAACTCATTTTGAGTAAAAATGGTTTATACGACCTCTCTACCCCAAGGTATCGAATTTTATATGGCCTACAGAATTACAGATAGTTGTTGCAGGTTAGGCTGTTTGTGTATGTGAATGTTTATGTTTGTGAACGCACCCTCGATACGGGAGAAATTTCTCGGTTTTATTTTATTTATTTTTTAAAGAAATCAAAAAGAATTATTTAAGCTTCTGCCCGCGACTTCGTTTGTGTGGGAGGGTTTTCCCACGTAAATCCCGACCCCTGGGGATTCCGGGATAAAAAGTAGCCTATGTGTTATTCCAGGATGTGTACTATCTATTGACCAAATTTCATTGAGATCCGTTCAGTAGTTTTTGCGTGAAAGAGTAACAAACATCCATCCATCCTCACAAACTTTCACGTTTATAATATTAGTATAGTATAGTATAGTATTAGTCATAGATAAAATAAATAAGATTAGTGTTAGTAAGAAGATACATATTTGTAAGACTGTCGCCCAGCAAATGCTGAGTTGGTAACCCTTTCGGTGTGGACATGCTCTGCGAATTTTTTTTCTTGTCTTTTATAATGTTTGTAATTTTGTATTGTATTGTGTATTGTTGTGTGTGTCTTTTATCCGAATTTAAATGTATTTCAATTTCAATTTACTAAAAATATCAGAGTAATCTTTAATCTTGTAGTACAGACTACTACTGTAAAATAAAATTTACCTTATTTATGAGCAAAATCCCGCTATACCGTATAGCATAGAATTTGCTCTCAAATAAGGTAAAATTTATTTTCCCAAACGTGAAGTCCCATCCGTTGCTCTGTTTTTACTTGAAAGAAGAACCAATTCCACACTTTCACATTAATAATATTAGTATGGATATTTTCTAAACTTACATAATAAACGTCATTGTAAGTCGTGCAAGAATAATCAGATTTAAACCTTTTCTATTTAATTATAGTTAGGCTCTATAAAAGACATGAAAGTATCAACGCATCACTGAGGTTTTGTCTACAGTAGGTATTAAATACAAACTAGGTATTGTATCCCAGTTAAAAGCAAAGTTTCTATGGAACTGCTTACGGAAGTGAAGTCACAAAAAGCTAGTGTAATTTTTTTTCAGTCTATATTGTAAAAGGATAATATTTATTTAAAGAGGGCAGCCAATTCAAATTCCAATTCAAAAAACTCTTGCCAAATAGGTTGAAAGGTTGCAGATGATCGTTAACCAAAGTGCCTAATTCCGTGCCAGATTTGGGCAAGATTTCAGGTTAGAAAAGTTTTAAATGTCAAGGAAAACTTGTGCCAAGTCAAAGCACTTAAAACTAGAATTGATATCTATTAAAATGGATTTGAACCCAGCCAGGCACATTGCTTGAAACACGGTTTAAACGGTGAAAAAAACATCGTGAGGAAATCGATATGTCCTAGAACCGAAATCCGAAGACATCTAAAGATCGAATGGTGTATTTTGTCCTACCCGTACGCAAAATACGCGCTTGGAGTTGCGGACACCACTATGTACACAACTGCCCGACATACATACAACATCTACACACGGTTTGCAGGTTAACCCGTTAAAGATCCAGATCATTGTAGTTGGTAGCTCCAGGTTGGCACCTAAGGTAAAGTGGTTGCAGCTTCCTTAGTTTATTTTAAACGGCTCTGCTATTCAATTAAGCGAGAAAGTTAAGAATGGGGTTTGGGTTGACAAATATCTTTCTTGGGATCCTCAATTACAAGAAGTCATTCGCAAATTATTTGATGCCTCCTATTCCCTAAGACGATTGCATAACTTTCTGCCAACTGCTACTAAAATTGCGCTAGCACAGTCCCTTTTACTCCCCATCCTGGACTACGCTGATGTCAGTTATCTTTATCTCTCAGAGGCAATATCATAAACTTGAGTGCGTCAAAAATTTTTGCTTTAGATTTATATTTGGCTTGCACAAATATAACTCGCTTCTGTTTAATCCTAAAACCTCCACTTTTATTAAAGAATGATTCATATGGCTACATATTGGTGACAGAAATTTTAAAATCGGTTCTGTAGTTATTGAACGCATTCATTACAAACGAACTTAAATCCGGCTAATAAAAAGTCACGGTCTAAAAAGAATTAAACAAGAAAATATTGTCATCTGAAACCGTTATGTAAAGGACAGCCGTGGCCGTATGCTACTCGTGTTATTTTGTTATTAAGATAGGTGTCCGTGTGTCTCTATAGTCAGATAAAATACAAATCTGTCCTACATAAATACTATTGAATATGAATGTAATTAATATAGAATATGGACATTAATACTAAACTATATTTGACATGTAATACTAAATTGACATTTTGAAATTTTGGATAAGAATGATTTTAAATTTATATAATTTCTAAATTTTTCAACTTTGTAGATTCTATGCCTATTTGAGTTAATGTTTTGATTATTTGTAATTACTCTCATCAACTATCTGAAACATTTGTACGCCGATACTGACGGCTAAACATGACTGGACTGAAACAAAATAATATCTTGCATGCTCTTGTATGTATACCATGTTTAAACAAATAAAGATCTCTCTCTCTCTCTCTCTCTACTTGTAATCTATACTACTATTATAAAGAAGCGTCAATAGTGTCGCCCTTTGTGGTCAAGAGGTCGCAATTAAACTATTGCCGTGAATCCACTCCAGACACAAGCATATTTAGCTTAGTTGGATGGAATAACCAGATTGCTAGTAATGTGAATTCTACCCATATTGCTAGTGCTGTTGCAAAAAACGAAAGCGGAAAAGTTTGTTTTTTTTTGTTTAGACTCGATAATCTTCGAAAGTACTGGGTGGATTTGGATAAAATTTGGTATGGAAGTAGCTTGAAGTTTGAGAAAGGTTGTTATAGGCTTTTACTCGACTAATAAAGAAGAAGAGTTATGTTTTTGTCGTGATAAAGTCTACGGGAGCAAAGCACCGCGCGACTACTAGTATACGTGTTACAGATACGTTAGAAAACCGCCCATTAGTCTTATCCTAGATAAACTAATTACAAGCCGGTTACTGTAAATCAAGACCACGTAAACCGGCATAATAAATAAATACAAATTGAATTAAACGACTAGTTTTTTAAATATTAGGTGTGGTCAAACGCGAGCCTATTATAAAAAATTCGGTACCGATATAGTTTATAGCGCAGCATATATTTCGCCGGGTCAAGGACGGTATGTACGATAATGTTGCGATCTGTCTTTCTTGCCTTTTTTCGAGGAAATCATTCTTAAAATTTTAATTTTGTTTGTTTTCGAACACGTTTATACAATATATCGATTTTTTTTCGTCCGTCTGTCGTTCTGTTTGACTGTTTGTTCGGGATAACCTCTGGAACGGTTGGGCGAATTTTTCTTGCACTTGACCAATTTTTTAATTGAAAATTTACTTGTTTCTTGCATTCCAGTTGAGCAGTCGGGTTTTTTGAGATTTTTTAAATTATTTGTTTCTTATTTTCGGATAAAACAAAAACAGACCTACTCATGAATATCTTTGGGTGTTGGGTCTCGTCATTCTTCCCTATTTGACTCGTAATAGAAAAGTAACCCTGTTTTGTGTAGTATTTCGCAAATATGAACATCGTAGGGTATTTGACGAGCTTGAACAACTGAATGAACAGGGTGGGTTTTTAGTCAGTTGAAGTCTGACATTCCCTTCCATTCCACTCAAAGCGGGTGGAATCATTTGGTGATTTTCCCACCAAAGAAAAAAAGGTATTGACGTCATTGACGACCTTATTCTCATAATTCTTAGGTCAAAAGATCACATTGAAAAGATAAAGATAAATTTACTTATATACACACTAAAAATGTCAATAAGTTGAAAAACTGGAGGAGGAAGGTACCTATGTACTTAATGGTATATGCTACATTTGTGTTAGAATTTATTTCATTCATTTCTTTTAATAATAACTAAACCGATGAGAATCACAATATGTTTCAAAACAGCGGCTCATAAATTAAGTTTATCGTATCTGAAATGGGGCAATGACCCTAGATTAAGACATTTTAAAATATGGACAGATAATTCATTTTACGAACATTGTAACGATACAAAATAGAATCAGTTTTTTTACAATCCAAGAACGTATTTTGTTTATATTCCGCACTACAATATGCCTATATTTTTTTAAGAGATCTGGCAATGTGGGTCGAATTCACATTACTAGCAATCTTGTTAACTCCTCCAACTAAGCTAAATATGCTTGTATCTGGAGTGGGTTCACGGCAATAGTGTAATGGCTGGGATTCGAACCTGCGACCTCTCGATCACAAGTTCGACACCTTGGCCGTTAAGCCTTATGGCTATCGATGCTTATATTTACTCGCCCGATGGAAAACATATCTATTGTATTGCATAAAATAATTTCTGATAACGTTTTGATAAGAAACATATGTTGCTACATGTCATATCAGGCATTAACTTGCAAAGTGAAAAACTGAAGTGGCATTAGCATTTAGAGTTTATAAAAATACAGGATTACTTTAAAACACGAGCAATTAGTTAGGGGTAAAATACTTTGATTGAAAACAGCAAAAAAAAAAACAGTCGTACAAACCTTTGCACATATGTTAGCTGCCTATATCCTTTTTAAGGTCTAATCTATCTCTGTATCAAATAAAAACAAAACTATTAAGTGGTTTATACGCAAAAGTGTAATAGACAGACAGAATTTATTATCTTCTCACTTATAATGTTAGGAAGGATTAGTGTTTTTCTCTAAAGATATCTGATAACTTAGTCACAATATATGAACCAGTAAAACTCTGTCTAATAAAGTTATTGAAATATTAACAGGACCAAATTTTATATATCGTATAAAATAATAATATAATTAATTATTCAACTTTACACCCATTGTCATTGATTACAAATAATATAATATGAAAATGAAACCTAATTTTTAATCGTAAATAATTATAATTTATGTTTATCCGTTACAGATGTGTAATTTGTAAAGATGCGCCGAAAGTTCGGCCGAATATTCATATTCGGTACATTCGGCATATTTTTTTTGATGTTCGTATATCCAAATAATTACCGAATATTTAAATTATTGTTGATATTAAAAAAGTATGTTATACTTAACAGTAAGGTAAACTGATGACTAAATAAGTGTGGTTTATTCCGAAACTTGTACACAGTTTTTTGTAAATGAAAGGAATACTTCTTTTTAATCGACTTCAAAAAAAGGAGGAGGTCGTCAAAAAAATACACGCGTCGAAGCGTATATTTTTTACCTACATACTTATTTAGAATCTTAACACGCCAACCTAGAAAAGAGAAGCATCTATCTATCAGTAAAAAAGGTTCATACTGACAGTCATAAGTCTGTTTAAAGTAAGAAGGAAAATCGAGATAAGTAGAAAGGTGAACTAAGTGAAGTGCATCATTCGTAACTTATCAATAAAATTAGAGTGAGCCGGATATATTAAGGGTATGGACTAGTTCTGATTTGCTGAAGTAAATGAAGCACTGAAGTAAATGAGTGGACTACTTCATTGAGCGGAAAGATATACTTCATTCATTTCTTTTCACTGACCCATTTTGCGCATGACTAAAATATTATAGGCACATCTATAGTGATTCGAGTATTTTTGTAGTAACTTGTGCAGTTACATTCGAAAAACACCATTTGTTGAAGTGATACTGATGATGAAGACCACAGATGGCCACCGGAACTACTCAATAACAATTTCATAGCTTCCGATTTTATTGCTTAAATATGGTTATTAAGCATAATATACTCCTCACAATGTATACATTACATTGTGACAAGAACATGGTGAAGTACCAGGACGAGTCCTCAACAATTAACGGCCCAGCATCGGGAAAAGCAATATTTTGTAAAAGGTTATATGTAAGTGGTTGAGATTTAGGCCTTTGTAACTAGGTAAATTATAAGCCGACCAAAAAGTTAAAAACTTTTTAACAAAAAATTAAGCCGACTTCCAAAACAATGAAAAGAGAAAAATTACTTTAATTTCGTAAATCAGTGCCAAAAAAAATACAAAATCAAAGACACCGACTAAATTAAACTAAATTAAATTTATATGAAATTAATAATTTTAAGAACTGCTTTGAGTAAAAACTTTAAAACGTTTTTTTTTTTTAACTTTAGGAACCAACACAAGTATTAAAATATGTATATAATCAAATAAAGTTTCTTTTTTTTTTAATAACTTTCTTTATACGCTAAATAAAATTTATGAAACCTGTTTACCGCGCAGAATTGAACCGAATGATTCGGCCGAATATTCGGTTCGGTACATTTTGGGCCGAAGATTCGGCCGTTCATTCGTATTTGGTTGAACCTACATTCGGCGCATCTCTAGTAATTTGTAAATTAATATAACATAATTATTCAATGTTATTATAATTCTATTTTCATATATATTTTGAAGCAATCAAATTTATGAAGCTTAAAACCTCGTAATCGGAGTCTGGTTGTTTTAAAAATAGGACAAACAGTTGAAAATACCAATATTAATAGTATTTGTAATGCTCACAATTGTTGGAATTCTGTAATTTTAGGTTCTACAATGCAATACAAAACAGGTGAGATACTGTTCTACTGAACGTGTAGGTACTATAAAACGTATAAAACGATGTTACTTGCCAAATTTCAAAGTTCTAATATCTCTATCAATTTTAATTTCCTTGAGAGTGTCGATATATGTGATTTTTGAGACAAAATGGGCGTTTGATTGAGGTGAGTATACAACGTGTAATTTAAAGGGTATATACCTACATACCGAGTGCACGGCTTCTTTGGATGATAACAAACGATATGGCAAGTGTTTTCTAATCCTATGTCTACATGTGTGGAGCATATTAGAAATTTCAATACATTGATACCAGAGGCCGAATTTTTCAAATTAAGAAGAACGAAGAGAATTATCGTTGTATTGGCAAGTGACATGGAAAGTGATGACCCTCATAGTGCTGTGACACGTTTGTTATTACTGGTATTCAAGAAATATATGAAACCAATAATTTGGGGTCAATTCTGTGAGTCACTTATTTTGAGTTGAAACTTTGCATAGAGACTCCATACCAAATGTTGACTTCAGTCCTTTTGGATAGATATGGGGTTTCCATTACACGTTGTATAGTTTCAATTTCAATTCGATATATCCACGCGTTTCTGAAATAAAGAATGTTGACAGACAACAAAGTGTTCCGTTCCGAGTTAAGGGTTCCGTTTTTCCTAGGTATGGAACCCTAAAAATACAAGAGCATAAAGTATAAATTATGAGCCATCTAAGCTTCTAAAGTCAAACAAATAACTGTAACCCCCCCCCCCCGTTGTGACGCCACCGCGAGCAGTCGTGTTTTTCGAACGGTCCGTAAATCTTAATTGTAAAAAGTGGTATTAATAACGTTAATCAATCCAAAACATATTCTATTCCGTTATAAACTCAGTGATTAACAAAACTGTGCTAAAACAAATCCCACATCATAACAATTACACCAGAGTGAGCAAAAACTAATTTTAAAAAGTGTCGTTAAAAGCAGTGATTGTTGTTACGCGAGTGTGACCTCCAAAAGTATAAGACACTACTACCCACAACTTTGTTTTGTGCAAAAACTGTTTGTGCCACCCGAAAAGCTATTTGAACTCCGAGCTACTAGGGTGACCGGTCGAGAGGCGTGAAGTCTGCCCTATACGATAGCGGTTGCTGGTTCAAACCCTAGAGAGGAAAGTTCTTTTTGGATTTGCTTTGGTTGTTTTCATTATGTTTTATATTTTTTTCACGTTTTTTTCTGATTAAAAAACGCACAAGTTATATACTAACTTTAACTACAGATTTTATAATTAACCAGAAAGGCCTAACACCAAGATTTACTTTGGTTTAACCTTGCCACTGACAGTTGAGCTCATACGTCACCATGCCCCTCAAGCGTACCCCACCTAGATCGCCAAAAAAAGGCAACGAATCTGATGTTTGTCTAAGATCTACAGCAGCTACCGATACTGAAAATGAAGACAACCACAGCATAACTATCCGCTCGCGATCACGAAAACGAGGTCATGACGATGAGCTGAACAACTCTATGTCAGAAATTAGAAAAATTATTACCGAACTGAAAACAGAACAAAACAAAAGATTGGATGAGTTACAGATTACAATCAATGACATACGAAATCAGAACGCTGGGATCATTGAGTCAGTTGAGTACCTGAGTAAGGAGTATAAGGACTTGAAGAAACAGCTAGACGACATGGAAAAAGAAAGAAGGGGGAACCTAGAACACATACAGATGTTAGAAAATAGAATCGACTTTTTAGAGAAGGCTCAAAAATATTCTTGCATTGAGATTAAAAATATTCCACCTAAACCAAAGGAATCCAAACAAGACCTTCTAGATTTAATTAACCAAGTCGGTATTGCAATAAATTTGCCCGTTCAAGCCATCAGTGTACGAGATGTTTTTCGAGTTAATACCAAGACAGATAACTACAAGCCTATCATCGTTGAATTCACCTCGGTCCTAACCAAGGAAAGCGTATTGGAACACTGCAAACAGTTTAACAACCAGCATAAAAATAACAAATTGAATACATCTCATTTACGTATTAGTGGACCACCAAAGAATATTTATATCGCTGAACACCTTTCACCGAAAACTAGAAGACTGTTTTTCCTTGCACGTGACTTCGCGAAAACCAATGAGTACAAGTTTTGTTGGACAGCTGGCGGTAAGATCTTTATTCGCAAAAGAGAAGGAGAGCGTTCACTACGTATCAATTCAGAAGCTGATTTAGTTAAGTCAAGAGCTGAACTAAATATCTGACTAGATTTATTTATGATAATAATTTTTGTGTGCTGCCTAAACAGATTTTGTATGCTTTATGTTCTTAAATTTATATTTTTTAATTTATATCCCTTAAAAGTATGTTTATCTTTTAATCAACTCATGATGTTGGTCTGGTTTGATAAACACATATCTGAACAACTTTACTTACACGATACGCGCTACAATCACTTACATTCCTCACACATCTACAAACACACACACACACATCTTGTATACGACAAACAGATTTTTTATTACGTATTGGGTTTAATTAATAATAATGCTGTGGTGTCCGTAAGCGAGGCTAGAAAAGACAAAACAATACATATAAACTGGAGAATATTAGAGCACACATTGATCCAAAATATATTAAGTAATGGCTGAGTTTACTATTAATTTTAATAATGATTTAGATAATGTCACTGTAGCTCAGTCAGCAACATGTGAAATAGAGGATTGTAAAAACTTATTACAAAATCCTAAAACGACATTAAAGATTATGGTACAAAATATACGCAGTATTCACTGCAACTTGTCAAGTTTTGAAACGTTATTAAATAGATCAAATGTTGAGTGGGATATTATTGTACTGACAGAGTGTTGGTTAGCACGCAATTCTAGCATTCCTTTTATCGACGGTTACAGGTGTTTCTCTACAAAAAATAACAAAACACAAAATGAAGGTGTCGTTATTTACTGCAAGAACTCTGATCCTTACACGATTGAGGAACCAGAGTCCTCAGATGCAAACATTCTCGTATTAAAAATCAATCAGGACACCATCCTAATAGCTATTTATCGCCCACCAAGCTATAGGAATATAGATAACTTCTTAATATCACTAGATACTTGCCTACGTAAATACTCTTCATTTAAGAATGTAATCATAGTTGGTGATATCAATATTGATATTTCCCTTAATACTCTTGACAATAGATCTTCTACTTATCTCGATATGATTGCGTTTCATGGCATGCTCCCAGCTCATACAATCCCTACTCATAGTCGCACATGCTTAGATCATGTATTATTGAGAACAAGGCTGACTGCGCATTGCTATGTTGTTCATACATCTATTACGGATCATGATTCGGTTGTACTGTACTTGGACACTGAGGCCAAGCAAACTCTAAAAAGAACCATTGGTCGCGTTAATTACGAGGGAGTGAATGAAAGCGTGAGAAGTATTGATTTCAGTTCTATATATAACATGACCGATGTAAATCAAGCCACAAATTTTTTCACAGCATCGCTCTCGCAAGCATTAGATAGAAATACTGTTAGAATTGATAACACCGGACGAAAAAGAATTTTAAAGCCCTGGATAACAAAAGGCCTCCTAAGGTGTATGAGGAACCGTGACAAACTTTATATAAAAACAAAAAAATATCCCGAAAATGAAGTTTTTCAATGCACATACCGAAGATACAGGATTTTTTGTAATAATATTCTGAAGAAGACTAAAATAAACTATGAAAAAGATATGATTGACAAAGCCGGCAAAAACAGCAAAAAATTGTGGGAAACAGTTAAAAATATCACTCATACTTCAAAAATAAAAGATAAACCAACACAATTAATTTGCCCTAACAGTCCCATAACCTCAGTCAACGACATAAACACATTCTTCGCTAGTGTTGGCCAATCATTAGCTGAAAAAATTACTCTTAATAAAACTCAGATATCACACTACAATAGTAATTCCACGTACTCTAACGATAAATCCATGGTATTTTTACCTACAGACGAACTCGAAGTAAAATCTTTAATTGCTAACCTTAAAAATGACTGTGCAGTGGGAGTTGATTACATCTCAGGAAATTTCTTAAAACAATTCACAGACGTCATTGTCCCGCCGTTAACATTCATTTGTAATTTATCTTTTGCCACGGGTGTGTTCCCTTCTGCTTTTAAAAAATCACAAATTGTGCCCATTTTCAAGAGTGGAGATAGATGCTGTGTCAGCAATTATAGATCTATTTCTATCCTGCCAGCAATGTCTAAAATACTGGAACGTCTGATGAACAGTAGACTAGTAAAGTTCCTGGAAACAAATAATCTTCTTTCCCCATCTCAATTTGGATTTCGGACACAAAAATCAACATCAGATGCTGTTCATCAATTAACAGAATTTATAATTTCTAAGCTGGATGATAGGAAAAGGGTAATGGCTATTTATCTCGATTTAGCCAAAGCATTTGACACAGTATCTATCCCCATCCTAATTAACAAACTAGAACATCTGGGAATTAGAGGTCTACCTTTGGAATTGTTTGAAGATTATCTCAAGGGAAGAACACAGGTAGTAAAAGTGGATGGTTGGATAAGTGAAGAACTGCCTATTAAATATGGCGTCCCACAAGGCAGTATTCTTGGCCCGACATTGTTTTTGGTGTACATTAATAACTTATGTAACACAAACCTGACCAATGGGAAAATAATTACATTCGCTGATGACACTGCCCTACTTTTCTATGGAGATACTTGGGAAGAGGTTTTTAATTACGCTCAAAAAGGGTTTAATCAAGTATCCAGTTGGCTGAATGATAACATCCTCACACTAAATGTAGACAAAACCAAGTTCATGACCTATACACTTAGAAATCAGGACCAATCAAACCTTACAATAATTTCACACAATTGCAATGCACCATTTAATAATTCATGTAACTGTACGCGTTTATCAAAATCGAACACTGTCAAATATTTAGGCGTCATAATTGACAATAAACTAAATTTCCAACCACATATCGAGGCCCTAGTTCCTAGAATACGTAAACTTATTTATATATTTAAATCTCTTCGACATATTGCCGACTCTTCAATAATTAAAATGGTTTATCTAGCACTGTGCCAATCCGTACTGACTTATTGCATAACTTCTTGGGGTGGTGCTGCTAAAACGTACCTTCTGAAGTTAGAGAGAGCCCAAAGAGCTATTCTAAAAGTAAGTTCTTCCCTCCCCATACGATACCCAACCTTTGATCTATATCAACGCTGTAAGGTACTGACAGTTCGGCAACTTTTCATCTTAGGAACAGTAACCAGGAAGCACTCGGAACTTTCCTATGACCACAAAAACCTGTCTAATAAAAGAAGATCCGATGCTGTTTGCACGACCACTAGATTTAAGAGCAGTCTAGCACATAAGTTCTACGGTTTTCTGGCCCCATACTTGTATAATAAGATTAATAAACAACTGTTGATATATCCTCTTACTCGGGCAGAGTGCAAGAGGAAAGTTTGTTCTTGGCTTCAAGGTACTGATTACGATACAACAGAATCTTTATTGAAACCCTTACAATAACATAAATTCACTAACAATACCATAAAAATCTATCACATGCACACCAAACACAAACACGCGCTCGCGCGCACTCACTCACACACACACACACACACCCTCACACACTCCTCTCCACACACATTCACATATTCTCTACTGAACGTTAACCTACCAACCGCTTAGCTTTAGTTATAATAATTGTTTTTCCTATATATTTTTCTTATTGTTATTACCAATCGTTTCATTAATGTTTTATTTCATATTGTATTAATATCATGTTCATTTAATACAGGTCATATGTAAAAATTGTCCGACGGAGGGTAAGCCTGGTGATCTGTAATACAGGTTTTACCTTCAACAGACACCAGTCTCTATGTAATGTGCCATGTGACATTGTACTGTGTTCGTTCTTGAGAAAATAAATAAATATTATAAATAAATATTATATATATGAGATATGTATATATGAGTAATAAATACTGAAGATTTGCAGGTGAGCTCGTAAAAATGCACTTTCGTATTACTCTTGGCGCTTTGCCAGTTCATCTATCTCTCCCCTCAACGTTTTTAGATATTTTCCGGGAACACACTACATGATCAATTAATATTTCATTGTTTTTTCTGTTGCCTCCAACTTGAGCATTGACATGTTATGACATACATAAATTAATAAAAACAATGTAAACGCTATCTTGTACTTACACAACAAGTTCAACTGTATCAATCAAAGAAACTGTTTCTGCACTTCCTGATTAAACCGTCATCAATCAAATTAATCATGTGTAATCCCTTTTTGATTCATTAATTTGCACACTTGCAAATTTACTTTAGACATTGACAGAAAAGTCAACGTCGAATCTATTTGCCATAAAAAATAGAATATAAACACTAACCATTTGCTCCCCGGTAATAACTTTCATTTCATGCACCGTCCCCATATCACCTTATCACTATTCACCACTTTCAAATATAGAACACGCGTCTCTCCCCTACGGAGTCCGTTCACCGAGTGATAAGATCTGGCGCCTGATCATGTATTTACGAGAAATCATCGAAAACAGCCGAACCATTGTCCTCTAATCTGCCTGTACTTCAAATGCCGATAACTATCTGTTAGAGATCCATTTTCAAGGTGAAACGTAAAGGTTGGAAATGGCAATTGTATAGATATGTTTTTGAAAACCTATATTTGTTATCATACCACTGTACTTGTTCAATTCTAATCTGTTTGTAAACTAATTAAAGGCATGAATGACTGTTGATTTCGGGCTTTCAAACCACGTTGAGTTTGATAGTGGATTAGCTGATTACTGATTTAATCACCATGTGCGCACCAGCAACAGTTAGGGGAAAACGTTGATGATTCATCACCATAACATAATTATCCTATAGGGGCCTTTGTAGGGTAATTATGTTATGGTGATGACTGCTGGGACATCCTCTCTATGAGAGGGAATGCGCCGTAATTAACGCATGTTTTCGGGTTTTTGGTCAATGCCATCAATGTAACAACTGTATGTCTGAGGTGATGATGGTGCAGTGGTGGCCCACTGGTTTGTGAAATGATCATAATCACTAATGCTCTCCGAACTGTGAACAGCGAGGAAATCGGCATATCCAAGGACACAAAAACCCGAAGTCTTGTGGCATATCCACCAACCTGCACTGGGTCCTTATCGAATGATGGATTACGGTCCATTACCTCTCAGAGGAGGCACGTGTGTTCCAGCGCTGAGAACGTTATAGTCCGATTATGTATTATCTATACGTATAATAAAACAGTAAAAAAGTGTCTGTTCATTTTATATAAAACTTGAGGTGGGTTAAGAAACGGTAACACGGCAAGAAAAATAAAAATGTCTGTCTGTTTGTACACGCTAATCTCCGGATCTACCTGATGGATTTTAATGAAATTTGGTAAGTAGATACTTGATATCCTGGAATAACACATAGGCTACTTTTTATCACCGAATTCGCACGAGATCGGGATTTACGCTGGAAATCCTCCCACGCGAACGAAGTTGCGGGCAGCAACTGGTAATTATATATCAATACAAATATCTACATTGAACGTTCATTCAATTTGTTTTTGATGTACGAAAACATTAGTAACTTTCCTTGAAAAAGGTTTATGTTTCTTTCATCAGAGAAGTCAGGTACGGCCCACTTATCGTTTTCGCAGTGTTCGCGAAGGTGCTCGTCTGGGAAAGTGCGCAAGTGCCTACTTATTTCTTGTCGACAATACGAACGTAGGAAGTAGCCACTTTTCCAATTAAGAACTCTAGAATAACGATGTTGATTGTTGTAATTACAAGCTTATTAGTGTGCTCTCGAATTCTTTCGCATGGAATATGTTTCTTGCGTAAATTCTGGCATACCTAAATGATCTTTTAATATGTTGCTCTATTATCTTCTAGTGAAAGTCTCAGTAAAATCGGTTCAACAGTTTCAAAATCAAACATATTTTTATTGCACGGTTCAAAATTGGATAATAAATCTAACCAGAAACGAATTTCAAAGTCTATGCTGTTCTCGCATTCACATTAAATACCTACGAGCTTTACAAAACTGTTTATAAACTAAACCAAAGCAGATACAAGAAGCAAAGATTAGCCGGACAAACAGAAAGACAAAAATAATTTAAGTACGTAAGTAACTATGAACACTTGGGAAAACTGAGTTATTGTGAATTCACACACAAACACTAAAATACGTGTGTATGTACGTGTAGAAGATTTTGTCTTGGTGTGAGTCTATTATTGTCTACAATACCCACCAGACTGAGCACTCTCTCTCTTAATCATTGTTCGAAAAATTATTACAAAACCTTTAGCTCTGTATTTGGGCCCGTTTTTATGACAATATAGCATAAAGGCTTACCACTTACTACTACATAATACTTTAAAACTGGTGAAATGTTGGTATATTTATTTCTGAAACGTCAAGTAATAATGTCATGCTATTAGAAACAATTTTTTTATTGATGGGTTGTAATGACATTCTGTACAATATAACGGCCATAATATAAGAACAATAATTATTATTTGCCTCTAGTCATTTGAATTTGAAACCTCAACTAAACTTCTAGTAATTAGAATTTATTTAAATGTCGAACTGGCCACCACTAAACGCAGTAAATTAGTAATATGTTTAAAGCTAAATATGTATATACGCGTCCGTATATCTGTAATGTCTCTTTATTTAATAATTAGGGATCAAATTATCGTAAAACCTCAATTGTACCTACGTTGTACATAATTATAAGACAATGTTTAAACTCGTTGGCAAAAATAGGTAGGTACAATCGACAAATTTTAATCATGACCCACTACGGGTCTACGCTACGGACTACCACTAACGATAATCGTTTGAAACCGTCAAAATAACAAAGTTTTCCCTCCTTTACAGTGCATGCAGTGCTTAGGACGTTTTAAATATTAAGCAAGAGATGTTAATACGGGTCGCTCTTAACAAAGATGCGAGACTAGTACCTACATATAATTCTTCTTGTAGGTAAGCGTTGTCGATCTTCGACCACACCGTCAATTACCACCAGGTGAGATAGTGGACAAACGAGAGCCTATTTTTTTTTTAAATATAACTAGCAATGTAGGTAGAATTCACATTACTGGCAATCTTGTTAACCCCTCCAACTAAGCTAAATATGCTTGTGTCTGGAGTGGGTTCACGGCAATAGTGTAATGGGTGGATTCGAACTTGAGACCTCTCGATCACAAGTCCGACACCTTATCCATTAGGCTATTGGCGATTAATTATAACTAAAAAAAATGTCCTAATTGTATTTGAATGTCTGTAAGAAAAAACTTTTTACCAAAAAATTAAACCGACTCCCAAAAACACTGCAAAGTGAAAAATAACTTTAATTTCGGTAGTCGGTGTCTTTAGTTTTGTATTTTCGTTTTTGGCACCGACTTCCGAAATTAAAGTTATTTTTCACTTTGCAGTGTTTTTGGGAGTCGGTTTAATTTTTTGGTAAAAAGTTTTTATTTCACTCTTTTTAGTTGGTCGATTTTTAATTTACCTAGTTAAAAGAGCCTAAATGTCAACTACTTATAACCTTTTACAAAATATTGCTTTTCCCAATGCTGGGCCGTTAATTTTTGAGGAGTTCTCCTGGTACTTCACCATCAGCTCTACATCACCATATGCATTGTGACGAACATAAAGTGCTTAACATCCATATTCAAGTATTCGAATCGCAATCCACGAAATACTTATTATTGACTAGGTTCGGCGGCCATCTGTGGTCTTCATCATCAGTTCCACTTCTCCAAATGGTATTTTTTGAGAGCAACTGCACAAGTTACTATAAGAAATACCCAAAACGCCATAGGTGTGCCTATAATATTTGAAGAGTTCCCTCGATTTCTCCAGGATCCCATCATCAGATCCTGACTTGGTGATAAATGGTACCAATTTCGAAGTATACCCTTTCAAACAAAAAAAGAATTTTCCAAATCGGTTCAGCCGTCTTCGAGTAATCGATGATCAAACATAAAAAAAAAAAAAAAAAGAGAAAAAAAAAATATACGCGTCGAATTGATAACCTCCTCTTTTGGTCGTCGGTTGAAAATAAGGTTATTATGAGTGGTCATGATTCGATATTGACGATTGTATTTTATTTTAGGAGGTCTTTAATTTAAAATGTTCTCTTGAGTTGGTAAAGATGGGTTAAATTAGCGTCCTGATACAACCCGTCTTTAAATTATGAGTGTAATAATAATATATAGGGTTCTTCTATGTACCTAATAATGCTTAAAATGGAACCAGAACCGAACCTATCTTGACTAACAACCTCTTCTTTTTGTTGACAAATCTGCTAAATTATTCAATCACGTATCCTTGATTTCAGTGGAATCTCGGGATCCAATATAGCGTCCATAATCACAATCATCTTCGCTTACCATTAGGTGATGGTAGTCGAACGTCATAATCCAAAAAAAAAAAAACCCTCGTTGAATAATCTACTAATTTTGTTATGATTAAGTTATATTCTGATATTTTGGTAAGAATTGAATTCTTCACTACTTAATTAAGATTTCTGGAAGTACTCATTACATGATGATAATCCAAAATATCGTCACCCATCGCCAGCCAGAGACAATAAATAGGAAATGAATGTAATCAGCTAATTATCGCCGTTTGACGGTATTAAACGTTCGTAACCAATCGCGTTTGTCACGCCGGAATTAACATGAGCTTTTAACACAACAATAAAACGCACGATAAAAATAAGTCTGCTTATAAAAATAGATAGTTGTTGCACTTTATGAAGATTATCTTTAATCTGAGAGGAGTTATGTTATCTGTTTTTCCATCTGATATTTCCTGCTGCAGCGTGGCTACTTGATTTGTATTCATGACTTGCCCCGTTACATGTCGAGACTCAAGAGAGACCCTTTTACAGTCTCGCCAGGAAGTGATCTAGTCTAACAGGCATTGCACAGGAGCACAGGGGCTGTAGCCGGAGCTTTCCTCCATGTGCTATGTGTGTATTGAGACCACCATAATAGTTTCGGTAAAAGTTCTCTTCACTCCTCGGTTTTATCCTAAAAACCGAATTTCTTTTGAAGGTATCCCCTAATAAAGAGCTTGTCCCTCATTACCTGGGACCTAAATATCACGACGACAATTCTTTTTTCCCACGAAGCATTCGTTTTTCCTACAAAACGTAAACGTGACAATGCTGCGACTCGCGATCAAATTAGAATATACAGATTTGTTCGTATTAATTGCATGAAGTGGGGCTGGGCAGGACACATTCTACAAAAGTGTAAAATAAACAAATGGTGCTAGCAAGTCATATGGCAGGTATCTTAGAGCCACTAGGAGAAGGACATCTCAAGACTAGATGGGAAGATGACATACGCAAAGTCTGTGGCCAGAATCGGATAGATTAGAATCCTTTGGAAACAGTAAGTGGTTTTAGGGCCGGCAAATCTACAGAAGAAGCTGTCCTTGCACTCACAACAGCCTTAACGTTAGCACTAAATAAAGGTGAAAGATGCATAGGAGTATTCCTTGATCTTCAGAAGGCTTTTGACACTGTGTCCGTGCCTCTACTACTTGCCAGAATGGAGAACATCGGAATCAGAGGGCAGGTGCTGGAATAGTTTAGGAACTATTTATCGGGCAGGTCTCAGCGAGTGCGTGTGGACGGATATGAGAGTACTAATGCAGCATGTGGTTTCGGAGTCCCGCAAGGTAGCTCACTGGCCCCAACGCTTTTTCTTATTTACATCAATGATCTGTGTGGTACCTTGCCAGGACAAGATATATACATGTTTGCGGATGACACAGTACTTTTATTACATAGTAAAACATGGGAACTGGTTTTACAATTGGCTGAGACAGAGCTGGCAACCGTCACTAAGTGGCTTGAAAACAGTCTTCTCTCACTAAATGCAAGTAAAACAAAATACATCTGTTTCACTAAAACGGAATCAACCAAGGCCGGAAAACACACTTAAGATACATACATACCCATGCAACCGCACCATTAATCGCGCTAATTGTAACTGCCCGGCACTCTCACGCGTCGAGCACATTAAATACCTGGGAGTAACACTGGATGAAAAGCTAATCTGGAACATTCACATAGCGACACTCGTGGGGAGGATCAGGAAATTGATTTACGTTTTTAAAAATCTACGTGACGTGCAAACCACCAACTAATCCAAACTTATAGGGCGCTGTGCGAATGTTTAATTAGGTACTGCACATGTGCATGCTGGAAAAACTCTCTTAATATCACTGCAGAAAGACCTTAACGGGTGGTACTGAAAGTGCTTATGCGCCTACCCTTCAGACATCCCACCACCTCTGTGTACGAGAAAACCTATGTGCTGTCTGTAAGATAAATATTTATCTTCGAAACAATTAGGAGATACCACAAACTCAACATACGAACACTACCACCAAACGAAACCAAGAGTATTTTCCTGTACTGGTAACACACACTGTAAGTTTTTAAATCTTATTCTTTTTTTATCCTATTGTAAATACTTATTGTTATTAATTGCATTAATTCAATTTTATTATTTACTAGCTTTTGCCCGCGACTTCGTCCGCGTGGAATAGTTACTTTGGGCTAACGTTAAATTTAACCCCGATTTTGAAGCATTCTTCATTGGCGCTCCGCTCCTATTGGCCTTAGCGTAATGATACAATATAGCTGTGCCCGCGACTCCGTCAGCGTAAGTTAATGTATTGGTAATATTGTTTAGATCACGTTCACATGAGGCTTAAGTACCTAGAGAACGCTTCGACCGCGAGACGCGTCGAGCGCGGCGACCGATTCTCAAAAATAATCCTTATAGGTAGCATGATTCAGTATTCACGCGCGATGGCTTATTATTATAAGCGTATTTCATGTATAACTTTGGTGTTTCTATACCGATTTATATGATTCTTTTTACGGTTTCGTAGCCGAATGGCAAAAAACGGAATCTTTATAGTTTCGACATGTCTGTCCGTCTCTGTCTGTCTGTCTGTCCGTCCGTCCGTCTGTCACAGCAATTTTATTCCGAAACTATTAGGACTATACATGTGAAACTTGAACTTGTGAACCGCTTTCCGATTTTGAGAAAAAAATTAAAAAATATTTAAAATAAAGGGGGGCTCCCCATACATGGAACTAAACCTGAATTTTTTTTTTTTCATGAAATCGATGCATGTGTGGTATCTATAGACAGTTCTTTAAAAACGACATCGGGGTTTCTAAAACCACTTTTCCATAAAGTCAATCGTTTAAAAGATATAAGCTTCTAAAGTGGTAAAATGTGTGTGTGGCGGACACAACCTCTAACTTCTATAATAATGGAGTGAAAAATCTAAAAAAAATATATGTCTGTAGATCTTAATATAAACTTTCAACCAAAATTAGTTTGAACGAAATCAGTTCAGCAGTTTTTGAGATACAGCATATTTTCTAAAACCGCAAATATAACTTTGTAATTCATACAAACACTATGAAAAACAAATTTATTCGGCGCAGTTGTAAAAAATGTAAAATGGCCAGTTTTAAGAAATTTGTAAGGTTTTTTTTTTCAAAACAAATTTATTTGGCGCAGTTGTAAAAAATGTAAATAAGCTAGTTTTAGGAAATTTGTAAGGTTTTTTTTCGTCAAATAAATTTGCATATTATATTATAGTTACTACGGAACCCTTCATGGGCGAGTCTGACTCGCACACACACTTTTTCAATTAGGGGTGACTGAGAGTGTTATAAACGTGAGAGTAGACAAATATTATAATCAGAAAGCTTCGAACTGCTAAGCTATCGGGAGTTACACGTGTTATTGTGAGTCAACCATAAAAGTTAGACATATGCTGTCGTGGGATATTTTTTATATAATTTTAGGGAGAACATTTCCGTCATGAAATGATTTGTGTAGCTTTAACCATTAAGGTTGCACACGCGACGGAAGCTTAAAAAATGGAGTAACTTCTCCCGTTTTCCCAACATTTCCCTTCACTGCTCTGCTCCTATTGATTGTAGCGTGATGAAAAGTATACTATAACCCGCTCAGGAGTATGAAAAATAATTGTACTAAGTTTCGTTAAAATCCGTCGAGTAGTTTTTGTTTCTATAACGGTTATACAGACAGACAGACAGACAGACAGACAGACAGACAGACAAAAATTTAACTGATTGCATTTTTGGCATGAGTATCGATCCTTAATCACCCCCTGATAGTTATTTTGGAAATATATTTCATGTACAGAATTGACCTCTCTACAGATTTATTATAAGTATAGATAGATAGATGATTCTAAATTTTAATATCCTGACATGTTAAATGACCTGTCTTTGATGGTATTTTTTTTTATTTCGTATTTCTGTTTTAGTTTTTTTTTATTTTGTATAATTGCCAGTTTTTTTTTCTGTACGGTAGGTACTTTATTGAGCGGAATGCACTGGCTCCTGTCATACAGTTTACAACTAGTTCAGGAGTCAAGGAATTTCAACTGTAATGGATATATAATCTTTTTGGTAATAAAGAATGTTTTATGTTTGTTTTAGTAAAAAAAATAAGTGATAAAATATATTTTAAAGCTTTTCTGTATTTGTTTTTTATTTGTTATATCATCACCTGCTTAGCCATTTTAAGGTCTTTGAAATTTCTAATGATGACGACTACTATAGTTACATGTTACACCCATGACCCGAGCGATCCGTATTATACTCGAAAATACTTTCCAAAAGACCATCAATAATTTTTTTTGTCTTTTGGACTTACTATTTACTGAACATTAACAGTAACACGCCCGCAGAAAAAAAATAGGTAATGGTCGCAGGTAAAGGTATACTTATTTTAAACAAAACATTATGGTGTTCGAAATTTAAAATCCTATAAAGTCATTTATGGCAGATAAATTTTTTTTATAGGATTTTAAATTGAACCTTAAGAAAATTATCAACATGGGACGCGATTAGATAGAGAGGTTTTAGACATTTTTGAGCTCATTTTCGTCTTTGCTCATTTTCATATTCTGTCTTGCGAAACGAACGTGTAATTACGTAGGAAATTCTTAATTAATTAAGTCGAAATTCTAACGATCCCGTTTTTAGAACAAGACCTTGTTATATAGCTATTTCGGTGTGGAGCGGAAGGGACAGACTTCTACTGACTAACAAGCCATGATGTTTTTTCAGTTGTCCTTGGGTTCCGTGGCCGCGGTCTCTCATAAGAACGTTCCCGCAACCCCGGCGCTACAGAAGAATCTAAATAGCATTTACTGTCTGTCTAATGAAAGCCACATATTAAACCTTGAATATTTTATAAAATAAATTACCATAAACACGTTTAAAAAATGAACATAAAAATTTATGAAAATGCAGCTAATTTGTTCCATATTTTAAATATTTTATTACAACAACTTTTAGTGCCAGGTTTAGACTAGACAATGGCACATTCAAGACATCCTTGAGCTCAACATGGTAAACAAATTAAATTGAATGCATCATTTAATTTAATTTGAGTATATGAAATAAGATTTTTAATTAATTATAGAATAGGTATACTGTTCTATAATTATTAATTAAAATTCTTATTTCTAATCTATTCATAGAATTATAAATGTAAAATGCCTAGATAGATCTAAGCATTCATACATTTCAGGACAGTGTTGTATTTCTAAAAACAACACTGTACTGTGTTGAAATATATGACAATAAGAACCATAGTTTGCTTCCGACCTAAGAACCTACCGGATTGTTTTTTTTTTGTTTATAGGCCTGCGTTCGGGCACCATCTGACCTGGTGGTAAGCGATGATGTGTTTTTGTTTTGTTCATAAAAGAGCAATCATACACCGAAAGAAACTGTAATAGCTATTATATTCAAATAAATAGTTGAAGTCAAAGGTTTACAGGAAAGTTATGCAATAAACAACTACTTCAAACCATAGAGCTCACGTATGGCAGTTGCCGTATTTTCATTTTTTTTTCCTCACGAGCTAATATCGCAGTTTATAACTGTACAGAGATAAAAAATAAGAGGGAACGCAGCTTTATAGTTACTTTTCAACATAACATTCTAACCAATGCACTCCTGCTTTTTGCTGCCCTATTTATAATATAATATAATCTTTAATTATAAAGAAGAGAGATGTTACATACATTACATCTGCATCTATAAAATAATATCATCAACTAAGTGTTCGAACTGCAGGCTGTTCTCTTAGCTAGGCTACAAAATAGCATGTATTGTACAGTGCCGAGCCAATCTAGTTAACATAGTTTATTTAAAAAAGTGATGGGCTTTTTGTGTCGGATCCTAGATTTCGCCTCAAGTATTGCAGTATTTCATGCTTTATATCGTGACATATTATAAAATTAGTCTCCCGCCGTATCCGTCTGTTTATATGTTTGCGATAATCTCAAAAACTATTTAACAGATTTTCATCCATTTTTCACTAATAGATAGAATGATTCATGAGGAAGGTTTTAGTGTATATTTTACTAAGGTTTTGTGTGAATTAGCAGAATGAGACCGTGAGAAGCAGGGCCAGGTTGCTAGTAGAAATATAATATTAAAAAAAAACTTCTTTAAATCAGGTTTCTTCTTTTAATCAGGTCAACAAAAATGGTGTCAAAAAATCAATGTCACGGTATTTATGTTTCATTAAATTACAATCGATTAAAAACACGGTCATGTGTCGGTTTCACTCAAAGGTTTAAAAAACAATTATAATCCCATTTTAACTTTATCAACATGACATTTTGTTAATTGGTACATTAATAATACTGATCTTATTTACTGGATATTAATAGTACTGTGAAGAACCATAAACCGGTTGATTTTTAATTAGCATGCTTACAGAGCAGTTTTTAAATTAGTTTTTTTTTAATAATATTTCCAACCTTCTTTTTTGTTTATAAATTTAAAACTGGTTGAATTTAACTAGCCTTTTTTGCTTAGTATAACAGTTGGGTACTAACGGTAGTTTAAAACGTGTTTTTGTCGTAAGTTTAGAAGTAACTACACATGATTAAATAGTAAACACGGTCTAATAATGTTCTCGAAATAATTAGTAGTTCGTTGACCGACTAATTAATTATTATAAAAGAAAGAAATAATTCTGCGGTTGATGAAAACGAACACTAAACAAAATGGGGTCACATTTTTCCGCGTACCTACATAGCTGTGATTCTTCGTCCAATCAAATCAAAAGTCTCGTTATTATTTCTTACAAGCTTTTTCTCGTAACTTTGTAAGCGTTCGTACTTCGTTTCAATATAATTTTTCAAAGATTTTCTTTTGTATAAAGCTTCCCCTGACAATAACATAATAAGAAAAGAATCATCCTCTGCAAAGAAGCATCCTTCTCCATGCATAAACTCTTCGGAATTTCTTTTCAGAGCAGTCAGTTAGGAAACACCGGGCTCAGCTAGCTAAACTTAACACGCAAAAAAACATGACGTGTAAAATTATTATTTATCAACCAACAAAAAAACGGAGGAGGTTATCAATTCGACGCGTATATTTTTTTTTAATGTATGATCAGCGATTAATCGAACACGCCTGAACCGATTTGTAAAATTCATTTTTTGTTTGAAAGGGGATACTTTGAAATTGGTCCCATTGTCACCAAGTCAGGATCTGATGTTGCGATCCTGGAGAAATCGAGGGAACTCTTAAAATATTATAGGCACACCTATAGTGATTTGAGTATTTTTTACAATAACTTGTGTAGTTGCATTCGAAAAGCACCATTTGTGAAGTCGACCTGATGATGAAGACCACAGATGGCCACTGGAACTACTCAATATATAAGTAGGAATAATAAGTATTTCATGGGTTCCGCTTCGATTACTTGAATATGGTTATTAAGCACAATATGCTCGTCACAATGCATATGGTGAAGAGAAGCTGATGGTGAAGTACCAGGAGAACTCCTCAACAATTAACGGCCCAGCATTGGGAAAAGCAATATTTTGTAAAAGGTTATAAGTAGTTGAGATTTAGGCTTTTGTAAGTAGGTAAATTAAACCGTCGACCGATTTTTATAACCAATTTAAAAAATAATATTTCATTTCATTTCATCCAGTTTAGTGCAGGCGTTCCTAAGTTATGCGCTACCATACATTTCAACGATTCATGTGATACAGATTTGTCTATTAGCGTCCCGGCCCGGCTTCACCCAATCTTATTCTACTAATTCACAAAAACCCTTAATAAATTATACAACGGAACGTTCCCCATGAATCACTATACTGTATATTGATGAAAACCGTATGAATATGTTTAGTTTTTAGTTATGGCGAAAAGATAGACATGCTATAGATAGCCGAACAGAGAACAGATAGCTTTTTTTATTGAAAATAGGTTCGTGTTTGACCACTATCTCACCTGATGGTAAGTGATGATGTGATCGAAGATGGAGCACGCTTACCTAAAAGTAACCTATTCACTCTGGACTTAAAGACTCCTAGGTTGTAGCTGTCGGGAAACACAGACTCCGGCAGTGAAATTCCACTCCTTAGCCGTACGCACAATGAAGGTATTCCCAAAACGTTCCAAAACGGCGCGGCGGGAGATTTTGCTTTATAATATGTAAGGATGAGAAATACCAGCCTTCGACCTTCGAACCACCTAAATACTACGAAGGTCGTGTAACACATTTCCCTAAAAACTACATTTAGGCGTACAAAACCTTGACTATCGGAACTGTTTGTGAATTCAGCTGGCAGCTACCCTACTTTGGTCTGTATAACAAAATATGCGAAGCGTCTCTATCTGTTGACCTTAGACCTTGAGTTATCACGGTCGTTAATCTGTTTCCGGAGAATTTTGTGTAAATAAGGTCTATCTGACAAATAATTAGAGTACTGTAACGGGGACGTATGTGTACTCGGGATTTTCAATATAAACGGGGCAGGTTTCACACTTTGTATAATATTAGGTTTACATTTTTATGGAAGATTATTCTAATTACATTTGCACGTTATTTTAATATTGAGTCTGCTTATGCGGGCGGCATCCCAAGCTGATCTCTCTCTTGTTTCTTCGCAAGTTCGCATGTCCAACTTTGCGATCTAAATTCAAAATTTCAAACTATGCCAGCCAGTGTGGTAGGCTGGCCGCTCGCATAGCAAACCTCCAGAGTACCTAGGTACCTAGTTACCTAGGAAAATATTTAATTAAATCAGAAACAACGGTATACGAGGACAATACTCTCGCAGTGAGACTATTGGCACATTTGCCATTTTAACAAAATGTTAATTAATGATGTAATAAAAAAATGATGAAATGATATTTAGTTGTACAAATTGATAATAAAATAAACGACACTTTTAAACGTCTCTTATGCCATTTTAAGGTAGATGAGGCCGTTGTTTCCTAACTGACTGTCCTGAGAAGAAACACTGAAACAAACTCAGAGGTCAACATCTCTTTAAAAGTCCATACAATTCGTACTGGTCAAATCAACCGGGAAATTATGTAGATTTATGTCTGTGGTGCTCTTTTGAGGACAAAACACACAGATTTTAGTAGAAGAAGCACATAGATGTAGCCTAATTAGCAGATTTTTTTAAATCGGATGATAAGTTTGTGAGATTACTTCCTACACGCAAACTCATTTACAAAATTACTCCTATATTACAATATTAGTTTAGAAGCATAGACTAGCTTCTGCCCACGGCTTCGCTCGCGTGAAAAGCTTTAGGCCGTGCGCGCACTGCTTTGCGGTGGAACGCGGTGCGTTTATTCTACCGCACCGGTAGAATATACGCAATCTCAGGTGCGCGCACTGCGGCGAGAAAAACGCACCTTTTGTCTGACAATGTTGCCATACATAGAGATTTCTTCGTGTTTATACATATTTTCGATGTATGATACAGATTAGCACTCGATACAGATTTTTATATAAATTTAACAGTGTTCGCACTTCTATGACACTCTTATACGTATGCTTCACAGATTTTGGGTTTTCAAAACGCAACGCAGTGCGCACACGGCCTTATTCACGTTCCCCCTTCCCTAAAGAAGGACAAACGAATACTATCGCATTCAGGTATACCACTTAGTATTGATTTATTCAAGACTTTCGAAAAATCGCAGCATATTAATTAATTAACAATGTGTGTAAAAATAATAACAAACTAATCTAATTTGAACAAAAAAATTTGCAGACACGTTGGAATTAGATTCTCCTCACATTTTGTAATCGGTTTCCTAGTTCTTTGCTTAAGTGGTTTTAGAGGTATTGCGCCAAGTGTAAAGGTCAAATTTTTAACCTTTTGGAGAGGTAAAGTAACTAGGCACCCGATCTTTGTACATACATACTTACATATACATATTATGGTACTAATTATTTGGTATCCAGTGAACAAATGTATTTCTATGCTTTGTTTTTTAAGCATTATCGCATATTTAGGGAAATCCTTTTTTATTTCCGTACACTAGATATAATGATATAGTATACATAATATAGTGTCTATATCTATCCACCTATATAGTGTAGTAGCCTACATGTTGCCCTATGACCTCCTGTGTCTTTTGTACTCACCCCTTATTATCTCATCCTTATCCGTTTCCAGCAATAAGGCAGCTCTTTTCGCCAATCTACGTAATGCTTTTAATCGATATTATTCTGTAACATATGTAGAGTTCAGTATTTTATTCTTTTCCATCATAGGTAAGTAGTAGGGAGAATAACACGTCATTGTATTACTCGCTTCTAGAAATTCTTTCAGTAACGTTGTTATCAAGTGTAAAACTTCTCACGGTGATGATTTTTCCTAACATCATCTATTTAGCCTTTTTCCGACTATGTCGACGGGTCGGCTTTCGGTCTAACTGAATACATCTGAATATCAGTATTTTATATGGAGCGACTGCCTCCACATATACAGGGTGGCCCGTTTACAGTGGTCCAATGATTTTTTTCAGCTTGAAAGCATCATAAGTGATCATTTAAAACATACTTTAGTTAAGCGAAAACTTATGGTTTAGAAATTATGGGTTTTTTTTTAATTACCCGAAATTTCAATATTTTTGACACAAAATCACTCTGTTTTGAAAAGTACTAGACCGAATCGAATGAAATTTGGTATAAGCATAGTGCAATAATCTACCTATCGCGCTATAGGCTCATCTAGTGTAAATAACTAGACTAGATTATTAAAAAAAAAAAACATAATTTCGAAACCATAAGTTTTCGCTTAACTAAAGTATGTTTTAAGTGATCACTTACGATGCTCTCAAGGTGAAAAAATCTTTGGACCACTGTAAACGGGCCACCCTGTATAATAGACCTCCAGACCGATTTCGGCCACGGCAGCCAAAATCTAAGATTACGCAGTAGATATTATACCTAGTGCACAAGTATGTGCACAGGTACAGGTGCACTCTCTGTTCCTTTCACTCTCATAGCCCGATGGGACGGAAATCCGCGGGGAGACATCAGGCGCAGGACCAACAACCAACCAATTAACATACTTTCCGAGGCATGGGGGTTTCACACCACCAACTTCCAAACTGCGGGCTACTACTGAGAAATTTATATTAGAAAAAACTCAACAGCACTTTTTGCACAACCCGTAAATCGAACCCGTTTGCAACCACTAGATCACCTACGCGGTTGACCTCTACAACCCAGTCACTGGGGAACACGGGCAAGTCTAGTGTCAAATTTTTCGGTTACTGACTACCTGTAGCGACTGACAAAGATGTATTATAAATCACAGCCGGCTCTTATCGTGCTTTTTATGATGGTCACTCAACTTCGCCCGACCTCCACCATCATTGCTTCACCTTGAAAATCAATCCAAGGCGCTACTATCCTTATGTTATTTTGTAAATTTGTGCAGGTGTTCCAAAATTTTAAAATAAAATAAAAAATGTATACTTAAAAATGATCTATCATTATTAACATGCTTTTATTAGGTCGACCTGTATGTAACTAACTATGTAATGGAATCTAAGGTAACTAATTTAACCATCTTCCAAGGGTCGTAGCGTAATGAAAATTGGCAGCTGTATGTAGTTCTGATGACAATACAATAATATGGTACTGTTGAACTGATCTGATGATGGAGCCGGAAGATATGAACTGGAACTTCATGATGGAAAATCGTATCATAGATATTTTGGATTTCTTTGAAAAGTCTTGTAATGAACTTTGACCACGATTAGGTTTCAAGGTAATAACAAACCTAAAGAAAATCCGTTATCGGTTTTCTTAACATTTTTTATTTGTTTTTACGTGCATTTATAAAAGCGTGTTTTTCTTGTGTTTATTAAACTATTAATTTATTTTTTACCAATATTATTGCTACACGCTGAATTTCGTTTAAGCAAACTTTTTATACCAACGAAGTTACATTTCAACTGGATTGAACTGTTGTGCTTATATAATAATAAGAATATAAAACCTACAGAGACCGAAGTATGCAAAACGTTTATTATTAAAGGATAATATAATTCATAATTAATCAATGCGATCTGAATCAATATAGGTACCTATCATGTTTTGGTTGTCCGATAAATAGGTATCTGGTTTTGCATCAATGTTATGAGTAGTGAGGTAGTCACGCAAGAATGTAAACAAATACCTACCTACTATATCCTGTGCTATATTGAAGTAAATCCATAAATAATAATCCAATTCCATAGTAATTTAGGTATGAAAACAAGAGGTTCAGCTTCTTGCCCCTCAATATTGCCAATGTCAAATAACTTTTAGGGTTTTATAAGGCCCCAAGTTGCTAATATCGATTTGTTCTTCGGACACTTATCTACTATTTTTAAGAGCTTTAACCAAAGACTATAAAACCCTCTCTGGCTTCTGGCAAAAATACAACATATGACCTGCATTAAGACAATTAATAAGTATGTAGTTTGTTTAGTACCGATCGTTTCCGAACGTACTCTTTTGACATAAAGAAATTTGATCTTGACTTTACTTTGACTTGACAGATAGATTTTGCTTCCTTGTTGAAAATGTCGGTCATGGGACCTTGTGGAGATAATTATAATTGGTAAAATATCCTTTGGAAAAATATCCCGGGGTTTTCGTCAAACGGGGATTACAATTTCAAACAATTGATAATCGCGACCCAATTATCGGTTGCGCCTGTTGCAACCGATAATTGGGTCGCGATTATCAATTGTTTGAAATTGTAATCCCCGTTTGACGAAAACCCCGGGATATTTTTGGACTTATCGCCGGTTGGTGGCCACCTCGTGGCACGCGCATTTGGTGGAAATAAGTAGTGATAATTAACTTCAATCCGGTGTGAGTTGGGTGTGATGCTGAGCTGGACCGCGCCATTTGGAGATGGACGCCTTGTGAACGTCCTAGAACACGTAACTTACATCACACGTTTCAATTACTCACCTCATATTACATACTATCACACCTGGGCGTGACCTAGGAAGGTCGAAGTTGGCGAACCCAGCACAGAAGGTTAGTGGTATTTATAAAGCCTCAGGGGCTATTATGTAACCTTGTTTATTGTATTTGAGAAGCAACGTTTATAGCTCCACGTACCGTGGACAAGTTCAGACCGTCCAGTTATCGTTGCACTGGCCAATTGTGGGACTGAACATAGTTCCTAATATTATGTTCTTAAAACAGATCAAAATAGCTAGGAAATCATTGATTTTTTAGTAACGAAAATAATTATACGCCCTTCCTCAATTCACTTCGCTTCGCTTGCGTAAAAAAGTTTTTTTTCTGCGAAATTACCTACAATAGCCTATGGCACTAACTAACCATTCAACTATCTATCTCTTTTACACCAAAAGACACATCAAACTGCTGCCGTTGCTTCGTTATGAGGCGAACGAAGGAAAAATGTCATTACATCGTCATCATCGACATGTTAATATGTACCTACCTACCATCTGCACATGTGAACAGGTTCATGTATATTGTGTATGTATATACAGACGCCAGCACATCAAGCTACAACAATATGTCAAATTAGGTTCAAGGTTGATTGGGAAAATTTGACAGTTTCGGGTAGCTTCATGTGCTGGCGTCTGTACATTTTAATTGTAATAATTAAGTATTAGATTTTTGACGTGACAACGTCTTATAATTCGATGAAGCTGGCTGCACGCACGAAAATACATGACTCATGCGGTGTTACCTCGCTCTGAGGCGTTCCATCGCTCTGAGGCGTTCCAAAGCAAATCAAATTGGATCTACAAGTTGACATTTATGTATGACTCAACGAGTCAAGTACTAGGCTATCATAAAACGGTAAGAGATGACGTCACTGTGTAGGGATTCTTTGACATTTATGTATGACTCAACGAGTCAAGTACTAAGCTATCATAAAACGCTAAGAGATGACGTTACTGTGTAGGGATTCTTCCATTGTCATGAGAAGTGCAGTAATAGTGATGTAAACAACGGATGTAAAATTAAAATTTTCTTTTGAAAAATGCAACCATTCCATCAATATTTTCTTATGACGTTGTCACGTTCAACTATCGTCTGTAAACCGACTTTACAGACAACCGATTTTTTGTTTATCTTTGGGAAAATTATCAAATGACTAACTGCTGCCACTAAAAGAGGAATGGAAGAGATTGTCAGACTTATAATGACTAAAAACACACCCTGTTTCTTCTGTTGCTTTTAAGTTCCGAGGTCGAGGTACCTCATTAGAACATTTCCTCAAACCCGGCAGGCAGTGGTCCTTTCAGGCCCCGACAAAGTATAATTTAACATTTCACGAAAGTTGTTCAAAACAAAACGAAGAGTTTCTAAAGCGCTCTACAATTTTAAGATTCGTTCTACAATATTTGTGTGCTTGCAGGTACACATGTCATATCGTCCGCCGTGAAATAGAAGTAAACAGCTCGCTAAACCGGCGCGGCCTGACAAATTGACGACTGACGGCATTGTTTTATAAACATACATACATACGTACGGGTCTTGAATGATGCAACCTCGGATAAAATTCACAGTTTGAGCACGTTGAGTAATAAATGTAGCGATACATTTTCATTCACTGTTTGGACAGGACCGCAAGTGAATAACAGGATCGCTATCTTCAGGGATTGAATGTTGATGGATGTTGAGATAGAGGAACGCCAAAGAAAAGGTGGATGGTTTTTTTTAAGGATGGGAAATCAGCCAATGACTGTCTCTCTATCTGGGCGAAGCGGGAGGGTGTGTCAGACTTTTGCTGACTAAAACCCATACGTGTTCCATCATTTGCCATTCGTGCTCCGAGGCCACGGTAACTCTCTCGAATAATTCCGCAACCCCGGCAGGCAACGGCCCCCTTGTGGGGCACACGAGCCTGGTTTCAGTCGGGCGGCGAGCTACCCATTGCTCGTAGCCCGCAGACCCACGCCTACGGTAGCTGGGAGTCACCCTGCGACTCCCGACGCCCGGTCTGTCTCCTGTGGCGGCTGGGGCGCAAGGGCTGTGAGGGCCTTGAGGAGTCTCAAGGCCTTTACAGCCCTTGCGCCCCAGCCGCGCCGGCCAGCGAGCCTCTCCATCGCGCGTCCCGCCATCTCCTTTGCTTGCATAACTGCTTCGCAGAAAGAGGTGACTGCTTCCCATGCCTCCTCGCTCCGGACCATGGATTGAACCAGGGCTGAGATGAGAGACCTTGTATAGTGGATGGATAGCACGAGGAATGATATGAAAGAAACAGAAGTGAATGTTGCTGAGACGTCTGACAGGGGAGAATGCAAGAAGACGTGTTACCCCAAGTAATGAGATAAAAGCAAGATGATAATGATATTCGGACAGGTTCCCTTAAATTAGTATGCATCTTTGACCTTCACGGTTCCCGTATTATTTCACCAAACTGATTATCTTTACAAAGGAGACGTTGACCTCTAAGTTTGTTTCGGTGTTTTTCTCAAGGCAGTCAGCTAGGAAACTTTGACTTTAGTTTTGAGATTATAGTTTATTGATTTTGTATCGTGTACTACCCGTATATTTATTTTTATCATTCTGTGTCAAATCTATTCAAAGGTTGTCTGTAAAAGATCGCTTTTAGCGATAAGACCGCCTATTGTATCACCCTTTTCAGTTGTTAAGTCCTTATTTGTTTTCTGTTATGGTGTACAATAAAGAATATATCTATCGATCTATATTAATAAATATCATTTATTTATGTCACGCGTGGGTAGATAACAGCCAAATATATAATAACTATTCAGTGTCGAAGACTCTTCCTGTTGCAAAGCTACGAGCTTTATTTAGACAGGTTAGGTCTCCATATCTTTGATAAAACTATGTTTAAGTTAGATTTATCCAAATCTTACATAATAGGCTAAAATCAAAGAGCGCTACGCACAAAATATCTTAATTTTTCTAAAATTTTACAGGTTTTTCCATTCTTATGTCTCTCTATCTCAAGATGCTCAATTTAATTCTTTTTGCGCCATGAATTTCTCACATTGCATTATCTTCTGCGTTGAATTGTGAAGGAAAATCCCTAGTTATTATTTAGCAGACTGAATTACATTAACCTTTTAAATCACTCTGGCCGTGAAGGTTTTATGTCTGTACATCAAAAACTTATTATACAAGTTACAAAGGTACCTACTGTAAGAACTGGTCTGAGTAAACCACAGCTGAATACGTAGGTTAAATACTTATCACGAGCCGAGGATCAAAATAAAACCAGAAATTTTCAGCCAGACACTATGAATACTCACCGTTATTTGGTGAGTATTCATAGTGTCTGGCTGAAAATCTTCCGTTTATAAGAATTGAAGTTGAAGTATTTTATTATAAAACGGAAAAGTTTGATTGTTTGTTTGAACGCGCTAATCTTCGAAAGTACTGGGTGGATTTCGATGAAATTTGGTATGGAAGTAGCTTAAAGCTTGAGGAAGATTACAGGCTTTATTTTTACCCGACTTCAAAAGAAGTAGGTCATGCTTTTACTGTGTTAAAGTCCACGGGAGCGAAGCCTCGTACGACTGCTACTAAGACAATAAAATTTCACCAAGGTAAGGTGAAGTACTGGTAAGCTGTGTGACAATTGCCCAGAAGTTACTTCCTTTGTGAGAGAGTGAGTATGTATATAGAAAGCAATCTTCGAAACTACTTAACCGATTTTAAAAATTATTTCACCAGTATATTTCTCCGTTAATTACGCTGGAAAAAAACCGTTCACGAGGGCGAACCTACGGGCATAAGCTAGTTAGTCATTTATGTTTCGGCTATAGAACTTATTTTCCTCTTTACATTAAGAATTTTAATACATTATTATACTAAGATAAGAAACTGGAAACAGTAAGTACACATGGTAAATATCCAGTTCTAATAATACTAGTAACATAATGATGGAATATGATGGATGTTAAGTAGTATGTTTTATACTCACGTTCATACCTCATTGTCGCAAAGTCACTAACTTATAATAATGGTTACTACGATTGTGTAGGTATATGATATGTAACTACAAGATATTATGTCAGTGAATACATTGAATTATTATTAGTTCTGTCACAATGATTCGCGACGAAAACTGTGTTTTTTTCTGTGTCTATCGTAATTTGTCTTTATTCGTGTGCTTGTTTGAAATAACGGTATTAAAAAGATGAAATCTTAGTTAAGAACACTACGGAGTAACAATATGATTTTTATTTATTTATTTATTCACATAGTTTTACAGTTTTTTCGAGTTAGACACAGGTTTAACAGCCGGTCTCAAACTAACCACATGCTGTATCTTGGTGACCTATACAGTACTCATTACAGTAGATTATTAACTTTCAGTGTTTTTCTAACCCGCGCATGAATCTCCATAGTATAAAGTATTATTTTACGAAAATATATACGTCACAGTTATCTTTCGGATGGAATAGGTACAACCATTACAATTTGCTAAAAGTGTATGTGTGTATCGTAAATAAAGGAAATCTGCCGTAGATGTGCTAAAATAGTACTTAGCTATAATTTTAAACGTTAATTGTCAATTCAATTTGGTCGATCACACGTGAAAAGTTCGAAGAGCTTAGTATGAAGAATATTGCGTGGGCCGGCCGTACCACAAATGTATTTTATGGATCCCTAGGGAAAAGACTGAACTATTTATTACAAAGGGGTCGTAGCTAACGTACTGGCTGTACTTATGAGTACATTAATTTAAAAGTAGGTTTGACAATGAACATGTTAGGGTTTTCCAATAGAACATTGTAGCCACAAAATACTTACTCTAAATATTCTGACATACGCTACACATAAAATTAAACTTATTATAACAATAAATTATGGTGTCTTGAATACACCTTTTGAATTAATATTTACGATTGAGAATATTAGTTCTCTAACTCATCTCACACATAATTTCAAGACACCCAGGCAATTCAGCAGGCAGACTTGAATTCCATTGTTTACGAACAAAGACTCCGTAATTATTTGACGCTCAAACACCCATAACATAGAACATACAACAAGCACTTAAACATACATTGGACAATACTTTATAAATGTTTATCATTTCCTTGGCCCACTTCGAGACACGTTCATTCCATAGCACATTTTAGTATATGGTAAGATTGAAAGACTGTAATCAAGTGGGTACTGGCTATACGACCACTCGCAAATGTTGGCCACGAGGAAGGTTGTGACCATACTTGGAGCTGGACCTACTTGGTCAGTTCGGTGCTAAAGATAAAAGTAAACAGGTGACGGAAATGGAAATTATATTGAAAATAATACCAAACTGGTAAACCTTCGTTGCGAGTTTTCAATGTTAAGGCGTTTTGGAAATGTTTGCAAAAGATTGGATTTCGAAGTAATGATCTGAATGGAATTTTAGAAATGACAATCATACGTCATGTTGCGGTCTTAAAAAAACCTTTTCAAACCACTACAGAACAGATGTTCTCAGCCTGGTCCCTTAGTTTCTGCCAGATCATCAAACGATAGCCGATATTTATAACTGAAAAACATATTAATTTTGTAAAAATTAATCTATAATTACTGATTACAATACCCACTTACTGATTAGCGTTTTGTACACGTGAAACTGTTCTAGTGTCATTCGAAAATCAGGCTATCCAATGTAAACATATTTGTCTATTGCGAATCTTTTAAGAATCGTTTAAGTATTCTTTCAAAATAGTTTTGTTAAGGCCATACGGGAGTTAATAACCTCATTTGCCAAGGAGCTTCTACAAGTTAAAGACTATCCAGTTTAGGGCTGATATTAAATAATTCAGATACAGAGTGTCGTAGAAATAAAACAATGATTGAAGCGAATGAATGAAGCGTAAATAAAAAATGGAACAACCTATAGCCCATTTACCCACACCTTATTAACCTCAACTTGTATCTGAGGTCATTGACCCTAATCAGTTTAACGCAATCGACCAATCAACCCCAGTTACTACATAACTGCCCAGGTGGATGCTGTAGGTGCTTTCGTCAAGGAGCCCGACTCTCAATGGACAGTTTTTACCTGGAAGCATCGGGGAATTGCGCCAATTAATGGTACCGCTGGACCTAACGTAACTTCACTAAAAGCAATTGAACCGCGTAAACATTTACATCTTTGGAACATGGAATCGAGTGCGGATGAGATTCTCAAGTACCAGCAGTTTGTGCAGAAAATCTAGGTGCATGTTCAGTTCAATTATTGACGTCAAAGGGAGACTACAAATCTTATAAGGTAGGCGTACCTGAGTAAGAATATCACCGTAAGATCATCCACTCAGCCAATGTCTGGCCAGTCTATGTGAAAATTAGACCCTGGGTGAACTCACAGAATCGAACTTAACCTCAGATCGCAACTATCCGGCCCTTTCGTGCCGCATAAAGTTTCAAACTTACATTGTTTTTACCAGAACGTGAGGGGTTTAAAACCAAATTATGTATGTGGTGCAACAATTTACTGCTATTTCAACACAACCTTGTTCCCATAACTGAGACTTTTCTTGACGAAACGCATACCTACCTAAAACACGGAGGTGTAGAACTTAAATTAGACGCTATCCGGTCTAGTTCACTAAAGATATAATACAAGATACTAAACTGAAGTATATGTAAGTGGCACTCAGTTTGGAAGCGCAAAAAATGCACTATAGCTTATCAGAAACCTTTTCAGATTTAAGAGCTAGCCTTAAAACACGAGTAGCATTGGCTCATGAATCACACATAAATATAATTGAAAACAATTTAAGAACCAACTCACGTAATTTCTGGCAACATATTTCTAGTTTGCGCTCAAAAGGTGGTTTTGGACCGAATGTCACCTACAAAGGTGATAAAATTACAGGTGTTCACGCAGCCGAAGCCTTTGCAGATTTTTTTGTTAGCGTCTATCTTCCTGAAGTTCCACTTCTTGATGCTAAAAAAACTTCAGCTAGTGACAATAATGTCAACAGCAATTACATAAACATATTTAAATTTTCTCCTCAAGACATCATATTAGGAATAAACAAACTTAAATTAAATAGATCAGTTGGTCCTGATAATATTCCCCCAGAAATATTGAAAAGTTAAAAAAATATTTCTGCTAACCATTACATCATATTTTTAATCTATCATTAAAAACGAAGTCTATCCTTGACAGTGGAAGATGTCACAAGTCACGCCTATTCCCAAAAATCACAAATAAACATTAGTTGAAGAATTCCGTCCTGTTGCCATTCTGTCATCACCAGCTAAAGCCAGCTTCAAGATTATAATTACATAATTACATTTACTCCCAAGTTGAAAAATATCTGTGCGACGAGCAGCATGGTTTCAAAGCAAAACGATCAGTGAATACGAACCTTCTTACCCTAGTAGACTATATTTCTAAACGTTTAGACCAGGGAGGCCAAGTAGATGTGTTGTACTTTGACTTCCGGAAAGCGTTTGATAGGGTCAATAACGATATTCTGCTGGCGAAGCTTTGCGATATCGGTTTTCCACCACGTCTCCTGCGGCTCCTCGCTGACTACCTCCGCGATCGTCAACAGTTTGTCATATTGGGGCTTTATGAGTCCAAGCCCTATCATACACGCTCCGGAGTCAGTCAAGGATCAATTCTGGGACCACTCCTGTTTTTAATAATGGTCAACGATCTTCCATCAGTCATTCTTCCCGTCAAAAGTCTGCTATATGCAGATGATTTAAAGCTTTTTTCTAAAATCCACTCTGAAACCATTTGCTTGGCGCTGCAACGTGACCTAAATTTGATATTAGACTGGAGCATTAAGAATAAAATGGAATTCAACTCTGCCAAATGTTTTGTAATGACTTTTACTCGTGCACGTCATCCCATCAACTTTGCGTACAAAATTAACGACAGCACCATTACCAGGACAAGTACAATGAAGGATCTAGGTGTAAATTTTGACAGCAAACTCATTTTCCATGATCATATATTTAGCAGTAGCAAAAAAATCATTTCAACGTTTAGGTTTCGTACTACGCAATGCTAAGGACTTTAAGAACATAAGTGTTATAAGATCTATATTTGGGTGCTTCTTCGAGTAAGGCATTCTTCGGTGATTTTCGTGGCAATTTTCAAATTCAATTTTTTTTTAAATTTTATTTCAGAATCTTAAAATATACATAAAAGTAATACTTTTTATAAAAAAGGCACCTCAGAGAGCGATATACTTACAGAGATAATCGAAGTTAAAAAAAATGGAGGCCACGCTAATCACAAAACACCCCACGAAAATGAATATTTTAATTTGACTTTCTCAAATGGGTTACTTATTGTTACTTAAAGAAGTTATTTTATTATAAGATAAAAAAAATAGGTAGGTTACTAGGGCAGAAAACTTTTTTTAGTAGAATCAGTGCAACTTTATTTATTATTTGTTAAAGAAATTACAAAAATATAATACTAAATTTAAACGTTTAAAAAAAATAAAACTTTATCAGTCATTTTTTAGGAACATAATCAGTATTTATTATTATCACAATCATTTACTTCCTTATTTATATAATTTTTTATAAAATGGTCAAAATCGAAATCGCTCGAGTTTTCGTCGGCTTTGGGGTCATCAGTTCTTCGTATTCTTTGGTCAAGCCTGGATTATTATCTGACAGTTCAATATCATCCGTTGATCATTTCAAATCATAATTCTTATGTGGCGTTTTTGTTTAAACTCTCATTTCTGGAATAAACTCATTAAGTAATAAATTGTTCTATTCTTAATATTACTAGGTACTTATAAAGACAGAAACGCATCGAATATGACATTTTAAGTTTTGATTTAAACGAATTTACATTTAACTAAAGTAATAAAAAATATTTTCATTCATAACTAGTACAAAACTCAAAGTTATTTCATTTGCATGGTCAAAAATTGATTTGCGTGGGTCAAAACTACCACGTAAACCACGCAAATCATGACCACGAAAATCAAAATAAATCCTTTATGCAAAAAATATACAAAAACCGTTTAAGCAAATAAACTGTGTTTTGATTATAAGTTACGTTACCTTATATTTGTTCGCTACAATATTTTATTAAATAAATAAATTCACAGACACCGGAGATAATTGTACCACGCAAATCAAAGTTTTGAGAAACCAAACCCACGCAACGAAGTTCTTCCATCTATTTTTTGAAAACTGGACGCACCATCACACAAGCACTCTGGCCAGCCGTCGGAGCGCGACTAGTTGTAACTAGAATTACGATAGAATGTCTCATTGGGCCGCGAATTGAGAGATGTGTGAGTGAAATTATAATAATCCACGCAAATCAGCAATTACCTCGGGACAGTTACATTAAATTTTTTTTTAGGAAATTTAGTTCTTTTAGAACTATGGTCTATTTTTTCATAGCATTGTGAACTTCTAAGGACTTAGTAGTTTTTTTTTGGTAAGCATGTAGCGTTTAGTTTAAAATATATAATTTACTAAGTGACCAGATCGGGGCTTAGGACACTACACGAAAATCAAAGAATGGGGGTATTTTATTTTTTTATGATATTTAATTATAAAGATAATTGCTTATTGATAATTGATAATTAATCCTGTTAAGAGAGGACATAAGATTTGCGCGAAAAAAAAAATGGCTTGCTGACTTTTCGATTTCTATTATTTTTAAGTAAAGCCGCTTGAAAAACCTGTCCAAAAGAATGACCCATTTAACGTACTAGTTCGCAGTAAGCTGAAGTCTAGCGCATGTGTCTGCAATCCTTACACATTAGTTAGATTAGAGAGGGTTCAGAAGGCTTATCTTAGGTACCTTTCCCCCTTCCCTTCCCCCCCTTCCCCCTTCCCCTCCCTTCTTGTATCCTTCTAACTTTCTCCTAGGCAGTTTAGGGTATAATTCTCTAGAAGTAAGACGGAAAAATGATCAAATCATTAATATGTTTAAAATATTTCGCGGAAAAACAGGTGTCCAGGGCCCCAAGTCTGCTATTTTTATAAATTTGACATTCCATCACGATCCCATTGTCATTTTGCTAATAGTTCGTAATCTACTAAATTCATAATGGTTGGTCAGTAGTCTCGTATTAGAATGACATTGCCGTATTGCCATTATTATAAAACCCGTTAGTAGTAATAATTTTCGGAAAACTACCCCTAAATTTGAACATTTATTCATGCCAGATTTTATTTCTATTTAATTTTTTATATTATTTCGTTCAATGAAGTGTCAGTGGTTGACCATTGGAAAGCCATTATATTAGTAGATTACCAAACTTGTCAAAATCAAGAATTTTGAAATCAATGATAGACTATTTTGACACTATTGTAATAGCAGACTTGAGGCCCAGGAGTCGTTCCGTCGCTCGAGCCCAGTCCCCTATTCCGCGCACACTCTCCGCGCTCAACGTTCTCTTGGATGCCAAACCTGATTGTGACGTGTTTGCTGATGAATGGAAGAAGATCTTGTCTGTATGCCTGGAGTACTGTGAGATGAGTGTATGACGCTAGATGTTTTTTATAATGTTTTTTTTACTTAACACTGGTTAAGCCCTTGATTACATGTATATAACAAGTAGATGGTATATATCTACCTATCTTATAGTTACTTTAAAATATAGTTTCTAGCTGTCGATAGGCTGTTATTATTAAAGTAACATGATAATCGCAGCTCACCCTTAGCCATTGTTGCTTCGCTGACCTTAGAATTACCCTGCAGGCACAGATCGAATGATTACGTACAAATTGCTATAAAATCTATGCTAATGTTCAGCCCGTATTACTTATGAATATTCAACAATCGGTTTCTGTTTGTTTATAGGTGTCTTATGAAGCTAATTTATTATGAAAGTTAGCGAGAAAATCATATCATATTGCAAGTTTAGTTCCCACACTAGAGGCCCTTTTAATGTCTATTACATTATAAATATTTATTCATTACATCAGTGGTGACGTAATATGACGTCACCACTGGCACAGACCTCCTATCTATGGGGAATAGGCCGTCATCCACCAGCCTAATGCGGGGTGGAGGATGTTACATGTCTTCGGATGTTTGGTCCCAGAACATCGTGAGGGTTTCTTCACGATGTACTACGATTTTCTTTCGCCGGTTTAGTGAGTGGTGATGATATAAATTAAATAAAGTAAAGTACCTGACTAGGTTCCAACTCACGACGTACAATTTAGTAAGTTGGCCCCAACAACTGGGTCACCATACTGGAGACGCCATAATTGAGTTAAAAACAAATGAATATTACACAAGTACATAAATATTCAAAGATTAGTATTATACAAGGTGCTTTTCAGGGTTCCGCTGTCTGTCTGTCTGTCACCAGAGAGTATCATGAGAGAGAACCGTGATAGCTAGACAGATGCTGTATTTGAGTTGCCGTTATAACAACAAATAAATAAAATTAATATTTAAGGGGGCTCCCATACAACGAACGTGTTTTTTTTTTCGTTTTTATGGATAATGGTACGGAACCCTTCGTGCGCGAGTCCGACTCGCACTTGGCCGGTTTTACCTACCTGTTTTTTAATCTCGGTGATAGAATTGACACATGCTAATGTCAAATTTAGAAATAATGTTACCGGCTTTGTGCAGTGCTGTACCTGCGACACCGGTTTGTTGAATCGTAACTTTTTACCCGACTGCGCAACGAAAAGGAGAGTTATGTGTTTCACAGTCTATGTATGTGTATGTTTGTACCTATTTGAAATGCCGATTTGAATAATTCTCACGTTAATCAATTCGTCTTAACGATGCGAGTGTCACAAGAGATATGACAGTTAATTATAAAAAATGGGCAAACTATTACTACTTTTTTATTAAGATAACTAGCAGTATGTCTGGAGTGAATTCACGGCAATAATGTAATGGGAAGAGTTCAAACCCGCGACCTCACGATCACAAGTCCGATACCTTTGCCATTTTTAGGTTTTTTCTCTATTTTTCATTTAAAGCAATCGCTTAGGATATATATCACTTTTAAAACGGATCAGTGCCATATTCAGGGTGCGGTTTTTTTCTTTTAAACCCATTGAGTGGGATATCTAAATAATGGGCTTTACGAGAGGATATAATTATAGTATGTGATTTATTTGTATAAAACTAAATAGAAATGAAAAATCATATAAAAAGACTGAAAAATCGTAATACTAAAGAAAGAATAAAGTTGGAATTATTCCTTCTACCTTGACTTATAATCGGAGATCGGAATAGGTGGAGCTGTTTTATGTACTTGCCATAGGTTAGAATAATATGGATATTCCCCGAGTCCCGGGATTTGGTTTTTAAGTAGTAAAATCATAAAAAACTATTCTCGCCTTCGGGACGAATGAAAGATTACACTTCCTTTCTGACGGGTAAATATAAGAAGGACGGGATTAAGGATAGTATAATAAATAGATAAACTTGATTCATTAAACCACATATATTTTTTTACCTAACAATTTCTTATTCAAGAATCAACAATCATTTAAACATTTTTGTTCTGAAGTTGTACAAAAACATTTACAGTTGTAAAATTTACAACGTCGCTCATGTGCTTATTGGCTTACATAAACCATTTTTACACATATTGACAAAAATAATTAGATTCAATAAAATCCCGTAGTATCAGTCGGAATCCCGTGGAATATCCATATTAACATCAATGTTTACGGTCAATGAACCTAAATAGATCCACCTATTCCGATCACTGCTTATAATGTTGTTATTTGATAACTTTATAGGCCAACTAACGTTTGGGTACCTTCACTTGGTGAAGGTGGTGATGTTTTTATTGCTTGCTGGGCAGTAACAATACATTGGGCGTTTCTTCATAGGCCGGTCCGGCCGGCACCGATACCGACAAAGACATCGGTGGACGCTTAATTATAAGAAATTGTAGGGAACAGTGTCTCATTGGCCAGGCCCGACACTGACGTTAACTGCAAGGGACGACCTTAGCTGTGATGTATTTAACTTCTAATTTATTTACAAATGGTCTATATTGTATTGAGCAGAGTAAGGGCATTAGAAGGCTCTATTTTGCAGTTGATCCAAATAAACTTCTAAATACGCTTCACGACCACAACTCCTAGCAAGAATTAAATAATCTTTACCATATTTAAACTAAAAATAATAAGGTTATAAAAAAGAAATCCTGACTGTTCAACTGAAAGGAACGAAACAAGCACATTTTCATTTAAAAAGTGACATTTTTAAATTCTGGGCCCTAAGTCTGGGCCATATAGTCGACGACATTACTGTAGTTCATCATAGAAATAGGTGGCGATTCTGATGATTCAAAATATACCTATGATCATCTAATAATCTGATTAACCAATACCTGTAATTAATTATGTTATATAAAATATATATGTCTTACATTATTAATTTTGTATTTCTGTTTTAAATTAGCACCTACGCATTATTTCAGGATAACGTATTATAAAAAAGCGATACTTGATTTTATCAACGTTAAGTCTCGATAGTGCGATATAACAATTTAAAAATTAATAAAAACTGGCAACCGTCGTAATGTCAACTTTGTCTCTGAGATTAAAAACAGACTATAGGTATGCCATCGATTAACACAATTCCAAAAACGAACGCAAAAAATAGTTTCCATTACAAGCAGCAGACTTATATGTATAATAACCAGGGACCGAAAGGTTAACCCGTATGAGGGTTTTAAACCGGTTAATTTTTAGGATTAGGTTACAAAACCCTCAATAAAGGTTAACCCGTATTATAGGGTTAATCAGCCTATAAGAACCGGTTTCGACATAAGGTGCATTTTAGCACATAAAACATCTGCAAGAAAGTGACAGAGATAACTACCACGCGGTGTTTGATCCAAGGCTCGGAACCGGTTTAAAAAATACCGGTTAATACCGGTTTATTTCGGTTTTCCTCCGAACTTTTCTTAAGAACGTAAACGTTTTGAGAACTTTATTTTTACCTAAATTAACCGGTTTATTCGACGAACGGCATGTCGGTGAACGCGTTGCAACTTGTGTGTGACTACCGCACAAAGCGGCGCGTAGACGTACTTACGATATTTCTTTTCATTCGATTCATGCTGACTCGAAGTCAGCATGAATCGAAGGTAGACGTCTGCTGTGCAGTAAGATTTAATTACGAGTTAATTTTATTATTTGTGTTTAACATGGGTAGAAAGCGGACGAATTTAATCTATACATACTTTGACTACAATGAAAACAATAAAACTTCAAAGTGTTTTTGTAAACAATTGATTGGCATAAAAGTATTTGCTTAAATGTTTAAAATTCGCAAGTAGACCGATAGTAAACAGTAGGTATGTTACAGCAAAATATCAGTACAGCACAAACAGAGACCATCATTGTGAGATCGACATTAACCAAGGAATATTAAAATGTGGCACAGCAGAAATCTGTATGGATTGTGGATCATCAGGATAAGTCTACTGGCTGAAGAAAATTACCCTTCGTCCTAGATCGGAAACCATTGAGTCAGTAAGTTTATCACAAAATTTGGGACAAAAGCGTCGGTGCTTGTTTATTGAAAGAACGGATAGTGATCATCCATGGATAATGGCACGCACCCTGGTGGGCCCACAAATACTTCAGTAGTGAGGAGTTTAAACCCAAGTAATGAAGAACACATAATTAAAAAGTGAACATTGATGGGCACCTGTGAGGAAGTTGCCTGGATACGCAGATGCCAAGAAATATCCAGTAGCAATAAACTTAATAGCACATATAATGTGTCATCCCTTCTAGAAGGTTGGTACAAGGATCTGTCTGAAGACGAAGACGAAGAAAGAGATAGAGGCCATGATTGAAGGGGTGGTAAAGGATGGTGTGATAGAACCTTCATCCAGTCCATGGTGTTCTCCCGTAGTGCTAGTCAAGAAGAAGGAAGGCAACTTACGTTTTTGTGTCGATTATCGGAGGTTAAACGATGCAACAAAGAAGGACAGTTATCCACTACCAAGAATTGACGACACTTTAGACACGCTGACAGGAATGAAGTGTTTACAACCCTAGATTTGAAAAGTGGCTACTGGCAGGTGGAACTGGATCCTAAGGATAACGAAAAGACAGCATTTTCTACGGGAAAAGGTCTGTGGCAATTCAAAGTAATGCCATTTGGTTTGTGCAATGCGCCAGCAACTTTTGAAGGCTAATGGAGCTGGTACTCACTGGGCTTATTGGAGACGCCTGTCTGGTATAGTTAGATTACATTATTATTGTCGGGCGCTCATTTCAAGATCATCTTAAGAACCTGGAACGTGTGCTAGCAAAAATCCGTGCAGCCAATCTAAAGCTAAGTCCTAAAAAGTGCTCATTTTTCAAACGACAAGTGACTTTCCTGGGTCATGTAGTTTCGCAAGAAGGTGTGCAAACTGATCCAGACAAAATAGTCGCTGTTAAGGATTGGCCAGTACCAAAAGACAAGACACAGGTCAGAGCGTTTTTAGGGTTGTGCTCATATTACCGCCGGTTTGTGAAAGATTTTGCTGATATTGCTAAGCCATTACACAAGCTCACTGAAGAGAAGCGAACATTCTGCTGGGAAGAAGACTGCGACGCTGCTTTCCGCGAATTGAAGAAGCGTCTGCGCGATACACCTATTCTTGTATTTCCTGACACTGAGAATGACTTTATCGTAGACACAGATGCAAGTAATACCGGAATTGGTGGCGTGTTATCACAGCGAAAAGGAGATAAAGAGGTTGTGATAGCCTACTTCAGTAAAGTTTTATCAAAACCAGAAAGAAATTATTGTGTCACGAGAAGGGAGCTACTAGCAGTAGTAAAAACATTGCAGCATTTCAGTAAATATCTGCTTGGTCGAAAATTTTATCTGCGGACCGACCATGCTGCATTAAAGTGGCTTTTGCAATTCAAGAACCCTGAAGGGCAAGTTGCAAGGTGGATTGAACAACTGCAAGAGTTCCACTATGAAACTGAGCATCGTAATGGAAGATGTCACGGCAACGCGGACGCGCTATTAAGAAGACCTTGCCCTTTAGAATGTAAGCACTGTGTTAGGCAAGAAGAAAAAGAAATAGTACCCATCAAGATGCTGAGAACAGACCTGAGCAATGAGTGGAAAGAAGCGCTACAGCGTGCGCAGCAGGATGACTTAGACGTCAAACCCATTCTTGAATGGAAGAAAGCCACTGCTCCAAAGCCTAGTTGGCATGACGTCGCTGGAATGAGCACTACAACAAAAAGTTATTGGGCACAGTGGGACAGTTTGGTGATTCACGAGGGAGTATTGTGCCGCAAATGGGAAAATACTCGAGGAGACCATTGTCACCTACAAATGGTCGTACCAAAAGCGAAGGTACCTGAAGTTCTACGGCTTTACCACGATGGATGTTCAGGAGGTCATATGGGAGTAAAACGGACTCTGTTAAAGATACGAGAGAGGTTTTACTGGAACCACTGCCGAGACGACGTAGAAGACTGGTGCCGCAAATGCACTAGTTGTGCAGCAGTTAAGGCACCTCAAACACGCAGTAGAGGAGCTTTAAAAATCTATAATGTGGGAGCCCCATGGGAACGGATAGCGCTGGATGTTGCGGGACCATTTCCTGAGAGCGAGAGTGGGAACAGGTACTTTATGGTCGTAATGGATTATTTCACAAAGTGGCCAGAAGTTTTTGCCATTCCTAATCAGGAAGCTACCACGGTGGCAGATAAATTGGTTAACGAAGTATTTTGTCGCTACGGAGTACCCTTGGAAATTCACAGCGATCAAGGAAGGAATTTTGAGTCACAGGTATTTCAGGAGACATGAGAGAGAGAGAGAGAGAGATCTTTATTTGTTTAAACATGGTATACATACAAGAGCATGCAAGATATTATTTTGTTTGAGTCCAGTCATGTTTAGCCGTCAGTATCGGCGTACAAATATTTCACATAGTTGATGAGAGTAATTACAAATAATCAAAACATTAACTCAAATAGGCATCTACAAAGTTGAAAATTATATAAATTTAAAATCATTCTTATCCAAAAATTTCCATTGTCAATTTAGTATTACATGTCAAATATAGTTTAGTATTAATGTCCAGATTCTATATTAATTACATTCATATTCAATAGTATTTATGTCAACAGAAAAAATATAATAATATTAATGTCAGGAAAAAGTCTCAGTAGTTAAGTCGATCAGTCAAAAGAAAACACTTTTTCGTTTACAAATTCAGAGATGAGAGATGTCGAGTAATAAGTACTCATAAAACCAGGACCACTTCGTATCACCCACAATCTGATGGAATGGTGGAACGTTTCAACCAGACATTGGAGAGATATCTGGCTAAAGTTGTGGAAAGCAGGCAAAAGGATTGGGACAAACACATTCAGCCGTTCCTTCTCTCATACCGAAGTGCAGTTCATGAGAGTACAGCTGTTACACCTGCTTTCGTGAACTTCGGACGAGAGCTTAGGTTGCCTGCAGACCTAATCACTGGTATACTGCCAGATACACCTTCTAGTGTAACAGACTAAGCGAGTGAATTGCGAAACAGAATGAACGACTTATACGAACATTTCAGACAATCCGGTCAACAAATGTCTCAGAAGGTGAAGACTCGTTACGACCGAAAAATGAAGAATTCAGGATTTGATGAAGGCTCATTTGTCTGGTTCCATAATCCGGTGCGCAGCAAAGGAAAGTCGCCGAAGTTACAGGCAAAATGGGATGGACCATACCGCGTTGTGACTAAAATTAATGACGTCACTTATCGGATCCACAAAGGTCCACGAGCTGCGCCAAAGATTGTTCAAGTTGATCGACTGGCGCGTTACTACGGGTCTAACGATGCTCGGGTCGGGCATGTCTTAGAAGGGGGCAGTGTTACGCCAGTCGTTTAGCGAAGTCCGTCGAGAAACTTCGACAGAAATCTAGAATGTTCGAGACACTAACGCCATCTAGCAGCGAGTAGCAGTACTGTGTATCTTGAATAGCTTCTGGAATAGTTTTGGCAATATAGGCAGTGAGTCGATTTTACAAGAATGTTCTAGAACTCATAGGCCGGGGTATAAATAGATCGCAGAGGAGCACAGAGTGCAGTCTTATTTAAAGTTCCGATAGCGGAAGGACTTGGTCATTGCGTCGAGTACACATCGGGCAATGTATATTTTTTGTAACTTGTTGTAATAATGTTGTTAATGTCGGGAATTTCATAGTGATCAGAATATTTTTATGTTTTTTACAAATAAAATTGTAATTAAATGTTATTTTCGACTTACCGATGGAAAGATATACCGCCACGCTCTATACTTGCGGTCTAACTTTTTGTTTTACAGGTTATAATTGCATAACACGGCATTTTAAAGCCGAGCTCTGTATTCCGAAGTAATCGGAAGTGCACTAAACGCGGTGAATGAATTAATCGGTCGAGCTATGATTTTCGTATCATAAATGTGGCGCGCTTGCCACGCCCACATTACCATTCCAACCTTATTCATCTATTCCGTGGTGAAAAGTAATATTATGTTTACCGATGATATGTATTTATCGTCATTATCAACTTAATTTCACCAAAAAAATATTAGATACTTAACCATTTTTTATGTTTTTACAGCCTGCGGAGCTTATTGATGCAATGACATAAATAAACGTTCGACCCGAATCAAAAAAATTCTTACGACTGAATAGCAACTGAACAGCGCGCGACGTTTGTTTATCGTGCGTCTGTATTAACCGGTTTTTATTGCTCTAAACCGTTTAATCCGAAAAAACCTCTATGTAATGCTCTTCCAAATACCGGTTTAAAAAAACCGGTTTATGCGAACGAAACCGAATGTAAAGGTTTTGGAGTCAAGTACATCATACCGGTTTGAAAATTTAACCGGTATCCGAGCCTTGGTTTGATCGTGTACCGACATGACTCTCGTAGTCACCGCGTAGAATGCATTGAACTTTGAGCCCTATTAATGTTGCACAATACTGTTTTTAATATTGACTAATGTTCGACGCTAAAATATTAAAAATAATATTTCGATTCTAGCGCATTTCACCGACCGACACGGTTGAATTGTGAGTGTGTTTGTACTTGTACATATCGTCGTTTGTCGTAGGTACTTAGTAGAACTTTGTTATTTTTAACAGACTTCAAAAAATGGAGGTTCTCAATTTTATTCGTCTTGAACAATTTTTTTTTTAATGTATGTTAAGTACCTCATAACTCGGAGACGGCTGGACCGATTTGAAAAATTATTTTTGCGTTTGAATGGGTATACTTTCTAGTTGGTCCCATTGTTACAAAATCATGATCTGATAATGGGATCCTGGAGAAATCGAGGCAACTCTTCAAATATTATAGGCACACCTATAGCGTTTTGGGTATTTCTTATAGTACCTTGAGCAGTTGCTTCCGAAAAGTACTATTTGGGGAAGTTGAACTGATGATGAAGACCACAGATGGCCACTGAAACTCCTCAATAATAAGTATTTCGTGGATTGCGATTCGATTACTTGAGTACGGATGTTAAACACTATGCTCGTCACAATACATATGGTGATGTAGAGCTGATGGTCAAGTACCAGGAGAACTCCTCAAAAATTAACGGCTATGCATCGGGAAAAGCAATATTTTGTAAAAGGTGATAAGTTGTTGACATTATGGCTTTTGTAACTAGATAAATTACAAACCGGCCCACTAAAAAGCGTGAAAAATTTTTTTTTGCAAAAATTAGAACCGACTTCCATATCAAAACACTACAAAGCCAAAAATAACTTTAATTTCTATATGGAAGTCGGTTCTAATTTTTGCTAAAAATTTTTTTGATCTCATAATTAGCACATACATAAGTAGCGTTATTACCAACCTGTTTTGAAGTCAAAACTTCTTTAGCATCGTTGTGATTTGAAAGTTTATGAAACAAAAAAGTGACAGTAAAAAGCGACAGACACAGGAATTCATAAGAAAAAAAAAGCCAACATTGAAGGTTTCACTCCTACCACGTGTGAATTGCCCACATGTTTTTTTTTTATTTTTATACCTACGTGAACTTATAGTGATCTGATTAAGTATGCCTAAAACCAGGCGTCCGCCACTCGCTCAAGGCCACGTGTTATATGCCTACCGCTTCGCGTATCGCCGTCGGTACATCCGACAGTGGGTTGCCGCCAGGGACCGAAAGGTTAACCCGTATGAGGGTTTTAAACCGGTTAATTTTTAGGATTAGGTTACAAAACCCTCAATAAAGGTTAACCCGTATTATAGGGTTAATCAGCCTATAAGAACCGGTTTCGACATAAGGTGCATTTTAGCACATAAAACATCTGCAAGAAAGTGACAGAGATAACTACCACGCGGTGTTTGATCGTGTACCGACATGACTCTCGTAGTCACCGCGTAGAATGCATTGAACTTTGAGCCCTATTAATGTTGCACAATACTGTTTTTAATATTGACTAATGTTCGACGCTAAAATATTAAAAATAATATTTCGATTCTAGCGCATTTCACCGACCGACATGGTTGAATTGTGAGTGTGTTTGTACTTGTACATATCGTCGTTTGTCGTAGGTACTTAGTAGAACTTTGTTATTTTTAACAGACTTCAAAAAAAGGAGGTTCTCAATTTTATTCGTCTTGAACAATTTTTTTTTAATGTATGTTAAGTACCTCATAACTCGGAGACGGCTGGACCGATTTGAAAAATTATTTTTGCGTTTGAATGGGTATACTTTCTAGTTGGTCCCATTGTTACAAAATCAGGATTTGATGATGGGATCCTGGAGAAATCGAGGCAACTCTTCAAATATTATAGGCACACCTATAGCGTTTTGGGTATTTCTTATAGTACCTTGAGCAGTTGCTTCCGAAAAGTACTATTTGGGGAAGTTGAACTGATGATGAAGACCACAGATGGCCACTGAAACTCCTCAATAATAAGTATTTCGTGGATTGCGATTCGATTACTTGAGTACGGATGTTAAACACTATGCTCGTCACAATACATATGGTGATGTAGAGCTGATGGTCAAGTACCAGGAGAACTCCTCAAAAATTAACGGCTATGCATCGGGAAAAGCAATATTTTGTAAAAGGTGATAAGTTGTTGACATTATGGCTTTTGTAACTAGATAAATTACAAACCGGCCCACTAAAAAGCGACAAAAATTTTTTTTTTGCAAAAATTAGAACCGACTTCCATATCAAAACACTACAAAGCCAAAAATAACTTTAATTTCTATATGGAAGTCGGTTCTAATTTTTGCTAAAAAATTTTTTGATTTCATAATTAGCACATACATAAGTAGCGTTATTACCAACCTGTTTTGAAGTCAAAACTTCTTTAGCATCGTTGTGATTTGAAAGTTTATGAAACAAAAAAGTGACAGTAAAAAGAGACAGACACAGGAATTCATAAGAAAAAAAAGCCAACATTGAAGGTTTCACTTCTACCACGTGTGAATTGCCCACATGTTTTTTTTTTATTTTTATACCTACGTGAACTTATAGTGATCTGATTAAGTATGCCTAAAACCAGGCGTCCGTCACTCGCTCAAGGCCACGTGTTATATGCCTACCGCTTCGCGTATCGCCGTCGGTACATCCAACAGTGGGTTGCCGCACGCCTGCCTGAACCTTTTTAAATAATTTTGACAACGTCATAATGGATCGACCTAAAAACAATTGATTTTCCTCCGCTTTGCTACTGTTTCCATTTTGATTAATTATTTATTACAATTATTTACGCGGTTTCGGATATTTTAGACGTTAAAATTTATATAATCGGGAAATCAGGGAAGGAAAAAATGCATCTATCATTTTATTAAACTGAAACATATTTGATCAACAAATAAAAAAAGAATTGTTTTTCTACAACATTCGTTTTTTTACCAATATCAGCATAGGTACAACCATAGAAATATAATATTATATTTATGGGTACAACCCTAACACATTCGTGGGCCGCGCGGCGGTTAAAACAATCTTAACTCTCTGTGTACGGAATTATGGTACATTTCTTCTCGCTGCAAACAGCTGGTATTATTATTATTAGGTACCCGCGCTCGCATTGAACTGCATTGCGCCAAGATATCATCTCCGTGAGCGGTGTCTATGAGTGCGTTGCTCGAGCGCGCTTTTTATGTAGATTGACTTCTGAACCTATCTATTTCGTGGCTGCACAGTGGGACGGCACCGCGTGCCTATCAATTATTGGTCGTTAGCTTAGATGTAGCGCTCGGCGGCTATGTTGCTTACTGGTTTTGCATCACAAGATAAGGACCAAGCTAACACAATCAATGTACAAAATATAAAATCCCACCAAAACATCCTGTAAAAAATTAGCCAAGCCTCGCCTAAGCTGCTTGTTTCTCTATAAAAAGTAATGAAATCTCTAAGCAAAGCGAAGCCAAGTCTAAGGATCTTTACTGCGATTTCCTTATTAATATAGTTAGATTTTATGTAACCGGCCGTTGAACATACTCTGTGCACTTTTTTTACTAGTTAATACATCGAAGTCAACGGCCAAGTCGACGTGCATTTATGGGCATAAAGGTACAATTACAACAATTACATATTAAAAACGGCATTATAATCATACGCACTTTAGCGACAGAGGAAGTCTACAGAAGTCAAGCAAATTCAGCGTATATTCACCAAACTTTACTGCGTTAACAGAAAATCCTGATGACATAGTTTGCAGAATTATGTATAATCTCTTGATCAACTCTTCATCGATACCCGTGATTTCTGCAGAACATTGATAGGTTTGGAAGAATCTCCTTGCCGTATTTCCGTCATTGCTGTTTCCAGAATCTTGACGAGGTTTATCAATGTGTAAACCAAGCAATTTCCGGAAGCGAGTTTGAACGTGCTTCTTTTTCTCTTCTTTGATCTTTTATTCTCTGGAGTCGATTCAGGCCACTTTTCAAATCCTAGGTTATAAGAAATATGCAGAATCATTTCCATACATCTTATCCAAGCATGTAAGGTAGACAGCCCGTATTTAAACGTATCTTCATTCTCAATTCTTGCAGTTACTTTTGTTATATTGTGCATCTGTCTAGGAGTTGCTCCACAAACAGTACATGAAGCACTCGATGGAGTCTGCGTTAACACTTGAGCAACTTTCCGGTCGATCATTGTCATAAACAGCTCATGTCTTACTCATGTTACCTTCTTTTGCTGCAGGCGTTCGCGTTTGACTTAATTCATTAATTTTTGCTTCAAGTTCACTTACAACAGCTGTAGTTTTTTCAGGAGTTTCTTTTGCTAATTCCAGAGAAATGGGTCTGCAATATCTAACTGAAGAACATGTTGGATTTTGCGATATAACTACTTTACTTTATTCATCCACTAGTCTCAATGGTACAAGTGAAACTATAAACATATTAGCATCCGATATTTGTTCATTTTCTTCCGGTAGAACTTGTTTATACTCACTTTGTCCCGAGGATCCATCGCAACCCCATTTGCTATACAGTTTGAGACGGGTGAACTTTTTCGAAACCGAGTCTATTTTTAAAATACGACAGGCAGTATGATCTGAGAGTTCTTGAAGGTTCACTTTAGCACTTATATTCGTTACGGATATGCTTGACGCAAGAGGATAGCAATCCTTCTTTGCTTCAGCCAAAATTTGGTATGATGGAAATACCGAAAATAAGTTTTTCTCAACAAGTCTCAGCCTCAGGTAGGAATATTGAGCTTTGGATAGATCGGTTTCAATATATATACATAATGCTTCTTCTTTGGTATGGGAAGGTACACCATCTGGACTTCGTAAAATGACTTTTTCTCCTCCTTTTCTGTATTTCTCGTAATACTCTCAATCGAAGCTTCATCATTTTCACCCATAGATCGTAAACCTTGAACATAAGCGTAATGCACATGTCCCATTCCATACTCCTGGAGTAATTCCAAGTTTTTACGTTTTTTTCGTACTCTCCGAACACGTCAGGATTTTCTTTTTTTTCACGTACTCTAAACTCGCCATTTAACCAATTTGTGTTTTGGCTCTCGAAGCAATCTTGTTTTCTTTGAGCTTTCACCCATTTTTGGTTACAAATCGTTATCAAATTTCTTTGAATACTTTGCATAACCGTGCTCACATCTGTTGTTGATAAATGGAAATTGTCCAACAAATATTTTCAATAACTGAAGTACTTTTCCCGCTTATTATCTGAGCACATATATCGCGTCGAAAACACACAAATTCACTCATTTTAAACTTTTTTCAGCAAATTCACAACTGTGAATTTGCTGAAAAAAGTCCGGACACTGATGAACACGCTGCAAACCCGAGTGTTTATAGGACCCTAGTTTCAGTAACTTGTGCAAAACCAATGAGAAAATTGATAAAAACAGTTTTCACACTAATACTTATTATAATTACAACAACAGATAAGAATTATGCAACATGATTTTTATCATACGTGTGGTTAAAATGGTTACCGCAAAAAAATATCGTGTGAAAATATATTTAGGTCGACATTTTTGCTTCTAGTTCGAAATGGCGCAGCAATGACGCAGGTTTTTTTTGTATTACTGAATAGGTAAGGTATCTAAACATGTCATTAACTTGACATCGGGAGCCATCGGTAACAAGGAAACCTCAACTTGAAAATTAAATAGACGTAAAATTTCCTTATGATAATTAAAAATTATATTAAAAAATTCGAAAATATATTTTTCATCACAAAATAACGTAGTTATGAACTAGAAATCTTAAGTTGAACTTCCATAACGAGTAGTCTAGTTAATATCAAATTATCAAAGTATAAAGTTTGGGTGTAATTTAATGTACCTAAAAATTTTTTGTATTTTTTTTTACTATTATATCGGGTGGCTTTATCATCTTAGAATGTAAAACAATCAAAACAGTTTAAAAAACACGACTTTTGTCCCAACTAATTTTGAGATGGAAAATACCGGTTGGTCCCATAGTGCGTCGCGCCGTGCGCGTCTAGTGGCGTGCTGCGTGACCTGTGTTGTAGGCCGTATCATTGCGTATATATGCTACTAAGTGTCCAATTTGTAACTTCTTTTTAAATATTTTTGGGGCAAAAACAAAAAAGGTTTATAAAATATTAGATTCGATTTAGTTACTTATTCCGAACGAACTATATTCACATTTCGCATATACTAAACATAATGTTGTATACTTACGGGTAAAACATTCCCACCTCGGAACACCTTTCAGGTGTGTAATATACAGAACAAAGTAAACCAATAAATATAGTAAAATAAATAAAAAAAAATTGGCCAAGTGCGAGTCAAACTCGCCCATGAAGGGTTCCTTAGTAACTATAATAAATATAATTTAATATATTTATTTGAAAAAAAAAAAACTTAAAAATGTCTTAAAACTAGTTCATTTGCAATTTTTACAAGTACGCCAAATAACTTTGTTTTTCATAGTGTTTGTATGAATTACAAAGTTATATTTGCGGTTTTAGAAAATATGCTGTATCTCAAAAACTGCAGACCCGATCTCGTTCAAACCAATTTTGGTTGAAAGATTACATTAAGATCTATAGCATATATTTTTTTTCATATTTTTCACTCTATAATTATAGAAGTTACAGTCGGGGACACACACATTTTACCACTTTAGACGCGTATATCTTTTAAACGATTATCTTTATGAAAAAGTGGTTTTAGACACATTTATATCATTTTTGAAGACCTGTCTATAGATACCACACACGCATAGGTTTCATGAAAAAATATAGTTTCAGTTTCAGTTCCATGTATCGGGAGCCCCTTTTATTTTAATTTTTTTTTTCATAAAATCGGAAAGCGGTTCACAGAATACATCTACCTACCAAGTTTCACATGTACAGTTCTAACAGTTTCGGAATAAAATGGCTGTGACATACGAACGGACGGACAGACAGACAGACAGACAGACAGACAGACAGACAGACAGACGGACAGACATGTCGAAACTATAAGGGTTCCGTTTTTTGCCATTTGGCTACGGAACCCTAAAAAGATACCTAACCTGTTCTACCGTCTAACTATTTACTTACTAAAAAAAATTTTTAGCAAAAAATAGAACCGACTTCCATATCAAAACACTACAAAGGTAAAAATAACTTTAATTTCGGAAGGCGGTGTCAAAAACGAAAATATATACAAAACTAAAGACACCGCCTTCCGAAATTAAAGTTATTTTTGCCTTTGTAGCGTTTTGATATGGAAGTCGGTTCTATTTTTTGCTAAAATTTTTTTTTTCACTCTTTTTAGTGGGTCGGTTTGTAATTTATCTAGTTACAAAAGCCATAATGTCAAAAACTTATCACCTTTTACAAAATATTGCTTTTCCCTGTGCATAGCCGTTAATTTTTGAGGAGTTCTCCTGGTATTTGACAATCAGCTCTACATCACCATATGTATTGTGACGAGCGTAAAGTGTTTAACATCCGTACTCAAGTAATCGAATTGCAATCCACGAAATACTTATTATTGAGGAGTTTCAGTGGCCCTCTGTGGTCTTCATCATCAGTTCAACTTCCCCAAATGGTACTTTTCGGAAGCAACTGCTCAAGGTACTATAAGAAATACCCAAAACGCTATAGGTGTGCCTATAATATTTGAAGAGTTCCCTCGATTTCTCCAGGATCCCATCATCAGATCCTGATTTCGTAACAATGGGACCAACTAGAAAGTATACCCATTCAAACGCAAAAAGAATTTTTCAAATCGGTCCAGCCGTCTCCGAGTTATGAGGTAACATACATAAAAAAAAAAAGTTCAAGACGAATTGTAAACCTACTTTTTTTGAAGTCGGTTAAAAAAAAAAACCTACCTACTTACCTGCCTACATTTCTCAATTTGCTTTTGTCATTGAATTTTTAATGTTCACCATACACTTACCTACCAAACATTTTCATTCCACTGTGCGTGGTTACGCACATAATTTTGAATAAGTGCAAAATTCAACAAAAGAGCGACAAATAAACCTGAGCAACATTCAGCCGCGTGTGACGTAAGATACCGCAACGCAGCCGAGATTGTGCAACTTACAGGTTCTGTCTCTTTCATTCAGATTAATCAGCAATATTTTATAGATTAACCTTTATAGTATACAGGTTAACCCGTATAAAGGTTAATCAAACAAATGGGTTAAACGTCTAACCGGTTAACCTTTTAATCCGATTAATGGGTCCTTGGTTGCCGCACGCCTGCCTGAACCTTTTTAAATAATTTTGACAACGTCATAATGGATCGACCTAAAAACAATTGATTTTCCTCCGCTTTGCTACTGTTTCCATTTTGATTAATTATTTATTACAATTATTTACGCGGTTTCGGATATTTTAGATGTTAAAATTTATATAATCGGGAAATCAGGGAAGGAAAAAAATGCATCTATCATTTTATTAAACTGAAACATATTTGATCAACAAATAAAAAAAGAATTGTTTTTCTACAACATTCGTTTTTTTACCAATATCAGCATAGGTACAACCATAGAAATATAATATTATATTTATGGGTACAACCCTAACACATTCGTGGGCCGCGCGGCGGTTAAAACAATCTTAACTCTCTGTGTACGGAATTATGGTACATTTCTTCTCGCTGCAAACAGCTGGTATTATTATTATTAGGTACCCGCGCTCGCATTGAGCTGCATTGCGCCAAGATATCATCTCCGTGAGCGGTGTCTATGAGTGCGTTGCTCGAGCGCGCTTTTTATGTAGATTGACTTCTGAACCTATCTATTTTGTGGCTGCACAGTGGGACGGCACCGCGTGCCTATCAATAATTGGTCGTTAGCTTAGATGTAGCGCTCGGCGGCTATGTTGCTTACTGGTTTTGCATTACAAGATAAGGACCAAGCTAACACAATCAATGTACAAAATATAAAATCCCACCAAAACATCCTGTAAAAAATTAGCCAAGCCTCGCCTAAGCTGCTTGTTTCTCTATAAAAAGTAATGAAATCTCTAAGCAAAGCGAAGCCAAGTCTAAGGATCTTTACTGCGATTTCCTTATTAACATAGTTAGATTTTATGTAACCGGCCGTTGAACATACTCTGTGCACTTTTTTTTACTAGTTAATACATCGAAGTCAACGGCCAAGTCACCGTGCATTTATGGGCATAAAGGTACAATATATTAAAAACGGCATTATAATCATACGCACTTTAGCGACAGAGGAAGTCTACAGAAGTCAAGCAAATTCAGCGTATATTCACCAAACTTTACTGCGTTAACAGAAAATCCTGATGACATAGTTTACAGAATTATGTATAATCTCTTGATCAACTCTTCATCGATACCCGTGATTTCTGCAGAACATTGATAGGTTTGGAAGAATCTCCTTGCCGTATTTCCGTCATTGCTGTTTCCAGAATCTTGACGAGGTTTATCAATGTGTAAACCAAGCAATTTCCGGAAGCGAGTTTGAACGTGCTTCTTTTTCTCTTCTTTGATCTTTTATTCTCTGGAGTCGATTCAGCCGACTTTTCAAATCCTAGGTTATAAGAAATATGCAGAATCATTTCCATACATCTTATCCAAGCATGTAAGGTAGACAGCCCGTATTTAAACGTATCTTCATTCTCAATTCTTGCAGTTACTTTTGTTATATTGTGCATCTGTCTAGGAGTTGCTCCACAAACAGTACATGAAGCACTCGATGGAGTCTGCGTTAACACTTGAGCAACTTTCCCGTCGATCATTGTCATAAACAGCTCATGTCTCACTCATGTTACCTTATTTTGCTGCAGGCATTCGCGTTTGACTTAATTCATTAATTTTTGCTTCAAGTTCACTTACAACAGCTGTAGTTTTTTCAGGAGTTTCTTTTGCTAATTCCAGAGAAATGGGTCTGCAATATCTAACTGAAGAACATGTTGGATTTTGCGATATAACTACTTTACTTTATTCATCCCCTAGTCTCAATGGTACAAGTGAAACTATAAACATATTAGCATCCGATATTTGTTCATTTTCTTCCGGTAAAACTTGTTTATACTCACTTTGTCCCGAGGATCCATCGCAACCCCATTTGCTATACAGTTTGAGACGGGTGAACTTTTTCGAAACCGAGTCTATTTTTAAAATACGACAGGCAGTATGATCTGAGAGTTCTTGAAGGTTCACTTTAGCACTTATATTCGTTACGGATATGCTTGACGCAAGAGGATAGCAATCCTTCTTTGTGGCAGAAGTTGTCGAGTGATACAAACCTCCCAGCTGAGCTAATATCTTTGCTGAAGTACTGGTATGGTGCTCAGGATAATTGTGTAAGGTGGTCAGGGTCGCTGTCGGACCAGTACAGGCTGGAATGTGGCGTCCGGCAGGGTGGATTAACATCGCCGATCCTTTTTAGTTTGTACATGGACCGCTTGATCCGTGAGCTCAGCAGTACTGGTATCGGATGCTCCATTGATGGAGTTTTTGTAAATAACATCAGTTATGCTGATGATATGGTGCTGCTGAGCCCATCGATCAAGGCTCTTAGGAAACTTGTCGACATTTGTGAGCGATATGCTGGAGCACATGGCCTCAGATACAATGCTACAAAAAGTGAAGTCATGATATTCAAGTCGGGTTCAAAGACGTACAAGACCGTTCCACCCGTATTTCTAAATGGCTTTGCACTTAAAGTAGTATCTTGTTTTAAGTATCTGGGACATTGGGTCCACGAGTCGCTCGCAGATGACGTCGATATGGAAAGGGAGCGCAGAGCGTTGTCGATCCGAGCCAATATGTTGGCCCGCAGGTTTGCACGATGTACGACACAAGTCAAGATCACACTATTCAGAGCCTTCTGTCAATCTTTTTACACGTGCAGCCTGTGGGTTAAGTTTACAAAGAAGTCGTACAACTCTCTGCGCATCCAGTATAATAATGCCTTCAGGGCGCTGATGAGGCTGCCGCCATGGTGTAGCGCTTCTGGGATGTTTGCCGATGCACACATTGACGGGTTTGCATCGATTCTGCGTAAGCGAGTCGCGTCCCTAATGAGTCGAGTCGCCGGCGGCGACAACAGCTACCTGCAGCTATTTGCCAGCCGGATGGACCAGGAGTGCTCAATCATGAATCACTGGAATAGCATTCACATTGAGCACTCTGGGTCTAGTCCAAAATACAGGTTGAGGTAGCTTTTGTAATAGGAATACCTCTTTTATAAATCTTGTATTGTTATTTTTTTTGTTGCCTAATTAATTTAATAATAATAATATAATATAATTTTTTCGTCCAATGTATTTTATAAATTTGTGACATATGTAAATTAATACATTTTGAATGATTGTTTTTGAATATGTAAGTTAAGCTATTGTGACGTATTTTATTTCTTTTAATAGTATTTCAATTTTGTAGTGTCTATTTTTAAGGTATTAATGTATATGGTTTTATGGGTGCAAAGCCCGAAATAAATGATTCTATTCTATTTGCTTCAGCCAAAATTTGGTATGATGGAAATACCGAAAATAAGTTTTTCTCAACGAGTCTCAGCCTCAGGTAGGAATATTGAGCTTTGGATAGATCGGTTTCAATATATATACATAATGCTTCTTCTTTGGTATGGGAAGGTACACCATCTGGACTTCGTAAAATGACTTTTTCTCCTCCTTTTCTGTATTTCTCGTAATACTCACAATCGAAGCTTCATCATTTTCACCCATAGATCGTAAACCTTGAACATAAGCGTAATGCACATGTCCCATTCCATACTCCTGGAGTAATTCCAAGTTTTTACGTTTTTTTCGTACTCTCCGAACACGTCAGGATTTTCTTTTTTTTCACGTACTCTAAACTCGCCATTTCACCAATTTGTGTTTTGGCTCTCGAAGCAATCTTGTTTTCTTTGAGCTTTCACCCATTTTTGGTTACAAATCGTAATCAAATTTCTTTGAATACTTTGCATAACCGTGCTCACATCTGTTGTTGATAAATGGAAATTGTCCAACAAATATTTTCAATAACTGAAGTACTTTTCCCGCTTATTATCTGAGCACATATATCGCGTCGAAAACACACAAATTCACTCATTTTAAACTTTTTTCAGCAAATTCACAGTTACCGAAGGAAGGTATCCGGACACTGATGAACACGCTGCAAACCCGAGTATTTATAGGACCCTAGTTTCAGTAACTTGTGCAAAACCAATAAGAAAATTGATAAAAACAGTTTTCACACTAATACTTATTATAATTACAACAACAGATAAGAACTATGCAACATGATTTTTATCATACGTGTGGTTAAAATGGTTACCGCAAAAAAATATCGTGTGAAAATATATTTAGGTCGACATTTTTGCTTCTAGTTCGAAATAGCGCAGCAATGACGCAGGTTTTTTTAACAAGGAAACCTCAACTTGAAAATTAAATAGACGTAAAATTTCCTTATGACAATTAAAAATTATATTAAAAAATTCGAAAATATATTTTTCATCACAAAATAACGTAGTTATGAACTAGAAATCTTAAGTTGAACTTCCATAACGAGTAGTCTAGTTAATATCAAATTATCAAAGTATAAAGTTTGGGTGTAATTTATTTGTACCTAAAAATTTTTTGTATTTTTTTTTTTACTATTATATCGGGTGGCTTTATCATCTTAGAATGTAAAACAATCAAAACAGTTTCAAAAACACGACTTTTGTCCCAACTAATTTTGAGATGGAAAATACCGGTTGGTCCCATAGTGCGTCGCGCCGTGCGCGTCTAGTGGCGTGCTGCGTGACCTGTGTTGTGCGCCGTATCATTGCGTATATATGCTACTAAGTGTCCAAACAAAAAAGGTTTATAAAATATTAGATTCGATTTAGTTACTTATTCCGAACGAACTATATTCACATTTCGCATATACTAAACATTATGTTGTATACTTACGGGTAAAACATTCCCACCTCGGAACACCTTTCAGGTGTGTAATATACAGAACAAAGTAAACCAATAAATATAGTAAAATAAATAAAAGAAATTGGCCAAGTGCGAGTCAAACTCGCCCATGAAGGGTTCCTTAGTAACTATAATAAATATAATTTAATATATTTATTTGAAAAAAAAAAAAACTTAAAAATGTCTTAAAACTAGTTCATTTGCAATTTTTACAAGTACGCCAAATAACTTTGTTTTTCATAGTGTTTGTATGAATTACAAAGTTATATTTGCGGTTTTAGAAAATATGCTGTATCTCAAAAACTGCAGACCCGATCTCGTTCAAACCAATTTTGGTTGAAAGATTACATTAAGATCTATAGCATATATTTTTTTTCATATTTTTCACTCTATAATTATAGAAGTTACAGTGGGGGGGACACACATTTTACCACTTTAGACGCGTATATCTTTTAAACGATTATCTTTATGAAAAAGTGGTTTTAGACACATTTATATCATTTTTGAAGACCTGTCTATAGATACCACACACGCATAGGTTTCATGAAAAAATATATTTTCAGTTTCAGTTCCAAGTATCGGGAGCCCCTTTTATTTTATTTTATTTTTTTCATAAAATCGGAAAGCGGTTCACAGAATACATTTACCTACCAAGTTTCACATGTACAGTTCTAACAGTTTCGGAATAAAATGGCTGTGACATACGGACGGACGGACAGACAGACAGACAGACAGACAGACAGACAGACAGACGGACAGACATGTCGAAACTATAAGGGTTCCGTTTTTTGCCATTTGGCTACGGAACCCTAAAAAGATACCTAACCTGTTCTACCGTCTATCTACTTACTAAAAAAAAATTTTTAGCAAAAAATAGAACCGACTTCCATATCAAAACACTACAAAGGTAAAAATAACTTTAATTTCGGAAGGCGGTGTCAAAAACGAAAATATATACAAAACTAAAGACACCGCCTTCCGAAATTAAAGTTATTTTTACCTTTGTAGTGTTTTGATATGGAAGTCGGTTCTATTTTTTGCTAAACATTTTTTTTCACTCTTTTTAGTGGGTCGGTTTGTAATTTATCTAGTTACAAAAGCCATAATGTCAAAAACTTATCACCTTTTACAAAATATTGCTTTTCCCTGTGCATAGCCGTTAATTTTTGAGGAGTTCTCCTGGTATTTGACAATCAGCTCTACATCACCATATGTATTGTGACGAGTGTAAAGTGTTTAACATCCGTACTCAAGTAATCGAATTGCAATCCACGAAATACTTATTATTGAGGAGTTTCAGTGGCCCTCTGTGGTCTTCATCATCAGTTCAACTTCCCCAAATGGTACTTTTCGGAAGCAACTGCTCAAGGTACTATAAGAAATACCCAAAACGCTATAGGTGTGCCTATAATATTTGAAGAGTTCCCTCGATTTCTCCAGGATCCCATCATCAGATCCTGATTTCGTAACAATGGGACCAACTAGAAAGTATACCCATTCAAACGCAAAAAGAATTTTTCAAATCGGTCCAGCCGTCTCCGAGTTATGAGGTAAAATACAAAAAAAAAAAAAAGTTCAAGACGAATTGTAAACCTCCTTTTTTTGAAGTCGGTTAAAAAGACACCTACCTACTTACCTGCCTACATCTCTCAATTTGCTTTTGTCATTGATTTTTTAATGTTCACCATACACTTACCTACCAAACATTTTCATTCCACTGTGCGTGGTTACGCACATAATTTTGAATAAGTGCAAAATTCAACAAAAGAGCGACAAATAAACCTGAGCAACATTCAGCCGCGTGTGACGTAAGATACCGCGACGCAGCCGAGATTGTGCAACTTACAGGTTCTGTCTCTTTCATTCAGATTAATCAGCAATATTTTATAGATTAACCTTTATAGTATACAGGTTAACCCGTATAAAGGTTAATCAAACAAATGGGTTAAACGTCTAACCGGTTAACCTTTTAATCCGATTAATGGGTCCTTGATAATAACATCCGTTTATACTTATAATAAATCTGTAGAGAGGTCAATTCTGTACATGAAATATATTTCCAAAATAACTATCAGGGGGTAATTATAATTAGAGATCGATACTGATGCCAAAAATGCAATCAGTAAAATTTTTGTCTGTCTATCTGTATAACCGTTATAAAAACAAAAACTACTCGACGGATTTTAACGAAACTTGGTACAATTATATTTCATACTCCTGAGCTGGTTATAGTATACTTTTCATCACGCTACAATCAATAGGAGCAGAGCAGTGAAGGGAAATGTTGGGAAAACGGGATTAGTTACTCCATTTTTTAAGCTCATGAAAGCGTCATGAAATGATTTCTGCATTTCATGACGGAAATGTTCTCATTAAAATTATATAAAAAATATCCCACGACAGCATATGTCTATCTTTTATGGTTGACTCACAATAACACGTGTAACTCCCGATAGCTTAGCAGTTCGACGCTTTCTGTATTAATATTTGTCTACTCTTTTTTCTGATACATTATTAAATATTGGTGAAGGTACCTATCCACAACTACACCAAGGAAAACTTATTCTGACGCCTGAGTTATGTTGTATAGTGCAATCCCAACCACATCTTATATCGTCGGTTTACGGTGACGTAACAAATATATTAAATAGGGACAATTATTGGCTATGCGAAAGATCTATTTTAACTCCTCGCAATGACCAGGCATTTGAGATTAATAACAAAATACTGTCGAATATACAGGGGGAAAGCAAAGTTTATAGTTAAATAAATAGAATGGTCGATGAACAAGAAGCCACTAATTACCGGATAGAATTTTTAAATTTTTAAATATGCTCGGACTTCCTTCTCATGAAATTTGTTTAAAAATTGGCATTCCGATTATTCTGCTCCGAAATTTAAGACCACCACAACTTTGCAATGGAACTCGGCTAAAAGTAACCCAGTTGCAACAAAATATAATCGAGGCTCAAATTTTAGCAGGTTGCGGTGCAGGAGAAACCGTCTTTATTCCCAGAATTCCCATAATACCAAATAATTTTCCATTCCAATTTAAAAGAACGCAATTCCCAGTATCAGTGTGTTATGCAATGACGATTAATAAGGCTCAAGGGCAGACTTTTCGTGTTGCTGGAGTAGATCTCGGTGTCAGTTGTTTCTCGCATGGTCAGTTGTACGTCGCTCTTTCCCGGGTTAGCAGTTCTAGAAATCTTTATGTTCACGTGCCGGACGGGTCAACTTTCAACATAGTTTACCCGGAAGCTTTGCGCTGAAGTATTTTCGTTCTATAGGTACTTAAGCCTCATGTGAACGTGATCTAAACAATATTACCAATACATTAACTTAATAACACACAAGGAGATACACGCTGACGGAGTCGTGGGCACAGCTATTAACAATATTCTGCAGTTCCGTATTGCGATATTTTTCAACAGTATTATAGATTGACATATTATATTTCCCTACTAAATTACGAAAGTTAATCTGTCTGTTACATTAAAATCACTGAACCGTGAGGAAGGACATATGCTACTTTTTTTTTTACGAAAAGCGACGGAAACGCAGCCGAAGTCGCGGGCAATAGCTATCTATACTAATAATATAAGGCTGAAGAGTTTGTTTGTTTGTTTGAACGCGATAATCTCAGGAAGGAAGGCTATATATCATTACGCTAAGGCCAATAGGAGCGGAGCGCCAATGAAGAATGCTTCAAAATCAGGGTTAAATTTAACGTTAGCCCAAAGTAACTATTCCACGCGGACGAAGTCGTGGGCATAAGCTAGTTTAGAATATAAGTATTAGACCGATATGGCAACCCCATCGTAAGTTTAAGTTACGATGGGGCAACAAACAACCGATATGGCAACCCCATCGTAAGTTTAAGTTACGATGGGGCAACAAACAACCGATATGGCAACCCGCCATATCGGTCTAATATCGGTCACGATGAAAACGCCAAAATTAATAAGAGTTAAAAAAACGTAGAACCAAGAACTATGCAAACTTGTTCTGATTTCTTTGTCTTACCTTCCACAGAGTTGTTACTTTATCGTAGGTACCTATTCCGTTGCCAGGGTCGCGGGAATGCTCTGACGAGATACCGCAGCCCCGGAACTTAAGGGCAGCTGAAGGAACAGGGTGAGTTTTTAGTCAGTAGAAGTCTGACACTCCCTTCCGCTACACCCAGAACGGGAGAAGTCATTCTATGATTTTCCCACCCAAAAAAACGTAGGTACCTATTCTAACTAACGTTAGAGTTATGATAAAATGTCCGTTTACATAGTTTCTCTGCAACATGTATGATATACGGAATACATAGGCGGAATTACATTACATTTTGACAGGCCGGTTGGTATAGTGGTCAGTGGCCCTAACTGCTGTGCGCAAGGTCGTGGGTTCGATTCCCACCTAGGACAAATGTTTGTGTGATGAGCACGGTCATTTGTTCTTTGTCTGTGTGTAATTTATCTATAATATGTATGTATTCAGAAATATATATGTAGGTTTATCAGTTGTCTAGTACCCATACCACAAGCTCTGCTTAGTTTGGGACTAGATGGGGTTGTGTGAAAAGTTGTGGAATATTATATTATTATTATTAACACGCCAACTTGTGCATGACATGGTTTCCGTAAACTAGCGTCTATTTCTATTAGTTATCACCAAAATAGTGAGGATCTGTCATCATACGCGCTATTTATTTTCTCAACATTTACTCAACCCATGAACACATCACTTATTACTTATTAGGAATGTAGTTTACACAACAGCTTAACACCGATTTTGAGAGATTCTCATCGAAAAGAATCAACCAATATATTTGGATACGCGGAAAATATTTATAACACAAAAAACGTTCTAACTTTTGGCGCTTGTCTTTGAAAGTGGCACTACCATGACATGTCAGAAAATAATGGGTGCTCTTGCCTCGATCACCATTTGACGAAATGCAAACAGCGAAAATTACTAATTATTCTGGTCCAATAGCGCACATTGGTCAATGTTTATCTTCTCTGGCTAGGCTTTGGGCTAATATTAATGTCTTATTGCGAAAGTGGTCAAAGCTGACTTGTACTTTTATGGAAAGTTAGAATATAGTAATGTTGTTTAAATATTTCCATCCTGAGCCGAGATGGCCTGAAAAAAAAACAGCGAGGTCAAATGTAAAAGGTGTTGTCCTTTTAAAACTAGAAGATGTTATGCCCAAAAGAAGAATTCGTTTGATTAAATTTTGTAGTTTTCGTAACAATATAAACCTTCAATATTGTCCGTAACTTGAATAAACTATGGAAGCTAAACTAGCCTCAACGGCAGTTCGCTCCCATAAAACATACTTGAAACTCCTGTCTTAGCCCATTGATATTCACACGTTGGCGCCACAAGGCACGCAGTATCGCATCACGTGTCTGTAATACATTCATTAGAGAAAAAAATCACGTCATACCATAAACAAATCCTTATTATGCCATCCAATCACGCGCATGATGGACGATTATATCAATTTACGACACATTGAGAATATCTTTTATAAATACTCTATTTATAAAAGATATTCTCTAAATTCAAATCAAAATTTATATATAATTATACCTCTTAGGTTTTTTTTTAATTACAACATCAATCTATTTTTAATTGATTTAATTCACTATGCTTCTGCGCATACTAGGCTTCGATTTATATGCAAAGAAACAGACATATTTTTAAAGATGGGTTCTGGTTGGTGACCTCTTGACCAGTGACATCAACAAGATCTAATAGAATTTCGTAGACTATATTATATGGGGGCTTAGTATGAGTTTGCAATACTATGATGGTTTTTGAAAACGTTCGCTTTGTCTCTTTCACACTCACCTACAGGTTTGGTGCACGTGAAAGAAACAAAACGATAGTTTTCGAAAATGACAAAAGTGTTTCATGGTGCTGCCATTACGGTCACAGTACGGTCTATGCCACTTGTTTGTAAACGGAAACTGGCGAAGTAAATTTTACATTATAAATGACTATCTTCTGCCCGCGGCGAGAAAAAAAATTAAGTAACCTGTGTCCTTTTCCAAGGTTTAATCTATCACTGTACCTTACCAAATGTCAACAAAATCTATTAAGTGATTTTAGACATGAAAGTGTAACAGACAGGCAGAGTTACTTTCGCATAAATTAAAATATATATAGTAGTGATAAAACCAATAGCTTTCAAGCGCAAAATTGCAGCTCATCATCATCATCATAAAAGCTATCTTGAGCAAGTCTTAATATACTGTATCCCTAATAGGAGACAGACCGCTGTATTAGAAAAAAAATAATTACCTACCTATACAATGTGTTTTTATCTCATAACTCTAGGATTATATTCTATAAGTAAAAATAAAACAAAATGTCCTATAATATGCGGTCAGTTTGGATGATATCATCAATCTTCAAAATACTTGACCCTCGATGCGAGTCTGTTTCATTGATAAGTACTTGTTGATCTAAGCATAAATATGAGTAATTCATTTTCATTCAAACCAATCGTTCATATTTAAAGTCACGAAAATGCGAAGTTGTCATATTTTACATTAATAATCGTGACTTAGTCGAATTATTTTGTATGAAAAACGAAAACAAAAAGAAAATTTAATTGAAAAATAATTCTTATGCCAGTTGTTTATTTCATATGGTCCCATCAAAAACTATAAAACCACCATTAATTTCTTATATAATAATTTTTCAAGCAGGCAAGGTTGTCATTTATTTATTTATTTTAAACTGCATGCACATACGTATATGCACAATGGCGGACTACCGGTCAACCAAGGGTGATGATGATGAACAGATAACATGGCAGAATAACATAAAATGAGTAATCGTTCGAGTAATATGCGTTTACTAATGGATACATCATTACCATTAGTCTATATATTTATCTAACCCTATCTAGGTACGTATTAAATTTTTACTTGAAAATCTATACTAATATTATAAAGCGGAAAAGTTTGTTTGTTTGTTTGTTTGCTTGAACGCGCTAATCTTTGAAAGTACCTACTGGGTGGATTTGGATGCAATTTGGTATGGAAGTAGCTTGAGGCTTGAGGAAGGTTATAGGTTGCTTTTTACGCGACTGCAAAAAAAGGAGAGTTATGTTTGTACCGTGATGGAATCCACGGGAGCGAAGCCCCGCGTGAGTACTAGTATTATATGTATTTAATATAAACCCTTCCAACTAGGGTTGCCAATGCATTTTTTTTTTAATGTTTCACTCTGTTTAATTCAATTGTTCCGGACGGTTTAGGATTCCTTCCGCATTCCAGACAAAGACCTATATTACCGGACATGTCCGGAAAATTCCGGTCGTATGGCAACCCTACTTCCAACTCAACATACCTACTTATCTGCTTATGTAATGAGAGTAATTAAAGTAAACGTGATGCAATCGTTCATTGTCATAGGTACCTATTCTAAACGCCTGTGATGTATTTTTTTCAAAGGCTAAAATATTAAGACTTCCTCAAAAATTACTCTACAAAGCTGTCGATGGATACTGAATGTAAAGAGACTAATTACATTCTCAGTTGAGATGTAGGTATCGAACCTGTTAAAATTTTATACACCCCCAAAAGAGTCGGCTACCTTCTATCTTGCTCCACATGCCCTGTCACCTATTATACCTACACATAATTATATCCGATATCTGCATCAACGAGCAGTGTTCGCGTAGCTGTTGTAGAAAATATAAAAAAAATACAATTACTCGCTAAGACGTAGTCTTAAACATAACCAACGCTCTTTCAAACGATAATTACCTACTCTTAATTACAAATAATTAACAATACATTAACTTCACAAAGCATTTCTTATATACAAACTAGTTATATACAAACTAGTACTCACGCGGGGCTTCGCTCCCGTGGATTCTATCACGGTAAAAACATAACTCTCCTTTTTTGCAGCCGCGTAAAAAGCCGTAGCCTATAACCTTCCTCAAGCTTCAAGCTACTTCCATACCAAATTTCATCCAAATCCACCCAGTACTTTCGAAGATTAGCGCGTTCAAGCAAACAAACAAACAAACTTTTCCGCTTTATAATATTAGTATAGATAAGAGACGGTGTGAGAACAACAATCAACAATCCTTTGAATAGCCCACAATAGCAGGTAAATAAAGATTAAATAAATTATTTTACCTTTTAGTCTTTTATCGCTTTTGACATGCTTTTGACCTTGAGGTAGTAAACCCGTATTTTGAACACGCTCGTGTGCGACCTAATATTGAGCCGGAAAATCACTTTCCATATTAGGTACTAAAACTTTATTGTTTTTTGGAGAATAGTAGGTACCTATTTAGTGTTAATTCCGCCAAAATCTAGTTGTTTAACTAATGCATTAGTTAAACAACTCCTAAAATATTAATTTGTCTAAAGTATGGTCTAAAAATATGTATTTTTAACCGACTTCTGAAAAAGGAGGAGGTTCTCAATTCGGATGTTTGTTTGTTTTTTTTTAATGTTTGTTCGGGCATAGCTCCGTCGCTTGTCAACCGATTTGAAAAATTCTTTTTTTGTTGGAAAGGGTATACTTTCCAAATGGTCCCATGAAAATTTTATCGAAATCGGACAAGCAGTTTCTGAAAAATCAACAAAAGTCTAAAAAAACTATTTACATTGATGATCTTTTCGTTTACTCTGCATTGTGTTTTTTTTTGTTCGCGCGTTTTTATTTTTTTGTAGTTGACATTTTGGCTTTTATAACTAGATTAATTACAAATTGACCCACTAAAAAGCGCGAAAATAAAAACTTTTTTGCAAAAAAATAAAACCGACTTCCATATCAAGACACTACAAAGCCAAAAATAAATTTAATTTTGGAAGGCGGTGTGAAAAAAAAAGAAAATACAAAACCAATAACACCGACTACCGAAATTAAATTTATTTTTGGCTTTGTAGTGTTTTGATATGGAAATCGGTTTTATTTTTTTGAAAAAAAGTTTTTTTATAGATCCGCCAAGTAGACTGGTTCCGTTTTGTATAAAAAGCCGCATACTAAAATATATGTAGATAATCAAACTATTTTTTATTACCTATATTTTTTATTTGTTTCTGTTATGCGAGTATATCCTTACTAATATTAAATGCGAAAGTAACTCTGTCTGTCTGTGTGTTACGCAATCACGCCTAAACTACTGAAACGATTTTAATGAAATTTGGTACGGAGATAGTCTAGAGCCTGAGAAAGGACATAAGCTACTTTTTAATGCGAAATAAGGGCTGTAAGGGGTTGACATAGGGGATGAAAGTTTGTATGGAAATTGCGTCATTTTTAAAGCTTGAAGCTTGAAACTTATTTTTTAGACTGTTGATTAGATATTAATAAATACGACGCGTTGGATTTTAAAACGAGTCGCCTGAATTTGAGGGTATTGGTGGTGTAAGGGGCTTAAGGGAGTTAGTCTTAATCCCCCCAAAGTAATTTTGGCTGCCGGAGTTGCGTCTAAATATTTTTAAACAATTTCCAAAAAAGTTCTTAAATACTATTGCAATTATGCGAAACGGAACGTAATTTTTATACTTTAATACAGTTTTTCAAATGTAATTTTTAGGTTTTATGTGAAAAACGTGAAACGAAACGCAACCCGCCATCTTTGATGGATGATATTGACAGCTAATGTCAAATTTATGCGTCATTCCTTTGCTTTCGAGTATAAGTGAATGTGTTCTTCACAAACGCCATTTAACAAGAGTTGAAGTTGAAGTGAATGTGTTCTTCCGTATCAATTTGTGTATTTTATTACTCCGAGTTGGCACAATCCGACTTCATTGGGTTAGGTTAGATGGCTAAGGCGGGAGCGCAGCGCAGCGAAGCTCCCGCCTTAGCCATCGTGGTTATTTTTTTTTAAACCACCCAGAAATAGGAGCCCCGCGTAGCGGGGCTCCGTCGACTCATGACTAAAGCCAGTTTTATATATATATAGATTTTTTTTAAAACATGTTTATATAGTGGAATAAACAATTTTTGTACAAATTTCTGTTTTTTATTTTTTCTAAGTAAACCAAGTATTTCCGGCGGGTGAAAATGGTGAGGGGGTGATCCGACCCCTCCCCCCTCTTCCCCCCAACCACTCACAACCCCATAAAATGGCGACGTATTTCGAAACTTTTACCAATACGACATTCAAATTATGTATGAGTTTTGTTTTCAAAATCATTAGCCTAAAAAATTAAAAATGCTGTGAAAGTCACTATTCCGCGCGTACGAAGTCGCGGGCACAGCTAGTCTATCTATATACCTATTTTGGTTAGGGTAAAATTAAAAGACTTTAAAATTCAGCAGCAAACCATATATTTGACACGCCACGCGCCATACCTACTTACATACGTATTGCGAAGCTTACTAGTTTAGTAATATCCATAGATAAAATAAATAAGTAGATATGGTGAACAGACGAAATTATATCGGAATCGTGTGTCTCCAGTTAGGCGCTGGGCGGGGCAACAACTACACATGCAGTTTAATAAAATCAATAGATACGCACTCGCGCACACACCCGCATTTCTTAAATCAGAACGTACTGTACAATCAATAATAAACCTTATTCCGTCAAACACAGCGTGTATTTACCATGCACCGTAGAACTTACCCACACAAAAACATCGGTCGCTATCGTTGTGCTGTGCAAAAGCAATTTATTTTACATATACGCTAGTGATTGACTAAATCGGAAAGTTATCGATTCTTCCATGTATTATTGTAAATTTTTTTTGGGCACCTGAAAATGAACCAAATAAAAAATGGCATGTCCAGAAAATATTACAATAACAATAAACATATTATTAAGAACATAACATTACATAATTATTATTAAGTACTACCTACTAAGTATTAAGGGCTACCCTGGCGCTTTCGACTTAAATCTTAATATTTAATTATCATAGTGATAGGTCAAATAGAAGTTGATGTTAATTTACATTACGCTCTTGATCGGAACATACCAGCCGTATAGGTTGTATAGAATCCTGAAAAGTTGAATGACTGATTTCATGAATGCCCTAAAACATGAGAATAGCTTTCAGTAATAAAATAAAATTTAACCCACTTCTGCAAAAATCAGTTGTACTCTTAATTTTGGAATTGTCCATTCAAAAAGCCTGCTATATTATCTGAACCATGCCGATTATTATAACGCATTCGAAGCTTCAACGGAAGTAAAATACAAAAACCATAAAAAAATAAAGAAACAGCAACATAGGATAAGGCATAACATACGATAATTCTAAACCGAAAAACACCACCGATTATTAACCTAAAATTAAAGTAACTTACTTTACGAATATTGGTTACGCATTTCTCTACTACTCTGTAAAAAAATCAAAATAAGTAAAAAAACATTATTTACATCGATCTTCCAACCGGGCTAAAACGGTTGACAGATTGAAAAATAAACTGTTGTAGTGACGGCGACGTCGGAACTCGTTACGTATGCTGCGGGCGTAAAATAAATCGTTTATTTTTTTTTACTTTTTTGTACACTTTACTTTTCAACGTATTTTTATTTCTGTCATCTCATGTAAAATAAAAGTTAAAAATATTTTCTTAGAGGTTTCCGTATGTTACAAAAAACTTTTTACCAAAAAATTAAACAGACTCCCAAAAAACACTGCAAAGTGAAAAATAACTTTAATTTCGGTAGTCGGTGTCTTTAGTTTTGTATTTTCGTTTTTGGCACCGACTTCCGAAATTAAAGTTATTTTTCACTTTGCAGTGTTTTTTGGGAGTCGGTTTAACTTTTTGGTAAAACGTTTTTATTTCACTCTTTTTAGTTGGTCGATTTTTAATTTACCTAGTTACAAGAGCCTAAATGTCAACTACTTATTTTCATTTACAAAATATTGCTTTTCCCAATGTTGGGCTGTTATTTGTTGAGGAGTTCTTCTGGTAGTTCACCATCAGCTTCACTTCACCATATGCATTGTGATGAGCATATTGTGCTTAATAACCACATTCAAGTAATCGAAGCGGAACACATGAACTACTTATTATTCCTACTTATATATTGAGTAGTTCCAGTGGCCATCGGTGGTCATCATCAGAAATGGTGCTTTTCGAATGCAACTACACAAATTACTATAAAAAATACTCAAATCACTATAGGTGTGTAGGCACACCTATAGTGATTTGAGTATTTTTTATAGTAATTTGTGAATTTGAGAAATCGAGGGAACTCTTCAAATATTATAGGTAATATTTGAAGAGTTCCCTCGATTTCTCCAGGATCCCATCATCAGATCCTGACTTGGTAACAATGGGACCAATTTCAAAGTATACCCTTTCAAACAAAAAAAGATTTTTCCAAATCGGTTCAGCCGTCTCCGAGTAATCGGTGATCATACATAAAAAAATAATAATAATATACGCGTCGAATTGATAACCTCCTCCTTTTTTTGTTGTCGGTTGAAAAACCCCTAAACTATAATAGCAATATTTTATTCGTCAATTGACATTGCTGTCGATAGATTACGTTAGTGGATCTGCACAAGCACATCACTAATTCGTCGCAAGAAGTGGCGGCCTCACTACGCGATGAATCCGCGTAATACAGTTTCGTATGTTATTTTTACATTGCTTGTCCAGTTACTTAGTGACGAACTCAGGTAGTGGTTAAGGAGCAATGTATTTATAGCAAATGTAGTACAGTCGCTCTGATATTTGAAAACAAAAATAACATAGTAAAACCAAGAAATATTTTACGATTTATTGTTTTTCATGATTTTAAAGACAAATATTGCAAAATACTTGTACTTACATATGGTAAGTGATTCCATGATTCAAATAGTTTTGATTTTGGCTTCGGTTTTTACAAGATACCACAGAACAACTTGGCATTCATATATGTTATCACGATCGCCGTCGAAAGCGCACTAGCTCGCGGAGACGGCCACTTGCCTGTGACATGAGCCCTGTGGCCATGTCGCGCGGACACCGATACGCCCCCTTACCACTTCTCCTGTATTTTTTATTTCTGTGGTAATATCTTTAACATTTACGACATACTTACTTAAATACTTCATTTTATACATAAGCATTATAACGTAAGGTCACAAATCAATCTTAGTGTGTGTCGCAAGTGCACCTATGGTACAGCCTTGCACTATGGCCTGCGGACGTTGAACTGTAAACAAGCCAGGTAGGTATGAAACTGAGGTTGTCAACATAATGTACACTCATTACAGGATTCCTATCTCGGGGATAGGTACTAGGAAAATGTGAACTGCTATATTTAAATATTAGTAGTTATGTAGGGTGCCAGCGTTACGAGAATGTTCTGTCCACCCAGAGTAGGAGGAGTCATTTGATGATTTTCCCACCGAAAAAAAAATACAGTATACCTGTCTTTTAATTCGATGTAGTAGACTGACAGTTTCTGAGTTGACAGATAATGACAACTACGAAATTGTGATGTAACTAAATTAATCGACTCAGGAATAAAATCGAATAACGATGTAAACATTTTTTTTGATAATATTGTGTGAAAATAATAAATAGTAAAATGTGATTTTAAAGGGGCGTGAAAAATAAATAGATCCTGATAATATTTTTTACTTTTTGCAATAGGCCCCTGGACCCGTACCCATTCAAATGAGCTTTAGGTTGCAGTGGTGCGGGGGCAGTCTTTTTAATAGTAATCGTAGTAATCCTACGCAATTTATTAAAATATTCATCACATGAAACAATTTACAAAAGAGTGGCTTTTATCATATCTGGTTAGATATGAATATTTTTAATAAAAATATATTTATTTGTAATAAAATCTAGTTACTACCTACTTAAAAATAAATGATAATAGTATACATTTGATCATTTATTTATATTTCAAACGATAAAAAATCGCTCATTTATTATTCGATTAATTGAATCCATCACTATTAGGTTAAATAAGGTATCATTATTTTAGTAAGTGACATTAGCTTATGTCAGGTTACTGCATCGAATTAAAACTCCGGGTAGAGTTAAGTAGGGAGTTGTGACTTCGATATTGTTTGTTGGAGTAAAATTGTTTGGTACCACCTACCCATATCGTAATATTATGTGATTACGTCACGGAGGGGAGGGCAGGGCAATTCCCGTAATTATAAACTTCTTCTTCTCGAAAACCTATACGAGCGAGCAATCAGTTAAAAAAAAAACAGTAAAATTCGGATAAAATTGCAAACGTTTTAAGAATTTTTTGTTATTTATTTTTGCTATCTAGGTACGTAAAATCACAGTTAAACTTTGAACTGTCGTTTTTTAAGGCATACATTTTTAAATATGCTTTTGTTTTTAAATTTATAAGTAATCTAATTGCTCAAACGGATTGACGAACGAAACGAAATCCGCTGGCGCGACAGATCTATGTAGCTTCGTCTTTCTACTGAAATACCCGGATAATTTAAAAGTTCGTGTAAATGGACCATTAGCAATTAATGTATTTTGATTTATTTTTGTTAAATACATAATTATTCATAAACAATGGAGCCCCAGTAAGCAATTCGGTACAAGACAGTTTACTTAAAGGTTTTCAAAGATATATAAGATAAAGAATAAGAACACATAGATAACCTAAATAATTAACGTAAGGGGTACATTGTAGTCTGTAAGAAAACAATGTACCCAAAAAAAATTAAAATAAAGTGTTTCGTTAACAGGGATGCCAATGGTCTCCAAAGTAGGCAGGCGCGGCGCCTACTCGTATACCTTGGTTGACTGAAGTTGCGTTAACAAAAAAAAACTTATTCCAAACAAGATTATTATGCTTGTTGATAAGTATAAGACATAAGTATGTGCGTGGTATTAGTTTTAATATAATTTTTCACTTTATGTATTTTATTTAACAAAGATTTGTTCACTATTGCATAAAATAAGCACAACTTGTAATTGACTTATAGTCTAGTGTCCTCCCGAACACAGTAAATGATTAATAGAAATATATTATTAGCTATGATAATGATATGCTCATAACATAAGAGGATTGTATTAAATACAAAGGATCTTCCTATTTGTAAAGATTTGTTGAGCTAGGTCATAGGCTAAGGCCGCTAGAGCATACCTGAGGCACCGAGGTTTATAATATTTAATCGGCAAATAACAATTTGTAAGACTAACCCCCATTTTTAATTGAGAACTGAACCATTTTTTTATTATATTGACGGTTGGCGCAGTGGTTGAGCGATCGGCTGCTGCGCTCTGTGTCGCGGGTTCAATTCCCGTACCAGAAATAGGGTTCTGGGTGTTTGTAATTTTATTTAAAGTACTTTTCAACCTTTGCTCTAGCCTTATAACTAATAATCCAATCGTCATTAAAGAAGGTTATCGATCGTGAAAAATAACACTGTTTGAACTTCAAAAATTACGTAACACTGTCCTCCAAAACAGCCGCCGGCACTACTTAATATTGTTTAAGAATAGTTAGGAAGACGAAATAACGCAAGAATTTCCTCAGTAACATATTTGTAGGTACGTAACACTTTTTAGAGCGGTGATGGCCTCAGAAGTCACAGGCGAGCCCATATAGGCACATTACTTTCTGTAACTTACATCACCCCACATCTCTTAAAACGGTCCAAAGGAGGAAAAAAAAATATGAAGACATGTGACACCGCACTGGGCCCGCGTGGCGGCTTTCGACCCATGTCCTCTCATACGGAGGGGGTCTATATCCCATGTTAATTATGTAATGTTTTATTTGACATTTGAAGGCCTTGCAAATGTAATTTTAAATTTATTTTATGTGTCAAACAACTATCCCCTTAGAAACTCCCTTGCAATATTCCGCAGCATCGGAACTAGATTTCACAGCAGGATTAGAATCTTTGAATGGTCTAACTGTTCAAGTTCTTACCCACCACTGAATGGTTACAGAATTTATTTTCTATTCATTTCAAACTAGGTGAACGAGTTAATAAATGAATGGAGTTAACGAACCTATCAATTCTCAGATTTTATCGATTCGCATTTATTATTTGCACTTACACATGGTATATTACGGACACTTCCATGGCATCGGCAGCTAAGGACAAAAACTGATAATAGTTCTCTTATAAAACTGGCCAAATACGAGAAGAATTCGCGAAGAAAGGGTTCTGATCAAAATATATTTTTAATATATCACTGTTATTTTATAAGATCGGTTGTTTTAACTTATTTCAAGTCTTTTAAAAACTATAACTAAACTAAACTATACCTACTCAAAATGATATGCTAAATGTGATAAAGATAACAGAGAGATTGGTAAACTTTATGAACTAACTAAAATATATGAGTAATGTATGTGTTATGAGTAATGTAGTGAGTACACTAATTTAGCCCTTCCCACTTTAATTAAGTTTCTGAAGTCCTTCCAAAGGTTGTCTGGAAGATATCGCTTTCAGCGATAAGACAGCGATTGTTACCATAGAATAAGCAATATTGTTAAATAGGTGTGTTTAAATTTTGGTGTACAATAAAGTATATTATATCTATCCGAGGCAGCTCTATCATCCAACCAATATTATAAAGCACCGTATCTATTAGTTTGTCATTTTAGCATATATGTGTATTTTATTAGTATTACTATATATTAGTATTATATTTACTAGTATTAAATATATTATTTCATTCCGTTTTCTCGTACACCACAATGTGTTTTTTTTTAACCCAAAGATTGACTGCTAGAGAATGCCTTGCTGCATTAAGTCCGCCCATGTAACACAATTGTACATAAAGTTTAAATAAATAAATAATATTGTAACTGTGTAAGTTTGGATGATTTTATGATTGTGTTTCAATCGCGCAAAAATGGCTAATGAGATTTGGATGAAACTTGGCATACATTTAGGCATTTAGTATATGGTATAAACACATAGGATACTTTCTCCCAGGAATATTGTGCTTAATCAAGAATAATATAATGCGAATATAATATAAAATAATGCGAAAGAAGTCGCAAGCATAGGTATGTAATTTTGTAAGCTAGCCTGGACTTTACTAACGAGGAATAAGCGAGTTACAAATATACAGAATTATATACCTACTTAGTTATAAATTGAAATATTAAATGAATTGTTGACAACATTAGAGTTCCATAACAACACTATAACCCGCATCGTCGCAATTGGAATCGAAGAGGCCTGTCAACAATAATTCGCCATTGACATCTTTTAACCTAATGCATTGAAATACCGTACGGGTGTCGTTAAGTGACCCAACTCCCAGCTTTTTGTTCGTTTTTTTTTAATTACCATTCAGATTTTCCCTGTATCGTGGGCGCATTTTTACAAACAACGAGACCTGGAACAAAAATTTGTACGCCGTACAAGCATTTGTTTCGGTATGGGAATCGAACCCGCGACACGCAGCGCAACAGACAATCGCTCAACAACCACGCCAACTGTGTCGTCAATTGACAGGTAAGTAGTTTCAGCACGTTATTCAAGGTTCCGTAATTCATTCAATAATGATCGAGCGATATACTGCACTCGCTAGAAAATCAGCGTTTGAGTCAGGCGAGATAAAGACTAGGTTGCGTCAGACAAAACGCCCGATCTCCGGCCACCGTAGGCGCGGGCTTACGGACGGCAAGCAGGGGTAGCTCACTGTCCGGTAAGTTCGGTAAGGACCAGGGCCTCAAGTCTGCTATTACAATAGTGTCAAAATAGTCTATCATTGATTTCAAAATTGTTGATTTTGACAAGTTTGGTAATCTACTAATATAATGACTTTCCAATGGTCAAACACTGACACTTCATTGAACGAAATAATATGTAAAATTAAATAGAAATAAAATTTGGCATGAATAAATGTTCAAATTTAGGGGTAGTTTTTCGAAAATCATTACTACTAACGGGTTTTATAACAATGGCAATACGACAATGTCATTTTAATACGAGACTACTGACCAACCATTATGAATTTAGTAGATTACGAACTATTAGCAAAATGACAATGGGATCGTGATGGAATGACAAATTTATAAAAATAGCAGACTTGGGGCCCTGGGCCCCAAGTTCGGCGCGGGGCGGCGCGTCGTGTTCCGCGTGCGCCTCAAGAAGCTGTCAGTACCGGTGACGGGGCCCCATAGGGCCATTGCCTGCCGGGGCTGCGGGAATGTTTTAACGAGATACTGCGGCCCCGGAACTTAAGGGCAGCTGAAGGAACAGGGTGGGTTTTTAGTCAGTAGAAGTCTGACACACCCTTCCGCTTAACTCAGAGCGGGAGAATTCATTCGATGATTTTCCCACCTGGCAAAAAAGGTCATACATAAGGCAAATGTTTAATAACTAGAAACCAGAAGTACTAAAATATAGTTTTATTGAAGGATTGGGGTCTATCTATCCTGCCAAGGTGCGGGAATGTTGTAACGAGATACCGCGGCCCCGGATTGTAATAGCAACTGATAGAACAGGAGTCTGACACTCCCGTCCGCTTCCAGAACGGGTGCAGAATGATTTTCACCCCGACAAAAAGATGTCTCACTATAATACACCCACATTTCACCTGTGATGTTGTAGTCTGTCTGTCCATGAAGTGTGAGAGTCCATACTACATGTTACTATTGAAATAATCAAGAAGAAAAACCCATCACTTGTCTCGACAAAAAAATAAATGCGCAGAATGGGCCAGCGGTCACGTTTACGTTCAATATACGAGAACTAATAAAGAAGAAGAATATAAAGTCAATAATTTGGGTATTTTTGGGTTGCTGACAAGGGAAAAATGGAAGAATAAAACGTGATGCACTGATCCCAATTAAATTCAGGACAGGAACATGATGATGATCTCGACAGCTCAGCTCAGTAAATAGATGAAATAGAGACATTTGGACGTACGCATACTACGCACACAGAAAAACTGAACTAATTTCCAACTACAATCTGACCATTCAAAGGAGTGTGGGTCTTATTGCTTATTAATCAATTACGCTTTACTAGAGCCCGCTTCAATCTTGCCTCAACCTTCAAAAGACTACACTCGCATGCAACCACTTACAGCAAACCTTGAACTCTGCCAGTGTGTTTGAGTGCAAATTAAATGTCTAATTCAACCCAGTTTATGTGCGGAAACTGCACTGAACTTTGAACGAAAGACACGATGATTACTTATACAAATATTGTGCCAAAGCCTCCTATGCCTTACCATATTGAAAAAAAAATAGTTTGATATTGGCAGTAGTGGTAGGTAGGTAAGAATACCAACCAATTTAGTTTCCACTATACGGGTAAGCCAATCTCTGCTCTATGAGGAGAAGTGGCCTAGGGCAAATTGTCACTCGTCTTCGTACTTTCGGCTCAAAGGTATACTTGTTTCCTCACGGTGTATTCTTTCATCATTCGAGCGGAGTAAAATAAATTAAACATCTGCCTAGGTACCTACAAACTAAAACCACAGTATAAAAATCGTACAGTAGGTTGACGCCTTTGATCTTGTGGAAAATGCCGACAACGTCTAGACAGTATCGCAACGGCCAGGGTTGTCACAAGTAAACAATATTTATGAAATTATTTTTTTATTGCAGATCAACACCGTTAGCAATATTATTACTTAATATAATAATGAACGGGCTCGCCGCAATTGCGGCGGTAAGACCCCTCTTTGAGGAGTGGCTAGATCGGCGTCACGGCGTCCTGACCTACCGCATGACGCAGGTCCTCACCGGACACGGAAGTTTCGGGAGGTACCTGTGTCTGATGGGAAAGGAGGAAACGCCTGGGTGTCACCACTGCGAGGGTCGCCCTGAGGACACCGTAGAGCACACGGTGCAAGACTGCCCCGCCTGGGCAGAGCACCGACGTGTCCTCACGGCGGCGATAGGCGGAGACCTCTCGCGCCCGGCATTGGTCAAGGCCATGCTGCGGGGCGAGAGGGAGTGGGAAGCGGTCGCTTCCTTCTGCGAAGCAGTCATGCTTCCGAAGGAGGAGGCGGGCCGCGTGAGGGAGAGGATGGCGTCCTCCCTTCAGCCCAGCCGCAGTGGTAGACGCCCACGGCGTCGGACGTCGGCCGACGATCTCCGGCCACCGTAGGCGCGGGCATGCGGACAGCGAGTAAAGGGCAACTCGCTGTCCGACCATGGACCATGCCCGGGTTGACGGCGCGTTGTGTTCCACGCGTGCCTCAAAGAGCGTCAGCAACATGACGAGGCCCCCTCTGCAGAGGGCCGAAGCCTGCCGGGGTCGTGGGACTTATCCCATTACCGTGACCCCGGTACGTAAAGGGTTATTGAAGGAACACCGTGGATTTTAGTCAGTAAAAGTCTGACAGTCCCTCCCACCCTGCCCGGGGTGGGAGGACTTATTTGATAATTTTACCATGATAAAAAAAAAATATATATAATAATGAAAACAATTTAAACCCGCTTTTTACTGCATGTATTATTAAGGAGGAGATTGTGACAGTAAAAAATGCAGATGAGGCAAAGAAATTTAAAATTTGAACTGATGCACATGATAACTAGGTACTGTAGCACTTACAACTGTACTGTAATATTGTTTAAGTAAAGTTTTTTTTAAATAAATAAACAACTCAGTTGCTTTAATTCTGCCCGTGACTGTTGTTTATAAATTTCTTAAATTATAATCGTTTTAATTAGCTTAGTTAGATATAATCAATAAATCCAGATAGCTACAACTTTAAACTTTAAATATACATCATCATATATATCATATTTCATCTCACCGGTGCAATAGTGCGTCAGATTCATGACGTCATTATAACTGGCCAGTATACTGATGTATATTTATTTATATAAGAAGATTTGAGAAAATATATAGTATAGTAGACAGTAAGCCAATTAAAAGTCCTCACGTTTATCACATAAAAGACACGAAAATCTTACAGTACGCACTACATTTTGTATTAAACAAAGTGAAAAAATTACAAGTCATAAAACTCAGTCAATCATTTCTGACGGTGTAACTTGCTGAGGAACAATTCAAATACTATGACAATAAAAATAGAAATGCCCCACTGACAAATATTTTCAGTTTCTAGATTTATTAGATACTAGCTTTTGCCCGCGACTTCGTCCGCGTGGAATAGTTACTTTGGGCTAACGTTAAATTTAACCCCGATTTTGAAACATTCTTCATTGGCGCTCCGCTCCTATTGGCCTTAGCGTAATGATATATAGCCTTTCTCTATAAATTGACTATTTAATTAAAAAATATTTTTTCGATTCGAACCAGTAGTTCCTGAGATTATCGCGTTCAAACAAACAAACGAACTCTTCAGCATTAAATTATTAGTATAGATAGCTGTTGCCCGCGACTTCGTCCACGTTTCCGTCGTTTTTCGTAAAAAAAAAGTAGCCTATGTCCTTCTTCACGGTTCAGTGATTTTGATGTAACAGACAGATTAACCTTCGTAATTTAGTAGAGAAATATAATATGTCAATCTATAATACTGTTGAAAAATATCGCAATACCGAACCGCACAATATTATTGTTAATAGCTGTGCCCGCGACTCCGTCAGCGTGTAACTCCTTGTGTGTTATTAAGTTAATGTATTGGTAATATTGTTTAGATCACGTTCTCATGAGGCTTAAGTACCTATCGAACGAAAATACTTCAGCGCAAAGCTTCCGGGTAAACTATGTTGAAAGTTGACCCGTCCGGCACGTGAACATAAAGATTTCTAGAAATGCTAACCCGGGAAAGAGCGACGTACAACTGACCATGCGAGAAACAACTGACACCGAGATCTACTCCAGCAACACGAAAAGTCTGGCCTTGAGCCTTATTAATTGTCATTGCATAACACACCGATACTGGGAATTGCGTTCTTTTAAATTGGAATGGAAAATTATTTGGTATTATGGGAATTCTGGGAATAAAGACGGTTTCTCCTGCACCGCAACCTGTTAAAATTTGAGCCTCGATTATATTTTGTTGCAACTGGGTTACTTTTAGTCGAGTTCCATTGCAAAGTTGTGGTGGTTTTAAATTTCGGAGCAGAATAATAATCAGAAAGCTTAGAACTGCTAAGCTATCGGGAGTTACACGTGTTATTGTGAGTCAACCATAAAAGATAGATATATGCTGTCGTGGGATATTTTTTATATAATTTTAAGGAGAACATTTCCGTCATAAATGATTTCTGTGTAGCTTTAACCATTAAGGTTGCACTCGCGACGGAATCTTAAAAAATGGAGTAACTTCTCCCGTTTTCCCAACATTTCCCTTCACTGCTCTGCTCCTATTGATTGTAGCGTGATGAAAAGTATACTATAACCAGCTCAGGAGTATGGAAAATAATTGTACCAAGTTTAGTTAAAATCCGTCGAGTAGTTTTTGTTTCTATAACGGTTATACAGACAGACAGACAGACAGACAGACAGACAGACAGACCGACAGACAGACAGACAGACAGACAAAAATTTTACTGATTGCATTTTTGGCATCAGTATCGATCCCTAATCACCCCCTGATAGTTATGTTGTAAATATATTTCATGTACAGAATTAACCTCTCTACAGATTTATTATAAGTATAGATGAAATTTCTGTCGTCGAACTTAATTATATTAAAATTACCCTCAAAATTGAAACCCATATCAAATTATTAAAAAAATTACGTCCACCATCTTGGATTTCAAAAAGGATGGCATTTTCGTAACAAGCACCCCAATTAACATCAAAATTAACACACATATCAAATTATTAAAAAAATGTCGTCCGCCATCTTAGATTTCAAAAAGGATGGCATTTTCGTAATAAGCACCCCAATTAACCTCAAAATTAACACCCATATTAAATTATTAAAAAAATGTCGTCCGACATCAAGTATTTCAAAAAGGATGGCATTTTCGTAACAAGCACCCCAATTAATCTCAAAATTGACACCTATATCAAATTATATAAAGAAATTACTTCTGCCATCTTGGATTTCAAAAAGGATGGCATTTTCATAACAAACACCCCAACTAAACTTAAAATTGACACATATCTTATTATAAAAAATTACGTGCACCATCTCGAAATTCACCCTTATTAAATAACTAGCGACCTGCCCCGGCTTCGCACGAGTGCAATCGCGAGAATCGTTAACGAACGGCAGTTTTTTCGACGCCTTACTCCACAATTTTCACTACCACGAAAAATCCTATCTATTTTCCGGGATAAAATATAGCCTATACGGATTCGGAAGAATCTCTCTAAGTAATGGTAAAAGAAATTTTGAAATCGGTCCAGTAGTTTTTGAGCCTCTTCAATACAAACATACAAAAATACAAAAATACAAAGGTTTCCTCTTTATAATAAAAAAAAAAGATAGATAAAAAAGTTCATCATTTTTCGTTATCAGCATTCGAATAAAGCTTGAGAGTATCATTATCATTTTAAATAAAAATTGAACACCTAATAATATGTATTAAGTAGGTATAAAAATATATAAAATTTCCAAACACTCACGGTCCTGTGCGATTACCTATTAGATATTATTTTTTTACCGTCCGCCGTTCAGCCATTTTGTTAGCATTATCAATGCGGCACGACATTACATATAAAACAATAACAAAACATTATTAATTGTTTAAATTTTTTCTGTGCGTGGAAGCTGATGAAACCGGAGATCTTTATTTATACGAGGTGAAGACTTGTAATCTCTCACAGCACACGTCGTATGCACCATTTTAAATAAAGAAATGAAAAACAAACACGTGCTGGCCCTGAATGATTACCCCGGTCACCGGGGAGAGTGGAACCGGCGAGAGATGTCGTGCGGTGTCCCACAGGGTTCGGTCTTGGGGCCGCCCCTGTGGAACATCGGATACGACTGGGTGCTGCGCGGCGACCTCCCTGACGGCGTCAGCGTAGTATGTTACGCTGACGACACGCTCGTCCTGGCGCAGGGAGAGTCGCACCAGGCGGCGGCCGACCTGGCGACGCAAGCGGTTGCGACAGTCGTTCGTAGGATCCGGCAGTTGGGACTCGACGTGGCGCTGCACAAGACCGAGGCAATGTGCTTCCATGGCGGTCGGAACGCGCCACGGTCCGAGTCCCACATAACGGTGGAGGGGGTTCGCATCGGCGTCGGGAGGACGATGAAGTACCTGGGACTCGTCCTCGACAGCCGGTGGAACTTCAGGGAGCACTTCCTGAGTTTGGCCCCAAAGCTGAACCGGGCAGCAGCCGCCTTCAGGCAACTCCTGCCTAATCTCAGCGGGCCAAACGCCTCCTGCCGAAGGCTGTACGCCGGCGTCGTGCGGTCCATGGCCCTCTACGGGTCCCCAGTGTGGGCCCTGTGCATCCGGACGCGACCACTAAAGTTGGTCGCATGCCAGAGGGTCATGGCTATCCGAATGATCCGGGGATACCGCACGATCGCCGGCGAATCGGCCAACCTCCTTGCCGGATTGCTGCCCTGGGATCTGGAGGCGACTGCCCTCCAGCGCGTCTATGAATGGCGCGTGGAGGCGCAGCGCCGGGGCGTATCCCCGCTGCCTCGAGAAGTCGAGGCGCGGCGGGAAGAGCTCCGGCGCGATCTCAGGGCAGTATGGAGGGAACGACTGTCGCAACCGACGGCCGGGCACGCCGCAATTGCGGCGGTAAGACCCCTCTTTGAGGAGTGGCTAGATCGGCGTCACGGCGTCCTGACCTACCGCATGACGCAGGTCCTCACCGGACACGGAAGTTTCGGGAGGTACCTGTGTCTGATGGGAAAGGAGGAAACGCCTGGGTGTCACCACTGCGAGGGTCGCCCTGAGGACACCGTAGAGCACACGGTGCAAGACTGCCCCGCCTGGGCAGAGCACCGACGTGTCCTCACGGCGGCGATAGGCGGAGACCTCTCGCGCCCGGCATTGGTCGAGGCCATGCTGCGGGGCGAGAGGGAGTGGGAAGCGGTCGCCTCCTTCTGCGAAGCAGTCATGCTTCCGAAGGAGGAGGCGGGTCGCGTGAGGGAGAGGATGGCGTCCTCCCTCCAGCCCAGCCGCAGTGGTAGACGCCCACGGCGTCGGACGTCGGCCGACGATCTCCGGCCACCGTAGGCGCGGGCATGCGGACAGCGGGTAAAGGGCAACTCGCTGTCCGACCATGGACCATGCCCGGGTCGACGGCGCGTCGTGTTCCACGCGCGCCTCAAAGAGCGTCAGCAATATGACGAGGCCCCCCTATAGAGGGCCGAAGCCTGCCGGGGTCGTGGGACTCATCCCGTTACCGTGACCCCGGTACGTAAAGGGTTATTGAAGGAACACCGTGGATTTTAGTCAGTAAAAGTCTGACAGTCCCTCCCACCCTGCCCGGAGTGGGAGGACTTATTTGATAATTTTACCACGATAAAAAAAAAAAAAAAAGCCCTGAATGATGTTTCCCGAACTACGAACATAGTTTTGTTCGCAGTTCGGGTTCGGCTTTCCCGCGTCTCGCCCCTCACACCCTGCACGATTGCCCTGTCTACACGTCTTCGTTGGATGACTGTATGATTTTTAGACTGTCACATAGGCCTACATGGGCACTTATAAAACGTCAGAAGCTAGTGCACGGCTTGAAATTGATCGTTTTCTATGCACCGGCTGAAGCTCAACGGTTCCTCTTTTCGAAACTTAATTCATTTTCACAATGTATCAATATACAGGTTTAATAGGTACGAGAGGACAGTGAAGATCTATTAATACAGCAAAAAGTTTATACAAATAAAAAAATTTGAAAACGAATCTAATGCCGGCTGTACACACTCGCCTCTCGCCTCTCGCCGAGAGTCTTGGGCGAGAAGCTCTCGATGAAAGCACACCATCGCGCACACTCGTTGCGTCATTTGAACAGCGGATATCGGCCACGATGGACCTAGAAACTGCTGCTGCCGTTTGTCTTTGTGCTGTTACTTATTATAATTACTTACACATATCTCATAAAAAAAATTACTAAACCATGGCGAAAACAAAGGTGATGGATGATTACTATTCACCGCAAAAGAACCCAGTAAGTATTCACATATCAAGGTTTTTTTAGTTACTGCTGCTTACACAAATACAGTAAGCGGGCAACTAAATGAACGAGTGTGTACATGCTTGGTCTCGTTTACCTCGCGAGAGCGGACGAGACCCTTTGACTCGGCCTCAAAAAACCGACACGCGGCCGAGGCGAACCGAGGCGGGAACCGAGCGGGCGAGACAAGGCGAGAGCACCATGTACACACTCGTTCTCGGTCAGTCTCGGGGTGTCTCGGCGAGTGTGTACAGCCGGCATAAGAGTCTACAGCGTAGCCATTCACGTAAAAAGCTTTATAAAATATTTGAAATAAACTTGACAAGCAACGATATTATATTATAACATAGGTCTCTATCTAACTAACGGAAAACCTGATAACAGAATTGCCATGGGTTTATCGTGTTATTACGTCACTGAGTTATGGAAGTCTGATAGGCAGTTGCGCCATGTAAAAAAAACATGTGCACAGTTGCTTTTGGTTACACTGCATTCCGAACTCATCATAGTTGGGAAAGTCAATGTAGTTGGGAGATTGATTCACATAGGTATACTATAACCATGGTATTGATAATCAAGCCAAATCTATCTAAAAACTGTTATTTAAAAAATAATAAAAAAAACCGACTGCTCAACTGAAATGCAAGAAACAAGCACATTTTTATTTTAAAAAGTGACAAGCAGGCGGGACCCAATTGAACATATTTTTTTTTAAATGGGATGGGTTTATTAATTTAACAATGTTTTCAACCGATGACAAAAAGAGGAGGTTATCAATTCGACGCGTATATATATATATATTTTTTTTTAATGTATGATCATCGAGTACTCGAAGACGGCTGAACCGATTTGGATAATTCTTTTTTTGTTCGAATGGGTATACTTCGAAATTGGTACCATTATCACCAAAGTCAGGATCTGATGATGGGATCCTGGAGAAATCGAGGGAACTCTTCAAATATTATAGGCACACCTATGGCGTTTTGGGTATTTCTTATAGTAACTTGTGCAGTTGCTCTCAAAAAGTACCATTTGGGGAAGTGGAACTGATGATGAAGACCACAGATGGCCGCCGAAACTACTCAATAATAAGTATTGAGTGGATTGCGATTCGATTACTTGAATATGGATGTTAAGCACTTTATGCTCGTCACAATGCATATGGTGATGTAGAGCTGATGGTGAAGTACCAGGAGAACTCCTCAACCATTAACGGCCCAGCATTGGGAAAAGCAATATTTTGTAAAATGTTATAAGTAGTTGACATTTAGGCTCGTGTAACTAGGTAAATTAAAAATCATCCAACTAAAAAGAGTGAAATAAAAACTTTTTAACAAAAAATTAAACCGACTCCCAAAAAACACTGCAAAGTGAAAAATAACTTTTATTTCGGAAGTCGGTGCCAAAAACGAAAAAACAAAACTAAAGACACCGATTACCGAAATTAAAGGAATTTTTCACTTTGCAGTGTTTTTTGGGAGTCGGTTTAATTTTTTGTTAAAAAGTTTTTAGTTTTCCCAGTCGTGTCACATTGGCACCCCACCGAATTCAGAAAGTGAAAAAGCTAAGTCCATATTTTTAAACTTTCTCTTTGTATTATTTTTGCTAGTATTACACTAATGATAAACATAATATACATTTTTGAAATCCTTGTGTTAAGGGTACTACCCCGCTCAAATCGTAAAAATAGCGTAACTTTAAAGAAGTTTACTGCTGAATCTTCTTATACTTTCACCAAACAAAATATATATATTAAAGCTAAGATTATTACGATGCGAATGCATTGTTTACAATTCTGATAAATATACCCAAATTAAAGTAATAAATCGAAATAAAAAGGCAATTTCAAGCCTAAATTGCAAATTTTACTAATAACCGCTTATTAGATACATATGATTTATAAACGAAAAAAAGGTAACGATGTACTTAACGGTTTATATTGTTTAATTTATTATTTTGTTTAGTATATTTTTTATAAAAAAATAAAAACCAAAAATACTACGTGTAACCCGCGTGAAACACCCCCGCAATGCCTGTTGCGCATAGCCGGAACGCGTCTCGTTAGTGTCTTGATGACTCTTGTGACGGGAGGACTGTGCGTGCGATATTTTTTCCGCATAAATAACAAAAGTGTAGGATTTTGAATGACTTTTCAATTAAATCATATTGCAAACAGTATAGATATATATAACATGTAAATTAAAATATAAATTAAGTTTGTAAATTAACATAAAAGTGTTTGTAAGTTTGTTTTTCTTTTCAAGTTGGTCAAAGAATAAACCTGATACATTATGCCTATATACAAAAGTTAAAGTAATGTGAAGTGTGGCCAAGCTCTTCAAAATGATTGGTAAGTAATATTATAAAGTGGTAAAGTTCGTTTGTTTGTTTGTATAAACGCGCTAATCTTTAAAAATGCTGGGTAGATTTGGATGAAATTTGTATGGAAGTAGTTTGAAGCTTGAGAAAGGCTACTTTATACCCGACTGCAAAAGAAGTACATCATATTTTTATCGTGATTAAGCGCGAGTGCTAGTTTTATTATTCTTTTTTTTTTCTTAAAAAAAGTTAACTAGAAATGGAGGTAGAATTCACATTCACACTAGCAACCTTGTTAACACCTCCAAATAAGCTGAATATGCTTGTGTGTGGAGTGGGTTCACGGCAATAGTGTAATGGGTGGGGTTTGAACTCATGACCTGTCGATCACAATTCACAAGTTCGACACATTATCTATTAGGCTATTGACGCTTTTGTTTTTATTATGATGACAATATTTATTAAATCCTGTTGGTTTTTATTTTATCACTATAACAATTTTATGAATTTTCGTAAAATTAAAATATACTGGTTTTACCATAGGGTTTCACGTTTGAATGATCATCGACTCCAAGATGACTGTGATGATCTGGCCTACCTGATGATGAACTCCGAATATGAGAAAAGTATCTCAGCCCTGGTTCTACGTAGACCTTTCATGTCTGGACTTATTTAACAGGTTTCGACGTGACCAAGATGACTATGATGGTCTCGCCTATCTGATCATGAACTACCACATAATGAATGCAAAATATTTTTTCAGTTCATTCTGTGCTTTATTACTAGACCAGCGTCATTACAAATATATTATGTTTCTAGGCAACACAAAAAACAGCAGAACACTCAAGCATAAAACCAGGATAAGCAAAACCAGGAACACCAGAGTCCTCAGCCCTTTACCAACATTTCAAATGTACTTCTACCACGTATATCAGAACCATTGAAAGTATTGCAAATTGTACCGGTGAGCTTTCTATCTTTTTCTATTTATTTGAATTTATAATTTTTTTAACCGTGTAGGTACGAGTGTAATTTATCTTTAAAAAAATTGGCCAAGTGTGAATCAGACTCGCCCATGAAGGGTTTCGTAGTAACTACGCAAGATAACATTGTTTTTAATAGTGTTTATATGAAACACAAAGTTATATTTGCGGTTTTAGAAAATGTACTACTTATATCTCAAAAACTGCCAATTCTAATTCGTTCAAACCAATTTTCATAGAAAGTTTTCATTAAGATCTAGACATAATAGCAAATATTTTGTTAAGATTTTTCACTCTATTATCATAGAATACTAGCTGTGCCCCACGGATTCACCCGCGTATAATCCTACTACTAATAATACAACATGTAACATAATTAACGTACATCCTAGAAGTAGTTTGTTCGGAATCGTTTACTGAAGCTATTACTATCATTTTTAATATAGCTAATTTTTAGAACTTAAAACGGGATATTTACCATGTGTATTTATTGTTTTGAGTTTCTGATATTTTGGCATTGTTGCAAGCGCCATGATCACGGATGAACTGAAGTCCAGTGGTTCAAATATGTAAAAACCGAAAAAGTTCCGTAGAAAGTTCGCGAGTTGACACGGTGAGTTTTATGTGTCGGGAACAGAATCGAGTGTTTAGTGATACATGTGACAGTGGTAGCGGTGTCGCTAACAGAAAACGAACGAGAAAGTGGGTAGACCGATTTGTCTGCTCATAAACTTCCACCCGCAATTACATCAGTTCATCCGTGATCATGGCGAACGGGATATTTACCATGTGTATTTATTATACACATGGTAAATAACCCGTTTTAAGTTCTAATGATAGTGTTAGTGACCATCTTAGCTTAAAAACTTATATAGGTAAATTACCTATCCTTATCCTTATCCCAAAAATAATTAAAACTACGTAAATCACAGTCACACTACGTTTGTACAGTCAAAACAAACTGAAATGAACCGTAACTCAAGGCAATAAGACTTTTAAAAGTGCAGTTTTAATTGTATTAGTACAAATTCCGTATTGTATGATACAAAATAAAGCAAAATAAACCTTATTTCAAGCACATTAAAGTCTTTACAAATACACTTATACATGTTTAACTAAAAATTCAGTGTATGTATTATGATTTTCTTATCCTTATCCCAAAAATAATTAAAACTACGTAAATTACAGTCACACTACGTTTGTACAGTCAAAACAAACTGAAATGAACCGTAACTCAAGGCAATAAGACTTTGAAAAGTGCAGTTTTATTTGTATTAGTACAAATTCCATATTGTATGATACAAAATAAAGAAAAATGAACCTTATTTCAAGCACATTAAAGTTTTTACAGATACACTTATACATATTTAACTAAAAATTCAGTGTATGTTTTATGATTATAACATCATATACTAATTGGAGTGTTTGAGGGTGTGCTTTAATTATATTACATATTGTATACACGATTTTCATTCTGAGTATAGATGTTAGAGTTATTAAAATTTAGTAACTCCTGTCCCCGGGGGCGCGAGATGTCAACGCAGACTGACGTACTTCTAATAGCTCTGTGTTAATTTTACCGTGATTAAAATGCATAAATATACGTAAAAACTGAGAATCTACATTAATAAGTTACAAGTAATAAACGTGTGTAAAATTTCCGTGATTCAACATCTACAGCAAAAGTAATTGCTGTTTTAAACAACAACGAACTCAGATTTTTAAAAAGTGTACGCGTTCTGTACTTTGATCTCATTAATAACACAAAGAAGTCATAGAAACCTCACGAGTTACCCATTCTACTGAATCAATACTTCACCAATTTCAAAACTTCGCTCGAGAAGTCTATAGCGCAGTTGCGAAAAGTACGCATAGGCTCTATGAATCTCCGAGTAACCTAAGTTCGAAACTAAACCTGTGACTTGACTTTTTGTGCGTTTGGCTTTTTTCTTGGCATATGTAAAATATAATTTTTATTACTTTTTTCTATAAATAATATAATATTTAGTCCTGGAAATACTTGTTAGTATTTCCAGGACTAAATATTATATTATATAAAAGAAAATGTGCCTACAAATAGATCACCGTCATTGACGTTCACCCCGTCTACATCGCTTGCAGCACCGTTGCCAATTCCACTTCAGCACTGCTCCTCAGAACCTAACATACTGAATACTGACTCGGTTAGTAAATAATGCGGCTTTTCAAACGCTCCTAGCAAAAAATGTTCCGAGTCAAAGATAAATCAGGATAACGAATTATCTATTTTCATGGCCGGAATTAAAACCATGTTCCTGAAATTTAAGTAGGGACAAGTAAAGAAAATTGGGAAAAAGTGTGAATCAGTGGAAGAGATAAAGATTCAAAACTCACAAATCCAGGCTACAGTTTTTTTTCTATCACAGGATTATGATGACCTCAAAAATGAATTAATTAAATAAATTTAAAATAAAACCGCAAATATAACTTTGTATTTCATACAAGCTCTATTAAAAAAACAAACTTACTTTGCGTTGTTACTACAAAACTTTTCATGGGCGAGTCTGACACGCACTTTGCCAATTTTTTAAGGTTATTTACTAAATCGCAAATATGACTGTGTATTTCATATAAACACATCACAAAACCTTATAAACTCAATAATTTACAAGCATCGCCGAATGACACTTGGTAGTATGCGGCAGGTAAGTACATACGCATAGCTATCCATCGCCGCGCGCGCCAAACAGCGCGGCGGCTGTCGATGCGCCCGAGGCACCCTGAGGCGATCTACCTTTCAGTCTTTCCACCGCTGCACCATCGCGCCGCTAAGCCCGCGTTGATTTTGTATGCAATCAAGAACGTTCATTTCTTATAGTGTGTTTACTATTGTTTCATAAATCTGTATCTTCTCTTAAATCTATCTTACTAGACTGTAATTTCTCCTTCCTAGACGAATCTAATAAGCTATACTTGTTAAGTGGGTGTTTATATTTCAAAATCAATAGACATTCTACAAGCTATACAACGTGTTACAATTTTGTTTTCGTATTCTATTTGTAAAATGAAACATAATCATAAATAATCTGAATATGTTTGTTGCAGCTTGATCAGGGTGAAGAAAAAAAGTAACCAGAATATTCTAGCTCACACGCGGACACTATCCAATTAGAAGAATGTTTTATTATTGACGACCAACATTCACCGTCAACAACAATCACATTTAATAATCAACCGACTTGTCCTGGATATTTACAAATTGATTAGTTTTAGCCGAGTTTAAGTTAAGATTTTGTTGCTTAAAAAATTCATATACCTACTTACACACTTATTTTTTCTTTTTATTTATACCAGTCCATCATCATTAGATATGCAACTTTACCATTATATTTTATAAATATGTAATGAAACAACTAATTAAAACTAAATACCAAATCCTACTTTTCTTCTTCTTATCGTGGGGGTAAGTAAGGTCTAACGACCCCACATACCCTAGTTTCAGAGTTTCTAGAACGCCTCAAGGGCCTCTGACGTTTGTCTCGATCGCCATTTGGCGACCGGGACTACCAGCTTATACGTACCTTTCAAAGCACGGAACCATCTTTTTATCAGACATTCAAGTGATGCAGGCCTGCAATGTCCTAGCCAAACTGGAAACAACTTTACTAAGAATGCTTTCCACCGGAATCGAACCCATGGCCACCGGGTCACAAGGCAAATGCCACTCGACCACGGAGGCAGTTATTAAGTCTTATTACCTATATCCGGTAATTTATTTCAAAATAAAACGGAATAGTAAAAATGTAGTAAGCCTCTCAGAGAACAGAATTAAATCGGCAAAGACGACAGTGACGCGACGCGTGACGTATCTGTATTCTTAATCTAATACGCTTTTCGTATCTTTCGTTGTAGTATAAATATCAATCGGCAGAGGGCACTAAAATAACAAATGCTAGTACAGTTTCCAAATCCCCAAGGTCGTTGGGCAATGTAATCCCCTTAAGCCCTTTAATTTGATACCCATATTGTAGCATTCAAAAAAATTGTTTTTCACCATAATGTATAAGTAATGTTTAATTTTTTCAAATGTCACCTATCTAAGAACACTTGGGCTGCTAAGACAAATCTAACGATACCTCAATTGTGTAAATCCGTTCAGCGGTTCTGGAGATATGAGGTAATAAAGAATAACAAACAAACATACATACAAGATACGCGCGAAAAACATAACCCTTCCTTTGCAGTCGGGTAAAAAGCGATATTGACACTTTTAGCCTAATGGCGAAAGTTTCGGACTTGTGATCGAGAAGTCGCAGGTTCGAACCCCACCCATTACACTATTGCCGTAAACCCACTCCAGACACAAGCATATTTAGCTTATCTGGAGGGGTTAACAAGATTGCTAGTGATGTGAATTCTACCCACATTGTTAGTTTAGTTTATTTATTTAAAAAAAAACAGGACTTGAAAAATGCCAATAATTGAAGTGTAAAAATTAAACATCGTATATACGTTACGTTCATGTGTTGTGTTCGTACTCGTCTATTACGTACGCAGATATTGTTATGGATTTTAGCAGGTTTACGTTTTCTTTAGGTTATTATGGTTAGATGCTGTATGTAAACTGACTCCGATACGCATTAATAATGTGCACCCCATTCGCTTTCCACCTCAAAATCAGACGGCAGCACGCGCCGGCGCGCGGCGTGGTCCACAACGTTGATTCTGGTTAGGAATGGGGTTATTAACTTGTCTCCTCAAAATTCTCATTATGCTCTACAATAAATGGCCAAAATAATGGTTGTTAATAATCTATATCTATACTTATAATAAATCTGTAGAGAGGTCAATTCTGTACATGAAATATATTTCCAAAATAACTATCAGGGGGTGATTAGGGATCGATACTGATGCCAAAAATGCAATCAGTAAAATTTTTGTCTGTCTGTCTGTCTGTCTGTCTGTCTGTCTGTCTGTATAACCGTTATAGAAACAAAAACTACTTGACGGATTTTAACGAAACTTGGTACAATTATTTTTCATACTCCTGAGCTGGTTATAGTATACTTTTCATCACGCTACAATCAATAGGAGCAGAGCAGTGAAGGGAAATGTTGGGAAAACGGGAGAAGTTACTCCATTTTTTAAGCTTCCGTCACGTGTGCAACCTTAATGGTTAAAGCTACACAGAAATCATTTATGACGGAAATGTTCTCCTTAAAATTATATAAAAAATATCCCACGACAGCATATATCTATCTTTTATGGTTGACTCACAATAACACGTGTAACTCCCGATAGATTAGCAGTTCGAAGCTTTCTGATTATTATTCTGCTCCAAAATTTAAAACCACCACAACTTTGCAATGGAACTCGGCTAAAAGTAACCCAGTTGTAACAAAATATAATCGAGGCTCAAATTTTAACAGGTTGCGGTGCAGGAGAAACCGTCTTTATTCCCAGAATTCCCATAATACCAAATAATTTTCCATTCCAATTTAAAAGAACGCGATTCCCAGTATCGGTGTGTTATGCAATGACAATTAATAAGGCTCAAAGGCAGACTTTTCGTGTTTCTGGAGTAAATCTCGGTGTCAGTTGTTTCTCGCATGGTCAGTTGTACGTCGCTCTTTCCCGGGTTAGCAGTTCTAGAAATCTTTATGTTCACGTGCCGGACGGGTCAACTTTCAACATAGTTTACCCGGAAGCTTTGCGCTGAAGTATTGTCGTTCTATAGGTACTTAAGCCTCATGTGAACGTGATCTAAATAATATTACCAATACATTAACTTAATAACACACAAGGAGTTATACGCTGACGGAGTCGCGGGCACAGCTATTAACAATAATATTGTGCGGTTCGGTATTGCGATATTTTTCAACAGTATTATAGATTGACATATTATATTTCCCTACTAAATTACGAAAGTTAATCTGTGTGTTACATCAAAATCACTGAACCGTGAGGAAGGACATAGGCTACTTTTTTACGAAAAACGACGGAAACGTGGACGAAGTCGCGGGCAACAGCTATCTATGCTAATATAGGGCTATAAGCCTATAAGGCTGAAGACTTTGTTTGTCTGTTTGAATGCGATAATCTCAGGAACTACTGGTCCGAATTGAAAAAATATTACCCTAAGCCCAATAGAAGCGGAGCTCCAATGAAGAATGCTTCAAAATCGGGGTTAAATTTAACGTTAGCCCAAAGTAAATATTCCACGCGGACAAAGTCGCGGGCAAAAGCTAGTATTAAATAGATTATCAAATTCTTGCAATGCTGACTGTTCTGAGTTGCCTATTCTCTTTATTTTATGAATAACTGGCGACCTGACCCAGTTTCACACAATTTTATTCTGCTAATTCCCACGAAATATTAACAAATTATACACTACAAAACACTACTTATTCACCAACTTGAGTTCCTCATGCACCACCATCTATTTCCATTGCCACCGAGCCCGTTCCATCATCGGACTACAAGGCGAACCGCGTTACAACATAGACATGAGTTGGACATCCCCCACCCATACGCACAAAACATATTGGGAATACTTTCTTTCTGCGTGCAACTAAGGAGTGGAATTCCCTGCCTCCTCTATTTCCTGATAGCTACAACCTAAGAGTCTTTAAGTCAATAGGGAATAGGTTACTTCTTGGTAAGAGTGCTTGGTGAGATGGTGGTCAAATTCAAGCCTGTCATGAATAAAAAAATTACACATATATATATATATATATATATATATATATATATATATATATATATATATATAATATACAACGTGTAACGGAAGCCCCATATCTATCCAAAAGGGCTGAAGACAACATCTGGTATGGAGTCTCTATGCAAAGTTTCAGCTCAAAATAAGTGACTCGCAGAATTGACCCCAAAGTATCGGTTTCATATATTTCTTGAATACCAATAATAACAAACGTGTCACATCACTATGAGGGTTATCACTTTCCACGTCACTAGCCATTAACGCGATAATTCCCTTCGTTCGTCCCACTGATATGAAAACCACACTCTCTACTTCTAACCTAACCTATCCGAGTCGGGGTACTCTGAGTCGGGGTGTTATATTCCGCCGCACCCCCGCACTACACTCCTACAATTATTTCACTAAACTTAATCCAGTAATATAATTATAACACTAAACTTGAATTGTATTATAATTATATTCCTAGTAAGATTTAGATCTAGATTATCTATGTTACGGTATATAATTATATCCCTAGGGATATAACCATATCACGGCTTTATCTGTCATACTGCGACATATACAACGTGTAATTTAAAGGGTATATACATACCAAGTGCATATGGCTTCTTTGGATGATAACAAACGATATGGCAAGGGTTTTGTAATCCTAAGTCTACGTGTGTAGAACTTATTACAAATTTCAATACACAATACCAGAGACCGAAGAAGAACGAAAAGAATTATCGTGTTATTGGCAAGTGACGTGGAAAGTTATTGACCCTCGTAGTGCTGTGACACGTTTGTTATGGTTGGTATTCAAGAAATATATTAAACCAATAATATTTGGTATCAATTCTTTGAGTCAGTTATTTTGTGCTGAAACTGTGCATAGAGACTCCATACCAGATGTTGTCTTCAGCCCTTTTGGATAGATATAGGGTTTCCGTTACACGTTGTATACCCTTTAAATTACACGTTGTATATATGTATAATTATGTGGTGTGTATATTCTCTGCCGGCCGCAGTTCCATTCTCAATAATTTGAACACGTTTGTCAACTAGGTATACGAAGCCGTTAACTCATCGCCATTCAATTCATAACATATTTAAATGTTACTAACGAACAACACCTACATAGGTATCTATTGTTTAACAATTGAAAACTGTTACTACCTACGCCCCACTTTCGACCTTAATAAGATTGTAGGAGTTACTAGTACTAGTTACTGTGTTGCTCAGTAATTATTTAGAGTTAGGGACCAGTCTCTAACACTACATAATTGGCTAGTCAGTCTTTTCTCAAAATTAAACCTAAATCATACTTAATTTTTACAGACACTTTAAATAACCAAGGATTTGGTATAGGCAGCAAACTGACATTATCTTTATATGTATAGACGAACGATCTTGCATGTTCGTCTTGCACTTCATTTTTTTTTCTGCGTTGGAAAATCATTGAATGACTTCTCTCGCTCTAGGTTAAGCAGAAGGGGGTGTCAAAAATCTACTGACTAAAAACCCACCCTGTTCCTTCAGCTGCCCTAAGTTCCGGGGCCGCGGTACCTTGTTAGAACATTTCCGCAACCCCGGCGCGGAGCACTACATATATGGCCATTATTTTAGCCAGTGTTAAGTCTAATGGGAAAGGATTAATGGATTACTAAAGAGGTTTTCGGCAAAAACTAATACAATGATAATAAATAAATCAAGTAAGACCCCTGTCCTTCAAATTGGGAAGATCATATTGTATCTTGAAGATCAGTTTTATTTAGCCAGGTTGACACATTTTTACAGTCTGTAGGTATGTACCGTAAATCTTGTAATAAACTTATTTTTTTTTAAAAAGCAATATGTTTTTACATTTAAGAGAGTTGGCAACGTGTTTTTGTGAGTGTGTTGGTGAAGAGTTACTGTCAAAGAATGTAATGGAAGTAAAATTATAATATTATTGTATATTATTTATTTTAACTGTGTTATTTCTGTGTGTTTAAATTTTTGGTGTACAACAAAGTATATTCTATCGTATATTATTATAGTAGATATATCTACTAAACCAATCCGCACTGCGCCCGCGTCTTATTCGGTTAATTTTCATATATGTACGTTATTTACATTATAAGCCTTTTAAGTTTTGAAACTGCCACTAACAGTAACATTAAGGTTGAGTCTGGATGTTCACCGTATCAAATAAAAAATATGGCATTTGACATGGACATTTATAAAACGTCCGAGCTAGTGAACGGTTCGAATTGGTCGATTCCTATGGAAAAGAACCGGCAAGGAACTCCAAGTTTATTATTTGCTTGAGTTTCCGATATTTCAGTACTATTGCAAGAGCTATGATTAGGTACGGATGAACTGAAGTTATTGCTTACTAGCTTTTGCCAGCGGCTTCGCCCGCGTTAATTTACACTTTGTCAATAATTCTTGTTGCCAATCGATACACCTTTTTGGGCGGTTAGAAAACTCATATAAAATTAAAAAAAAAATATCACCAGGGTCCATCCATCCCCAAAAACCGACAGACAGTATTTAAAATTTATCTTTTTAAGGCTTGTATTCATGCCAATAACCTTGACCATTTGGGCGGAGCTAACGACCCCTCTCCGCGCGCCACTCCGCGCAACTCTCCGCTACCCGCATGCAACAGAAAAGAGAGGCGCGCTCGGCCCGCGCCAGCACGCGTCGTCGCTTCGCCCAGTCTCGGCACAGAGTATCGAAATCACAGAAGGTCAAGTCATCGTGAAAGTTAAATTCATTTTTATTTGTACTGCATCAAAAGTGGTCAAATTTTGTTTTTATTTATTATCTATTGATATAGATGCACTTTGAGTATGTACTGTAGAAACTATACCTCTATTATAGATCAGCCTGGCTCGAAACATGAGGTAAACAACTTGATGTATCTTTTTAACTAAATTATATATAAATAAAACTAACAAAACTAAACTAATAAAACTAACATTATGTATTTATTTAAGTATATGTTATTTTTATTGCATTATAAGTATGTGTAGGTATATTTAATATTTTAGTTTTAGTTTTAGACTTCATATATTAATTTTTATTACTCTTCTTGTTCTCACACACTATTGTCTACATTTCTTTTTCACTTCTCCTTTCGCAGGTCTGCTGGAAGAAATTTCTTAAGAAATAAGCAGTACCTTTGTACTCAAATATTATAATCATGCTTGTCCTATTGTATTTTACTGTGTGTAGATAAATAATAAAATAAATAAATATAAATTAATGGCTAAATGTGTTGCTAAGCGCAAAACTCTGGAATGGCTGAACCAATACGGATTTTTTTTCGAATATTCGTTATAGTCTGAGGAAGGTTTCTATTAAGAGAAAAATGGTAGGTAAGGTAGGTATGTAGGTAGGAACTTAGAGTAAGGTAGATAGGTAGTATAATTATTACTAGTGTATGTCATATTATTTGTTACATTTTTTATAAACAAATAGATTATAACTAAAATTCACTGAAATTTAACTTTCTTTCACCAAGTATTTTTATTCTTTTGGTTGGTTGAACTTCTTCATCCTCATTTATTTCTCCGTGTTCACATATATTTATTTTTAGAAATTTTGATAGCCATATAAAATCTTGTTCTTTGTTTTCTTTTCGTCCTTCTTCGTTCTCGTTTTCTTCATTTTTCTCATCAATCTATTTTTCTTTCAAATTCAAATTCAAATTCATTTATTCATTTTGTGAACATAGGTGATTACAGGTGTTTTTCAATATTTTAAACTTCAATTGTACAAACCATGTTCCGCCGATAGGCATACAAAATCAGTCTTACGATGTTAGTAAGTATATTTGATATAAAAAAATGTCAAAGATACGAGTACATGCATGTCAAATTATAAAATTGTCTCAATAAAATAGGGAAAATGTCATGAAAATAGGAAATAATAATAATACACAATGTCAAATGATTGCAAAATAAAAAACACAATAAATTAAAAATATAAATTATAAAAATTGATCAAAATTTGTCATCCAAATACTCATTGACTGAATAATATACTTTGTCATTTAATAGCTTAAAGATATTATTTTTAAATTCATTATTATTCTTACTGTTTCTAATATGACAAGGTAATTTATTATACAATTTAGGTGCCATTGCATAGATACTTTTATAAGCAAAAGCAGTTTTGGTGATTGTTGTTTTTAACTTATCTGAGCGACGTTGACTTTCTACATGACTAAACAAGTGTATATTGGTTTTTACAAACATCAGAACCTCATAGATATACAGCGACGGTACTGTCAGAATCTTTAAATCCCTAAAGTGTGGCTTACATGTATCTGTCGTTTTTAATTTGCAGATGGCTCGGACGCATCTTTTTTGTGCCAAAAGTACGGAGGATATATTTGCAGCATTACCCCAAAATATGAGTCCATACCTTAACGTGGAGGCTACATACCCATGGTATGCCGTTAGGAGGGCAGTTTTGTTTGCGATTTTACCTAACATATAAAGGGCATAAGAGAATCTGTAAAGTCTCAGACAAACACTATCAATTTGAGCTTTCCATGTCATATCATTGTCAATGTGTAATCCTAAAAACTTTGTAGTGTTCGATTCTAATACTGCGTCTCCTTTGTACCTGATTTGATATTGTGTCGGTTTTCTCTGTCGAAGTTTAAAGTCCATTATTTTAGTTTTAGTCAAATTAATTTTTAGATTGTTGGCATTCAACCATTCTATGATAGACACTAGGTTTGTGTTTATGTCTGATTCAATTTCTTTAAAATCTCCCTTGTCAAAAACAATAGTGCTATCATCTGCAAATAAGCACATCTGATGACTGGTTACATTGGGGAAGTCATTTATATAGCAGATAAAAAGTAATGGACCTAACACAGACCCCTGTGGAACACCATACGAAATTGTTCGCGTACTTGAGGAGTATATTGTTTCAGTTTTTGTCTTAATGTTGACTTGGCTGATCTGAGTAACCTGTTTTCTACCTTCTAAATACGATTGCATGAGATCAAGTACATTACCTCTTATACCGTAGCTATAGAGTTTTTTTAATAGTATTTTATGGTCAACGTAATCAAAAGCGCGCGTCATGTCCATATACATTGCTACAACTGGTTTCCTATTGTCCATGTTATGGTGTATCTTTTTAAGGAAATTGTACACGGCCATATTTATAGTTTTGTTCTGCCTAAATCCCATTTGTTCCTTACAAAAAATGTTGTTTTTCTCAAAATAATTGTTGAGTCTATTGTAAATAACTTTCTCGAAAATTTTTGAAAATATTGGTATTAAAGCTACAGGTCTATAATTGCACATTTTTGTTTTATCGTCTTTTTTGTGTAGTGGCTTGATAATCGAGATTTTTAGAGCTTCTGGAAAAACTCCATTGTGTATACAAGCATTTATTATATCGCATAACACTGGTGCTACAATAGGTCCTACTGATTTGATCACGCTGGTCTTGATGTCATCATACCCTGTACTATTTGTATTTTTGAGGTTATTTATTATAGTTGTCATCTCTTTTGGGACTATTGGTTCCATGAACATAGATTTGTGGGATTTTAAAACATTCGTATTATTATAAGTTTGACAATTTACATTGGATTGAGCTAGGTCTGTGAAATAATCATTAAAATTTTGCGCAATATTTTGAGGGTTTGTGATACATTTGTTGTTTACTTCAATAGCGTTAATATGTGTTTTCGGTACGTTGCTTTTCAAATTGTTTATTATTTTCCAGGTAGCTTTAGACTTATTGTTACTAGTTTCTATGTAGCAGCTGTTTTGCGCTTTTTGTGTTTGTTTGATAACGCGACGGTACCTGGCGCTAAATGTCGATAAAGCAGTTTTAGTGTCTTTGTTTGGGTTTAACCTATATTGCCATAGCAAATACCGTCTTTTTTTGCTGCAGACTTTAATGCCCGGTGTGATCCATTTTGGTCTATGAGTTGTCGATATTTTGCATCTTACTATTGGGAAACATAGGTCGTAGAAAAGTTTGAATAAGTCAAAAAACTCGTTAAACTTTTCATTGGGGTCATTTTCTTCAAAAATATCGGAAAAGCTCAAACTGCCTATGCATTGCCTAAATTTATACATGTTTTCCTTGCTGTAATCACGTTTATGAACATAATAATATTTCAATGCGCACGTTTGTTGTACAGGAAACTGCATCAGTTGCGCTAAATGGTCAGATACCCCTAATTCTAGTATCTCACTATTACAGCCCCGTATATTGTGAAAAATATTATCAAGGCAAGTACCACTACTGGGTCTAGTGGGTTGCTGTATTTCGATTTTAAGATTAAACTCTTTTAATAGACGTTTAAATAGAGAGGAATACTTTGTTTTTTGTAACATATCAATGTTAAAGTCACCGCAGATTATAATTTTATGTTTATTTCTATAGCAGATTTGTTCTAATATATAAGTTAAATTGTCAAAGAATATTTCCATTTTGTTTAGTCCTGGTACTCTATATATACATACTATTGTAATTTTATGATCCGTTAGCTCAACCGCACAGCATTCAAAAACATTGCATACATTTGCGACTTTCACAAAATCTATCTCTGTATATCTAATATGGTTGTGTATTAATATACAAGACCCACCGTTCCGTTTTTGCCTAGTAAAGGAGGTAGCTAAAGTGTAATTTGGAATGTTCAAAAGATCAACATCGCTCATCGTCATATTATGTTCTGTAAAACATAAGACATGTACATATTTGCCACTGTTTGAAAGAGTGTCTATAAATTCCGTTATTATGTCACTTTTGGCTAGCAGTCCATTTATGTTTTGATGTAGTATGCGTAGGTTATTGTACACGAAAAAGATTGTTGTCTTTAGAAGTTAGGCCAATTTGACACTTTTCTATTACAGGGAAATAGTACGGTATAGTCCCTATTTTTTGCGGTAAGGATTTTAGTACTGTTTTATTCTTAGTATTTGTCGACATTTCCACAATCTTAGTTTTAAAATAATAGGGTATTGTACCCTTTTTAGATATGCAGTTGTAATTCAAATTTAGTGTATTATTTCGTTGGCTTTGAATTTTTATACTTTTCTTAATTTCGGAAAACTTCAAAAATTTGTTGTCATAGTCATTACAGTCAATAACATAGTTAATAGTTTTACAAATATCATTAAGGTTATTACAATTTACGTAGGAACAATTTTTGTATTTTTTACAAATTTGCATTATGGAATTATTCAGCTTGTTTACATTTAGATAATTGTTTTTAGTTATGTTTAGTATAATAATTTTGTTGCAACTGAAATACTCTATAATTTTTTGAATTTGTGCTAACACTGATTTTTGATTGTAGTCGTTTTCACCAAGAGATAATACAAGCTTGTCATTGGTTGCTAGATTTAAACTTCGATAGTTTTTTATTATCTCGCTGCTCAACGCATTCGGCTTCGTTTCGCTTATAATCGCATACTTCTCATATTGCGTTCGTTGTCTTGAGTACAGGAGAGCTGAGGCGAGGCCTACACATTGTTGAGCTCCGAGGACAATGATATTATAAAGTACAGATATGTTACGTTCATAGTAATTTGCGTTGAAATTTGTTCCGCGTAGTTAAAACTGCACACATCGCGGATATCTATGGCACACATTGACAAGTTTTACTGATAAGTAGAACAAAAGATACGAAACAACACGCAAGTGAAAGAGATAGCTATAATTCTAACAATTGCGCTTCAAATGAGTCCTTGTGCCATAGGATAACATTTTTATAGCCGTAGAGTGGACACTCGATTGAAGAGTAAGTACGTAGGTAAGAAATTAAACATCATAATGGTTAATCACGGATCAAGTATTACCACTAATGTTTGTATTCAGCTTAGCCCATTATATACAAAACTAAAATAGAAATTAATAGTCATTATGTTAATGAAATAATTTATGATCCGTCATAACAATAATTGTATGATTCTAAAACTTCGTCAAATCGGAACTTCATCTTGGATGAAGCAGGTGGAAAGCTAGTAATCAATAAATAATCAATTTCATGACACAACTATAGGTTTCATAATGAAATGTCATGTAGCGGTTTCTTTGTAGGTACCTATACTGACCAAACAAATTCAACGTTGTCGAAAATGCAAGCAACAGGTAGCTGACATTTTATAAAACATTATGCAAGCAGCACTATGTTTTATAAAATGTTTTAGTTACCTACCTCTATAATTGGAACTGCATTTTTTTTAAGCATTGTTCGACCACATTTCGAATTTTCGAAACATATTTGTTAGTTAGTACTTTGGAAGTGATTGCTACATATCCTGCTGTTTTTTGATGTTATCCAGTCTGTTTCGCTTTTTTGTTCACGAACAATTGCGATCCAATCTTGAAGTCGAACCTGATCCCTCGGAAACCTAATTCAATAAAAAAAAAACAGTTATAATCCTCAATTATCAGTCAAATGAACTTTAGTCAAAAAAATTGTAACACAAAACAAATTAAACCAAGTCAATCAATATCGCTTCTACACTTGTAAACTTTTAACTAATCTATGTCCGCACGCACGCATCCTTATCGCTCTCGCGACAAAACAAGTTTGCTCTCTCTGTCTTCACCTACATATGGCTCCTAAGCATAATTTATTGGCAAGTTTGGAAAATAAATGAAATATAAAACATAATCTTAATATATTTGCATTCTCACATGTGGTATGAGATCCTTTGTATTTTATTTACTTTGGAAGTATAATTCGTACACTTCCGAAACTCACACGATGGCATTTTTGATAAATAAAATCTAAGGACATGGGTATTACGGTGCGGCACACTTGTGGTTGCGTTCGACGCAGACTAGTTGTAAGACGTTCCAATTAGCTCGTTTTCGAGTCTTCACGACGCGCGCGCCTATAACATATCTGTACTATAAAATATCATTGTCCGAGGATAATTAATTTTCTGTAGTCTGCAGGGTTTTCTTTTTTCTTGATTTCATACGCAGGTAATTTCTGAGTATGTGTAGTACTTGTTTTCTTTGGTGTTGTCCGTTTCACTTGTAGTATTTCAATTTGTTTTGTTAAGTTTGTTATCTCCTTGCTTAATTCATATAATTGTTTCTGCAAGTCATTTAGTTTAATATGTAAATTTGCAGATGTATAGATGTGGTCGCTTTTAGTATTAGGTGTCGAGGTTGGCGATGAAGGGGTAAAGGATACGTCGCTTTTTTGGGCCAACACAAAACGCCTTGTAATCTTTTTCATACTGTTTGGCTTATTAGGAGTCGTCGTGGAGTGACATAGTGACTTTAAAGCGGAGATTTGTGTAGTTAGATTTTTATTTTTTGTTCGCAAATCATTATTTTCTAATATTACGTTTTCTAATTCGCCCTGTGTAGTAGCGAGTTCTTTTGTTAATGTTGATATTCTGTCTTGCATTTCGGAGTATGTTGCAGTGTCGATTAAAGTACCGTCTATACTCTTGGACAGTTGTTGGTTTGGAGATAGTTGTGACGTATCTGTCGGACTTAGGTACGAAACGTCCATGTCGATTTCGCTAATATTGAAGTTTAGTCTTCGTCGCTGTTGTGTATTGATATTGTCATAGTCCTCCATGTTTGAATAAATTAAAGATGAAAATTTTTACAAATTCAAAAAGTGTATTGTCTCCAGGGGATTCGAACCAGCGCACTGACGTTCCTTAATCAGAGGTCTCTTCCACTCGGCCAAATTCACGCTGCCAATTAAAGTCAAACTGCAAAGTAGTTCTAACGTCCAGCACTTTTGTTTTCATTCGGTAGATGTCATTAGTTATGTTCTTGTGGCGTTGCTGTTAACATATGTTCTAATAGATGGTGCTGTATTCACTATATTCAACAGAATGATTTGCCATTATTGATCTATAATATCAGAAAAGTTATCACTTATTTCACTGTTTTTAAACCGTGATGTTTGTTATACAGTTTAAGGTGTTGTACTTTTACCACGCATTTTGTTTTTTCCTTTATTTTAGAGCACAATGCCTAATGACACTTATATAAAATTGCTGCCGTTATTTTTTGTTCTTTGGAATATTTTAAATTTTACGCACTAATCACTTTGTACTTTAACTTGTCCATTTATAGTTCGGTTTTATACAAAATATTCAGCACAGTTACGGTATTTTTTGTCACTTTTACTGTTTTTAAAGCTCAAATTAACGCGGACACGATGTAAACAGTGGCACAGTGGCGCCGCCAACCTTCAAAAAGTAATCTAATCACAATCCACGAAATACTTATTATTGAGTAGTTTCGATGGCCATCTGGGGTCTTCGTCATCAGTTCCACTTCCTCAAATGGTGCTTTTCGAGAGAAACTAAACAAGGTACTGTAAGAAATACCCAAAACGCTATAGGTATGCCTATAATATTTGAAGAGTTCCCTCGATTTCTCCATGATTTCATCATCAGATCCAAACGTGACGACAATGGAACTAACTAGAATGTATATTCTTTCAAACAAAAAAATAATTTTCCAAATCGGTCCAGCCATCTGCGAGTAATGAAGTAACATCATAAAAAAAAAGTTCAAGACGAATTGAGAACCTCCTCCTTTTTCTAAAGTCGGTTAAAAAGCTATTCCACTATTTACAAGATTAATTTTTGCAGTAATATTTTACGATATTATTTCGTAGTGCTTGAGCTCTCGCAACGCGACGTACGTCCACCTAGCAAGACGATGCGCCCCGCACTGAATTTGTGGACGAGTGCGGGGGTGATGTAAACGCAGTCTTTAATTGGACGCATTTTTAATTTATTGTTATAAAAATAATACATATTTGTAAAAAGTAACAAAACCAAATTATTTTCATTTGTATTGCAAAGCAGTAGTATATTTTTTTATACTCTTTTGATAAGAAATTAAGGAGTAAAATGGTTTTAAATCATAGGATTTGGAGGTGATTTGGCATTTTTTTTTCTTATTATGTGATACCGATAGAAAAATTGTGGCTAAACCAAATTACGGTTCATATCATGTGGATTACCAACAATTTTTTTCAGATGTAATTGCTCTGTAATTGCCGACGAAAAGTTGCTTCATCTGAATGCTTTTTTCAAGCTTTTTTCGAGAGAGCAGCCTTAAAACCAAAAACGTAGTTTACAATACATCTTTGTTATCACGTTTCTGGTTTTGCCGTCCTTGGCTAAAACCAGTAGATTTTGTGGGCTTGATACTTGTGAGCCGCATGTGGCGCATGCCCATGTTAAAAGCAGTGTTTTTCTAAATGTACACCTGTGACTTTCAGTGTCTGTCCTTGAGCTTTGTTTATGGTCATTGCGAATGCCACTTTTAGGGGAAGTCGGAGTCTTTTGAACTGGAATGGCAAACCGGTCGGGATTATTGGAATGCGAGGAATAAATAAGTTTTCACCGCTTGCTGTTACTGTCATAGTAATTGCTTGCACAACATTGCGTCCAAAGTGTGTAAATTGTAGTCGCGTGCCTTGGTACGTCCAGATTACGCATCGACAGGACTGGGACACCAAGTTTAAGCCTCAACTTATGTGATGGTACCCCTGACAATTCCAGAGAGTTGAGAAACTCTACAGGGTACGACGTCACTTGCTCAATATCCACGACATTGTCGACGGACAGTTACTCGACGACACACGGTGGGCTGAAAATCGGCTTTCATAGACTTAGGCATTTTATTTTGCAAGTGCGAGTTTTTTTGCCGGATATCACTTCTATTAGTTATAACAATATACAAAAATGACACCAGAATTGATTCTGCACAGAAACGAAGGAATTATAATTTTTTTACGAAAATTTTGTATGGAGCTAGTATGAAAAATCGAAATATCTCTAAAACGGCAGCGATAACCGTAATATCCTTATAGGGGGTTATAGTACTAATTATTTATGATTTTTTGACATACGTTACATAATGGTTGTAGATGCCTTTTTTTAAAAAAAAATCGTCAAAATATTTTTATTTATTTTTACATATTTAAACGTTCCTTTTAGTGTTTAAGTTGAAGAATTCAGAGCTTTAACAACTCTTATCATAAAATGGCATCACCCCTATAGACCTGAAGGACTAGACAGAGGTGTGTAGTGTCTTGTTGATCTTGTAAGATTTCCAACAATACCAAATAGTTGAATATCAGTGTCAAAGTGCCCATGCTGTCGCTTCTTTTTGAAAGATAGGGGAATGAAATTGTTAATTGATCATACCCTAAAAGTATGATTACAACATAACCGGACACATAATAATAATAATATCCTTATAGGGGATTATAGTACTAACATTATTTATTTTAACATATGAAACTGTTCAAAACGATCCATGAACTGTGTCAAAGTTAAGAACATCGTTAGGAAGCATGCTTTTTCCCCAAATATTAAGAATATGTGAAAAAAAAAGACTGTATATAAACTTTTTATTGATAGGTAATTTAAATAAAACAGAAGTAACGAAAATAATATCTAATAAATTCAATTATACAAAATACATATTTGAAACTATAATTTATGAAATTATTAACTAAACATATTGGTACAATAAACTAACATAAATAACAAAAGAACATAAAGAAAAATAATTAAATTTTACAAATTTTCTTTACAACTTTCGTTGTCGGACTCCAATTCCGAGTCAGAATCCAGATCGGATATACCTACAAACTCGAACTCAGTTTCCGGAAACTGTATTAGGTCGAGAGTTTCAGCAAAAAAGGTTGTCTTCCTTCTGGCATCTAACTTCGGCCTTTGTGCACTTAGAAAAGGATCCGAAGAAACAACAAGCATATTTAGGATATCTTGATTAGAATCTTGCCTGCTTCTTTTCCGCGAATGATGTTCCCGGAACCTCCTAAAATCTTTGTTTCGAGACTCTGAGGCTTCTTCCGAGAGAGTCCCAATCGGGACAATATCATTTTTTTCGATTATGTCAGCTCCGTGTATTAATAGTTTATGTACGGTTGATGACATGTAGTACCAGTCGTATAATTCCACGTACTTTTCTGCTGTTTTGCGAGCAAAATCTTTAAATTTGATGACATCGATCTTCTCACCAGATGTTATTGCTTGCAAAATAACAGCAAATCTTTTTATCAGGTTTTGATCCAACCCAGTAATAGCTGCAGTTTTATTGGGAAACTCGAAAAACTTCCTTGCGGTATTCCCGTCATTGGTAGTTCCCGAGCCTTGTTTTACTATATCAATTAACAGATTGAGCTCCTCTTTAAATTTATTTTGAATGTTTTTTTTTTTCTGTTTTGTAACATATCTTTATGCTCATTACTTCTTGCTGCCCACTGTTTGAAGTCAAGTCTGTACGCAATGTGTAACAGACATTCCATGCAATTTATACGGGCATGTAGGGATGATAGGCCAAATTCATATATGTCAGAACACACAGTTTTTGATGTTACAGCATCTAAGTGGTTCATTTCTGTTGGTTTTGCTAAGCACAGGTAGCATGATGCATTTGATCTAGCTTCAGAAAGGTACGTGCAGACTTTTGCGTCGATCATTGTCATCATTAGTTTATGAGTCACCCTGTTACTATTAATGCACTCTGTGGGGTTAAGGGCCTCAATTTCCTCATCCATTTTTCTTTTGTTATCAATGACAACTGCATGGCTTTCTTTTACAAAAGTGAACTGAACCGGACGACAATAAAAAGTTGAGCATGGTTTCGGGTTTGTCCATATAGTATTATCTCCATCTGTCAGTTTCAGTGGCACCAAGGAGGTCATGAAAATGCTTGAATCATCATGCTCGCCGTCCATTTTCTGCTTGTATCGGCTTTGATTGGAAGCACCATTAAATCCCCACTTCGATATCAGCTTTAACTGCTTATTTTCCACATTATCAGAAAGACTTTGAAGAATCCGCTTCACCGTGATGTCAAGTAAAGCTTGAAGTGTAATTCTAGCTGATGAATCCGTAACTGATACTGATTGATTAGGAGGGTAGCATGCAAGCTTAGTTTGTTGCAGTTTATAGTAGGATGGGTAGCCCTTTTATTGTATAAAGTCAATAATTAGTTAACTACCCTCATTAAAGTTATAAAAGATATGATAATAAAAATTTATAATCGTCAAAAACATTTCGTAGAACTCATAGTAGAACTAATCAACATTAGCAAATCACATTAGCTCACTAATTATAAAAAGGTGAATGCAGTTCTTAGTTGGTATTGTTGCGAGATATTTCAAATCATTTAATCACTTAATAGGCTCATTAGAATCAGAAGACTACAACCATCATTCTAATTACTTAATTACTTGTCATCAGACTCATTAGATGACTACACAATATGTTATTTTGTATTTTGAACGTATGCAAGGTTTTAAAATTCCTTTTGTGTCGATATTATTATGTGTCCGGTTATGTTGTAATCATACTTTTAGGGTATGATCAATTAACAATTTCATTCCCCTATCTTTCTAAAAGAAGCGACAGCATGGGGACTTTGACACTGATATTCAACTATTTGGTATTGTTGGAAATCTTACAAGATCAACAAGATACTACACACCTCTGTCTAGTCCTTCAGGTCTATAGGGGTGATGCTATTTTATGTTAAGAGTTGTTAAAGCTCTGAATTCTTCAACTTAAACACTAAAAGGAACGTTTAATATGTAAAAATAAATAAAAATATTTTGACGATTTTAAAAAAAAAGGCATCTACAACCATTATGTAACGTATGTCAAAAAATCATAAATAATTAGTACTAAAACCTCCTATAAGGATATTACGGTTATCGCTGCCGTTTCAGAGATATTTCGATTTTTCATACTAGCTCCATACAAAATTTTCGTAAAAAAATTATAATTCCTTCGTTTTTGTGCAGAATCAATTCTGGTGTCATTTTTGTATATTGTTATAACAAATAGAAGTGATATCCGGCACAAAAACTGGCACTTGCAAAATAAAATGCCTAAGTCTATGAAAGCCGTTTTTCAGCCCACCGTGCGACATCACCATCCACATGAAACATATGCTTTTCATTGATCCACCCTACAGTTTCGTTAGCCGCTGCCAAAATTTTTCTTTCACGCTGCCATTTTCTAACCCAAATATTTGTTTTCAAATCCGAATAAACGTGGTTTATTAAATTATCTGTAACTTGGACTATTTTACACAATTCAGAGCTCAAATAAATCACCTCGTTGATATCTGTTGCCACACGATCTTCTATTTTCAAAAGGGCAGTCGCATATTTCCCCAAAGTTATATCACGGTGCAGCAGCTGTACTCGCATGTTTGTAGATAAATAAATTTTTTTTACATGCACCCACAATTTACATCCTTAATAAGGGATGATTTCCGGGATAAAAACTAACCTATGTCTTTTCCAGGGTCTAAAACTATCTCTATACCAAATATCATCTGAATTAGTTCAGCGGTCTAAGTGTATTGTGTGTGGGGAGGGCGGGGACATTATTTATTCCCCTGAAATTCCAACACCCTTTTTACATCCTTTAGGGATGATATTTCCGAGATAAAAACTATCCTATGTCTATCCCAGGGTCCTAAACTATTCCCATACCAAATTAAAAAATCAAATTTAATTGATTTAATTTATTTAGCTTTTGCCAGCGGCTGCGGTCGCATGCAATTCGAAAATTATCCCACGGGAACCTTATATCGGGATTAAAACTATTCTATGTCCTTCCCAGGGTCCTAAACTATTCCCATGCCAAATTTCATCTAAATCGATTCAGCGGTTTAGGCGTGAAAAGGTAACAGACAGACATACAGACAGAGTTACTTTCGCATTCATAATATTAAGTATAGATATGGATTTTATGAGCAGACAAAATAGTTAATAACAAGGTAAATATCCTGTTTTGAGTTCCAATGATACTAATAATATACCTTGGTCGCAATCTCAATACACAAACCAATGATTACCTACATTGCATCATTTCGATAGCCAGATAAAGTCGTTTATGTTTATTTTTCTCACCGTTTGACCACCACAATGATTTGGGTTTACGTCTGCATATCAATCTTGAGTTAACAGTTATGTTTTTGTATCGATTTTGGTGTATAGCCAACCGAGTCTCGGAACAATAAAAAGTTTTTACCAAAAAATTAAACCGACTTCCAAAAAACACTGCAAAGTGAAAAATAACTTTAATTTCGGTAGTCGGTGTCTTTAGTTTTGTATTTTCGTTTTTGGCACCGACTTCCGAAATTAAAGTTATTTTTCACTTTGCAGTGTTCTTTGTAAGTCGGTTTAATTTTTTGGTTAAAAGTTTTTATTTCACTCTTTTTAGTTGGTCGATTTATAATTTACCTAGTTACAAAAGCCTAAATGACAACTACTTATAACCTTTTACAAAATATTGCTTTTCCCAATGCTGGGCCGTTAATTATTGAGGAGTTCTCCTGGTACTTCACCATCAGCTTCACTTTACCATATGCATTGTGACGAGCATATTGTGCTTAATAACCATATTCAAGTAATCGAAGCGGAACCCATGAAATACTTATTATTCCTACTTATACAATATTGAGTAGTTCCAGTGGCTATCTGTGGTCTTCATCATCAGGTCCACTTCACAAATGGTGGTTTTCGAATGCAACTACACAAGTTACTATAAAAAATACTCAAATCACTATAGGTGTGCCTATAATATTTGAAGAGTTCCCTCGATTTCTCCAGGATCCCATCATCAGATCCTGACTTGGTGGCAATGGGACCAATTTCAAAGTATACCTTTTCAAACAAAAAAAGAATTTTCCAAATCGGTTCAGCCGTCTTCGAGTAATCGGTGATCATACATAAAAAAAAATATACGCGTCGAATTGATAACCTCCTCCTTTTTTTTTTGTCGTCGGTTGAAAACTAGGTAGGTACACCTACAATTTAATTTAAAAAACTTTTTACCAAAAAATTAAACCGACTCCCAAAAACACTGCAAAGTGAAAAATAACTTTAATTTCGGTAGTCGGTGTCTTTAGTTTCGTATTTTCGTTTTTGGCACCGACTTCCGAAATTAAAGTTATTTTTCACTTTGCAGTGTTGTTGGGAGTCGGTTTATTTTTTTGGCAAAAAGTTTTTATTTCACTCTTTTTAGTTGGTCGATTTTTAATTTACCTAGTTAAAAGAGCCTAAATGTCAACTACTTATAACCTTTTACAAAATATTGCTTTTCCCAATGCTGGGCCGTTAATTGTTGAGGAGTTGTCCTGGTACTTCACCATCAGCTCTACATCACCATATGCATTGTGACGAACATAAAGTGCTTAACATCCATAGTGTTTTCGCGTCGAATTGATTACCTCCTCTTTTGGTCGTCATGATCAAAGCTACTTATTGTTTTCCTTATGACCTTAAATTTCTAGTCAAACCTGTTGATAAGGCAATGACTAGTAATGAAATATTCATCCTCTATGTGATGATCTGATGGCCATTTAAAGGCAGTTGAAGCAGAAGAAATCTAAAGTTTTACTTTCGTGTTCTTCTGCAAAATACTGCCCAATCACAAGAATCAGCCCTGATTAAAATGATCGGATCTTTTTTAACGATACAACTAATAAATTTGACACTGTAAGAGAAAAATACTAAGATAGCGATTGTCAACCATTCGATTTCATAATGTCTCAAATGATTGTGAAAGGTTTGTGTAGGAAAAATTCTACAAAATGGTATTTTATGGTCATTAATTAAAATACACTTGGCGTCACAAAAATCGCACCTCTCCGAAAATAAGTTTTTTAGTATGTCCCGCCATCAACAAATAAATTAAACCCAATTAATATTAGTGTCAATTGAAAGTATGTTTAACGACCTTTAAATTAATAACATTTAGAATTCGTAAACACAACAAATTTCATTGGCATTTCATTTTGTTAAAACAATGTTATCAAAATACGCGTTTCAACGTCCACTAATTGCACCACTCTACAAGGGTATACAACGGGCAACCCGGGTCAAAAGTGGATCATTCACTATCCAACCTTTGGAGTAAACACACGTGAACAGCTGTAGCAAGAAAAGTACGCCTGAAGGTGGATACCACTGCAGATGAAGCCGCTCAAGTCATTGTACTACTGCAATCACTGCGGCAGTGTGATGTTGTTCGTCAACTGAACTTGAGTCGTTTTTCCGTTCGACGAGTGTTCCAACGCTTTTAAAAGACTATCTTAAGACGTGGATCTGGAAAACAACGCTGCACATCCGAAAGAGACGATCGCTTCATTGTTTCGACGTCTTCACGTAATCAGTTCTCCAATGCTGTTGCGCTGCAACAACAACCCCTGTCAGCTCGCAGAACTTCTGTAAATATGTCCATGATTAGAAGAAGATTGTAAGAGAAGAAAATTGTAGCGCATAGGAGACCGGTTGAATTTTGCCGGCGACCATGTGAATTGGACAATAAATCAATGGATGGCTGTGCTCTTTTCGGATGAGACAAGGGTGTGTCTTTTCTGCAATGACAGGCGTAAAAGAGTGTATAGGAGGCAAGGAGAACGATTCGCATATGCCTGTATTCAAGAGAAGGTGGAATTTAGACGTGACTGGAAGTGCTCGCAGGCAATCATTGTTGACTGCTCCCCGGTACATAACAGAGATCTTAGAAGAGCAAGTGGTCCCTTATCCGGTTTTTTTTGGTCGGTGGGTTCATGTTAATGCTCGATAACGCCCGCGGTCAGACCGCATTAATTGTAAGAGACTACTTGCACGAAGTTGGGATCTCTATTATGCGCTGGCTAGCACGAAGTCCAGACCTGAACCCTATTGAGCACCTTTGGGATGAACTGAAACGGTGTGTACGGGCACGTGATCTCGCCCCTACCACTCTCCGAGACCTACAAGATGCCGTCGTTGCAGAATCGGACAACAATCCTCGAGAGGCAGTTGTAACAGTAGTTAGGTCCATGAGAGAAGGCATGGAAGTAGTCATCAGGGCTGGGGGGGTAACACTCGGTTTTAAATTGTTTTTAAAGACTGTTTTGATTTTTGCTGTTAAAATAAAGCGACGTTTTAATCATTTGCATTAGCTTGCTTTTTTTATTCCCTGGTCATAAAAATCTTTAAAAACATTACTATTGCTTTATTCTGAAATTTAAATAAATTGTCTTTTCAATAATACCTTATAGTCATATGTTTACCATTGATTAATAGGGTTAAAATTACTTTTAAGGGATACTTAAAGAGGTGCAATTTTTGTGACGCCGAGTGTATATATAAGACACTGGCAACCCGTCCCAGCTTCGGACGGTCTCATTCTGCTAATTCACATTAAACCTTAAAAAAAATTATACACTATCTTCCTCATTAATCACTTTCGCGAAAATCGCACAAAAGATGTTCAGTTTTTTTTTTAAGTTTATCGCAAAAGTCAGACCAACAGACGCGGCGGGAGTCCCGCCCTAGCCCTTTTATGATATATGAAGTTCTTTTACTTCAAATAGGTACACCTGTTTTCATTCAGCGAGCATGTAACATTCTACCTAAACTGAAATAATGATAATTTTTATGGAAGGATTTATTTTCATTCGCGACTCTTTAAAGGTGCCGTTTTACGATCGCCGCACTCCACAGGTTTGCGGATGGCGAGCAAGGGTAGCTCAACGTCCGGTAAGTACCAGGCCCGGGTCGGAGGCTCGTCGTGTTCCACGCAAAACAATCAGCACCCTATCTGTCAAGCCTGCCAAGCTTGCGAAAACGTTCTAACAAGACACCGTGACCTCGGAACACAAGGGCCACTAAAAGAACAGCGTAGATTTCTAACCAGTAGAATTTTGAAACTCTATTCCGCTACACCCAAAGTGGGACGAATCATTTGATAATTTTCCCCCGAAAATGAAAAGCTATAACAGCTTAAATTATTCAAAATCGAATCTACAACTATCTCCAAGGTAATCTGCAGCCACTCAAAAGGTTATTGACTCCTGAAAAGTACCGCATTGCTTGTCATAATATTCAACCTCAAAATACCAAATAGCATGAATACTCTTTGTTACACTTTGAAGCAACAGGTACTTCGGCCTTATAGATGCTATTGACCTAGTGTTGTTACAATTCTGTAGTATCGACCAAGCCAAGAAAGGACTCTTAGACCAGTTTTTTTTTATTGCTAGCTGTGCCCGCGACTTCGTTCAGGTGGGAGGTTTTTCCCGAATTCCGGAATAAAAAGTACCTTCTCCTTTATCTTCAAGTGAAAGTCTTATTAAAATCGGTTTTGCCGTTCCAGAGCCCGCACAAAAAAAGACGGACAAACAGGCCGACAGACACACAAAAAAATGTTTGTGTTTTAGTATAATGGACATAACTAAAAGCACTTCTTTTTTTGTTTTTTATTGATAATAGTAGGATGTCCATAGAGTAACGATGGTGGACAAGGTAATAAAGCAATTATTTTGCCACCCGGGGTTACGGTAATGTTCTAACGTTAATACACGACAAGCCAAGTGCCACGCAAAAATTACTTTATGGCAGACGTACCGCTTCTTTCACAATACCCAATTTACTAAACCAAGTACCTGTAGACATTAGAGACTCAATGAATAGTAAAAACATAAAGCATACGCTGAAAAAACATTACATCAACTCAATTATAACATAACTGTTAATAGCGCGTTGAACAAATCTCAGTTCATGACATGCTAAGAGACCGCAGAGGTCTAATTGTGGGCTTTGTTCAAGTATATAGGGAACTTGTAATTTATAAAATAAAAAACAATTAGGGTGGGTTTTAAGTCATTAGAAATCTGAGACTCCACTCCGATACTCCTAGAACGGGAGAAGTCATTTCCAGGTTATCCACCAGAAAAAAAAAAGAATAAATTTCAAAAAATTAACATTTTGAAATCACAGACAGGCACCTTGATTTTATTTATATGTTCGTATAGATAATGTCATAAATTGTCCAAGGCTCGATAGCTGTATACCTCATTGGTTGAATTACAGCGGACAATCGCATCACTTGACTTGCGTTTAATTTGTGACGCATCGATGGTAGACCCATTACTGAGTACTGCAGTGGAAAGGATGATTCAGAAATATTCTAGTGAGTTCTGAGGAAGTAGGTTCGATACCAGTTAGGTCAATGACCGAACAACATGTTATAATATTACTCCACCGGCCCTTTATTAAATGAACTGTTGATTAAGTGTAATTGATCTGCACGATACTGAGCTATAGAGCTGGGAAACACTGCATCAAGGCTGAAAGCTGATCTCATTCTCAGGATAATTAAGAGTGCTTACGGACATGGTACACTATACAAAATTTAATTGTTTAAGCTATTGTAAATACGAACATTATCCATATCCATACATCCATACTTAATATTATAAATGTGAAAGTAACTCTGTCTATTTGCCTGTCTGTCTGTTACCTTTTCACGCCTAAACCGCTGAACCGATTTAGATGAAATTTTGCATGGGAATAGTTTAGGACCCTGGGAAGGACATAAGATAGTTTTTATCCCGATATAAATTCCCGTGGGATAGTTTTCGAATTGCACGCGGACGCAGTCGCTGGCAAAAGCTAAATTAAATTAATTAAATTTGATTTTTAAAATTGGTATGGGAATAGTTTAGGACCCTGGGAAAGAAATAGGATAGTTTTTATCCCGGAAATCTTCCCTAAAGGATGAAAAAAGGGTGTTGAAATTTCGTATAGGGAATCAATGATGTCCCCGCCCTTCCCACTTAGACCGCTAAACCGATTTAGATGAAATTTGGTATGGAGATAGTTTTAGATACTGGAAAAGACATAGGATGGTTTTTATCCCAGAAATCATCCCTTAAGGATGTAAAAGGGATGTTGGAACTTTGTTTCCCCCCCCTCACAATTCATTCAAATTGCGTATTCAAGTATTTTTTTTAAACTACTCAACTCAACATGTAGGCCTTATTTATTTTATCTATGATGTAGGCCATACAAATCTTTGTTTGTGGCTGGGGTCGAACCCACGTCATGCACCAGTCAACCGTTAGTTATCAGTTACGCCAACCGTGTGTTTTAAATTTTAACCTATCAAGTTAATATACGGAACTTTTCTATTTTAAAATCAGGGTAATATGCCCTTTTGAAAATAGGAGAAGATCGTGTGGCAACAGATATCAACGGGATGATTTATTTGAGCTCTGAATTCTGTAACATAGTCCAAGATACAGATAATTTAATAAACCACGTTTATTCGGATTTGAAAACAAATCCGAATAAACTAGTGGTTAGTGGCCCTGACTACTATGCTCAAGGTCGTGGGTTCGATTCCCACCCAGGACAAATGTTTATGTGATGAGCACGATCATTTGTTCTTTGTCTGGGTGTAATTTATCTATAATATGTATGTATTTAGAAATATATATGTATGTTTATCAGTTGTCTAGTACTCATAGCACAAGCTCTGCTTAGTTTGGGACTAGATGACGTTGTGTGAAAATTGTGGAATATTATAATATGAAGGATAGAGAATTAAAAGAAAAAATTGAAAGAACAATTTTGGCACCGACTAACGAAATTGTAGGGCAGATCAACGAAACGATTATGTCTCATGTGGATTGTGATGTTGTCGAGTATCTGTCCGTCGAAATGTCATGGATATTGAACAAGTAACGTCATACCCTGTAGAGTTTATCAACTCTCTGGAATTTTAAGGGTACCCCATCACGTTATTTGAGGCTTAAACTTGGTGTCCCAGTCCTGTTGATGCGTAATCTGGACGCACCACGGCTCTGTAATGGCATGCAACTACAAATTACACACCTTGGACGCAATGTTGTTCAAGCGATAATTATGACAGGACCAGCAAGCGGTGAAAACGTATTTATTACTTTACGGCTTACGGACAAAGCCGGGGGCAAAAGCTAGTTATAAATACATTTGATAGGCAAAAAATAGTGAGGAAAATATAACGAAACTGGCAGAACACGTTTAAAATTTTCTAAAGAAAAACAGCACGTACTAAAAAGGTAAGATTGGCCCGTGTCTGCAATGGATCACAATAGGATTACTTTTATTATGTTAAATAAAATTCACCTAAGTACTTTATATAACATAAACTTATACATAATATAAAACTTACGAGTAAATGCACTTAAGAATAAACAAGAAATAAGGTACCTAAAACATTTATTTCGGATACGTTAACGTACCATAAAGTAAAATATAGATAATATGTAGGTATAGAACGAGAGGAAATTTAATCCGTAAAATAAACAACCTCCAAATCATAAGGAAAATACTAACGGTCAAATACAACTATATCCAGTTATATTAAGGTTGTAAGGTTAGAATATATTGGTATTATATGTAGTGTACCTACATTGAAACAACTTAAACTTATTTCCTAAGTCTTCATACTCAAGTCCTTTATTTCCAAAATTATGTTTAGAATATAGTATTCTACATCTTTCTTATTTCTTTCCGTGGTGTAACCGTGCCGATAACCTGTCATATTGAGCTTCTTGGTGTAACAATAATTTCCTCCCTCAATTTTAGTCCGGTCATAGTGGCTTAGGCTCAACTAGCAGCTCAAAAGATGGGAATCCTAACAAAGGCAAGACAGAAGCGGCGCAATCTGTATTAAGTTCAAGTTCGACCGTGTATGGAGTAGAACCTGGTCTGTTCTTTAGGACGGATCTGCTAAATACCAACTGGACACGCTTGAGTCAGAACTACTACAACTTGGGTATAATTAAATCAAGAGTGAATAGGTTGTTTCTAGGCAATAGTGCTTCATCTTTGACCACATCAGCGCTTACGATGAATATATTCGCTTAGGTAAGACGGTGGCCAAACCCGAGCCTACATCAAAAAAATAATCAAAAATTTATAAAATAAAATTTATAAAACTTCAGGCACACAGCAGGTTTTCACAGTAAGCCCTCGATATGTTGCAACCACTTGTATGACCCAATAACTGGGGAATGATACCTACCTTGGCAAATCTCTTCTGTAACATTTCCTTAACGTATAATCTAATGTTTAAACAATGTATTGTACTATTTTTTGCTTATGAAAACCGGTTTAATCCTTTTTCAAAAAGAATTAAAATGATAATTATATTATGTCATTAAACTTTAATGGCGTTTTCCTGTATTTCGTAAGATTATGAAACGATGGTCGTAAAAATTGGTTTAAGATAATACGGATATTTCACGTTTGTTACCTTGCAGATTAGTTGCTGAATTAGCTATGACTATAGTACATTATTTGCGTAAAGATGATTAGCATGTAAGATGAATATATCCGTGAAAATACATATTTGGATTTGCTTTACGCTTTGTTAGTAACGAGATTTAGAATCAGCTCTACAAGGTACTTGAAAGATTCTGCATAAATGACTGTGAGTGTCCTCACCTCTGACGCTAATGTATTTTACAGTGAGTTACATAACTTTTAAAAGGTAAACTAAATTTTTACGAAAACAGCCTTTGTCTTTGCTTAAAGAGTTTTCTGCTGGACTTTCAAATGAACGAAAAGAAGTTAAGCGAAAAAAAAGCTAAGAGCTCAGGGTATCAGGCTTATCTAATTTGTTTTAATTTCTGCATACGTTAAGACAATGGAGAACCTAAATCGCTTTTGCACAAACGCACCGTATTAACAAAGGTCATCTCTAAAATATGTTTAGCGTTTTATTCTATCAAGTATCAGTAAGCAATCAATTTTATATTGATTCGCCAATCGAGGGACAAATCCCATAGTGCGCATGGCTTGTACTTATTGGAGTAGCTTATAGGTACTCATTGTTAACAACATACTCAATAAATTCGTCGAACCATTAGAAACAGAGACTTTTATTGTGCACACGAGATGTGGAACTCTCTGCCGGCTTCCGTGTTCCCTGCCACGTATGACCCGTCAGCCTGTGAACAGGTATCTTGATCTTGATCGAGGTGAAGAGTGAGCCATTCCGAAATAAGAGAAACATACGTGGAGCGTACTGAATTAAAAAGAAAATATTTTATTGAAACTAGGTTGAAATTCACCACTTATTGAACGTTTACCTACATGAAGACAGTCCCTCAAAACAGTGACCGCCTTATGTTTTAGCTGGGAAGAAGAAGGGACGCAACAAACTCCCCAGCAGCAAATGTGCTAATTATGTTTGAAGAACTTCAAAATCATACAATAGTATAGTATAGTAAAACATTTAAAGAAAAAAGTTTATTCAAAAACAAGTTTGTCCTCAAAAATTCACCATGGAAACGACTTCGAAGTTATGCCCCAGCGAGCTGATAACATTACGAGTAGGTACACATAACAGAACTTTTTAGTGCAAGCTTAGCACGCACTTTTTGTATACAACAAAGTTATGTTGTATAAACACAGGGTTTAGGTAGGTATATATGTAATTTTAGTTCAAATGTTCTATTTTTAACTCTAGCTAGATTTTTATTGCCAGAATAAATTAAGCTTTGCAGCTGAGCAATTAAAAATCAAGCGGTAAAAAACACTCCGTGTGAATAAATCGTCTTATGCCTAGCCTTTTCTCATGGCTACAATATTGGGTTGGTTTCGAGTCTAAGCGAATCAGGTGTACAGCTAAGAGGATGTTAATAACATCCACAAACAAACAAAGTTTCCGCTAAATAATAGATTAGATTTAGGTACTATAGATTTCAAGTCGTTTATGGTGCGAGTGCAGACACACCACGTTGAAAGTTTTCCTCAAGGACGAGTTTTGGTCGAAGAGTTTGACGTTTAGATGATACCTACGCATATTATGGTATTGTTAATTTGACTTATTCCCTGATTATGTATGTATCTCCAATGCTCCCGGAATTTCAAATTCCAAAAAAATATCGTATTCCATATTGGAATATGATACTTTTTTACCTTTGTCTATTGTTTTCAGCTTGTACGGTCGACATAAAAAGTGCTTAAATGCACCTACTCGTATGTGTTTGAAATACATAGTACGAAATTAGTTTATTTGAAATTTTGTACAAAGTCAAATCTAAAAAAACGGGCCAGGTGCGAGTCGGACTCGCGCACGAAGGGTTCCGTACCATTATCTGTAAAAACGGCAAAGGTGTTGTATGGGAGCCCCCCTTAAAGATTTGTTTTATTTTAATTTAATTATTTATTTTTAAAGTGAATAGGTATATAACTAAATATTTTGTGAGTATTTCAAGCGTCTACCTGTTGCCGTTATCAATATCGAGCAAAAACGAGCAAAAAATCAATAGGGTCCCGTTTTACCATTTGGGTACGGAATCCTAAAAAACGTTTAGTAAGTGTTCTAGTCAGTGTTCCGTCGCTTCCGCGGACTATAAGTGCTACACGAGCGCATGGCTTAGTTTCAATTTATATACCTTTAATATACCTTTAACTAACATACGTATTAATATGTATTATTGAAGTATGCATGTTAGTTTGTATCTAACGAAGATTATAACGACACCATTAAGAGATTTGTTTGAAGAGACAGTTTGAATAAAATGTATAAAAAATTTAAAATAAATGCTACAATATTATCAAACCATACTTAAAAAATATCTACCTATATTCTACAATTTATGTCAATAATAATTATTACCAATTCGAAGATCAGTCAGGTGAGAAAGGTGGCAAGAATTTTACCTGAACGCACAAACCAATTAACAATAGAGATAGTGCAACCACCGGTGGACAATATATCTGTCTTTTTAATCTTTAGACATAATAATTGTGAATGCATCTCCTTTAAGTATACCAAATAATTGCTAATGTTATTTGCTAGTGATAAGAAACTTCACAGTGAGTCACTCAAACATGTAAGAAGCAGGTCCTTGTAAAAAGCGCCAGTGCAATTACGAATTCACGAAAAACAGATTGAGACATTTTTCTTGTTCTTTATATTATACAAATATTTTTATATCTGCTGACAATACTTTTCTTAACTGCCTTCTAATTTAATAATAATGTTTTATTGACATAATATTGATGTTTCATTTTTATTTGAAGTCCTGACTCCTGATCTAGGTAGCTTTTTTTTTTAACGTGGTAAAATCATCAGATGAGTCCTCCCACCCCGGGCAGGGCCGGAGGGACTCTCAGACTTGTACTGACTAAAATCCACGGTATTCCTTCAATAGCCCTTTACGTACCGGGGTCATGGTAATGGGATAAGTCCCACGACCCCGGCAGGCTTCGGCCCTCTACAGGGGGGGCCTCGTCATCTTGCTGACGCTCTTTGAGGCGCGCGTGGAACACAACGCGCCGTCGACCCGGGCATGGTCCATGGTCGGACAGCGAGTTGCCCTTTACTCGCTGTCCGCATGCCCGCGCCTACGGTGGCCGGAGATCGTCAGCCGACGTCCGACGCCGTGGGCGTCTACCACTGCGGCTGGGCTGGAGGGAGGACGCTGTCCTATCCTTCACGCGGCCCGCCTCCTCCTTCGATAGCATGACTGCTTCGCAGAAGGAGGCGACCGCCTCCCACTCCGTCTCGCCCCGCAGCATGGCCTCGACCAGTGCCGGGCGCGAGAGGTCTCCGCCTATCGCCGCCCTGAGGACACGTCGGTGCTCTGCCCAAGCGGGGCAGTCTTGCACCGTATGCTCTACTGTGTCCACAGGGCGATCCTCGCAGTGGTGACACCCAGGCGTTTCTTCCTTCCCCATCAGACACAGGTACCTCCCGAAACTTCCGTGTCCGGTGAGGACCTGCGTCATGCGGTAGGTCAGGACGCCGTGACGCCGATCTAGCCACTCCTCAAAGAGGGGTCTTACCGTGATCTAGGTAGCTAGGTAACAATCTGTGTTACAGAAATCAATGTTTTTACCCAAATAGTTATTAGCATTAGTTATGCCATCGACATAAAAAAAATAAAAAAAAAATGATATTACCGCAAGTTTGCTCTTTCAGATGTGTCGGTGTGAAACATTATGAGCATGAAGTTGTATGAGTGTGTGTGCAAAATGTTACTGTTCTTTCAATAACTTTTCAGTTTGAGTGTTCCAATGTTAATTGGAAGACAAGACAACATTAAATCGGTTTCGTCCGGGACCCCGGACCCAGGAATAACCGGGTAGTTTGTTGAATAATAGTAATAGGGTCGTGTCTTAAGTTCCTAAGTACAATAATAATTTCTGTATTACGACATTAATAACTTGGAAATGTTTTTAAGGCATTAAGTGCACTCTATTCTCTCTATTCGCGAAGTTTGCCTTCCAATGTCCCTAACACCTTCCGTATTTTTATTATGCATGTGCTATAGTTAATATCTTAGTACCTAGCTATCGTTACAGAGTAGAGCATGTTGAGGGCAATTATTTTCATAAGTACTGCTCGCCACAGGCAGTTGGATCAATGCTCGTATAGTCACATTTGACTCTGACTGAATTAATAATATTCACACGTGCCCTAACAAAATCGCGATCTTTTTTGAATTCCGAACGTCTATACGAAAAAACATAAAACACCAATAAGTAAGGTGGCCTGTGCTCTTGCTCCGAATCTACTGGCCCGATTAAATAGAAATTCGGTACATATACATATAATGTATGTAAACACATGAACATCTGTGACCGAAACGCGAGTGCGTAATAACGACAAAAAGTTTCGTATAAATAATATTTATAATATTATAATAATTATAATATTATTATAATAACTAGCAGTCGCGCGCGGCTTCGGTCCTGTGGACTTTAACCCGATAAAAATATAACCTCCTTCAGTTGGGTAAAATAACCTTCCTTAAACTTCTACGTCCATACCAAATTTCATCGAAATCCACCCAGTATTTCGAAGATTAGCGCAGTCAAACAAACAAATTTTTCCGCTTTACAATCAATCAATCATCAATCAATATAATATGTATATAAAACGCTTCCGTTACTGACTCAACGCACAGCCGAAACTACGGGGCGCAAGAAGATGAAATTTGGCATGTATTTTCCTTTGGGTGTGTAGCGCCTCCCCTACACACTCCTCCTTACTCCTCAGTAAAAGAGGATTTTTGGAAATTCCCCCCCTAAGTGGGTTAAAAAGGGGGCAAAGTTTATATGAAACTTTTTATTTCTTCGATGGATTCACTTAAAACTTTGTAAATGGGTTCCTTTAATGACGTAAGTGAGAACTAAGAAAGGACTTTTGGAAATTATCCCCTTAAAGGGTTAAAAAAACCGGTCAAGTGCGTGTCGTCGGGCCACGCGCAGTGTAGGGTTCCGTAGTTTTTATAACAGGTAAGTGCGTGTCGTATTCGCTGACTGATCGTTTCGTACCATGCTCTAACTAAAAGCCAAACATGACTACCCAACTAATTTGACTTCCTATACAAATCCTCACCTGATCCGACAATTTTGCACGGAAAGTTTTAATTTTTTTTAGAGATTTGTGTAAAACTTGTCATATTAGCCGGTGTTTTGAATTTAAATACGGACACAGAGCTACACTACTCAATCTTCACAAGAAGCTAGCACGATAGAACTGGCGCTTACCGCCATCTATCGACATTTCTATAGAGTTGTTCGAAATTTTCGAGTCAAATACAATTGGTCGACTATTACTCGTAAACTTGTAAGGCCCACTTATGTGTGATAGTTTTCCTTTAAATTTCGTTATATAAAGGTACTACTGCCGTGACATTTGAATTTCTAACTACAACCGTTTAGTTGATAGAGGGGGAGGACACTTGACTCTAACGAAAATTGGTACTTTAAAGCTTGATAAGTCACGAACGGTTTACTTAATCAAAAAACGGTTTTACCAAACCCCTAATATTTTTGAAAGACCTATCTAACGATATCCCACACTATGGGAAAAATGAAAAAAAAAAATATCATCCCACTTTACATGTATGGGAGGTACCCTAAATAATTGTTTTTTTTCAAAATTTTATTTTACCACTTTTTTCGGCGTCATACTCATGCCAAAAAACAACTTTCTAGTACCAATGGTTTTTGAGCTAAACCGCGGACAGACGGACAGACAGACGGACATGGCGAAACTACATGTATAAGGGTTCCTTGTAGACTACGGAACCCTAAAAAGGGGTTAAAGTTAAATGAAACTTTTTATTTCCTCGATGTGTTCACATGAAACTTTGTATATAGGTTCCTCAAGTGACATAAGTGAGCACTAATAAAGGACTTTTGGAAATTTCACCCCTTAGGGGATAAACAAGGAAGCCCGAGTTTGTATGAAACTTTTCATTTGTTCAACAGATTCATTTCAAATTTAGTACATACATAGGTTTCTCAAGTGAACGAGCATTAAAAAAATCCCCCCTCCCTAAAAGGGCAAAAGGGGATACGAGTTTATGGGAAACTTTTTATTTTTTACAGATTCATTTGAAACTTGGAACGTAGGTTCCTCAAGTGATATGAATGTGTACCAATAAAGGATTCCTGAAAATTCCCCCTCTAAGGGAGTAAAAAATGGGTACGAGATTATGTGAATCTTTTTATTTCTTCAATGGATTCACTTGAAACTTTGTACTTAGGTTCCTCAAGTGATATTACCTACCGGGTTTGCTTGAGTATTCTAACGAGATACCGCGGCCCCGGAACATAATGGGCCTACCACACGCACAAGGTTCACCACAGTTTTGCCTGCGCAAGTCGGTTTGTACACGGAACACCGTGCGTGTGGTTGGTAAAACTGTATCACGCGCAATGTTCCGTGTACAACCGGCTTGCGCAGGCAAAACTGTGGTGAAGCTAGTGCGTGTGGTAGGCCCATAAGGGCAATTGAAGGGACAATGTGGGTTTTTAGTCAGAAGAAGTTCGACACTCCGTTACGTAGGTTACGCACCACCCAGAGCGGGAGAAGGCATTAGATAATTTTCCCACCGAAAAAAGTGGTTCGTCAAGTGAGGTAAGTGAGCACATAGGATATTGGAAACTTGACAAAAAGGGGGTCCGAATTTGAATGAAATTTCTCTGGAAAACATCGATTTGCTCGCGAGTCAACTCCTTTCTAACCTATTTATACTGGCAACTACCCAACGAGCACATTAGTGGAAATAGCAGCCTATTTTGTTACTTTGGGCTGTAAAATAGCGCTTTAAGGGTTCAAAAAGCAGTTCAGAGTTGCATATCTGCATCCGTAAACGTCTATAGTTATAAAAGTTACTTAAGGTGCTATAAGCTGAATCAAATACTACCCTAGCCTTCACAGTAGTCCACGGTAGAACTCACTTCACACACTTACACCTTTATATGAGAGTTACGAAGGTCATTCTGCCACTCACAGCTGCATAGTAGTTTCCATTGTAACTCGTATAGGTTATAGTTATAGTAACCACTATTATACTACTATAAGTTTCATTATAGAAATAATAGAAACTCTTATGCATACTATAGTTACAAAAAAATCATCAGTGTAACTAAGGCCTTTAGTAGCAATAGTCATTCCTTGCAGGCTCAATCCATTCGCCATTTTACAGCCGCTTTTGTAACTATTATAAAACATTTAATAAAATGGATGCTAAACGAATAAGTACGTAACTAGATCTTATTTATTTATTTATTTATTTATTATATACTTTATTGTACACCTTACAATACACTTAAGGATACAAATAATTAATCTTATAACCTCAAAAACAGGAAAATAGGAGCTTTTTGTGGCTGTGAGTTGCACTAGGGGAACAAAAATCACTGGAAGCGTTAGAAGGGTGAAAATTAGCGCTATGATTCTCAAAAGGGAGTTATTAGAGCTCAAACTGCAGGTTATGACTACAGTACAATGACGCCATGATTTTTTAAGAAAACTTATAATTCACTTGCAAAATTGAGTTGATATACATTGGTTTTTCAGTTAAATGTGCATTAAATGTACCGGTAAACAATCTGCCACTTGCTAATAGTAAGTTATCGACACGTAAAAATACGGAAATAAAATTTATTCTGTATAACAAATAAAAAATATCACATATCTTTTGTTAATTTTTTAAATATCATAAAAACGCGTTAAAATCACTCGAAAATTATCTTATATATCTACAGTAAACTGGACAGCGTTTTAAGTATCTTTATATATCTTGCTAATACAGAATACCCTACAAACATTTACTTCTTTTTGTTTTATTTTCATGATGGCGACGAAAACACTTTACCAAAATATTACAAACAATGTCAACTGAAGATATACAATAAAGAACTATAATCAATTCATTCGTTCAAAGTAGTTCAAAATCATTCAAAAGTAGCGCTACGAGAGCTTTAGTATAGCGTTAATAAATCGTTATAGCTATTAAGGAACCTTTATGCAACCGTTGTGCAGGTTAAATGGAACTTTAGGTTGCATAAAATGGCGCCCAAATAGCGCTAAAGCGGCTGCTTTAAGTCTGTAGTAGACGCTCTAGCGCTTACGTCTATTACCATAAGTAATAATCGGATACGCTCCAAAGCTCTAATGCAGCCCATTTGTGCTAGTTGGGTAATAATAAAACAAATAAAAACTTTTTACCAAAAAATTAAACCGACTCCCAAAAACACTGCAAAGTGAAAAATAACTTTAATTTCGATAGTCGGTGTCTTTAGTTTTGTATTTTCGTTTTTGGCACCGACTTCCGAAATTAAAGTTATTTTTCACTTTGCAGTGTTTTTGGGAGTCGGTTTAATTTTTTGGTAAAAAGTTTTTATTTCACTTTTTTTAGTTGGTCGATTTTTAATTTACCTAGTTAAAAGAGCCTAGATGTCAACTACTTATAACCTTTTACAAAATATTGCTTTTCCCAATGCTGGGCCGTTAATTTTTGAGGAGTTCTCCTGGTACTTCACCATCAGCTCTACATCACCATATGCATTGTGACGAACATAAAGTGCTTAACATCCATATTCAAGTATTCGAATCGCAATCCACGAAATACTTATTATTGAGTAGGTTCGGCGGCCATCTGTGGTCTTCATCATCAGTTCCACTTCCCCAAATGGTATTTTTTGAGAGCAACTGCACAAGTTACTATAAGAAATACCCAAAACGCTATAGGTGTGCCTATAATATTTGAAGAGTTCCCTCGATTTCTCCAGGATCCCATCATTAGATCCTGACTTGGTGATAAATGGTACCAATTTCGAAGTATACCCTTTCAAATAAAAAAAGAATTTTCCAAATCGGTTCAGCCGTCTTCGAGTAATCGGTGATCATACATAAAAAAAAAAAAAAAAAGACAAAAAAAAAACTTACGCGTCGAATTGATAACCTCCTCTTTTGGTCGTCGGTTGAAAAGTATTGCAATTTAAAAATCGCCTTCCAAATACCTACGACAGTTAGAAACTTAGCAAGAAAATAAGTAATCTCCACTCCACCCAGAGCGGGTAAAGGCAAAGTGAGTTTGTGTGTGAGGGTGGATGAATGGATGTTTGCTATTCTCGCACGAAAAAATAGCTGCAAGGACCTGAATGAAATTTTGTTTTTTTGTATGTTTTATCCTTAAATGCCCACCGGATCGGACTTTACACGAGAAAAACCTCCCACGCGAACGAAGTCGCGGCCAACAGCTAGTATTAGTATAGATTTAAACTGTGCCGAGTGATACATAATTATATCAAACTGCAAATTTCTTACATTTTCCCAGAATAAAAAATCAGGTTATTAATAATATGGCTATTAATATTATGTGTACCAAGTTTCGTCCAAATCCCTTTTACGTGATTCAAACAGAAAGATACAAATAATCAAACTTTCACATTTATAATATTAGAATCAAACCGCTTCATGTGAGTAGGTACTCCAATTATATTCTTTATGATTTTAATATTAAACTTTAACGCAGTTTCAGATAATGAAGCCAACATTTTAGAAAAAAAAAAACCCAAAATAATAGTCACGTTATGAAGTAGAGGCAAACCTATAAAAAGTCTATGACAAAAGGAATGTAATACACTTGGTCTATGATTTTAAAGTGACACCTAGTTTTTTTTTAACGCTCTACCGAGTAGCTCTTGGCCTTTTGTCAAAGGGGAGCTATTGGGTACGCGGATGAAAGCACAGTGTCAGAGAGATACTTGCCCAGTGCTAGAGCTGGTAGGGACGAAATAGCCGCTCTTAGAAAGGCCATGATAGAGCGAACGAATTTGACCTTAAATCTCGTTTCCCAATGGGGCGATGACAATCTGGTCAAATTCAACGCTTTAAAAACACAGGCTTGTCTTTTCTCCACTAAAAGGAGCCAATTTGAATGGTCCCCTACTTTCAGAGGTGCATCTGTACCTATTACCGCGCGCCAGGAGCTCTTGGGCATGGAGTTGACGTCTGACCTCAACTTCGGCACAACCATTGAGTCTAAAGCTCAGACTACAGCCAAAAAGCTGGGCATCCTACAGAAAGTGAGGCGATACTTCACACCTGGACAGCTTTTGAATTTATATAAAGCACAGGTTCGTTCCTGTATGGAGTATTGCAGTCACTTGTGGCATGGCTCAGCCAAATACCAGCTAGCTGCACTTGACTCGATCGAACGCTGAGCTAAAAGGCTCATAGGTGACAAGGTTCTGGCAGGCAAGCTTCGCAGCCTGGCTCACCGGCGAAACGTTGCTTGCCTGTCTGTCTTCTACAGATTGTACTTCGGAGAGTGTGCGCAGAAGCTCCACGACCTAATCCCTTCATCCTCCTTTTACTACCGGTCTACTAGACGTACCGCAGGATACCATCCACACTTGGTCGATATACCATCTTGTCGTACGAAGCGCTTTTCTTCAACATTCATTGTGCGCACAGCCAAGATGTGGAACTCTCTGCCTGCTTCTGTGTTCCCTGACACATATGACCCGTCAGCCTTTAAAGCAAGAGTGAATAGGCATTGTCTGGGCTCGCTGGTTCGATCGTAGACCTCATCTTACACTTACCATCAGGTGTGATCGAGGTCAAGTGCGGGCTCATTCGTAATAAAAAAATAAAAAGAACCTTTATGCGGTGACGTAATTCGGACTTCGGTCATATCTTGCGATATTATCGCGTGCCGAGAAGGTATTACGGCTCGATCGAATGGACGCACCCGATACAACTAGGTACGCCAATAATGCCTTAAACAATACTGTCACATTTATACAAAAGTACCTAGGTATGTACAAAAATACCGCATAGCTTTCAGGATTTCTGCATTTTTTTTTATTTTTTTTTTTTATTTAAAATAGTTTCGCGTTTGACCACCATCTCACCTGATGGTAAGTGATGATGTGGTCGAAGATGGAGCACGCTTACCTAAAAGTAACCTATTCACTCTTGCATTTTTATTTTATACCGTCTTGTCATACCTACCAAGCGCTTCTCCTCTACATTGTGCACATAGCTAAGGTGTGGAACTCTGCCGGCTTCTGTGTTTCCTACCACATATGATCCGACAGCATTTAAAGCAAGAGTAAACGAACAGATGTTACTATGCTTGCTAGTTTCATCGTTGACCCCATCTATCGAGGTCAGAATCAGGCTCATTCGAAATCAAAATAAAAAGAAAAACAAACATTTTTCTTTCCTTCCTTAGTAGAGCTAGTTACATATATAGGATACTTTTACATTACCTGTCCTTATTTTAGAAGACGGCCTTAACTGAAAGATGCGCACAAGACTTGCCCCAGACAACTAAAAGGTCATTCACCTTGCTCCTTTCAAGTAGGCGTCATTTCAGTCGAGCCGTAGGTACAATTCCCGCGGGTCAAAGATATTTATTTGAAGAAGAATTACAAGCACATTCTTATTTTAAAAAGTGACAAGCAGGCGGACCCATAACATTTAAAAAAATATATATTTTGTTCAATTGGGTCCCGCCCACTTCTCACTTTTTAAAATAAAAATGTGCTTGTTTCTTGTATTTCAGTTGAATAGTTGGGTTTTTTAGACTTTTTAGATAACTTTTTTTTCAGCTTTTGAGTTTATAATCCAGTTGTGTCACATTGGGACCCCACCGGATTCAGTCCATATTTACAAGTCCATATTTTTAAACATTCTCATTGTATTATTTTTGCTAAACATAAAATACCTTATTATTAAAATCCTTGAGTTGAGCCCTTTAATTTGATACCCAAAATGTAGTATTCGAAAAACACATTTTTTTTCACTATGTGTAGTTAATGGCTTCGCACAGCCACCATGTTTGATTTTTTTAAACGTCACCTATGTAAGAACAATTGGGCTGCTAAGACGAATCGAACGATCCGTCAATTATGTGAATCCGTTCAGCGGTTCTGGAGATATGAGGTAATAAAGAATATTACATGCATAGATACATACAAGATACGCGCGAAAACATAACCCTTCCTTTGTAGTCGGGTAAAAAGACCTAACAAGTTATGTGAAAGCCTATCCTTCACAATAATCATAGCTGAGTTAATTATATTTTCGCATGATCAACGAATCGGCGAATGAAATGCGATACAGCAAGCCAACAATTTATTTGCCACATAGAGCAAAAAACAATTCGATCAATAAATAATTAAGATTAAGAAGTTTATCAGCAACTCATTAAACTTTTGTTTTATAATAACTTTTCCATATTTTGGGTTTTTCTTTTATTTTGTAAGTAAAACTTGTAACAATGGTGGACTTGAGACTGTATTTCCTTTGGACGTGTAATACAAAAATATGTATTGTATTTTTTCATGTCTGGCGTCTAAATGTCGGTCTACAGAAAGGCCATTGACGTTAGTTGAGAAACTTTTATAAAACCGACTTAGGTAGAATCGACAGATTACTGAGACATAAACAATAATAATAATCTTTATTCAGTACTAAAGGAATACAATTACAATAGTTGGTGATTGAAGCCTCCTTTTAAGCAAATAGTGCCTGTAATAGGAGACTCCGCTCTTCCATAACTTGAAACAGTAATAATTTTATAACTAGATGTATCTTAAATTATAATAACATGAATAATGTATAAATCTAAACGAGTAATGTGTTTTGTGTATGTGTAACTGTGTGCATATGTGTATGTATGTGTATGAGTGCGTGTGTGTGAGTGTGTGTGAGTGGGTGTGTGTGTGTGTGTGTGCGTGTGAGTGTGTTATTTTATGTGTTGTAAGAGTAATTCAGTATCAGTAAACAAAAAAAGAGTATCCTCGATTTTTGGCAAAGAGAGAGCAGAGTATTTTTGCATTAAAGGAGGTCCGTATTTCTATTTTTATTTGTTACTGATGGTGTCCAGTTTGACCACCATTTCACCTGATGGTACTTAATCGATGATGTGGTCAAAGATGAAGCATACGTAGAAGTAACCTTCCTATTATTCCCCTAGGTTATAGCTATCACAAAACACAGGCTCCGGCAGGGAATTCCAAAAACCAAAAACGGCTGTTTAACTAATAGCCTACCTTAACTTAGTGATAGAATGCGTTCTGTGTCTATTCATGTGTAAGTATGCACTATCATTGTGTAGGTACCTACCAATGGCATTACCATATTGTTGACTTAATTTGACAAACAGCATGCATTGTTTTGTGTTTTGCCGAGTCAACGCCACGATGAATCGCACTGAAATCTGTGTAAATAGTGCGTCGGTTTTACTTTATTTATATCTAAGATTTTATTTTTATTTTATGAACTTTCTTTTGATTACATTTTTAACTGTGCAGTTTTAGAATTATCTATAAGTTTGAGGTCCCTAAATACCTATAGCGTTTGAATACCGGCTTTATTTGCCGGCTTAAATAATACCTTAATAGGTAGTTCAGATGTTAAGTCGCTCATTGTCGCCATCACCTATTGTCATGTAGATAGATATATTGAGCATAGACAATACAATCTTTAAAAAAGTTGTTCATCTTAAAATTAGAACCTAAAATTCAAACCTACCTATGTAATCGGAACTATAATAAGAATATAAACAATCGTGCAGTTCAGTGGTTACTTAGGTATTTTAAAGAGATCATAAAATTTAATAAAGCATAAAAACCTGTACCTTGGTATATTTATAAAAGTTTACTTGCAAGCACAAAATTAAATAACATATCCGATTTACTAAATTACAAGAATGCACAGATAATAACTAAATTCTCAGTGCATGTTGTTCATCTGTATTTTTATAAAAAGTTTAATACGGTATTTTAAATTCAAAACCAATAATTATTGTCTTTTCCTAGAGCTGAAAAAAAATCCCAGTTCATTTCCCCATTCATACATAGAGTTGAAGAAAACACACAAACAAAATTGGAACATGTGCCAACTTACCATTTTGATGATAACACTGTTACAAATTTAGAATAGCACAGTTATTTTGAGGTATTTTTTACAGCATTGGTTGGATGATAAACAAAAAATCCTTTGTCACTACAACTGTCACTTGAGTAAAAAAATAAACAAACGAGTTCGTTCTTTTTTTAAACCGTTTGGCGCGACCGCTCCATGGTACCACGAGTGTGTACTGCCAGATGTGAGATGGCACAACACATGAATGACTGCAGTAGTATTTACGTCACAGGCCAAAGAATTGTCTACTCTATGTAGTATTTTTAGAGTTCGTATTCGATGATTTTAAAAGCGAGACGGACTACCTACCTCACACAGCTGTGCGGCTAAACACGTTTCTTCTGTTTCAGAAGAAAGTTGTGCTTCACGTTCAGCGCAATGCCGCATTGTCGGCTCAGCGGACCAATGGGGTTCGAGCGGGTAAGTTTTATCGACGAATCAAGAGTCAAGGGCGCGTGAAAATTTAACTACAGTTCACCTTCTTTGTAAGTAGTTACACTTTCGCATTTCCGGCATTGCCGTAATGTTTCGTAACCTAACCTAATGATTGAGAATTAAAATATTCATTGTTGTACCGGCCGCAAACAAGTTGGAGTTAGCATCCATTATGCAACGATTTAACGTGTAGGATCTAAGTCCGTGTTCCTTTGCTTACTTTCACTGCATGTTTCGACTTTAAATTAAGCTCGAATGTGTTTAGTGAAGCAAGTTTATTAAAGAAAGACACAAATTTGTCTAGTACCTTAATAAATAAACCGCGCATGTTACGTGAAATAAATTCAGTTATATATGTTACCGGCCAAACCCGATTTCAGGACAAACTAGTTTTGCCTAGGCTAAACTAGTTCTTCCTAAACGCAATAGGATTAATTAGTATAGCCTAGTCCAAACTAATTTGTCCTAAGGCCGTTAGGATAAACCAGTTTAGCCTAGACCAAACTAGTCGATCCTGATATAAATACGCACACTCTAGGATAAACTATAATAGCCTAGTCTAAATATTATAGTAAGTATATCTAGAAAGTAAATATAAATAGATAAACTGAATAAAATACTCGGAGTATTTTATTCAGTTTATCAATTTTTTTTTTTTTTGAAAAAGTAATAATTTTTTTTAAAACGATAATGATTGGTCGTTAAAAGTTAGGGATAATTGGTAATGCAAACAATCATACTATAACAAATAATAAGTGTTTTTTTAATAGAAGCAATAATCACAATTCAATTATTAAAATTGTTATTTATTCTTACATAGTGTGCTTTGGTGGCACTTAGAATTGCAGAGTATCGTTGCCTTCTTGCACTGGCATCTGTTTGTGGATCAGTTTTTGTTGCAGCTGCATCTCACAAAACCTTGGCCTGATCAAACTGAATGTTTAACTGAATATATCATTCAAATTGTAAGCCACCTCTGTCGCTCTCTTAGATTGTAAAGCGCGTAGCAGAACAATTTTATTAGATGGTCTTGGTAAACCATAATAAATTTAAAATTTCCATCTGGTTGTGTCTGAAAATCGATCAGATCTACTTAGCACCTACTATTCATTTCCGAATGAAGAATGGGCTTAGAGACTAATCCTCTTTTCTTCTTTGTTTTCTTTCGATGACAGACACTAGACATAGATAAATACAAGCTTATCATTTCTTTTCTAATATTGGCATTGTCACGACCACCATGGCCGACAGCTACATGAGCTGCGCCAATCACATCATTAAGTTCATCGGATGGAAGATAGTATTTTAATCTACCTTCACTCCGTGCAATCAGTTTTTTCACGTCCCCGATTTTTAACACAGCAAATCGTTTCAATCTCCTGTGTTGTAATGGTGTCTTTTTTCTGCATCTTCAACTTGTTCAATGAGTTCAAAATATTGCTCTGATGATAACACATTATACACATGCGCTATGTTTAAAGTTAGGGCAACAGTTTCGATCATGACATTGGAGCTCATTGCAATCTCAGAGGCTCTTAATTTTATAAAAGATCAGGAAGGTAGATATTTTGTTATAATTACAGATAGCAAAAGCGCCTTACAGCATATGACTCGATGCGCTTCTGGTAACAGCAGAGGTGTACCGATAGTCTATACGATTTTAAAATTAATAAATGAATTAGTCACTAAGTATAATAAAAATCTGAGATTGCAATGGGTCCCATCACATATAGGCTTAAAGGGCAACGAGGAGGCTGACAGGTTGGCTAAATTAGCATCAAAAGATGGCTTGGAGATTTCAATTTTACCACATTATACAGAAGTCATAACAAAATTCAAAAATAATTGCTATTTAACATTTAAGGAATATTTCGATGAAAGAAGTAAAGAAAAAGGTATATGAGACTCCTGGGAGCTGGTGTTCCAGCATGCGCAATCGGGAGTCGACTCTGTCACTAAATGGTTGGCCCAGAATCTGCTTACTTTAAATGTAAAAAAAAACGATGTACCTAACCTTCTCGTTTTCTGCCGCTGGGAAACCTTCTACTTCTTATTTTTTGAAAGCTCACTCCTGTAATGCTCCTCACCTAACAGCTTGCAATTGCTCTTGCCTCTCCCAGACCAACTGTGTCAAATATCTAGGGGTACAGATTGATGACAGATTGTCATTCTGTCCCCATATAGAATCTCTCACCTCACGACTGCGCAGGTTGATCTTTATTTTTAAGTCCCTTCGTCACGCTGCAGACACCAAAGTGCTTAAACTCGTATATCTAGCTCTGTGTCAATCGGTTATACAATATTGCATAGTTACCTGGGGCGGAACAGCAAAAACTCACATGCTCAAATTGGAACGTGCTCAAAGGGCTCTTCTGAAGGTTGGTTGGCGCTTACCATACCGATTTCCTACCACCGATCTCTATGAAACATGTATGGTTCTCTCGGTACGTAAGTTATTTATTCTTAACCTTATTTTAACCACACACTCTCAAACTCCTTACGATCCATCCCAATTTAGCTCCCAACGTCGCAAACATACAGTCTGCCCCTCCATCCGCACAAAATGTCGTTCAGCCCAACGTAGTTTTTCTTACCTCAGCAGTTACGTTTACAATAAGGCTAATAAAATTTTAAACATCTATCCTTTGTGCAAATTAAAATGTAAAAGAACGGTCACTAACTGGCTCCTTGAATTAGACTATGCAGAGACTGAAAATATCTTAAACATTTTGAAATGATTTTTCATCAGAATTTCAATACACCTGACTTTGTCATTTCACCTTATTTATCACACACACACACACACACATACACACACACACACACGGACATCTGTAGGTACTCACATTCAATGCGTGAGGACTTATATCACACCCACAAACACACACACTCTTCAAGACACAAAAAGCATGCTTTCCTATTATTATTTCTTTTTCTATTTGTTTAAATTTACCTTCTCTCAATACTTGGAGCTCTTATAAACGTTTATAGTTATTGTACTTCAATGTAATTAGTTCATAATTTCAAAGGGTGTGAGCCTGGAGATCTGTAATACAGGTCCCGAACCCAGTACAGACTCCAGCTCTCACTAAGGTCTATATCTTGTTGTATTAACTTATATTCTGTAAATTTATGCTGTACCTTTCTGAGAGAAATAAATAAATAAATAAAAATAAATAAATAGTAATCTATTATTTTCAATTAAACAAATAATTATTTACGAAGTTACAAGATTTCGAAGTCAGCCACAGGGCCACACTTACTGCTTTGATTACGGTAAGCCTCAAATTGGTACTCACCCACACGAAATATCGATATTCTGTCTCAGTTTGACTTCCAAAATAAACTTAAACTATGCACTATTTTTATTCAGTTAGGTATAGTTATTTAAACCTTGTCCTACTTCCTTCCCACAAATATTATAAATGCAAAAGTTTGTGAGGATGGGTGGATGAATGGGTGCAAAAACGACTGAACGGATTTTGAAGAAACTTTACAGTAATACGTGTTATATCGGAGACATAGGCGACCATTTACAAATGTTTTGGGTAATTTGGTCATATACTTATAACGATAAGTATCAAGCTAGTCGGAGAAAATCCTGTCCTCTGAGAGCTATCATGGCGATTTAATGTACAGTGGGACTATTTGTCGTAAACAATTTAAAAAGAATGTCCGCAGCAGCGTATGTTTATCTTTTAAGATGACTTACTATGACTTTTTTACGGTAAACAAAATTGATTCAACATAATTCAATATTTGCGAAAGTGTTTTTATAAATTAATCTAAAACGAAATTACAAAATATTTTTTGTATTCATTCAGTATTTTTTATTTTGTGCTATTCTAAGTCTTGGCTGAAGCCTGACAGACCGCTGGCTGAAAATTGCTGATCGCGATCTTCACTCATGAAGGGTCCGCCACAGAGAGAACAGTCTCGCGTTTGACCACCATTTCACCTGATGGTAAGCGATGATGTGGTTGAAGACGAGGAACAATTGCCTAGAAGTAACCTAGTCAGTCTTGACTTGAAGAACTCTGGGTTATCAGGAAACACACGACTCCTTAGCTGTAGGCACAATGAAAGCACTCACAAACGTTCCATACGTATGGATGGGGTGACTACCTGTAACGATGGCACATCGCCGTTTGTCTTGTAACTTACGATGATTGTGGAACGGGCTTCGTAGAATTAGATTGTGCAATTCCATCGCACACTCTCCGAAATGTAACTCCTAGAAAACAGACAGGCTTACTACTCATCGCCGATGTTTAAGGATCTGGAGCTTTTGACTAGAGGAATGTCTCGTTGCCAATGAGCCTCTAGAGCGGTTTCTCGATAGACTCAAACGTGTCAAGTTATTAATTAGCAGAACCCGTCCCAGAGATGAGAGCAGTACGTCGATTCTGTAAAATTCGAACAACAACTCGCATCTCACATAGCTATTCACTGTCACTTCGCTTATGGTTCAAAGTGACCTTGATTTTTCATTCTGTAAACAGCGTCGAAGTGACGGAGGAATGACCTTACCAAATGCCACTTCTCACGTCATCTCATACTTTATCTGTCAAAATCTTTAGGTCAACTCGCTGACACGCTCGCAAGGGTAGCGCTAGTATAAATTCGAATTAACAACCGAGTTTTTAGAATACCAATCAATAAACTCACAGCGGATTCAGATTCGAAGCTTAGAATGAGGTCTTACAGAATAACACGGCTGCACTCCATACACGATCGAACGTTTTGTTGGAACTTGTAACTGATAGTTATAAAGACGTTAACTGTTTCTTTTGGTCAAAACTATAATTTTAAGATAAATAGATATGATGAGATTTATGAAATTGTTAGACTGTTGAGATTTCAAGATTTTTTATATTATGGATTAGCCCGCTTTTTCCCCAATCACCCTTGATGATAAGCATTAGATGAGGTCTGCGATAGAACGAACGAGCCTGTTCTTTTATTTTAAAGACTGACGGATTGTATGAGGTACACAGAAACCGGCAGAGAGTTCCACACAAGCTGGACGCACAATAAATGTAGTTACCTATGGTAGCGGTAACTTGCAGTAGGTCTGATAGACCGGTGAGCCAGGCTGCGAAGCTTGCCTGCTCACTTGTTTATCTTGTATCACTTGTTGCAAGTTGAAATTTTAGTTACCTTTTTATTATGATTAAGGCTGTAAAAAAAGTACTACGGCATCTGACATTATATTTTTTTAAACTTAGCGTTGTAACGTAATTGATTAGTACCTACTACCGATACTACCAAATATGATTTCATTTCATTAAGATACTCAATAAAAGACTGTTAATGAGAATAAGACTTCATTAAAACGAGTATAATTAAACTAGTTCAGTGCTTTTCATTTTATTTTTCATTTTAAGTAACCCTATTAACCTAGATAAGCATACATTGTAACAGGTAAGATGTCCAACTGCTATTATAATGTCTGTAAACCTTTAATTTCCTGGAATCGTGCGAATTGTCTTATTTTTTGCAAGTTTCGGTTTCGGCCGAAAATCCAGTTACAGTTGGTCACTAGAATGCAGTTGAATAGAGAAACTCCTTTATTGAAGTCGGTTAAAAAAACTACTTATGCGTATAAGTGGTGAAAGTTTTTTTTAAGTTAGATAAACTTAAAAACTTGTTGAACTACTTTCAATAAGCCTGCTAATTGATTTTTTTTAATAATGAGTACGACTCAATTTGGTACTTAGTGTCGGAAGCAACGGTCTCATTAAGAACGTACCGTCGTCGGTCACAATGTGTCAGCCTGGCTGGATATTATATTGAAAACAAGGTAGGTAAATAAGGCAGGTATAGGTAAGGTTCGCTCTAACTACCTAATTTTTGTAACCTCTATCAATCTCTAGAAAAATAAAACAATTTAATAGTATAAAAAGTCGCAGTTTTCCTCTACCTTCAAAACCACGCATAAGATTTTTTATTTGGAACAGCAGGAGTCGCGCATTGCTGCAGGGTTGCGGGAAAGCCCATATAGATACTTTGGCAAACTAGCCAGCTTTATACAGTATGTTAGTTTAAACGAGGGACATATTCAAACCTACAATAGTGTATGCTTACATGACACTAATAAAAATATGAACAAAAAAAAAACACTGATAAATAACAGACAGAACCATATCAAAAGTCCTCGGGGGATTCCCGCAGGGGTGGAGTTTACACACGAGCTTCCTTTTTTTGGCAGGATCGGGACGTGCTTTGCCACGTGATTACTTTAGGTAGGTACTGTTTACAAGTTCATTCACCTCTTGCGCCTCAGTATACACGATAAATATATTATATAGGCCCACTCAAATCTGTGAGCATCTTTCTTCAAAAGACCGCCTCAGACTGAAACCTACAAGGTTCCCATATAATTAAATCAGTGTAGATTGTATGGACTTTAAAAGAGACGGCCCCCTGAGTTTGTTTCGGTGTTTCTTCTCAGGGTAGTCAGTTAGGAAACACCGGCCTCATCTAGTTAATATTTACGGAAAAAAATGACGTGTAAAAGTGTTATTTAATAACCAATTTGCAAAATAAAGATCATTTATCATTTATCATTTATATTGGACAATTACGTCAAAAAATTAAGTTATAGGTTTTTCACATATTTGGGACGAGAATCGAATACTGAATACCCTCCCTCAATAAGTCCCTCGTTTAACCTAACACACTGTATACGGGTTGCAGGAGCTTAAAAGAGTTAATAATGACTAATTAATTTGCGACATTTATGCTATCATGATAAATTTAGTATTCTTGTTTAAGTTGTTTGTTTATTATTGTGATACTGTAGCACTTCAAATTATTTATATTGCTGTGCCCTAGCAGGGTTCGTGTATGAAACCTATGTAATATTAAAATTTGTAAGAACTTCTAAACTACATGAATGCAATAAATGATGATTATGATTATATTCTTACGAGATACCGCGTGGCCTCGGAACGCAAGAGCAACTGAAAGAATAGAGTGGGATTTTAATCTGTAAAAGTTTGAGACTCCCTTCCGCTTCGCCCAGAGCGTTAGGGAGGAGTGATTTGATTATATTGCTCCGCTCAGTCTTTCAAAACCACGGTCTAGATTTTTCATCTAAAACGGCCAATTTCACACAACAATGTTCATTCAATAAAAAAGGCGAATTGCATCATTGTTTACTCTGCCTTCAGGTTCAGAATCTTCATCAAACGGCCTAGGCATTATACATAACGGTGACAGAATGGAAACGGACTTTGGCGTATCTTGAGTGCATTTTTACAAACTCCCTTTCAGTTTTCTATCGGTTACATTTCTGGGAGTGTGCGATGGAATTACACAATCTAATACCGCCAAGCCCGTTTCATCATCGGACTACAAGACAAACGGCGATGCGCCATCGTTATATGGTGGATATCCCACCCATACGCACAAAACGTTTTGGGAATACTTTCATTGTGCGTACTGCTAAGGAGTGGAATTCCCTGCCGGAGTCTGTGTTTCCTGATCGCTATAACCTGGGGGTCTTTAAGTCAAGAGTGAATAGGTTACTTCTAGGCAAGCGTGCTCCATCTTCGACCACATCATCACTTACCACCAGGTGAGATGGTGCTCAAACGCGACCCATTCTGAAAAAAAAAAAAAAACTAAAAAGCACCCAGACCCGGAACAACTATTTGTAGGCCATCAGCCATGCAAACATTGTTCGGAGTGGGAATCGAACCCGCGGCTCTCAGTGCAGCAGTTAATCGTTCAACCTTTGCCCCGACCGAGTTGTCTGATTCCACACTGACATTTTCTCAATGTCAATAACGCCGCAGATAAAGTTGAACTCAGTTTTGTCCGATTGTATCTGGTAATATCTGCGTCCCTCCAGATTCTGTGCCCTATATGGCTAGGCACCGTTAGCACCACCCTATTTACGGCACAACCATCACCAACAAGACAGTTAATTCTCAATATTCATGCTTCTATTTTTAAAGCTACTATTCTTAGTAAGTACTTGCTCACACGCAGATCCGCTTAACAATTAACAAGTCGCGGAAAACCAACTTAATTTTCAACGCTTTGTTTTTGTAAGCTGATCACTTAATTAAGTGTCTAGTAAGGGGAACAATAAAATTAAGTCTGCCTCACGGTTGTTATGACTTAATAAGACAAAGAGGAGGTGCTGTCTGCAACAAATTATTGCGGCTATTTTTATCTTTCTTTTTTGTTGCTACCTGTAAATAAGTTTTGAGGGAGGTGACTTTTATCTCTATTTTTGTAATGTATATTTTTGATTTTTCAACAGCCCGTGTGGTACTTGCAATGTCGTCTTACTTACTTGGTGTCACCAATTAATGGAGACACTTTTTTTCCTTGTTTTGTATGTCGTTCACCAATTTGGTGAACGACATACCTATATTACCTATATCTGTGCTACAACTACAACTGACAAAGGCAATAGTAAATCATAGGTAGTAGACATCTATTTCTGTACATGTGACAAAAACAATAGAAATTAGGACTGTTATTTATATTAAAACTAGCGACCCGCCCCGGCTTCGCACGGGTGCAATGTTTATATTAAATATACTATAGAATGTTTTTATATACATCGTTGACAGCCTTTTTGTCATTCGACATACATGTTCTCTTTAGTAATTACTCTTGAAAGTGCGACACATAATTTACCATGGGAAAAATATTCAACTCTCAAATCTAAGCAACATAGGCACGCGCGTCGTGCCTCCGCCGGCACCGCGCCTCAACCGCTATGTCCTTGCATTTTAAATCTGTAATATCTTCGAAACTATTTATTTAAATTATATTCTGTAAAGGGCAATATTGATTTATATTAAATGCACAATGTATTTATGGTACTAAATTGGATAAGGATTAATGCTGTATTGCTTAAAATCGCTTTGTAAAATATACTCGTATTTCTCGTAAAAAGTAAAGGATAAAAATGGTTGTTGTGGGTTATCTAAAAGAGATAGACAGATGCTATCAGGACTTTTTTGTTGACCTTTTTAAGGTGTACAATACTGTAGTACATTATTTTGATCTATCTCGTAGGGTTCAGCCAGCGTTTGCGAAGCAAGCGCAAAAAAATGTGTTTATTTGCGACATCACATTAGAAACCTCAAAAATTATCATTGTTCCTCTACTATATTATGCATGTTATATACTTAAAAACCTTCCTATTGAATCACTCTTTCTATTGAAAGAAACTGCATCAAAATCCGTTGCGTAGTTTTAAAGATTTAAGCATACATAGGGACAGACACAGGGAAGCGACTTTGCTTTATGCTATGCTAATTAATAAGATTAGTTGGTTTGCTTTCAAATTAAATGCAGTTACATTTTAAACCACTACTTATTCTGAATTAAACGCCTTTAGGTACCTAACTGGCACGTAGCTAACAGACTAGTACAAAAATCTAAACTAAAATAATCAGGCGCTTTCGTAATTTATAATAAAATTAACTTCAAAAGACCCAGGCTTATTAAGACTGAAAATTAAAACAAAACCTAGGTAACTATATGACAATTGTTTTTCTTTCCTTATTGTGATCATGACATAGGTAACTGATCATTTAGTATTTTAATACAATGTTATTACACTTTCAGTATAATTAATCGATGGAATAATCAAAGAGATTTGAGAGACAAAGAGACTCAAAGAGAAGATTGACCTAATACTCAAAACTTAAACAATTAGTCAATCAAAATCCGTACAGATATTTGTTGTTATTTTGAACAATGAATACCTATGTCACTTTAGTATGTACCTATTGACAATTATGACATGAATACTGATGACCTCAAGGTGCGTTCCGAACCTTGATAAAATTAAGTAAAACAATCGTATAAAGAAATTAAACAGTTCTCTTCCGTGTTTTTTATCTTTTCTATTTAACAATTTTTTTTTGCTCATAGTAAAAAGATTCTGAAATATAATTTGTGCACTACCGACTTTATATCAAAATCACATCGTTTTAATTATTCATATTTTAGAACGCACTTCAGTTTGACGTTTTGCTAATTTTCCTGCTGCAAGAGGAATGAATTAGTCGTAATTCGCTATTTTTTCGTTAATATTCCGTCTAAATTGTCATTAAATAGTGCGTTGTTGACAAACGAATTGGATTCTGACTAAATCCGATGAGATAATTTCGTTGATTTAATCGTAAGTAGCATTGTGCCGAACAAACAATTAAACTCTTCATGCATGTATTCCATGATATTTGCAGTGTTCTATTTTGTGTGTGGACATCTCAGGAAGTTATTGTTGTCGATAAACACGTGATCCAAGGCCAGCACTTGTCGCAACTAATAATTGAATTAACTTATTTTTCTTTACTCTACTCCATAATATTTTTCTGTTTGTGTGTAAAATTATTAGTCTGTATAATATTTTGATTACGAAACTATCTTTATCATCCGCAAAACGTTTCCTTTGTGCATCATGTTATTAACGGTTGCTGGTTGGCTAGGAACTTGTCAAACCAGTTCCTGATAAATCATAAATATTTTTAATAGGTTATTGACTGATCAGTGACACAGTGACCAAAATAAGAAGTAGAGATAAAACTTACCTACATATGAGTGATTGAGTACAACCCACTTTTAGTGTTCATACATTATAATTTACGTGTTCCTTACAATCCAGATCAGTTATGAGTAATTTTTCACCTTGTTTGACATTGTAATTATAAAGACATTAAAAAAGTTTTAAAATAAGAAGGTAGCATGCATGTTTTGATTTAAATTGTTATTTATAGATGTTCATGTTGATGGTTCCATTGTGATGTAGATCAGTACAAAAGTTGGAATGATATCCTTCTTTCTTACATCCTCTTAAAAGAAGCAGTATCGCAGATAATACTAAATTGTTTATACTTTTTTCTACCTATTTTTCATAAGTTCCTTTATCAATCATAGACAACAGATGATACACACCCACCATCATAAACAGCACCATCACCATCTGCCTAACTTAATATAAAAAGATTTATCTTCTAATTTACTGTATTTTGCAATGCCACTTAAAGTAATAAGTGTTTATTCTTCAAGAAGTTTTTTGGTCCAGAAACCCGCTCACACATCCTCAGAGCACCCTACCAAAGTTTTGTCACAATTTGAGCAATGATTTAACAATTCTATTATGAACAAGAAAGTTTTGGTTTTTATTTGTACATAACACATGTTCAGCTGCATCCAATTAGATTGGGGAAAATGATCTCAAAATATGATGGTTGTTTTTAGAATTTTACTGTCAATACTGTACTTTACCCATCTGTTATTATAATCTATAATCAACTCATTGTTTAAATGCATTTATATGCTATTGATACAAATATAGCATTTTTCATTACTTGATAGAGTGGCCATTGTAATATTGTATTAATATAGTAGACACGGTTCCCCTTATGATGAAACTCACAATAGTATGTTCTTGCATATAAAATTTTCCATACACGCACAACCAATGCATTGCTCAATATAATAATTATAAAACAATTAATTTATTTGAAGTCTAATAGTAATTACTTATTAAAAAAGTATTTGCTTTCTGAATTCCTTCTCAATATAAACTTTAGTTGTTCTAAATTAATAATCCTGTCTCTGCTTATTTATGGAAAAAGCGATACAAAGATTTTTCTTCATGCATCAGTGTATAGATTAAAACAAAACCTTTGTAACTTTATCTCATTCTTCTGTATAATTTATATACAATTTTGGTTGCAGATACAAATCATGCAATCAGCTCAGCGGCCTACACCCACCTGCGTAGGAGCACATGAGACTTGAGCACAGTCAGCATACAGCACATGTAACGTGCATCCACAATGTTGGGCCTAGTCCTTACTCTGCATTTAGCACTGCTGACAGAGACCTTTGGCGATGTGATTGTTTACACACAGGAAACGCCACATGTGGTAAGTTATACTTTTTTTATTTAGCTTGCAGAAATCTGCTTCCTGTGAGCTATAAACTGGGAGAATTTATGTCAAGAATAAATTAAAGAGATTATTATAAAATTGGGCAGACTAACAAACAGCAGTTGACTTTTATATGTATAGATATATTGTTTCAGCAACAAAACATAAGTTATATTTCATGCCTGCATAATTTGAACTTGAATATATCGATACCTCTGGGCTCAAAGGTCGTAAAGGACATTTGGGCGAATATGACTTTTTGATACTGTTTTACTCAGATTTAAATTTTCTATCGATCTGTATATTCCGTTTTACGAAATTCGCTAAAAAAAATGCCTTTACGACCCACATAACTTGAGACGTTAAATAAAGTTTACCGTGAAATTTTGGAAGTAAATAACACATAGTTACCAAAGTGTACTCATTTTGGTAATAAAGCAAAATATATAACAACTTTTGGATGTAAAATACATTAAAAATGTCAATTGCCCTATACCACCTTAGGTGGTTAATATAAGTCACCTCAAAAATTTGGATGTAAAGGACATCGTCTTTGCAAATTGTCCTGTACACCCTAAAATTTTAAAATAAAAAATGCAAGTGTCATTTACTACCTAGTTTTAAATTAATTATATGCTTCCACTAAATCCTAGAATATTCAAAAAACAACGATTTTAATCTAAATATACTACCTAAATTAAAATAAAACACGAAACTATTTACTCATAATTTTGTGAAATGTATTATAAATCGATTATCGAAATTAAATGATGTTCAAGTTTAAGTAGGTATTCACTTCATAACTATCGTAGTATCGCCATGGCTCAAGAAGACTTTTGAAAACCTAACGTACTTAAAAATATACCAAAGAAGCAAAAATGTTTACAAAGAACTTTATTGAGAAGTTGTCAGCAGTTCCATCGTACTACAATAGAAAAAAAACGAATAGAACTTATCTTCTTTAGGAAATGAAAAACATAAATATATCTTATATCAAATGTATTTAAAATATTGTACTGAACAGGAAAAGCAGGTATTAAGTGAGAACGCATATCGAACTATATTTAAAGAGTATAAAAATAAGCTTTCACATACCTAAAAAAGACAAATGCCTAACTGGCGTCAAAGCGGAGAATAATAAAGACGAATTAAACGACCCGGGGGCCTAGACAAAATCCATTTTCTGTAAGCGTTAACGCCAACGGAAAAATTAAATTGTATGGAGTTGACATTTGCTAACCACATGTCACGTGATTGTCACGTGTTAGTAAATGTCAACTCCATACAATTAATTTTTCCGTTGGCGTTAACGCTTACAGAAAATGGATTTTGTCTAGGCCCGAAGGACAAAGAGCTGCTGAACTCTCATTTCAAAGAGAAGATACCTACTTATAAGAGATATAATATTCATCAAACCCTTAATTCACCCAACAATGAAACGGTCACCTGCAGCTTTGAACTACAAAAAGTCTTGAATACGCCACATAGACAAAGTATGATATTGTACTATTCTAGAAAATATTCGGTGTTTAATTTCGCCATTTATGAAAGTCGCACACAGGATGTTAATTGTTATACATGGGGGGAATGTGATGGAAAAAGAGGGAGTAACGAAATTGCAACTTGCTTAGTGAAATATCTTGAGGAAAAGGACAAAATGGGCGTAAAACATCTTCTGATGTACAGTCGGCCAAGAAAGTGGTGTACCACCCTAAGGTTGAATATCGCTTGCAGATTCATAGGTGATAAAGATTAGTTTCGCTTGCAGATCGATCTGACAACTTCTATTGCTGTCTTTATCTGATTATCAAGGCTGATTATTGATAACGACTATTACTGTTTGTAACGTGACAGCTGTTCTTAGTTTGAACTTGATGGAACCAATGACGTCGTAAAATCAACGGCGGGGGGCTGTAGATTTTGATGACAAAATTGTATCTACAAATTCAGAATTGTAATCAACAAGTTACATAAAATTGTAAAGGCACAAGGCGAGTCCACAAACCTACAATTTCTGTAAACTTGTAATTACAATATCAATAAAAAACAAGCTAAAAATAGATTTATCCTTTTATTAAATTTCTACAATCAATTTTAAAATACTTATAACAAACAAAAACATAGCATATATAGTAATATTTAGAAGATATTGAAAATTTTTAAAAATTAGAAACGGGTGTAACCGCCGTTGGCCTCTATAACCTCTAAAAGACGAGACCTCATTGAACCAACAAGCCGTGAGCAAATATCGGTTCCCCGCATTTCCTCCCAGATATAATTACAGTGACTAATAAGAGCTTGTTTGGTTCTTTCATTTTGATGCGACCATCGTTGGACCATAAGGCCCCAAAGATTTTCTATCGGGTTGAGGTCCGGCGATCTTGAGGGCCACTGAATTACCCTTACGTCAGTGTGTGAACGAAACCAGGCTCTTACGATCCTCGCATTATGAATTGAACAATTATCTTGAACAAAATCAAATTGTGGCACTTCGTTCTCCGGGTAAACATTACGGACTGTCGGTAGCATTGCATTCTGAAGCACGTCGATATAATTTACAGCCGTCGCTCGAGGAGGTAGAGAACACAATTCTCCTACACCATCCGTACTCATCCAGCCCCAAATATTTACGGAAATTCGACCTGATTCTCTATTTGGGATTACATGATCATCTTTATACCGTGTTGAATTATATCGCCAAAGGTGAAGACGTCCATGCTGACTGGATTTAAACGTTTTTTCATCACAAAACACTGTATTAGACCAATCAAACTCTAAGTGCTCTCTGGCGAAGTTCAGACGAGCAAGTCTGTGAGCATCCGTCAAATATATTTTCTTGGCGTAATGCCTGTGGTGCAACCCCATGTAATGTAGATGATTCCTTATTGTTTGGGCACTCACATCGAACATCTCCGCAAAATGTTTTGTGGGCTTAAAACCATTGATTTCATATTCCCGTCTCATGAATTCTCTATCGTTATTGGAGAGTGCAGGCCGGCGACCACTTCTTCTGTGATCCAACAAACTTCCCTCCTCTCCTTCACGACGAATCCAAAAGCGGACAGAACGCCTCGATATATTCAAATTCCGGGATATCGCACTGATACTGCTTCCCTCATTAAATTGGGCAATTATTTGTGCTCTTTCGGCAATGGTCAAGTTGGCAGGCATTGAGATGATTTTATATGCAGTTGATTGAAAAATAACACGGAAAATATATCGATTTTTTGCATATATTTGACAAAATGTCAATTGTCAGTTTTCTTTTTCAAATGGAATTCGGTTGTCTAAATAGTTTTTATTACTTTTGTTTGGAAACATTTCAATTGCTTTGTAGAAACTAATGTCCTTTTCATTTATACTAAAGGTTAAAATGTCATGTACTTATATGTGACATATGACGTATGAATACTAAATACATAGGTTTACGTCATGATAATGTTGTCTCTTTCAGTAATATCTTTTTATAACGAACCTTGTTGTAATTTTCGATGACCGGGAAACTAAATCAAAACTGGTACACCACTTTCTTGGCCGACCGTACTGTGATTCGTATTGTAGTCAAAATAAAAATAAAACCGTATTGGCTGCCATGTACCAATTCCTAAGATCAGCAGTCAATTTCAAGGCCATTCAAATTAACTATTTACTCCCGGGCCATACATACATGCCTGTCGATACAGTTCATGCTGTTATCGAAAGGGAAGTGCGAAAAGTTATTATTTGGAGTTTGGACACAATGGTTTACATATTTTGAATCGGCCCGCAAAAGACCAAGACCTTACAAAGTTAATATACTGACTTTTTAAAATTTGATCAATTAGCTTTAAATATATACATTCACGCCAATGACATTAAAAAATATTAAATTCAAAAACATCAGAGTCGCCACATTAAAAAAAAAAAACATAATGACAAAATGTTTGTCAAATGCTCCATGGAAGACAAAGCAGAAACTCATTCTTTAACATTATGCGAAAAACCCCAGATCAAGGAAAAACAAAAGGAAATGAGAAGGGAAAAAGTCCAAAGGGAAAAAAAGCCAGATTAAGAATGAACCTGTGATTGGTATGGATGCAGTGAAACAGTTATGCAATAGTAGATTACCAATAGCCGCTGCTAAATATAAAGATCTGATAAACCTGTGTGAAAATTTCATAAAGAATATAGGGAGCTTCCATGCAATTCTGAGCTACGCGAGACTGAATGAAACAGACGAAGAGGACGATGAAAAAAGTGAGAAAGAAGATGAGTAAATAAATTAGATATCAGATGATGATTTATTTACTCATCTTCTCATCAAACAGATTCTGATTATAAAGTTGAAAGAAAAGAAAGCAAAAGAAGAAAGTTAAGTAAAGAAGAACTTAGTTAAGTTGAAGTTGATTAAAGAAGTTAAACTAATCAATAGACTAAAGAAGAGAGTGAAGAAAAGGCAACCAAAAAAAGTACGTTAATTACTAAAATATTAATTTGTAATTTGTGTTCAATTACAAAATAATAAACGATCTCAATTTCATTACGCAAATGTACGTTTTATTTGTATAATTATGTTATTTCATGATTATTTGTAAAGAAAATACTGTACTATTTGTAAAGAAATGACTATATCCTTTTAGAATACCTTAGTGGATGACCCTTAAGAACCTAAAAATTATCACCCTTGTCGTTTATTTCCTTATTTTGTTTTATTTTGTGCAGTAAAGTAGATTTACGCCCTTAGGTAAAATCATAAGATGAAAATTTGAAGGGTGTAAAGGACTTTTATTTTTAAATTTATGGTTGTAAAGGAAATCTATCTCGGTAAATCCAGCACTAGGGTAATTTTTTAACACTGCCTTAGAGAGCACTATAAATTCTAAACACTTTTCCTAGGTTTCATTTAAATAGCTCAAGAAACAAAAATGTTAGAGCAAAAATATATAATATTTTTTAGTTTTTTGCTTGTCCTGGAAAGTCGCATTTTGTCCTTTACGACCTTTGAGCCGAGGTATCGATATGTCAAACCGTTTAGCCTGTACATTGTTAATTAAGGGTATTAAAGTAAACTGTTACACACATCAAAAGTGTCTAGGGATCAACATATATTTTTGCAATAACTTTTCTCCTGATTGATATTAATTAAAATTTTCTTTAAGGATTCATCAAATAAAGTGTTTTCGTTTGTCACAGTAACGATAAACCAAGTCACCTTTGCATTAATAAAGAAATTTGCCATTTTCCTAAGAAAGGGATTTTTGACATTTGAACCACTAACATAAAAGTTCGAAAAAAAGACTGAAATAACAGTTTTCTTTAAATTTTATTGGGTAACTTAAACAATTAATAATCCGTGTTTCTACCGCGAACACTAACAACACAAGAACATCGGTTTGGCATACTCAAAATGAGTTCATCCAAATCACGCTGTGGAATGGCCGCCCATGTTCGTTGCAACAACAAAAAAAGGTCTTCTTGCGACTGGATACCCTCCATATTCGGCAGAGCTCTTCTCTGTAGCATATCCCATGCATGCTCAATCGGGTTCAAGTCTGGCGACTGAGCAGGCCAGAGCAGGACATTGATGTTAGCTGCGGCGAGAGTCTGTCTTACAACTCTTGCGGTGTGCGGTCGTGCATTATCATGCATTAACTGAAATAAGGGACCGATTTGCACTTGTAGAGGATAGATGACGTCAGATACAATCGTCTCAGCATAAATTTGAGCGTTGAGGTTGCCTCTGATCCAAATCAACTCAGTTCTTCCGCCGATCCAAATACCCGCCCATACCATGATGGTTCCACCACTATAAGGATGGACTTCCTGGCAGGATTTTAATCGCTGTTGGCGTCCAGGGGTTCTCCAGTGTCGTATACGTCTTGTATCCGGTCTCATACCAAAACGAGACTCATCAGAAAAGCACACGAAACGCCATTGTTCTTCTGCCCAATTTCTGTGTTCAAGAGCCCATTGATATCGAATCCTACGATTGTGCATTGCTATAGGTGGTACCCGTAGCGGTCTTCGGGAATGAAGGTTCACTTCATGCAAGCGGTTTCTGACTGTTTGGTCGCTAATTAAGTTCCCTGAAGAGTGATGAAGCCTCACGGCTAACATCATGGCGGTTATTGTTGGAGCTCTTCGAGTTAAGATTTGAATGTATCGGTCTTGTCTCCGTGTGGTGCAGCGATACCGTCCTCCATGGCGCTCAGCCACGGTACCAGTGCTTCGGTAACGAGTCCAAAGTCGACTGATAACACTCTGACTTGTATTCAGAGCTAAAGCCACAGTACGTTGCCGGGAACCAGCTTCTATCATTCCCACGGCTCTGAGCATTTCTTCCCTGCTTAAATGACGTCGCCGCTCCATAATAACGTTGGTTTTAATCAGTAGTAGGGAAACAGTAGCACTAATAATGTCTTCAATGCGTTGTATGTTTTTATAGGGAAAATATTGACAGCTGATTTTCATCTTTTACTCGAATTTGATTAACAGTTCCTGTTTCAAATTATGAAATGCACCAAAAAGGATCCATATAAATTTATAAAATCATAAATTTATTACAAAGCCACATCTCAATCTCAAGAAATCCGCATAAAAATGCTTGATCCCTAGACACTTTTGATGTGTGTAGATAGATGTTTCAAGTATTCAATTCAGAAATGTGGGTGTGTTTAACAAAAATTACCCTTGTATAACATTTCAGTAAAACCTAAAATCAATCATTTAAAATATTAGTTTTTCTGTAATGTTGTAATGAAATGAAATGAAATGGAATATTTATTTTGTAAATTTGTTATATAAATAACACTTTTACACGCCATGTTTTCTTTTTCGTTTTAAGTTTAGCTAGATGAGGCTGGTTATCTGAAAACCTAGATTCTGACTTTTTGATACCTAAATGTAAAACCGAGGATGGGTTATTTATTATGTGTTATTAACTGTTGCCGAAATATCATGCGCATGGAAATTTCTTGCATTTTTCATAGAAAGTAGCCTATCTGTTATTCTGATGTATAAACTATAATATAATAATAATTATGTATAATTTAATCTATGTATTGTAACCTTTGTTTTTAATTTTTGCAAAAATTAATTGAGATTCAACCAATAATTTCATTGAAACTAGAACAAACGAAAATCGACTTTTATTTAAATGCAATATCATTGATTACACAGGTGTTTCGATATATGTATACTTAATTGAACAAATGTATGACTTCCTTTATCTAACAGTTATTGAATTCTACATCCAAAAAAAGAATGTTAGTTTTACAATTATTGGATAAAAGTAAGCTGTTTATAAACAGTTATTAGCTATGTATACATTTCAATACTTCTAAAATGAGTGCATTTTGACTTCTTTTTTTTTTTTTTTTTTTTTTTTTTTTTTTTTATTTAGAATAGGTTCGCGTTTGACCACCATCTCACCTCTTTGGAATCCTTACTAATATTATAAATGCTAAAGTAACTCTATCTATAACACTCACTTCTAAACCAACTAGCCAGTTTTGATAAAATTTGGTATATCCTTCTCCGAGGTCTAATCTATCCCTGAGATTGGACTTGGATTGACCTAGATGAAGGATTTCATCATCATCTGCTTAGCCTTTTCCTCTATATGTTGGGGTCTGTTTCCAGTCTAATCGGATGCAGCTGAGTACCAGTGTACACATAGTACGGTAGTAGTACCGGTGTACACATAGTACGGTAGTAGTACCGGTGTACACATAGTATGGTAGTAGTACCGGTGTACACATAGTACGGTAGTAGTACCGGTGTACACATAGTACGTTAGTAGTACCGGTGTACACAGTACGGTAGTAGTACCGGTGTACACATAGTACGGTAGTAGTACCGGTGTACACATAGTACGTTAGTAGTACGGTGTACGGACGCCAGCACATCAAGCTACAACAATCTGTCAAATTTCTTTAGTAGATTTTCAACTTTATTGTTAAAGAAATTAGGTTCAAGGTTGATTGGGAAAAATTTACAGTTTCGGGTAGCTTCATGTGCTTCTGTACATGGAACGACTGCTGTCTGACCTTTGCAAAACCAAAGTCAGATTTTCTGACTTCTGACTACCCGTAACGACTGTCAAAGATGTACAAATGACAGCCGGGTACATCGACTTAACGTGCTTTACGAGGCATGGGGGTGCCTGGCCAACTTCCAAACTTCGGGGATTGAGAACTTTTCTAATAGAAACACCCAATAGAACTTTCTTGCCCGACCCGGGAATTGAACCCGAGACCTGTTGCACAACAGTCGTGCTAGCGACCACGAGACTAACGAGGACATAAGTTGAAAAAAGTCGCTGGCAGATGATAGTTGACGTACCGCAGGATACCATCCACACTTGGTCGATATACCGTCTTGTCGTACTAAGCGCTTTTCTTCAACAGTTATTGTGCGCACAGCCAAGGTGTGGAACTCTCTGCCGGCTTCTGTGTTCCCTGCCACATATGACACGTCAGCCTTTAAAGCAAGAGTGAATAGGCATTTTCTGGGCTCGCTCGTTCGATCGTAGACCTCATGTTACACTTACCATCAGGTGTGATCGAGGTCAAGAGCGGGTTCATTCGTAATACAAAAAAAAACTATTGTTTTGTTTGCAAAAATGGTGACTCGAATCTTAATTAAGATCCCACAGGAAGTGTTAATTTATTAGTTAGTGGGTTAACAAGAGTGTTCGCACTTGTAACCTCTGCATCAATAACAATACAAGAGGTCATGGAGCAACTACCCCGGGTGTGTTACCCTAAATATAATAATTCAGCCTTTCCAGCCTTTTACGTTCCCACAGCTGAGGCCGATCTGGAACCAGTGCGAATTGATAGATGTCTCCGAATTATTGTTCCTAGAACATGCCTGTTTCTTCATAACATTTTGGACACCGATTTGAGAGCAGTGGTCACGATATAAATTCCACAATGAAATGTGCCTGAAGGGGTTCGAATTGCCTGCAACTCGCAATTCGGGCCCGTAACCTCTTTGAAAAAAATATTCTCCTTTTTACCGCCGTCAAAAAGGAGGATTTCCCTGCCAATTGTGTACCGATTTACAAAATTCTTTTTTGTTCGAAAGCCTATATCCTGAGGTAGTCCCATTGTGACTAAGTAAAAATCTGATCCCAGGAAAATTGGGGAAACCCTTAAATTTTATAGGCAGATACACTGTTTTCCATATACTTTCTAACGCAATTCAGATATTTGTGGCTGATAGTTATCATCTCATTGTGCTGAGCTGATGATGAAAATAAAGACACCTGAAAGCTTCTAAACTTAGAACAACAACGCATAGAAGAGGCGTCTAGAACAAAACACGAGCGATTTCGTGTGTCCACTTTATTTTCTTTGTGTGCGTGAGCCGAATGTGTCTACGTTCTTCAAACGCACACAAATATAGCTTTCAGTGATACCATTACCAGACCATTACCCACAAAAATGGGAAAACGCACTATTATGTTGCTGGATTAAATCAAGTATTTTATGTTATGAAACTAGATAAGATGATGTTTTTTCATGTAATATGACTTATATGACATATATTTACGGAAGGTAAACGAAATGAGATATCGTTTATTGCGTTTAGAATGTTTGATGTGTAATGTGTTATAATTGCTTGAAAAATCTCGTTTGATATCAATTAAAAGTATGTGTTGTATTTATGAAATAGAAAAATATTATTGAGAACATTACTTAAATGAAAAAAATCTTAATCAATAAAATTGTCATCCTTATGATGCCACTCTTCGAACTAACAGTAACTTTTAGTTATAATACACTGTAGGTAGTAGCTGTAAATAAATATACACTTGAGAGCAATAAAATCGCACACCTTGACTTTTCTTTGTTAAGGCAGTTTTTTTATGAATCTGAATAAATATTTTAAAAAACACACACACTAATTGAAAGTCTACCTCATTACCTTTCTAATGATATCAAATACAGTGTAAAAAAAATACCCATAAGAGGTTTTACGGCACAAAACCCAACAAACGGGTAAAATTACCCAATTTCGATTAAGAAATAATGAAAATCAAACTCAAAATTCTTGATCAAATTGTTTATTAATAAGGTGTATTCCCTCCCCTAGCCTTAATTACAGCTCTTAATCGGTTTTTCATGGACCGTATTAATTTTACCATGAAATCTTGTGGTATAGCGTTCCACTCCTCTTCAATGGCAAGTTGAAGCTCTCGGAGGCGCGTAGGAGCAGGGCTTCTTGCTCGACCTCTTCTTTTTAGCTCATCTCAGACATGCTCAATCGGATTGAGATCAGGACTACGAGCTGGCCACTCCATCGCGGTGATTCCAACGTCTTCCATGTATTCGCAAACTGTTCTAGCGACATGCGGTCTCGCGTTATCGTGCATTAGGAGAAAATCTTCTCCCATAAGCCACGCAAGCGGCCTCACATGTCCTTCGAGCACTTCTTCGACGTATCGTGCAGCCGTCAAACCTCTCGATCTCGGGCCGGTATTCGCTCCAGTGATGAATACAATGTCAGTTTTAGTGTCCAACATTATGCCACCCCAAAACATACACGATCCACCGCCAAAAGCCACACGTTCGCTTATGCAGCATTGTGAAAATCGCTCTGATGACCTTCTGTAGACTCTAGAGCGTCCATCATGACCATGTAATGTCATTCTGCACTCATCAGAGAACATAACAGACCGCCATTGGTCATACGTCCAATTTAAATGTTCCCTGGCAAATTGTAGTCGGGCTTGTCGGTGAGCTATGGTCAATTTGGGACCATTTGCTGGGCGATGTGAAGTCAGTCCTGCTTCACCAAGTCTTCTTCTGACTTCTTCTGACTGTCTGATTTTATTGCTCTCAAGTGTAGTTTAGTTTGACGCATACATAATTGCCGCCAAAACTATATTTTTTTTAAACAAAAATAAGCATAAAAGAAATCAATATTGAATTGTGATAAGTTAGGTTATTAGAATTTTTGTTTGATGGTCGATTTACTTAAATATAATGTATAAAATGTAAGTATTTACTTGTGAAATGTAATTTGATTACACGTTTTTTGTTTTCCTGAAGGACTATGACATCCCTTTACGCTACAAACGGTCGTTTTAAATTATTTACTCGCGAGCTCTGTTCGGCAGAATGTGACCTAGAGTACTGACGGCTCGTCGAGCAAAGTTAGCCAAAATGGCTAAGTTTTAGTTGCCTCACTTTTTGCACTCGTACTATCCTTCTATGCGTTGTTGTTCTAAGCTTCTAATAGAGTTATCTCAAAAAATATTGATGCGATTTAGATAGAGTTTTCCTTCCCACCATCTCTATTTCATATCTCCATCGCTAGCCTTGACCTTGCAAACCTAATCTGCGTCACGTCCATCTAAACTCACCACACTATTAGTTAATACAAACACAATAATCTTAGTAGTACCTTAACCAAATTACCACTTCTTATCAAAACCATTTACTAAGAAAACAATGACTTTGTTGTTTCGTGACAGCAAATTAACATTGTTATTAGTCATAGGAAGTGTTGCTATCATTGTAACAAACGGCTAGCATTTCGTTTTGACAGATTTATCTGTTCTTAGTTGAATGGCCTGCAACTATATTGTTAGTTCAAATGTTTAAATGGCTAATTCATTGTTGTTTAGTCTGCCATACTTGTCTATATGCTGCAGTACAAAAATTAAAATCATATTGCACCGACAAACTGTGTCGCGCTTTGGCGATCGATTTGGGTATTAGTATAGCGGTTTTATGTTATTAGTTTGGTTAACTTATTGCACGCAAACACCTCAATAGAAAGCCAAGCAGTTCTTGGTTCACTGTAGTTGAGTCTAATCCTATGCAGTAGTTCATTCTCTTCGTCTTCCAAATAAGGGACATATAAAAAAAAATTCTTTTAGTAAACGAGTCAATCAGCGGCAGATATGACATCTTGCACAAAAGTCAACTGGGGGCAATGAGTTAGACTAATAGTTATTAGGAACAATTCTGTACCGAAATCTATCAATCTGTCTTGAACTCTTATGTCATATGACCCAGGAAGTGCTTGATTTAGAGACGATAGTTCATGAGCAAGGACAATTAGATTTGTGCACGTGAATTCGTTTGCGGGGGTGTTGATATTACCTTTCTGGTTATTCCCGCTTGAATCCCGCTCCTGTAGAAATCCCGGGATAAAAAGTAGCCTATATATAGCCCTATGACCTCTACTGTCTGCCACGGTTTAGCCGTTTCAGAGATTAGCCCACATTACTGACAGATAGCCAGACAAAGATTTAAAAAGTTTTATCGAGACAGACACAAACATTCAAAACATGTTTGTTTTTATTTTAGTGTCGTGTATATGTCGCAGGTTTTTCATAAAATTAGGTTTTTGATCAAAAACCTAGGTTTTTAATGAAAAACCGGAAGATGACACATTTTAAACTCAATTACATCATAAACCTGTAACAATCCAGATTTTTGATCAAAAACCTGAACTAGTCTGGGTTTATGATAAAGTTCTTGTCAAGATCACGGGTTCTCCACACTTCAACCATTGACGTTTCGTCCTTTGCCCTGATAGGCCGTGATGCACGGCGCATGTTTATCGACAGTGAGTTACAATCAGTAGCAAGCTCTCGATTTAGCGGGCATGCGGACAGCGAGTAAAGGGCAACTCGCTGTCCGACCATGGACCATGCCCGGGTCGACGGCGCGTTGTGTTCCACGCGCGCCTCAAAGAGCGTCAGCAATATGACGAGGCCCCCCCTGTAGAGGGCCGAAGCCTGCCGGGGTTGTGGGACTTATCCCATTACCGTGACCCCGGAACGTAAAGGGCTATTGAAGGAACACCGTGGATTTTAGTCAGTACAAGTCTGACAGTCCCTCCGGCCCTGCCCGGGGTGGGAGGACTTATTTGATGATTTTACCACGTTAAAAAAAAGCTCTCGATTTAAGTGTGTGTAATTTATTTGTGTGCGTAATTCGCATACGTAACGGGCCTCTTGCTTGTAGTGGAGCTAAAAAGTGGGATACAAGCGGCGACACGCGTTCTCATACAAATCAGGAACTATTTCCTTTCTAACCTCTTTTATATGTTCTGTGGTTTTACCAATAACCCTGTATATGCCAGCGCCACTATAAGCAGAATTCCCAATACTTTCGTCACCTATCGGGTGGGTTATCGTCACAGCGAATCTCTTGTGTCGAAGGTCACTACAGGTGTTATCTGCTGTTATCTTCGTACACGCACTAGTACGTTTGCACAATCGATACTGTTTGTATGAGACACAAAGTCAAGTGGTTACGTTGATCGCCTTGCACCTTTTCCAGACCTCTCGGTGAAAAGTACTATTCTGTTTCCAAAAAAACTGGATTTTTATTGGTTCATAAACTCATGAGTCTTTATCTTCAATTGTGCTTATCCCCCATCTTACCGAAAACATAGGAACAACCAGGTTTCCTATAGTCTGTTTTTGGATTTTAAAGAGCCCCTGTATTGTAGCCTAGATCTTGGTCATTTATCCTTCAGATAATAGTCTCGTGATAACAATAAATTATTTACAATATTCTTTAACTAGCCGTTGCCCACGACTTCGTCTGCACGATTTTTTTTACATACTTATCCTCTTTTTCAGACCCTTACCTTAGGGCCTGAAATAGAGGATGAAAGTTCCCCGACTCCTTCAACTATTTTTTTGTCAAATTAAATTAAAACTGAGTCAACGGTTAAGCTGTGTAAGCCTAACAGACAGACAGACATTATGTTTAAATACTTCAAAATCATCTATTGCAATTTGCCGACACGAGTCATACGGCCCCCAGGAAAGGCAAAAGATACATATAACAATTATGACGTCATAATCTAGTACCTACTATAAGTATATTTAATTTAATAGCTTCTTCATTGAGGAACTCAATAATACGAACGACAAAGGTTATTGGAAAATTTAATAGACTATAGAAAAAACAGCTAGGCAAATTAAGTACTTGTTTTGTTTTAGATTTATTCTTATTTAAAGATTCTTTATTCTCAATAAAAACAACAAGTCGTTTACTTGAGAACAATAAACTAATTTAAAAAATATTATACATACAATAAAGCTCGTCTTCGCCAGTTACAATTTTAGTTGTAAACAAGTTACCCCTTCAATGCATTCATTTCTTCAGAAGTGCTTTATTTGAAACTATTTGCTGGCTCAGTTGAGTTTTGAATGCATAAGGCGACATCTATAAACCTTATAACACTCTACTTAGTGCAAATTAAGCGGTTATAGCTTAATGGCTGAGGTGTCGGCTTTGTGATTGTCAGGTCGTGGGTTCGAACCCCGAACCATTACACTATTGCCGTGAACCCATTTCAGGCACAAGCATATTTAGCTTACTTGGAACCCTTCCAAGTAATTATACTAAATAAAACAAGATTGCCAGTAATGCGTATTCTACCCATATTGATATTTATCTTTTTTTTACCGTAATAAATCCTTACTTAATATTATAAATGCGAAAGTAACTCTGTCTGTCTGTGTGTTACGCAATCACGCCTAAACTACTGAACCGATTTTAATGAAATTTGGTACGGACGTAGTCTAGAGCCTGAGAAAGGACATAGGCTACTTTTTATTGCGAAAAAGGACTGTAAGGGGTTGAAATAAGAGACGAAAGTTTGTATGGTAATTACGTCATTTTTAAAGCTAGAAGCTTAATCTTATTTTTTAGACTTTTGATTAGATATTAATAAATACGACATTCAAATTATGTACGAGATTTATTTTCAAAATAATTAGCTTAAAAATTAAAAATGCTGCCGAAAGTCACTATTCCGCGCGGACGAAGTCGCGGGCACAGCTAGTAACGTAATAAAACAAAGTAACAATAATTTTGGGTATTGTTCTTGTGCAGCGGTGCGCGACTATATGTATTAATGACATACGGTCGCATACAAACGACTGCATATAGTTTCTACATTTTCATTCCCGTATATATGCAGTATACGGGAATGGAAATGTAGAAACTATGACGCATGTGGAGTTTACCAAAGATTTTACATCCAAGTGAATATTTCACGACATTGTTGTAAATGAGTAGCCATGATTGGCTTGCCCTTTTTGCAATTTGAAAACCCTGCCTTCGCCCGACAGAGTTCATGTTTCTCTTCATTAATTCATAGATCCACTACACGAGTACAATATAGGTTCCAATAAGATTTAATTTGAATTTTGAAATATCAATGATGGAATAATGACGAGCGACTCAGACCAAATTTTTATTAAGAAGGCACATCCACAGGCATTTTTTTGCAAAATTCATTCAATTCAAAATTAATACATTTCTAGGCTAGGCAAATTACGGATAGGGATCATCCCACACATTTATCATCTATACGGTAACATATGTATGTCATCATGAGTCGCTATGCCTTCGCTGAAATCAGGGCTAAATCACATTAGCGAACAAAATAATTGTGTTTAGTTTTTAGGGTTCCGTAGTCAACAAGGAACCCTTATAGTTTCGCCATGTCCGTCTGTCTGTCCGTCTGTCCGCGGTTTAGCTCAGAAACTATTGGTACTAGAAAGTTGTACTTTGGCATGAGTATACACGTTAATGACGCCGAAAAAGTGCTAAAATAAAATTTTGAAAAAAACGATTATTTAGGGTACCTCCCATACGTGTAAAGTGGGATGATAATATTTTTTTCCGTTCTTCCCATAGTGTGGGATATCGTTGGATAGGTCTTTCAAAAATATTAGGGGTTTGGTAAGAACGTTTTTTTAAGTAAACCGTTCGTGACTTATCAAGCTTTAAAGTACCAATTTTCGTTAGAGTCAAGTGTCCCCCCCCTCTATCAACTAAACGGTTGTAGTTAGAAATTCAAATGTCACGGCAGTAGTACCTATATATAACGCAATTTAAAGGAAAACTATCACACATAAGTGGGCTTTACAAGTTTACGAGTAATAGTCGACCAATTGTATTTGACTCGAAAATTTCGAACAACTCCATAGAAATGTCGATAGATAGCGCTAAGCGCCAGTTGTATCATGCTAGTTTCTTGTGACAATTGAGTAGTGTAGCTCTGTGTCCGTATTTAAATTCAAAACACCGGCTATGACAAGTTTTATACAAATCTCTAAAAAAAATTAAAACTTTCCGTGCAAAATTGTCGGATCAGGTGAGGATTTGTATAGGAAGTCAAATTAGTTAGGTAGTCATGTTTGGCTTTTAGTTAGAGCATGGTACAAAACGATCAGTCAGCGAATACGACACGCACTTGGCTGTTATAAAAACTACGGAACCCTACACTGCGCGTGGCCCGACACGCACTTGACCGGTTTTTTATGACTAAAGGCGGTGCGTGACTGAATCACTTAGTACATGAATCACGCCAAGAGTTATTCAATATAAGTATTTTTGTTATGTAATCCACACAAAGGGTATGGTATACTGTACGGTTTACCTACACTGTTCTACATTTCCACATTGAACATAAGTACTTAGATAACTAGTTTCTGCCCTCGGCTTCGCTCGCGTGAAATTATATATTTTCTGCGAAATTAAAACAGCCTATGACTGATAATTTAGCTTTATACTGGTGAAAGAATTTTAAAATTGGTCCGGTCGTTTTGAGTATATCCATTACAAACAAACAAGAAAGCAAATCTTTCTGCTTTATAATATTAGTGTAGATACTTACAGTCTTTATTTCTATGAAGTGAGAAGTAGTTCGCCACGCATGCCCAGTGCTGCTTAGTCATCCATCAAATTTGAAGTCTTTAAAACTTCTCACGGCGCGAGGCGTCTCCTTAAATGTTTTGAAAGTATGTGACGGTTTCTCAAAACGAGGGTTTGAAAGTGAAGAACGTGTCAAACCAAACTTAGTTTAATAGGCTTTTGCACCAAATAAGAATTAGTCAATTGCTCTACTTCTTCTCCTGTCTGTTTTTATTATTTTCATATAATATGCTGCTTTCAAATCCTTTTGTATGGTAGATATCCTGGTTGTGGATGGTTGACCTCAGCCCTGGCCTTCTTCCTCTGTATGAAGCACTCTCTTTATCATTTAGCTATCCTCTCGTTTCAGAACATGTATGCATGTACCATCGGATAAGTGTAACTTTAAATGCGTCCTGTATTTAATTGTCTCGCGGAGCACTTTCATTTCCATTTTCAGTCAAATGCTTTACTTGAAATTCTTAATTCAGAAACTGGTGTAAACCATAATATGAAATTATAATTAGATTGATCAACACGCATGTACGTCGCGCAAAAACGTCTCCCCTGAATTAGTTCATTCACATCGTGCCAATTGTTTTGCCGAACAACAACAACAACGTCACTCAGCTGTTTACCAATATTTCGATACTGCATCATCTGACGGTCGATTGGCATATACAAAAATGCCCATAAAAGTAATAATTACATAATTATGTATGTATGTGCGTTTTTCTAAAATAGTTCTTAAGTTCTATTTACTAACACAATGGATATTATGTATACAGGCTTTTTTTTTACGTGGTAAAATCATCAAATGAGTCCTCCCATCCCGGGCAGGGCCGGAGGCACTGTCAGACTTGTACTGACTAAAATCCACGGTGTTCCTTCAATAGCCCTTTACGTTCCGGGGTCACGGTAATGGGATAAGTCCCACGACCCCGGCAGGCTTCGGCTCTCTACAGGGGGGCCTCGTCATATTGCTGACGCTCTTTGAGGCGCGCGTGGAACACAACGCGCCGTCGACCCGGGCATGGTCCATGGTCGGACAGCGAGTTGCCCTTTACTCGCTGTCCGCATGCCCGCGCCTACGGTGGCCGGAGATCGTCGGCCGACCTCCGACGCCGTGGGCGTCTACCACTGCGGCTGGGCTGGAGGAAGGACGCCATCCTCTCCCTCACGCGGCCCGCCTCCTCCTTCGATAGCATGACTGCTTCGCAGAAGGAGGCGACCGCTTCCCACTCCCTCTCGCCTCGCAGCATGGCCTCGACCAGTGCCGGGCGCGAGAGGTCTCCGCCTATCGCCGCCGTGAGGACACGTCGGTGCTCTGCCCAAGCGGGGCAGTCTTGCACCGTATGCTCTACTGTGTCCTCAGGGCGATCCTCGCAGTGGTGACACCCAGGCGTTTCTTCCTTCCCCATCAGACACAGGTACCTCCCGAAACTTCCGTGTCCGGTGAGGACCTGCGTCATGCGGTAGGTCAGGACGCCGTGACGCCGATCTAGCCACTCCTCAAAGAGGGGTCTTACCGATGTATACAGGCTTAAGGTATTTATTTATCTATGGGTATTATTATTATAAATATTGAAGATGCTAATCGTCTTTGAGCCAGGGTTTCAGGCATAGCAAAAAATCAACCAGCTTTTCCTCTTCAACCGACGAAAAAAGAAACGGAGGAGGTTACCAATTCGACGCGTATATTTTTTTATTTTTTTTTGTATGATCACCGATTACTCGAAGACGCTTGAACCGATTTGGAAAATCATTTTTTTGTTTGAAAGGGTATACTTTGAAATTGAAGAACCCAGTAACGGGTTAGTACGATACTCTTTGGCGAGACTGATCTCTCCAACTTACGACTGTCAAAAACAGGCGGACCAAAAGCTTAGCACGTTTTCAAAGGCATGGAGGAAACTCGTTATGTAATAAATGATCTTTCATCTACGGACCGTTGTTGTTTACCCGCTTGGACGTATCGAACCATACCGCACCTTTAAAGTAAAACCGTTACTAAACGAAAATTTTCACGAATTGAGTTATTTATACCATCAATCTAAAATATAAGTAAACTGCAGGTTAAACATCTAGCGTTAAATCATATAGTTACCAAACAAAACATAAATCTAAAAAATATTATTGTAAGTAAATAAAGAAAAACTATTCTAAAGCACATGTCATAAAGTAAACAGATATCTATCATATAAACCCATAAGAAATCTTAAAGTACTTGTACTTAGACTTACCTAGACTATATTATACTGAACTGTTTCAAATATTGGCTCTCCTGTAAAATTTGATAATTTCGTATAGCGGTTTTACTTTAAAGGTGCGATACGTGAAAACGTCCTGAATACACCTTATAGCTGCGATGTTTTGAAGCAAAAATCATTAACTTTCGTTCAACAGAAAAACAAGTGAAACTACCAGCATTCCCTTCCCATTCCCTATACTAAACTACAAATGCAAAAGTTTAGATGAATGGAAAGAGATTTTTGTAACTCGAAACAGGCCAAAATGGTTTGTGTGGAAAAACGCCCTAGCAACTACCCCGGAAAAACTTTAATTGTGCGTACAGCTAATAAGTGAAGAGTGAATAGGTTACTTCTAGGTAAAAGTGTGCTTCCATCATCTAAGATAGGCAGTGGTCAATAGCGAGCATCAACACAAAAAAAAAACTTTATTTTCGACCGAAATTGAATTCACCAAATAACATTAATTTTGTTAACTATTCCCTCAGTTAAAAGTATGTGTATACAGCGGCCACATGTCACAGTGACGTGGCAGGTTTAAAGATCAATATGCGTCGGCAATAATAACTACATAGTTGCCAGCCCGTTGGATGGTGACTGTATGTAGTCTGGTGACTCATACAATCACACCGCTCGCAAGGGGCGGCGAACGCTAGCATGGGAAAATGCGACTAAGCAATACTATACTCACTTTTACGACATCCTGGCTGAACGTTGCTACAATCTCAATTTGAGGTTCAACTCTCGGGATTGTTAGGATCTTTTCAGTATATTTTCAATGACCGCTGACTTCATTTGCGGGCTGATATTGATCTTGATGCTTATCGGCGTAGGAATACTCGATACTAGCTCAATGGCAGGATGAATATTGATAGAAGCAAAGGACCCGTTTGCCCCAATAAGTCCTCGAAAATGAAAACGTTATAGGCTGAATTATTAATATTATTATATTCGAACATTTTACAAAGCATTTTGTACGAAAACCAAAATAAACACTGCAATACCTCATCAGCGGATTCATAATAAACAGATTCCACAGTAAATTATTCTTAGGTATATTTATACTATAGCCTGCCAGTTCTTTGTTGCAGTTCTCAGTAAATATTTTGTATATAAATTTTATTTCTCACGGCTCCATTTCTTAAGGCTGCCTCGACTGCTGTTTCCGCTTTCAGGCACCAGTTATTGTAGCCCTTAAGCGAACTTAAGGAGGTGTCCACGACGTCTTTATCTATTCATTAGCGCTTTTTACAAATACTTCGATGCATCGCTAATGGTCTATTTGTCTCGAACGTCTAATTGAATCGATGCAAAAGCGTGACCGCGCGCCGCTGAATTGCTAGGTCGGTTTTGATGCAACAACTGCGTAACAGAGTCGTGTGGTAGTTCACGTGGTCAAGACTAAGCGATCTTCGTGTATCGCTCGGATATATCCATGCTGTATCGCGATCTTGGTTCCGTAGGTATAAAACCATCGCTATTGTGTCGCTACTGTTGTAAAAATGAGCTGTAAACCTCACTTTGACTTTCATTGATTTGTTAAATGTAGATAATATACGGAATAGAATTATCTTGCTTTATGCTATCAATACAAAGGATCAACTATTGACAATCAAAATATAAGTCAAGAACGTACATTACTCGATATCGAGTATCTCCAACCGCTATTAGTATCTGCCAGAAACTATTTAATGCTATTCAATTTTATACCCTAAAATGAAGACTATAAAATATCCATTTCTTTAGCACTGACGCTATAGTACAGTAACTTGATATAATTGTTCAAGCTATACAATTTTATCAAACTAGTTTATGCTTCGTTTAGTATGCATCGACTGTGCATAATCAATGAATCATACTCAGTCCATTGATTTCTAAGTATGCGTTCGTAAGAGCTCTACGCTCTTCTTTGATTAGATAGGATTCTTTTGAATAGATAGGATAGTGTCCGAACGAAAGCCGAAGACGATTAATCGGTTATGGCCACAACACGAATCCAAAGGTTGAATGAATAACCCCCCCATATCCAGTGCGAGATTGGATAAAATTTATATTTCAAAAATAAATCTTTATGTAGGTTGTATGCATATACCTACATACATAATGAAATGGTTCAAATTATCTGGTAACTCGTAAAAAATATTAAGGATTCCAAATATAATAAGATTCGTAACTGGTGCATGACAGTTCGTTCAATTACAGCCTTAGCTTAAAACCTTAAACTTCAGTCAAAACTGGCCCAATTTAGTAATAAATAATTGTATGACCTGAAATAGCAGTAAGTATCTTTAATTGGTATTCCTGTTTTTACTCATTCATTATTTCTACTACATACTTACCTTCACCATGATAACTATACTGACTTATAAAGTGAACCTCTGTCAAACACATGATAAGTAGGCAGTTTCGTAGTATCCATACCTACTGCATACGGAAAATATGCAACTTCGACAAAACGAAACTGCATTAAAGTAATTTCCTTAAATTTAACAGAACTGCGATGAACTCAATCATGACAATAAATGCTAAATTAAATAGTGCTTCCTACTTAACTAGATATGAACATATTTATATATGATGTGTCCATGACCTATTTTTACAAATGAGTCGTCGCCCAGTAGTCGACATTCGATCATAATATTATAGAATAGAATACATTTATTGTAAAACATGAGCATAAATCAATTAATATCATTAAAGTTATTTTTTTTTAATTGTTTAAAGTTTAACTTCAACTTTAACCTTTGAACTTAACAATATCAGTGTTAGGAAAACTTAGTTTTACTGTTGTAAACTTCCCTAGCTTTGCAGAAATCCCATAAATTGGCCCTTATACGAGTACTGAATACCTGATAGGTAGGTGGGGTTGCACTTGCTTAAAGAAACATACCCATAAAGTGCTGTAATAATTATTATTGTTACCACCAACCCTATCTATCATGATCTCTTAACAATTATAAACATAAAAATTACTTGAACAATTCTTATGAATCGACTATCTTCGATAGTGGCCTAGTGTCCTTAAAACAATATCACCAAAGATAATACGTCATATTAAAAATAAATTCGAGGTCACTACAATCAATACATGTTGGTAGATTATAAAAGAATATGCACAGATTTAATATTATCCGCCTTTTTTTTTTAACGTGGTAAAATCATCAGATGAGTCCTCCCACCCCGGGCAGGGCCGGAGGGACTGTCAGACTTGTACTGACTAAAATCCACGGTATTCCTTCAATAGCCCTTTACGTACCGGGGTCACGGTAATGAGATAAGTCCCACGACCCCGGCAGGCTTCGGCCCTCTACAGGGGGGGCCTCGTCATGTTGCTGACGCTCTTTGAGGCGCGCGTGGAACACGACGCGCCGTCGACCCGGGCATGGTCCATGGTCGGACAGCGAGTTGCCCTTTACTCGCTGTCCGCATGCCCGCGCCTACGGTGGCCGGAGATCGTCGGCCGACGTCCGACGCCGTGGACGTCTACCACTGCGTAATATTATCCGCCTAAGACCCAAACAATGGAAGGCTGATGGAGCTGAACATTTTTTGTAGTGGTGATCGTATATTAGGTGACGCTGCGTTCGGAAGGCCTCTCACAAAGCATGTAGACCAAAGTCCTTGTGAGGACCACAATCGTGGACGCAAATAAAACTGTTCAGCCTTTTCTCAATTAAGTCGGGGTCAGCCTCAATACTAACAGGATGCAGCTGAGTAATAGTGCCTTACATGTAGACACCACAACCCATTAGCTGGATACCACGATCTTTCACCACCACATAGGTGCCACATTCTGACTAACCGTAACAATTGTCAAAGATTTAAGAGAAGACAGCCAGAACCAATGGTTTAAGTTGCTTTCCAAGGTGTGGAGTAATCCCGATATGTTTATATGGTCACCTATCCACGAACTAACCCCGGCAAGTGTTGCTTAACTTTGAAGATCGTGCGGCTGTTATTCTTAAGCCACGAGCTCCTTGTACGCGGACAGCCAGATAAAAAGACAATAAACTGATTCAGAATAGAAATAATATTTTGTTAAGCTTATTTTTAACCGACTTCTAAAAAAGGAGGAGGTTCTCAATTCGGATGTTTGTATTTTTTTTTTTTTTTTTTTGTCCGCGCAGATCTCCGTCGCTTGCCAACCGATTTGAAAAATTCTTATCTTGTTAGAAAGGGTATACTTCCCAAATGGTCCCATGAAAATTTTATCGAAATCGGACAAGCCGTTTCTGAAAAATCAACAAAAGTCTAAAAAAAATATTTACGTTGATAATCTTTTCGTTTACTCTGCATTGTGTTTTTTGTTCGCGCATAACTCCGTCATTTACGAACCGATTTGGAAAATTCACTGACCCACTAAAAGCACGAAAATAAAAACATTTTTGCAAAAAATAAAACCGACTTCCATATCAAAACACTACAAAGCCAAAAATAATTTTAATTTCGGAAGGCGGTGTGAAAAAAAAAAGAAAATACAAAACCCAACACCGACTACCGAAATTAAAATTATTTTTGGCTTTGTAGTGTTTTGATATGGAAGTCGGTTTTATTTTTTGCAAAAATGTTTTTATTTTCGTGCTTTTAGTGGGTCAGTGAATTTTCCAAATCGGTTCGTAAATGACGGAGTTATGCGCGAACAAAAAACACAATGCAGAGTAAACGAAAAGATTATCAACGTAAATATTTTTTTTAGACTTTTGTTGATTTTTCAGAAACGGCTTGTCCGATTTCGATAAAATTTTCATGGGACCATTTGGGAAGTATACCCTTTCTAACAAGATAAGAATTTTTCAAATCGGTTGGCAAGCGACGGAGATCTGCGCGGACAAAAAAAAAAAAAAAAAAATACAAACATCCGAATTGAGAACCTCCTCCTTTTTTAGAAGTCGGTTAAAAATAAGCTTAACAAAATATTATTTCTATTCTGAATCAGTTTATTGTCTTTTTATCTGGCTGTCCGCGTACAAGGAGCTCGTGGCTTAAGAATAACAGCCGCACGATCTTCAAAGTTAAGCAACACTTGCCGGGGTTAGTTCGTGGATAGGTGACCATATAAACATATCGGGATTACTCCACACCTTGGAAAGCAACTTAAACCATTGGTTCTGGCTGTCTTCTCTTAAATCTTTCACAATTGTTACGGTTAGTCAGAATGTGGCACCTATGTGGTGGTGAAAGATCGTGGTATCCAGCTAATGGGTTGTGGTGTCTACATGTAAGGCACTATTACTCAGCTGCATCCTGTTAGTATTGAGGCTGACCCCGACTTAATTGAGAAAAGGCTAAACAGTTTTATTTGCGTCCACGATTGTGGTCCTCACAAGGACTTTGGTCTACATGCTTTGTGAGAGGCCTTCCGAACGCAGCGTCACCTAATATACGATCACCACTACAAAAAATGTTCAGCTCCATCAGCCTTCCATTGTTTGGGTCTTAGGCGGATAATATTACGCAGTGGTAGACGTCCACGGCGTCGGACGTCGGCCGACGATCTCCGGCCACCGTAGGCGCGGGCATGCGGACAGCGAGTAAAGGGCAACTCGCTGTCCGACCATGGACCATGCCCGGGTCGACGGCGCGTTGTGTTCCACGCGCGCCTCAAAGAGCGTCAGCAACATGACGAGGCCCCCCCTGTAGAGGGCCGAAGCCTGCCGGGGTCGTGGGACTTATCTCATTACCGTGACCCCGGTACGGTCGGCCAAGAAAGTGGTGTACCAGTTTTGATTTAGTTTCCCGGTCATCGAAAATTACAACAAGGTTCGTTATAAAAAGATATTACTGAAAGAGACAACATTATCATGACGTAAACCTATGTATTTAGTATTCATACGTCATATGTCACATGACATTTTAACCTTTAGTATAAATGAAAAGGACATTAGTTTCTACAAAGCAATTGAAATGTTTCCAAACAAAAGTAATAAAAACTATTTAGACAACCGAATTCCATTTGAAAAAGAAAACTGACAATTGACATTTTGTCAAATATATGCAAAAAATCGATATATTTTCCGTGTTATTTTTCAATCAACTGCATATAAAATCATCTCAATGCCTGCCATCTTGACCATTGCCGAAAGAGCACAAATAATTGCCCAATTGAATGAGGGAAGCAGTATCAGTGCGATATCCCGGAATTTGAATATATCGAGGCGTTCTGTCCGCTTTTGGATTCGTCGTGAAGGAGAGGAGGGAAGTTTGTTGGATCACAGAAGAAGTGGTCGCCGGCCTGCACTCTCCAATAACGATAGAGAATTCATGAGACGGGAATATGAAATCAATGGTTTTAAGCCCACAAAACATTTTGCGGAGATGTTCGATGTGAGTGCCCAAACAATAAGGAATCATCTACATTACATGGGGTTGCACCACAGGCATTACGCCAAGAAAATATATTTGACGGATGCTCACAGACTTGCTCGTCTGAACTTCGCCAGAGAGCACTTAGAGTTTGATTGGTCTAATACAGTGTTTTGTGATGAAAAAACGTTTAAATCCAGTCAGCATGGACGTCTTCACCTTTGGCGATATAATTCAACACGGTATAAAGATGATCATGTAATCCCAAATAGAGAATCAGGTCGAATTCTCTACCTCCTCGAGCGACGGCTGTAAATTATATCGACGTGCTTCAGAATGCAATGCTACCGACAGTCCGTAATGTTTACCCGGAGAACGAAGTGCCACAATTTGATTTTGTTCAAGATAATTGTTCAATTCATAATGCGAGGATCGTAAGAGCCTGGTTTCGTTCACACACTGACGTAAGGGTAATTCAGTGGCCCTCAAGATCGCCGGACCTCAACCCGATAGAAAATCTTTGTGGCCTTATGGTCCAACGATGGTCGCATCAAAATGAAAGAACCAAACAAGCTCTTATTAGTCACTGTAATTATATCTGGGAGGAAATGCGGGGAACCGATATTTGCTCACGGCTTGTTGGTTCAATGAGGTCTCGTCTTTTAGAGGTTATAGAGGCCAACGGCGGTTACACCCGTTTCTAATTTTTAAAAATTTTCAATATCTTCTAAATATTACTATATATGCTATGTTTTTGTTTGTTATAAGTATTTTAAAATTGATTGTAGAAATTTAATAAAAGGATAAATCTATTTTTAGCTTGTTTTTTATTGATATTGTAATTACAAGTTTACAGAAATTGTAGGTTTGTGGACTCGCCTTGTGCCTTTACAATTTTATGTAACTTGTTGATTACAATTCTGAATTTGTAGATACAATTTTGTCATCAAAATCTACAGCCCCCCGCCGTTGATTTTACGACGTCATTGGTTCCATCAAGTTCAAACTAAGAACAGCTGTCACGTTACAAACAGTAATAGTCGTTATCAATAATCAGATAAAGACAGCAATAGAAGTTGTCAGATCGATCTGCAAGCGAAACTAATCTTTATCACCTATGAATCTGCAAGCGATATTCAACCTTAGGGTGGTACACCACTTTCTTGGCCGACTGTACGTAAAGGGCTATTGAAGGAATACCGTGGATTTTAGTCAGTACAAGTCTGACAGTCCCTCCGGCCCTGCCCGAGGTGGGAGGACTCATCTGATGATTTTACCACGTTAAAAAAAAAGGCGGATAATATTAAATCTGTGCATATTCTTTTATAATCTACCAACATGTATTGATTGTAGTGACCTCGAATTTATTTTTAATATGACGTATTATCTTTGGTGATATTGTTTTAAGGACACTAGGCCACTATCGAAGATAGTCGATTCATAAGAATTGTTCAAGTAATTTTTATGTTTATAATTGTTAAGAGATCATGATAGATAGGGTTGGTGGTAACAATAATAATTATTACAGCACTTTATGGGTATGTTTCTTTAAGCAAGTGCAACCCCACCTACCTATCAGGTATTCAGTACTCGTATAAGGGCCAATTTATGGGATTTCTGCAAAGCTAGGGAAGTTTACAACAGTAAAACTAAGTTTTCCTAACACTGATATTGTTAAGTTCAAAGGTTAAAGTTGAAGTTAAACTTTAAACAATTAAAAAAAATTAACTTTAATGATATTAATTGATTTATGCTCATGTTTTACAATAAATGTATTCTATTCTATAATATTATGATCGAATGTCGACTACTGGGCGACGACGCATTTGTAAAAATAGGTCATGGACACATCATATATAAATATGTTCATATCTAGTTAAGTAGGAAGCACTATTTAATTTAGCATTTATTGTCATGATTGAGTTCATCGCAGTTCTGTTAAATTTAAGGAAATTACTTTAATGCAGTTTCGTTTTGTCGAAGTTGCATATTTTCCGTATGCAGTAGGTATGGATACTACGAAACTGCCTACTTATCATGTGTTTGACAGAGGTTCGCTTTATAAGTCAGTATAGTTATCATGGTGAAGGTAAGTATGTAGTAGAAATAATGAATGAGTAAAAACAGGAATACCAATTAAAGATACTTACTGCTATTTCAGGTCATACAATTATTTATTACTAAATTGGGCCAGTTTTGACTGAAGTTTAAGGTTTTAAGCTAAGGCTGTAATTGAACGAACTGTCATGTACCAGTTACGAATCTTATTATATTTGGAATCCTTAATATTTTTTTACGAGTTACCAGATAATTTGAACCATTTCATTATGTATATGCATACAACCTACATAAAGATTTATTTTTGAAATATAAATTTTATCCAATCTCGCACTGGATATGGGGGGGTTATTCATTCAACCTTTGGATTCGTGTTGTGGCCATAACCGATTAATCGTCTTCGGCTTTCGTTCGGACACTATCCTACCTATTCAAAAGAATCCTATCTAATCAAAGAAGAGCGTAGAGCTCTTACGAACGCATACTTAGAAATCAATGGACTGAGTATGATTAATTGATTATGCACAGTCAATGCATACTAAACGAAGCATCAACTAGTTTGATAAAATTGTATAGCTTGAACAATTATATCAAGTTACTGTACTATAGCGTCAGTGCTAAAGAAATGGATATTTTATAGTCTTCATTTTAGGGTATAAAATTGAATAGCATTAAATAGTTTCTGGCAGATACTAATAGCGGTTGGAAATACCCGATATCGAGTAATGTACGTTCTTGACTTATATTTTGAGTGTCAATAGTTGATCCTTTGTATTGATTTGATTGAGTTTCTGAAAAATCAACAAAAGTCTAAAAAAAATATTTACGTTGATAATCTTTTCGTTTACTCTGCATTGTGTTTTTTGTTCGCGCATAACTCCGTCATTTACGAACCGATTTGGAAAATTCACTGACCCACTAAAAGCACGAAAATAAAAACATTTTTGCAAAAAATAAAACCGACTTCCATATCAAAACACTACAAAGCCAAAAATAATTTTAATTTCGGAAGGCGGTGTGAAAAAAAAAAGAAAATACAAAACCCAACACCGACTACCGAAATTAAAATTATTTTTGGCTTTGTAGTGTTTTGATATGGAAGTCGGTTTTATTTTTTGCAAAAAAGTTTTTATAATGATAAAAGTAATCCACTGTAAATAATCGTAGGTAGATAGTATACTTATCCACATACGGCCCTATCTTATTGGAAATCTAAGCAATGCAGACTATTTTGTTTTCAAACAATACCACGTACATAGTTAGACATGATTGTGTCTTTATTTATATATCTGAAGGCCAAGTAACGATGTGTTAGAAATTATGCAACAATATTATGTTAATCTGAAGTTATTCTTATGTAGGTATTCGTCTAGTCTTTTATACAGTATGTATAGTCCCCGGCACGTAAGTTGGCAAAGTTTTGACGTAGTGGGTGTAAGTTCGTCATTGTGCAATTAGTGGAACAAAAAAGTGTTCACTTTTATTGCCTGTCATTATTGTATGACTATTGGCATCATTTATTTTTAATCATGTCTGTTTAGAAGAAAGTTAAAGAAAGGAGAGGAATTCGTGAGTTTATTAGGTGTTATAAATTAAATTTATGCAATTAATTGTAAAAAAAAATCGTAAGGAAAATGTTATAAAAAATTATGTGTTCTTGTAGTCACACTCAGTTAACGGTCTCTTTTTAAGTTAGAGCTTCTTTTTCCATAAAACACATAGTATAGATTTTTGTGGCATGTCTGCGTAAAACGGTATATGTATAATATAAATAACGGTATATATAATGTATAATAAATTAATAACAACTCGTAAAATAAACTAAAAAACAATAATAACTCGTAGCAAAAACTCAACTTTCGTGCACGAAAGTTTAATTGCAAGGTAGACGTGGTGCGGGAGGCAGGGGTCGACTGACGCACCAATCGCGCGCTCGGATCGGCGCTATAGTGATAGGCAAATAACTTGGCAAGTGTCGTTCGATGCGCAGAAGTCGATTTTTAGGTGTCAGCGGGACGCGGGGTATGACGTAGCGCCGCTCCGAGCGCGCGATTGGTGCGTCAGTAGTTCTCGTTCCTTTTGCTCCCGAATACACTTGCGTACATGAAAGTTATACCCTTTGTTTTTGTTAGAAGTTGTTGTTTTAAATTTATATTTTGTTACGTTCATTACAATGCCAGGACCAAATACCGTTTTACGCAGACTATTAAAATGTCAGAAAGAACAGTTAGACACTATAGTTAAGGAAGGTTGAAATCTCGAATTCGTCACTATCTTTAGGACACCGGGAAAAAAGAAGAATAAAAGGGGTAGCAGTTTTATTAACTAATTGTGACGACGAGAACATATTAGTTATTTTTAATGTTTTTTTAAATACATTTTTTTCTCTTTTAAATGTATTTATGTATTATATCTATTTTATTTATAATACCGAATTAACTAATGAATTCCTCTTCTTTCTTTAACATTCTACTGAACAGACATGATTAAAATAAATAATGGCAATAACCATAGAATAATGGCAAGCAGTAAAAGTGTCCACTTTTTTTGTTCCACTAAGTGCACGATTCGCGAACTTACCCCCACTACGCCTAAACCTTGCCAACTTACGTGCCGAAGACTATACCTCATACCCCGCGTCCCGCTTGACAACCGACGAGACCTAAAAAATTACTCTTGCCAAGTTACGTGCCGAGTACTATATCATTGTGTCATTTTGTATGATGAAACTGATTCCGTACAATTTTGAAAATGTTATTCATTAGGTGTCATCCTTCTTGAATAGCGTTTTATCTTCATCACTATCACTATAGACGATTTACCTACATGATGATCTTGTCCGACGTTATATACGAGTAACTCTTGAGTAAACTTATACATTTTAAAAGCAAGATCTTGCATTTTGATTTTGCAATGTAATGAAATGCATATAACCATTACAATATTAAATCTGCGTATTCTATAAGTTTTAGTAGTTTTGTCAAAACTCCGGATATCATTTGTTTTTAATAACTTCTCTTGTAATTTTTAAACCACCTCTAAAATAATTTTGTAGGAGGTCCCAGGATAGTACCCTGCGGGACACTATTTATAATGATAGCTGCATTCATTCGCTCATAGTTGCGACCACCTAAAAATTTCCTTAATTTTGTTTGTGAAACGTACACTTCCTACGTACAAATAATGTGCACATAGCATCTCGTTATAAATAAGCACACACACCTGGAACGATCACTTCTTGCCAAGTTACGTGATTTGTAGACAAGAATGTTGTACAAGTCTACAATATAAATAAATAGTTGCTATCATTGATTGTTTGAGATTGTTTGTACATTCAATATTATATAGGTGATAAAACCACGGTGTACATCACACAGATATGTTGCTAATATGTATCGTAATGTATCTTCATTATTTAAACTGAAAATTTGTCTGTATGATTAACCTCTTTTACTTGTCTGTAAACAATATAGATTATAAAAAATAGGTTGGAGTATAGCTATGAAGCGATAAAAGATGTTTTTTGTACAGTTGTGTTCGTTACTTTACAAAAATTGCAGTATTGAATTGATCTTGTCCATGTGAAACACCGAGGGTCTGAGGAGCATTGTCCATGTTCGTAAGTTCGTTTCATCATTTTCAAAATTTCCAAGGAATAAATAATCCGGATTTCAGTAACGCTATAATATCATGGCATGTGCTATTCATTTCAGTTCACTTTGTATGTTCTTTTTGTTTGCTAACAAATCCTATGGATAACTCTGTGGTGGTGTAAATTTGAGAATTACAGATAGATAGAATAGAAACACCACCAGATCTCGGGTAACATACAAGATACTTAATAAGTTAAACCGGCTAAAAACCGCGGCAATAGCCAGAAACTTAGACATAGTCAACAACTATTAATCTTATCTCACGTGGGGAATATTTCCATTCGATAACTAAGTTAACCAACCACTAGTTTATTATTTAGACCAGTCTTCATTAGAACATGATTTCATTTTCTTACCAACCTACCGTACTGAGTGGTCGCCTTTTTTTAAATAAAGGACTAGTACAACTTTGGAATACAGCAGCCAGTGTCGGTCGACAGTGAACCATAGTGTTTGTGGTAGATCGGTTTGTAGCGGAAATTATAACTTGCGGGAAGCATAATTTGATAAAGCGATTTAGATAAAAAATATCTGCATAAACTTTTTTAAAGACAATTTAAATATTTTGTAGATTTTTATCACAACACCGCCATTTTATCCCTCCCGCAGTTTCACTAATCAAACTGAACGGAACAAATAATCAAGTTAATACTAGTTATTATCAGTGACTGAATAACCAACGTACATGGACAACGCATGTGCTTCGCGTAGAACTAAAAGTGGTATTGGCTGAACTACGAATTTCCTTTGCAATGTAAAAAAAATGAAATGTGATTCGCTCCAAAATACAGTGACAGTTGAAAACTTTGTTCTTAATTAGAATGTAAATAGACTTCATAAGATCGTTTTTTAATATTTATTCATTTGTCTGTGTTTTTTAAAATGGAAGTCGCTCCGCACGCGAATATAAATGCAGTGCAAGTGCTCTATCTAGTTGGAATGCAGCATTTCGTTAGTATTATTTATTTAACTTTTTATCTTACATATTTTTTTATCGTATTTCTCCTGATCACATTCTTATCTGATAAGACTTATATTCGATGTGATTTCAATAAGAAGTATTCTCACAATTAGCCTAGCAACATGCCCCGTGTTTTAAAAATATAGTAATCCGTAATTAGCTAATTGAAAAATTTTTTTGCAAAAACTAGAACCGACTTTCATATCAAAACACTACAAAGCCAAAAATAACTTTGGTTTAGGAAGTCGGTGTTATTGGTTTAGGATTTTCTTTTTTTTTTCACACCGCCTTCCGAAATTAAAGTTATTTTTGGCTTTGTAGTGTTTTGATATGGAAGTCGGTTCTATTTTTTCCAAAAAAAAAAATTCTCGCCTTTTAGTGGGTCGGTTTGTAATTTATCTAGTTACAAAAGCCATAATGTCAACAACTTATCACCTTTTACAAAATGTTGCTTTTCCCGATGCATAGCCGTTAATTTTTGAGGAGTTCTCCTGGTACTTGACCATCAGCTCTACATCACCATATGTGTTGTGACGAGCATAAAGTGTTTAACATCTGTACTCAAGTAATCGAAACGCAATCCACGAAATACTTATTATTGAGGAGTTTCAGTGGCCATCTGTGGTCTACATCATCAGTTTAACTTCCCCAAATGGGCTAAAGGTGTGCCTATAATATTCGAAGAGTTCCCTCGATTTCTCCAGGATCCCATCATCAGATCCTGATTTCGTAACAATGGGACCAACTAGAAACTATACCCATTCAAACGCAAAAAAAAATATTTAAAATGGTCCAGCCGTCTCCGAGTTATGAGGTAAAGTTCAAGACGAATTGAAAACCTCCTTTTTTTGAAGTCGGTTAAAAACGGAGTATAGAATGGAGTTTTTATTAATTTAATTCGCAAAATTAAAAATCTTTAGAAGTTGTTTCATGTAACAATATATACAATATTAAACATTTTAATAATGTGTCTTAAAACTAAACTGCTGTGAAGACTACCGTAATAAATCGAAAAAAGAAAACGTTGTTTTATGCGGGTAACTCTTACATCTTTGAGTGCGAGGTGGCAACCCTACTCAAAATTATTATCAATATTGTTACATTGTTGTGTCCAGTCGATCCTTATTTTTTACTAGGCCAGACAATTGTAGCAAACTAATGCTTAAGTTTATTATAATTAATTAAAAGAACATCATAAAATACAGTGCTGCGCAGTTAATCGAGTTTATCACTAATTACTAGAGACTTATTAGAAACTAGCTTTTGCCCGCGACTTCGTCCGCGTGAAATAGTTACTTTGGGCTAACGTTAAATTTAACCCCGATTTTGAAGCATTCTTCATTGGCGCTCCGCTCCTATTGGTCTCAGCGTAATGATATATAGCCTATAGCCTTTCTCTATAAATTGACTATTTAATTAAAAAATAATTTTTCAATTCGAACCAGTAGTTCCTGAGATTATCGCGTTCAAACAAACAAACAAACTCTTCAGCCTTATATTATTAGTATAGATAGCTGTTGCCCGCGACCTCGTCCACGTTTCCGTCGTTATTCGTAAAAAAAAAGTAGCCTATGTCCTTCCTCACGGTTCAGTGATTTTGATGTAACAGACAGATTAACTTTCGTAATTTAGTAGGGAAATATAATATGTCAATCTATAATACTGTTGAAAAATATCGCAACACCGAACCGCACAATATTAGTGTAAATAGCTGTGCCCGCGACTCCGTCAGCGTGTAACTCCTTGTGTGTTATTAAGTTAATGTATTGGTAATATTGTTTAGATCACGTTCACATGAGGTTTAAGTACCTATAGAACGAAAATACTTCAGCGCAAAGCTTCCGGGTAAACTATGGTGAAAGTTGACCCGTCCGGCACGTGAACATAAAGATTTCTAGAACTGCTAACCCGGGAAAGAGCGACGTACAACTGACCATGCGAGAAACAACTGACACCGAGATCTACTCCAGCAACACGAAAAGTCTGCCCTTGAGCCTTATTAATTGTCATTGCATAACACACCGATACTGGGAATTGCGTTCTTTAAAATTGGAATGGAAAATTATTTGGTATTATGGGAATTCTGGGAATAAAGACGGTTTCTCCTGCACCGCAACCTGTTAAAATTTGAGCCTCGATTATATTTTGTTGCAACTGGGTTACTTTTAGCCGATTTCCATTGCAAAGATGTGGTGGTTTTAAATTTCGGAGCAGAATAATAATCAGAAAGCTTCGAACTGCTAAGCTATCGGGAGTTACACGTGTTATTGTGAGTCAACCATAAAAGATAGATATATGCTGTCGTGGGATATTTTTTATATAATTTTAAGGAGAACATTTCCGTCATAAATGATTTCTGTGTAGCTTTAACCATTAAGGTTGCACTCGCGACGGAAGCTTAAAAAATGGAGTAACTTCTCCCGTTTTCCCAACATTTCCCTTCACTGCTCTGCTCCTATTGATTGTAGCGTGATGAAAAGTATACTATAACCAGCCCAGGAGTATGAAAAATAATTGTACCAAGTTTCGTTAAAATCCGTCGAGTAGTTTTTGTTTCTATAACGGTTATACAGACAGACAGACAGACAGACAGACAGACAGACAGACAAAAATTTTACTGATTGCATTTTTGGCATCAGTATCGATCCCTAGTCACCCCCTGATAGTTATTTTGTAAATATATTTCATGTACAGAATTGACCTCTCTACAGATTTATTATAAGTATAGATTATATCTCGAACTTATTCTCTTTCAATTACGTTTATTTTATATCCTTGACTTACTTCTTCCACCGGCTTTGCCCAAGTGATTTTCCATAATTATGTATTTGACAAATAACTATGAATAATTTTCATGGCATGGTCTACTTTCTGTCCAAATGCGTTCACATTTATTTTATGTTTGTGTATATAACAATAGACTACCAAAAAAAATAACACTAAATATAACTTTTATCATAGGATAATTCTTCTCTTCTTCATTTTTCCATAGTAGGTAGTCTGCTACTTTAAGCCATATTTATTTATTAATCAAGAGTCCATCCGTTTATGTATGTAATGTAAAAAGATTTTTGTCGGTTTTAGACCCAGTCCTCTTCCATATAAGAAAAATAATTGTAATAAAAATAGAATAATCTGACTGTCTCCTAGAATAATCCTCGCGGTATGCATTATGTCAGAATCTTAAAAGAAAAGTACGTGTGCTTTTTTCTCCATATATCAATTTTAGGAGCATATTAGTAGGTACTAGTACTAATTATAGGAATTATGTTGTTGCAATAAGCAGTTTAGTATTATTTTAAAGTTTATCTGTATCATTCATCTTTATTTGAACTACATTGTGATTAGTCCATGAGATGCGAAACGCGCTCCTTTAGTGGGGGTAAGTTCGCGCATCGTGCACTTAGTGGAACAAAAATTTGGTCACTTACTGCTTCCCAATTGCCATCATTTATTTTTAATCATGTCTGTTCAGAAGAAAGTTAAAGAAAGAAGAGGAATTTATTAGTTAATTAGGTATTATAAATAAAATAGATATAATACATAAATACATTTAAAAGTAAAAAAAAATGTATTTAAAAAAACCATTAAAAATTATATGTTCTCGTTGTCACAATTAGTTAATAAAACTGCTACCCCTTTTATTCCTCTTTTTTCCCGGTATCCTGAAGACAGTGACGAATTCGGAATTTCAACCTTCCTTAACTATAGTGTCTAACTGTTCTTTCTGACGTTTTAATAGTCTGCGTAAAACGATATTTGGTCCTGGCATTGTAATCAACGTAATAAAAACTAAATTTAAAACAACAAGTCGTAACAAAAAGAAAGGATATAACTTTCGTGTACGCAAGAGTATTCGGGAGCGAACGGGACGTAGACACAGAGTGGGAAGCAAGGGTCGACCGACGCACCAATCGCCGACTGACGCACCAATCGCCTTCTGCGCATCTAACGACTCTTGCCAAGTTACGTGCCGGGCACTATACTAGGACAGAAAATTCCAGACTTGTAAAGTTGCAACATCCACCAACCCGCACTGGCCCCAGTGGTGGATTAAGGCCCATTCCCTATCGTAGAGAGGAGCCCTGTGTCCTGGCAGTAGTAATGTCCTAGCCTGGTTATGTTACCCTGCTTTTAGGCCAGTATAACAAAAGCTCGTAGAAATACATAATATCAGGGGTCATTAAATTATGCAACCGGAGATCTTTTAGCTGTTATAAGCAGTTCCCTTCATTCTTTCCACTTCTGCGAGTGTGCACTGCTGCACTGTGTAAGAATATGCGGACAGCAGTGTTTTAATTCGGGACTTCATGGTTACTCGTTTAATAAAATTTTCAGATAGTTTTTCTATTACATTATAAATTGTTCTGTGACGAAAATACATGTTGATATTTTCCATCCTTAGATCATGCAGGAGTTTCGTGACATGCCGGCGAGCTTTGGCGATGACTTGCCGCCCGAGGGTCTACGCGGCTTCCTGGTGGCCGGCGAGCCGCTCGACGGCTGCGCCCCCCTCCCCAAGCCACCCACCACAGTGGACAACTTCACTGGGAAGTGGATTGTGCTCCTAGCCAGGTAAACTTCAAATTTGTCTTCGTAACTACCAGCGTTCATTATGTTTAAAGAAGTGTATAGAAGTTCTTCGGCCTTAAAACTTGCGAGTAGACGTTTTGAACTGTAATAAACACTAAGTGGGAATCAAGTTGGAATATCGTTTATTTATTTAAACTTTATCTACAACAAGCACTTCACCCGCGGCTTCTTCTTCGTGGATTTCGAAATAATTTAGAGCCAGCACTCACTACAAATGCACCTACCAATGAGAAATTTTAGAGTTGGATCATTAGTTCCAGAGGCTACCTCCTACATACAAACATACAAGCCAATTTTTACATCTTTATAATATTAGTATAGATAGTGGGACATGGTCGGACCTAATGCAACAAGGCACCCTATACCAGTCAACCTTTGGGTTAAAAAGACTACAATGTGGTGGTAATAGGAGTCCAAGAAAATGAAATGAAATAAATTATGGAATTAAAAATCATCAATACTTACGTTGATAACCTGCTCTATCACATTTTACGAGCATCTTTAGCGATGAGTGGTGCCGTGGATGCGGTAGATCTTCGTGTTCCCTCCTGTGTCCACTGTGTGCACTGCATAAAGTGTATCAATGGAGAAGCTAGAGAAATACACTTTCTCCAACTTGACTTGAAAAAATATTTACCACATGATACATCAATAATACACTCTATACGAGATGTATTCATTTGACGTCACAATACGCCTGTTGAATGATAACACCCTTTTGTGACACCATGTTTAAAGTTACATTCGCTTCAGTCCACGAGTAGTATTGTGCTCATTTAACAAAATAATCCCTTTTGTTTTAAAACCAACTGCTTTTGTAAAGGACTTGGTTTCCTGCGACTGTGAATTTCTGATAGTGTAACGAAATGTGAGAAAGAAGAGTGTTATTGGACAGCAATATTCCGATATGGTAAGTGAACAGTGTGCAAGTCAAAGGTTAACTAAATACTCTTAGCTAAAACAAGGAACTCCGCTCGCTACGAGCTGAATCATATCATATATATATATATATATGTTCATATTGTGTAACTTTAACTTTTATTGCGCAATATTTATCTTCACTTTTTTTCGGTGGAAAATCATTAAAATGTCTCCTCCCGTTTCGCTGTGGTTGCCCATGCGTCCGGGGACTCAGTGTCTCGTTAGGACACACTCGCAATTCCGATAGGATCTTCACTTCAGCATATCCGCCAGCCTTACTTGCGACCGGAGACAACTCTTCAGCCGTATAAACTGAGTTTGTATTTTCTTAGGTTTTACCCTGTTGGACAAATGTCAGTCTTTTCTATCTGTGTTTAGGTCAACTTAAGACAAAATATTTTTAATATACATAATTCATTGGCTCATCGGCGAACCGTTGCTTGCCTGTCGGTTTTCTACAGATTGTACTTCGGGGAGTGTGCGCAGGAGCTCTATGACCTGATTCCTCCATCTCCCTTTCACTATCGGTCTGCCAGACGCACGGCTGGGTACCACCCACACTTGGTTGATATACCGTCTTGTCGTATCAAGCGCTTCTCCTCTACATTTATTGTGCGCACAGCCAAGCTGTGGAATTCTCTGCCGGCTTCTGTGTTCCCTGCCACTTATGACCTTTCAGCCTTTAAAGCACGAGTAAATAGGCATCTTCTGGGCTCGCTCGTCCCATCTTAGACTTCATCTATCGCTTACCATCAGACGCGATCGAGGTCAAGAGTGGGCCCATCAGTGATAAAAACAAAAAAAAAATAGCCTGTAACATTCCCAGGCTACAGGCATCCTCAAAGGTTTTAGGCCGTATTCCAGCCGCAGGCCCATCGTGGGATGGATTTCGCATGTCTTCGAATTCTGTATGGACTAATAATGTGGGGAAATAGTACTGATCGCAATAGAGCATTTATCGCCCAAAAGAAATGTATACGCGCTTTATACGAGATTCCATCTGACGAATCATGTCAACCAATATTTAAGGAACTTGGTTTGCTACCGTTACCTTCATTATACATATATGAAGCATGCATGTTTGTTCAAAAACATAAATGGCTATTTAAAACAGCGGAGGAAATAAGCTCTCGAAGTCGACGTGATCAATACAGACTTGTACTGGATGATCTGCCTAGATTAGCGAAATATAATAAAAACTGTGTGGCTATGTGTGTTCGTCTTTATAATAAATTACCTAACATGTTTAAAACATTAAATAGTAAATTATTTAAACTACAACTGTTTAAATGGCTCTGTAATCATAATTTCTATTCCATTAATGACTATTTAAAATGAATTTCAATTTAACATACCTATTAATTTTAATTCAATGTAATATTGTATCTTAGTAAGTTTGCATGCTTTAGTTGTAAGCAAGACATGTCGATCCTATATTTATTTATAACACCTTGTATACCATGTTTTAAGCAAATAAATACATCTTATCTTATCTTATCTTATCTTATCTTATCTCGGTGATAGAACATTCCTTTACCGTTTTGAGAGCTGTGCTGATGATGGAAAAACAAAGTAATGTGACTGGGTTTGAACCCCCGACTGACAACTCGTTACTCTGTCCAACTCGTGTGTGTAACCACTGGGTCACTACTGCTCCTATTACCTTCCTATTATTTATTTTTATTGTTGATTGGCTCGCTTTTGCCTAGAAGTAACCTATTCACTCTTGACTTTAAGACTCTATTTATTAACAAACCTAAATTGGCTACAGTCCATTTAGGTTTGTTTATAAATAGAATCTTGTCAAATTCACTTAAAGCATAGGGGAGATCCTTGTACCTTGGGACACCTTGTACCTCGGGACAAGCTCATTGCATCAAAAATATTGCATTGAGAAGTGGTAACTAGCGAGATCTAGTAACCATTTCTATAAATATTCATAATGCATGAAGTACAGTCAGCCATTTTGGGTCGTTGCTTACATGTGGTATGCTGTGTGATTTTTTCGGCCGATCTTTTTTTTAATTTCCACTTGAATCTGTGTTAAAATCAAAATATTTAAAGGTAAGTCGTTTAATTATGATGCAATTAGTTGTTATCTATATTCGTAATCACTTATTTTACTGCAATTCAATAGATTTCCGTAATTCAGAAATTATAACTCCACTTTGTTTTATACAATTGAAATTTGTACCTCGGGACAGTGAATTTTTTGTACCTTGGGACTGTCCCAAGGCATTGCTTTTTATAAACAATTTATTTTATTTTTACATTTTTATGTTTGTTTGAAATGCGGTTGTTTTTATGTTTGAAAAACGGTCTATGTCTAAAAATAACCAGTAGTAATGTTTGTGAACAAGTTTTTTTATTATGTTTGTTTAACTAATTATCTAAAAAGTGATTACAAATTAGCTTTGTAACGATGATATTGTTTTAATTACTACAAAATTCTTTTAACAGCTGCCTATTAATACCTAAATTACCGTCATATATAACATTTATGTCAGCTGATAGAAATAAATTCATCTGGCGATAGAATAGTTTCACAAAAATGTGTCCCAAGGTACAAATATTAGTGTCCCAAGGTACGAGCCATGATTGTACCTTGGGACAAATTAACTAAAATATTTAATTGTAATTTTCTCATTAATGAAACGTAGTAAGTCGTTTGTTGCATCATAATATTGTGATATTATTGGCTAGTTATTAAATATTTCAACATCTATGGTCAGGGATCAATCTGAAGTAAAGTTATGGAGATTTAAAGAAAAGTGTCCCAAGGTACAAGGTTCTCCCCTACTTAGCATAGCTTTAAGTGAATTTGCGGAAAATCTTCCTCGTGTTCCCTCCGATATCCACATAATAATATTATGGAAATGTGCACTGCATAAAGCGTATCACTGATAAGCGTATTCTATTTGTAATATACATATATATTTTTATTTTATATCTAGATATAACTGCAGTTTCGAGGTGAAGGTGCGTAATGCTCAGGATGCCGGCTACGACTGTGCTATCGTGCACAATGTCAATTCCAGTGATCTCGGTAAGTACCCTCATTAATTTGTTCATAAATAGAATTCGTCTCTTTCACACTACTGTCTTGTGAAAGAGGTCAGTAGAAGTCTGACACTCCTTTCCGCTCCACACGAAACGGGAGAAATCATTTGATAATTTGCACCCCCAAATAAAAGGAGTCTGCTAGAATGACCAGAAACGTTTTGGGAATAACTTCATTCTGCGTACGGCTAAGGAGTGGAATTCCCTGCCGGAGTCTGTTTCCAGATAGCTACAACCTAGGGGTCTTTAAGTCAAGAGTTAATAAATTACTTCTAGGTAAGCGTGCTCCATTTTCAACCACGTCATCGCTTACCATCAGGTGAGATGTTGGTCAAACGCGAGCCTATTCTGAATTAAAAAATATATCATCACCAAATGCCAAATCCTTGGTAGTTTGTTATATATTTTTATTAATTTATTATAATCATCAATAGCAGGTGTTAAGTGTATAAATAAACTATAACGATGGTGACTCCACCATTAAATAAACCAGCATCCGGTGTTACTTGATAACAACGGGACAGTATACTTTCGAAAAATCACAATAATTAATCTATCAATTGTAATAGCAAGAGAGTTTACACTAATGACTAAAATTACTTAAAAGCGTCTTTTTAACCGACTTCTGAAAAAGGAGGAGGTTCTCAATTCGGATGTTTATATTTTTTTTTTTTATGTTTGTCCGCGCATAACTCTGTCGCTTTCCAACCGATTTGAAAAATTCTTATCTTTTTAGAAAGGGTATACTTCCCAAATGGTCCCATGAAAATTTTATCGAAATCGGACAAGCCGTTTCTGAAAAATCAACAAAAGTCTAAAAAAATATTTACGTTGATGATCTTTTCGTTTACTCTGCATTGCGTTTTTTGTTCGCGTATAACTCCGTCATTTACGAACCGATTTGGAAAATTCACTGACCCACTAAAAAGCACGAAAATAAAAACTTTTTTGCAAAAAATAAAACCGACTTCCATATCAAAACACTACAAAGCCAAAAATAATTTTAATTTCGGAAGGCGGTGTGAAAAAAAAAGAAAATACAAAACCAATAAACACCGACTACCAAAATTAAAATTATTTTTGGCTTTGTAGTGTTTTGATATGGAAGTCGGTTTTATTTTTTGCAAAAAAGTTTTTTTCACTTACATGTCGATCGCTACTTTACTTCCAGGGTAACTAAATTATTTAGAATTATAAGACTTTTATTGCCCAAACAACGTCGTCTAGTGCAAACTTTGAAAGCCTTTGACACTCTCTAGCCTTTCAAGTATATAAGTAAGTACAAAAGGCACGATGCGTTGCTCGGATTTAACGAGAAAGATGGACAACCAATCTTTCGCATTTATGATTTTAAGTATCCTTTTATTACATCAATGGGAAACTCAAACGGATCGCTAATAATAATGATGTATTACATAACTTCTTTCGAAAACACAATAAAATACCATTGTATTTTTAGTTACAGAAGATTTTACCACTTTGGACGTGTTTATCTTTAAAGCGAATGACTGAGAAAAAATGGTTTAAGGAAGCTGAATGTCATTTTAAAGATCTAGCTATAGACACCACACACATATATATATATAGTTTCGGTGAAAATATTTTTATTTTAGTTTTAGATCCATGTATAATTTTTATTGTACGATGTGTATTTATATTTTTTTATAATAATCGTAAATCGGTTCACACTACCTACCAAGTTTAAACTTGCAAGCCTTTTTTGTTTTCGGGGAATCCTTCAAAAGACCTAATAGCTTCGGAATAATGTGGGTGTGACCTACCTAAATTCGTGCAAATAAATTATTGATTCCATTTTCTACCATTCGGCTACGGAACCCTATAAAGGGACATTTTACGATTGAGAACTGAAAGAAATTTAACAATTATTTACCTACAGCTTCGTACTCACATTTTTTCTTCGCGGCCATCCTGCGAGCTTTCTCGGACATTAACTGAATAATCGCCGCCACAATAGCATTACATTGATAAACTTGTTTACGAACGGCCGCGGGAGGCGTTTACTCCTCATTATTTATTTTAATTTTCAGTTAATTAAAAGTTTACAATGGAAATAATCTGCGAACCGTTTTTGTTACTAGTAAGTGATTAATTTGTGTTTGTTGTTGTTTTTATTGTTTACGGAAATATTAGTGTTTTGCTAAGAAATGTGGGTGTGTTGTGTTGTGGAAAAACCCAAGGAGTTTTTAAGACGGCTAATTTAGCTATGGCATTTGCTAAACTCAAGTATAATAACTTGAGTTTTGCAAATGCCATAGCTACCTAAACCCAATATCATGTCTACTGCTAAGTGTTGCGTTTGCTTTTTGTTCTGAGGGAGACACATGTTAACGTCAAAGTTAAAGCGTTTATTGCGAACTAAGTGTACAATGTTGGTGTTATAAATATTATGCTTGCAATTATGACTCAAACGATGCTTTCTGCATACTTGTTTTGCATTCAAACCATGCCATTTTCTTCCATGTTATTTTAAAAGATATTTTTCCTTATTCAAAATTTTAGTCAGGTTAACTGTCTTTCCTTATAAGTTTAAGAAGTTTATTTAATTGTTAAATTTTTCATAAACAATATCATCTTACGCAGGTGTATCTTTTTAAGTATATGAAATACCTATTCTAGGAGGCCTCGCTCTTCATAACTCACACAGTGTGATTAGCTTGATTACCGTAAATACGAAATCTTTGTAAAATGAAGTAGCTAGAAAATTAGGAACAAAGGTAGTTCAACTACGTTTGTAGCCGCTTCTAGATTCTACAAAGGTGGTTGAAGCACGCGATGACCACTTTGTGGCCGGTGGTCGACACTTGCGGTCGGTGACTGCTACTTTTTTTAACCCATGCCTATCATATTGGGCTCAGACGAAGGTTTAATTGCGCTGCGTCTGAAAAAAAAAATGTCGTCGTAGAAGACTTGAACAGATTGACTGAGGTAAGGGATCTTTCCCTTACCTCAGTCAATCAGTCGGGGTAGGGAATCGCGCGAATGGCGTGTGGCGGCGTTTTGTGTCGGCGTTTCGTGGCCGGTGCAGGCCACAGGAAGCGAGCAGCGACGATTTGTAGCGTATGGCGGCCACCGGCGTCAACCGTGTGCGCCGAATCTATACAAAATGTATGAAAACTACAAGAAATATGCCGCTGGCGTAGTTTTGTGCCCGTGTGCGGGGACCCTTAATAATGAGTTCAAATACTCTAGTAAATATTTATAAGTACACATACAGAACACTTGCACTTAATTAAGATAAAAATAAGTTCCTTAGTCTATATATAAATGGAATCCCGTTTCATTTATGTATAGATAAGTATAATTTTATCGGTCTGTTTGTAGTGTAAATAAACAATACGACGTTAGGGGCATAGACCCGTAGTTCAAACAGCAAATAAATGAGTAACACAGTAATCATTTGAAAAAAAAAACAGTCAATAATTTGCAAGTTTCTTGGGATCTATCAGCAGTTATGCAGGTCAAGTTATGTTGAGCTCCTTATGTTCTAAGTGCACAATAACTGACCAATGATTGCACCGTCTGGACAGGACCGCTCAAATCGTGTTTGCTTCTTTCCTCAAAAGAACACCAAGATATGAACCTACATGCATCTCATATGATTTGACCAATACGAATTGTATGGACGTTAAAAGACACATTGACCTCAGAGTTTTTTGCGGTGTTTCTTCTCAGAGTAGTCAGTTAAGAAACACCAGACTCATCTAGCTTAATTTAAAATGGCAGAAAAATTACGTGGTTCTAAATAACACTTCGTTATTTAGAACCAATTTAAAAAATAAATATTTCATTTCATTTAATCATGCTGCAGTGTCCAAATAGCCCAAATACATACTTTTGAAGACCTCATAAACGCAACTAAGGTCGCGACTAGCGTGGTTACCTACTAGGCCCAAAATAATATTAAATGGATTACCATCGATTCAAAGAAGTCTTGAATAAACAGTTATATTTTGGTTCACGTACTACCACATAAAGGAACAACTACCTTCAGTATCATTACTTGATAATTATATTTCGTGGTAATATGCTCAATAATCTGCTAAAAAACTTCACAAAAGAACATTCATTCTAATTATAATTAGTATGAATGCTCTTTTGTGCAGTTTTTAAGCGCACATTTATATCCTAAAAGCTTATCTTTCAACTTACACGAACGCCGTGACATTGAAGGCATTTATTTCATACTATTTTATCTACACTTGAATACTAATATTATACAGAGGAAAATGTTCATATTTCGTTTGTTTGTATAATGGATAAATTCAAAAGCTACTGGATCAACTTCAATCAAATTAATTTTTAATTCATCAATATAAAACCACAATATCAGCAAGTAACATAGGCTGCGATGAAAAATCGTTTTTACGAGAGTGAAACCGTGGGCAAATACTAGTTGTGATATAAGGCGAAACCAATATGTAGGTCCAGCCTGCTTATATTTCGGAACACGGAACAAAATATGCTTTTAAAATATTAAAAAGATGGCAGAAATAAAAAATCTCTCGAGAAAATATTTGTGCGTCGTCATCAGCAGCGCCTCTCGCATCCGGGCAGTACAGTCTTCGCTTGCCCTAACTTTAGAGCCAATGCATATCCATAGACTACGCGGCAGTAGATTTCAAATTATCAAAGTAAATTAGTACTTATCTCATGCAGATAAGGTATATAATTTCTAGGGTAATTCCCCAGCGATCCTCTAATGCTATCGCAGCGCTGCGTGCATTGGAAATTAAATCTTACCTGACAAAAAACTCAGTTTAGATTTATCTATACTAATATTATAAAGCGGAAAAGTTTGTTAGTTTGTTTGTTTGTTTGCTTGAACGCGCTAATCTTCGAAAGTACTGGGTGGATTTGAATGAAATTTGGAATGGAAGTAGCTTGAAGCTTGAGGAAGGTTATAGGCTACTTTTTACCCGACTGCAAAAAAGGAGAGTTATGTTTTTACCGTGATAGAATCCACGGGAGCGAAGCCCCGCGAGAGTACTAATATTGATATAAAAATCCGTAGCGTCTGCCGACTTGCGGTGTATACCAGTTTTGATTGTTACAAAAAAGTCCCGAATACGCAATGACTATGATACAAGCAAAAAAAACGCAAGTCAACATTAGTTTAAGTTGATAGTGACGCTGCACGGTAGGGTCAATTAACAGCAACCCATCGTCCAATACATTTACAATTATGCTATGGGAATAAAGACCACTGCGCTGCAAATTGAGGTCTGAATAACTATGGACGGACTTAAGTTAAATCTTGCAACGTGTAGTCAAAATCGGAACTGAAACCGTCATCTTGCTATTTTCATGGGGATAATCATCGAATGACTCCTCTAACTCTGAGTGAAGCGCATGGGAGGGGCAGACTTCTACTGACTAAAAACCCGCCTTCTTTCAGCTGCCTTTGCGTTCCCGGACCACGGTATCTCTTTAGAACATCCCCAAGACTCCAGCTCAACTGTCATCTTGGTTTTCCAATATAACATGCTAATTTGTACGAACCAATGATGGCTCAGTGGTTACGGATCCGACTTGCGAGTTGTAGCTCGTGGATTCGAACACAGTCAGTCACATTACTTTAGGTAATTTAAATCATAACCATATAGTTCTTAAATCAGTGAAGAAAAACATCGTGAGAATACCGTTCTAGAAACAAAAATACGAAGACCCATACTGGACTCGCGCGGTGGATTAAGGCCCATTCCCTGTCATAGAGAGAAGACCTATGTCGCAGCAGTGCGAACATAAAAGATGAATATGTACCAACAAGATCTCCTGAAAATGATAATTACTCATTAACATAAGATTCATTCATGACCTAATTGTCTTGATTCACAAGAGACTGATGATTGTTTACCACCATTATTTACAGAGACTATGTCGGCGAAAAACGCTGAGGGAATAGAGATTCCATCAGTGTTTGTGAGTGACCTCGCGGGCCTCCTACTAGCCGACGAATACCTATACACAAGCGGGTGAGTCAAACATTATGTATTTCGTGAAAAGTGACGTAGTTTTACTTGTTATAAAATAATTGACCCCGATAACACAGCTTCCACCTGGCATAGTGGTATTGATCAAATATACAGTTTTAATGTAGAACACCTACCCATAGAAAAAAAAAATCCAGAATGAATCCGGCGTTATTTTGCGGGAATCCATACCAAAGTAATACTTCAGAAAAATTATGAAATCTAGATTATCAATCTTGCATGCAGTATGTGTAAGCGGGACGGCGGTGATGCATGCTGCATGCAAGATTGATGATCTAGTTCTTGGTGGAATTAATACTAGATATTGTTCTGAAACCTTTCTGGACCTACGTCAAAAGTAAAAGAGGCGGTAGTCAATACCCAAATACTTTCACATTGGATAATGAGACATACGAAGAAGGCATTTGTAGAGGAAGGAAGGGTATTTGTGGCGCATTCAGTAAATATTTCCATAGTGTTTTTGCTGGACCATCTGTACAACCCACAAGTGTGGGGCCTACATGTACCACTAGTGAACTAGTAGAAAATTCGAATAATGTAATATCTACACTAAATATCACCGAGGACTCGGTACTTGGCATATTACGAACGCTGGACAGAACAAAGGGTCCTGGAACGGACGGTTTGCCAGCAGTATTCCTGCATGGTTGTGCTGATAGTCTAGCACGCCCTATAACGCTATTGTTTAGAAGGTCTCTAACCGAGGGCGTCTTCCCTTCTTTGTGGAAGGCTGCGCTGATTGTCCCTGTAGATAAGAAAGGTTCAAAATCAGATATTAAAAACTATCGCCCGATATCGATTCTTAATACACTCAGCAAGGTGTTTGAGAAAATTATTCATACCAATATTTATTCGACGATAGCCAATGGCATAGGTCCTTATCAACATGGTTTTATCAAGCGACGCTCGACCACATCTAACTTAGCTACCTTTAGTAACTATGTTATCGGTTATATGGAAGCTCATGGGCAGGTTGACGTGATCTATACGGACTTCGAAAAAGCTTTCGATCGTGTGGATCATGTTATCCTGCTTTCAAAACTACAATACCTTGGCATCCATGGTGACTTACTCAGATGGATTAGCTCTTATTTATCCAGGCGTTCTCAGGCCGTTGTTGTGGGGGGTTATAGATCAGATTTCGTTAGCATACCGTCCGGTGTGCCTCAGGGATCCTTACTTGGACCTCTTTTTTATTGTGCGTACTTACACGATATTAATTCATGTTTTAAATATGCTAAGCATCTTCTATACGCTGATGATATGAAGATATATCTGCGTGTCCGATCAAGCCTAGATTGTGAACTCATACAACGTGATCTTAATTCATTATACCAATACTACTTATTAAATAACATCAGTGTTAATATCTCGAAATGTCAGTGTATTAGTTTTACCCGTTGCAAAAAACCAATCAACTTTATGTATAGTTTTGATGATAAAATTATTGAAAGAGTCAATGTAGTCAGAGATCTTGGTATAATGCTCGACTCCAAATTACTGTTTTCTGAACATATTGACAAAATAGTTAGTAAAGCTTCCCGTAATCTTGGCTTTGTAATGCGCACCTGTAAACCATTCAGAAACCTTCATAGTTTTAAGATTGTATACTGTGCCTATGTCCGAAGCATTCTAGAGTATTGTAGTCCAATCTGGTCGCCTCAATATAATGTGTATATTTCTAGAATAGAAAATCTCCAATAACGGTTTGTAAAATTTTTAAACTTTAAAGGTAACAAGCGTCATGCTTCTTATCTCGCAGACTCTAGTCACTATAACTTGCTGCCCCTCAATGATAGACGTAAAATGTTGGATATGCTACTATTATTTGATATCCTTCGTGGTGAGATCGACAGCGGTGACCTTTTGTCATGCATAGAATTTTGCACGCAAAGGTCTCGCACAAGACACACTCACTTATTTAGTGTACCTTTACACCGGTCCAATTATGGACAAAATGCTGTTATGACTCGACTGCCTCGCTTATACATAGACAAAGAACAATGGGTCATTTTGTATGGAGCCTGTACCCACCTTTGTAGCATTTTAGACTAGGTGTCATTTAAAAGAGGCTTAATTGACTAGCTCAAAAATAAATGAACGAATGAATGAATGAATGGGAGACCGAAGTTATGAGAACTTCTTTATTACATTTTGAATTGTCAAGTGTTATAATAATCGCACCTCTTTCTGCTCTGTAGACCAAATAAATAACCAGTCGTTTTTTCTGTCTAAAGAGAGACCGACTTAGCTTCCTACCGTTCGTTTTTGGTACGGAAAAAATATTAAATAAAAACCATCAGTCTTAAAAAGTATAGTTTTATTACAAAAGACAGCATCATTTTTAAATCGTGTTGTTACTCTCAATGATTATATCATCCCACGCACTTGCCGGACCTACGAAGTTATCTAGGTGCCTGCCAACACCTTTTTCTATTTTCTCTGGGTGGGAAAATCATCGAATGACTTCTCCCGCTCTGGGCGGAGCGGAAAGGAGTGTCAGAATTCTACTGACTAAAAACCCACCCTGTTCCTTCAGGTGCCCTTAAGTTCCATACACCTAAGTACCATATTATGCTAACAGTGTGGGCACAGGCACCTAGAATTCTCATAACCGTCATGCAGGAGCAATAATAGGCTTCGATGAGTACTTGCAACCCTCCTATAAGGTGGAACTGACGTTGGCTGCAACTGCTCTGGATTTGCGAGTTCCTGGTTATGTTCTTGTTCGAACCTGGCTTGCTGTCGTCTTCCAGCTACCCAACATCGATGACATATATACTGAAGTTGATGGAGGGCCATCTAAAAGAAAAAAAAATCCTCAGATTACGTACTAAAAACAACTTAATACTTATAAAAAAAAAACAAAAATACACGACAGATGTGTGAGTGAACAGACACCGTGAACACGATGAACAAAAGTTATGTTTATACTAACCTCATTTATGTTAATCTGTTTCATCACATACTCTGTGAAGCCTTGATTGTCTTCCAAATAGGCTCGTGTCAGTATATACCGGTTTCGGTCACGAAGTACTGATCTTGTACACGTATAATACACAATACGCGGCGTTCACCTTCCATTTCGTCGAAGCAAGTGAGTAATATTTAATCCAATCGTTAAGCAATCCGCTGAAGCGCACTGAAGTCCCTTGTGTAGGCTGAGATTGTAGATAAAAGTACGAATAAAATAAACTAACATGACATAAATGCGTGCGCTCAAAGACAGTTCCAAATAGGTACTAACTATTAAGAACAAAAGATCGAGGCGGTGCGGCGTCACCGACTACACGCTATCTGTTTCACTCGCACTTATGTGTACGTCGGCTCTGGTGTTCTACTCACTTACCGATGGTAGCTATGTAGGTATACCATAACCGTAACCATATATGGTTGCATATTGAATGCCAATTAAGATACACCGACGCTAGCGCATAATAATTCGAAGTACCTGACGGACAAAATCGTAAAAACGTCGAACGTGCGTGGGTCGATTTTACTAAGGATTTTCGGTATTTTCAACGTCGAATATCTTTTTCCCCCGCAAGCTACAAAGTTGCCCCCATACAATAAATATATATATTTTCAAAGACCTTTCTAATGGTACCAATTTCAATTTGCTACATGGGTGGGTACGTTTTGTTCCATGTTCTTTGAAAATCTGGATATATTCCAGCTATCAAGGTATCTTTTCGTAAATCTGTTGTAAAAATACTCACCAGTAAGTAAATAATATTCGTATATTATTATTATTATTATTTACCAGTTGTTATATTACCAGTTGTTATATTTCCTTTTATTTTTACTTTGGTTGTATAGTTAAAATTTTAGAACTACTATACTGTCTAGTTTAACATGCATGTTGTGAAACTCTATAATAGGCTTCAGAACCCCATGTGACATTGTTATTGTATAATGAGAATTGTAAAAAAAGCTGTTGAGTTTCCTATGAATAAATAAATAAATAAATAAATAAACTCTAAACTAATACAGTTTAGTAATAAATTCTCCAGTAAAATAAGTGGTTGCTCCGGGAAGATTGTTTTATGTGGTCAGAACATTTTTAAATATGCAAATGAATATTACAGATCTAAGAAAATTAGTGGTCGATGATAACGATTTTGTGGTGTGTGTCTGTTTTTATAAGCGCGTGGTTTTGTTTGGCTTTTTATGCAAATGTGGATCAATAATAAGTATGTTCAAATTTAAGGACGCTGTTTATTTAGCTAATCATTTTTAATCTGCAATAATATTATTATAGTAGATATAGCATAGGTACATACTATAAGTTTAAAATTTGTTTTAATAGAATCATAAATATACTAAAAGAAAATTCTGATAATGTTGTTTCGTTTTTGTTTCTTATAAAAATTTTGATATCGCCGGTTTTAAATCCTGAATTCGGTTTGAAAGTATGAAATAAACTTTCCACTTCACTTTATTCTAAAGAAAGTTCTTGTTCAATATAACAACATTCAAACCTATTCGTATTTTATAATGTGATATCCTGCGGCTGAACACTGTTTCCCAAAATACAACAACAGTAATGGCTAAGTCGCGGTTTCGAACCCTCTATCCATTACATTATTGCTGTGAATCCACTCCAGACACAAGCATATTTAGCTTAGTTGGAGGGATTAACAAGATTGCTAGTAATGTGGATTCCACCCTCATTGCTAGTTCTCTTTTAAAAAAACTTAGGGAATCAGTAGCAGTATCTTTTGTGCAATATGTATTCTAATATGATGCATATGTTAGATTACTCCACGATAACCAAACATTGAAGAATTTGATTTTATTATTTACTTATTTTAACGTTTCAGTTTCTATATAATGGTGAACGGCGACCTCCCGTTCAACATCAACACACACCTGCTCCTGCCTTTCGCGGTTGTCGTGGTGCTGTGTCTGCTCGTTATACTCGTGTTTATGGTACGTATGCACTTGGCCATAAGGTTCACTTTTAAATGAAAACCAGTTGAAAGCTTAGGACATTCTGTAAATATGAAGGAGCGACAAAATAAAACCCTAAAGCACACATAAAATGCAACACACGACACGAGTCTTGGCAAGGGGTTTCCTATTACCCAGATACTGTGTTGTGGAGGTCAGATAAGCAGTCGCTGCATGTAGTCGTAGTCGTAGTGTTTTTATTAGACTTGGGTCGTCTTCCCACCTCAGGACCTCTGCTACATTTTTAATTAATGATATTATCTTGACACTTCCAGATAGTGAAATGCATCAAAGACAGGCGGCGCGCGCGTCGCCACCGTCTGCCCAGCAGGGCGCTGAAGAAGATTCCCACGTGCAAGTTCAGCAAGGGAGACCCGTACGACACGTGCGCCATCTGCCTCGACGACTACCAGGAGGGGGAGCGCCTCAGGGTGCTGCCCTGTGCACATGGTGAGCTCATACCACTCGTCATCATCATCATCATCATCATCAGCTTACAGCACTCCAGTCTCCGATATTTCATCTCATTTATTCATCTTTACTAATATTATAAAGCGAAAAAGCTTGTTCTTTTGTTTAAATGCGCTTGTCTTTAAAAGTACTTGGCGGATGGACGCGCGAGAATGCAATACCTGGAATGTCGGCTTATGTCCAGCAATTACGGCAGCTTAAGCAAAAATACGCATCGTTATTTTCTTTTTATTTATTCCTAAAATTGTTTATATATTTACACGTCATGACAGCGACAGTTATGAATATCGTTTAAGAATAAAATAAAAAGAGGGCCTATCATTTAGCCTTGGGATACCCCAGAGGTAACAATAATCGAAGAGGACTTTTACCCGCGTATAGCGACTTTTTGAGTCCTATTTGTCACGTATGATAGAACCGACAAAGAAGAACACCACATATGCCATTATATGCTATCATAGTTAGAAGTAACTCGAAGTCTACCTTGTCGAAAGCCTTCTGTGAGTCAGTGTACAAGGCTTTCACTTGTGTTATCAAGTCGACGCGTATATATACATTTTTTATGTATAATCACTGATTACTCGAAGACGGCTGAACCGATTTGGAAAATTCTTTTTTGTTTTGATCTGATGATGGATCACGGAGAAATCGAGGGAACTCTTCAAATATTATAGGCACACCTATAGTGATTTGAGTATTTTTTATAGTAACTTGTGCAGTTGCATTCGAAAAGCACCATTTGTGATGTGGACCTGATGATGAAGACCACAGATGGCCACTGGAACTACTCAATGAAATACAAATGAAAAACTCTTATTTATATAAATGATTTGCCGTACCTGATCAAAAATCAAAAATCATGACATAGTGTTATTCGCTGACGATACTTCTCTTTTATTTAAAATTAAACGTCAACAGCAGGTTATTGAAGAAGTAAATAGAGCCCTTGCAACTGTAGTTAGCTGGTTTAATGTTAATAATCTTCTTCTTAATGAGAAAAAAACCAAATGCCTAAAATTTACATTACCTCATGTTAGACAAGTGAATACTAGTGTATCAATAAAGGGCGAAATATTGAAACCCGAAGATACCACAGTATTCTTGGGCATAACTTTGGATACGAAGCTTCAGTGGGGCCCCCATATAGATAAATTGTCAAAAAAGTTAAGTTCTGCAGCATATGCCGTTAGAAAAATACGTGGATTAACTGATATCGAAACAGCACGTTTAGTCTACTTTAGTTACTTTCACAGTGTGATGTCATACGGCATTTTACTTTGGGGAAATGCAGCCGACATTCACACAATATTTGTATTACAAAAAAGGGCCATTCGTGCAATTTATAAATTAAGTCCCAAGCACTCCTTAAGAGACAAATTTAAAGAGATTAATATTATGACTGTGCCATCTCAGTATATTTATGAGAATCTCTTGTATGCACACAAAAATATTAATCTGTTTAAAAAATACAGTGATATTCATAGTGTAAATACAAGGAACAAAGACACATATGTCATTCCTAAAACAAGGTTAAAAAAAATAGGTGGTTCGTTTAGATGCCAATGTATACGTTTTTATAATAAAATTCCTAGCCATATTCAAGAACTAAGTATTAATAAATTCAAATTATTTATAAAACGTAAGCTATGTCAGAAAGCGTTTTACACTGTTAAAGATTATATTGAGGACAAGAAGGCTTGGGAATGAGCTGCTCCAGTGATATACGTGAGCATTTTTTATTTTTAAAATTTTGATAGTTGATTTATTTTTTATTGATTAAAATATTTGTTTTGTTAAGTATTGTATATACCTATTTATTTTGTTTTTGTTTTTTTTTTTTACATAATTATTTCATTATTGTTAATGTGAGGACAATGTAGGTTATTCTTTCTTCGTTGTTTTTACTTTGACTATAATTTATTTAATGATGTCAAGCAGTTTGAGTACTTGTGTGGCCTACCCAAATGTCCGTTGGTATTTTTTGTCAAATTGTTGAGCTCCTTAAGTTCTAAGTTGAGCTACACGATAACTGACAAATGCTTGCACTGTCTGGACAGGTCCGCTCAAATTTGCGTGGTTATTTCCTCAAAAGAATACCACAGACATGAACCTACATGCTTCTCATATAAAAATACAAATTGTCTGGACTTTAAAAGAGACTATGACCTCTGAGTTTGTTTCGGTGTTTCTTCTCAGAGTAGTCAGTTAGGAAATACCGGCCTCATCTAGCTAAACTTAACACGCAAAAAAACATGACGTGTAAAAGTGTTATTTATAACCAATTTACAAAATAAATATTTCATTTCATTTCATTTCATTTCATTTCATTTCATTTCATTTCAATATATAAGTAGGTAGGAATAATAAGTATTTCATGGGTTCCGCTTCGATTACTTGAATATGGTTATTAAGCACAATATGCTTGTCACAATGCATATGGTAAAACTGATGGTGAAGTACCAGGAGAACTTCTCAACAATTAACGGCCTTGCATTGGGAAAAGCAATATTTTGTAAAAGGTTATAAGTAGTTGTCATTTAGGCTTTTGTAACTAGGTAAATTAAAAATGGACTAACTAAAGAGAGTGAAATATTAACGTTTTACTTCGGTTAAATTTTTTGGTAAATTTTTTTTATTAAACAAATAACCGGTAAAGCCGACTAAATTTTGTAGCCCCTCGAAAAGCTTCTATAAGGAAAGAAATAACATCATCATCAACATCATCTTTGGGACTTGCTTTGTGGACTGGGGTAATATTTGCCCTTTTACAGATTTCAGAAAAATACCCTTAGTTAAAATAGAATAATAATAGTAGATTATTAACCAAGGGGATAAAGCAGTGTCTTCTGTCGCGGGTGACGATTTAAATTGCGAGCGTAACGAAGGACTCGAGGTTTACTCCCGAGCGTAACGAGGGTGTTAAAAACTTAAATCACGAGCGAAGCGAGGGATTTAAGACGAGTCCTGAGTGTAACGAGGGATTTAAGTTCACCCAAGACTAAGACTGCTTTATCACCGAGGAAAATACTCTACTTTTCGTACCATTTGCAAAAAAATTTACATAATAATAATATGAGATAAACATTTATTAAAAATAATGACAATTAAAAGTAAAATAAACTTAACGTTTATGTATTTGAAGAAAACAAAAACGCGGCAAATTCCTAGACTAATATTTTTTTGTCGGAAAAGCAAAGGCATCAAGCTTATACGGCCTCGTCGGTTTTCGTAATTTAATTTAATAATCATAACTGCATAATAAATGCGTATTCCTTTTTCAAAAAGATGTATAATGCTTTATATACAAACTCAATGGTGTAAACACAGATGTAGTTCAGTATAAATTTCGGTACGTATTCCAAATTTAAATCACATTCTCCCCCTAGAGGATGAATGAAATTCAGTACAATTTTCTTTCCCTGTTTTTAACAGATTAAAAACCGGTCAAGTGCGTGTCGGGCCACGCGCAGTGTAGGGTTCCGTAGTTTTCATAACAGCCAAGTGCGTGTCGTATTCGCTGACTGATCGTTTCGTACCATGCTCCAACTAAAAGCCAAACATGACTACCTAACTAATTTGACTTCCTATACAAATCCTCACCTGATCCGACAATTTTGCACGGAACTTTTAATTTTTTTTAGAGATTTGCATAAAACTTGTCATAGCCGGTGTTTTGAATTTAAATACGGACAGAGCTACACTACTCAATCGTCACAAGAAGCTAGCACGATACAACTGGCGCTTAGCGCCATCTATCGACATTTCTATAGAGTTGTTCGAAATTTTCGAGTCAAATACAATTGGTCGACTATTACTCGTAAACTTGTAAAGCCCACTTATGTGTGATAGTTTTCCTTTAAATTTCGTTATATATAGGTACTACTGCCGTGATATTTGAATTTCTAACTATAACCGTTGAGTTGATAGAGGGGGGGGGACACTTGACTCTAATGAAAATTGGTACTTTAAAGCTTGATAAGTCACGAACGGTTTACCGGTCTTACCAAATCCCTAATATTTTTGAAAGATCTATCCAACGATATCCCACACTATGGGAAGAACGAAAAAAGAAAATTATCATCCCACTTTACATGTATGGAAGGTACCCTAAATAATTGTTTTTTTTTCAAAATTTTATTTTACCACTTTTTCGGCGTCATTATCTATTTAGGGTAGCGGTAGCGCGAACGGACGTGTCCTTCACCCGTGAGCGAGAGGTTAATGACCGTTATGTTGTTAAAATGTCATCGGACGTTGTAAAATGTAATAATTGCATTATTGTGATTAGCGAAGTGCTTTGTTTTATACAAAATAAACTGGAAGTAATGGACAATGTGAGCCTAGTGCAGATATGTGTTAGTGGTTTCAAAGATGAAGAAATAAGTCGAGCTAAATCGCTATTGTTTCAAGCAATTCCTAGCGCAAAGCGTATGATACAACGAAAGAATAAGGGAAAAACTGCACGGGATGTAGAGGATATTATAGATCTTTTAAAATGTACGGATCCAGATCTAATACCTATATTCGTGGCTCGAGAGATTCAAAAGTTACCTCCAATTACCTTCGATCACATCGATGTGACAAGATTGTTAAAAGATTTGTTGATACTTCGTCAAGAATTGGATACTATAAAGAGCAATTACACGACGAAAGGAGAGCTTGAGTCCTTAAAGGTAGAATTGTGTGCTAATAGTAATTTTACTGGAACACAATCTTCTATGGGGTCTTATTCTAGAGCTATAAATGACAGTGTTTGTTTCTTGAAGAGCAACGTATGTGAAACTGTTTCTACGAAATTAACTAATGAGTTGTCAGGCAATTCAAATCAGTTGGTTATTGAGACTATACCGGCGGAACAAATTGCGGAAAAAATGGACAAGGTCACACTAGAACAGGTGCGTCTACCTACACCGAGCCATATGTGCGATAATATTGGAGGCGATCACGCTCACTCACAGAGCATAGATGGGTGGTTCTACTTTTAAAGTCTTTCATAAAATTAAGGATGTCCCCACAATAACAAAGGTTATATTATAATATACAGAATGGAGACACTATCATTTAGTTTATTTAAATAAAGTTAATAACTACTATTTAGATGACCTGCTAACATTTACTTTAAATTAAATTTAATTATGTTACAAAATGGCGTCAAAATTTTATTATAAAGTTAAAACGGCTTGTCCCCTTTAGGTGTTGCTTGGAACTATTACGTTTTTTTTGAAAACCACTTATTAAAGTCACACAATTTTACAAATAAAAAGAGAGATAAATTGATAAGCATGGTAACTATCAAGTTTAATTTTATTTAACTGAACAATTTATTTTTTTTGGAGTGACGAAAAATTGTCCCGGAAATTTGAGTATCCATCGTTACGACTGTCAAATATTACCGTAAGTTTTTAAAAAATACGTGAGAGGGTCAAGTTTTTTCGTGAAATGAAACGCCAAAGACCATAGAGTATAGAACCAAACTCAAATCAAGTGATTGACATTGACAGCTTGTCACTTCTTTTACATCAAGCACGAAGACCGGCGGCGTGTGTTTTTTGAGGTTATCCTTAGTCACAGTGTTTTTTGGTATGTATTTAACGAATTTTAAATCGTTTTAGTGTAAATATGATTTGTCCTTATGTAATCTTTACGATAAAGTAAAGTTTTCGATCTAAATGATCGCTATTCATGATTAGTAACGATCTTGTTGGAAAAATGTATACTTCGTCACACGTATCCTTCGGCACAGGTATAATGTGACGATGGAGATATGAAACTGACGAAGGTTACATATATGGGAGATTTCATTTATAGAACGAGACTAGCTGGATTTAGGTAATTATTTGTTTTCTTTCTTTTTAGATATACAAAAGTACGTCATATGAGTCATGCCATTATCAGCAGCTGAAAGGCAACGTCGTTGCAGGTTGAAAAAAAGCAAGACAAAGAAAAATATGAAGAATATTTACAGAAGGCAAGAGATCGTTATCATAAAAATAAAACGCTGGTGAAAGATATGAATGAGAGAGAAAAGATACTGGCGAACAGAAAATGGAAAACAAAACAAAAAAAGTATAGAGATAAACAAAAAAAACAAGAAAAAGCGTTAGAAGCTTATACTCCACCACCATCACCGCCAGTTTCGCCTATCGTAAGTAGTGGACAAAAAAGTAAGACGAGATAGAAGTAAATTATACAGAGAAAATTTAAAGTTACAAATTGAAAATGACTAATGGAGACGAAAGTATGAAAAGTACAAAAAAAAATTACAAAGCACTCAAGCAAAGTACAAAGAATATAATGTTCTTTATAATAGCATTAAAGAAAAGTACAAAAACTTAAAATCCCGAAAAGACAGAAGAGTACTTAAAGAAACCGTAATGTCAGATAGAGTGAAGGAAGCAGGACTTGAAAATGTAATAAGAACGGATGCACTGGGTATACGCTACAACAAAAAGCAGAGAATTAGAGTGCTTGATTACTATCAAGCACTCTAATTCTCTCATCAACTTACTAGTTGAGAAGAATGACGATGAACCATTGGCAACTTTACGCGAAAAAAACACAAAAAGTATTGATAGTAGTGGAACCAGCCTAGACAAAACTACTATCCACCCCAGAAACTTATCCATTGGGACTTATATTGTGATAAAAATTTTGAGCGAGAAAAAAAAACAGTACAATTATGTAGGGTTGATAGACAGTGAGTTTGATGATTTTGAAGCAAAAGTTATATTTTTGAGATGTTTAGATGAAACAAAGACCATTTTTCGTCTAGATCAAAATGACGTGTCCTTTGTGCACTTAGATGATATGTTACGAATAATAGAAAAACCTCAGGTTATTAAAAAAGGTACGCGAGTTTTGTATTCCTTTAGTAAATCAGTGGAGGAAGTTTTTGAAATGTGATTTTTTCCCTTAATAATCTTTGTTTAGTTCCGGTTTATGTAGGTTTTTGCTAACTTTCCTAATATTTTTAATTATTGATTTTAGTAATAAGCAAGTTTTGTCTGTGATTAATCAAAAAATGGCTGAGACACTCATTAGTTTTTAAGTAAGATTGATTGTTAAGTGTTAGATGTCTACTTCGTCACATTTACGTCTCCTTCGTAACGATAAGTTTGATCTCGTCCCCTAATAAAAATTGCTCTTATATCAAGAAAATGCGAGTGTTAATTATTCTTGTAACTCATTTTATGTCGTGTAAACCTTGGGTTTTAAAGTATAATACTGCTCTTTCAATAAATATTTATAAAAGAGTAAAATAATTGATTTATGCGAAGTTCTAAAGGTGTAAATGTAACGAAAGAGACAATCTTTGATTTTTATACGGAATTGTTACTTGATTATAAAGACCAAATGTCTAAGACTGATTAAAGTTGAGATTTTTTAAATAATAAATGCATATATCTATTTAAATTTCTTTTAATTTATGCAAGTTTTAAGCGATTGAATTTCGTAACGAAGGATACAGTCTTTTCCATCTGAATCTAGTTATTCGCAAAAAAATATGAGTTTTAATAAGAAACTGAGCTGCGGGTTTACAGATACCGAATCTATGATAATTTTCCTACAGTTTAGTCACATGAAATATACTAAATAGCTTTCTTTATTTTTTTTCATGGTTAAGACCTTAAAAGTAGAACAACCCAGATAATAGCATCGATATTACGTTAACGAGCCCAGTCAGTAAGTCGGCATACAGAACAAAACTTGATAACAAACCGGTTTCATTAACGAGCGCGTCGTCATTACTAACATTGGAACAAAATATTGGGGATACTGTTAAAACTTATGCGAATGTAATTAAGGAAAACAGTAAGTTTACTAAACAGGCATGTGATGGATGGATTACAGTTACTCGTCACAGGAGTGAAAATAAAAATCGGTTTATAGGAAATATGGGCAAAGGATTGTGTAATACTAATGGAAGTTTTAAGGCGGCAGAAGTGTTTATACCTTTCTATATTTACAAGGTGGTTAGAAACGCCTCCATGGATGATATTACAAAGTATATATTTAACAAAACGAATGTATCCGTTGAGCTCACCAAGATAAAGATGAAAGAACCTAAACAGTACGTGGCTTATAAGTTTGATATTCCTATAAGAAAATTATCTGTATTTATGGATGAAAACATCTGGCCAGAGGGAGTAGCATTTAGGCTTTATGTTAATTTCAGCAATAGACATAAGGATATTGTTCAGACTTTGGAGAAAGAAAGTAACACAAATAAAAATGGATAATGAAAACTGTTTGACACTAATTAGTTTTAATTGTAAAGGCATCAAGAGATCATATGAGTGCATCAAATGTTTGTGTCAGACAGCAGATATCGTAGCTATACAGGAAACCTGGTTGCTGCCGCCTGAGATACCAATGCTTGGAGAGATAAATCAAGATTTTATGTACACTGGTAAATCTAGCGTTGATCTATCAGCTGGGCTATTGAGAGGTAGGCCCTATGGGGGCGTGGCCTTGTTGTGGCGTAAAAATACTTTTACCTCAGTGTCTGTTGTGCCGTGCAAAAGTAATCGCATTATAGCTATAAGAGCTACTGTTGCAAATCGGGACATGTTGTTTTTTAGTGTATACATGCCTACAGACTGTTTAGATAACATTACGGAATTTGATGAGTGTTTGAGTGAGATTGTAGCAACGATTGAATCTATTGGTATTGAGTCTGTGTTCATTTTGGGTGACTTTAATGCTCATCCCGGAGAATTGTTCGGTAAGGAGTTGCATGCTTTTTGTTTGGAACAGAAATGGGTTTGCGCAGATGTAACTACGCTTGGTCTGGGGAGCAATAGCTATACATTTGTAAGTGATGCGCATGGATCGAGGCGCTGGCTGGACCATTGCTTGGTTACTGAAGCTGCGTGGCAGTCGGTCAGTGATGTTACGATATGTCATGATGTTTACTGGTCTGACCACTTTCCTTTAAAAATAAAATGTAACCCAAGGCTAACTCGAGTGAAGTCTGATTTGTATTGTATAGATACTAACAATATTAATACAAAAATTAAGTGGGGAGAACGAAATACTTCACGGATAAATATTTATCAACAAACTTGTAATACTGTTTTAAAAACCATTGATTTCCCCACGGTACTCGCTAAGTGCTGTGATAAAATGTGTACAGATGTCAGACATAGGTTGGTTATCGACGAGCTATACCAAAAAACTATTAGTACACTTCAGGAAGCAGCCATTCAGAGTTATGAGTCGGGGGGGGGTCGGGAAGAGAAAGCATGTGTTAGGATGGAATAAATATGTCAAATATGCTCACAGGGAGGCCCGTGTGAGTTTTCAATTATGGAAATTGAATGGAATGCCCTTACAGGGCCTTGTTTATGATAAAATGAAAAGTGCTAAAAAAATGTTTAAAAATCAGTTAAGGTATTGCCAAAATAATAAATCGCAAATACAAATGGATTTAATAGCCAAGAGGCACGCCCAAAAGAACTTTAAAAGTTTTTGGAAACAAACGAATAAAACTAATCCTAGGCCGAGCCTTCCTGTGAGTATTGATGGTGAGACGGATACGGAGCGCATAGCTAACATATTTAAGGACCATTTTGCGATACCTTCTGAGTTTACGGGTATTCAATGTCGAGCCGAAGTTAGAGTGCCTGTGCTGTTTCCCTTGGGGTTTACTGCTAAGGAGGTGAAAAAAGTGGTACAAAGTTTATCCAGAGGTAAGTCGCCGGGTCACGACGGACTTGGTGTTGAGCATTTGTTATATGCGGGACCTCACGTCTACCGAGTGTTGGCAATGTTCTATACGTTTTGTATCCGTCATACGTATTTGCCAATGGACCTTATGAGAACCGTGGTGGTGCCAGTGGTAAAAAATAAAACAGGCGATATAGGGGACAAAGCCAACTATAGGCCTATCTCGCTGGCCACTATAATCGGGAAGGTATTTGATGGTTTGCTTGAGCGTCGCCTTGCTGGATATTTAAGGTTACATGACGCACAGTTTGGGTTCAGGAAGGAATTGTCAACTGAATCTGCTATTTTGGCACTTAAGCAAACTGTTAAGTACTACACCGATAGAAAAACACCAGTATATGCGGCTTTTCTCGACCTCTCCAAAGCTTTTGACCTTGTTTGTTACGACCAACTATGGTCAAAACTTGAACTATTGGAAGTACCAGAGGAGCTTATTGATGTTTTGAAGTTTTGGTATAGTTCGCAGACTAACAGTGTTAGGTGGGCTGGCGCTCACTCTGAGGCGTACACTTTGGAGTGTGGTGTTAGGCAAGGTGGGTTAACGTCCCCAGTTTTATTTAATGTTTATATGAATCAATTGATTGATGAACTCAGCAAAGCCAATGTCGGGTGCTCTATTGATGGCACGATGGTGAATAATCTCAGTTATGCAGATGATATGGTTTTGCTGAGCCCATCAATCAGTGCCCTTAGAAAATTATTAGTTGTTTGCGAGTCCTATGCTGCTTCACATGGGCTCACTTATAATGTTAAAAAAAGTGAATTAATGATTTTTAAATGTGGGTCTAGCACATTGGATAATGTTCCTTCAGTGACTTTAAACGGAACAACTCTGCAGAGAGTTTCAGAGTTTAAATACTTGGGACATATAGTTACGGAGGACTTATCCGATGATGCGGACATAGAGAGGGAGCGTAGGGCGTTGGCGGTTCGGTGCAATATGGTAGTCCGCAGGTTTGCACGTTGTAGTAAGGGTGTTAAAGTTTCGCTTTTTAAAGCATTTTGCCAAACTTTCTACACGTGTAGCTTGTGGGTGAAATATACGCAGCGGGCCTACAACGTCCTACGCGTACAGTATAATAATGGGTTTAGGATGTTGATGGGGCTTCCGCGCTTCTGTAGCGCTTCGCAGATGTTCGCGGAAGCCCATGTTGACGACTTTCATGCTATTATGAGGAAAAGAACAGCGTCAATTATTGGCCGGTTGCGTGGGAGTTCCAACGGCATCCTATGCACATTAAGTAGCAAAGTGGATAGTCCATTTGTAAAGCACTGGGCGCAAAGGCACGTGCCTGTTTGTAAGAGGCAGCGTGTGTATTGATAATGCATATTTAAATTTACTAACATAGTTTTTTAAGTAATTTTTGCTACTAACACTATGGATTATTTGTATTTGTTGATCCGAAATAAAGAAATTATATATTAACGTGTATACTCATGCCAAAGTACAACTTTCCAGTACCAATAGTTTTTGAGCTAAACCGCGGACAGACGGACAGACAGACGGACATGGCGAAACTATAAGGGTTCCTTGTTGACTACGGAACCCTAAAAATGACTATTGTTATGTTCGCTTTTTGTGAAATGAAATGAAATGAAATATTTATTTTGTAAATTGGTTATAAATAACACTTTTACACGTCATGCTTTTTTTGCGTGTTAAGTTTAGCTAGATGAGGCCGGTATTTCCTAACTGACTACTCTGAGAAGAAACACCGAAACAAACTCAGAGGTTATAGTCTCTTTTAAAGTCCAAACAATTTGTATTTTTATATGAGAAGCATCTAGGTTCATGTCTGTGGTATTCTTTTGAGGAAATAACCACGCAAATTTGAGCGGACCTGTCCAGACAGTGCAAGCATTTGTCAGTTATCGTGTAGCTCAACTTAGAACTTAAGGAGCTCAACAATTTGACAAAAAAATACCAAAGGACATTTGGGTAGGCCACATAAGTACTCAAACTGCTTGACATCATTAAATAAATTATAGTGAAAGTAAAAACAACGAAGAAAGAATAACCTACATTGTCCTCACATTAACAATAATGAAATAATTATATAAAAAAAAAAAAAACAAAATAAATAGGTATATACAATACTTAACAAAACAAATATTTTAATCAATAAAAAATAAATCAACTATCAATATTTAAAAAATTAAAAAGGCTCACATATATCACTGGAGCAGCTCATTCCCAAGCCTTCTTGTGCTCAATATAATCTTTAACAGTGTAAAAAGCTTTCTGACATAGCTTACGTTTTATAAATATCTAGCTGACCTGCCACGACTTCGTTCGCGTGGTATCCTACCCCTACCCAACCGATACCCTACCCTACCCCTACCCTTGAACTTTATGCAGCGGTGATAAATTACAAACTAATTCTCCATTTTATTTAGAAAACGTTTGTATAGGAAATAGAAAACGGATGTTTTGAGGGTTTTCCCGGCAATTATTCGAATTTTTCTCAACTTTTAAACCTTCCCTAGACCAGCACGAACATTTTAAAACCAATATAAGATAAATCCGTTCAGCCGTTCTCGAGTTTTAGCGAGACTAACGAACAGCAATTCATTTTTATATATATAGACTAGTATTTGCGTGTTGCGCGAGGTGCAAGCATCTCGCGTGCTTGTGAAAAAAAAAAGGGGGGGTTATGGGGGGGGGGGGGGGTTGCACAATTATTTCGACTAAAGCATTGCCCCTCTAAATGAATCTGAAAAAAAAAAATTCCAACCCCTCTTTGAGGAGTGGCTAGATCGGCGTCGCGGCGTCCTGACCTACCGCATGACGCAGGTCCTCACCGGACACGGAAGTTTCGGGAGGTACCTGTGTCTGATGGGAAAGGAGGAAACGCCTGGGTGTCACCACTGCGAGGGTCGCCCTGAGGACACCGTAGAGCACACGGTGCAAGACTGCCCCGCCTGGGCAGAGCACCGACGTGTCCTCACGGCGGCAATAGGCGGAGACCTCTCGCGCCCGGCATTGGTCGAGGGACTCATCCCGTTACCGTGGCCCCGGTACGTAAAGGGTTATTGAAGGAACACCGTGGATTTTAGTCAGTAAAAGTCAGACAGTCCCTCCCACCCTGCCCGGAGTGGGAGGACTTATTTGATAATTTTACCACGTTAAAAAAAAAAAAAAAGTCTCTTAATTTCCGAGATCCGCCTAAAGGGGGTGAGAAGGGGGGAAGGGGGGCGACTTTGAAAAATGGTTTTTACTTTACCGAGCCTCCTCTATACGAATCCGTAAAAAACAAAAAATACGGGTCTCGTAGTTTCCGAGATACGATAGGGAGGGGTGAAAAGGGGAGGTTTGGCACTTTTCCCGTAGGTTTCAGAGTTACTTGTTTACGAATCTGTCAAAATATACCCACCTCCCCATCCACCATCTGGGAGAACAATTATGTCAATGAGTGAGTCAGTTAGTGAGTGGTAATGTAGCTTTATATAGTATAACTAGTATTTGCGTGTTGCGCGAGGTGCAAGCACCTCGCGTGCTTGTGAAAAAAAAAATGGGGGGGGGGAGGGGGGGTTGCACAATTATTTCGACTAAAGCATTGCCATTGCCCCTCTAAATGAATCTGAAAAAAAAAATGTTCCAAGTCTCTTAATTTCCGAGATCCGCCTAAAGTGGGTGAGAAGGGGGGTGACTTTGAAAAATGGTTTTTACTTTACCGAGCCTCCTCTATACGAATCCGTAAAAAAAAAATACGGGTCTCGTAGTTTCCGAGATACGTTAGGGAGGGAGGGGAAGGGGTGTGAAAAAGAAAGGTTTGGCACTTTTCCCGTAGGTTTGAGAGTTAGTATTTGCGTGTTGCGCGAGGTGCTTGCAATAAAATATGCTTGTGATAAAAATAAAAAATGGGTGGGGGGTGATGGGGGGGGGGGTTGCACAATTATTTCGACTAAAGCATTGCCCCTCTAAATGAATCTGAAAAAAAAAAATTCCAACCCCTCTTTGAGGAGTGGCTAGATCGGCGTCGCGGCGTCCTGACCTACCGCATGACGCAGGTCCTCACCGGACACGGAAGTTTCGGGAGGTACCTGTGTCTGATGGGAAAGGAGGAAACGCCTGGGTGTCACCACTGCGAGGGTCGCCCTGAGGACACCGTAGAGCACACGGTGCAAGACTGCCCCGCCTGGGCAGAGCACCGACGTGTCCTCACGGCGGCAATAGGCGGAGACCTCTCGCGCCCGGCATTGGTCGAGGGACTCATCCCGTTACCGTGGCCCCGGTACGTAAAGGGTTATTGAAGGAACACCGTGGATTTTAGTCAGTAAAAGTCAGACAGTCCCTCCCACCCTGCCCGGAGTGGGAGGACTTATTTGATAATTTTACCACGTTAAAAAAAAAAAAAAAGTCTCTTAATTTCCGAGATCCGCCTAAAGGGGGTGAGAAGGGGGGAAGGGGGGCGACTTTGAAAAATGGTTTTTACTTTACCGAGCCTCCTCTATACGAATCCGTAAAAAACAAAAAATACGGGTCTCGTAGTTTCCGAGATACGATAGGGAGGGGTGAAAAGGGGAGGTTTGGCACTTTTCCCGTAGGTTTCAGAGTTACTTGTTTACGAATCTGTCAAAATATACCCACCTCCCCATCCACCATCTGGGAGAACAATTATGTCAATGAGTGAGTCAGTTAGTGAGTGGTAATGTAGCTTTATATAGTATAACTAGTATTTGCGTGTTGCGCGAGGTGCAAGCACCTCGCGTGCTTGTGAAAAAAAAAATGGGGGGGGGGAGGGGGGGTTGCACAATTATTTCGACTAAAGCATTGCCATTGCCCCTCTAAATGAATCTGAAAAAAAAAATGTTCCAAGTCTCTTAATTTCCGAGATCCGCCTAAAGTGGGTGAGAAGGGGGGTGACTTTGAAAAATGGTTTTTACTTTACCGAGCCTCCTCTATACGAATCCGTAAAAAAAAAATACGGGTCTCGTAGTTTCCGAGATACGTTAGGGAGGGAGGGGAAGGGGTGTGAAAAAGAAAGGTTTGGCACTTTTCCCGTAGGTTTGAGAGTTAGTATTTGCGTGTTGCGCGAGGTGCTTGCAATAAAATATGCTTGTGATAAAAATAAAAAATGGGTGGGGGGTGATGGGGGGGGGGGGTGCACAATTATTTCGACTAAAGCATTGCTCCTCTAAATGAATCTGAAAAAAAAAAAATGTTCCAAGTCTCTTAATTTCCGAGATCCGCCTAAAGGGGGTGAGAAGGGGGCCAAGGGGGGCGACTTTGAAAAATGTTTTTTAGTTTACCGAGCCTCCTCTATACGAATCCGCAAAAAAAAAATCGTGTCTCGTAGATTCCGAGATACGATAGGGAGGGGGGAAAAGGGGAGGTTTGGCACTTTTCCCGTAAGTTTGAGAGTTACTTGTTTACGAATCTGTCAAAAGTATTTGCGTGTTGCGCGAGGTGCAAGCACCTCGCGTGCTTGCGAAAAAAAAAAAAGGAGGGGGTGATGGGGGGGGGGTTGCAGAAGTATTTTGACTAAAGCATTGCCCCTCTAAATGAATCTGAAAAAAAAATGTTCCAATTCTCTAATTGTCTTAATTTCCGAGATCCGCCTAAAGGGGGTGGGGGGGGCGACTTTGATAAATGGTTTTTACTTTACCGAGCCTCCTCTATACGAATCCGTAAAAAAAAATACGGGTCTCGTAGTTTCCGAGATACGATAGGGAGGGGGGAAAAGGGGAGGTTTGGCACTTTTTCCGTAGGTTAGAGAGTTACTTGTTTACGAATCTGTCAAAATATACCCACCTCCCCATCCACCATCTGGGAGAACAATTATGTCAGTGAGTGAGTGAGTCAGTGGTAATTTAGCTTTATATAGTATAACTAGTATTTGCGTGTTGCGCGAGGTGCAAGCACCTCGCGTGCTTGCGGTGGTGGATTGTTCACTTAAAAAAAAAATGGTGGGGGTGGTAATGGGGGGGGGAGTTGCACAATTATTTCGACTAAAGCATTGCCCCTCTAAATGAATCTGGAAAAAAAAAATGTTCCAAGTCTTAATTTCCGAGATCCGCCTAAAGGGGGTGAGAAGGGGGGCAAGGGGGGCGACTTTGAAAAATGGTTTTTACTTTACCGAGCCTCCTCTACACGAATCCGTAAATAAAAAAAAATACGGGTCTCGTAGTTTCCCAGATACGATAGGGAGGGGTGAAAAGGGGAGGTTTGGCACTTTTCCCGTAGGTTTGAGAGTTACTTGTTTACGAATCTGTCAAAAGTATTTGCGTGTTGCGCGAGGTGCAAGCACATCGCGTGCTTGTGAAAAAAGAAATGGGGGGGGGTGATGGGGGGGGTTGCACAATTATTTCGACTAAAGCATTGCCCCTCTAAATGAATCTGAAAAAAAAAATGTTCCAAGTCTCTTAATTTCCGAGATCCGCCTAAAGGGGGTGAGAAGGGGGGCAAGGGGGGCGACTTTGAAACATGATTTTTACTTTACCGAGCCTCCTCTATACGAATCCGTAAAAAAGAAAAAATACGGGTCTCGTAGTTTCCGAGATACGATAGGGAGGGGTGAAAAGGGGAGGTTCGGCACTTTTCCCGTAGGTTTGAGAGTTACTTGTTTACGAATCTGTCAAAATATACCCACCTCCCCATCCACCATCTGGGAGAACAATTATGTCAATGAGTGAGTGAGTGAGTGAGTCAGTGGTAATTTAGCTTTATATAGTATACTAGTATTTGCGTGTTGCGCGAGGTGCAAGCACCTCGCGTGCTTGTGAAAAAAAAAATGGGGGGGGGGAAGGGGTTATGGGGGGGGGGGGTTGCAGAAATATTTCGACTTATGCATTGCCCCTCTAGATGAATCTGAAAAAAAAAATGTTCCAAGTCTCTTAATTTCCGAGATCCGCCTAAAGGGGGTGAAAAGGGGGGCGGGGGGGGTACTTTGAAAAATGGTTTTTACTTTACCGAGCCTCCTCTACACGAATCCGTAAAAAAAAAAATACGGGTCTCGTAGTTTCCGAGATACGATAGGGAGGAGGGAGAAGGGGGGGGAAAAGGGGAGGTTTGGCACTTTTCCCGTAGGTTTGAGAGTTACTTGTTTACGAATGTGTCAAAATATACCCACCTCCCCATCCACCATCTGGGAGAACAATTATGTCAATGAGTCAGTGAGTGAGTGAGTGAGTGAGTGGTAATTTAGCTTTATATAATACAACTAGTATTTGCGTGTTGCGCGAGGTGCAAGCACCTCGCGTGCTAATGAAAAAAAAACAAAATAAAAAAGAGGGGGGGGTGATGGGGGGGGGGTGCACAAGTATTTCGACTAAAGCATTGCCCCTCTATATGAATCTGAAAAAAAAAATGTTTCAAGTCTCTTAGTTTCCGAGATCCGCCTAAGGGGGGTGAGAAGTGGGGCAAGGGGGGCGACTTTGAAAAATGGTTTTTACTTTACAGAGCCTCCTCTATACGAATCCGTAAAAAGAAAAAAATACGGGTCTCGTAGTTTCCGAGATACGATAGGGAGGGGGGAAAAGGGGAGGTTTGGCACTTTTCCCGTAGGTTTGAGAGTTACTTGTTTACGAATCTGTCAAAATATACCCACCTCCCCATCCACAACCTTTTTTTTTTTTTTTTTTCTGGGTGGGAAAATCATCGAATAACTTCTCCCGCTCTGGGTTAAGCGGAAGGGAGTGTCAGACTTCTACTGACTAAAAACCCACCCTGTCCCTTCAGCTGCCCGTATGTTCCGGAGCCGCGGTATCTTTTTAATACATTTCCGCGACCCCGACAGGCTATGGCTTTATGAGGCCCCGTCACTAATGCTGACGGCTCCTTGAGGCGCGCGTGGAACACGACGCGCCGCCGACCCGGGCCTGGTCTTTGCCGGACGGTGAGCTACCCCTGCTCGCCGTCCGCAAGCCCGCGCCTACGGTGGCCGGAAATCGGCTCGCGATCCTCGACGCCCAGGGCGTCTACCACGATGGCTGGGGCGCGAGGATGAGAGCTGCCTCTCCCTCGCGCGTTCGGCCTCCTCCTTCGCTAGCATGACTGCTTCGCAGAAGGAGGCGACCGCATCCCATTCCCTCTCGCTCCGCACCATGGTCTGAACCAGAGCAGGGCGCGAGAGGTCGCCGCCGCCGACCGCGCGAGGTGCAAGCACCTTGCGTGCTTGAGAAAAAAAAAATGGGGGGCGGGGGTGATGGGGGGGTTGCACAATTATTTCGACTAAAGCATTGCCCCTCTAAATGAATCTGAAAAAAAAAATGTTCCCTGTCTCTTAATTTCCGAGATCCGCCTAAAGGGGGTGAGAAGGGAGGCAAGGGGGGCGACTTTGAAAAATGATTTTTACTTTACCGAGCCTCCTCTATACGAATCCGTAAAAAAAAGAAAATACGGGTCTCGTAGTTTCCGAGATACGATAGGGAGGGGGGAGAAGTGGGGTGAAAAGGGGAGGTTTGGCACTTTTCCCGTAGGTTTGAGAGTTACTTGTTTACGAATCTGTCAAAATATACCCACCTCCCCATCCACCATCTGGGAGAACAATTATGTCAGTGAGTCAGTCAGTCAGTGGTAATTTAGCTTTATATAGTATAATTTGCGTGTAGCGCGAGGTGCAAGCACCTTGCGTGCTTGAGAAAAAAAAAATGGGGGGTGATGGGGGGGTTGCACAATTATTTCGACTAAAAGCATTGCCCCTCTAAATGAATCTGAAAAAAAAAAATATTCCCTGTCTCTTAATTTCCGAGATCCGCCTAAAGGGGGTGAGAAGGGAGGCAAGGGGGGCGACTTTGAAACATGATTTTTACTTTACCGAGCCTCTATACGAATCCGTAAAAAAAAGAAAATACGGGTCTCGTAGTTTCCGAGATACGATAGGGAGGGGGGAGAAGGGGGGTGAAAAGGGGAGGTTTGGCACTTTTCCCGTAGGTTTGAGAGTTGTTTACGAATCTGTCAAAATAAACCCACCTCCCCATCCACCATCTGGGAGAACAATTATGTCAATGAGTCAGTGAGTGGTAATTTAGCTCTATACATATATATATCGCGTGCTAGTGAAAAAAAAAAAAAAGTGGGGGGGGGGGGTGATGGGGGGTTTAGTATTTGCGTGTTGCGCGAGGCGCAAGCACCTCGCGTGCTTGTGAAAAAAAAAAGGGGGGTGTTGATGGGGGGGTTTAGTATTTGCGTGTTGCGCGAGGTGTAAGCACCTCGCGTGCTAGTGAAAAAAAAAAAATGGGGGGAGGGGGGTGACGGGGGGGGGGGGTTGCACAATAATTTCGACTAAAGCATTGCCCCTCTAAATATATCAGAAAAAAAAAATTCCAAGTCTCTTCATTTCCGAGATCCACCTAAAGGGGGTGAGAAGGGGGGCAAGGGGGGCGATTTTGAAAAATGGTTTTTACTTTACCGAGCCTCCTCTATACGAACCCGTAAAAAACAAAAAATACGGGTCTTGTAGTTTCCGAGATACGATAGGGAGGGGGGAGTAGTGGGGTGAAAACGGGAGGTTTGGCACTTTTCCCGTAGGTTTGAGAGTTACTTGTTTACGAATCTGTCAAAATATACCCACCTCCCCATCCACCATCTGGGAGAACAATTATGGTCAGTGAGTCAGTCAGTCAGTGGTAATTTAGCTTTATATAGTAAAATTTGCGTGCAGCGCGAGGTGCAAGCACATTGCGTGCTTGAGAAAAAAAAAAAAGGGGGGGGGGGGTGATGGGGGGTTGCACAATTATTTCGACTAAAGCATTGCCCCTCTAAATGAATCTGAAAAAAAAAATGTTCCCAGTCTCTTAATTTCCGAGATCCGCCTAAAGGGGGTGAGAAGGGAGGCAAGGGGGGCGACTTTGAAAAATTATTTTTACTTTACCGAGCCTCCTCTATACGAATCCGTAAAAAAAAGAAAATACGGGTCTCGTAGTTTCCGAGATACGATAGGGAGGGGGGAGAAGGGGGGTGAAAAGGGGAGGTTTGGCACTTTTCCCGTAGGTTTGAGAGTTAGTTGTTTACGAATCTGTCAAAATAAACCCACCTCCCCATCCACCATCTGGGAGAACAATTATGTCAGTGAGTCAGTCAGTCAGTGGTAATTTAGCTTTATATAGTATAACTAGTATTTGCGTGTTGCGCGAGGTGCAAGCACCTCGCGTGCTTGTGAAAGAAACAAAAAAAAAAAAAGTGGGGGCGGGTGATGGGGGGTTTAGTATTTGCGTGTTGCGCGAGGTGCAAGCACCTCGCGTGCTTGTGAAAAAAAAAAAAAAAGGGGGGGTGATGGGGGGAGATGGGGGGGGGTTAGTATTTGCGTGTTGCGCGAGGTGCAAGCACCTCGCGTGCTTGTGAAAAAAACTAAAGCATTGCCCCTCTAAATCAAGTATTTGCGTGTTGCGCGAGGTGCAAGCACCCCGCGTGCTTGTGAAAAAAAAAAAGTGGGGTGGGCGGGGGTGATTAGTATTTGCGTGTTGCGCGAGGTGCAAGCACCTCGCGTGCTTGTGAAAAAAACTAAAGCATTGCCCCTCTAAATCAAATATTTGCGTGTTGCGCGAGGTGCAAGCACCTCGCGTGCTTGTGAAAAAAAAAAAAAAAAGAGAAGGGGCCCCCCCCTTCTCTTTTTTTTTTGATGGGGGGAGTTGGGGGTGTTTAGTTTTTGCGTGTTGCGCGAGGTGCAAGCACCTCGCGTGCTTGTGAAAAAAAAAAAAAAAAAAGGTGGGGGGTGATGGGAGGAGTTTAGTATTTGCGTGTTGCGCGAGGTGCAAGCACCTCGCGTGCTTGTGAAAAAAAAAAATGGGGTTGGGTGATGGGGGGAGATGGGGGGGTTTAGTATTTGCGTGTTGCGCGAGGTGCAAGCACCTCGCGTGATTGTGAAAAAAAAAAAAGGGGGGCTGGGGGTGATGGGGGGAGATGGGGGGGGTTTAGTATTTGCGTGTTGCGCGAGGTGCAAGCACCTCGCGTGCTTGTGAAAGCAACAAAAAAAAAAGTGTGGGGGGCTGATGGGTGAGATGGGGGGGGTTTAGTATTTGCGTGTTGCGCGAGGTGCAAGCACCTCGCGTGCTTGTGAAAAAAACTAAAGCATTGCCCCTCTAAATCAAGTATTTGCGTGTTGCGCGAGGTGCAAGCACCTCGCGAGATTGTGAAAAAAAAAAAAAAGTGGGGGGGGGTGATGGGGGGGGGGTTGCACAAGTATTTCGACTAAAGCATTGCCCCTCTAAATGAATCTGAAAAAAAAAATGTTCCAAGTCTCTTAATTCCGAGATCCGCCTAAAGGGGGGGAGAAGAGGGGCGGGGGGGGGGGACTTTGAAAAATGGTTTTTACTTTACCGAGCCTCCTCTATACGAATCCGTAAAAAGAAAAAAATACGGGTCTCGTAGTTTCCGAGATACGATAGGGGGGGGGGGGGAGAAGGGGGGGGAAAAGGAAAGGTTTGGCACTTTTCCCGTAGGTTTGAGAGTTACTTGTTTACGAATCTGTCAAAATATACCCACCTCCCCATCCACCATCTGGGAGAACAATTATCTCAATGAGTGAGTGAGTGAGTGAGTCAGTCAGTGGTAATCTAGCTTTATATAGTATAACTAGTATTTGCGTGTTGCGCGAGGTGCAAGCACCTCGCGTGCTTGTGAAAAAAAAAAAGTGGGGGGAGATGGGGGGGGGGTTTAGTATTTGCGTGTTGCGCGAGGTGCAAGCACCTCGCGTGATTGTGAAAAAAAAAAAAAAAAAGAGGGGGGGTGATGGGGGGGGGGTTGCACAATTATTTCGACTAAAGCATTGCCCCTCTAAATGAATCCGAAAAAAAAAATGTTCCAAGTCTCTTAGATTCCGAGATCCGCCTAAAGGGGGGGAGAAGGGGGGCGGGGGGGGGACTTCGAAAAATGGTTTTTACTTTACCGAGCCTCCTCTATACGAATCCGTAAAAAGAAAAAAATACGGGTCTCGTAGTTTCCGAGATACGATAGGGGGGGGGGGGAGAAGGGGGGGGGAAAGGAAAGGTTTGGCACTTTTCCCGTAGGTTTGAGAGTTACTTGTTTACGAATCTGTCAAAATATACCCACCTCCCCATCCACCATCTGGGAGAACAATTATGTCAATGAGTGAGTGAGTGAGTGAGTCAGTCAGTGGTAATCTAGCTTTATATAGTATAACTAGTATTTGCGAGTTGCGCGAGGTGCTTGCACCTCGCGCAACACGCAAATACTAGTTATTGCCCCTCTAAATCAAGTATTGTCGTGTTGCGCGAGGTGCAAGCACCTCGCGTGCTTGTGAAAAAAAAAAAAGGGAGGGGGGGTGATGGGGGGGTTAAGAATTTGCGTGTTGCGCGAGGTGCAAGCACCTCGCGAGGTTGTGAAAAAAAAAAAAAGAGGGGGGGTGATGGGGGGGGTTGCACAAGTATTTCGACTAAAGCATTGCCCCTCTAAATGAATCTGAAAAAAATATGTTCCAAGTCTCTTAGATTCCGAGATCCGCCTAAACGGGGGGAGAAGGGGGGCGGGGGGGGGGGACTTTGAAAAATGGTTTTTACTTTACCGAGCCTCCTCCATACGAATCCGTAAAAAGAAAAAAATACGGGTCTCGTAGTTTCCGAGATACGATAGGGGGGGGGAAAAGGGGAGGTTTGGCACTTTTCCCGTAGGTTTGAGAGTTACTTGTTTACGAATCTGTCAAAATATACCCACCTCCCCATCCACCATCTGGGAGAACAATTATGTCAATGAGTGAGTGAGTGAGTCAGTCAGTGAGTGGTAATTTAGCTTTATGTAGTATAACTAGTATTTGCGTGTTGCGCGAGGTGCAAGCACCTCGCGTGCTTGTGAAAAAAACTAAAGCATTGCCCCTCTAAATCAAGTATTTGCGTGTTGCGCGAGGTGCAAGCACCTCGCGTGCTTGTGAAAAAGAAATTGGTATTTGCGTGTTGCGCGAGGTGCAAGCACCTCGCGAGCTTGTGAAAAAAAAAAAAAAAAAAAAGAGGGGGGGGGTGATGGGGGGGGGGATTGCACAAGTATTTCGACTAAAGCATTGCCCCTCTAAATGAATCTGAAAAAAAAAATGTTCCAAGTCTCTTAGATTCCGAGATCCGCCTAAAGGGGGGGAGAAGGGGGGCGGGGGGGGGGGACTTTGAAAAATGGTTTTTACTTTACCGAGCCTCTTCTATACGAATCCGTAAAAAACAAAAAATACGGGTCTCGTAGTTTCCGAGATACGATAGGGAGGGGGGAGAAGGGGGGTGAAAAGGGGAGGTTTGGCACTTTTCCCGTAGGTTTGAGAGTTACTTGTTTACGAATCTGTCAAAATATACCCACCTCCCCATCCACCATCTGGGAGAACAATTATGTCAATGAGTGAGTGAGTGAGTCAGTCAGTGAGTGGTAATTTAGCTTTATATAGTATAACTAGTATTTGCGTGTTGCGCGAGGTGCAAGCACCTCGCGTGCTTGTGAAAAAAACTAAAGCATTGCCCCTCTAAATCAAGTATTTGCGTGTTGCGCGAGGTGCAAGCACCTCGCGTGCTAGTGAAAAAAAAAAAAAAAAGGGGGGGGTGATAGGGGGGGGGTTGCAGAAGTATTTTGACTAAAGCATTGCCCCTCTAAATGAATCTGAAAAAAAAAATGTTCCAAGTCTCTTAGATTCCGAGATCCGCCTAAAGGGGGGGGGAGAAGGGGGGCGGGGGGGGGACTTTGAAAAATGGTTTTTACTTTCCCGAGCCTCCTCTATACGAATCCGTAAAAAGAAAAAAATACGGTTCTCGTAGTTTCCGAGATACCATAGGGGGGGGGGAGAAGGGGGGGGAAAAGGGGAGGTTTGGCACTTTTCCCGTAGGTTTCAGAGTTACTTGTTTTCGAATCTGTCAAAATATACCCACCTCCCCATCCACCATCTGGGAGAACAATTATGTCAATGAGTGAGTGAGTCAGTCAGTGGTAATTTAGCTTTATATAGTATAATATATATAGCGTGCTAGTGAAAAAAAAAAGGGGGGGGGGTGATGGGGGAACTTAACTTTTTTGACAATTTATCTATATGGGGGCCCCACTGAAGCTTCGCATCCAAAGTTATGCCCAAGAATACTGTGGTATCTTCGAGTTTCAATATTTTCCCTTTATTGATACACTAGTATTCACTTGTCTAACATGAGGTAACGTAAATTTTAGGCATTTGGTTTTTTTCTCATTAAGAAGAAGATTATTAACATTAAACCAGCTAACTACAGTTGCAAGGGCTCTGTTTACTTCTTCAGTAATCTGCTGTTGACGTTTAATTTTAAATAAAAGAGAAGTATCGTCAGCGAATAACACTATGTCATGATTTTTGATCAGGTACGGCAAATCATTTATATAAATAAGAAACAAAAATGGACCTAAAATTGAGCCTTGGGGGACCCCCATCTTGACCACAGATCCCGGCGATCTTTTGCCGTTCACATCGACTCTCTGAATCCTTTCACTCAAGTATGAGGTTAAAAGATTCAGAGAGGTGTCCCGGAATCCGTAGTGGTGCAGTTTCCTGATTAATGTCTCATGGGGAACACGGTCAAATGCCTTAGACAAATCGCAAAAAATGCCCAACGCATCGCACTTATCTTCCCATGCATTATAAATGTGTCCTAAAAGTTGTTTATTATGCAGCAATTTGTGTTTATTAAAATATCTTTGCATCTGCATTAAAATAATTTTCTCAAAAATTTTACTGAAAGTGGGCTGTACAGAAATAGGTCTATAATTAGTAGGGTCAGATGTACTACCCGATTTAAATAGTGGTATTATTTTATTATATTTCATTAGATCAGGAAACTCACCGCAATCAATACAATTATTAAATATAACAGCTAATGTAGGAGCAATTACTGGTGGCATAGAATGTCACTTTTTTGAGAAAGTGGTACGAAATAGTAGATTAGTAGCCAAGGGCTGCAAGGCATCAATTGTAGCCCGAGATATTTAGGCGCACGAGCGCAGCGAGGGCGCCTAAAGTTCGAGGGTGCAATTGATGTTTACACCCGAACTAACTACTCTGCTTTACATCTCGATTGTGAGTGAGGTAAGTAGAAAAAAACCGGCATTACAAGAATAAAACATTTTATTAGTTAAAATTTATAGTGAAATGAGAACAATTTTCAAATTTTAGGGACAGGTGTTTTTTGGGTATGTTAATAGTTTGAGATTGTGATATTTGTTGGTCATGGATAAAATTTGACGGGATGAAGCTTTCTTCAGCAGAAGTTGCGGATCATCTCTTGAGAAAGATGTTTCATTTTTTGAAAGCCGAATAGTTTTCGTTATTTGGTTGGTAATTTTACTTTTATTTTGTATGAAATCTTCAATGTAACCTTCAGCCACCTTGCTGGATTTCCACCCACCGTGCCTTTTTATAGTGGTTAAGTTAGCCCTAGCATCGGCTAAAAGTGTAGCCGATTTTCTCCGGAAGCAATTACCTGTGTGCAATTCCGGGTTTGCTAACTTTAAATAACTTGCGATTTGCTTCGGCATACTTCTGATGGTATTTTTTCCAATAACTTGTTTGTAGCATTTACCTTGGTGGTACTTATAAAAAAATCGGTTGGTATTTACATTTTTAGGACGAAGATTTCTGTATTTTTGTACGAATTCAGAGAATTCTTGAGGAACTATAAATGTTCGGTCAATTTTAGTTTTTGTGTTCGGTAGTTTAATTACTAACAACTGACCCTGTTGTTCTATGTTCTCTATTGTTATATTTGTCAATTCAATACCTCGGCATGCGCCAGTTATACCGAAGATTGACCACCTAAAACAAGCGAAATATAAAAATAAGGTTTGTTTTTTAGGATTGTAAGAATTTAAAAGATAAATGATGAAGTATTACCATTATCTGATTTGTTATTTTACGTACCTTAACAGCTAAATATATGTCATCAGGGGCTTCATTTATGAATGTTTTCACGTCTTGCGCTGTAAAAACCTTTGACTTTTTGCTGATTGTCTTTTTAGAAAAGATGATAATTTTGAAAAGTTCTTGATATTGATGTCGTGTTTAGTACTCATAGTTGCTTTTAACATTGAATAAATGCACCACAAACTAGATGGCTGCAGCTTTTCTGATAGCTCACTAAAGTATGTTAAGAATACAGTCTCAGATAAAGACTTTACTCGTTTTTCTTTTCGCCACTTCATGAACTCGTCGTAAGTTTTCAAATATCTCTCTTTAGAACTTTCAGGCAAAATATTGTTAATTGCTGCTTCAGCTTCCATTTTCATTGAATCGGGAGTGCGGCTTATATCTTCATCACTTGCAGAACTCATGTTTTTTCCTAATTAGCACGTAATTATAAAAAAATCCCAAAAACAAACACTATTTAAAGTAAAAGTTTTCTATTCCCGCCTTTTTTTCATCTTTGTTTTTTAATTTTTTTTTTTTCAAGAACTAGATTGAGCTTCGCCGTTCGATATTTAAAATTGATGACTCATACGAAGACAAGGCTGAATAGCGAAGCGACCTCTTTTGTCATTGGGCTGAATGCATGATGTCTATTGCCAGTATGATGGTTAGATGTACGCGAACTTTTTGAAAGAGTGAAGAGATTTTTTTTAAATTACTTACCGCCCTAGGGCTTTTCTAGCTACATTATTACCCTAGAGCGCTAATTGGTTACTTACAAGCCCCATTTGGGGGTAATAAGGACCTACTTACCGAATATGAGAGATTTAAAAGTACACACATCAAAAGTGTCTAGGGATCAAGCATTTTTATGCGGATTTCTTGAGATTGAGATGTGGCTTTGTAATAAATTTATGATTTTATAAATTTATATGGATCCTTTTTGGTGCATTTCATAATTTGAAACAGGAACTGTTAATCAAATTCGAGTAAAAGATGAAAATCAGCTGTCAATATTTTCCCTATAAAAACATACAACGCATTGAAGACATTATTAGTGCTACTGTTTCCCTACTACTGATTAAAACCAACGTTATTATGGAGCGGCGACGTCATTTAAGCAGGGAAGAAATGCTCAGAATACAAGTCAGAGTGTTATCAGTCGACTTTGGACACATTACCGAAGCACTGGTACCGTGGCTGAGCGCCATGGAGGACGGTATCGCTGCACCACATGGAGACAAGACCGATACATTCAAATCTTAACTCGAAGAGCTCCAACAATAACCGCCATGATGTTAGCCGTGAGGCTTCATCACTCTTCAGGGAACTTAATTAGCGACCAAACAGTCAGAAACCGCTTGCATGAAGTGAACCTTCATTCCCGAAGACCGCTACGGGTACCACCTATAGCAATGCACAATCGTAGGATTCGATATCAATGGGCTCTTGAACACAGAAATTGGGCAGAAAAACAATGGCGTTTCGTGTGCTTTTCTGATGAGTCTCGTTTTGGTATGAGACCGGATACAAGACGTATACGACACTGGAGAACCCCTGGACGCCAACAGCGATTAAAATCCTGCCAGGAAGTCCATCCTTATAGTGGTGGAACCATCATGGTATGGGCGGGTATTTGGATCGGCGGAAGAACTGAGTTGATTTGGATCAGAGGCAACATCAACGCTCAAATTTATGCTGAGACGATTGTATCTGACGTCATCGTTCCTCTACAAGTGCAAATCGGTCCCTTATTTCAGTTAATGCATGATAATGCACGACCGCACACCGCAAGAGTTGTAAGACAGACTCTCGCCGCAGCTAACATCAATGTCCTGCTCTGGCCTGCTCAGTCGCCAGACTTGAACCCGATTGAGCATGCATGGGATATGCTACAGAGAAGAGCTCTGCCGAATATGGAGGGTATCCAGTCGCAAGAAGACCTTTTTTTGTTGTTGCAACGAACATGGGCGGCCATTCCACAGCGTGATTTGGATGAACTCATTTTGAGTATGCCAAACCGATGTTCTTGTGTTGTTAGTGTTCGCGGTAGAAACACGGATTATTAATTGTTTAAGTTACCCAATAAAATTTTAAAGAAAACTGTTATTTCAGTCTTTTTTTCGAACTTTAATGTTAGTGGTTCAAATGTCAAAAATCCCTTTATTAGGAAAATTGCAAATTTCTTTATTAATGCAAAGGTGACTTGGTTTATCGTTACTGTGACAAACGAAAACACTTTACTTGATGAATCCTTAAAGAAAATTTTAATTAATATCAAGCAGGAGAAAAGTTATTGCAAAAATATATGTTGATCCCTAGACACTTTTGATGTGTGTATATGTTGATCCCTAGACACTTTTGATGTGTGTATTTTACCATGTACTTTGTCCTGTAGCGTACCACGCGGTGTGTATCGACCCGTGGCTGACGCAGAACAAGCGCGTGTGCCCCGTGTGCAAGCGGCGCGTGTTCGCGGCCGGCGAGCGGCGCCGCCTGCACTCCGACTCCGACTCCACCGACACCGAGCCGCTGCTCAACGACAACAACGCGACCCAGGTAACATGTACAGAACAAGCGCGTGTGCCCCGTGTGCAAGCGGCGCGTGTTCGCGGCCGGCGAGCGGCGCCGCCTGCACTCCGACTCCGACTCTACCGACACCGAGCCGCTGCTCAACGACAACAACGCGACCCAGGTAACATGTACAGAACAAGCGCGTGTGCCCCGTGTGCAAGTGGCGCGTGTTCGCGGCCGGCGAGCGGCGCCGCCTGCACTCCGACTCCGACTCCACCGACACCGAGCCGCTGCTCAACGACAACAACGCGACCCAGGTAACATGTACAGAACAAGCGCGTGTGCCCCGTGTGCAAGCGGCGCGTGTTCGCGGCCGGCGAGCGGCGCCGCCTGCACTCCGACTCCGACTCCACCGACACCGAGCCGCTGCTCAACGACAACAACGCGACCCAGGTAACATGTACAGAACAAGCGCGTGTGCCCCGTGTGCAAGCGGCGCGTGTTCGCGGCCGGCGAGCGGCGCCGCCTGCACTCCGACTCCGACTCCACCGACACCGAGCCGCTGCTCAACGACAACAACGCGACCCAGGTAACATTACAACTGAAGGGGCTCGATAGGACGGGTTTGACGCATTTGATGCACATCTCAACTTGTACACCATGCTCAAATGGTGAACTTAGCATTTGGTGCACTTCTCATATGGTACACTTCGCAACTGGTGCACTTCGCAAAAGGAGCACTTTTTAAGATGATGGGCCATTGCCTGTTGGGGTTGCAGGAATGTTCTATGAGATTCCGCGGCCCGTACCACAATGGCAACTGAAAGAACAGGTTGAGATTTTAGTCGCTAAAAGCTCCTTTCCGCTTCACCCAGATTGATTTGATGATATTCCCACCGAAAAAAGATAACATTACCACAGATTCTAAAAGAACTCTCCACGACACACTGGCACTCGGCTGGATTCGGTTATACTGCAACCCGACTCCTACATAGTTTGGGTAACGATTAAGCAGATAATGATGAACTACTACTACTAATAATAAACAGTCGTAAACTCTTAAAAAAAACTAGAAAATTGTAACCCCAAGTGACACACAGTCATCGACGTTTGTGATACCAAAATGACGTTTGTGAAAACAGAGTGACAGATTGTGTCTGCATAGTAACATTAGTCACAAAGTGGAACACCACTGTCACGTTCGTGACGATTATGTAACTAAAAAGACATTTGCGACATCTTATTGACTATAAGTGACACTATAATGATGTTTGCAGACATGTTAATGTCAACTTTTACCTGTGGGTTTTTATGGTCCTCCATAAAAAGCCACTCTTCAAGAATTGAGGCCTCCACGATTTTGCCAATTGAGCCATAACACTTGCATACAATGATAGACCATCAAACGCAAGAGGTTGTTCGGTAAAATCATTCATAAAACTAAACTGTCAATTTCATACCAGACTGACTGATAATGATAAAAAAATGAGTATAGTGATTCTATAGTGATTCTATAGTTTTCGAGATCACAGTGACGTTTATCGCACTGACTCGCTGATTGTAACACTGATATTCAATGTACCAAAATGACGGTTATGATATTTTAATGAGATTTGTGAAATATGGCCAATCAGAATATCCGTATCTGAAAACCGTGGTGTTAATAATAATTATGATAATTACCAAATAATCGTAATATGTACTGTTTCAGGGCGGCACGTTTGAGGAGCAACGAGAGAACCCGTTTGTTCGCGCCGCGCGGTTCATGTCGCGTCTCCGAGCTAACAGGGACGACAACGCAGAGGTAACACACATTTATATTTTTCGTTTCGAGTAGTCGACTCGGTGGGCGCAGTGATTGGGTCATAGGCTGCCATGCTTAGTGTCGTGGGTTCGATACCTGCCTTAAGAGATTTGTTTGGGGTTGCTTTTTTGTATGGGAATTTACATGGTGTATGTTAAATTTAATAGACAAGAAGAAGATAATGCCAATTAATATTGGATTTTAACAGTGACAAAATTTTCGCGAGTCTGAGGTTTTTCGCTATTGTCACCAGAGGGCGTTTAACCACTTTCTACTAAAGACTCGTCACTTCTAGATTTACCCAACAAGTTGATGACCTAGTAATATTATATAAGAAGCTTTATCCATACTTTATTATTATACGTGCGAATGTGTGTTTGTTTGCCCTGATGTATTATAAATAATTTATTGTGTTGGACGTGCCAAGCTTTTCAGACATATAATTATGTACTCGAAACATTTTTTTTTATTAATTTTGAAATTATCACTTATAAATTCGCATACTTCTAATATATGATTTTATCCATTTTTTTTATGGTCGGCTATAACATTTTTTATATCTTGTTACAGGTAGCAACACCGCCAGAAGACAATGACGAGACGAGTAATGTAAATGATGACAAGTAAGTTTCCTCTTTTTTTTATTACCCTTTAAAAAAGGGCCCGGAAAAGTCCCTTATGTTATTATTTACATATTTCACCATAATTGAGCAGCGATGGCCAAGTGATAACGGGATCGACTTGAAAGTCATAAGTTGAGGGTTAAAACTCATTCGGGCACATTACATTTATATCAACACCATTGATCTCACATCGGCGAAGAAAAGCACAGAACAGATAAAAGAGGTTAGAAAGTTCCTGATTTGTATGAGAACGCGTGTCGCCGCTTGTCTCCCACTCTTTAGCTCCACTACAAGCAAGAGGCCCATTACGTATGAGAATTACGCACACAAATAAATTACACACACTTAAATTAAGAGCTTGCTACTGATTGTAACTCACTGTCGATAAACATGCGCTGTGCATCACGGCCAATCAGGGCAAAGGACGAAACGTCAATGGTTGAAGTGTGGAGGACGCGACGCATGCAGTACATTGTAAGCGGACTTGGTTATTGCGTTGATTAAGCGAGTACACATCGGGCAATGTATATTTTTTGTAACTTGTTGCATGTTTTTTACAAATAAAATTGTAATTAAATGTTATTTTTGACTTACCTATGGAAAGATATACTCCTCGCTCTATACTTGCGGTCTGACTTTTTGTTTTATAGGTTATAATTGCACAACACGGCATTTTAAAGCAGAGTTCTGTGTTCCGAAGTAATCCGAAGCGCACTAAACGCGGTGAATGAATTAATCGGTCGAGCTATGATTTGCGACACATAGTTGTGGCGCGCTCGCCACCCCCACATTACCATTCCAAAGTTATTCATCTATTCCGTGAATAAAAGCATATATATAGGTAACTGGCATATCCCAGGACTTAAATCCGAAGACATGTGACATTCAACAACCTGCACTAGACGCACTAGACTATGTGGCAGATATGTCTCAACAAAAAAAAAATGTAATTTATTCTATTTATCTTAAAATCAAGAAGTCGTCGGCAAACAATATTATAAATTCAGTTTGTCCTTCATAAATGGAGTAAATTATTATTATAGATATAAAATAAGAAAGAACCGAAAATAGACAAACAGAGATATACCCCATAACAGAGGTATACCCCATTTTAACGTTAAATCCAGAAAAAATTACAAAGTAATTAGTCTGTTGTTTAAATAAGGTTTAACTTCTGACCCTATGCTTAGATAGATATATTCTTTATTGTACACCATAACAGTAAAACAAGGACTTAACAACTAAACAGGGTCATACAATGGGCGGTCTACTTTTACAGACAACCTTTGGATGGATTTGACACATAAGGAGAAAATAAATACGCGGGTAGTCCACGGTGTACTATTTATCTACATAAAATACAATAAATTACATTCTCAAAACATATATATATAATAACATAATAAGACATACATAATAACAACAATTTAAGAAGAAAGATAAAGATCTTGTACCAAGTTTTTGAAAGACAATGGGGTTTGTGCTTGTCTTACTGACACGGGTAGAGCATTTCACAGCCGTACTGCTTGAGCTGCGAACGACTTACCATAGAAATTGGTGGCGTGACTCGGTACCGCAAGCCTTAAGTTTTCTGATGACCTGAGATTTTGCATGTGTGTCATGAAGGAAATTGAATCGTTCTTTAAGATAAGTGGGGGTTTTAGGATTAAACAGAACACTGTGAAGCAGAGACAAGATGTGTAAGTTCCGGCGAAGACGTATTGGAAGCCACTTGAGTTTCGTACGTAATTCGGATACGTGATCATATTTGCGCAAGCGCAAGCTAATATAAATCTAATGCAAAAAAATTGGAGTCGCTCAAGTTTATCAAATGCTTACACCGGAATGCTTAATTTTCAGTTACAGTCTTTATGGTTTATGCAATCAAAAGCATTAGACAGATCGCAAAAAGGTTCTATGTCTTTCCTCAAGCACTAAAAATGTTTTAACAATCGTAACACCAGCATCAGCTTGTACAACGTCTTTGGTCAAACCATACAGATACAAATGTCCGACTATTTCTCTTTTCTATATGACACTTAGACTACTGGAGCATTCGCGTGCACTGTTATAAAAATTATAATAATTAACAAAATGCTTATTCAAAATCATAAGGTCAATAATAAATACAATTTCGCTTAAATCTACATTAAGTTCACACATGTTATGTTCCTGAATAAGGTAATCCTGTGTTTCAGGCGAGAATAGGTATTTTTATTTTTAAATAATCATATTTATATAAATTAAACTATAGTTATATACAAAATTCTTAGTCCCTTTAAAATCTTATTTACATTCAAATAAAATACGAACTAAGTACCTACCTGCTAATTTTAGTAGCAGTAATAACTTCTCTGTGTCTTCATAGGACATACTTTGGAGAGCTTCCTTGAGAGTCTTCTTGCAGTTACAATAATTAAGGGAATAAATGTTTATTTTTTCGTTTAGTCTGTTATAAAGTAGTCCACCTAAGCAAAGTTATCCTTCGCATCACACCCTTATACCCATTTAAGCAAAATAATGAAGTTTATTTTGCAAATAGGTTATAAATAACACTTTCACACGTCATTTTTTTTTTCGTAAATGTTTATTAGATGAGGCGAGTGTTTCCTAACTGATTTCTCTGAGAAGAAACACTAAAACAAACTCAGAGGTCAACATCTCTTTTAAAGTCCATACAATTTGTAAATCATATGAGAGCCATGTAGGTTAATATCTGTGGCGCCCTTTAGAAGACAGTATCACACAGATTTGAGCAAGCCCGTTCAAACAGTGCAAGCATTCGTCAAATATCGAGCAGCTCAACTTAGAACCTTAAGGAGCTCGAACGATTTGACGAACAATGGAAAAGTATAGACATTTGGGAGAGCCGTATAAAGCACTCAAACTGCCGGACAGTGTAGTGTAATATCGTTATTTTCATCAAATAAAGGAGATGTTTCATTTTTATATGGAGCTCCGGCCATAACATGTACAGTCACGGACTATAATTGATAAGCCACTTTCAAGATTTCCAATTTTGCAGTTTTATACATTCACGAGATTACACGATTAAACACGAACTCAAACCGAATGCTCGGAAACAAAATGACAAATTACTAATAATCGGAAATAGTCTTATCCATAGAGGTTGAAAAATGACTTTATAAGTTGTCAATGATAAATCCATACAACGGTGCTTACGTGTATCCCATCTATTTGATACTGACCTCCTTTGAAATAGTCCTCATTAAATACTCTTTATTTCTGAAATCCTATCCGAAGACAGAGTGACAGTTGAAATTAAACATAGTGTATTACATACTCTTTGGTTGAAATGTCGATGTCAGAAAAGATTTGGAGACGAAAATTTCGAATTTTGGTGAATCGTAGCCGTAGTTATTAACGCGAAAATGCCAGCTGAAATTTCTGAAGAAATTCGCTATAGAATCATAACAATGCATCAGCAGGGTCTGAGCATTCATGCAATTTCGAGAGATCTGCACTTGACGGTGAGCTTATTCACTCATTCTATATGTTTTTGAATTTTTTTAAAAAGGTAATTATCTAAGTCCATTAACTTGAAAGTTGTTATTTTTTTAGCGAAACACCGTTTCTTTGTGGGTAAGACGATACGCCGAAGAAGGACATATAAATGATCGTCGCCGAAACAACCATCGCCCTTCTGCATTAAGCGAAGCTCAGAGAACTGAAATGCTCCGCGAATATGAAGTTGATGGATGGACCAACGCAGCGTTACGCGGAACGTTTTGATGTGAATCCCAGAACCATCCGAAGGCATCTTCACTCAATGAATTTGCATCATAGGATTCCTGCCTACAAAGTCGATATGACAGACGCTCATAAAACCGCACGTGTAATATTCGCACACCGATTTTTAAATTTCGATTGGTCATCAACTATTTTTTGTGATGAGAAGTCATTCCAATCAAGCGATCATGGCCGCTTACACCTATGGCGATATAACAGTTCACGGTATGATGCAGATAACGTCATACCAAATAGGGAATTAGGAAGGATAACTGTTAATATGTGGGGTTGGATGAGCTCCGAAGGTGTAGGCGAGCTTGTTCAACTACCACCTCGTGCAAATGCCGTGAACTATATAAGGATTTTGGAAAATTTATGCTTCCGTCTGTAAGGATTGTGTATCCAGAGCACGAAATGGAAAATATTAATTTTGTTCACGATAATTCTGCCATACATCGAGCAAGGACTGTCAGGACCTGGTTTGAAGCACATCCAGACATAACGGTGATTCCATGGCCAGCTAAATCCCCGGACCTGAATCCCATAGAAAATCTGTGGGGTTTAATGGTGCAGCGATGGGATCACCGTAATGAACGAAGAAAGGAAGATCTGGCTCAACATTGTCAAGAAGTATGGGAGAACATGCGAGGGACTGATATTTGCACTCGTCTGGTTAGCTCCATGCAATCACGACTGCAAGCTGTAATAGACAGCCGGGGAGCATTTACAAGATATTAAGACAGTCCAACAGTTTTGATTCTTATTATACAAAATAAAATAATTATTCAAATAATATAGTGTTTTTTTTGCTTAGCACATTTTATGACATTTATAATAGCTAAAACGTAAACTTTTTAGCAGAAATAGCAAATAAAACTTCTTGCAAGATGGCGGCAGTTAGATGCTATCTATGTTTAATACATAATCATAATTATCGCGAACGTCATCTTGGACGCTACGCGTTCGGATAAAATCGTGGTTTCGAGTTTTTCCGATGTCTAAATTATACCAACTATAATTTCTCCGTACACCAACGTTACTATGGCTACGCTAAAACAATTGTCGCTAGGTTACGGTTTCTACACCTGCAATTTGTCGACTTTAGGTAGTCACTCTGTTCTGTGTACGAATACAACCGATTAAACCCGATTTGCATTACACGGCTAAAATACGAATGGTGGCAAGTGGCTCATCATTTATAGTCCGTGACTGTACATTTCAGCAAAACTGGGAAACTTACCCCTGAATAGAATAAAGTAACATTTTTTTTCATAATATCGAATGGTTTTTATGTACAAAATAAAATTTAAAAATATTTGACGTTTGTACTAAGAGTTATGACAGCCATGACAGGTTGTAGAAATGACGTTTACTTAACCTTGTTTTGTTTTTGTTTATCAGAACTAACACACAGGACACTATTACCCTAGCGGGGACCTGACTGACTGATAGAGTTTTAACTTTCAAGACAACTAGCGGTTATTTTGAATTCGTTCAGAAACACATTTCAAAAATGGAGATTAAAGATTTTTGTATCGATGAAATCATCACACTTAATTATGTTTACTCAAAAATATGTACAAGAGAATAATAGTAATTTATTTTTAATACTACAAGAATACACACAATTTTTTAATTAACTTCTACGTAAAATTGATTTGATAAGACACGATTTCAGAACGAACGAAGTATGCAAGTAAACGAGACGCCATGTTGAATAAAACATGGCAATAATTGAAAAACTAATATTTTTTGTGCACAACAAATCAGGCTCAAATTCACCAGAGAATATTTTTCGCAAATTTGTAGTATTTTTTCCTCTTTTTCGATAATGTATTATCGTCCAAAGATACGCATGCTCACTTAAGAAAATATTTCTGTGGAAGCGCAGCTAGTGATAAACCACACCCCTTCCTGGTTTCGCTCAATTAGAGACAATATACATTATGTGAGTACAGGTCGTGTAGCATTATATTAATACTTACTATTACGAACACTACTAAAATACGCTTCGTGCATCCTATTGGTCAAAATACATGCATTAGGCGATCGAGTTGTGAGCCGTGCTATGCGATTATAGTCTTAAAGGTGAGCATGCGGAAGATTGGTCGATAGTACAGACGCCAACACTTGAAGCTACCTGAAACTGTCAAAATTTCCCAATCAACTTTGAACCTAATTCCTTTAACAATAAAGTTGAAAATCTATTAATTTGACAGATTGTTGTAGCTTCATGTGCTGGCGTCTGTACATCTGATGGCCGAAAATGAAACATGTCCTTTGTTTCCGCAGCGTGGAGACCGGGGACAGAGAGGCCCTGCTGCCGAGCGGCGCGCCGGCCCCGCAGCTGCGCGTCAGCAGCGAGCGCCGCACGCGCAGGCCGCGCCGCGCCCGCTCCGCCAACGCCCGCGCCGCCGCCCCGCCGCCCGCGCCCGCCGCCCCGCCACCCGCTCTCACCCCGGACGCCCCCGAGACGGCACCACTTCTCATCTCCGACTCACACTCCATCAACACCGAAGCGCAGGGAGAGATCGGTACAAACTATTTTTAAAAAATATTGACACAAAAATACGTACAATGGTACCCCACTGATACGACACATCGTGAATCTTTTTTTTTTATTACGGATGAGCCCGCTCTTGACCTCGATCTCGCCTGATGGTAAGCGATAGATGAGGTCTACGATGTGACGAGCGAGCCCAGAAGATGTCCATTTACTCTTGCTTTAAAGGCTGAAAGGTCATAAGTGGCAGGGAACACAGAAGCCGGCAGAGAATTCCACAGCTTGGCTGTGCGCACAATAAATGTAGAGGAGAAGCGCTTGGTACGACAAGACGGTATATCAACCAAGTGTGGATCTTCTTTCGTGCAGAAAAATAATATGGCCTCGAAGATTAACGAAGAATCGCTTAAAACTTACAATCAACCTTAGATCACTACTATAAGGTTCATAATACACTGCACTCTGCAGCTGTTAGTTCCGTCTCACTCACGCGTCACGCGTCGCGGACTAACATGACGGCAGCTGCCGACCAATAGCGGTAAAGGAAACTAAGCGCGGTGCGAAAATTCATTTTCTGCACAAATACGGTACGGTAAGCCATATCAGTTGGGTACTATTGCACTCAATTACACATTCATATGCTTCAGACAAATTGTATTTTATATTTTAAAGTGTATTGACCAAAAGGTACTGAGAAACTGTTTCTCAAACAATTTTATATTTTCTATCTCAAATCATGAAGCGACAAAAGCCTAATGGCTAAGGTGTCGGCATTGAGATCGAGAAGGGTTCGAACTCCACCCACAAGCTTTGTAGTTGGAAGGGTTAACAAGATTGCATGTAATGTGAATTCTACCCACAGTAGTAGTCTCTTTAAAGTAATATAAAAATAATATAATATACATCTGCACAAAATCAGCTGCTGTTTCGTGTGGCATTTCCTAGCTTGGCCACGGTCATAGATCTAAAATCTAATCACACTGCTTAACGATTTGGCTACCTATGTACCCCTATATCTTTTAAACTACGTAACGACTAATTCTAATATTTAGTTTTATATTTAGTGGCTAAATCGAGGCGAAAACGGAGCCGTTAGTTTCTCTAGATACAGATATCTCGAGATCTAGAGCACCAGATATCATAAACCATCTCTGGATGACCAAGCCTGAAAACATGCTTTCTGACTTCGCCACCAATGTACCATTTTATCTTTTAAACTATAAACCGACTCATTCTGATATTTGGCGACTGCTCTTTATACTATATAAAGCTAAATTACCACTCACTGACTGACTGACTCACTCATTGACATAATTGTTCTCCCAGATGGTGGATGGGGAGGTGGGTATATTTTGACAGATTCATAAACAAGTAACTCTCAAACCTACGGGAAAAGTGCCAAACCTCCCCTTTTCCCCCCCCTTCTCCCCCCCCCTATCGTATCTCGGAAACTACGAGACCCGTATTTTTTTCTTTCTACGGATTCGTATAGAGGAGGCTCGGTAAAGTAAAAACCATTTTTCAAAGTCCCCCCCCCCCGCCCCCCTTCTCCCCCCCTTTAGGCGGATCTCGGAATCTAAGAGACTTGGAACATTTTTTTTTTCAGATTCATTTAGAGGGGCAATGCTTTAGTCGAAATACTTGTGCAACCCCCCCCCCCATTTCCCTCCCCTTTTTTTTTTTTTTTTTTCACTAGCACGCGAGGTGCTTGCACCTCGCGCAACACGCAAATACTAAACCCCCATCACCCCCACCTTTTTTTTTTTTTTTTTTTCACAAGCACGCGAGGTGCTTGCACCTCGCGCAACACGCAAATACTTGATTTAGAGGGGCAATGCTTTAGTTTTTTTCACAAGCACGCGAGGTGCTTGCACCTCGCGCAACACGCAAATACTAAACCCCCCCATCACCCCCCCTTCTTTTTTTTTTTTTTTCACAAGCATGCGAGGTGCTTGCACCTCGCGCAACACGCAAATACTAAACCCCCCCATCACACCCCTTCTTTTTTTTTTTTTTTCACAACCTTTCGAGGTGCTTGCACCTCGCGCAACACGCAAATACTAAACCCCCCCATCACACCCCCCTTTTTTTTTTAAGAGATCCGCGACGTGCTTGCACCTCGCGCAACACGCAAATACTAAACCCCCCCATCTCCCCCCCCATTTTTTTTTTTTTTTCACAAGCTCGCGAGGTGCTTGCACCTCGCGCAACACGCAAATACTAAATCCCCCATCACCCCCCCCCCCCTTTTTTTATTTTTATTTTTCACAAGCACGCGAGGTGCTTGCACCTCGCGCAACACGCAAATACTTGATTTAGAGGGGCAATGCTTTAGTTTTTTTCACAAGCACGCGAGGTGCTTGCACCTCGCGCAACACGCAAATACTAGTTTATATTATAAATGTGAAAGTTTGTGAGGATGGATCGCGAAAACTACTGAATGGATCTTTTGGTTTTTATTGGAATTTAATTTGGTAAATATATAGACACATATCCTGGAATAACACTTATACTACTTTTTATCCTGGATCCCACGGGATCGGGATTTACGCAGGAAAACCCTCCCAGAACGAAGTCGTGGGCAGAAACTAGTCATGAATAAATCTAGGTGTGATTAGCCTTCAGATCCAATACCGCGGCCAATCTAGACGCTTTATTTTGTCCACACGCTCTGTTTGTGTTAAAAAATACACGCAACTGTTTTAAAATTGTATGGAACAAAAAAAACCCTACGTCATACAAGACGAAATTCAAATCACATTAAAACCTATGTTTTAAATATTTTCCTAATACAATTTTTCATCAAAAGTCGATGCTGGAGTTGTCAATGGATTTTGTTTTTTTTTTTCGAATGTTCTTTAGATTCACAGCAGTTTAAGGCTTATTTAAAATTAACCAACTTACACATCCCAACACTGATGATTCTTCCAACTTCTTGCGAATGTGTTCACGTGTCTTCAACTTAACAGAAATACAATTTTAAATTTTAATCCTCCAGTATTTGAGTATAAGAAAATACAAATTCATTAGTACTCCTTTCGCTCACTTATCTCACTCACTATAGGACACGGTTATCATCGAAAAAATTTATTACTCGCTCTGAGTACGTTCTTGCTTTCTTTATACTGTCTCTAGTTTTATTCTAATACTGTCTGTGAAAACTTGTAATTGGCCTTCTTTCAATATGGTAACGCCAACACTGATTATATAGATTTACTCTTATACTATGAGGCAGTTTGTATTTCCCGCTCCTTTTCCCACCTGTACATGCAGCGCTTTAGCATCATTCAAAAGGTGAACATGAGAACGAGAGAACGAGGACTGACAGCTGTCAGTTCGACGAAGAAATTGCACATGAAAGCACGTGTGTAACGGATCTCTCGAATCACCCCCGCACCGCATGACGAGCCCTTTCGTCTGACCCCGCGAAGAGACGAGGATCTTCTCGAGCCTTTCTCTGCAGTTTTCAATACATTCCCGCTCCGCCAAACGCATCCTTGTGTTTGATTACCCAGTGTAATAAGAAGAAAAAGTATATTCAAATATTGGTCGCGCGACCCGCGTAGTAATACTCTGCTGTGTGCTGGTGGAAGGAGATTGGATCCCGCTGGCCTGCCCCTGGTAAGTGCTGCATGTCCCTTCTCTTCCTCTCTTCTCCGCCTCGACTTTTGCCACTGCCGCTTCACTTTAATTAACACGTCCACCGTATCGAAGGTTGGTTCTGATACCTTTCAGGACTGAATTATTGTTGGCGTGACCACAATATTTTACAAATATCTATATTCTAGATGTGTTTTTCTAACCTAACCTTACCAAAACTGTCTAATAATATATGTTTTTTTGTTTCTCAGGCGTAGCAGCATTACCCGCGCAGCAATCATCATCAACGCCACACCACTTGAATTTATGAACGTCTGACTGACTGTTCTGAAGGTCTAATTGTCTGACCGTCTGACTGCACCGAGTGAGCACGCTCCCTTACAGAGGCTCTGGCGCCCGCCCAGTGTGTATGTACCATTACCGTGTCTTAATTTGAACCCTAGCGCCTGTACGTAAGATTCGTTATTGATTGACCGGATTGATATGTTATCTTTGAACTATTTTGAAGGGATTTTTCTTAGCTTTGATTGCGTAGGAGATATCGATAGTTTTATGCAAGTCGATAAAAGTAACGATATTTCTATCGATTAAAGATTGTGATATCGATGACTGGGCGAGCGAACAAAGCAATTAGATGTTCGAATACCGATTTTATCATTTACTTAAAGTACTGTAAAAAATGCTTAAAACACTCTGTTTCTTTGAAGCTTTCTTGCTATCCACTCAGATGTGACTACGTTAGAAAATGTTATTGGAATAAAATACACTAAATATTCAGGTTATATCGTCAATTTACAGAAACCATTATATGTGTAGATTTAAAATCTTACACAGACTTTAAAACCAGCACTTAGACAGGTAATAGTCAGTTTGTCGAAAAAATAGCAGTAGATTGGCTGATACGCCTAATATTTGTTTAAACAATACGGAAATTAATATCAATACTAACTTTATGAAGACTGGAACTTATCCTGTATTAGAAACTCACTAACCACGGACTGACGAAAGGAGTTCATATTACAAACAGTGTTCTTCTAAATGTGCTAGGTCTTAATTTCATTATAACTGAATTATGTATATACAGCCATGTTCATAAATAAAGAAAAGTAGATTCTAAATTTGAAAAACTGAATTTAGAATTGACTAAGGTTAGATTGTTTTTATAAATAAGGCTGTTGATCTTGTTAAATAAACTATGTTCGTTTTTCAGCCTTTATTATAAACGTTCTAAATATACTTATTTTTTCATGGTTTTGTGACGCATGGACGAAATAACAATTTTCGTCGTTGTTGCTTTGTGCGTAAGTGATTAAAAGGATTGATTAGTTCGCTGTGTAACATAACCACGAAATATTACGTTGGAAAACTGATAGTTAATTTGACTATATGAGTTTTGTTTTAGCTGACACTTAGCGGTCATTGACAGATAATGCTTCATCTTCGACCGCATCACTTACCATCAGGTGAGATGGTGGTCAAACCGGAGCCTATTATCAATAAAAAGCCTCTAATATTGTTCTTATATTCTACATGTTCAGAAAGCAATTAGAAGTGACAAAAAGTGCATTGCATATCTAATTTGAAACTCAATTTAAAATACCTTATTTTGACGCAAATCCTGTCATTTGCGGCATTTGTTTTTTAGCGGACCAATAATTATTTAAAACAAATTATTAGCCCGCGATTTTTGAAAGTGACCGCTATTACGATGCTAAAACGAAACGACTATACCTTATCAGTGAAGCATTGCAAAAATCGAGCAAATTACTATATTTTGTAGAAAAACTTCGAATAAAGAGATCGGGGATAAATTATAAAGGTGCAATAACAACTTGTAGTATTTCTTACATAAAATCCAGATTAATATTTTCTTTTTATAATTTATGACTTATTAATGTGGACTTAGTTTTAAAAATAAAGATTATGTTACTATTTGTATGTTCTAAATAATAAACTATATGAAAATCATTGTAGATAGAAATGAAGTCAGTTATTAAACATGATTAAAAGAAGGTGGTAGCTATAATACTTATTTTGAATTCAGTGAAGTCTCGAAATTGGGTATGTTTAATCTGTTCTATCAAAAACTGTGCAATGTTATTAGAAACGCATTCGGAAAAAGCCTTAGCAATGTTTTTTTAAAGATGGTTAAGTTGACAAAATTTTGTCTATATTTTGCCATTATTTATTCTTAGCAATGGAAGTTTTTCTAATAACATTTCCTAGTTATAAATTCCAAGTTGGGTTGTGAGTCAAGCCGTTTTCTATCCCAATTAGTTATCAAATTATTATGTATTATAAGGTAGTTACGTTACGGTAGTCGATTTGTATGTAAGTTAACGTTAAATTTTAGTGATAACAGTTATATAAAGAATGCTTTTTTTATTGTTTTGTTTTTCTTTCTTCTGAATTAAAATGAGAAACACGAAACTGTCACTGCGTCATCATCAGCTGATTGAATATTTGTCTTTTACAAGGAGCGACTGTCTATGACTACCAGAAATAATAGACGTTAAAAAGGCAATGAATTTTTTTCGTAGTATTGGCTCTATAATCTTGGGCTGTCTCTATATCTTATATTTTCCCGGTAATTGATCGGATTATCCAACTATAGGTAGGCGTCAACATATTATGATAATTTATTTATTTATTTATTTATTTATTTATTTATTTATTTATAACAAAATCCACAGCTCTTAAAACAATGTTTTATAGTAACTTAAATCTAATCTTACAGCCAATTACGGATTAATTTAATTAATTTATTATTTTAATTTTTATTATTTAATTTTCACTTCTTTCTAATTCTTTCAAATTACCTTCTTTCCACTTTTAAAAATTACCACCTGCATATTTTTTTTGTATTTTAGTTCAGTACCAAGCAGGAACTCGTATTATTATATCTGTATAAAAGATAAATAAATGCGTCTGTAAATAGGATCACTTGGACTGTATGTATCGCCATAATATTGTGACTAAACACCGACTAGCGCTTAATTAAATATTATTCTGACAAAGACTACTCAATCATTTAACTTTGAGATGAAGCAAACCAATCTATATTTCTTTTCTTATAAATAAAACCTTACCTATTTACGCAGCTCAAATCGAAACCGAGAAATTAGTCAGTTATACGGAATCGCTGCAGAATTTATGAGTCTAAAGAGAATTTTACAGAGTAATTTTCATCAATTTTTCAACTCCGTTTGAGCCACGCAAATTATGAAGGTAGGCTAAGCAATTATCAACCATATAGTTGTCGGTTATAACCAGTGATCGGAGTAGGTAGATTGATTTTTGGTACTTGTATCATAAATGCACACAGAAAGAATAACATGGATAAGCCATTTTCCCGGAATTTCCGGTATTTCCGGATTCAATTAAACATTGTTAATGTTGGTAGTGATATTATTCCTACTCAATTCAAAATTTAAAGGAAGGTATAAAAACTAAATTAATTCATTATTTATCTCTTGAATAATAAAAACAATCTTATTCCGATCGAAGCTTTAATTTTAATTTTTTTTATTTTTAGCCTCTTATGGCTAGAACTTTTATAGATAGACATAAATTGTTGCACTTAAATTTAAATATTTTCATAGTGGTCATGGTAATTTGCATTAAGGGTAGAATAAATGACATCAAATCGTGACTGTGTGCCGTTAAAAAAAAATATGAAGAATAATAAAGAATAATATTGCTCATTTTATTACAATTCCTACCTTTTTTTTGAGGATGGCAAATCATCAAATGACTCCTTCCACTCTGGCAGAATAAAATTCCTACATAAGTTCCGGTTTTTTTTTAATAATCCACCAATTCCGGAGGAATGTCCATATTAATATGTACGTTTCGGATCAATGACCCCATTTCATTCTACCTACTCCGATCACTGGTTATAACTGTCTGAAAGTTCAATAGGCGAGACGGTTAAATACATATACTTGTAAATTGTTTTAACTTCTTTTTAATTTTAATCAATGATAAAATCAAATGTAGTGCGTCAATGTAGCATTATAAATTTTAAATTACAAAACAAGCTATCCCCATGAAGAGAATTTTCTGCAACCGAATTTGTAGAAATTGTAGAGATAGATTTATCCAAGCTTTTTAGTTACTTAACTATTTTTGTAGAATTAATACGTTTAGACTTATAATTATGCTTAGACTCAGAAATTATTATATTTGTAAATAAATCTTGCCTAAATTCAACTGTAATAGAATATATCTTCAAATAATCTTTTCGTATAGGATAGCTTGTTGGTGTTATTTTAATAATGTTAGAAAATGCTTTATTTACTTGTGATATATTTGTGTGATTAAGTACGGTCGGTCGTAACGGTGAACTTTGTTTTAAGTTGTGTATGTACGCTGAATTTGTGGTCAGTGACCGTGAAACTGATGCGCAAGTTTAGAAATAAAGCCAAAGGAAATATTCAACCGAGTTTTATTCACACTTATAGTCGACACAAAATATTTGTGTGATTAAGTACGGTCGGTCGTAACGGTGAACTTTGTTTTAAGTTGTGTATGTACGCTGAATTTGTGGTCAGTGACCGTGAAACTGATGCGCAAGTTTAGAAATAAAGCCAAAGGAAATATTCAACCGAGTTTTATTCACACTTATAGTCGACACAAAATGTTTCCACTAATATGCCTTTGAGCATGTCAGCGCAAACGACTTAACCCAACAGTACCTTTATAGATAGATATAATATACTTTATCGTACACCAGATTTCAAACACACCTATTTAACATTATTATTATATGTACACAATATAATTAATTTATGTCTGTCAGTTAGGACGCTTTGCTTTCTGATAGATGTCCTTCGCATTGGGTAAACGGAGGGGTGGCTAAAATCACACGGTTTTCTCTTCGCCACTTCTTACTAGGGTACGGTGACACGATGGCATTCTCCATAATCCCCCCTACAAATCCTGCTGTGCAGTTGACTTGATCTACCCCCTGACCCTGTTATCATGGGTCTTAATAAACCAAAATGTTAAAAAAAAGCTAAATATAATGTTCGACTGACCTTTGACAATCTGATATTATACTTGAACCGTAATATAGGTACAAAACAAAAAATTATTACCTATCGAGCATACAATGTTAAATTAATTTAATAATAACTGAATGGACAATATTATCTTTAATATTGAGTCTGCAGACACTGAAATAAGATTTGTAGTGGATTGTCTGACACGGAAAGAGAAAACGTGTCGTTTGTTAAATATTCAGTCGTTCACGTAATCTGCTAGTGTAATCACGGGTTTGCGGTGCTTAGTGCTTGCCTACATCCAACTGAAAGTGCTAAGCTATTTAAACTAGTTTGAACATGAAGCAGCTAATACTAATATTCTGTATAATCAAATGTATAATTGGAGATAGTTCAAAGGCACCCATAGTGAGCACGCCGAAGGGCAAAATAAAAGGTTTAAAAGGTGATGGAGACTACGCAGTGTTTCTTGGTATTCCGTATGCTGTGGTGGATGAGAGCAATCCTTTCGGGGTAAGTATAGTTTTTTTTTGTTTCTAACATTCGAGACACAATTCTGTGTAGGTTCTGTTGCCTGCAACAACGTTTGTGTTAATTTGTCGCATCTTTTCTTGGATAAGAAGTAGCCTGCGTTTAGCTTTCTTCATACTCAATTTCATCAGAATTTGTTCAGTTATTTAGCCACGAAAGTGTAACAGACAGACTGATAATATTCGCAAGTATCTATACTTCTATAATAATATTATAAAGAGGTAAAATTGGTAAAATTGGTAGCGGGTAATCTCCGGAATTCAATTATTTTTTCATTGGTTCTATAATTATTTCGAATTCCACGCAGACTAAGTTGCGGATGCAGTGCTAGTAGTAGGTAGAGTAACTTCGGGTAATATGGCACATAATAAGCCTTTTTGGACATAAAATATGAAACTTTTGAGATCAAAAAGTTTTTATTGGTTAAATCAGTCCTTTCAATATAATAGTAATCAATAATAATTATAAATTTAAGGTAATTAATTTCTAAACATAAATTCGCTTCTTTTTGCATCTTGAAGAATCTTAAAAATTTAACCGTACTAGGACAATATGGCCTAGGGCCATAGCTTCCTTTCGGCAGATGTTAGAGCACCAATTGGACGTTTCCCTTTTTACTCAGAACCTGGAACATTTGAGATGGAACAACACTTATAAAATAAAAAATAAAAATAAAAATCTTTTATTTTCAGGCTTCTAAGGCCCATAGTGTTAGTCAAACAATTTACTTAATAACTATGTTAGTAAGAAACAGGCATACACAGACAATTATAAAGGACATAACAAAACAAAAACAAAATAAAATAAAAAAATCACAATCAGAGGAAGGTTTATCAAGCCCCATGTCTAACGTGTAGCTTGATAAACCTATCCATTGTAGGCCCTTCTAGTCTTTCCGCAAAAACTTTCAGAACGCTATTGTTGCTTCCTCTCACTCTGCGTATTATAGACGCGACTTTCTTGCGCATGATCGCATAATAATCATCCGTATGCGCATTAGGGTGTCCCGAAAAATTTTTTTTTCGCTTTTCGCTACTCAAGCCCCCTCAAAAGTTGCATTATTAGTTTTAGATTACCGTAAAAATAATAAAAAAAAAACATAAAAAAATATCTTGGGGGTTCTACCGGCATTTTTTTTTTATCACTTAAATAACCCTCCAGTCAATGTCGTCTATTCTATTTTATGTACATTATTCCCATTTTATTTTTTATTTCATTGATAGTGAAACCCTAAGTTATAATTTGCAGGCAACGACAGGATTTTTTCTGCTAGGAATTGGTTTGGCACAAACTCGCAAAATTCATGTTTTGACTTGTTTTTCTTAAATTCTCTACTTCTACTGTGAGGCAGTTCGTCTCATTTCTATTGCGGTTTTATTGCTGTAAGGTGTCGCTCTGCACTTCCTTGTGATAAAATACGTGTTTTTGTTATATATAATAATGGGTTCAAGACGAAGTGAGACTACTTGTGCTATTTTGGGATCATATAAAGAACTTGGCGATCGCCAGTTACCAGTGATAAGTGACGTTATCCCAACTAGCACAAATGGGCTGCATTAGAGCTTTGGAGCGTATCCGATTATTACTTATGGTAATAGACGTAAGCGCTAGAGCGTCTACTGCAGACTTAAAGCAGCTGCTTTAGCGCTATTTGGGCGCCATTTTATGCAACCTAAAGTTCCATTTAACCTGCACAACGGTTGCATAAAGGTTCCTTAATAGCTATAACGATTTATTAACGCTATACTAAAGCTCTCGTAGCGCTACTTTTGAATGATTTTGAACTACTTTGGACGAATGAATTGATTATAGTTCTTTAATGTATATCTTCAGTTGACATTGTTTGTAATATTTTGGTTAAGTGTTTTAGTCGCCATCATGAAAATAAAACATAAAGAAGTAAATGTTTGTATTCTGTATTAGCAAGATATATAAAGATACTTAAAACGCTGTCCAGTTTACTGTAGATATATAAGATAATTTAGCTTTATATAGTATAATTTTCGAGTAATTTTAACGCGCTTTTATGATATTTAAAAAATTAACAAAAGATATGTGATATTTTTTATTTGTTATACAGAATAAATTTTATTTCCGTATTTTTACGTGTCGATAACTTACTATTCGCAAGTGGCCGATTGTTTACCGGTACATTTAATGCACATTTAACTGAAAAACCAATGTATATCAACTCAATTTTGCAAGTGAATTATAAGTTTTCTTAAAAAATCATGGCGTCATTGTACTGTAGTCATAACCTGCAGTTTGAGCTCTAATAACTCCCTTTTGAGAATCATAGTGCTAATTTTCACCCTTCTAACGCTTCCAGTGATTTTTGTTCCCCTAGTGCAACTCACAGCCACAAAAAGCTCCTATTTTCCTGTTTTTGAGGTTATAAGATTAATTATTTGTATCCTTAAGTGTATTGTAAGGTGTACAATAAAGTATATAATAAATAAATAAGATCTAGTTACGTACTTATTCGTTTAGCATCCATTTTATAAAATGTTTTATAATAGTTAAAAAAGTGGCTGTAAAATGGCGAATGGATTGAGCCTGCAAGGAATGACTATTGCTACTAAAGGCCTTAGTTACACTGATGTTTTTTTTGTAACTATAGTATGCATAAGAGTTTCTATTATTTCTATAATGAAACTTATAGTAGTATAATAGTGGTTACTATAACTATAACCTATACAAGTTACAATGGAAACTACTATGCAGCTGTGATTGACAGAATGACCTTCGTAACTCTCATATAAATGTGTAAGTGGTAAATGAGTTCTACCGTGGACTACTGTGAAGGCTAGGGTAGTATTTGATTCAGCTTATAGCACCTTAAGTAACTTTTATAACTATAAACGTTTACGGATGCAGATATGCAACTCTGAACTGCTTTTTGAACCCTTAAAGCGCTATTTTACAGCCCAAAGTAACAAAATAGGCTGCTATTTCCACTAATGTACTCGTTGGGATCAAATTCATTTTGTTTACTAAAAATGAACTAAAACTACAGAAGAATGGGAAAGATCCTTCTAACACAGAAGTTTTTTCAATCGTTTCTGGAAAACTTGATACGATTTGGACCAAAGCTTCGATTCCTATCGTTTCCAACGTACGAGTTACCCAATTGCTGAAATCATATTTCGACAAATACCTGTCATTGATAAGATATCCCAAAAATAAAAGAAATGATAGTTACGAAAGCAAAGTGAAGTGCTTTTTGGAATCGTCGAACAAGCTCTTCGATATTGCTGCTTGTAAGTGCACTTCGTTTGACATTTGTTCCTGCATAAAACCTAAGAAAGTTCCTATTTCTGAAAGAGACTTTTTACTGGATCAAAGAAGTGATAGAAAAATGGCAATAAACGGTATAGACACAAAAGAAACTAAAACATAGTGTATTACATACTCTTTGGAAACAGCAAGACTTTTAATGAAACATCAGAGACTCTTGTCTCTCTCTTGTCTTGTCTCTTGTCTCTGCTCTGACTTTCCGATTAAAATTTTCTTAAATTTGAATCGGAAAGAGTCAGAGCACGCATGTTTTCCCAATGCATCACTAAAAACCAATCCCGTTCCGGTGCGCGAGTTGCCGCCTCGACCGCAGTCGCCTGTAACAGAGCTTTCTGCGAATAGTGACGTGCCTGTAAATGAGACTCCATCTACTTCGTTGAATCGGAACACTCTGGCGCTGCCAACAGTAGCTAAGGTATGTGATCGGTATGGACTATCAACGCGATCTGCGGCTGCGGTCGCTTCGGCGGTCTTAGCTGACGTAGGATTGGTATCTTCCGAAGATCTAAGTCTTGTTAGTGATAAGAATAAAATTCATAGAGCTGTTTCAAAAGCGCGGACCAAGGCCAGCAAAGACATTGATACGATTGTAATAAAAAGTATCTACTTTGATGGACGAAAGGACAAAACACTCATAAACGAGAAAATAGGCGATCGGTACCACCGCATAGAAGTCTTGCAAGAACACATTTCAGTTCTCACAGAGCCGGGATCTATTTATTTGGGACATATGACGCCAAGTCGTGGCACTGCCAAAGGGATCGTCTCTTCTATCATATTATCTTTGTTAAGAAAATCAATGGTTGAACTTGGAAGAGGTGATCTGTGTGGGGTGCGATGGTACTGCTACGAATACAGGTTGGAAGGGAGGTGTCATTCAATACCTGGAAAACTATTTAAAGAGACCGTTGCAATGGTGTGTTTGTATGCTTCACGCGAATGAATTACCGCTTCGTCATTTGTTCATGTCTCTGGATGGTAGCATATCTGGGCCAAAAGAATATTCAGGACCTATTGGAAAACAGCTAGCTGCTTGTGAAAGTAAACCTCTAGCGTCCTTTTGTGCAGTGTCTGGCAATTTGCTAGTATTACCTGATAATATTGTGAAGGAACTAAGCACGGATCAAAAGTATCTGTACGAAATGTGTCATGCTGTGATGGCTGGTTCCTGTTCCCTTGAGCTAGCGAACCGCCAACCTGGAAAAATGGCGCATTCGAGATGGCTCACTACTGCCAATCGCATACTCAGACTATACGTAAGTACTGTTTCGCCGTTTAATAATTTGCAGCTGCTTGTGAACTACGTGGTCAAAGTTTACGCTCCTGTTTGGTTCCTAATCAAGCAAAACTCATCATTTAAAGATGGAGCCAAGCATATTTTTCAAATGGTTATATACTCTCGATTTTTGCCTGATAGTCAGAGATCTATTGTAAATTCGGTGATCGAAAGAAACGCTTTTTTTGCGCACCCAGAAAACTTGCTTATTGCCATGTTATTCGACGATAGAGAGCATATTCGAGAGCTTGCATCTCGCAAAATATTAAAGGCCAGAGAAGCAGAAAAGAGCAACTCTCGCAGGGTATTTAAAGCACCAAAGCTTAACTTCTGTGCGCGAGACTACACCGATATAATATTTTGGCAAGAGTGTGAAATATCAGCTCCACCAATTTTGCGACACGTCTCCAACGATGAACTTAGAATTAAGGCTAAAGAACACATCCTCGACATTATTGACTTTCCCTGCCACACACAGTCAGTGGAAAGATGTGTAAAACTAGTGACGGAGGCTTCTCAAAGCGTCACGGACGCTACAGCTCGGGATGGTTTTATTAGGAACAGATTAAAATCTCGCTCAGAAATGCCTAATTTTGGTCACAAAAACCAGTTCCGTTTTTAAAGTTGCCATTGATTATTTTGTCTTTCAACTATTTTAAACCTTGCTTTAACTCATTGTTGTACCCTTAAATTTAATAAAAACCATTTAAATGTTATTTTTGTATGATTTATAGTTTATATTAGGAACCCCTAAAAATAGCAAATTTGAAAAACTTCAAGGACTGGTAGAGGCCTCAAGATGCCGTATATCTAATTAAATTTTATAATAATCGTAATATATGTGTCAAAACGCAACTTTTGATACCCGTAGCCGTAGCTCATTTTTTTTCCCCCATACATGAACGGGACACCCTAATGCACATCCGCGAACATCCCAGACGCACTACAATAAGGAGGAAGCCTCAACAGCGCCCTGAAAGCATTATTGTATTGAATTCGCAGGGTGTTGGCAGTTTTTTGGGTATGGTTAGCCCACAGGCTGCTAGTGTAAAATGTTTGGGAAAATGCTTTAAAAAGAGTGATTTTAACCGGTAAAGAACAACCAGCAAACCTGCGAGCCAACATATTTCCCCTCACAGCCATCGCCCTGCGTGCAGTCTCGTTTACATTAAATATTTTCCATCAAATCATACAGACTGAAGAAATGATCCACACTTTTTTATATCCTTTAGCCCTGGCAAATGAAATATCTGTTGAACGTCGAAAAGATAGCTCCAGATACCGTGTGGTAAAGTGTGCGATGAAAAAGTTTTCGTGGAGCCATTACCTATAGAAAAAAAATTACATGAAGAAAGATTTACGTATGGCCAATATGGCCTATCGTGCCATATTGGCCAGCTCTCTAGAGGGCCATAATGGCCATAGGGACGTTATCTATATATATATAAAAGAAAGTCGTGTTAGTTACACTATTTATAACTCGAGAACGGCTGAACCGATTTGGCTGAAAATTGGTAGGGAGGTAGCTTAAAACCAGGAGACGGATATATGATATTTTTTATCCCGGAATTCCCACGGGATCGGGATTTAAGCGGGAAAAACGTCCCACGCGAACGAAGAAGAAATGGAGAGTAGGGTAGGGGTAGTGTAGGGGTAGGGGTAGGGTAGGGGCAGGGTATGGGTAGGGTAGGGTAGGGGTAGGATAGGGGGGTAGGGTATCGGTTGGGTAGGGGTAGGATACCACGCGAACGAAGTCGTGGCGGGTCAGCTAGTTGACGAATAAAATTCCAACCTAAAAACTAGTAAACAATGTGTTTAACAGATATCATCACCACACTATTAATTAAAAGTTTACCTACAAAACTGTGCACTAGCAATATAAAAACAATGATCATTTAAAGGACAAAAATGAGTGAAACTTTTAAAAAACTAATAATAAATCAAATCAAATAATTTCCGATCGCCGCACGTACCAAAACAACCAGAAACAGAGGGCGACTGAGGGGGTCGACGGAAGTGGCTTGACTATATGGTGGATACGTACACCGCTGGTATTGGTTAGTATCGGAGGAAATAAGCCAGGCCATATTCGCCGCGTAGGCCATAATACCCGACACTACTCTACATATTAGTAACTATGAATTTATAAATTTAACTAAGAATTAAATACTTACCGTTTTTAGGGTTCCGTAGCCGAATGGCAAAAAACGGAATCCTTATATTTTCGTCATGTCTGTCTGTCTGTCTATCTGTCCGTATGTTACAGCCATTTTATTCCGAAACTATTAAGACTACACAAATGTGAAACTTGGTAGATAGATGTACTCTGTGAACCGCTTTTCAATTCTTAGATAAAAATATATAAAATTAAAGGGGGCTCCCCATGCACGGAACTGAAATTAAATTTTTTTTTTCGTCAAACCTTTACCTGTGTGGTATCTATAGACAGGTCTGACATTGAGGTTTCTAAAACATTTTTTCTTAAAGTCAATAGTTTAGTCATTCTAAAACATTTTTTCTTAAAGTCAATCGTTTAAATACTTCCGAAGTGGTAAAATATATGAATGCCCTCCCCCCTCCTCTAACTTTTATAATATTGGAGTGAAACATCTAAAAAAATATATGCTGTAGATCTTAATAAAAACTTCCAACGATAATTGGTTTAAACGATAGAGTCAGTAGTTTTTGAGATATAGCACATTTTATAAAACCGCAAATATAACTTTGTATATATATAATAAACACTGAAAAGTAAAGTTATTTTGCGTAGTTACTACGGGACCCTTCATGGGCGAGTCTGACTCGCCCTTGGCCAATTTTTAATTCTTGGTTTATCGTACAGGCTTTAAATAAAACAATGTCTAATTTTATCAAAAATATCATTTTAACCCGAAATACAAAGTTATATTTATGGTTTCTTAAGATGTGTTATTATCTTAAAAATGCTGCCTGTATCTCGTTCAAACCAAATTTTGTTGAGAGTTTTCATTGAGATATATTTGTTTTTCATAGTGTTTGTACAAAATACAAAGTTATATTAGCGGTTTCATAAAATGTGTATCTTAAAAATGCTGACTGTATCTCGTTTAAATCAAATTTCGTTGAGAGTTTTCATTGAGATCTACATGAGGATGTATATATTTTTTTAGATTTTTACTCTCCTATTATCATTATAAAGTCAGAGGGGGACACAGATTTTACAACTTCGGAAGTATCTATGTTTCTAACGATTGACTTTGAACCTCATTGTCATTTTTATAAACCTATCTATACATACCCCACACGTATATATTTGTAGATTTTTTTTTGCTTCAGTCTATCTATGGATATATGTATGGGGAATTAATTAACTCTTAATTATTTTTTTTATAATACCCGTTCCAAAGCGTTTCAAAGCGGTTCACAGAATATAAATATGAAATAATAGATTTGGAACAAAGTGGCTGTGACATACGGATGAACAGACAGACATGACGAATCTATAAGGATTCCGTTTTTTGCCGTTGGGCTACGAAACCCTAAAAAGTGTGATTTCGTGACATGCTATTCAAAAAATCTTAAGTGCGGTTTGAATTTTTTGCCACAGTTCTATTTTGCATGTGATATATCTAAACATAATTCGTAGAACGTTACTATTGACTCTCTTTACGGTTCTATTAATAATCATTACGCTACTCCTTTTCTCGCAAATCTGTTGCTTTGGGGTTAAATTAAGTAACTTTGACAGATATTTCAAGAGCAATTCTATCCGACACACTATTTACTATGCAATTAGTTTTATTATCAGTTGCCAAAAAGAAAAAAAAAAGTTTTATTATTCAGTAGGTAGTTAAATACACAGATGGGCCGCGTGATATATTTTTTATTGTTATTAATGATGAGTTCAATGACCCATCTACGAAATTGTAGCAAATTTATGGTCTTTGTTATATTATCTTAAAACATAGTGTATTACATTCTCTTTGTATTATCTGTGCGTCGGCTAAATTTGCATCGTTTCTCAGAAAACTGCTGAAAAAAGAGAGGTCACTGTTTCTGTGGGTTACCGCTTGGTAAAAAACGAAGAAACTAAAAGAAACACCGAAATTTAAGTGATTTTATATTTAATCACACTTACTTTGCAATTTTTCAGGCAGCCGCACCTCACCCAGGTTTCAACAGAACTTACGAAGCTAACGATGACAGCGTCGCGTGTCCACAGTACAACGGTAGCGGTGAGCCCATGGGCAGGATCCAATGCCTCCAACTGAACGTGTACGTACCAAACACTGCAAGTCCTTCCAACAAACTCGCCGTCATGGTGTACATCCACGGAGGATCCTTCGTCCTAGGACACAAAGCCATGGCAGACTTACCACCCAAATTCTTAATCAGACATGACGTGGTAATTGTCTCCATAAACTACAGATTAGGACCATTCGGCTTCCTTTGTGTCAGCGAACCTGGTTTCAGCAACCAAGGTTTAAAAGACCAGGTTTTAGCTTTTAAGTGGATTAAAGACAACATTGAAGCGTTTGGCGGAGATAGTAAAAAACTCACAGCATTTGGTCAATCAGCCGGAGCCATAACTCTAGACGTTCAACTGCTGACTAAAGAAAATTTAGTCCAACGAGCGATTATGCAAAGCGGTTCCGCACTGACTACGTGGGTTATAGTTACGCAAAATGATACTATACCCCTTAATATAGCTGGGAACCTCGGATATAATGGCGAAGATGTAAAGGGAGCATTAGATTACCTGAGCAATAAGGATCCTTTAAAAGTCATGCAAGCGACGCATAACGCACGGATTGTGAGTAGAAACGGACACCCGCTAACACGGCCTTGTGTTGAGACTGTTGGAGAAGATGCACATTTAACCGACTTTCCAGTCAATCTACAACCTAAAGTTAGAGGCATGGACCTAATGATCGGACATACAAATAAAGAAGTCATGTTTTTGTACCCAAAACAATCTGACAAAACGTTCTATGAAAACTTTAGTTTTGGAGATGAATTAATCAAAGATTTTGAAGGAATTTATGATGCGGATATCGTCCAACAGTTTTATATCGGTGACCAAGCTCTCAGCGCAGATTTACAAAACGAAATTTTCGATTTCGCAACTGATTTTGTGTTTTGCTATCCTACTGAAAGAACTGTGGAGAGATATCTGAGCGCAAATGCAAATAAAGTCTACAGATATGTGTTCTCGTATGAAGGTGGTAGAAATTTGGCGAAAGTTTCGGGGAATTTCACATCACCCGGGGCTTGCCATGGAGATGATCTGGGCTATTTGTTTGACGTGACTACGTTCCGGAATGAGGTACCAAATGAAGAGGACCAGAGAATGATTGATACTATGACAACTATGTGGACTAACTTCGTTAAGTATGGGTGAGTCGGAATTATAGATATACTTTGGGTGGACAGAATTAAAAATCTATCATTTAAGCTGTCATCAAACATCATTGAATATTGATAAATGACATTTTTTTCAAATATAACTAGTTATGTGGATAGAATTCACAGTACTAGCAATCTTGATAACCCCTCCAACTAAGCTAAATATGCTTGTATCTGGAGTGGGTTCACGGTAATAGTGGGTGGGGTTCGAACTCGTGACCTCTCGATCACAAGTCCCGTGTGTTCGCATTCATAAATAAATTGCGACGTTGCCGTCCTTCAAGTACGCATGTACAGCGTGTTTCTTTTAGTATCAATGTAACATTTTTAGTGAATATTTTAATATTACAAAAAAAAACATTTTGTTTTCGAATGGTAATATTTATTGTATGGATGCTATACTATCGCGGGTTAACGGGAACGCCCTCTGTTAGTTAACATACTGTATGCTTAGGCTTTTTTTTCTGAGTGTGAAAATCATTGAATAACTTCTCCCACTCTGGATGGAGCGGAAGGGAGTGTCAGACTTCTACTGACTAAAAACTCACCCTGTTCCTTCATCTGCACTTAACTTCGGGGCGCGGTATCTGGTTAGAACATTCCCGCAACCCCGACGAGGGTTGTATATAGGCTAGTTGTGCGACAAACTCCGCTTGCGTGATGCAAGATTTCTAAGACGTAGTTCGTATGTTGCAAGATGTCACTACAACCATTTTTACAGATATTCTTAATTCTAATCTAAGAGAAATCCCATGGACCTGATACTATTGGCTTGTTAAGTAACTATATTTCAATTTCTCATTACAGAAACCCAACTCCGTCTTTAACAGATCTCATCACTGTACAATGGGAACCAGCCGAAGCGTCGCGGCGGCCATATTTGTTTCTCAATAAGCCAATCACACTCGAATACCGGCCATTCTACAGGAGAATGGCTTTCTGGGAATTGTATTACAAATTGCATAGAAATCATGAAAAGGGATATAAAGGGGATTAATATACAAGATTGCTTAATTTCTCGTGTTGATTGTCTTTGACGCCGTTTCGTGCATAGTGGTGACAGTAGTAGTTTAATTACTTATAAAAATATGTATTACTATATAGTTAATTAGCTGTTGCCTGCGAATTCGTTCGTGTGGGAGGTTTTGCCCTTGTAAATCCTGATCCCGTGGGAATTTCAGGATAGAAAGCTTATGCTAATACATAAGCTGAAACCTTGGAATAATTTCCAAGGTTTCAGCTTTCTACATACAAAATTTAAAAGAGTAACAAACATCCATTCATCCACCCTCACAAACTTAACAATTATTCAACAAAAAATTAATTAAGAAAAATTTACTACTACTAATAAGCATTTTACTTTTGAGAACAACCTGTATAGTCTAACATTCGGATACATATACAGCACATATTATGACCTCGTTAAATAACTGTTACTTTTTACCTTATACCTTCATTGTAATTTCATTTATAAACCTAGTACCTTCTTAAGCTAGTTAAATTATGTAGTCAATGATATTGGTGCACGATAAAACCCTAATGAGTTTATGTTGGGACCAACTTGAATGTATTTATTTATTTATGTGCGCACATGACACTTACGAAAGAAAAAAATTAAATACAGACAAAAGAGCACAAAGGAGCTGCTTATTTCCTAAGAAATTTCTTCATGCAGACCTGCGACAGGAGAGTTGAAGAGGAGATGATAGACACAGTGTGTATAAAGTCTAATTACTATAAATAAAACATACTTAGCTATAAAATTTAACTATAGTGATATAATAAACAAATATATACATACATAGAATTAAATACATACTCGTATTTATATTAATGCTATAAAAATATATACCTATAATAAATATATAAAATTACGGGATGTTAGATAGGATGTTTGTTTATCTTTTATGACAGGCCCGTTGGCATAGTGGTCAGTGGTCCTGACTGCTATGCGCAAGGTCGTGGGTTCGATTCCCACCTAGGACAAATGTTTGTGTGATGAGCACGGTCATTTGTTCTTTGTCTGGGTGTAATTTATCTATAATATGTATGTATTTAGAAATATATATGTATGTTTATCAGTTGTCTAGTATCCATATCACAAGCTCTGCTTAGTTTGGGACTAGATGGCGTTATGTGAAAAAAAAAAAAAAAAAAAAGTTGTGGAATATTATTATAATATTATATCTTTGACCAGCTTTTGAAAATATTAATGGATTTAGCTTCGCGAATTTTAGCGGGAAGTGAGTTCCACAGTCGTACTGCATGAAAGGAGAAGGAGTGGGAATAGAAACGAGTTTTATGGAATGGGAAATTGAGATGGAGTTTAAGGTGAGATCTACAAAGGGCATCAGTAGGACGAGTGAATGAAAAACGATCGCGCAGGTAGTTAGGATATGCAGGGTTGAATAGGATGTTGTACAAAAGGAATCATATTCGAGTGTTCCTGCGAAGACGGATAGGGAGCCACTTGAGATCCTTCCTTAAACTGAGAGACATGATCGTATTTCCTCAGACCAAAAACAAAGCGAATACCATTGATATACAAAAAACCCAAGATGCACACTCAACGTCTCAAAACCGTCCGCATAAAATGAGTGCTTAATTCAAAATTATGCGCTCATTTCAAATAGTAACGGCAGTAAGTAAATTTCAATGGCCGCGTTTTCAGTGTCAAAACAATGTATTATGGCATCTTTTTTATTTTAGTCGCATAATAAAAATTACCCTATTGAACAAATAATGGAGTCGATTTTGTTTTCTTGTATTTATTTATGTTTTATTAATAAGTTTATGCTTTATTGTCCATATTGTCCATACTAATATTATGAATGCGAAAGTAACTCTGTCTGTCTGTCTGTGTGTTACCTTTTCACGCCTAAGCCGCTGAACCGATTTAGATGAAATTTGGCATGGGAATAGTTTAGGACCGTAGGAAGGACATGGGATAGTTTTTATCTCGAAATTCCCACGCGATCAGGATTAACGCGGGAAAAACCTCTACGCGAACGAAGACGCGGGCAAAAGCTAGTATTTAGAATAGATTAAAATAAACTTTATTGTACACCAAAAGTTAAACACATCTATTTTACAATAATTAATACTAATTTAGTTTTTGGCCAAATATGTATACGTTATATAATATACTGAAGGAGAAGAGGTCGTCAAATTTGCGTTTTTTTTATTTTATTAAATAAAATAAATAAATAATTTATTGAATATAAAAATATTACATCTTTCAAGTGAAACCCCTGACTCCTATGCTAAGCGAGCCTGTGTTACAGGAATCAGTCTCCTACGCTATATAGTACATTAATACACTTTTAAATTTTTATGTAATAAATTACAAACAAAAAGTAACATTAGAAGGTATTGACAACAAAAGAAATAGCGAAACGTGTATGTGTGTGTAAGTTTGAGTGTATGTGCGTAATTGCGTGTGTATGCCTGGAAGCGTGTGCGTTAACATGAGTGTGTGTTTTGAATAACTTAATTTACTGTACTGATGAAATAAATTTTTTAATGTCGTCATAGCTCAAAGACTGAAGCCATGGTTTTAAAATTTGTTTGACCTTATGTCATTATAAGCTTATAAATTGGGATAGTTTTATTTGCTCTATTGTAGATCCTAGAACAGAACTGAACTGAACAGACTAAACTTAAACGTGAGTGTTGCTTTGACGCAACACCAATCTCATGAAAAACTTCTTATTTTTATACTTTACTTTTTCTCGTGACCAAATACGATGCGGAGAACGGACATCAATCGTCGGCCAACAAAGGCGAGAGATTCTTTTTATGCCGAATTTTTTTGACGAATATATTACCACGGCAAAGGGTATAAGCCTTATTGAATTCAAAAATTTAATAAACGATTTTAACAGTTAATATTTGTTTCATTGATATACACATATTCTACCCAAAAACATTTACGCTATAATTACGTTTTTAGAACACAATTTAACAAACTTTAATAATACTAACAAAAATGTTTTATAAAAAAATTGGTATATAAGTCTCCACTCAATGCCTTGTCCTATCGACCAACGTCAGTCGTAAAATTTTATTGCCTTTCGCACACTGATTTGTAAAAACAACTTTAAACAATTGTCATAAGATAGAATTTGCAAAAACATATTTTATGCTTATAGCATATCTATTACTACGTAGGTGGTGAGTGTTTGGCGACAGTTTCGAGCGTCACTTTTCTTCGAGACTGTGCATCTTGGGTTTTTGTATATCAATGGCGAATACACAAGTTTTGCAAGCGCTCAAGCTTACATAAGAGCTCCTCAGTGGCATCCAAATAGTAGGCATCGGCATAATCAATAATCGGCTGGATTAAAGTTTGAGCTAAAGAGATTTTAAGGCAACATTTACTTAAATGGTTACGGCGATTTTTTTTTTCTTAATATCAATCTTTTCAAAGTGTAACTCCCCGCCTCTAATTTTATAAAATAATAAAGTGAACAATATAAAAAAGAATATGCTGTAGATCTGAATGCAACTTTAAATGAAAGTTGCTTTGAACTAGATATAAGCAGCAGATTTTGAGATATAGCCCATTTAAAAAAACCGCAAATATATAATTTTGTCATGTATACACACACTATGAAAAACAAAGTTATTTTGCGTAGTTACTACGGAACCCTTCATGCGCGAGTCCGACTCGTACTTGTCCAATTTTTTTATTTAAGTCAATGTTCAATGTTCTTCCTCGAAATGTATAGAATTTTAAAGCAATGCTTGTTTCAGTTTTAGAGGTGTGCATACATATTGCATACTTGTACAATGTTCGTTGTATACATTGAGATAATATGTAGTACCTCAATGGTGGTATACATCTTATGCCTGCAATACATGTTGGCCGAGCGTTGTCGAGTGAAGGCCAATACCAACATGTAGACGGTTTATTTGCTTTGTCTTGCTATCGCTCGGTGTCACTTGCCTAGTTGGCCGAATGTAGGCCAGCGCCAACGTGTATAGAGCTCATTTGGTGCAACTTGTCTTCGCTCGCCGTTGCTCGTGATCACTTGCCTCACTTCGGGTCGGTGTCGGTTTTTGGTCAAAACCCGACACCGACCCGATTTGGTCAAATCAAAGGCGCTCGCCTGCGCTCGGCCAACATGTGGGCAGCTCTACAGACCCTCTTCTACATTGGTCGTCTGCATTGGCGTTCGACGAACTTGTCGAACGTGTGGACATTGTTTCTTGCCTTGTACCTATTTGCCAACGCTCGCGTTGACCTACGCTCGGCCAACATGTATTGCAGGCTTTAGACGTTATTTTTTAAAGAACGAAATACCGGCTAGTTGACGGAGCATTGTAAAACGAATGTAGATTTGTCTAACAGTTAAGGTCTCCGCTCCTTAATACAGTGTTGCTGTGGAGAAAAGAGTAGTAGTGATTTGCCGGTTCTGGCGCACCAATCCCGTGGCTCACCGGTTCTGGCGCACCACCGCTTCTGGCGCAATCGCGGTCCAGGGCGTTTCAAACCTAAAAAAAAAAAAAAAAAAAAAGGTTTTGGGGTCCGCTGATCACGTTTCTGCAATCCGTTTTCGCGTAGGATGTATGGTTCCGGAGATACACAAATCAATTAACAACAATCTGTTTCATTTCCGGTGCCCCGAACCCACATTATCGACTTTCATTGTTCGCCTTTTCTTATCTATTGTCCGTGCGTCCGGCCGCTCACCCCCTCATTACGATTGCATTGACGTTTCTATGTATTACTCATTGTTACTGCTACTGCTATTGTATACTTTTATTGTTCATAGACCATTGCTTACTTTGCTATTCGGGATCATCAAAACGGAATCAATAAAACACATGCGTCATTAACAAATTTTATTTTTATCTACAAAATATGAGCGGAACATCTCATCCACTAAAATATCGTTGTACAGTGTGTTCCCTGTAAATATGTTTGTAAAACTATGCATTGAACATCCCTGAAACTTATATAGCAAATACATTAAGCAATATTCACCACAAACTGAAGTCCAATCATTCTGAATCCTATCAATACTCCAGCCCCATCTTTTACAATTCCTTTTCAAAAACTCGAGATGATATCGCGCAGGTGTTCGCCCATATGAATCAAAATATTGACCGATGCCATTCGTATCGATATGTACAGCTACCCAGTGTGAACCTGGCTTATCATCCGCATCCAAATTGCATATTATATACGTTGGTGCATGGGTATACATAGGGAGTCTATTAGCAGCATAAACATTATTTTCTAGACTGGGATGAATCTTTTTCAGATGTTTTTGTACTTCTAGTGTATCCATGATATAGCATATTATTACACTACCAATCTATTCAATGGTTGTCATAGGAATGTTCAATTATAGTGATTTGTAAATATTAAATCGCATTATTTTGTAGCACTCACAAAACAGGTTGATGCCAGCAATGTGAGATAAGTTTGTTGACTCATAGAGTTACTATCAGTTTCCGGAGGAACGTGAGATAATTTTGGTGATTCATAGAGTTACAATCAGTTTCGTTGTATTTAGGAATTTGTTTTAGATAAGAATGGTGCTATATAAGATCGTACCATTGCCGTCATGCAGTCAGTCTATGGTCGTTTGACCGCAGTGGATTGTATACGTCTACCAATACTACGTTTGTGTTACTTCAACGCATCAATGGCCATGGAGGTAAGTGTTTATTCTATTGACAAACTTACTTGTATTCTTGTTGTTGTTTCCTAACGTGTGTGATTAAGTGTAAACAAATTGATATTAACATGATAACTGTCTTGTTGCAGAAATCATTCAACTTCGATGAAAATACCTATAAACAGTATTACTACTCACCGCTCTCCCCTCAACATGAAGAAGAGAACGATGACATCGTTATTAATAACACATGCGATGGTGGAAAAAGGAAATCACAACCGATTGATCATTTTTTTGAAGTCGCACCAAAAATAAAAAAGAAGAAACTGTTATCGTCAACCGTGGCACGAGCCGCTAGAGATGGTGTATCATACATTTCTAGTAATTCTGACGACGGAGACCAAGCGACGCATCTCATAAAAATTGAAATGTACGATATGAAGAAGCTATGTAAGATTCCAACTACTGATCATTGGAAACACGCTACCACGAGGATTAAATATTATGTAAAGAATAATAAGGATAGCATCTACGACAGCACAAACGGGCTCGTATACAACATTACAAAGACAATAGCAGAAAGTGAAAAAGTTAAAAAATACTTTTTTAACAATGACACCCATTAGTTGATTAGTGAATGTGATTCTGTTTACTTAAATTACTTCTGTGTACTCATTAGATTCTACCTGACTCGTCATTAATAACACATGCGATGGTGGAAAAAGGAAATCACAACCGATTGATCATTTTTTTTGAAGTGACACCAAAAAATAAAAAAGACGAAACTGTTATCGTCAACCTTGGCACAAGCCGCTAGAGATGGTGTATCATACATTTCTACTAATTCTGACTATGGAGACCAAGCGATGCATCTCATAAAAATTGAAATGTACGATATGAAGAAGCTATGTAAGATTCCAACTACTGATAATTGGAAACACACTACCACGAGGATTAAATATTATGTAAAGAATAATAAGGATAGCATCTATGACAGCACAAACGGCCTCGTATACAATATTACAAAGACAATAGCAGAAAGTGAAAAAGTTAAAAAATACTTTTTTAACAATGACATTAGTCGATTAGTGAATGTGATTCTGTTTACTTAAATTACTTCTGTGTATTCATTAGATCCAAGGAGGTGTCGTCTTGTGGTGCTGAGAGAAAAACAAGATTAGAAGGAAGAGATGAGTGTGGCATACGTGAACAGATCACTTCATTGAAAAGCAAAACTACAAAACTGATTGGAGAAGAAAAAGTGAAGAATATGCAGTACCCAAGAGCTGAATATCCATTTTTCAGTTCAAAATCTAGACGGTTGTTCAGTTTCGGAGACTGGCCACTCGTTATGAAACAGAAGCCTGAAGATCTTGCAGAAGCCGGTTTCTTTTATACTGGTCATGAAGACAGGACCAAGTGTTTCCATTGTGGTGGCGGTTTAAAAGATTGGGAAGATGATGATGATCCTTGGCAGCAGCATGTTCAGTGGTTTAGTCAGTGTGCTTATGTAAAGTTTAAACTCGATCAGTGTTATGTATAAGATTGAATAGGGTGTTTATAAAGAAATAAAAAAATAGTATATTGCATATAATTTGTTTTATTAAATTTTATAATTTTTCCTTTAGTTACATACACATAACCTTAACTACTATAGTCTACAGTAACATTTCTATTTTTATCTATTTCAATAATATTATCAAACTCAGCATAAACAATACAGTTAATTGTTTGTATTAGTGAGGATTCAAATCGTACTTCTAATCTTACACTACCATGCTTTATGAGATTCCAATGAGCTGATGAGTTAGCTGATAAATCAGGAGTTAAATCAAATGCTAAAAGACAGTAACCTTTAGCATACTGTTCACAAGAGATTGCATTTCCTTCATTTAGAAAGTGAATACCAGTCCCCGAGAATAGAGTATGATATGCTGATGTAAATATATTATTATTAAAAGATGGTTGCAAAGCTTTTGAAGGTATTTGTTGACCATCAATATATAAGCTGAAAGAGTTAATACCATAGTTTTCAAAGTTAAATGGATTTTTAGTAAGCGAACCATTAAATGCAGAATTGTTTACAAATCTAATAATACATCTTTTGGGTACCTGTCCTAAGAATATATTATCAAGAGTTTTTCCTTGAACACCTGATGGAATTGTTAAAACTTTAACTTCAGCACGAGTAATAGGATATTTAGCAGTGGTAGAAGCTAAAACTTTCTGATGTGCGAGTAATACACTTGGATTAATTCGTGCTCTTCGAACAATAAGAGTTGCGTCTGTAATGCAAACTTTAAACTTTACATCATTTGACCCAGCAATTAAATTAAAACTCTCTCTTGATCGAACTAATTTTACACTCATTTCAACGCCATTCATTAAAAATTTATCTTGATTGAAAATGTCACCATGAAGATGACCAATCATTTCTATTTCCCTACTTTCATTAACTAATTCCTGTCTTTTAACAAATCCTATGTTTTTACCATCTGTGGAATCCATTTTTCCTGCTGTATCCTCATACCAAAGGCTACAAGTAAGATGAGATTGTTTAGCAGCAGGAGCATAGTTTAAAAGAGTTTCCATGTATGCTCGATAGGCATAGGTATTATTAGGTGGTGATACAAGTTTTTGGTTTAAATAAACATCAAGTTGACTAAAAAGTGAATGCAGCCAATTATTTACAGATGCTACTGCTGTAGCTGATATCAAGTTTGATGAATCTTGATTTAATACTTTTGCCTTTATCTGGAGTAATGTATGAGACAAATCTATGTAGTCATCGCCTGTTCCAGGAACTTGAAACTCGATAGGTCCATCATCAGCAAGAGATGAAATTGGTTTATAGTGAATCCACAATCCATTTTCAATGCTTGTTTGTGTAGACGGTAATGCAAATAAATCTAATTCTGACTTAACGCACTCACAAGAATGATTATGAAGGAAAGACATATTTAATTTGAAAATATATCTTCGATGTTTTTTGGTTTTAGACCAAGTTTTTTCGTAGCTTTCACTTTAGCAGTTAGTGGTGGAATGAACGATGCCAATCGTTTTCTTTTAGTTATATATCCAGATCCTGTCATGTTAAATCGATCAATTTTGTTATCAGCCTTTCGTTTTAAGTTCGTACTAACTTGTTTAAGACGATCTTTTATTGAGGCTTCCATAGGACGCGCTTGAACCATATCCGATAAAAGTCCTACTCCAGCGTTTAATGCCTCCTTACCAACCACTCGAACACCACTTGAAAGTAAAGGTAAAACTGATCTAAATAACCCTCCTAAGAAGCTCCCAATACCATGACCGCGTTGGTATGGTGAACCCTTATAAATTACACCAACTCCTGATCCAGCTTGATGTGAATAATAATTTTCATATGGACATTTATGATGATCATGAGGAGAATACATTATTATAATTTGTGGAAATGTAGTTTGATACACACGGTTCCAAACTGGAATGGTATTTTTTGTCCTGTGCTCGATCTTATATCTATTTCCAGCGTATCGAACTCTCTTCGCATAACAGGTAAGTAGTGAGGTGGAGAGAAAACGTGCATTTTATTCGCACCATAAATGTATTTTGAAGGATCTAATGAAATGACTCTTAATAGCGGAGTCATAACATCACCCACAATCTGAGGATCGATAATGTCACAATATAGAAATAGTTGAGATGGTAACCCTAAGTGTAAATTAGCAGGACACTTCCCAAAATTTCTGTCTAGAAGATTTGTATTTGGTTCATAACCTAGTTGTAAACTTAATTTGGGTGATAATGTTACGGATGTTATATTTTTATCCAAAACAGAAATAGACACAAATTTTGTTATTTCATCATAACGAAATTTTAAGTTCTCTCTGATACCATTTAACGCTCTTAAAATATGTTCAACGTTATCATAGTTGGTAGCCGGAATATGTTTTTTGTAGTACACTGTTGATGGTTTATCTTCATTAGGCATTAACATGGTTTTTGTAATGTACACAACATTTTCATGATCTTGAACAGTAAACATGGTGCATGGATATTGAAACTCGACAACTCCAACCGACCATTCACCTTCTAATTTCATAGCTTTTGGTAATTTTGTTGAAAAATTTGTGGTCTTGTTATCAGGAAAGTATTCCATTGAACTATTGCTGAGCAAAGTTAAATAAAAACTTTCTTTATTCATATTTCTTTTAAACTAGAAGCTAAAATCCAACTGTTAAATTTATCTGGATAACCTTTCCACTTCACTAATACTTCTTTTCTGTTACCCGAATAACGAGTACCAATTATTTTATCTATTTTATATTGTGAGGTGGGGTTGTAAGTGACCTTCTGTAATTCTTTTTCATAAAAAGTACCAACTATTGCTTCATCTTGTAAATCTGTTATTGTATAAACAACCCATGGAGATCTATCAATTATTGAAGATATAATAAATATTTCATCACTCCAATTTGATTCATATCCTTTTTGGAAAACATGTTTATATTTAGTTATTCGAACATAATCACCCACATTGAAATTTGGTTTTGGATTTTCTAAAGAAAGTTTGTTTGATCCTCTATTATAAAGATTAGTCCAAACTGTCATAATATTGGCGGAACTTACATCACATGGGCACATCTTAATACTAGAGTGAATGCTGTGATTATAAGAGTATATTAAATCCTGTAAAACATCTATGTATCTATAAGTATTGTTATGAGTGAAATAACGCCACATTTTCATTTTTAGAGTTCTTTGAAATCGTTCAACAATACTAGCCTTAATATCAGGATTGTTAGTGGTATAGTAATTTATCTTTTTGGATTTAAAGTATTTTTGTACATCTTTTGAAACAAATTCTGTACCTTTATCAGATTGTATGTGAGTAGGTGTGGAATTACTTTCAGTAAATATACTTTCAAAACATTCTTTAGTAGTTTCTGAGTTTTTCTTTTTCATTGGTCTTGCAAAAGCATATTTACTAAATACATCAATAACACAAAGTATATAGTTGAAACCATCATTATATTGAGAATAAGTTCGCATATCACTTAAATCAGCTTGCCACAGTTCATTAATATTTGATAGAATGTACCTATTACGTGGAAATTTTTTCCGACTGGGTTTATGTAATGTATATGTTTCTTGTGATTGTAACCATTCCTTTACTTGCTTTTTATCCATTTTACCCTTCATGGCTTTTGATAATTTATCAATACTACCAAAACCAGCGGGGTTAGATGGATCATAATAAATCCTGTTAATTTCTTCTAGTACGGGGTCCATTTTTCCCAATCGAGCTTTTTACGTATTTTAGTTATAGATCTTTTATCTCCACTGCTCGGTGTAGAAAACTCTTGAACTTCAATCTCAGAGGTTTTGTTCAGATCTTTTGCTTGAAGTTGGTTAATAAACTCACATCTCTTTGGATTTCCAATATAAGTAAGTGGTACTTTAATATCTTTTAATGCTTTAGCAAATCTATCCCACCCTATCGGATCACTTCTTTTTAAGGGTCTTAGTGAATCATTTATTAAATCAACAATATTACTTCCAGGAATTTTTTCATTATTAATTATGACTGTGCCTTCATTATCCCAATGTATTTTACTTTTACTTGTTCCAATTAAGTTTAATAATGACTCACCTTTTTTATTATAAGTTTTTGGTATTAAACTGAGTATTTGAGTTGGTGTGTAAAGTGGATTTGTGTCATTTTCTTTACTTTTAATGGATCCTTTCTCATCCAACAAAGATTCAGCATCAACTGAACTTTTTAGATCTCTATCTTTATTTTTAAAACCAATTTTAGATTCATTTGAATCTTCATTAGATGTATCAGAATAAATTGGTAATCTGAGTGGTTGACGATCCTCTTCGGTAAAGTGAAGGTATCTTTGTAGTGTTTGTAAATATAACATCCACTTCTTGCGGTCTTCCGTCTTACTATTCATAATATTTTGCATTTCAATATCTAATCGAGACAAATTACTATTAACCTTATTTTCTTGTTTTAATTTTTCAATCAATCCAGGTTCAATAAGTATCATTTTCTTTGCATTTTCCATGTTAACTAGCTAGTCCACTTACTAATCCACTCAATATTGCACCTAATATTATTGGTAAGAAAGCCCCTCCTTTTTGTATGATTATATTTTTTCTTAGTTTATGTTTACACTTATGCACCAGTTTACGGAGTATATTTTTGTGTTTATTCAATTTTTGTTTATCTTGATCTTTAAGAGGTACCTTTCCTTGTAAAACGTTATGAATACATTCACAAATACAGTTTATTTCTTCTTCATCACATGTTTTAAGTAACGCTCTTTGATATTTTGGTTTAAGCGTATGCAAAGCGCTTAGCAAATGTTTATGCGTTGTGAGTCGACGATGCATCATTTAGAAATGATTTGAATTGTTTGATTCTTGGTGTATTTAAACTCTTTTGTGGGGACGTAGACTGTACAGTGTCCATTAAATGGGAAGACATTTGTCTTGATACGACAAAAATCATTGGTATTTTTTTTTAAATCAACCATTAAATATCCATGCGCTTCTAAAGTTGCATCCCTATAGGCATCTTCAATGAATTTTGGGTTGTCTGGTGACACTTGTCGTGCTAAATATCTTATTTGAGTTTTATCTCGAGGGTTTTTAAAATATAGATATTATATAACTTGAGTTTAAAGAAATGTCTCTTTGACCTTTACCCTGATGAAATAAATTTTGTGTTAAATAAAATACACTCAGATTCCTGTGATGACTACCTTTTGTAAATATATCCACAATTCTTCCATCAGACTCTCTCATTAGATCATCAATAATAACAAGATGTGGGTTTTCACCATCAAACATATTAAGATTTGGAATTCCTTGATGATAGTTAACATTTGGTAAATTATATAAAGGTTGCATTTCATCAAAGCACCATGTGATCTGATTAAAATCACAATTACATATTTCTTTAACTGATTTTATGAAATTTGTTACAAAATTTGACTTCCCACATCCACTGGGCCCTGCCACAATAGCAGTAAACGGATGGATAAAGTGAAACATTTCACACGTCTAGAGTTCAAAGGGATGAAATAAAAAATGAAAATTATGTTGTAAAAATTAAATATATATATTGCTAAAATTACAAAAAACATGTAACTGATGAAAAACAGACTGATCTGTATACTATTTCTAACACAATTATTACTTATCAGAACTTTACAATCTTCTCAAATGTATGTTCACCGTTTTATTATTACTTAGATATCATTATTTACAATCGAATAATTAAAACTAACACAATTAGTACATCAGAATTTTACAATCTCAAATTTAAACCTACAAATAAAAACCACAATTATCTTACATTATTTACAATCAAACAATAAATTTTAAATATGTAATAAACTATTATATAACATTATAGTAATAACATAATTTTACAATCAATATAAATTTTGTATAGGTACAGAAGTAAAAGTAAAAAGTGTCAACACTTAACGTAATTTATAATGTCCCCAAGCCAATGTATCAATGTTGTTGTCCATAATACATCGTTTGCTATCATTATATGATAAAGATGCTTTATTTATTTTTTGTGTAAAAATAGTGTGTTTGATTGACTTAAACCGAAGCATACTACAATATTGTACATTTTTATTAAACAAACACGATTTGTAATTTTCCATATTCATTTTTTTGGTAACACTTTTGTTAACCCCTTTTGCCTTTGCTATAAATTTATCTTCTACTTCCAAGGCATACATTTTTGATCGCAACCCTACAAATTCCTTCAACACTTTACCATTATTCTCGTCTTTAAAAAACCTAACTTCTTTTTATTTATTTTTGGATAATCGTAAATATTATTTTCTGGATAGTCTGATGTATCAAAATAGTGAAGTAGGTCAGGTTTTATATCCTCATACAAATTATCTGTAAAAATTTGATATATCAAACTATCGGTATCGGTGTACAATAACTTAATTTTGTTATTAAACTTTTTAACCATGTAGTTATAATGAAATTCGTACATAAGGGTCTTAGATATATCTAAAATACAAAATCCTAAATAAATTGGCTTATCATAAATCAATTTTGTTTTTCGTAATTGTATTGCGACTAAATGTTCTGAAAATATTGATAAACTATGGAATTCTGGTTTTGCAATCAATTCCTGAGCACCTAAAACTTTACCACGATTATCCCAGTGAGTTAGTAGTTTAACGTTTACTCTTTTTTCAATATTTTCCATTGTCTTACCGAAGACAGAATTGTTCATTAATTTAAAAAAGTCTTTTTCAAAGTTTGATTTAGCTAACGTTCTCAAACTAGTATTTAAGTCTATGTATTTCTTTAGCCAAGAACTCTGTTTAAATTTTAAAATTCTATGTACTTTAATTAATTTAATTCCCATTTCAATGCATTGTTTTAAATTCCTATAGTGAATGATGTATTTATTTTTATTATTTAAATTAGGAACTAATTTAGTTTCTTTAGTATTACCCACACATATGTTTTCAGGACATAATGGAAAGTCAGAATGCAAATTATGAAGTTCATCAGGATATTCCAAATCAACTTCTAAAACATAACCAAAATCAGACGTATCCAACACATTATAATCTGTATTACAATTTATCCATTCGAAACCACCAACAGGAAGGGATTGGGACATTGCCCAACCATATAAATTATTCGCATCAAAATATGTTAGATATGAATTAGGTTTTTCACCATCATAATCCTCCATGAATTTATTATTTGCTCTAGCAAAACGATTGCTACACTGAGATACACCCCCTCTAATACCAGCTTTAAAAAAAGCAATTTTGTCATAGTCCGTTAACAATTCTAATTCTATTTTTGTAAATTTTAACATTGCATCCCAACTTAAACCTGGAGCTGTATAGTAATGGGCAGGATCTAATCCATAAGTTTTAATACATAGCTTTCTGAAGTTTTCGAATACATCGGTCAAAAGTAAAATATCAGTTTTTAAATACAAATCGGAATAATCAGACATATTACTACACTTAAAATGTTGCCAAATATCTTTTGCATGATTATAATCATCATTTGAAATATTTAAATCTGTGAGTGAACTATAAAACTGGTGTTGATCAGGAAGTGACGGATGTTTCAAGCAATCACTATTACGCATAAATTCATAAGGATAAATACCTTTCCGTCTTAAACGTAAAAAATCTTCATTATTAGGATAGTTTCTTTTTAGTTCTTTAAACTGATCGTCATTAAGATTTTTAGCTAGCTGATCTAAACTACATGATAAAAATTTCAATGAATCTACGAATCTTAAACTTACAGGTTGATTATTTATTGTTAACTGTTTTGAAAATGATATGTATCGTTCTTTATTTTGTGGAATAACTTCAACTTTGCCATGGACAATAAAATGAGCATCTTAGTGACCGAGGTTATGTAAAAATATTGGAACATAACGAGGGGTTCTGTACTTAGAACTACACACTTGATGTGCAACACCCCTAAAACTGCCAGTGTACCAATCAAAATCGTAAAAAGGATCTTCATTTAACTGAGTTTCACAAATATGACAAATGTTTGAATTTGAAATTTTAATTTTATCTTCATCTGATAATGGAACGGGACATTTTTGGAAACAATTTTTTTTAACTATTGTTTTCACATCTTCACAAAGGCGATTCATAAACACTTGTGCACAGTTTGGCCCACTATACGTCTCATATTTTGATAATCTGTCATCATATGAACATTTAATGTAATATCCGAAACTATACACTTCATGTTTTTGAATATTAATTGTACTAGGCTTGGATGGATCGTTACTACATGATTCTATCGGGTTCAAAAATGCTTCAAAGTCTGCATAAACCACAAAGGGCATTTCCAACTTTTTTACGAATTTATCAAATTTTATTTTATTATTTGATGTTGCTTTACCGAACCAATCCTTTTTGGAATCCTTACCGTTTGGTAATTCCGTACAAATGTGAGCGCAATCATATTGTTGATGGTTATTAAGTCTTTCCTCTGATGGGAAATGAAGTAAACATGAATCGCATATATAAACTGCGTGATGATTACTCGAGATTTGTGAGCTAACTAACCGCGATAACTTTTTAATATAACAGTAATGATTGTTAGTACCATTCGATAAATATAGTAGGTTGATATGATTAGGTGTACGACATTTTGTTAAATATAAAGGACCTACAACTGAATTACACTTTTTTTCTTTATTATACTCTAAACCAAAAACATTTATACTAATATTGTTTAATTTCTCTACTTTTGATATATCTACAATTTTAACCGGAAAAGAAATACCAGTAAATTTTAGTTTATTTTCATGAATTGCGTATGATGTTACGCGATCTACACTTTTACATACAGGATATAAACCGGAGAGTAATGCCCATTTGAAACACATATTATCATTATTTTTAACATTGATTACAGCTTTTTTTAATTTAATATCCTGAGGAAGATCGATATATGAACTACCACGTAAGGGGTTGAATTTGTTAACATTCATATCTATGTATTTAATTTGATTAAGACTCCAACCACTATCTTTTTTTCAAATTGACAAATTTTACCAACAACAGTGTCTATTAATGATGAAAAAAAAAATATTTAAGTCATCACCCTGACAAATTATGTAATTAAACGTTTGAAAACCAAATGTATTTTTAATATCTTTAGTTTGTTGTATGAAATCAGCATGCAATATGAAGTTTATTTTAAAAATTGTATGTTGTTGAATACATTCATTGATTAAAAATAAGATATCAATTTTTAATGAATTTAAAAACGATTCCGGTGTTTCATAATATTGCCCCGATTTAATTGTTTTACTATTAATTCTATATGTTAAAATTCGGTTGCCAAAAGCGGTTTCAACAACTGTAACATTTGCTAGTGAATTATGTGATTTTAAAAGATTATTTTTGTGAACATTGCTTTTTAAATGGTTATTTAGATACCTTTTATTAATAAAAACATGACATGTGTCACATTCCACCTTATTGTTGTCCACGTTATTTGTTTCATTCGATGATGTAGAAGCTCCTTCATCAAATTTTGCTTTCTTGGGAACCTTATTTTCGTCAGTAGTGATACCTCGTTTGATACCTCTTCCAAGTTGTGGTTGACTGTAACAAAACAGCAAGAAAATTATTAGACAAATCTTAAAATAAAACAATACAACAATAATCTTTCTTATTGAGTTTGTACTTCTAATACTTACATCAACGCTGTTTCAACCATCGCACAGTAATTATACAACTCATCATCATACGATGAATCAAACAGTTCACACTTCTCCATTTCATCACAAACTTTAGGCAGCTCCTGATCGAATTCGTTGATGAATAATTCCATATTCTCTTCCATGGGTGCGGAAAAGAAAGCACTGGTACACACTTCACTGAAGTTTTCCATCTTTATAGCAAAGAAGAAATTAGGTAGTACAGTAAGTAACAGTCAAGTGTTGGTAGACCAACTGATACCCAATTTCAAATAATGTTCAAGATTTCAAATAATGTTCATTATATAGAGTCTAGCAAAGGATTAAAAAGTCAGGTAGAATCTAATGAGTACACAGAAGTAATTTAAGTAAACAGAATCACATTCACTAATCAACTAATGGGTGTCATTGTTAAAAAAGTATTTTTTTAACTTTTTCACTTTCTGCTATTGTCTTTGTAATGTTGTATACGAGCCCGTTTGTGCTGTCGTAGATGCTATCCTTATTATTCTTTACATAATATTTAATCCTCGTGGTAGCGTGTTTCCAATGATCAGTAGTTGGAATCTTACATAGCTTCTTCATATCATACATTTCAATTTTTATGAGATGCGTCGCTTGGTCTCCGTCGTCAGAATTACTAGAAATGTATGATACACCATCTCTAGCGGCTCGTGCCACGGTTGACGATAACAGTTTCTTCTTTTTTATTTTTGGTGCGACTTCAAAAAAATGATCAATCGGTTGTGATTTCCTTTTTCCACCATCGCATGTGTTATTAATAACGATGTCATCGTTCTCTTCTTCATGTTGAGGGGAGAGCGGTGAGTAGTAATACTGTTTATAGGTATTTTCATCGAAGTTGAATGATTTCTGCAACAAGACAGTTATCATGTTAATATCAATTTGTTTACACTTAATCACACACGTTAGGAAACAACAACAAGAATACAAGTAAGTTTGTCAATAGAATAAACACTTACCTCCATGGCCATTGATGCGTTGAAGTAACACAAACGTAGTATTGGTAGACGTATACAATCCACTGCGGTCAAACGACCATAGACTGACTGCATGACGGCAGTGGTACGATCTTATATAGCACCATTCTTATCTAAAACAAATTCCTTAATACAACGAAACTGATTGTAACTCTATGAATCACCAAAATTATCTCACGTTCCTCCGGAAACTGATAGTAACTCTATGAGTCAACAAACTTATCTCACATTGCTGGCATCAACCTGTTTTGTGAGTGCTACAAAATAATGCGATTTAATATTTACAAATCACTATAATTGAACATTCCTATGACAACCATTGAATAGATTGGTAGTGTAATAATATGCTATATCATGGATACACTAGAAGTACAAAAACATCTGAAAAAGATTCATCCCAGTCTAGAAAATAATGTTTATGCTGCTAATAGACTCCCTATGTATACCCATGCACCAACGTATATAATATGCAATTTGGATGCGGATGATAAGCCAGGTTCACACTGGGTAGCTGTACATATCGATACGAATGGCATCGGTCAATATTTTGATTCATATGGGCGAACACCTGCGCGATATCATCTCGAGTTTTTGAAAAGGAATTGTAAAAGATGGGGCTGGAGTATTGATAGGATTCAGAATGATTGGACTTCAGTTTGTGGTGAATATTGCTTAATGTATTTGCTATATAAGTTTCAGGGATGTTCAATGCATAGTTTTACAAACATATTTACAGGGAACACACTGTACAACGATATCTTAGTGGATGAGATGTTCCGCTCATATTTTGTAGATAAAAATAAAATTTGTTAATGACGCATGTGTTTTATTGATTCCGTTTTGATGATCCCGAATAGCAAAGTAAGCAATGGTCTATGAACAATAAAAGTATACAATAGCAGTAGCAGTAACAATGAGTAATACATAGAAACGTCAATGCAATCGTAATGAGGGGGTGAGCGGCCGGACGCACGGACAATAGATAAGAAAAGGCGAACAATGAAAGTCGATAATGTGGGTTCGGGGCACCGGAAATGAAACAGATTGTTGTTAATTGATTTGTGTATCTCCGGAACCATACATCCTACGCGAAAACGGATTGCAGAAACGTGATCAGCGGACCCCAAAACCTTTTTTTTTTTTTTTTTTGGTTTGAAACGCCCTGGACCGCGATTGCGCCAGAAGCGGTGGTGCGCCAGAACCGGTGAGCCACGGGATTGGTGCGCCAGAACCGGCAAATCACTACTACTGAAAAGTCTTGGTTTTTAAAGTTCAACTCTTAGAACCAGTTTTTAGGCTATTTCTAACTTACATTTTTTTTTATCGGCCCCACCCTACGTTTTAGCACAACATGTGAGGATAGATTGTAGCAAAATTTGTCAAAAAAACTGCGAAAACTGAAAATTTTTATAAAATTCAATAATACCTACTGTTTTTAAAAATGTGACTCTGCTATATCCGGGACTCAAGAAATAAATACATTCGAAGCGAAAAACGTGTTAGGAAGTAAACATAGTGCCAATAAAACAAAAAAAAACCTGCGAAGTGCAAGTCCGATTAGCTGACATTAGTTATAACTTATAGACAAATAAGAACTTCATTTAAATATTTTTCAACGGAATTGGCTGAAAGCGAGTAGAATATAGTAGGTAAACTATTTATCTAAATAGTTGTTTTGTGAAGCCAACTTAAGCCTGATAGTTTTCCTTTTAACTTCGTTTTATGTGGGCACTACTACTGTTGAAGTTTGAATTCCTACATACAACCATTTAGTTAGCAGGGGGGACACTTGACTGTAACGAAAATTAGCACTTTAAAGCTTAATATTTCGGGTCACTGAATCAAAAATAGTCTCCCAACACTCCTGTGTGTAGGAGGAGTAACCTAAAAAAAATGTGTATTCGTGAATTTAACACTTTGTCGGGTTGATTAATTAATACAAATTGATCCAAGCCAAATTTCAGCAATCTAGTACCAATACTTTCTGATTCATTTTATGGAAAAGTTTAACATACACAAGGTGTAACAGATTAAGCGCAATACCTCAGACACCCCAAATAGAATATACCCCAATTAGAGTCTAAAACAACATCCGTTACAAAATAAATTGAAACCAAACCTAGACATTTTTTATAAAGTAGTTTTATTAAACGCAAAACGGATGTGCGTCATACAATATCCTTACGCAGACGCATACACTCATGCAATGTTAGCGGCCGACACGCACACGAGCGCATTTCCTTGAATTAAGGATTTGTCATGATACTGTGTTTCCATTTTAAGTTAAATGAAAGATTTTTCCGTCAAAATTTAACACCTATTTTTATGACAGAAATCGATTCAGAAGCTGATTCTGAACCAACTACTTTCAGGAATTGCGTTTATTCTGTTACACGTTGTATAATGTTTTAAAACGGATTTTGAGGACCATATCAGGGGTGCGAGTTTTTTTTTCTTTCATACCCTATGAGTGGGGTATCATAATGAAGAGTTTCACGAGAGGATCACAAACAAAAGAGTGACTTGTATGTTTAAAATTAAATAGAAATTCAAATATGAAATCGTTTATTATACTAACTCTACCAATTAAACTGAACGATAATTCCGAAATGTCAGTACAGATGTTTGAATGACAGGATTCGGAATGAGGCGTATAGGAGAGTTATAAGGAGTTGTGTGACTCCTGCCGTGGATTGTGTCTTAGCCATCGACACTGGTACCGAACTTTTACCGTTGTACGTTAGTGAGTGCAACCCCGTCGCGATCGCAACCTGTGCGGCATCCACGACAATGGCTCGACTTGCCGAATGCGTGATGCTAGACAACAACGCGCAAGACGTCGCGTCGCCATAATCGACAAACCTTCCGTAGTTATTACCATAACGATATTTATGGAACTCTATCTGTTCTACTAACTGATACAATAGACTCAGTCTGTTTGTCACGCTTGGGAGAATTTAATTCTAGAAAACAGCAAAATTATTCCCGGCAAAGCTGAATTTTTCGTCACCGGAATTTATTGCCAAGTACTTTAAGTAGAAGGAGAAATTTAAGTTGTATTAGGATACTAAAACTATTTTGAACGTACCACATATAACGTACATACAATGACATATTTCGGCAATACTTATTACAGTGAAGACGTAAATACTTACAAGAAATGTTTGTTGACAATAGACTTCAATAACTACCATGATGTGTGCGAAAAGCTGTATAGGCAGGATCCTTATGTTGCTAGTCTAACTGCCAAAGCAGATGGCGAAATAAAAATGGCGATTGGTTGGTTCAATTTACACCTGACTGACGAAATAATGATCACTAGTGATCCCAGAAATGAAAGTAAAACGAACGCGTGGGAACAGGCGATTTTCATTGACATCGTGCCAAGAAGGCTTCGAAAAAATTACACCACGAACAAATCGTGTCTAACCTATGGTGGTAGATTCACAACGCTACCAGACACAACTCACACAACGATAGAAAGAATTTGACAGGAAACATTAGCGTTTTTAAATGACGTAGAATACATGGACATGATAAGGAAATCTATTGCAACTGTGTTTGTCCATTTTGGACAGACTGTGGACATATCTCAAGTGGACATGGTCGATTTTAGCCCGTTTCCCATGTTTGGTGTTTTGATGATGAAACGAGGAGCTAAATCTTTCATGTCTCACGTGAAAACTGGCGATGACAAGGCGTTCCTACTAGCTGTAGTAAATATTCTAGTATCAACCTCTTGGCCGCACGAAGTGTTCAAAGAGAAGAAGTTTCATGTGATATCCAGTAATATCATAGATTTTAACGGCGACATAGATATCAAACGAATTTAAGGTTTATTGAACGTTTGAAGCAGGTACATCTAATTCCTGGAGGTTTATGTCTACCAGTATCTGTGACAATTATTACGCAATTGATTTATAGCAAATGGTTGGAAATTAACAACCGAGTGTTGGATGAAAACTATCGGATGGCGAAACATGTGAATCGGTACCAGGTATCACAAGCAGTGTACTTTGACATAGCTCGCATAGAATACGAAACATTATCTAAAGAGATTGAAATCAACTGTTCTGACATGAAATCCGAGGCCATAAACGTCACTATAGCCAAAGATGGGGAATGCAACGCGGTCCTATGTTGGTATAAAGTACAACTGCTGGATGACTGGAATGAGATCTACACGAATAGGAACAACAGTTTCGTGGAGAGCATGGCATACATGGTCAGTCCTAATGTAAAAGCGTGTTGTGGTGATCAGGCCAACTTATTGAATTATGTGGATCCGGAGGAGCCGTTTAAGTTGGTGTTAGATATGGAACCTTATTAATAATGCTTAGACTTAAACATTGTATTTTAGTTAATTAATAACCCTTTTAGATGTAGCGTACTGTATAAAGAGATGCAAACGTTTGTTAATTATTTTTAAAACAAATACTGTTAATAAATGTTGTTGAAATGTTTTCTTTGATTTAATTAATCTTTAAAACCACAACTTATGTATCAACAAAAATTCGGCGAACCATGTCGTAAGAAGTGCATACTTTCGCTTCGTTAACATGTTAGGCTTAGGAATCCGTAACTTTTCTATCTATTTTAAAATGAGAGAAGTATCATCGGAATAGAATTATATCAGATAAGTTTGTCGTCATGTACGGTAGGTCATTAATGTATGTATACAAGAAAAAGGAAAGGGCCAAGAATAAAACCTTGCGGAACGCCCATCTTGACCAAGGGCGGATCCACCGTTGTGGGCATGGAGGGCATACCCACAACCCTAATAGACTTGTGACGTCACATTTTCACGGTCTATTGAGATCGATAAGCTGATGATAAGCCTTAACAAAAATCACGCAGTACGTATTGGCTCACGCGCAGTGTAAGTTCCATAGTTAACTATAACTCCAAGTGCGAGTCTATTAGCGAATTAAGTCTCATCTGGTGCTTCTCACTTTCTGGTTATACTTACGACACCTGAGACAGCGTCAAGATGGTATCTATTTACCTAAATAAAGTCCCTATATTGGCTTACAGTGGCTACTAGAAAAGAAGAATTAACAATATCCATATTCGTCCCTGATCCCAGTTCATTTGGAGTCGGGTTTCCTCACTTTCCTGCTCCAGGCTAGTCTGTCTTGGGTTGTCGTTTCAGGCAATTGGGCTTTCTCGAGGTCTCTCTTTATCTGTGACCACCTGGTTAATGGCGGGTGGCCCCTGCCAAGTTTTTGTTCCGGAAGTTTTAGGGCAATATTTACAACGTGGTCCTCTTGGCGTCTTTTGATGTGACCATGCCAGTGAAGGCGATTCTTGATAATTTTGTCAGCGATTGGTGCGACTTTGAAACTGCCTCGTATATACTTGTTTTGTATTTTATCGTGTCTAGTCACATCTCCCGTCCACCTAAGCATCTTCATTTCGTTGGTATGTACTTTTTGTTCATGTTTCTTTTTGACTGTCCAGCAACGGTACCGTAGAGTAAAGCCGGGCGCACTGCCCATATGAATACTTTCCCCTTAGTTTTTATTGGGATACAGGGATCACAAAGCACGCCAGTTAATGAGCGCCACTTCAGCCATGCGGCGCTGACTCTGTGAGTAACGTCAGCGTCTACGTTTGCATCTCTCGTTAACATAGAGCCTTTTTTTTTTTTTTTAACCTGGTAAAATTATCAAATAAGTCGTCCCACTCCGGGCAGGGTGGGAGGGACTGTCAGACTTTTACTGACTAAAATCCACGGTGTTCCTTCAATAACCCTTTACATACCGGGGCCACGGTAACGGGATGAGTCTCACGACCCCGGCAGGCTTCGGCCCTCTGCAGAGGGGGCCTCGTCATGTTGCTGACGCTCTTTGAGGCGCGCGTGGAACACGACGCGCCGTCGACCCGGGCATGGTCCATGGTCGGACAGCGAGTTGCCCTTTACTCGCTGTCCGCATGCCCGCGCCTACGGTGGCCGGAGATCGTCGGCCGACGTCCGACGCCGTGGGCGTCTACCACTGCGGCTGGGCTGGAGGGAGGACGCCATCCTCTCCCTCACGCGGCCCGCCTCCTCCTTCGGAAGCATGACTGCTTCGCAGAAGGAGGCGACCGCTTCCCACTCCCTCTCGCCCCGCAGCATGGCCTCGACCAATGCCGGGCGCGAGAGGTCTCCGCCTATCGCCGCCGTGAGGACACGTCGGTGCTCTGCCCAAGCGGGGCAGTCTTGCACCGTGTGCTCTACGGTGTCCTCAGGGCGACCCTCGCAGTGGTGACACCCAGGCGTTTCCTCCTTTCCCATCAGACACAGGTACCTCCCGAAACTTCCGTGTCCGGTGAGGACCTGCGTCATGCGGTAGGTCAGGACGCCGTGACGCCGATCTAGCCACTCCTCAAAGAGGGGTCTTACCGCCGCAATTGCGGCGTGCCCGGCCGTCGGTTGCGACAGTCGTTCCCTCCATACTGCCCTGAGATCGCGCCGGAGCTCTTCCCGCCGCGCCTCGACTTCTCGAGGCAGCGGGGATACGCCCCGGCGCTGCGCCTCCACGCGCCATTCATAGACGCGCTGGAGGGCAGTCGCCTCCAGATCCCAGGGCAGCAATCCGGCAAGGAGGTTGGCCGATTCGCCGGCGATCGTGCGGTATCCCCGGATCATTCGGATAGCCATGACCCTCTGGCATGCGACCAACTTTAATGGTCGCGTCCGGATGCACAGGGCCCACACTGGGGACCCGTAGAGGGCCATGGACCGCACGACGCCGGCATACAGCCTTCGGCAGGAGGCGTTGGTTTATTGTGGGTATGAGCGTCGTACCAATGTGAATTGTGAAAGGACATTTTAGATACTCCGTTTTACTCCTGCTATATCTCAGGCTGTACTTTTCCAGGGCTTGCGTCCATATGTTTAGTCGTTCCTGCAGATGCAAATCTTTGTTGTTAATTCTATATTTTCCGTCATGATTCTAACTACCTGTATGTATAGCATCCGTGGTTGACTTGATGGTGTGAAGCCAAACTGGTTTGGGGATATTTCATAGATTTTGTTGAGAGCGGTCTATTCTATACCTCTATAGTTTTCACACTGCGCAGCATCGCCCCTTGTTTTTGTAGAATGGCAGTAGATAGCTCGGGCGCCAATATTCTGGAATACGATTGTTAGAGTCTGGCTAACGAAAGCGTGACCTGGAGTTTTCTTAAAAGTTTAATATGGCAACATTATTAAGCTGTCAAAGTATGTGATTACAATTGTCAGTAATTTGTAAACACAATTAATAGGGGAGAGCGGGGTTGAAAGTGCCGGGGGTAAATTGTGCCGACGCGAATATTTGGAAAACAGAAAGCGTCGTATTGCGTCGCTTGATGCCGAATAATCCGACACACGCGGCCGCTATTTTAGTTGCGCCAGCGACGCGGACCGAGTGGCAGTGCATATAAGGGACCTCCAGCGCCACGTAAGTAAATATTTTTGTATCGATACTTTGTGGTCGTAAGCTAGTATTTTTCGTGCTTTTAATATGGAAGATTCCATAAAATGTTTGATATTTATCCTAGTTTGTTATGCAGTATTATTTTAATGCTTTGATTAAAGTGATTTCTATATATGTGACAAAATAGCACACTCTCGTAAACGGGGTTAAATGTGCCGTTCATGTGGGGCTGCTTGTGCCGCGGCACAACCTACTCCTAGGCAACCTTATCTTTCCACTATTGTTTGTGTTTACGCGAGCACTTATGAAAGAAGGAAAATAGTTTTAGACATGATACTTTATTACTGCATTTATTGTCTTTGACAGAATAAGGACATACAAGTTACTTACAAAACTTTTGTCACTGATCGCCCAATGCCAAAAAATCGACCCTCACCAGCTACAGAAAATTTGCCTGACCCTCCAAACAATCCAGAGAGGACTCCTGAATATCTTGATGAGTCAAATTAAGTGGGTGGCAATGTGGAGATTGAGACTAGTCCATCAATACTTCAGCATGTTCCTCGGCAAATCGACTGCAGTGTCTGTACCTGTGAACCAGGTCCTTCGGGTATTCAACATGGAATTAATATAGACAATAGAAATGAGTGTGAACCATCAGGCAATCAAGAACAAGAGTCACGTCAGTGCTCTCAAGAGCCTATCTCTTGCTGCAGTCCTCAATCAGCTGATAACAACACAAGAGATAAAAATACAGCAATTTTCTCACCCGAGCTAATTAGACCACTGCCTAAAGCACCAGCAAGATTAATTGGACATAATAAAGGACGTAAAAGAAAGACAGCTATTCTTACGGACACTCCAGAGAAAAATGCTTAGGCCGAAGAACAGGCTAATAAAAAGAAAAATCAAAGAAAAACTACAAAGAAGGTTAAAGGAAAAGGCAAGGGAAAAGGTAAACAAACAAAAAAATAGACTAAGAACCCTACTAAGAGAAGAGTTTTGCAAGATGACGACAGTTCTGATGACGAAGATGATGGACGAGAATGGTACCCCAAGCAGCAAAACCTTGTCCTAAAGCAGCCCATAGAACGTTTTTCAAAGAACTAATTGATGTTGCTGAGCGGTTCTATAAAAGACCAAAGAACGTTTACATAACCCGGATTGGGCGCAGTTATATCGTTAATCGGTGATATAACAGATCTATAGCAGCTTTGGCGTACCATTTTTGACCTGTAAGATTGATATTACAGTGAGAGATGTCACCAAACGGTGATGTAGTAGTCACTGCAACGCTGTTATTGTTCTTTTATGTTTTAAAGAAGTGGTTGTGGTTCTTTTACATTACCATATCACAACAAATCGTTCAATCTTTCGTTCATTCTCATACTGTCAGTGTTATTAAAGTGTTTGTGTGTTAGACTTATATTTAGACACGCGGGAGCGTGTCAAGCCAGGAACTGGCGCGCAGCTCACCGTGTGTAATATTACACGAACCATTTGGAGCCACTTTTGAGCCCCTCATAACTCAAAAACTATTTCACCTAAACTTGTCAAATTTGGCTCATATATTGAGATTGGCGAGATATATATGTGTTCCAAATTTTATAAACATATCTCAAACGGTTATTTAGATATTAACGTCAAAAAATCGTCATTTTTATGACTGACCTATAGATCAAAACTATAACTCAGTTCCAGATGACCTAGAAAGTTCAAATTTGGCATGAAGATAGGTAATTAGGTGAATACAAAGGAAAAAATCAGAAACTGGTAATTTTTTATCATTTTATTATAATTTTCACTTAACTTATAATTAGTGCCTGTAAATCTCTATATGTGGATTTTAAGATCTTTACGTGAATACATAACGAGTTATATACCACCATTAATTTTTTTAATCCAAATATTTCCGTTTTTCTACTTATAAATAAGAATATAGTAAATTTTCGTATTTATTACGAGTAATTAACCGTATTCTACAACCACTAGCGCCACCTATTACCTTAGAGGGTCACTACACAATGGAGGCAAAACGCGTAAAAAGAATTCCGGATACTGAATGGGTAATTCATTCGAACATTTCAAAGGTATAAGAAAATATAGAAAATAACACAAAAAGGACAATTATACCCCGTAAACGTAGGAAAATGCAGTAGTTTAACAAAAAACCATTTAGTATTAATTTTGTTATAAGTAAGTACCTACTACTAATTTATGTACAAAAAGCAATGATATCCCATGAAAAACATAAATGTGAAATGAGAGCCAAGTTCTAGACACGCGGGAGCGTGTCAAGCCAAGAACTGGCGCGCAGCTCACCGTGTGTAATATTACACGAACCATTTGGAGCCACTTTTGAGCCCCTCATAACTCAAAAACTATTTCACCTAAACTTGTCAAATTTGGCTCATATATTGAGACTGGCGAGATATATATGTGTTCCAAATTTTATAAACATATCTCAAACGGTTATTTCGATATTAACGTCCAAAAATCGTCATTTTTATGACTGACCTATAGATCAAAACTATAACTCAGTTCCAGATGACCTAGAAAGTTCAAATTTGGCATGAAGATAGGTAATTAGGTGAATACAAAGGAAAAAATCAGAAACTGGTAATTTTTTATCATTTTATTATAATTTTCACTTAACTTATAATTAGTGCCTGTAAATCTCTATATGTGGATTTTAAGATCTTTACGTGAATACATAACGAGTTATATACCACCCTTAATTTTTTTAATCCAAATATTTCCGTTTTTCTACTTATAAATAAGAATGTAGTAAATTTTCGTATTTATTACGCGTAACTAACCGTATTCTACAACCACTAGCGCCACCTATTATCTTAGAGGGTCACTACACAATGGAGGCAAAACGCGTAAAAAGAATTCCGGATACTGAATGGGTAATTCATTCAAACATTTCAAAGGTACAAGAAAATATAGAAAATAACACAAAAAGGACAATTATACCCCGTAAACGTAGGAAAATACAGTAGTTTAACAAAAAACCATTTAGTATTAATTTTGTTATAAGTAAGTACCTACTACTAATTTATGTACAAAAAGCAATGATATCCCATGAAAAACATAAATGTGAAATGAGAGCCAAGTTCAATATTATCATAAATGCCTTGGTTGTTGACTTCAACGACAAAAGAAGTGAAATCTAAATGGGTGCCAAGTTCAATGGTCAGTCCTGAAATTTATTTATAACAACATAAAATATCATTTATTCTTATAACTTAGGAGAATATATTGTAGCCTAAGGTCTGACTTGGCTAGTTTTCATATACGAATTATATTATAGCCTTTGCAAGTTCTAAACCTGTTACTTGTCGGTTCTTATTTTATTATTCCGAAAATTTGGCTTGTTGGTAGAAACTAACCATCGAACATAATAATTCGTATATAATAACTAGCCAGGTCAAACCTTAGGCTACAATATATTCTCCTAAGTTATAAGAATAAATGATATTTTATGTTGTTATAAATAAATATCAGCAGGCTTAAAAAGGCCACATAGAGCAATTCCGCTAAAAGTGAATCACTTTATGAATTCCCGGCAGATCCTAAGCAATTCCTCTATTATTCGTAAAATGGTTACCAAAATTAGCAGAATCGTACGCAAAGCAGAATCATATTTGGTGTTAATGTTGTCGCAGGAAAAAAGTAAAGATCGTATTTTTACCGGTTATTTTTCCTTTGCAGTTTTTATTAGCCGAGTAAGTTATTTGTGCAGAATTTCTGTAATTAGTACATAATTAAGGTAATGCAAATAATCAACGAAATATGGCAAATAAGCTCTTAGATCTGAGAAATTAACTTGGTAGACTGGCAACATTCTTAATATCGGCAGCTTGTCAATGTCATGCCGTAACGTAACTCTGTATTAATAAATAAATAATAATTAGGTTCCCTCAAAGAGTATAGTAATATAGATGGAATAGAGAACCCTCTCTCGAAAATTTTTGACACCTATATTAGATGGTGTCGCCATCTGATACTATATCCGCTGAACTAATCCCAAAAACTATTGGTGCATACATAGGTATATATCTATATCCTTATTATACAGGTAGGTTTTTATAGGTAGGCGGGTAATTTGGAATGCAGGCCATATAAAAATCAGTTTTATAAACATTTTGTATTTGAGGAGGACTAGCACTCAACTCAAACGCACTTTCTGGAGCTTTAATAAAACCGAAACACCACAAAAATTACACAAAATGGAAGAGATCTACAAACACGCGCAAACGCCGAAAGTAGTGACCATTTTGTAACCAAAGAGCATAGATGATTCATCCAAAGAGTATAATGATATAGATGTTTGTAACCCATAGAGAGTATATCAGTATAGTAATATTTTGCCGAACTAAAAAAAATTGCAATTGCAAAATGCTGTTATAATAAATAAAATAAGAAATATTTATTTATTATTTTTGACTAAATTTTCATTAACAACAAGGCGTACTGGCGATAATTGGCGTAAGCACCATCTATGTCATTTATTCGTACTAAATCTCTCAAGTTAACGCGGATTTCGTTAGAGATGGTGCTAGTATCTTTGTGAAAAATTGGACGCCTACGTCAAGTACGGCAGTGTCCCCCCCCTGGGTTCCCTTGTCCCTTATTCGTCAACATCAACTTACCTAAATTTAAAGAGTTGTGCAATGTTAATTCAAATTTCAAAACATTTGGCTGAGTCGGAAACTATAAATCATGGTTTCAAGTGGTTTTCTACATACTCAACAACTCAAGAGTTCGTGCTGTTTAAAAAAACTGATTGTGCCTGCACCTCTTGTAAACGTGAATGCATTTCTACGAAGCATTCGATTATTTTCCTAGCGGATTTCGTTAGAGTCGGACTGTTTATAAGAAAGTAAGTGTTAACTAAGTTTACTTTTGATGAATGTTTATCTATTATTATAATCATCATTATGCAAATCAATTAATTTGTATTTACCCCTTTTGTAGAAATGGCAAGACGTGTAGCAAGAGTTTCCGAGGCTCAATTTAATATCTTGCTCGATTTTATGGAGCGTAACCCTAACCTGGCTAGGGCTCAGGGTTATAACAACAGCGCCCAAGGAAGAGCAGAATCTTTGCGCTTGTGGACGGAGGTGGCTGAAGTGCTCAATGCTGAGGGGAGTGGGACAACTAGGACTTCAAAAGAATGGTCCATTTTATGTATTTATATAATCATTACACTTTTAATGTCATTCCAATATCACATATTTGTTTACAGTATGTTAGTAACATATTGGATATAATTAGGTTTGTGGGTTATGTTATTTTGCACTATATTAATGCAGAAAATAAATTATATTCTTAACATTTACCTAGCCAAATAAAACATAAAAATTGATAATAAAGTGAAATAAATGTAATCTAAACCATCATGATGTTGACCAAAGTCGCTGTATAAGATCATCTCTCATTGCTTCACCAACAGCTAGGTGGTGGTTTCTTCGTGATGCAGTTCCAATCTGTGTATTAGTTATCTGAAACATAAATTTCAATGTTAAATATTTCATAGGCTTATTAGTGTTATTATTATCAGAATCTGTCAATAGTTTTGTATGTTCACAATGGTTGAATTTGATTTCTTTGTAATTTACTGACCTGCATATTTGCCTCATGTTGTTCATCTTGAGGTGATAATGTTGTTACCGGAAGCCTAGCAATGTTGGCAATGTTGTGTAACAATACACAAGCATTAGTTATAAAACCAGCCATAGTGGGATGGTAATGTTAAATAATACTGACCTAAAAACCACACTGTTTCATTTTCAGCCTGGTGAAGATCCTCTAAGTGGGACTTGAGTATATGGTGGTTCCATATAAAGGAGCCATGGTCTGCCCCTCCATGGCTAGCATCCACACTTAATAATTATATTCAAATCAGAGTCACAAGCCTAGAAGTAAATATGTTAGTTTTAAATTATAGTTATATTAAAATGATTGTTAGATTTATGTTATTAAAAATTGATTAATTAATAAATAGTTTTGCCTAAAAATGCCTATTGTTTAATTGAAGTACTTAGCATTCCCTGGTTATATGGTAAGTATAATATTTTAAAGGGACCTAGTAACAGCAAAGTGAACTTAACTATGTTTATGAGAGCAAACACAGTTGTGTTGGGGCAAGTGCCTATGTATATATACTTACTATTTGAGCATTTAAAGAGTGATATCGTTTTCGGTTAAAAAACATCTCTTCATATTCTGAAAATTGTAAACTATTAATGGTCAGGAACAGCATGATCAGCAGGATCCATCCATACTAATATTATAAATGCGAAAGTAACTCTGTCTGTATGTTACCTTTTCACGCCTAAACCGCAAAATCGATTTAGATGAAATTTGGCATGGGAATAGTTTAGGACCCTGGGAAGGATATAGGATAGTTTTTATCCCGGAATTCCCACGGGATCGGGAATTACGCGGGAAAAGCCTCCCTGGCGAACGAAGTCGCGGGCAAAAGCTAGTTTGTAATAAATATGTGATGTATGTATGTAACCATTTGCCTCGATGTCCGCAGAGAGTGCGATCTTTATTCACTGGGCTGTCCCGCGTATTTTAAATGTAATAAAGGATTTATTTAACTTACCCATTTTTAATGACGCTCCGTTCTTCCCGAATTTGTGGAAGGTGGATATTTTTTTTTATGAGACAGCTCTCACACAATTAGATACACTCACTTGATGCATCTTATGGTGTGCACTAGCCCCTATGAACCAGAAGCTTAGTGCGCACAACACCTAAAATACAAATAATGGGGGTAAATAAATGGCTATATTATGTTATTCACCTCTATATTATGTAATGGTACTTAGTAAATAATAACTACCTTCTTAATGATTCCCCTACCTTAGCGACAGCACTTATTCCACCTCCTCGGCTAAGGTACGGTTCCAACTCATGTATGAGGTCACGACACACACTGTTATTTAGCCGATATAGTCCTATAAATTCTGAGACTGGCATTTCAAAAGCCAGTTCCAGTTTCCGAAGAGCTACGTTTCGGCGGCGATATAAAATTATTTCCGTAACGCGCGTGCTCAAGGGTTCTAAATCTGCTATTATATTATTTTTCTTAAAAATATCTGCGAAATGAATCGAAAGATGTTGGTCTTGCGTATGATTCTGCTAACTGACACTAAATCAATTCATCATTAGTGGACCATTTTACGAATCTCCATACAAAACTGTCAAACAGATGATTTGCGGGATATGAATTGAACGCAGATCATATTATGAATTGCCAATTTGTGACCATTTTACGATCTGCAATATGATTCATATTGTTTTCCTAATACGATTCGGACAAAGTGGCTATTTTAAGCCCGCAGGACTGACCATTGAACTTGGCACCCATTTAGATTTCACTTCTTTTGTCGTTGAAGTCAACAACCAAGGCATTTATGATAATATTGAACTTGGCTCTCATTTCACATTTATGTTTTTCATGGGATAACTAATTTCAACAAATCGTGGTAAGTAAAATTACAATATCAAAATATTTATTATGGCGTCTATCCAGTAGCAAAATGCGCTAGTAGTAGCAACCCAGGCATTGAAATAGTGTTACGATCATAATTTTATTGACAAAGTAGGCATAGTTTACTAACTAATTTTTAATGCCCCTCCCAAATTAATAAGTTTTATCTAAATTAAAATAAATTTATCGTAGATTAGTTCCATAATTTTCTATTATAGAGCAAAAAGTGTAACATTGGCGACTACAGGCCTTCTATAGTACTATGATCAAATTAGTGACCGCCATTGTGGTTAAATAAATTAGGGTTCCTTTGAAATCATAATTTAAACAACTTTCGTAAATTAAAACACACTTTTTTATTTTTTCCAGTGTCTTCATAATAAAAGAAAATGGTTGTTTTTATGAACGTCGATAAATTTCTTAATAAAGATGATTTCAAGCAATTATCTGAATTGGAATGGCCCTGGATAAGAACACATTTTATATTATCAACAAAATGTATAATAGTTCCTGTGGATTTTATACCCATTTATCTCCAGAACATTTTACAATTCACAAAAACTATCTGCAAATATTATTATTCCTAGACTTTTTCTGGTGTAGAGGTTGTGGTGATAAGGCCGTGTACGACCACTACCCCAGCGATGAATGTGATTACTGTGCCAAAATATAAAACTTTTAATTTAATACCAATACAAAATATATTTTTTTTAATAATATTTTCTATATATAAATATATTTTCTGTAATAACATAATAAGTAGGTACTTAATTATAGTAACGTACATGTTCATGCATGTTAAATGTATTCTATTATTTATCACTTGAATTATACTTCTTATAGCGTCATGTGAAATGTTAAATTCAATAGCCCAATTCTTCAGTCCATCGCATAATTGCTCGTTTTTTTCTTCAGTATCACAACTTGAGTATTCAGATGTACTTTCATCTGTATAGCTGAAGTCCATAATAGCACTTGAATTATTTACAATCTCTCTCTCTTCGCTCGCATCCAGATTTCTTGAAATGAAAATTTTATTTTGTACTGGACCACTTTCCGCTTTTGTATTTTCAACTTGACTTTGATTGCTAGCAGTAGTTCCATTATTAGTTGATATAGATACTACCTGTTTGTATCGCTTCATCACTTCTCTCCTATAACCTCCACTTCTTTTATATCTTTTCCACGCTGTTAAGTGACTTAAGTCCATAGCTTTATTTTATAAATTAAAATGTCACGATAAGATTAACCCGCAGTTAAGTATTAAAATGGAAATGCTAACTCTTGTTTAAATCACATTAGTTATTTAATAGTGTCCGTTTGCTTCCTTTATGTATCATTATGATGTTATAGGAGAAACTCTAATAAAAAAAAATTACAGTCTATTATAGATATCTAAAACTCTGTTACAAAAGAATTCTGCTCTAAACAAGTGTCTTCGTAACCAGTATAGAAAGGTTAATATAGAGGGTTTTAAAAACTCTTGTAGCGTAAAATTCTCACATAAGGAGTAACACAAAACTCAGTTATATCACCAAATTGCTCTATTTTTGAGCAGTCGTGACTATTAAAACACTTTGTGCTATAGCAGATACTTAAAAACCCACTTTATTACCAAATCGCGGTATTGCCGAATTTCAATAACCGTTAATGAACCAGGCCTATAACGGTAAATATATAAGTTTTACAGATCAAATTAGATACAAAAGGCCACCGATCAACAAATATATAGAACAAAGTAGTTTTATAGATGTTTTCTTTAAGCCTTATATAGTATATGTCTATAACAGTTGTACAAAATGGTAATGTAAATGTTTACATCATTAGCTTATAGAACGTTTTCGCTGTATAAGCTTATAGAGCAAAAAGGTATAGTCAAACGCCTTTATTCAACATGCTACCAACATAAACACCGTTATATAACGTTTACAAAACTTTTTGGCGAAATAAGCTTTGGTTATAGTACAATTTTGCTGCTTGGGACTGTAACATATATTTTGATACCTACTCTATCTCTGCCCCTGGAGAAAAATGGATTGAATGTAAGAATTGGGCCCATTTGCAATATATTGAAGAAGAAGAAAGCTTAGAATTTGTATGTCCTAATTGCTATTCTGATAAGTCATTCGGATAATAACTACTTTTGATATATTTTTTTGATTTCTTAATGAGACTTTCAAGAGACTGATAAATAAGATAATAATTATAAAGAAAGATCTCCGTTACTTTATAATTTAAGAGAAATCTTTATTATTTTTCGTAAATTATAGTCCTTATAAAACTGATATTATTAATAACTAATCTCATTCGCGTTAAAAATAAGAACAAACTACTGATTATAAATATCGTTTGTGTTTGATATAATTATATAAGTAAAGGTAATTTGTTTTTCTATTATAATCATTAGTATTAAAAAGAACTATAGTTTGAAAACTGTTGATTTGTAGTAAAAAGTATAATGATTAAATATATTATTATAAAACTGATATCCTTTTAATTGTAAATTAATTTTCATCCATGTTCAACCCCTAATATTATCAACGGCACAACCGACCTCACCTACGGCACAACTTGCCTCAAAGTGGGGTTGGTAGTGCCTTGCCGCCGCTGTATAAAAAAATCACTTTTTCTCAAAAACTATTAAAAATGTACAAAATCTGTATTTAAATTCATAATATAGACTAAATTTGGCTTTGGATGAACCACTACTTTCAGACATAGTAATTATTTTATCCGATTTATTCAAGGATTTATCAAAATCGGCACTTTCAGCCCCGGTCTCCCTATACAACAATAATCGCTATAATATGGGTAAAACAATAAAAAGTAACGTGCGAAAGCTACTACATATTATGATCAGTAAATTTAAACAAAAACAAGAAGAGAAAGAAATTATTTTACAAGAAAAACAACAATGTTTAGATGCGATCTCGGATTTTTTAGGTTAGTACGACTTTGTAATGTTGATCCTTGGTGGCTGATTATTAGATATACCTATTTAAGATATTATGATTCTTTTTCTTATCTTTATAGATAATATTGGAGATATTCAAGGAATCTAATCTAATCTATTTGACATTATCAAATCGTTTGGGTACCTTGATTTTTTAATATGCATTTTATAGTTCGCTTTGCAGAGGTTGGTGTCCAACACTTAAAAAAAAAGGAAGGATCTGTGAATGAATGGATGTGGAGCACTCCAAGAAAAAACGCCCACACAAAAGCTCAGTGTTGAATTTAGACAGTTTTGATATTGATGCAATAGGAAATAAAATCAATGAATTTTATATTGTGAGAAAGGAGGTCCCAACATTGCGAACATTGTTAGAAGAATTACATTCTAGCATTGGCTTTAGTGGATGTAGAGAAACTCTGCGTGAAATATTAATTGCTAATGGGTATAAGTTCAAAAAAAAAATAAAAGTGAACGAACGGTTCTTGTCGAACGTTTTGATATTGCTGCTTGGAGACATCTTTATCCACGAGAAATTGCTGCTAAACGAACGGAAGGAAAACGAATCATCTATTTAGATGAAACATATGTACACAAAAATTATAAGCCTAAAATGTCATGGCAAGATCTAACAACGAGTGGTTCCCCTAAAACAAAATAAAACACTGATAAAAACCTCATTTGGCTGAATAACTGCAGAAGATTGAAAAAAAATCATGTAATAAATGTGGAAAATAAAATAACACAAACAAAGAGATCACATAACAGAAATAGTATTGGAAAAATAATCATAATAAGTGTAGGCGATGACGACTCCGCTGATACAGAAGAATCCATAAAGGTTGAATTTTTGGACACGTATTTTGAGTACGATGATTAAATAATTATCATAAATGCCTGTAGTTGATTAAAAAAAAATGTTGAAGAAATTTAATAAACTACATGTTAAGTAGGTTAATATTATGTATATACTAATAAATAAATCTACACATTCGTTTTTTTAATCAATCCATGACAGTCAAGGCTCCGAGACACCAAACGGAGTCTTTAAAAACATTATGTGGTATTATCCCTAAATAAGTTCGTAAACAACTATTACCTATATAAATTGATTGTCGTAAATACATAAAATTTCGAAGTATCAAAACATGTTTCTCCTACTATAGTCAGTAATACACATAAAGATTTTTTGAATTTGCCGCGTTTTCTCAGGACACGCTTTCGTTAGCCAGACTCTAATCATGATGATATTGCATAGCTTTGCTAACCACCATTTACTGGGCCTAGTTTTTCCACAGATATTCATCAGATCTGCGGTTACTTCGTCTGGCTGGACCTATGGGTTTGCGGCTTTTCATTTTACCGAATTCATTTCTCACCTCGTCCTCATTTATAGTTGGTATTGGACCATATGTGGGTGCACATGGCGGTGGAAGTTCGTTTGGAAATTCTTCCTACAATAGCTGACTATAGTATTTGAACCATCTCTCTTTAATTTCTGCATTGTTGGTTAGTAATTTCTTTTGGTCCTTACATTTGATTTATTTATATATTCTTATATTCAGGGATGCTTTATGTTTGCGTTTTGCTAATTAACCGACTTCTAAAAATGGAGGAGGTTCTCAATTCAGATATTTGTATTTTTTTTTATGTTTGTCCGGGCATAACTCCGTCGCTTGCCAACCGATTTGAAAAAATATTTTTTTGTTAGAAAGGGTATACTTTCCAAATAGTCCCATGAAAATTTTATTGAAATCGGACAAGCCGTTTCTGAAAAATAACAATAGTCTAAAAAAAAAATTACATTGACGATCTTTTCGTTTACTCTGCATTGCGTTTTTTGATCGCGCATTTCTCCGTCATTTACGCACTGATTTGGAAAATTCTTTTTTTTTTTGTTTCGAAGCCTATGCTTTCCAATTGGTCCTATAGTCACCAAGTCGGGATCTGATGATGGAATCGTGGCGAAATCGAGGGAACTCTTCATAGGAAAACGAAAAGCGATTTTGGTAATTTCTAAAACAAGTTAAGCATTTGCGTTCAATAAGAACCATTCTACTATCAGATATGATGATGAATCCAAGAGACAGGCACCGGAACTCCATAACAAGACAATGTATCTTAGCTGTGTTTGGACTTGTTGGAATTATAACGGTATGCACTTTCCAGGTGTACCACGAATAATATTTTTTTTGCAAAAATAAACCGATTTCAAAAAACCATAAAAGCGATAAAAAGTTAAAAATAATAATATAACCTACCTATATTAATAAACCTAACCTAACCTACGATTAACCTATAATAAAATTTAACAATTTTTTGGAGTCGGTGCCAAGCTAGGTACCTAATGAAACGACTGGTAATTCCCGAGTATTTTCCCATTTTAATCCTCGAACTCCTTGCTTTTCTTGCGTTGTTGCATTGTGTAAACTGTTTGCTCTGATTTGTATTAACGTTAGTATCTTTTTCTTTGTGTCTAAATATTAGGTATTAGGTAATCTATCTTAAAGAATTTTTGTATTTTGTTTTTGTTTTCCGATTTAAATTTATATTTAGAAGAAAGGACAAGAAAGGATTTGTCGGCGAGAACTTCGTCTTAATGCATGATAATGCCCGGTGTCACACGTCACGTATCACTCGGCAGTTCCTCGACGAAGTGAATATACAGACAATGGACTGGCCTGCACTCAGTCCAGATATGAATCCCATCGAGCACTTATGGGACGAGCTCAAAAGAAGGGTCAGGGCCTGAAATCCAGTCCCTTCGACCATAGAGGAACTAAAGGCGGCGTTATTAGAGGAGTGGGATGGAATTCCTCAAGACACCGTCAAAAAATTGATCAGGTCGATGAAAAATCGACTGCAAACTGTGATTAATAGAGCTAGGGGGGGGCAATCCCAAATATTGATATAATAAATTATTTTATGTTTTTTTAACAGTTTGTTTTATTTTTAGAATAACTGACCACCACCAATATTTTTCTAATTTCCCATTTTACCTCTAGTTACACCCAGATACCATTAATTTTAAGTCTTGAATAAATGTTAAGAAAAGTGGTACCATATTTTATTTTATTTATTTATTTATTTATTTATTTTAGGGAAAAACAAACAGTAACATATTACATAGTTATACATAGGCTTACATACAAAAATATGGTAAATATGCTACCCACAACGTTTTCCACGGATTACTATATAAAAACTAGAGCGACATAATTATAATACGGTGTGATTTACTTTATAAACTAAAAGAAAAGCAACAGTTAATAAAGTGCGGTGCAGAAAATGTAAAATACAAATGATTTCATAAACAGGGCAGACGAAATTACACGTTAATCACAAAGTCAACTGCCAATCCTTAATAATTGCTCGAATTTGTTTCCTGAATAAATTTTTGCTGAGGAAAAATATATATTATTATATATTAAAGCTAAGGTCTCAAGCTTTCGAACGCTATAATAATTTTTAAAATACGTAATGTATTTTTCGAAAAATACATATGTTTATGCGCACGTATGGGTTGAGTCGATTTGGTTGCTCGCGAGTGTATATATTGGTAAGTATAATCCGTATGTACGGATTATACTTACCAATTTAAATACAGTCCACTACTTTTTATTTTAGTCCTTAATTAGGTCCCTAACATTTACAATAAGTTTTTGTTGCCTGTCTGATAAATAGGAAAGAACAAAGTCAGCAGCTTTTCCACGAATTCCGTGATGGTGTAATTTACAGATCAGTTTTTTTTTATGGTAAACGCAATCAAAGGCTTATAAGTAACCAGAAACTCGAAACAATAAATACACATGGTCAATAATATCCCATTTTAAGTTCTAATGGTTTTGGAGTGGTCACAAAATATGCCAATTGCATCCTGAGATTTCTCCTAATATTCCAAAATGTGTGGGACGAGTACTAGTCCTGCGTCAGCTGTTGAGCCACCTTTTGTGAAACCAAATTGCCGACTATGCAGAAACTCATTTAAGTTAAAATATGATAGCATCTGATTAAGCATGATTTTTTCGTAGATTTTGTTCTATGCTGGAGGCACGAATTTACGTCTTTAATTAGAGCACTCTTACAACCGGACTTAAAAATTGGTACTACTTTACTATGTTTCGGTAAATCGGTGAAAGTACCGCTGTCTACACATTGATTAAATAACCCTATTAAGATAGAAGCACTTGAGTCAATGATATATCCAAGAATTTTTAGGTCACCTGTCCATTGTCCCTAAACGGAGATCCGAGACGCAAAATAGTCACGTTTTCCGAAAATACTGTGCTAGCTGGCGCATATAAAACAAAAATTAAAATAAAATTAGTTTTAAAGTTAGTTTTAGTTTAGTTAATTTCACTTTTTTAAATATTCATAGAAAGCGCCTGGTTATTTTCTGTCAGCAATATGTTTTGCAGCCATTGCTATATTTGTGATTAGGCGCACAACTATAAATATTATGATCGAGGAAAATAAAACCGCTGTATAATAATGATATTTTTCAACACGTACGCAATAAACACTGTTCGTACAACAGTTTTTATCAAAACACAGTCGCTTTTGTCTTTCCTGAGGTTAAGTTCCGTGTGGCTCTGCTAGAAAGTATGCTCTGTAGCAGAGCCACAATCAATCTCTATTTTATCATTACCTAATGCATGTACAATAATGACGGTATGCGTACATTATGTTCGTTACACGTACATAATTTTAAGATATAATTGATCGACTTCTAATATGGTGACTCTGCGGCAGAGCATGACACTTAAAAAGAAGCGGAGTCACACATTTTACCACTTTGGAAGTATGTTTCAAACGATTGACTTACAACATTTTGTTGTAAAATAAAAAGCAGAAGTATTTCCATATCATTTATTTGTCGCCCTTGTTCAGAACATCACACAATTCGATCATGTTACTTATATACAAGTATACATCAATAACTACCCTATATCATTCACAATGATCGGAGACAGCCATCATAATTCCAAACCTGTCCATGTTTAATTATAACTAAATTAGTTCTACAATACATTAATAGAAAACTAACCGAGGGGCCCATGATCTCCCTATGAATTGAACGGTAACTATATCTCTTTTTGTATTGTATCGTAACTTCATACATATTTATGACATTACAGTTTGATAAGTTTCGATAAAAGAACGCATCTTATGAACTATTTTGCGAACAACCCTCACGCGTCTAAGGGAAAGTAACTATTTTCATCATAATCTATATTTATATATTTCACCATATATCATTTATCTAAATTAAGTAGCAGTGTAGTATCCCTCGATAGTCTCAATTAACTCACGACACGTAAACTTAAAAAAATATGTTAATAAAACATTCATTCGAGTGTACATAAAGTCATCCATCAAGTTCACGATAAATTACAAAGATTAATCAGAGTAAAAAAAATATGTAGGTCCTATCGGGCACTATCTTTCATCACAAACCTAAATTTCAAGTTAAAATCTTCTCTCTTAACAAAGAGCTAAAAGTTTAGACCTTTGACTTCGGATAAAAAACAACGCACAAGTAGGAACGATGGAGACTTTTGACATATATACCTATACAAAAATACAACTTGTTGGAAATTAATGCAAACTCGGCACTATTTTTCTATTATTTTGTTTGGACTTAAACAACGTTGATAAAAGCGAGAAGCATATTTGCTTACCATTAAAATGAAAAAACTTTTTTCAAAGAACTTGAATAGCTGAATAATCAAAGTAAAACGTAAACAACCTTTGTTGCAAAACTTATGATGCAGAGCGGCATTTTAGTGCGAATTATGTCGTTTTAAAGTGTACGACACTAGATAACTATGCGTACTTACGATGTATCTTTCAGCTGCTCGGGAAGATACATCGTGTTTTAGGTAAAAAAAAACATAAAAAAATCCGGTTATAAACTATGACTTCAATTAATCTGATTTTCGGTGTGTAGCCTGAAAATTATAACAGTAAATGTGATTTCATTTAATGCCTCTCGCTTTTATCAACGTTGTATATAACCTGGGGCTGAGTATGGCATAAATAGGAAACACATTGATTCGAATAATAAATAAAGCGTCATCACATTTTTCCTTAAAAAAAAGCTGACAAAATATAAATTCAACTTAAGAAGTTTTGAACAGTTTGAAAATAACTCCATACAAAGCTAGTATTTGATTCAGTTTACAAGGGTCTGGTAGGTGGCTGGTTCAGTGGAAGCAGATGTCGTCTGTAGCGGACGTGTGTGTCATTCAACCGCTCGAGCTTCCGCGATCACTGCTCTTGCTTGTTCTAGGGCTTTCCTATAATTAAAAAAATATATATATACATTATTCTTGTAATCAAAGTGCCCGGACATACATATCATACGTGGAGCTTAATTAGTAAACGTGTAGTAAAATTATAAATATGCTTCATACTTTCGCTGACGCAATTGTATTGTACGAAACGATCACGAGTTCGACTTAATATGCATAACTTAAAAGAACCTATCATTGTGAGATCAGAAAATTCAACTTTTGACGAATTCAACAGTTTGCAAGTTGAGATTTGTAGTCAACCGGTTTCGGCCGCGAATCTCAGCTTAGATCTGCGCAGGAGATAGGAGATTGTTCACTAGTATATGCGCCGGTAAAGATACGCTCTGTGTTCCTTAACTTCCAAACTTCTGGCTGGCTACTACTGAGAAATTTCTAATAGGAAAATCCTATAGTACTTTTTACCCGACCAGGATCTTTGAGCTCAACACTTCATCAGGAAACACAGACTTCGATAGGGAATTCCACTCCTCAGCTGTATTTTTCCGCTCGTCGTGTTCATCTACTCCTTAACTGTAGGCACAGTAATGATGATCCAGAAACAGACAGCTGAGCGAGACGTGAGAGGGCTGATCCCGCTCGGAGAAGAAGGCGTCGTGTAGGCAACCGACTCGTGGCCTAACACTCTGAAATCCTTGTCTGCATTCTTTAAAGTAAGGTCACCCGGGGCGAAAGCAACTATGAGGCTAAAGCAACTAATTCAATTTTCTCTCAATCTAATCATTTTTGTAAATAGCTTGTAACTATTGGAGTAAAGAGGAATCATAGGTTTTTTTAAATAAAGTACAGATGGTATTACTAGTTCACCTACTGTAGTACTGACAGATCATTTTCTGTGAGTCGTCATTTTGGAGCAACGTGTTGCCGCGTCCTGTTTTATGTTTTATGACATTAAAAATATTTCAAGTCGTTGCAAGGAAAAATAGAAGTGCATCCTAAAAACAAGATAAAACGTAAGTGTTCTTGGTATATTTGGTTAAACTCTAGGTGTTATAATTAACATTTTATTGATATAGTTACATTAACCTCAACTTTTCATGCACGTGGGTTATTGCAACTATTTTTGCAGTTACAATCGCCCCATGCTTTTTGTACGAAAACTGCAAATTACTAGTGACGTTCCGTGTCGATATTTCGATAAGTGAATTTCAGGTATTTGCATAAATGTTTAGCTGCAATTAGTATGAAGTTTATTAGTGTATTTTACCGTTAAATATGATAGTATTCTACTAGTTTGATAGAAAAATTACAAACTTTTTGTACGAGGATAAAATATGTTTATTGAATCTTAATAAACATATTTTTTCGTAGTTAAGAGTACTGATTGAAAATGACAGTTATATTTAGACTGTTATTATTACTATTTTTTTTTCCATTAAATATGAACGTATTCTATTAGTTTCAAAGAAAAATTACAAACTTTTTGTATGAAAATAAATATTTTTATTAAGATTCTCGTAATTGAGAGTAGTGATTGAAAATGAGTAATGTTAATTAATTAGTGATTACTTAAGGAAAAATGTTTTTTGCTAAGTACAAAGTTCTGTTTAGACTGTTTTGTTTATTTTTGTTTATGTTATTTTACCGATTAATACGGAATTATTAGTTTATTTGATTTTTACTGAGAATTATCCTAAGTTTATTTTACTTTAATAAGTAATAATTTTTTATATAAACTTTCAAAATACAGACAGAAATAGTTTTTCTTGACCTAAATCCTAAATAATAGATTAGTCATCAATGCGTACTTATCGTGTATTTGTCAAAGCATTTTACATAAGAAAAAATCTTTTCTTGCTTTTATTTTATGTCCTAAATTCCATTAATAAAATAGAATTACTCTAGCTTCTTTTCTAGTATAATACACTTTATTGATCTTATTCTTAATGAACACTTAGATCGATTTTGCTTTTTTGCACTAAGAAACCTATATTTAAACCTTTCATTATTGTTAATTATCGAATGTGTTCACAAATATTTATCGATAAGTAGTAGGTACTACATCTCAACACTAGTCAGTATGGAAGTGAGTCGCATTCACCCCATAAAAAATAAAAGTAAATTTGCTTGAAACTGAACTCCATCTCAGCGACTATAGATAGCTTTTATAGATAATTTTATGTGCATCTACATGTACTCTTGACCTCAACGTTTAGAAACAGATTACAACAGGGTTATAACGAATAGTCACATTTACCCCAGTGGGGCAAATGTAACTTTTACTGGTCTTCAAAACGGTCAAATTAATGTAAAACCAAAGTCTATTTGTAACTTAATTTATGTCGAAATTGTTCATCGAAAGCTATGCAATGAAGTATGTACGTTTATTAGAATACCCCTATTATTTAAGTAGCTCATGGAGGAGGGAAGCAAAGTTTCAACATTATTTTTTTTAGTTGCTTTCGCCCCGGGTGACCTTACTTGGACTCCAGGGTCACGGGCGCTCAGAGTGGGGAATCTGATGGCTCACAGAGTGGACGGACCCAGGGAAGAGGGTGGCACGGTGATTACGTGCCACTGTGCACTGGGAGACAGTCTTAGTCCCTTTACAGTCTCCCTATGGATGTGACCTAATAGGTGATGGACACAGGGGGTTCCGGTGTAGTCTTTTAAAAGATACCGGGACCCTTTCTATGTGCTGATGGTGATCACCGGGGTGGTTTTAGTGAGGTAGAAATTGCACACTCCCTGGTCTTACTCTACAAGTCCAGGTGCCTTTCGAAGGTTTCCCCCGATGAAAAAGGTACAATAATGTGTGGCCGACAGCGCCGCCGATCGTACAATGTTGGTATGTACTCACAAGTGCATGGGGTTGTCGGTGTCGAGGCGGGACAGCGCCAGCGTGGCGAGCGCGGCCAGGCGCGCCAGGGCTCGCTTGCGGAGCGCCCCCGCGCGCGGCAGCGTGGCCGACAGCGCCGCCGATCGTACAATGTTGGTATGTACTCACAAGTGCATGGGGTTGTCGGTGTCGAGGCGGGACAGCGCCAGCGTGGCGAGCGCGGCCAGGCGCGCCAGGGCTCGCTTGCGGAGCGCCCCCGCGCGCGGCAGCGTGGCCGACAGCGCCGCCGATCGTACAATGTTGGTATGTACTCACAAGTGCATGGGGTTGTCGGTGTCGAGGCGGGACAGCGCCAGCGTGGCGAGCGCGGCCAGGCGCGCCAGGGCTCGCTTGCGGAGCGCCCCCGCGCGCGGCAGCGTGGCCGACAGCGCCGCCGATCGTACAATGTTGGTATGTACTCACAAGTGCATGGGGTTGTCGGTGTCGAGGCGGGACAGCGCCAGCGTGGCGAGCGCGGCCAGGCGCGCCAGGGCTCGCTTGCGGAGCGCCCCCGCGCGCGGCAGCGTGGCCGACAGCGCCGCCGATCGTACAATGTTGGTATGTACTCACAAGTGCATGGGGTTGTCGGTGTCGAGGCGGGACAGCGCCAGCGTGGCGAGCGCGGCCAGGCGCGCCAGGGCTCGCTTGCGGAGCGCCCCCGCGCGCGGCAGCGTGGCCGACAGCGCCGCCGATCGTACAATGTTGGTATGTACTCACAAGTGCATGGGGTTGTCGGTGTCGAGGCGGGACAGCGCCAGCGTGGCGAGCGCGGCCAGGCGCGCCAGGGCTCGCTTGCGGAGCGCCCCCGCGCGCGGCAGCGTGGCCGACAGCGCCGCCGATCGTACAATGTTGGTATGTACTCACAAGTGCATGGGGTTGTCGGTGTCGAGGCGGGACAGCGCCAGCGTGGCGAGCGCGGCCAGGCGCGCCAGGGCTCGCTTGCGGAGCGCCCCCGCGCGCGGCAGCGTGGCCGACAGCGCCGCCGATCGTACAATGTTGGTATGTACTCACAAGTGCATGGGGTTGTCGGTGTCGAGGCGGGACAGCGCCAGCGTGGCGAGCGCGGCCAGGCGCGCCAGGGCTCGCTTGCGGAGCGCCCCCGCGCGCGGCAGCGTGGCCGACAGCGCCGCCGATCGTACAATGTTGGTATGTACTCACAAGTGCATGGGGTTGTCGGTGTCGAGGCGGGACAGCGCCAGCGTGGCGAGCGCGGCCAGGCGCGCCAGGGCTCGCTTGCGGAGCGCCCCCGCGCGCGGCAGCGTGGCCGACAGCGCCGCCGATCGTACAATGTTGGTATGTACTCACAAGTGCATGGGGTTGTCGGTGTCGAGGCGGGACAGCGCCAGCGTGGCGAGCGCGGCCAGGCGCGCCAGGGCTCGCTTGCGGAGCGCCCCCGCGCGCGGCAGCGTGGCCGACAGCGCCGCCGATCGTACAATGTTGGTATGTACTCACAAGTGCATGGGGTTGTCGGTGTCGAGGCGGGACAGCGCCAGCGTGGCGAGCGCGGCCAGGCGCGCCAGGGCTCGCTTGCGGAGCGCCCCCGCGCGCGGCAGCGTGGCCGACAGCGCCGCCGATCGTACAATGTTGGTATGTACTCACAAGTGCATGGGGTTGTCGGTGTCGAGGCGGGACAGCGCCAGCGTGGCGAGCGCGGCCAGGCGCGCCAGGGCTCGCTTGCGGAGCGCCCCCGCGCGCGGCAGCGTGGCCGACAGCGCCGCCGATCGTACAATGTTGGTATGTACTCACAAGTGCATGGGGTTGTCGGTGTCGAGGCGGGACAGCGCCAGCGTGGCGAGCGCGGCCAGGCGCGCCAGGGCTCGCTTGCGGAGCGCCCCCGCGCGCGGCAGCGTGGCCGACAGCGCCGCCGATCGTACAATGTTGGTATGTACTCACAAGTGCATGGGGTTGTCGGTGTCGAGGCGGGACAGCGCCAGCGTGGCGAGCGCGGCCAGGCGCGCCAGGGCTCGCTTGCGGAGCGCCCCCGCGCGCGGCAGCGTGGCCGACAGCGCCGCCGATCGTACAATGTTGGTATGTACTCACAAGTGCATGGGGTTGTCGGTGTCGAGGCGGGACAGCGCCAGCGTGGCGAGCGCGGCCAGGCGCGCCAGGGCTCGCTTGCGGAGCGCCCCCGCGCGCGGCAGCGTGGCCGACAGCGCCGCCGATCGTACAATGTTGGTATGTACTCACAAGTGCATGGGGTTGTCGGTGTCGAGGCGGGACAGCGCCAGCGTGGCGAGCGCGGCCAGGCGCGCCAGGGCTCGCTTGCGGAGCGCCCCCGCGCGCGGCAGCGTGGCCGACAGCGCCGCCGCCGCGCGCGACACGTGCGGGCCCGCCGCCGCGCCCGCGCCGCAGCACAGCGTCTCTGTACCACCACATCACATCATGTTTTACCCACATTCATCAGCAACAATGAGTAAAGTAACCATAGTTCTTGCCGGTTCTTCTCCATGGGAAACGATCAATTTCGAACCGTGCACTAGCTCTGACGATTTATATGTGCCCATGTAGATAGATATACGTACTCTTTATTGTACACCATGACAGAATTAAATACGGACTTAACAACTAAAAAGAGTGTTACAATGGACGGTGTTATCGCAAAATGCAATTTTGCAGGATTGAGATCAAGCTTACATCTTCAACAATACTCTTCCAGACGCCGAAGGTCTTTCTGAAGTGTATCTGAAGGTGATGATATATATTGGGGTATAAATTTTCATCATTTTCACATCAGCGAAGCACAATAATTTTGATGCAGTCATGTCCATTTCGTTTATGTAGATAAGAAAAAGCAAGGGACCTAACAACGAGCCTTGAGGAACTCCGCTAGGTATAGGGAAACAAATAGAAATATAAGTTATTCAGCATAACAGTTTGGGATGTTTTTTCTAGATAAGAATCAAACCATCTCAATAAGTCACCGTGTATTCCTATTTAATTTAACTTTGGTAGTATATTATGCTTAATACAGTCAAACGCGTTGCTATAATCTGTGTACACGACATAAAGCTGATTGCCTTTGTCCATTATTTATTTTAAGTTCAAGATTAAAGAGTTATCAATCTAAGAAGTCGGATTTGACATTTCTCATTTGACATGCCGCGATAACTTTGTATGAACATCTTTGTAAGAAATTGAAAAATCAAATTCATAATCTCATAGTAATAATAATAGATTATAAACCAAGGGGATAAAGCAGTGTCTTCTGTCGCGGGTGACGATTTAAATCGGGAGCGTAACGAAGGACTCGAGGTTTACTCCTGAGCGTAGCGAGGGTGTTAAAAACTTAAATCACAAGCGAAGCGAGGGATTTAAGACGAGTCCTGAGTGTAGCGAGGGATTTAAGTTCACCCAAGACTAAGACAGCTTTGTCACCGAGGAAAATACTCTACTTTTCGTACCATTTGCGAAAAAATTAACACAATAATAATATGAGATAAGCATTTATTAAAAATAATGACAATTAAAATAAACTTAACGTTTATGTATTTGAAGAAAACAAAAACGCGGCAAATTTCTAGACTAATATTTTTTTGTCGGAAAAGCAAAGGCATCAAGCTCATACGGCCTCGTCGGTTTTCGTAATTTTATAACTGCATAATAAATGCGTATTCCTTTTTCAAAAAGATGTATAATGCTTTATATACAAACTCAATGGTGTAAACACAGACTGATGTAGTTCAGTATAGAGCATGGAATATCGGAACCTTTTCCCAATACCGGTTTTGTTTCGATATTAATTTTTTTAATATCGGTATTCCGGTATTTCGATATTTTTCCGATATTATGGAAATAAAATGATGAAATTCGTTTTAACGTTGTAAGGGTCCAAATATTAGAATTTAGAGACTGTATCAAAGTGTGCTCTGGAAATAATCACCGTCATTTATTATTAAAAATATTTCATTGCAATCTTATATCAATTCGAATTTAAAAGTATGATACACAAAAAATATCAATTTCTTAACATACTCTGCTGTCTCATTAAATAAAAAAATCAACACAAGTTAAAATAAGTGACTGAGTAACATAATATACGTGTAACAGAATAAACGCAATTCCTGAAAGTAGTTGGTTCAGAATCGGCTTCTGAATCGATTCCGTCATACCAAATAGGTGTTAAATTTTGACGGAAAAATCTTACATTTAACTTAAAATGGAAACACAGTATCATGACATTAATACAATCCTTAATTCAAGGAAATGCGCTCGTGTGCGTGTCGGCCGCTAACATTGCATGAGTATATGCGTCTGCGTAAGGATATTGTATGACGCACATACGCTTTACGTTTAGTAAGGATAACTATTTTATAAAAAAATGTCTAGGTTTGGTTTCAATTTAGTTACGGATATTGCCTTAGCCTTATAATTTAATATTGTAATTGGGGTGTCTGAGGTATTGCGCTTAATCTGTTACACCTTGTATAAATAAATATTACGTTAAACGCAAAGAAGTAGATATTCAATGGGAGGGGTGACTACACAGTCATCTTATACGAAGACTACGGCAATTCAAGAGATCGCTATTGCTGAAATATGGAACGTCAGTTTTAGAAATTCCCATTTAATAAGTCTATAAAAGCTCTTTGCAGACTAGACGAGAACAAAGCCAGCCGGACGGAATACCAGCAAGAGTCTTAAAAAGTTGTGCTCTGGAGTTGTCACAAGCAACCAAGATGTGTAACCAGTACCCAAAAAACCTCCAAAATTTGCAAAGTGATGGATAGGGTACTCAATAATAAGCTGCTAGCATACCTTGAAGACAATGAGCTCCTTAGTCTCTTCTTCTTTTTCGTATCGATGGTAAATTGCGTACTTTATATGTATCAGGCCCAGTAACGCAGGTCTCGTTCAGTAGCGTTTATTAGGTCTTCTAATGTACACGTTTTTGGGTCATTTGGACACTCCAGCTAATGGGACATTGTTTGCTCAGGAACGCCGTAATCGCACTGGATGTCAATTTGGCATATAATGCCCCATTTAGCTAAATTGTGCTTGCAGCGGCCTACTTGGGTTCGCAGTCCATTGATAGCTTTCCAAATAGGCAACTGCAAGTCACGTCCAGGTGTCAGATGTTCCTTGGGCTGAACGGAATCGGGCGGTGGCGGAAGGTAGTTTAGCTACTTAGTGACCACCAGTATGGCTTCCGCCTTGGTCGGTCGACCCGAGATCGTCTTGTGTATGTTACGCACAGCTGGGGCGAGGCCATTAAGAAACACGGCAATGCTCTTGTAGAGTCCCTCAATATCTCAAAGACCTTTGACAGGGTCTGGCACGCTAGTCTACTGAGTAAGCTTCCTACATTTGGCGTCCCTGCTGGCTTCTGCAACAGGATTTCTGATTTCTTAAATGAGCGGTCATCGATGGCTGCTCATCGGATCTTATGGCTGTCAATGTCAATGCGGTATTCTTAAAAGGTCTGTACTCTTTGCGATTTTTTTTTGCTGCATATCAAGGACCTGCTCCAGCTCTTGGGTACGCGGATGACAGCACAGACTTAAAAATATACTTATCCAGTGCTAGAGCTAGCAGGGATGAAACAGACTGACTTAGAAAGGCCATGTTGGAGCAAATTAATTTGACCCGACAATCTGGTCAAATTCAATGCTTTGAAAACACAGGTTTATCTCTTCACTGCTAAAAGGAGCCAATTTAAATTATCTCCTACTTTCAGAGGTGCATCTATACCTATCAGTTACCGACCACCTGGAGCTTTTGGGCAAAGAGTTGACGTCTAACTTAAACTTCGGCTCAATCATTGAGTCAAAAGCTTTGACTGCAGCCAAAAAGCTGGAAACCCTGCACAAGGTGAGGCGATACTTCACACCTGTACAGCTTTTGAATTTGTATAAAGCACAGGTCTGTTCTTGTATGGAGTACTGCAGTCATTTGTAGCATGGCTTAGCAAAATACCAGCTTGCTGCTCTTGACTCGAATAACGCAGAGCTAAAAGACTCATAGGCGATGCAGTGTTAGCAGACAAGCTTCAGCCTGGCTCATCGGCAAAACGTTGTTTGCCTGTCGGTCTTCCACAGATTGTACTTCGGAGAGTGTGCGCAGGAACTCCATGACCCGATTCCTCCATCTACCTTATACTAACGATCTACCAGACATACTGCATGGTACCATTCTCACTTGTTCAATATACCGCGTTGTCGTACTAAGCGATTCTCCTCTACATTTATTGTGCGCACGGCCAAGGTTTGGAACTCTCTGCAGGCTGCTGTGTTCCCCTCTACATATGACCGGTCTGCCTTCAAAGCAAGAGTGAACGTGCAACTTCTGGGCTCGTCTTTGAGATACGATCTTATTTTGTTGCACGTATGTACATAATTCCGGGCGCCCAAGTGTTGTGAAATGAAATGAATTCAATGAAATAGGTAAGAAAGATTCTATTGCGTCTGGTTTTTGTTTCTTATAAAATATCGAAAAACCGATATTTGAAATCCAATATCGCTTTTTTCGATATCGGATTTATGGTCCGCTATTCCGGTTTTTCGATATTATCGAAAACCGGTATCCATGCTCTAGTTCAGTATAAATTTCGGTAAGTATTCCAAATTTAAATCACATTCTCCCCCTAGAGGATGAATGAAATTCAGTACAATTTTCTTTCCCTGTTTTTAACAGATTCAAAATGACTATTGTTATGTTCGCTTTTTGTGGCATAGATGTCACTTTTTTGAGCAAGTGGTACGAAAAATAAATTCCTATTTAATTATTATGTTACCCATACACTATCACAACGCGTATCATTCGTAAGCATCAAGTTTAACTTTATATTGAAAAAATGCGCTCAAAAATCAAAATCACAAACATTACATTAAAAAAAGGAGATAAATGTGTAATTACTGTATCGTTTAATATACAACGTGTAATTTAAAGGGTATATACATACCAAGTGCATGGCTTCTTTGGATGATAACAAACGATATGGCAAGGGTTTTGTAATCCTAAGTCTACGTGTGTAGAACTTATTACAAATTCCAATACACTGATATTTATCGTGTTATTGGCAAGTGACGTGGAAGTTATTGACCCTACGAGGGTGCTGTGACACGTTTGTTATGATTGGTATTCAAGAAATATATGAAACCAATAATGTGTTATCAATTCTTTGAGTCAGTTATTTTGTGCTGAAACTGCATAGAGACTCCATACCAGATGTTGTCTTCAGCCCGTTTCGATAGATATGGGGTTTCCGTTACACGTTGTATAAACATATAAAAACAAAGCTTTATTTTGATATTTAATATGAATATTTTGATATTATACGAAATGATTTGGTTAAAAATCCTGAAGTCCACCCTATGATATTGAAAAAAATTATTTTTTCCTGCATTTCAAACGTCATTGGTTCGTCAATGCTCCGCGTATTCTCACGCTTTCTTTGAAGTTCTTATGTTTATATTTTTAGTTTATTACTTTTGGACTGTTTCTGTTATATTTGTTGACCTTGACTTGCTAATTCCGGACTTTGATTACGCATTACGTGATTTTGGTGTTATTTTGTGAACTCGTCAACATGTCTAAAAGAGGACGTACTCTTAACAGCCAGGTTCGTGCCTTGGTTGTGAAGCTGCACGAATACTTTGAAAGAGAATCAGCAAATAGAGGGCTTCTTCTATAAGTTACCAAAGTACAAGAACGAGTCGCACAAACGTTTGGGATTGGCACAAAAACAGTGAGCAAAATTATAAAAGAAAAGCACGGGCCCTCTGGTTGACACCCAAAAGGCGAAAAAAGTAAAACCTGTGACAGGTATCGGTAATTTTGATGCTGATGCTATTAAAAACCATGTTTATGGCTACTACACAAGACAAGACCCAACTAGCACAAATGGGCTGCATTAGAGCTTTGGAGCGTATCCGATTATTACTTATGGTAATAGACGTAAGCGCTAGAGCGTCTACTGCAGACTTAAAGCAGCCGCTTTAGCGCCATTTTATGCAACCTAAAGTTCCATTTAACCTGCACAACGGTTGCATAAAGGTTCCTTAATAGCTATAACGATTTATTAACGCTATACTAAAGCTCTCGTAGCGCTACTTTTGAATGATTTTGAACTACTTTGAACGAATGAATTGATTATAGTTCTTTATTGTATATCTTCAGTTGACATTGTTTGTAATATTTTTGTAAAGTGTTTTCGTCGCCATCATGAAAATAAAACATAAAGAAGTAAATGTTTGTATTCTGTATTAGCAAGATATATAAAGATACTTAAAACGCTGTCCAGTTTACTGTAGATATATAAGATAAATTTCGAGTAATTTTAACGCGCTTTTATGATATTTAAAAAATTAACAAAAGATATGTGATATTTTTTATTTGTTATACAGAATAAATTTGATTTCCGTATTTTTACGTGTCGATAACTTACTATTCGCAAGTGGCCGATTGTTTACCGGTACATTTAATGCACATTTAACTGAAAAACCAATGTATATCAACTCAATTTTGCAAGTGAATTATAAGTTTTCTTAAAAAATCATGGCGTCATTGTACTGTAGTCATAACCTGCAGTTTGAGCTCTAATAACTCCCTTTTGAGAATCATAGTGCTAATTTTCACCCTTCTAACGCTTCCAGTGATTTTTGTTCCCCTAGTGCAACTCACAGCCACAAAAAGCTCCTATTTTCCTGTTTTTGAGGTTATAAGATTAATTATTTGTATCCTTAAGTGTATTGTAAGGTGTACAATAAAGTATATAATAAATAAATAAATAAATAAGATCTAGTTACGTACTTATTCGTTTAGCATCCATTTTAATAAATGTTTTATAATAGTTACAAAAGTGGCTGTAAAATGGCGAATGGATTGAGCCTGCAAGGAATGACTATTGCTACTAAAGACCTTAGTTACACTGATGATTTTTTTGTAACTATAGTATGCATAAGAGTTTCTATTATTTCTATAATGAAACTTATAGTAGTATAATAGTGGTTACTATAACTATAACCTATACAAGTTACAATGGAAACTACTATGCAGCTGTGAGTGGCAGAATGACCTTCGTAACTCTCATATAAAGGTGTAAGTGGTAAATGAGTTCTACCGTGGACTACTGTGAAGGCTAGGGTAGTATTTGATTCAGCTTATAGCACCTTAAGTAACTTTTATAACTATAGACGTTTACGGATGCAGATATGCAACTCTGAACTGCTTTTTGAACCCTTAAAGCGCTATTTTACAGCCCAAAGTAACAAAATAGGCTGCTATTTCCACTAATGTGCTCGTTGGGGAGTACCCCACCGCGAGTAAATTACTTGTGTCCCAAACAGTTAGCAAACTTATACGATGGCAGTGCAACATCTTTAAGAACAATTTAAAGAATATTGGGTTTGATACAAAAAAAACGACTAACGGAAAATTATGTTGGAAAGATATGACATAATAATACAAAGAGTATAATTTTTAACCTTTTGAACGCCATTGTAACATATACGTGACAAGCAAGAGCTTGCCCTGTACGCCAATGACACAAATATGTGACAAAAAAATGCTGTGTACTTTATCACGAAATAAACAACTAAATCATTACTTTTGTGTGTTTTTATTTGTATTTGTATAAGTACCTTAAATATTTAAGCTCTTGTCCATATTTAATTGCTTGAAACGAATCAAATTATACCATGGTTATTGAGAAATTTGATGACAAAAAAGTAGAAATTAAACGTTTAAAAAGGAGCGTTCTCACACGCCAGTCTTCTATATGTGACCGCTAGTGACGTGACGTGTGATTGCTAATATCGACAAATCCTTGCTAAAATTAATGTGAAACTAACTTTAAATTAATGTGATTATTTTATTTTTGCATTAATTGGTATCTGGATAAACCAATTATAAGATTCAAGACTTATAAAACCACACTATAGCAGCTATAGAATCAAAAACAAAATCTAGTCAGGTCTGATTTCAATATTTGCTAATCTCATCCCTAGCGCAACACCGACTATCAGTCCCTTGAACACCATGGTCACAAATAGACGACAAAATCGTGACGTCATAAGCGCAGGGATCATTTTAGTGAAGTCCATTAGATATTTTATAGCAGTATAGTACCTAGTATATTATAATAGTGATATTTATATGAATCTCAATTATTTTTGAATAATTATTTATTTCATTTGTTTGTCCAGAACGCGGCCGCTCAAACCTCATTTCATTTTGTGCAGGATCAGGTTTGTTCCTCGTAAATGAAGTGACTTGCGTTTAGTTTTCAATTCGTATAATAAAATTCGTATTTACAGTGGTTTGTACTTGCTGGTTGGCAGTTGAAAAATAAGGGATGAATGAATACATTACAAGTGGTTTTATAGGCTTGAGTGAAGGAGAATGTGAGACCGAAGGAACGACTGAGTTCGGTTTGATGGTAGGTAGTCTTCTTCTCTCGGTCGCTAGATGGCGCCCTGTACCGCGTCTGATCGTGCGTTGCTGCGTCGTCGTGATGAGAGATGGCGTGAACACATTTTCTCTTTGTTTTAAATGGACAAGTCGTCTATGATGTTGACAGTTGACAGTTTTGGCACAAACAAAAGAAAGGTAGTTTTGGTTTGTGTCAACTTTTTGACTTCGGACGCGTGAGTGGGTGATTATTCGAATATTGTTTATTTTTTAATACCAACTAATTAAAATCAAAATGATTAACAGCTAATTTAAAATGTGTTTTATTAATTACAAATTAATATCACACCACAAAGTATCTATAAGCGAGATGTTGATGTTGATCCCTAATTTCAATATATATCAAATATCGGATATTTTGATATTTACTATAAATACTTATGAGTTCTTTACGAAACCTGATATTAGATAGAATCGATAAGTGACATTCTGTACTGCTACATCCCTAAATCAGATCAAGGAAGTCTTATTAATGTCTGGCAGCCCACCCCATTGTCACAATATCAAGACAGCATAAGATCGAGAATAGTGCTGTACCATAATGTAATTTCTTTTGTTATTTTTTGTCTCCCAATGTCTTGCTTTTACATTGATAAACTCTGTAAATGCCGTGTAATGACTACTATAGTGGGACTAGTGCGAGGTTAAATAAAATTTCCATGTCATGAGTAGTTTTTATTCGAAAATTACAGACAAAAATATTATAATAATATTGTTTATCGATAAAGTTTTGGAATCCCTATTCTTTTGTAGGTATTTACGGTGAAATTGTGACTTGGCGTGGAGGGCTCGTGCGTGCGTTTTTGCTCTGGCGTTCAAAAGTTTAAGAGAAATTAATAAAATAAGCGACGAGGACAAAGTGATATTTATTGATGAGACATGGTTAAATGCCAATCATACTGTACCACATCCAGCTCAAAAGTCCCAATAGGAAAGGGTGGACGCCTCATTATTTTTCATGCTATTAAAAATGGCTTGTTGGCATTTGAATCAAAGAGTACCACGAAAAAATGAATGCCGAAAAATTTTAAGAATGGTGTATGAATCTTATGCAAAATCTTCCAGAAGAGTGTACAATAATTATGGACAATGCTCCCTATCACTCAACCCAAATAGACAAACCTCCCACACAAGCTAACAAAAAGGCGGATCTAGTGGCATGGCTACAGAGTCATGGTGTGTATGCCGACATGAGTTTACTGAAAGCGGAACTGTTACAATTAATAAAACAAAATAAACCTGTGGGGCCAAGATACGCCATCGATGAGTTGGCCAGGAACTTGGCCACAAAATTATATGGACCCCGCCATACCACTGCCAATACAATGCTATAGAGATGATTTGGACTCAAGTTAAATGTTAGTATAAAATGTGTAATTAATGTATTTATATTATGTGTATTTTAATAAAAAAATAAATAAAAAAGGAGCCATTAAACAGGAAACAGGATATTTAAACAGGAAAAAAAATAGGAACATAATAATATACGTTGATATTTTTCATCTAATTTTGCGGATGAGTGCTGTCGTATTGTAATAGTTAATATAATGGCATATTTTTTAAAACCCATGTAGCCATTTGACTGTTTAACGAAATAAATAATGTAGTTGTTATAACTTTACCTCTTTTACAGGCTATAGCTGCACGTCAAAATACAAAACCTCCATTCAATACAAAACAAATGCTTGGTCTGCTTAAAGAAGCATGTGCACATGACACAAAAGACGATTGGATTAACGTAGTAGAAAGAACAAAGAAAATTATAATGGCAGACTTTAGAAGAGACATACATTTTGATAGTATAATTGAAAATGTATTTATTATAAGAATAACCGACGAAGACAGTTCAAGTGATGATATGTTATCTGGATCAAGTGACGAAAGTGAATAAAAATATTAAAAACTTAGTGAATTCATTTATTTACCTGACCCCCACACTTATTTATTCTAATTTTATTCTTGACTAGCGACCCTCCCGCCCAGGCTTCACACGGGTACATGATATCAGTGGCTTGCCCTCTTGCGTCTAGGTACGCCACTGATACATAACATACAATGTATTATTATTTAATATACATAGGTAAACCTTCCGGAAGAAATCAGTATGTCGGGTTTTAGTTTATGTCTTGGTTTGGCTTTGAATCTCGCCCAAATTTAAACTTCGTTGGAATTTATGTAATAACTGTTAAATAAAAACTCGTGCGTGTAACAAAACTGTCGATTACAAACTCTAATTATTTTAAATCGATATGTCTCAAGAAACGGTTTTTAAAGCATCCAATTTTTTCCCCCTCACTACACAAAGTATTTTTATAGCTGTCAAATCCGACTTTTTAGATTGCGACAATTTTAGTAACAGTAACTTTACCTTTGAAAAAACCATGCTGGAAAGAACTAAAATATTTTTTAGAGCGGAAAAGAATTGGTTATAAATAATCCCCTCGAAGACTTCAGCAACTATACATAATTTAGATATAGGCCTGCAGTTAACTGTTTTTACACCTTTTTAGTCATAGGCGTTATAAATGCCGATTTCCATAGATTAGGCACACCAAAAACATGTAGGGATTTACTGTAGAGAATTGAAGTAGGTTTGGCAATCGCAGGCGCACATAGTACTAGAAGTTTGGGTGCAGCCGCTTTTGATGTATCTAACTTACGAAGCAAGTTAGTAACTTCATCCACATCGATCCGAATATTAAAAATATCTGCGGATAGGTTAGGAAGATCAGAAAAAGGAGAAGGAATTGGCCCACCTGCCTTGGTAGTTCAGGTCACGAAAAGTCAAATGAAAGTAAGCTAAAAATGCTTCGCAAATAGATTCACCGGTTCGCAAGGCATCGTTTTTATAGTTTAAAGTGCTCGGGATAGCATTTGAGTTATGGCATTTCTTTAAATAAGTCCAGAAATATTTTGAATTATTTTTTATAGATTTTTCTGTAAGGTTCAAATAGATTTCGGAACATTGTCTCTAATAGTTTTACTCGTTCGCGAAGAAGCTTAAATGTTAATTCATCTGTTATTTTACAGTATTTTTTTAAAGAACAATGGCGGGCTAGTATGGAAATTTTGTACCGCTTTTAATTTTCGTATTATGTATTGTTTTTATATTTAGTCAATAGATAATATCGTCAATAAATAGAGTATAAATTATCCGATTTTTAGAAGTCTGGGTTCAAAGTTATTTTACTTTGTTTTATGTATGAGAGGTTACATTTTGAGATAGGTATATTGTAAGATGACAGGTGACTGTCAATGTGGTTGTTTACAAACTAAAACGTTACCTACTTAGTCACTATTATTCCTTTTATTATTTATTGCTCATATTAGTTGATCCTGTCGATGTTACGAACAGCCAAGATGTTCACAGAGTTTTATAGACTCAGCTCAACTCAGCGTAACAACGTAATCAAAAAGACTTAAAAATGCACAAACGAATTCATACACCGCAATTCAAAAACAGCAAAGACGCCATTGATAATGTATCATCATCTTTCACTTGTCAATAATGTCAATTTGACAAGTGACAGACGATTTTCTTAAAATATCAATAAACCATAGTTATAGAAATTTTATATATGTATAAACCATTGCCATAGTCAAGCATGTTTGGATGTTGATTTCGATTATTATTTGCTGATTTTTTATCCGTAATTAAATAAAGAAACATAATGCATTAATATACAACGTGTAACGGAAACCCCATATCTATCCAAAAGGGCTGAAGACAACATCTGGTATGGAGTCTCTATGCACAGTTTCAGCACAAAATAATTGACTCAAAGAATTGATACCAAATTATTGATTTCATATATTTCTTGAATACCAATCATAACAAACGTGTCACAGTACTACGAGGGTCAATAACTTTCCACGTCACTTGCCAATAACACGATCATTCTTTTCGTTCTTCTTAATTTGAAAAATTCGGTCTCTGGTATTGTGTATTGGAATTTGTAATAAGTTCTACACACGTAGACTTAGGATTACAAAACCCTTGCCATATCGTTTGTTATCATCCAAAGAAGCCATGCACTTGGTATGTATATACCTACCCTTTAAATTACACGTTGTATATAATAATAAATGAGTATAATAAATCGTGAAAATCGATTTCTGATCAAGTTAAATGGTTTTATTTTACGCATGGCAAGTTTTGAAAATGTGTATTGCGTTTATTTGTCAATAAATTAACGTTTAGTTATTGATATAACATTATTATCATTTTTAAATCCCTTTTTTAAAATGTTTTCAGACTTCTAAACATATAATAATTATGTAAAAAGAACTACTTTAAGGTCCTTTATAAATTCTCAATATGTCTTATAACGAAACTCCAACTAAAGTGGGCGGTACAAAATCTACCGTTCTTCTTTGTATGGTATTTGTGTTTTTCTTTTATTCAGTAACGGCTTCAGAGGAATATATTATATATTATTTGCAGACTAAATAGTCTGCAAATTAGTTGAAAAAATCTACAGATTCATCAATTGACCGCATAGAAAACTCGGCTTCCCAGTCAATCATACAGATTTCATTATTGATGGAATCATGGTCACCTTTGTCAAACAGAAATTGATTACGCAGTGCAAATTTCAGTGTGAGTGTTTCAATGAAGTCCATATCTATTAATAGGGCCGGGTGCATAAGCATCGATGGACGGACGGACTAATGGACTTCTGCACTGGGCAACATTGGCTTTCTCATTTGACAGGACTAGTTCTAGAATTCTTCTGTGCTTGTTTAGTAAAATACACATGTATATACATATTATGTCAAGTGAAATATTTTGATTTTGAGCACGCCTTCGGACTGCCAACGTGCCTAGCTTCTGCGACTATAGTGAATATTGGTTACGGCCCGCAGTAATTTAGCTTACACATCAGATTAGCTAATCTGATGTGTAAGCTAAATTACTGTAAAGTTTCATCTAAATCCGTTCAGTAGTTTTTGCGTGAAGGAAGAGTGACAAACATAAACCCATCCTCCCAAACTTTCATATTTATAATATTAGATGGACGGAAATAGGATATCAGGAAATAGGACGTTATTTCCAGGAAAGAACAGCTAAAAAAACTATTAATCGGTAACCTTTAGTTAGTTTGAGATAGCTTGTGGATCATACATGGGCGGCGGTAGCACTTACCAATAAGAGACAGCACGAGTGGGTCGGCGTACAGCAGGTCAGGCGGGCCCGTGAGACAAAGGGTAGCTCGCAGCAGGCGCACGCCGGCGCCCAGGCAGCGGCGCCAAAACGCTCCACCTGGACCCTCCATCACTCTGCAAAACACAACAATAGTACATTGTTCACCGAGAGAAGAAAGTGACCGATTACCGTCGAGGGTGTCGTTTGAAGCCCGAGCCGTAGGCGAGGGCTTTAGAACACCCGAGATCGGGAATCGCACTTTCTCTCGAGTGATACATAGTGCTTTATACTACACCTACGAGGAAAATAAAAAACTAAATCTTTACTAATTGAAAAGAGAATGCCGGTTTTTGTATGGAAGCCTGTACCTTTTGCTTTTTCATGAAATAAACATTTTTAGCCAGCTTATTATTTAATACTAGCTTTTGCCCGCGACTTCGTCCGCGTAGAATAGTTACTTTGGGCTAACGTTAAATTTAACCCCGATTTTGAAGCATTCTTCATTGGTGCTCCGCTCCTATTGGCCTTAGCGTAATGATATATAGCCTATTATAGCCTTTCTCTATAAATTGACTATTTAATTAAAAATATTTTTTCAATTCGAACCAGTAGTTCCTGAGATTATCGCGTTCAAACAAACAAACAAACTCTTCAGCATTATATTATTAGCATAGATAGCTGTTACCCGCGATTTCGTCCAAGTTTCCGTCGTTTTTCGTAAAAAAAAAGTAGCCTATGTCCTTCCTCGCGGTTCAGTAATTTTGATGTAACACACAGATTAACTTTCGTAATTTAGTAAGGAAATATAATATGTCAATCTATAATACTGTTGAAAAATATCGCAATACCGAACCGCACAATATTATTGTTAATAGCTGTGCCCGCGACTCCGTCAGCGTGTAACTCCTTGTGTTATTAAGTTAATGTATTGGTAATATTGTTTAGATCACGTTCACATGAGGCTTAAGTACCTATAGAACGACAATACTTCAGCGCAAAGCTTCCGGGTAAACTATGTTGAAAGTTGACCTGTCCGGCACGTGAACATAAAGATTTCTAGAACTGTTAACCCGGGAAAGAGCAACGTACAACTGACCATGCGAGAAACAACTGACACCGAGATCTACTCCAGCAACACGAAAAGTCTGCCCTTGAGCCTTATTAATTGTCATTGCATAACACACCGATACTGGGAATCGCGTTCTTTTAAATTGGAATGGAAAATTATTTGGTATTATGGGAATTCTGGGAATAAAGACGGTTTCTCCTGCACCGCAACCTGTTAAAATTTGAGCCTCGATTATATTTTGTTGCAACTGGGTTACTTTTAGCCGAGTTCCATTGCAAAGTTGTGGTGGTTTTAAATTTCGGAGCAGAATAATAATCAGAAAGCTTCGAACTGCTAAGCTATTGGGAGTTACACGTGTTATTGTGAGTCAACCATAAAAGATAGTTATATGCTGTCGTGGGATATTTTTTATATAATTTTAAGGAGAACATTTCCGTCATAAATGATTTCTGTGTAGCTTTAACCATTAAGGTTGCACACGCGACGGAAGCTTAAAAAATGGAGTAACTTCTCCCGTTTTCCCAACATTTCCCTTCACTGCTCTGCTCCTATTGATTGTAGCGTGATGAAAAGTATACTATAACCAGCTCAGGAGTATGAAGAATAATTGTACCAAGTTTCGTTAAAATCCGTCGAGTAGTTATTGTTTCTATAACGGTTATACAGACAGACAGATAGACAGACAGACAGACAGACAGACAAAAAATTTACTGATTGCATTTTTGGTATCAGTATCGATCCCTAATCACCCCCTGATAGTTATTTTGTAAATATATTTCATGTACAGAATTGACCTCTCTACAGATTTATTATAAGTATAGATTACCGAAGGCATGAAGCGTTTTTGTTTTCGAATCCGCAGTTCTGAGATTTTTCTTCATAACCATATTTTTTAAAAACCCGCCAAAAATATAGCAAAGGAAGGAATTCGTCCTTGATATCATATTGTTTATAACAGTTTCAATAAATGAATGAACTATTTAATAGAACTGTTAGAATCAATAACAAATCAGGAACGTATTCCCCTTATATTACTTATAGTGAATGGTATATTTGCATATTTTAGACGGTTTTTTTAATACAGCTTATTGATTAAAAATATTAAAAATCTTAGCTTAAGTATTCAGAAATTACTTTTACGATGTAAGTAATAGGTATATCATGAGATACTCGGGCATCTAAGGGGCTCTGTTAATTAATGCTCACTACCTATGTAAGTTATGTGGAAAACTACAGAGGCTGAATTATGAGCTCTTAAAACAATCAAGTTCCAGTGAGGATTTGGGACACAGTTATATGCGCGTATAGCGCCAACTTGCGTTTTTTTTAAAGCTCTTAATACGGGGTCAGGTGTTTCGACATAAACAGAATAATATTCTGAAGGATTTTAATTTAATAAAATGCAAACATTATTTCCTTACATTTTTATTACCATAAAAGATACACATTTTATGAGTTAAACTGGATATTACATTCTCACTTATGTAAAAAAATGCATTTATATTTAGATTAAGGTTCACAACATTAATCTAAATAAAAATGCATTTTTTTTGCATTTAGACATTGACAGGAACAATCCTTGTAACCAAAAAATGTTAGAATATGTACATTTAAGATTTCTTTTTGATGAATATGAACAATATTTATTACTAGCGGATCCTCGCGCTTTTACCCGCGTGCTACTACTATACTGCTTGCTTAATTTGATATGTCCCTGAAGCAAATATCTTTAATTCTTCAATTGACAGTTTAGGGAAACTATTTAATTGAGGGTGATTACACCATCAATCCTTTGAAAATTAATACTTCTTCTGTTCATATTCTCTCGATTTACAAAATCTGACAAGTGGTTTGACAATGCATACAAGGCAGTGTTTGGATATCTATGACTATATGGTATTTATTTATTAGAGCACAAGCTATCCGCAAATCTACCTTCAAATGTGGAGCAGATCTATTATTATAGATGTGTGAATTAGCCTGTAGTCTCGTTTAATCCTACCATTAATAATCTCCACCACCCATCGACACATAGTTACAAATCTAGACCGATTTGCCTGAATAGTTGTCAGTTGAAACTCATTCTCCAACACCGATTCAGGCATATGAGTCACAAAACCATAGGATTGTAATTCTTGTATAACATCTCTGAAGCCTTTATCTAATATAAAAATATCTCCACTGCGAAAGAAGGACCTAAACTGTTCTTCATTATTTAAGTTGATACTAGTAATTGTGGCATCATTACTTGTGGCTTTGTATGGGCCTAGACAGTCAATGATATAACTATCGCAACAAACAATCATAAATGGTTTAACTAAATTATCTAGTTTTTGTAGGCTGTACGACTCTTTTTGAAACTTATAATTACGTATTGGTAGTTGAAGGTCATGTTGTTGCTGTCTATTTACAGCTCTATTAGCAGCCCTCCAGCAAGCACCACAAACTCTCTCCAGTCTTGATACCTTAAAAAGACTTTTTTGTTAATACATATTTTGATTTTTAGATTTAATGTAACATGATTATATTATAATTATTTTCAAATATTTGGTTCTTATTGTATGTTCTCTAAAACTATTCATTATTATGATATAAAAGAAAAGAACAATGCAATAATGGTCAGTTTCAATAGCCTATCTCCCAGTAAAATAAACTTATCCCAGTGACATTACTAAGCAAACATTGTTATTTGACACTAAACTCATAAATAAGATAAGCTTATTTTTACCGGGAGATAGGTTATTCAAACCAGCTATACTTACAAGTATATTTCGCTCAGCAGAATCAGACCTCACTCGGTAAGTATTTCTTGAATGTAATATTGATATGCCACAGCCAAAACAGACACTTTCATGACCATATGCTGGAACATCCAGAAGGCCTCCAGAAGCAATTCTTTCTTGAATTAAAAGCAGACAAACATTGCAGATAATGTGTTCAGAGATCACCTATAAGGAAAAGAAAAGTTATTTATATTTTCTGTACATTATAATGTTCAAATGCAGCATAATGACAGATTAATTGTACTTTATCGTAAAACTAACGTTAGTCAGGTAGTCTATTATGGATGGTACATATTATGACAGCTATTAAACTGCACAAAGGGACTGCGGAGTTGGGTTGCAGTTTTGTCTTAGCATGTAGATAGAAGTCAGAGTCATCTTTCAGTTTCATTCGATAAAACTGTACATACTGTGCATATAAATCGCAATGTTATTAGTTGGAGTGTGTATCATCCATTAATGTGCAGGATTTCGTAAATGTCATTTATAAATAACTAGCTTTTCGCCTGCGGTTTCAACCGCATAAGCCCGTAGGTTTCTCTAACATTTTCTTTCCTAAAAACATTGTCCTAACAAAATATTATCCAAATTGGTTAAGATGTTCTCTAGTTTTGCACTTAGCAACACATTTAGCTATTTATTTTTATTATAAAAATTATAAACAATGCCTAATGTATACTATACACTTATATGGTAATGGTATAGTTATCAAATCTTTATTGGATAGAAAACTTACCATAGTAGGTGTAAACTAAGATCGTAATACAGTTGCAACGGAGTCCGGCAACCATTCTACGTCCGTTATTGATAAGTTCCTTGGAACTAAAAGCCAACAGTTGACACACTGCCGCCGCTGAAGCGAAGTTACGCCGCGCCTCCCAGTGGCCATTGTTCAGGTATCACTAAACATTGTCTATAATGTCTAAAGCCGGCTCTACACGTTGGCCAACACAGTGGCGAATGTAGTGGCCAATGCGTATTGACCAACGTGTAGACGGCGTGTTTGTGCATGTTGGGTGCACAAACACCCCCTCTACACGTTGGCGAAGTCATTGGCCACTACATTCGCCACTGTGTTGGCCAACGTGTAGAGCCGGCTTAACAACCACAGCACAATAACATAGTCACTATCTCGAAAGAGTCACTGCAAACCCGTAACCTGCTAATTACAAGTTAAAAGAAACGTAGTTTCGACCCGGAGAAACAAAGCTAACTTTTAACGGATATAAAAACAAAATAATAACACAAACACACACAAACGATGCGTAGGCGACGAACGAAAAGTTTTTTTTTTGTGGGGTAGACATTTGATAGTAGCTCAACAGTTATCAAATGTCACATCGCAAGTGTTGCTATCTCCATTCAATTATATCCTAAATTGATATCGCCTATAAAACAATAGATTAATGAATAAATTAATCAACCAAAGTCTGAAATCAAGTTAAGTAGCCAAATATGTATTTCTATTCAATAAAATCCCACAGAACACAGTTTTTTTAATTCACTATCATAGTGCCTTTTATTGAATCCAAAATCATTTTAATTGTCTAAGCAATCGTTAATGTTGAGAATATTACACTCGATTTGCTGATCACTATGTTTTCTAGGACAGACGATCAAAGGAGGCTACCGGCTACAAAATATGGATATGGACATGGGCTTCATTTGACATTTGAAGCCCCCATATAAGAACAAAATATGAGCTTTAAATAAATGTCAAATGAAGCCCAGTCCGTATCCATATTTTTTAGCCGGTACAGGGGTAGTTAGGTAAGTCCAACTTCGAGAAAGAGATCTCTCGCCGAATCCAGCTTGGATGGGCAGCGTTCGGCAAGCTCACATATATTCGCGTCCAAAATACCTAAATGTCTCAAGACGAAAGTCTTTGACCAGTATGTGTTGCCAGTTATGTTATGATTATGACATATGGAAGCGAGACGTGGTCGTTTACTATAGCTCTCATAAGAACACTCAAGGTCACCCAGCAAGCAATGGCAATGGAGAGAGCGATGCTCGGTATCTCTCTACGTGATCGAATTAGAAATAATGAAATCAGCAGGAGAACTAAAACAACCGACATCGCTTGAAGGATTGCATCGTTGAAGTGGCAGTGGGCGGAACACATAGCGCGGAGAACCGATAGCCGTTGGAACCGGAAGGTTCTCGAATGGCGATTGCGTACCGGACGAGTTCCGTGGTCCGAGTTGATATCGCGGGAAGCTGCTGGATGCGGGCAGCGCAGGATTAATTGTTGTGGAGATCCTTGAAGGAGGCCTATGCCCAGCAATGGGCGTCGTTCAGCCGACATGATGAAGCAATCGTTTGGTAGTCGATTCCTCTTATCGATTTTTTGTCGCTCGGAATCGTCTTTTTTTGTGCTGGCAATGTATAGGCATCTATCAAATTCTTGAGTACCGGAAATGCATTCGGAAGTTGTTGATCTAAGTTCGGAAGTCAAGAATTTTGGTTACCGAACTTTTTTATAATATTTCGTAAACGCGGATTTAATAATGATTCATAATTTAGTAATGGCAGTCAAAAAGTATCAAAGCATTTACGGCATATCATTTTTTTAAAAGCATTTGGTACAGGTACTGGCATTCTCTTTTATATTGAAATTGTTGCAGTTAGTGAAGCTTAATGTAACACTGTTTTCACAAATGGCGCCAATGGCGTCTGCAATTTTCACATGTTCTTTTTTCAAATAGTTTATCCTGCCGCCGCAGGGTCGCACTGCCAGCCCGACACCATCCAACACCATAGATGATACATATAAATACTAAGATAGATGCGCCACTCTATGATTCGAAAATCGAGTTTTTGACCCTGATCGCCATGTGGCGTAACGGTAGCTGAATACCGAAAAAATCCGATAGGTGGCGTCTACCTGACATGTTAATAATATTTTCTCATTTTAAAGATTTTAGAAGTACTAGATTGATTGAAATAAATATTCTAATCGACAAAAGATTAAATCTTTGATTTTAGAATATTTATTTCAATCAATCTAGTACTTCCAAAATCTAAAGATTAGATTTTAGAGGCTGGCAAAAATTAAAACACGGTGAAGATGGATTTAATTATTTTTTATATTTGTGATTTTTTGGATTCATTATAAATCACCGAAACATAACGAACGAACGAACTACTGATTCAAATTTAATTGAGTCCAAAATAGGCAACAAATCATACCACAATTGGAAATGGAGCGAGTTATTTTTTAAGCACTGCTTATATATTTTTGATGACCCCTTGTAAGAATGACCATTAAATGATTCGAAGAGCTTATCAAATAATAAATCTCTGCACTCTTCGGGCAGAATGTTGTGTTCTGAAACAAAATATTAATGTTGGTTAATAACATTTTGCAAAATTTGCTAGGTAACAATAATGATCCAAATATGTGAAATTATAAACATACTAACTTGATAAAAACGTAAAGCGCTAGACACCCTCTGGCTGAACACTTGTGCTGCATATTTTACCTTCATTTTAGGTATTTTATTACTCATCACATGTTTTTCTGTTAATTTATTAATTAATCGAAATTTGTCAAACTGTTTTTGACAGTTTTATATTATTCTTTTTTCTTTGTTTTTCATAAACAAGCGAGGTGTATAGAGTCTATGATCCAGTAAAATTATAATGCCATTTAATTTAGTGATTTAGTGAATTAGGTGCCTAAATACATTAAATAATGCTTTATGAATTTTTCGATACAAATAATATTTTTTTATTAATTTTGATTATCAAATATGTATAAATATATCGTAGCAGCTGCCATCTATTATCAAAACATACGCATTACGTACAAAACTAAGTTGACCCCAGACATAAGATGTCACTAGTTTTTTGGCAAATTTTGTGTCTGAAGTTTCTTCGGGAGTTTCACCCCCCTGATCCAACACACAGCTAGTGGCCAGTGTCATTTTGCGAACTTGGAGATAAAAACTCACTGTAAAAACTTTTTGGCTTTTGATATTTAGGTTACCGGCGCATAGTCTTACCCAAAATTAAAAAAGAAAAACCACGTAAGAAATGGATTTTCATACACTTTTCTCTCCCGCTCAGATGCGTTTTCTCCCCGCATATTTGTTCGATATGCAATGACGTACTTTCTACCGTAAATTTGATAAAGTATCAAGGTACTTTCAAAGCAGGTGTAGTATAAATCATATTACAGTAGTCTGTACCCAAATGATAATGCTATTAACCAATCGGCACGCTCCACGCACCGTGCTTCTTTTTCTAAAACGCTATTGGTCGGCAGCTGCCGCCATGTAAGCGCGCGACGCGTGAGTGAGACGGAACTAACCGCTGCAGTGTATTATTGGTGATCTAAGGTTGATTGTAAGTTAAGCATTCTTTCGTTAATCTTCGGGGCCATACTTTCTTTTCTGTGCGAACGAAGATTCACGACGCGCCTTATCAGTTGGGAACCACTGTACGTTTGTGTAGAATCTAAAGGAATACTCAGACAGTCACGACACAGGGGAAAAAAGGGGTTGTGATTTAAGATCATAACATAGGGTCTAGTGGAAGGCGTTGAATAAACGAACAGTTTTTTTACGGTTTAGTTTTTTGGCGTGAACAGATAAACTGTCTACCGTTCTCTGATATACTAGTTAGAATGAACTACATGCAACGCATCTCGACTAATCACCATAACATTCGGAACGGTTCGTTTTCAGTTGAAACGACCGGCGCAGCATACTCGATGAAACACGAAAGTGGCCAATTATTAATTGAACAGTATTTTCGTTGTATTGTGGAATAAATTCCTCTTCTTTCTTTAACATTCTTCTGAACAGACATGATTAAAAATAAATGGTGGCAATAACCATAAAATAATGGCAAGCAGTAAAAGTGACCACTTTTTTGGACAGTAAGACAATGGAAAAATGTTCTTTTCTTCTGTTTTTTCACACAAATTAACAGAGTATGTTCTGATGGGAAACGATATGTTGGACGCCCTCCCAAAACAACATTCGACCCCCAGTATACAAAAGTGACATTAAAGCAAGGTGGTGGAAATAAGAAAATTTTGGGGTGCTTCTCTGGTATGCTGAAGACGTGTTTCCGAATATTTGGACATTTCAACACGACAATGATCCCAAGCACACTGCACGCACGGTTAAAGAATTCCTCACATCTCAATCAGTTTCTGTCTTACAATAGCCACCAAACAGTCCAGATTTAAATCCCATAGAGCATCTTTGGTGCGAGTTAAGAAAAAGGTTTCAAATCAACGATGTGGTAACTTTAGTGAGTTATACAATGTTTTTTTTTTAGAAGACTAGTGCTCTATTTCTCTTGAAAAATGTCAAAAATTGATAAGAGTCACTGCCTCGCCGGTGTAAGTCAGTCATCAAAAGCCGTGGACACGCTACAAACTATTAACTTAGAATAAAATGTATTAAATTGCAATTTTTAACATTATCACCGTCTTATTTAATGAGATTTTTAAAATCGAAGTATCTACTGAAACAACTCTCGAACAGTTTAAGAATCGTTCTTAATTATTTGTCCAGCTTTATTACTTTTTTAAATTGTTACTGTCGATAATAAATTAAATTTGTAAGGTAAATAGTAAGTGATTTTAATATTTACTCTTAATCTCGTTTACTCTATCTATGTAGCTATTTCATAACATAATTAATTACTTTTGAGAAGAAACATAAAAGTACATATAACATTGTTTTTTTTTTAATGTCTGGTACTACAAATCGTTCTTAATTATATGACCACCACTGTATGTATACTAGCTGTGCCCGCGACTTCGTCCGCGCTGAATAGTGACTCTCGGCAGCATTTTTAATTTTTTAGACTATATATTTTGAAAATAAAACTCCTACATAAATAAGCTATTTACAATATTTTACTGCTAATAGCTTATTTAAGTACATTTTTCTAATCAAAAGTCTAAAAAATAAGGTTCAAGCTTCTAGCTTTAAAAATGACGTAATTTCCATACAAACTTTCATCCCCTATTTCAACCCCTTGCAGCCCTTTTTTCGCATTAAAAAGCCAGGGTCTAGACTATGTCCGTACCAAATTTCATTTAAATCGGTTCAGTAGTTTAGGCGTGATTGCGTAACACACAGACAGAGTTACTTTCACATTGAAATGAAATATTTATTTTGTAAATTGGTTATAAATAACACTTTTACACGTCATGTTTTTTTGCGTGTTAAGTTTAGTTTAGCTGGATGAGGCCGGTATTTCCTAACTGACTACTCTGAGAAGAAACACCGAAACAAACTCAGAGGTCAAAGTTTCTTTTTAAGTCCAGACAATTTGTATTTGTATATGAGAAGCATGTAGGTTTATGTCTGTGGTATTCTTTTGGAAATAACTACGCAAATCTATACTAATATTATAAAGCGAAAAAGTTTGTTTGTTTGCTTGAACACGCTAATCTTCGAAAGTACTGGGTGGATTTGGATGCAATTTGGTATGGAAGTAGCTTGAAGCTTGAGGAAGGTTATAGGCTACATTTTACGCAACTGCAAAAAAGGAGAGTTATGTTTATACCGTGATAGAATCCACGGGAGCGAAGCCCCGCGTGAGTACTAGTTTATAATATTAGTAAGGATTTGTAAATAAATATGAACATACTGCGGCGGCAGCGCAGGCAGGAACACGTCGGCTCCTAGGGCAGCAGCTAGCTTGGTGCGCAGCGCTGCGGAGAGTCGGCGCAGCGACGCTTCGCAGGCCGGCAGGCTCGCCGCGCGCAGCAGCAGCGAGCGCAGCCGCGTGCACGACCGCACGCTCATCGGGTCCCACGCCACCCACACCAGCTCTGCAACAGTGAGCACACGCTACTGTTGGATACAATGATTCGATCGCTACGTGTAAAGCTTTGATTTCCTAGGATAGCGGTGCCGTCATATAGCGGCCGTAATACAGCGGTGAATGACGTCACTAAAACGTTGTCTATGTAAACAAAATGGCGCGGTTTTCTAGAGAGCGGTAACTGACACCGTAACATCAAAAAGCGGTGCCGCCATTTGCATGACGGTCGTCTTGTCGGTGACAGATGGTTTCGTAAACGTTTCATTGATAGCGATGAAGCAGACTGTGTTAAAACGGCCGTGGAACTTTCCACATGTCGTCACCGTAAAGACGGCTGCCTTTTTGCGTCCGTAATATTACGGCCGCTATATGACGGCACCGCTTTCCTAGGAAACCAAAGCTTAAACTCGTCAAAAGCAGTCGCAATTTCATCGCTGGGATAATACCCCACCCAATATATCGTGACTCATGTTTGAGCAAATAAAGTTATCTGAATCTGAATCCAAGCATAAGTAGATTCGAGTATGTGGCGCAGTCTGTGTGTTATATTGAGTCTCGTCACTAGTGTTCAATTTTTTTTAAAAGTAGTATTGTAATAGTGTCTTGAAATATTATTAATAGTGAACCGGGAAGCAAACGAAATAATGATTAGAGAGATTAAATTAGATTCGTAAGTTGCCGCGGCATTTGAAACGTTATTTGCTGAGATTCCCGTATCAACAACTTAATCTTTGAATGCATCAAACTATAGCAATCACTGTTGCGGAAATGAATATAACATTTATCATATATCATTGTTCATTCGTAATTGCCAAACCTGAGTTTTTTTACCACCATTAAAATTTGAATCATTGTCATCTAAATTTATTGTTATATTTAGATTTACAAAACAAAATTCTTCTTGAAAAACCCTTTATAATAAGAGAAAAAGTGAAGGTCCTAAGATTCTTCCCAGCGAAACACCAGGTGAAACTAGAGGGTATCCACTACGGCGGTAATCAATCTGAGAACACTGGAAGCGTCCTGTTAAGTAACTGAGTTCCAACTGTGTACCTCTGATAGCAAGTTTTTCAGTTTATTCAGCAAACTCAGGACAGAAATTTAAGTATCAAACGCTTTGGCCAAGTCAAGGAAGGTTGTTAGGCATTTAGATAGCATTTATATAGAAGTATACCTGTGAGATGAGCCTGTTGATGATGCTGGACACAAGCAACAGATCGCGGTCGTTGCACAGACCTTCACTTCAATTTTATTTATATGTATAGAATAGATATATATGTATATAGAGCAACTTCTTTCCTCCACGACAGACTAGGTAAGACAATATCTCTTTTCCCCTGGATAGTGGCAGTTTATTTTAATAGAAGTATACCTGTAAGATATGGCAGCACCACCCTGCCGCTGATGCTGGGCACGAGCAGCGGATCAGGGTCGTGGAACGAACCTTAACTTCAATTTTATTTACATGTATAGATTTAATCAAAGATATATAATAAACTATAGATACGTTGTCCACGCTCTAAAATGGCAAGTTGAAATCAAGGTAAGTGCCTCGTGTCTGTTTAGTTACGCACGAACCTGTGTCGCGATCGCTACACTACACGTCTTAAGAAAAAATGTGTTTTAAAAGAAAATTAGGAAAAAAGCATGCCTTTGTGTGTTTTCAGACGTTGCACTAATTATACTGCTTCCGTGAGAGGTCAAAATGTGTCATTTCACAGGTAAATATCAACAGAAATACATTTTTTATTTTAATTTTTCCACACGGCTAATGGCGGTTAGCGTATGAATGAAGTCAGTCACGTGACGTTAGGGGAGGTTGTTAACTAAAGATGTATATTCATCTCTCTCTAACATCAGGTGTACCTAAAGATGGCATTTATTTTCTGTCCCTTTCTTTACACGTATTAGATAGTAATTCTCTATGTGTATGTTTCGTGCCGTTTTTGAGAGGTGTTTTGTGGGAATATGACGCGTCTATTATAATACGTCATTGGATTTAATTGTATCTTTTGTGGTATCTTTTTATAGTATCACCAACTTGCTGCACTGGACTCGATCGAGCGCAGGGCTAAAAGGCTTTTAGGCGACGAGGCGCTATCGGGCAAGCTTCATAGTCTTCATAGTCATCGGCGAACCGTAGCTTGCCTGTCGGTTTTCTACAGATTGTACTTCGGGGAGTGTGCGCAGGAGCTCCATGACCTGATTGCTCCATGTCCCTTTCCCTACCGGTCTACCAGACGCACGGCTGGGTACCACCCACACCTGGTTGATATACCGTCTTGTCGTACCAAGCGCTTCTCCTCCACATTTATTGTGCGCACTTCCAAGCTGTGGAATTCTCTGCCGCTTCTGTGTTCCCTGCCACTTATGACCTTTCAACCTTTAAAGCAAGAGTAAACAGGCATCTTCTGGGCTCGCTCGTTCCATCGTAGACCTCATCTATCGCTTACCAAGAGTGAGCTCATTATGAATAAAAAAAGGAAAATTTTTTTGTGTCCTGAACACTACATAGAAGTATACCTGTGAGATAAGGCAGCACCACCCTGCCGACGATGCTGGGCACGAGCAGCAAGTCGGGGTCGTCGCGAACACTCGCCGCGCTGACCGGCGGCGCCCCGGGCTCGCCGTCCGACCCCGACCCCGACTCCGACGAGTCCCCCGCCGACCGCCCACAGCGAACCCCGTACATCATCAGGCATCTGCACACACGGACATCATTATCTGATTAGCCTATTCCCAAGACCAAACCAGGACCTAAGACCAATGAACGCGAAATGAAAAAAATGAAAGTTGATGAGGCTGAATATTTTTAACCGACTTCTAAAAAAGGAGGAGGTTCTCAATTCGGATGTTTGTATTTTTTTTTATGTTTGTACGCGCACAACTCCGTCGCTTTCCAATTGATTTGAAAAATTCTTATCTTGTTAGAAAGGGTATACTACCCAAATGGTCCCATGAAAATTTTATCGAAATCAAACAAGCCGTTTCTGAAAAATCATCAAAAGTCTAAAAAAAATATTTACGTTGATGATCTTTTCGTTTACTCTGCATTGCGTTTTTTGTTCGCGTAACTCCGTCATTTACGAACCGATTTGGAAAATTCACTGATCCACTAAAAACCACGAAAATAAAAACTTTTTTGCAAAAAATAAAACCGACTTCCATATTAAAACACTACAAAGCCAAAAATAATTTTAATTTCGGAAGGCGGTGTGAAAAAAAAAGAAAATACAAAACCAATAACACCGACTACCGAAATTAAAATTATTTTTGGCTTTGTAGCGTTTTAATATGGAAGTCGGTTTTATTTTTTGCAAAAAAGTTTTTATTATAGTGGTGATCGCGTATTAGGTGACGCCGCGTCCGGAATATCTCTCACAAAGTAGACCGAAGTCCTGGCGAAGACCTCAGGTAGTGGACATGGATGAGGCTGCTAGTCTTTCCCCAAATATGTTGGGATCAACTTCCAGACTGACCTAATGCAGCTGAGTGTTTGTGTCACCGTCACATTTTCTGGCTTCAGACTACTGTCAAAGGTGTCCAAATAACAGCCAGGACAGCACGAGAAATAACTATATTTTAAAATGGTCGGGGTCACCCATACCGACCGACAAGGTTAAGACCTTGCAGTTCTCCTCGTGCGGCTATCTAGGGACATGGACATGATGCCAAGTTTAAACTAAATGAATACTCTCCGCAGTGGCATAGTTATCAGACAGTTGAAAATACGAGAATTTACAGCGAAACTAAGAAATGCCAAGCGATTTGCCCGCGAATTCGCTCGCGTGTGAAGATTTTTTCAGCGCAATTAAAGTAGCTTATATTATTGGCTGATAATGAAGCATATTTGTGAAATTAATAATTTGTGAGTTTATCCATTAGCAACAAAAAACACAAACTTTTCTCTTTATGTTAATGTCGTAGAAAACTTCCTATGAATAAAAGTATTGTAAAGCTTGTAATTTTAATTTTAAATAAATTTATATAGTAATATCAGACAAAATAAATCATTAATGCTCACTTGTACCAATCCATTTTCTCGTAATCTTCATTGTCGTCATCTGCTAGCGGGTTCCATAATATTAACTGTGGACAACCACAAATATTACATACAACTTTATTATTATACAACTTGGAAGAAAAGCAGCTACGGCTAAGAAGTATTTCTTTTTTCTTTTTTAATTATTATAGTAAAATACAGATGCTGAAAATGGGCGGGTTCGCCAGGGATTCAAAAAACATAATAGTCGTATCCTTTAAAACAAAAACAACAATAATATATTTTTTTAAACAACTGGTATTACACTACAATTACTGTTAACTATTCATTTTATCATCCTAATTTTGTTTAAACTCATTTGCTATATTTTCTGTAATTTCTTCTTGGTGGACACTACATAACCAATGGCCTTCTCTCTACAAAACCCTTCTTTTAATAATATTTCCAATTTTATTGATAGTCTTGATAATGTACTCAAAATCGCAAGTCCTTCTGTAGTTTTAATCGGGGACATCAACATCGACATTAAGGCTGATAACACTGATAGTCACTCGGAAGAGTATTTAACCTGTGCCGCCACAAATGGCCTTCTACCAGCGCATCTTTTTCCGACACGGCTCGCAAACTGTTTAGACCATATTTTGCTCAAAACAAACAAATCTGCTACTGCTTTTGTTATTGAATCAGCCATAACAGATCATGAACCGCTGCTGTTATTTTTGCAAACCAAGAGTGCTAAGACCGATGTGACCCGTACGAAATCAAAAATAGACTATGAGTCAGCATTGGAAAATATTATAAACCATGACTGGTCCCCAATACTGACAATCTCAGATCCTAATGATGCTGCAAATGCGTTAATAGAGAAACTCTCTTCCATAGTCATAAAGCATACACGAGAATATACAGTCCCAAAAAGAGAACGTAATTTGAAGCCATGGATCACGACCGGGCTACTCCGTTGTATAAGGCACCGTGACCGCATGCATTCGAAACTCAAGAAATCTGGTGATAATGATATGCTAAAGGTCACTTACATCCGCTATCGCAATTTCTGTAACGCCTTGCTGAAAAAGCTTAAGCACACGTATGAAAAAAAACAGTTTCATAATGCAAAAAATGATGTTAGAGCTACTTGGAAGGTTATTAAGAATGTCTCAGATTTTAATAAAAAGTGTTCTCCTTCTTTTGAGTTACTACGTTTAACTGATGATCCTATTTCCTCACTGAATAATGTTAATAACTTTTTTGCCAATATAGGCAGCAGCCTAGCATCTAAATTTAATTCAGTCTCAGTAAATCCCCGTTCTGAGATTACTTCAAATTCGGTTGATTCAATGACCCTCTTGGAGGTAACTGAAAGTGATGTTGATTCCATTATACTGGGTCTCAGGACTGATTGCGCCATTGGTTCAGATGGTATACCATCTAAAATACGGAAAGATGCGAGTTTTGTTTTAGTTCCTATTATAACACACGTTTGTAATTTGTCCATTAGTGCAGGGGTTTTTCCCACGGCGTTTAAAAAAGCTTTAGTTCATCCCATTCACAAGGCTGGGTGCAAAGACGATGTCAACAATTACCGCCCAATTTCGATTCTAACAGCGTTATCAAAGATCTTAGATCGAATCCTAAACAAGAGTCTGACCAGTTTTCTCGATGCCAACAGTATTTTATCCAGCAATCAATACGGCTTCAGAAAGGGAGTTAGTACAGAAGACGCAGTCATGGCCTTGTCTAATCATGTCGCGAGGATGCTGGATAGAAAACATAAGTGCTTGGGAATATTCCTTGATCTGTCAAAGGCATTTGACACCGTTTCTGCCCCAGCCTTGTTAAACAAAATGGAGAAAATTGGTATACGTGGTCACGCCCTGAAAATATTTGCGGACTATCTGAGTAATCGCACTCAAAAGGCGAAAGTCGGACAACATACAAGTGATGAGATTCCTATCACATATGGCGTTCCACAGGGCAGCATTCTGGGGCCTACCCTCTTTCTCATTTATATAAATGAGATCTGCAAACTGTCTTTAGTTAATTGTCAAATATTTACTTATGCAGACGATACCGCTCTAATTATTGATGGTTATGACTGGCCCCAGGCTTACCGAAACGCTGAGGCTGCGCTTTCTTGTGTGATGAAGTGTTTAGCAGATAATATGCTCACCTTAAATGTTGAAAAAACTGTATACGTTGCGTTTGCCATCAGATCAAATCAGTGTCCCTCAAACTCCCTTACCCTAAAAGCACACACTTGTGGTTCCGCAACTCAGTGTAGTTGCCTCTCTCTTGCGAAATCCCTGTATGTACGATATCTGGGTATACTCATTGATCAGCATCTCAACTGGCATCCCCATATAGTGAAAGTGACCTCCCGGATACGTAAACTGATATATATTTTCAAGAAATTAAGGAACTCCGCCGATCATGACACTCTTATGTTAGTTTATTTTGCCCTATCTCTCCTTACTTATTGTCTACCTGTTTGGGGTGCTGCTACCCAGAATATGTTTATACGTGTAGAAAGGGCCCAGAGAGCTATCCTGAAGGTGATTCATGGCCGACCACGAAGGTATCCCACTGTGCAGCTCTATGCCGACAGCAAAGTGCTCACAGTCAGACAACTTTACGTGCTCCTGTGTGCCTTACACAAACACTCTGCACGCCCCTCTACGCAACCCAGCGGCAGACGTAAACATAATGTTTTTGCCCAGGAACGTCACAGAACTGCCTTTGCTAGACGCCAGTTCTTTGTCAATAGCAATACCATCTACAACTCTTTAAATAAAAAATTAAATATATATTCGGCCACAAGATTTCAATGTAAAAAAGTTATCAGAAATTATCTCCAATCACTCACCTTTGAAGGTACTGAGGATCTTCTGCGTGGTAATTTGCAGTAAACTGTTACTCATACGCTTTAAATACTTGCAATATCACACTTGCCTTACACGCACAATTACACGCGCGCATACATACACACGTACACACACTCGCTTAAATACCCACACTCTCTCACACATGCACACACTCTCTCACACATACATACTCACGTACACACACACTACACTAACACTCTTCACCGCTAAGTTTATAAGTAGTGTGTAAAGTTTTTGTTTTTCTTTTTATTTAGTTTTTTGTATTACATTTCTCTTTTTTGTACAAGTTATTGGTATCTCTCACCATTTGCTTTGTATTTAACGTCCTAACTGAAAGAAGCATAATTATTTTGCTGTTATAGTTTTTGAGGAATCACTGACTCCTAAGTCACAGGAACTTACACCTAGTTTAGGAGTCAGGGTATTTCCGTCTCTTTGGACCTCATAGAATAAGCCTTTTGTTCAAACTTTTTTTTGTGGTTATTTTATTATTATTGTAATGGCTTTTGTGAAAATAAAGGATTATAAGGAAAGGATTAATGGGGAGCTTGTAATAATAATTGTTATTGTTATCAACCCTAACAATATGTGTACAGTTGGTTTTGTAACTTCGGAAAAATTTCAATTGTGTTTCTCTAACCACCAAAGTTTCCAGTTTAAGTAGAAGGGTGGAGATGAGAATGGTGTCAAAAGCTTTTGCCAAATCCCAAGAACTTTTTTATTTTTGTCAAACTGCTGCATTACATGACAAATTAGATCTTAAACTGAATCACAATTAAATTTATTTTTACAAAAGGCGGATATTATGTTCATGGTAGTAGATACTTCTTGTATTTATTAGACATTCTAGTAGTTTTTACTATGTACTTAGAAACGAAATTTGACGGTAGTTACTTTCCAGATTCCCATCTCCCCTCGATGAACGGATGTTTTGTTGCCTATAGATATTTTGAGTTTTGTATGCAGAGCGTCTACGAGTAGGAGTAACCAGGAGTAATCCACGGTTTGTAGGTCCTCTTTTTAAAGGCATTTTTCTCAGATTCGTCTTTTGAATAGCTGCTGACAACCATCGATGGTTGGATGAATCTGTATATATACAGGGTGTAAAAAGTCCATGTGACTTGTTTAGTAATAATAGATATAATTTTGAAAATGATGAAAATCAACACCCTAGATTACATATTTAAGTACTATGATTACAAATCGGTAAAATTGCTTGCCGGGGATGCGGGAATGATCTTACGAGATACCGCGGCCCCGGAACTTAATGACAGCTGAAGGAACAGGGTGGGTTTTAATTGACACTGCCTTCCGCTTCAACCAGAGCGGGAGAAGTCATTCGATGATTTTCCCACCCAAAAAAATTCACATGGTTTTTTTTATTATTTTTGCTAGAACTAGTACAACCTAGCCTATCGTCCCGTACCGGCTTGACGTTGAGTTTCGGGACATCCTTTATACAGTATGTTAACTAACAGAGGGCGTTCCCGTTATCCCGCAATAGTATATAATAAACACGCCGCACACGTGGCCCGTCATTCATAAATAAATTGCGACATTGCCGTCCTTCAAGTACGTGTGTACAGAGTGTTTATTTTATATCAATTTAACATTTTTAGTGAATATTTTAATACTTATTAAAAAAAAAAAAACATTTCGAATGGATGCTATACTATTGCAGGTTAACGCCCTCTATTAGTTAACATACTATAGCCACTTCAAGTCCAAAGTTACTACAGTCCCCAAAAAAATCTTGCTTAAATTGTCCATGGGGAGTAGTCACTGAACGACATCGTTCAGTTTATACGGTCGTAAAAATGAAATTGACATTTCAAGCGCGGAAAGGTGGGGCGAGAATCGCCGCGCGGTTTGCACGCTTGAGAAGGTATGTAATGTAAGCGTGGTACCTCGTGGCGTACGTAGGGCGCCAGCAACTTGGGCAGACAGTCAGCCACGTAGGCGTCCGTGTAGAGGTGAGGCGCACGCGCTCGCCAGCGGGACAGGCGCGCGCACACGCCCCCCGCGCTACGCCACGCCGGCAGGGCGTCGCAGAACAGAGACAACGACTGCTGACGGATGGCCTCTGGAATATTCATTTATTGAAAACAATTTAAAGTCGTAAAACTATAATAGGCCCGTTTTGACATTTGTCATCGCGACGTATCTAGTGAAGTAACCATACGACGCGGTACTCGATACTCACGATAAATCGATTCAAGTTTGTATGAGTATTTGATTGATTTAATTATGTATTGTAAAGTGATGATGATGACCTACAATATGAAAACTTTAATATTGTAGGTATTTTGAAATGATACAATAGTACGAAAGGTCAATTTGCCTTAAATTTACTATTTTAAATTACAATAATCTTCACTTAATCACAAAAAAATCAAGAAAAAGCGAAAGTGATTGAATCTTCATTCAACCATTTTCTTCCGATGATGAGCCAAAATCGTCAGTTGAGCTATCGTCACCTGTAAATATAATTACTTCATTTTCAATTTTATTATTACGTCGTTTTTGTCAAAGTCTTCCTTTATTATCCTTCACTTCAAAGAACACTACACAATATTTAATCACTATTAAAATCGAATGAAGCAGGTAAAATTCAGTAATTAATTGGCTACAACACTAGTATTTAAAAAAATAAAGACTGAGAACGTAACTGTTTTTCAGACGTTTCGTAATAATTAGAAATTGCATGCTACTATAAAGTAAACGCGAAAAGAATACTCGCAATATGTATATTCCATCATATTATTTAACGCGCCAAAACAATGAGTGTATTTTTTTAAATACTTTCTGTAATTAATTATTTTATTGTTTCTTTCAGTTTCGTTCCAAGTAACATTCTAGGGTCTTTCTTAAATGTCAAAACGGGCTTTTTGTTTTTTGATAACTTTAGTTAATAGCTCGCACCAGTACAGCTACAGCAGGCACAAGTAAGGATGCAAGCTTTTCAATTTAAACGGTTGGTGCCGAACTGCTGCAGTCCGGATATCGTAATACGCACTGGCGTTTATGATTTTTCATACAAAATGACTCGACGCAAGATCGTGCGAGAACAGTGTGAGACACGTCCGTTGGCGGGACGGCAACACTGCATAATATCACCAGTAGTTGTTCGCTAATGCAGTGAACGCATCGTGTTTGAAGGAAAGCTAACGTGGAAAGCTTTACTAAAATTTCGATGGAACCGTAGCCACGTACCTTTTCAAATAAGAAGATCGCGTCGTACTGCTGTCGTTCTGCAGCAGTACGGTCACGTCCGTCTAAATTGAAAGCGCCCTAAATATCGATGTATTATATTATATTGATATATCGATATAGGCGCATCGTCGATATCAATAAATATCGATATTTTTAGGGGTCGATATAAAGATATTTATCGGTTTCCCGATATATGGTTTTATCTGACCTCTCTCGTGCGTGTAGTGGTGCAGCTCGTGCGGCGGCAGGTCGTCGTCGGAGGAGTCCCCGTCGGCGTGCGGGAGCGAGGCGCCGGCGGCGGCGGCCGCGGCCTCCCGCTGCAGGCGGCGAGCTCGCCGGCGGCCCTCTCGCTCGGCGGCGCGACGCGTCTTCTCCTCGTTGTCGGCCGGCTTTGACGCACGCCCTGGGTTCATAATATGTAATACAATAGGATAATTTCCTATAATATTTTATTTAGTCCGTCACGTAGTTTATCAAAAAACATTGGACACGTATTTTTTATTTTTTCACGTAATTGAAAAATTAAGACGATACAGTGAGTTGAAATTTCGCGTGACGTCACACCTCGGTATAATTCTTAGCAAAGTGTGACGTCAGCAGCCCCCACTCCTGTACTTTGAAGCTTTCCATCTTTGTGAATTTTTCTTGACTTGAAAAAGCTAAAAATACGTGACCAATTTTTTTTTTAATCTACCTAATGAACTAAATAAAATAATTATTTTGTAACACAGGAAACTACCCTATTGCAGAAAAACTTTCCAAATATACTGAACTAAAAGACGAAATAATCAGACTTTGGAATTTACAAAAAGTTACAATAGTCCACATAGTGTTATCTACAACTGGCGTAATGCCTGAAGAACTTCATCAATCCCTCCATTCCCTCAACCTACCTCCCAGCACAACACAACACAAAACAGAAAGCAGTGATATTAAATACATGCAGACTAGTTAGAAAGTCTCTGCAATATGAATCTGATGACCTGCACCAAAATATCCAAACTAACACACCGCCAACAATCATACACCCTACTGTACCCACTCTTGAACCCAGTGATGAACACTTGGCTTAGGCCCTTGCCATCAATTCTTTCCGGCTTGCCGAAAAAATAAAAAGTAAATATACACCGAGAAATTTTAATGGTTGTTTTCCCAAAGTGAAATGGCTTTGCCTTGGTAATATAATCTCAAAATGTCCAACAGTATCAAAATGTCCAAATTCCAAAAAGTGTCCAATTCTCAAAATGTCCAAATCCCAAAAAGTGTCCAATTCTCAAAATACCCAATCTTTGAGAATGTGGTAAAGGATATAGCAGGATAAGCATTAAGAATGTGCCCCCAGAGCCAAATGTAATGAATATCATATTGTTATGTACGTTACTCATTTACATTACTATTTATGTAGTTTTTGACTGCCGATCTCTTACTGTCAATGCGTAACCTTGAAAAATGTCCTGATAACAGCAAATTTTGTAACTTTTCGTTCTCTAAAACTAATAGAGCTAGGAATGTGATTCCAAAGCCAAACTATAGACATTATTATGACAAATATTACATATATTTATCTTAATTATTTTGCTAATAATAAATATTTTTTTAATAGTAATATTTTTTATATATAATCAGTAAGTTCTAACAGAGTGACCACGTTCTAAAAATTCTCAAAAATAGCACTTAATGTGTAGATTTTATTGTTATAAGTTTCAGCATCTTCAAAAAATTTATTTTTTATATTATGTTTAATAATAATAATACAAAATAGGAAAAAGTTACGCTCTATTCACTCTGCTAACCCCGTATGAGTCTGGCATGCAGTTAAGTACACAAATCAAATTCAAAGTATGCAAATCTGAGTGTATTTTTATTATAATTTCATATAGACTGTGCCTGTAGTGTTAAAAAACGTAAACAAATGATAGATTTTTCATTCACTTAAAACCGTCTACAAAACATCTATGATCTGTTCGCGGATATTTTACACTGTACACACTTCATTTATGTTATTTGAATCGCAAAATGTTGGGGGGCAAGTTGCGGGACACTGCAACGTTGCAGCGTCACGTAGATTGAGCGTTGCGCGTCATTTTGGGGGACAATTTGTCCCCTAGTGTATCTGAGGCTTTAATCCCCGACGCTCTCTGTCTATCTGTAGCATCGTAGCTCCTAAATGAATGGACCGATTGTGATGCGGTTTTTTTTGTTAGAATGCTGATGTGATCGAGATGGTTCTTGGCTACAATTTATCAAGATCTGTTCAAGTGTTTCAGTGTTGTCGGGGGTTACTTAAAATTTTTATTAAGTAATATGTGCTTACCGGGTGGTGCGAGCACGTCCTGCGCCTGGTCCCTGAGGTCAGCTCGTCGCCGCTCTACGAGGAACTCGCAGCGGCGCTTGTGTAGCGCTAATGCGCGAGCTTCCAACGCCTCCAGTTGTGGCATCTAAACCATTAACGCTAGTTAAACCCTTGATTCTTATACATAGTAACGCTTTAAGGCTGCGCCGAGTAAAATAACTCAAAACGGTCTTCACTACTAAAGGAATATAACCTATAATAGTACTTTAATCCGCGAGTTGACAACTTTGTAAAAATTGTTTGAAACGCTTCGAAGCGCTTCATGTGTACTCGTAAAATAATATTTTATTCATCACTTAACCTTTCAATTACAATATAAGTAATTTTTTAATTTATTAAAAAACTATGGCCTAAATCGTGGCATTGTGGTCACGTGACTATGTATGACGTCATCGTTCAAAAAACAACTTTCCTGGCATTCGGCACATAAATGTACTTCGGGTATTTTATGATATTTTACTCTATTATGAACGTGAAAAATTATTATCAGTGCTGTGCAGTACCTTGTTGTGGGAATACTACTATAAAAACGCCAACGAAACTATTTATTCATGTCCCTTTAAAAAGAGATATTCGCAAGAAGTAGTTAGAACTTCTGTGTCAAATCCATCCAAAGGTTGTCTGTAAAAGATCGCTTTTAGCGATAAGACCGCCCATTGTATCACCCTTTTTAGTTGTTAAGTCCATATTTGTTTTACTGTTATGGTGTACAATAAATAATATATCTATCTATCTGCTTTTTTAAAAAGACAAAAATGGAACTCATCGAACAACTATTACAGGACGATAAGACAAATGAACCAGAAGAGAGAGAGTTAGTTATGAAATGAAATATTTATTTGTAAATTGGTTATAAATAACACTTTTACACGTCATGTTTTTTTGCGTGTTTAGTTTCGCTAGATGAGGCCGGTATTTCCTAACTGACTACTCTGAGAAGAAACACCGAAACAAACTCCCTCTGAGTTTGTCGTCAACGTCTCTTTTAAAGTCCAGACAATTTGTATTTGTATATGAGAAGCATGTAAGTTCATGTCTATGGTATTCTTTTGAGGAAATAACCACGCAAATTTGAGCGGACCTGTCCAGACAGTGCAAGCAGTTAGTTAGTTATTTCTTATTTTGTCTTACGCATCAACTAAAGATAACCAGTCAGCTGTCAAAATATTGAACGATGACGTCTCGTTTTCTGATTGGTGTTTCTAATCACGTGACTCACAGATAAAAACTCTCATTTTTCTCAAGGGAAAATAAAATAAATAATTAATAATCTTTTCTTCATTTGTACTATTTTGTGCTTCATATCAATAGATTTACATAATTAAATAGTTATTTTAAATTTTTAAACATACTGTCAACTCGCGGATTACCATACAAAAATATGTAATGAACACTAGAATAAATGTGTTAGCAAACATAGTTGGCAAAATTTAAAAATATTTTATAGTTTATTAAACAAAAATACATAAAGTTGGACAAAAATCCTTACAAAACATGCTCGTGCGTCGCTGAATTTTGATAGTAAACTGTTGAATTTTTTCATAAACTTCAATTCATATTATTCTCTAATTATCATACTATCATTTACAGCTTTAACATTTCAAAAATGTCGCTTGGTTGTTTTAATTTTAATTTTTTCTTCTAATTTGCGCGCTATTTTGAACCATACGCAACGTACACCGGTCGAAAATTCAGTCGTCCACTGGAGCTCAGAGAGGGGTCACGTCTCATCGTGGAGCGTTTTGCCGGTAACGATAATTCGCGATCTATTGTGTACGTATGTATTGCAGCAATCCGTTGAATAACATAAGTCTAATTTTTTGTTTTTTGAGTACGATTTATTATGCATACCCAACAATTACTTTTTATTGTTCAATATATATTTCTTTAACATTTTTTTTTTCAATATTTGTTTTATTATGGGAAAATGTAAAAAAAAATATTATTAGAAGAAAGTTGGCGCAAATTTTCGAAAAAAACGCCATTCTCATAAAAAGTACGTATTTCTATTTTGTGATGTTATTATTGCTTTTTAACCGACTTCAAAAAAAAAAGGAGAAGGTTCTCAGTTCGTCTTAAACTTTTTTTTATGTATGTAACCTCAAACTCGAAGACGGCTGGACCGATTTGGAATTTTTTTTTCGTTTGAAAGGGTATACTTTCTAGTTGGTTCCATTGTTATGAAATCAGGATCTGATGATGGGATCCTGGAGAAAGCGAGGGAACTCTTTAAATATTATAGGCACACCTATAGCGTTTTGGGTATTTCTAATAGTACCTTGTGCAGTTGCTCCCGAAAAGCACCATTTGAGGAAGTGAAAGTGATGATGAAGACTTTTTTCAAACATTCGATATGGGTATCGTGTAATGGGTTTTTGGGGGTGGTAATTGCAAATCTGGCATTCATTTTAAAATCCAAGATGGCGGATGCAACTTTTTCTCAAGCATTCGATATAGGTATCATGTAATGGGTTTTTGGGGGTGGTGATTGCAAATCTGGCATTCATTTTAAAATCCAAGATGGCGGATGCAACTTTTTCTCAAACATTCGATATGGGTACCGTGTAATGGCTTTTTGGGGGTGGTGATTGCAAATCTGACATTCATTTTAAAATCCAAGATGGCGGATGCAACTTTTTCTCAAACATTCGATATAGGTATCGTGTAATGGGTTTTTGGGGGTGGTGATTGCAAATCTGGCATTCATTTTAAAATCCAAGATGGCGGATGCAACTTTTTCTCAAACATTCGATATAGGTATCGTGTAATGGGTTTTTGGGGGTGGTGATTGCAAATCTGGCATTCATTTTAAAATCCAAGATGGCGGATGCAACTTTTTCTCAAACATTTGATATGGGTACCGTGTAATGGGTTTTTGGGGGTGGTGATTGCAAATCTGGCATTCATTTTAAAATCCAAGATGGCGGATGCAACTTTTTCTCAAACATTCGATATAGGTATCGTGTAATGGGTTTTTGGGGGTGGTGATTGCAAATCTGGCATTCATTTTAAAATCCAAGATGGCGGATGCAATTTTTTCTCAAACATTCGATATGGGTATCGTGTAATGGGTTTTTAGGGGTGGTGATTGCAAATCTGGCATTCATTTTAAAATCCAAGATGGCGGATGCAATTTTTTCTCAAACATTCGATATGGGTATCGTGTAATGGGTTTTTGGGGGTGGTGATTGCAAATCTGGCATTCATTTTAAAATCCAAGATGGCGGATGCAACTTTTTATCAAACATTTGATATGGGTACCGTGTAATGGGTTTTTAGGGGTGGTAATTGCAAATCTGGCATTCATTTTAAAATCCAAGATGGCGGATGCAACTTTTTCTCAAAAATTCGATATAGGATTCGTGCAATGGGTTTTTGGGGGTGGTGATTGCAAATCTGGCATTCATTTTAAAATCCAAGATGGCGGATGCAACTTTTTCTCACACATTCGATATGGGTATCGTGTAATGGGTTTTTGGGGGTGGTGATTGCAAATCTGGCTTTCATTTTGAAATCCAATTTAAAACACATACGATATCCATATTGAATTGAAGTTGCATCCTTGGTGGATGCAACTTTTTCTCCAACATTCAATATGGATATCGTGTGTGTCTACTAAGTTAAATACACTGATAACCTTCAAGGGTTTATTGCTAAGTATAATTAACAAAGTAACGTAAGGGCTAAAATTATCGCTAAATGATGAAAATGAGTGCACCCGGTTGCTGTTCAAAATACACTAAGCTCGCGGCGAACTTAGTGCGACCGCATTATATCGCTTGCTCAGCAAACGTGGTTGATTGCAAAATATTGCATCAAACATCGTGTAATAGGTTTTTGGGCATACCGATTCCAATCCTTACATTCATTTTAGAATTTTCGACGAAAGTTCATTGGCTACTTTGTTAGCTTACAATTTACACTGGGTTATTGACAATTTAACTGATCCTAGGTTAAGTGACTATTCAGTATTATCTAGGGTATCTAATAATACTGAAATTAATTGTTTAAACCCTTAGATGTGACAAAGGAGAGTTATAATAACACAATTTTACTATATCATCAGAATATAAATCGTTTCTCCGGCAAAATATTAGATGAGGAAATGTTAATAGATAAATATGATATAGATATCTTATGTTTTTGTGAAACCTGGCTAAAACCAGATAGAATGTTGTTTAAAATTAATATTTTTCTGTTACTAGTGCATACAACAGGTCCTCAGTAGGAGGTGGTACTTTAATATTACGTAATAATTCTCTTAGATATAAGGAACAAAAATATATCACCGCTTGCTCTGTTGATTGCTTGTGTGAGGTAGCATGTACAGAAGTTGAAGGCCAAACTTTCTTAAGTGTTTATAGACCACCAGCATCAAACTTGTCATCATTCTTAATGATAATGGGAGAAATTTTAAGTACCTAAGCTTATAAGAGATAATAAATTAGTTTTCGTTTGTGGTCACCTAAATATTGATTTGTTAGTAAATTCACCTGAACACTGCAAGCTTACTTCATTGTTTGGTTCATTTAACTTAAAATGCACATACAAGGAAGCAACAAGAATAACAGCAACATCAGCTCAATGCATAGATAATATTTATACTAATTGTGCCATAAAATACTCGTCTCAAATTAGTGGAGTTAGGTCTGACCATACAGGTCAACTAGTATCCTTTGAGTTGGTTAAAAAGCGGCAATTAAATAAGACTATTAAGTTTAGGCCACTAACTAAAAAGAAAATAATGTTTTTAATGATAACATGTAAAGTAATCTTTCAATTGCCAATTTTGACTCTCATGACCCCAATGAAAATTACAGGATATTATTTTCTTCACCATGCCACGAATTTAGTAAGGCATGTCCAGTTAAAAAATTTCAAATGAGTAATAAATCTAAATTTAATGAATGGGCCACTGCTGGAATAAGAATAAGCTGAGACAATTTATACAACTTATACCATGAAAAATCATTGACTTCCGATGAAGCCTTCCATAATTATGTAAGAAACTACTCAAAGATATTTAAAAGAGTATGCGCCCTAAGCTAAATCTAAATCAGAAAGTAATAAAATTAGCATTTCTAACAATAAAATAAAAACTGTGTTAAGGTGATAAACAAAGAAACTGGAAACACAAACCAACAGGGTTAGAATGATTTGACTTTGAACATCGATGATCAGGTCATCTCAGATAAGTCAAAAGTGGCTGAGAAGTTGGAAAATTACTTTACCAATATTCCAGTAGAGGTTACTAAATCTCTACATTCTTCGCCATTATCAGCAGAATCTTTTTTAAAGGAAAACTTCAATAAGGATATACCAACATTTTCATTTAAGCCCATTTCTATTGATGTAATTAAAAAGCATTCCAAAGTCTTAACATAACAAACACTGATGACTTATGGAGTGCATCTGTTAGGGTTCTTGGTAATATTATTGACTCAATTGCTGCTATCCTAACAGGCACATTTAATTAATGTATAGACAGCGGTAATTTTCCCGATTTAATGAAACATAGTAAAGTAGTACTCATTTTTAAGTCGGGTTGTAAGAGTGATCCCTCTAACTATAGACCGATACATGTGCTTCCAGCATTAAGCAAAATATACGAAAAAATCATGCTGGACCAGATGCTATCATATTTTAACTCAAATGGAATTCTGCATAGTCGGCAGTTTGGTTTCACGAAAGGTAGGTCAACAACAGACGCAGGAGTAGCGCTCATCCGTCACATTCTGGAATCTTGGGAGAAATCTCAGGATGCAATTGGCATATTTTGTGACCTCTCCAAAGCTTTTGATTGCGTTGACCACAAAACACTGATCTGTAAATTACACCATTACGGAGTTCATGGATTCGTGTTCTGCTGACCTTGTTCTTTCATATTTATCAAACAGGCAACAAAAAGTTATTGTTAATGGAGCGACATCTGCAGGATCCCTAGCCAAGATGAGTGCTCCGCAAGGTTCAATTCTTGGCCCTTTCCTTTTTATAGTGTATATCAATGACATACATGATGACCAACTTATCGGATATTTTTTATTTGTAATTCCATTGTGCTGTATTAATTGGTCTATACGACAGTATAGACTGGCGCTGGTTGCACGCTACTGGCATGATTGCTTTATGTTATCTCTTAAAAAAAATATTTTTTAAGAGATAACATAGAGCAATCATGCCAGTTTAAAAATTAATTTCAAATTGAAATTTAATTATTTAATTGAATTAATTTGAAATGAATTAATTTTTTTCTTAAAATTCAAACCCGAGCCAAAAATAAAAAAAAATCACTAGAAACAGTAGTAGGTATCTCTACTTAGTAGTAGAGATACCTACTACTGTTTCTTGTGATTTTTTCAAACTCAAAATGTTTTATTTCACATAGGTCTACATGGGCACTTATAAAACGTCAGCAGTTTGGCGCAGGGCACGGTTCGAAATTGGTCGTTTTCTATGGAGAAGATCCGGCAAGAAACTCCACAGTTACTCTTTTAAAATATCATTCTTACAATGTATCTATAATACAGGTTAATTACCTAATTAACCTGTATTATACCTATGAGAGGACATTAAAGCCTGTCTGAATTCTGATGGATAACCTATATTATTGTATAGATGTAAGATATGTTTCCAGTTTTAAGATATGCTTAATTATATTTAAAACTTTGGTCATTACAAGATATTTTCTAAATTTAAACCCACGACCTACGTCATTTAAATTTAAAAGTCAATTATCTGAAATTAAGTATTTCAAATGGCGGGAGACTTTGTTAAACATAAAAAACACAGTGATACGACGTCAATGTGGAGCTATTTTTTAGTTGCGAAGGATAGGAATAGTGCCAAATGTAACCGATGCTCAGCCATTCTCAAGACTTTGGATGGATCGACTAAGAGATTACATACACATTTGTCATCAAAACAACATCAAGTTTATATCAGCTTCAACAAGTCTAGATTCTGATAATCTGAACACAGCACCGCCGCCAGCCAAGCGAAAGTTAAATGATTATTTTACAAAAGTGCCGACGATAGCCTCGATGATGTTTTGGCAAGAATGATTGCATTAGATGGATTTCCATTCAGTATATTCATAACTTCAGATGATTCGAGAAAATTTGTCTTTGCAAAATACACGGATTTACCAAAGTCAGCCGTCACCATTCAAAAACGTGTCATGAATTACAGTGAAAAAATCAGAAAGCAAGTAACTGCAGAATTGAAACATTTGAAAAGTGCAGGTGAAAGATTTAGTCTTTCTTTCGACAAGTGGACTTCAACATCCAATAAACCATATAGTGTTGCCCAAACGAGAGTCTCGCAAGAGTCTTGCAATTAGCGATTATCCTATTGCTATTTATTAAACTGTAGTTGAGATCTCAGAACAATGTAACAGAGTCTGTTACATTATTGTTAAAAAGTATATTGTTAAAAAACTTAAAAGTCGAGATGACACGGAAGAAGAAGAAGGAAGATCAGGATCACAAACAGATGATGAGTTAATGCCACAAACCTCACAATCCCAACCCCAATTGACACTAAAGGAAAAGTTATAGCTGGAAATTGATAAGAGTATGAAATCCCCAGATCGTGAAGTACAAATACAAAATTAATCGGGGTTGGCAGACGTGAAATAAGCATGTTTGAAAATGGAGGAATTAGTGGATATCACTTAGAAACAGCACATAAGTATCTATTGTCTATTCCTCCAACCAGTGTAAAACCTAAACGAGCGTTTTCAGCTGCTGCTTATGTTGGTAATAAACGAAGCAGGCTTGGAAGTCAAACCTTGGATGCATTGATATTTCTACGATTGTATTTTCAAAATTCGAAATAAGTTTTATTGTCTTTTTATTTCTTACAAAGTATAGTATCTTTTTGTCATTTTTTCTTTTCTTACTATACTGTGATATGTGTAGTGTACCAAAATTAAAAATATATATTTAAAGAAATTACTCGTTTTTTAGAGTTCAGTTGCCGAATGGCAAAAAACGGAACCCTTATAGTTTCGTCATGTCTGTCCGTCTGTCTGTCCGTCTGTCTGTCTGTCTGTCTGTCTGTCCGTCCGTCCGTATGTCACTGCTATTTTATTCCAAAACTATTAAGACTATACATGTGAAACTTGGTAAGTAGATGTATTCTATGAAACGCTTTCCGATATTGAGAAAAAAATTAAAAATCATTTAAAATAAAGGAACATACTACTACCCCATACATGGAACTAAAACTGAAAATATATTTTTTTTTTCATGAAACCTATGCGTGTGTGGAATTTATAGACAGGTCTTTAAAAATGACATGGGGGTTTCTGAAACCACTTTTTCATAAAGTCAATCGTTTAAAAGATATAAGCTTCCAAAGTGGTCAAATGTGTATCCCTCCCTCTAACTTCTATAATAGTGGAGTGAAAAATATAAATATATATATACAACGTGTAACGGAAACCCCATATCTAACCAAATGGGCTGAACATTTGGTATGGAGTCTCTATGCACAGTTTCAGCACAAAATAACTGACTTAAAGAATTGATACCAAATTATTGGTTTCACATATTTTTTGAATACCAATCATAACAAACGTGTCACAGCACTACGAGGGTCAATAACTTTCCACGTCACTTGCCAATAACACGATAATTCTTTTCGTTCTTCTTAATTTGAAAAATTCGGTCTCTGGTATCAGTGTACTGGAATTTGTAATAAGTTCTACACATGTAGACTTAGGATTACAAAACCCTTGCCATATCGTTTGTTATCATCCAAAGAAGCCATGCACTTGGAATGTATATACCCTTTAAATTTCACGTTGTATATATATATATATATATATATATATATATATATCTATAGATCTTAATGTAAACTTTCAATCAAAATTGGTTTTAAAGAGATCGAGTCAGCAGTTTTTGAGATACAGCATATTTTCTAAAACCGCAAATATAACTTTGTTATTCATACAAATACTATGAAAAACAAAGTTATTTGGCGTAGTTGCAAAAAATGTAAATAAGCTAGTTTTAAGAAATTTGTAAGTTTTAGTTTTTTGTCAAGTAAATATACATATTATATTATATTATTATAGTTACTACGGAACCCTTCATGGGCGAATCTGACTCGCACTTGGCCAATTTTTGTAAAATGTTATAATAAGCAATATAACATTAGATTTATAGATTTCTTTTATTTTCTTTCTTTTAAATTAAGTTACACTTGATACATAATTATATTGTTATGAAATAAATTACGCTTATATTTTCTGCGAAGTAAGTTCGCTAGACAGCATTAATGAAAAAATGTTTTTTGGCCCCACGTATATATAATAAAGTACCGAATGTTATTAAAAATATGACAGTACATCAGAATTTAAACGAGCACTAAATGAAATTTTAATAAAATTTAAAAAAATCTGAGGAGTTTAATATATAAAATCAAAGTTTTATTGCAATAGGATGAATAGTGAGGGAACGGATAATGTATTACTACAGTAAAAACAAACGTTAATTTTTATATAATAGGTATAATTTATTAAATTTATTTTTGTGATTTATTTACGTACCTACTCGCTTCATTTAGATCCATCCAGCCGTTTGAGCGTGAAGAAGTAACAAACATGCAAACAGACACATTCATTCACAAACTTTCGCCTTTATAATATTAGCGTGATAAATAAAACCATCTAAATAATTAGTATTCTTTTTTCAAGTTTATTCAACATAACGACAAAAAAATGCAAAGTTAGCAAACTTCGTCGTGCAACGGCAAGCGGGCCTCGAGCGAACTTGTCATTGTGTGTGTGACAACGCACACGACTAGCCCGCTGCAGTAAATACCTATTTTCCGCGCGTCTCGTAGGCTCGACACCCTCTTAAGCCTGCGCCGAGTAAAATAACTCAAAACGGTCTTCACAACTAAAGGAATATAACCTATAATAGTACTTTAATTACCATACAAAAATATGTAATGAACACTAGAATAAATGTGTTAGCAAACATAGTTGGCAAAATTTAAAAATATTTTATAGTTTATTAAACAAAAATACATAAAGTTGGACAAAAATCCTTACAAAACATGCTCGTGCGTCGCTGAATTTTGATAGTAAACTGTTGAATTTTTTCATAAACTTCAATTCATATTATTCTCTAATTATCATACTATCATTTACAGCTTTAACATTTCAAAAATGTCGCTTGGTTGTTTTAATTTTAATTTTTTCTTCTAATTTGTGCGCTATTTTGAACCATACGCAACGTACACCGGCCGAAAATTCAGTCGTCCACGGGAGCTCAGAGAGGGGTCACGTCTCATCGTGGAGCGTTTCGCCGGTAACGATAATTCGCGATCTATTGTGTACGTATGTATTGCAGCAATCCGTTGAATAACATAAGTCATATTTTTTGTTTTTTGAGTACGATTTATTATGCATACCCAACAATTACTTTTTATTGTTCAATATATATTTCTTTAACATTTTTTTTTCAATATTTGTTTTATTATGGGAAAATGTAAAAAAAAATATTATTAGAAGAAAGTTGGCGCAAATTTTCGAAAAAAAAGCCATTCTCATAAAAAGTACGTATTTCTATTTTGTGATGTTATTATTGCTTTTTAACCGACTTCAAAAAAAAGGAGAAGGTTCTCAGTTCGTCTTAAACTTTTTTTTATGTATGTAACCTCAAACTCGAAGACGGCTGGAGTCTGGACCGATTTGGAATTTTTTTTTTCGTTTGAAGGGGTATACTTTCTAGTTGGTTCCATTGTTATGAAATCAGGATCTGATGATGGGATCCTGGAGAAAGCGAGGGAACTCTTTAAATATTATAGGCACACCTATAGCGTTTTGGGTATTTCTAATAGTACCTTGTGCAGTTGCTCCCGAAAAGCACCATTTGAGGAAGTGAAAGTGATGATGAAGACTTTTTTCAAACATTCGATATGGGTATCGTGTAATGGGTTTTTGGGGGTGGTGATTGCAAATCTGGAATTTATTTTTAAATTCAAGATGGTGTATGCAACTTTTTCTCACAAATTCGATATGGGTACCGTGTAATGGGTTTTTGGGGGTGGTGATTGCAAATCTGACATTCATTTTAAAATCCAAGATGGCGGATGCAACTTTTTCTCAAACATTCGATATGGGTATCGTGTAATGGGTTTTTGGGGGTGGTGATTGCAAATCTGGCATTCATTTTAAAATCCAAGATGGCGGATGCAACTTTTTCTCAAACATTCGATATAGGTATCGTGTAATGGGTTTTTGGGGGTGGTGATTGCAAATCTGGCATTCATTTTAAAATCCAAGATGGCGGATGCAACTTTTTCTCAAACATTCGATATAGGTATCGTGTAATGGGTTTTTGGGGGTGGTGATTGCAAATCTGGCATTCATTTTAAAATCCAAGATGGCGGATGCAACTTTTTCTCAAACATTCGATATAGGTATCGTGTAATGGGTTTTTGGGGGTGGTGATTGCAAATCTGGCATTCATTTTAAAATCCAAGATGGCGGATGCAACTTTTTCTCAAACATTCGATATGGGTATCATGTAATGGGTTTTTGGGGGTGGTGATTGCAAATCTGGCATTCATTTTAAAATCTAAGATGGCGGATGCAACTTTTTCTCAAACATTTGATATGGGTACCGTGTAATGGGTTTTTGGGGGTGGTGATTACAAATCTGGCATTCATTTTAAAATCCAAGATGGCGGATGCAACTTTTTCTCAAACATTCGATATGGGTATCATGTAATGGGTTTTTGGGGGTGGTGATTGCAAATCTGGCATTCATTTTAAAATCCAAGATGGCGGATGCAACTTTTTCTCAAACATTTGATATGGGTACCGTGTAATGGGTTTTTGGGGGTGGTGATTACAAATCTGGCATTAATTTTAAAATCCAAGATGGCGGATGCAACTTTTTCTCAAACATTCGATATAGGTATCGTGTAATGGGTTTTTGGGGGTGGTGATTGCAAATCTGGCATTCATTTTAAAATCCAAGATGGCGGATGCAACTTTTTCTCAAACATTCGATATAGGTATCGTGTAATGGGTTTTTGGGGGTGGTGATTGCAAATCTGGCATTCATTTTAAAATCCAAGATGGCGGATGCAACTTTTTCTCAAACATTCGATATGGGTATCATGTAATGGGTTTTTGGGGGTGGTGATTGCAAATCTGGCATTCATTTTAAAATCCAAGATGGCGGATGCAACTTTTTCTCAAACATTCGATATAGGTATCGTGTAATGGGTTTTTGGGGGTGGTGATTGCAAATCTGGCATTCATTTTAAAATCCAAGATGGCGGATGCAACTTTTTCTCACACATTCGATATGGGTACCGTGTAATGGGTTTTTGGGGGTGGTGATTACAAATCTGGCATTCATTTTAAAATCCAAGATGGCGGATGCAACTTTTTCTCACACATTCGATATGGGTATCGTGTAATGGGTTTTTGGGGGTGGTGATTGCAAATCTGGCTTTCATTTTGAAATCCAATTTAAAACACATACGATATCCATATTGAATGTTGGAGAAAAAGTTGCATCCTTGGAGGATGCAACTTTTTCTCCAACATTCAATATGGATATCGTGTGTGTCTACTAAGTTAAATACACTGATAACCTTCAAGGGTTTATTGCTAAGTATAATTAACAAAGTAACGTAAGGGCTAAAATTATAGCTAAATGATGAAAATGAGTGCACCCGGTTGCTGTTCGAAATACACTAAGCTCGCGGCGAACTTAGTGCGACCGCATTATATCGCTTGCTCAGCAAACGTGGTCGATTGCAAAATATTGCATCAAACATCGTGTAATAGGTTTTTGGGCATACCGATTGCAATCCTGACATTCATTTTAGAATTTACGACGAAAGTTCATTGGCTACTTTGTTAGCTTACAATTTACACTGGGTTATTGACAATTTAACTGATCGTAGGTTAAGTGACTATTCAGTATTATCTAGGGTATCTAATAATACTGAAATTAATTGTTTAAACCCTTAGATGTGACAAAGGAGAGTTATAATAACACAATTTTACTATATCATCAGAATATAAATCGTTTCTCCGGCAAAATATTAGATGAGGAAATGTTAATAGATAAATATGATATAGATATCTTATGTTTTTGTGAAACCTGGCTAAAACCAGATAGAATGTTGTTTAAAATTAATATTTTTCTGTTACTAGTGCATACAACAGGTCCTCAGTAGGAGGTGGTACTTTAATATTACGTAATAATTCTCTTATATATAAGGAACAAAAATATATCACCGCTTGCTCTGTTGATTGCTTGTGTGAGGTAGCATGTACAGAAGTTGAAGGCCAAACTTTCTTAAGTGTTTATAGACCACCAGCATCAAACTTGTCATCATTCTTAATGATAATGGGAGAAATTTTAAGTACCTAAGCTTATAAGAGATAATAAATTAGTTTTCGTTTGTGGTCACCTAAATATTGATTTGTTAGTAAATTCACCTGAACACTGCAAGCTTACTTCATTGTTTGGTTCATTTAACTTAAAATGCACATACAAGGAAGCAACAAGAATAACAGCAACATCAGCTCAATGCATAGATAATATTTATACTAATTGTGCCATAAAATACTCGTCTCAAATTAGTGGAGTTAGGTCTGACCATACAGGTCAACTAGTATCCTTTGAGTTGGTTAAAAAGCGGCAATTAAATAAGACTATTAAGTTTAGGCCACTAACTAAAAAGAAATTAATGTTTTTAATGATAACATGTTAAGTAATCTTTCAATGGCCAATTTTGACTCCCATGACCCCAATGAAAATTACAGGATATTATTTTCTTCACTATGCCACGAATTTAGTAAGGCATGTCCAGTTAAAAAATTTCAAATGAGTAATAAATCTAAATTTAATGAATGGGCCACTGCTGGAATAAGAATAAGCTGAGACAATTTATACAACTTATACCATGAAAAATCATTGACTTCCGATGAAGCCTTCCATAATTATGTAAGAAACTACTCAAAGATATTTAAAAGAGTATGCGCCCTAAGCTAAATCTAAATCAGAAAGTAATAAAATTAGCATTTCTAACAATAAAATAAAAACTGTGTTGAAGGTGATAAACAAAGAAACTGGAAACACAAACCAACAGGGTTAGAATGATTTGACTTTGAACATCGATGATCAGGTCATCTCAGATAAGTCAAAAGTGGCTGAGAAGTTGGAAAATTACTTTACCAATATTCCAGTAGAGGTTACTAAATCTCTACATTCTTCGCCATTATTAGCAGAATCTTTTTTAAAGGAAAACTTCAATAAGGATATACCAACATTTTCATTCAAGCCCATTTCTATTGATGTAATTAAAAAACATTCCAAAGTCTTAACATAACAAACACTGATGACTTATGGAGTGCATCTGTTAGGGTTCTTGGTAATATTATTGACTCAATTGCTGCTATCCTAACAGGCACATTTAATTAATGTATAGACAGCGGTAATTTTCCCGATTTAATGAAACATAGTAAAGTAGTACTAATTTTTAAGTCGGGTTGTAAGAGTGATCCCTCTAACTATAGACCGATATATGTGCTTCCAGCATTAAGCAAAATATACGAAAAAATCATGCTGGACCAGATGCTATCATATTTTAACTCAAATGGAATTCTGCATAGTCGGCAGTTTGGTTTCACGAAAGGTAGGTCAACAACAGACGCAGGAGTAGCGCTCATCCGTCACATTCTGGAATCTTTGGAGAAATCTCAGGATGCAATTGGCATATTTTGTGACCTCTCCAAAGCTTTTGATAGCGTTGACCACAAAACACTGATCTGTAAATTACACCATTACGGAGTTCGTGGATTCGTGTTCTGCTGACCTTGTTCTTTCATATTTATCAAACAGGCAACAAAAAGTTATTGTTAATGGAGCGACATCTACAGGATCCCTAGCCAAGATGAGTGCTCCGCAAGGTTCAATTCTTGGCCCTTTCCTTTTTATAGTGTATACCAATGACATACATGATGACCGTATAGACCAAAGTTTTAAATATAATTAAGCATATCTTAGAACTGGAAACATATCTTACAACTATATAATAATATAGGTTATCCATCAGAATTCAGACAGGCTTTAATTTATAATCATATTGTGGGAAGTACTAATTTCACACGGGTTCCCGTTAGTATATGCTTAAACTAGACTTATGGTCTCATGGTACGTGGTTCGCTAGTTGCACGCTACCGGCATGATTGATCTATGTTATCTCTTAAAAAATAGTAGTAGAGATACCTACTACTGTTTCTAGTGATTTTTTTTTTATTTTTGGCTCGCGTTTGAATTTTAAGAAAAAATTAATTCAAACTCAAAATGTTTTATTTCACATAGGCCTACATGGGCACTTATAAAATGTCAGCAGTTTGGCGCAGGGCACGGTTCGAAATTGGTCGTTTTCTATGGACAAGATCCGGCAAGAAACTCCACAGTTACTCTTTTAAAATATCATTCTTACAATGTATCTATAATACAGGTTAATTAGGTATGAGAGGCCATTAAAGCCTGTCTGAATTCTGATGGATAACCAATATTATTGTATAGTTGTAAGATATGTTTCCAGTTTTAAGATATGCTTAATTATATTGAAAACTTTGGTCATTACAAGATATTTTCTAAATTTAAACCCACGACCTACGTCATTTAAATTTAAAAGTCAATTATCTGAAATTAAGTATTTCAAATGGCGGGAGACTTTGTTAAACATAAAAAACACAGTGATACGACTTTTTAGTTGCGAAGGATAGGAATAGTGCCAAATGTAACCGATGCTCAGCCATTCTCAAGACTTTGGATGGATCGACTAAGGGATTACATACACAATTGTCATCAAAACATTACATCAAGCTTATATCAGCTTCAACAAGTCTAGATTCTGATAATCTGAACACAGCACCGCCGCCAGCCAAGCGAAAGTTAAATGATTATTTTACTAAAAGTGCCGACGATAGCCTCGATGATGTTTTGGCAAGAATTATTGCATTAGATGGATTTCCATTCAGTATATTCATAACTTCAGATGATTCGAGAAAATTTGTCTTTGCAAAATACACGGATTTACCACCATTCAAAAACGTGTCATGAATTACAGTGAAAAAATCAGAAAGCAAGTAACTGCAGAATTGAAACATTTGAAAAGTGCAGGTGAAAGATTTAGTCTTTCTTTCGACAAGTGGACTTCAACATCCAATAAACCATACATGGCTGTCAACGTTCATTCATATAAAAAAAATTTGGAATTTAGGACTTGTTCCTATTTATGGAAGTATGAAAGTGTGGCTGAAAATTGTCTTCGTATATTGAAAAAGCATCTAAGTATATTTGATATTTCCCTGGATACTGGCTTTATGAAAAACATAATTATTTGCAAGACAGCTCTACCTCAGATGATACTATAAATGAACTACCTGTGGCTGTTGATCATATGGACGACATCCATGATGATGAACATTTAGAAGACTTAGACAGTCCAGAATCAGACTTAATCTTAATGTCACAAAATGACCTTGCGCTATAACACATACCAGAGTTAACACAAGATGAAAACATTAATGAGCTGATAAAGAAAATCCGCAAAGTTGTAGAGTGTATTTCAAAAGATCACCATTGAAAAATGAAACAGTACTTCAAAAATAAATGAAAATTGAACATGGAAAAGAGCTGTCACTTCTTTTGGACTGTAAAACCAGGTGGAATAGTCTTTTAACAATGCTGGAGCGATTTTATCTTTTAAAAACCTTCATTCAAAAAGCTCTTATAGATCTCAATCATCCAATTCGTTTGGAAGAAGTTGATTTTGAATTGGTAAATAAAATTGTTGATGTGCTGACCCCAATTAAATTGACAGTAGAGGCAATCTGTCGGCGAGATGCTAATTTATGCACAGCTGATTCCGCTTTGAAATTTCTTATAAAACAGCTATCTAGCATAATCATTTTTTGGCAAGTGCTGACACTTGCCAAAAAATGAAAACATCCTTAGTGGAACGTATGAAGCAACGACGAAGTGATGATTTGACTGGTGTGTTAAATTAATTACAAAATCCATGAAAAGATGATGAAAATCAGTTATTATCGGATTTGGAATGGCATGACTTATTTCCAGTTTCTACACAGGCTTTAGTTTGGAAGCAAATAAAGTGTATTGTTAAAAAACTTAAAAGTCGAGATGACACGGAAGAAGAAGAAGGAAGATCAGGATCACAAACAGATGATGAGTTAAGGCCACAAACCTCCCAATCCCAACCCCAATTGACAATATAGGAAAAGTTATAGCTGGAAATTGATAAGAGTATGAAATCTCCAGATCGTGAAGTACAAATACAACATTAATCGGGGTTGGCAAAATATAGTATTAGACGTGAAATAAGCCTGTTTGAAAATGGAGGAATTAGTGGATATCACTTAGAAACAGCATATAAGTATCTATTGTCTATTCCTCCAACCAGTGTTAAACCTAAAGAAGCGTTTTCAGCTGCTGCTTATGTTGGTAATAAACGAAGCAGGCTTGGAAGTCAAACCTTGGATGCATTGATATTTCTACGATTGTATTTTCAAAATTCGAAATAAGTTTTATTGTCTTTTTATTTCTTACAAAGTATAGTATCTTATTGTCATTTTTTCTTTTCTTACTATACTGTGATATGTGTAGTGTACCAAAATTAAAAATATATATTTTAAGAAATTACTCGTTTTTTAGAGTTCAGTTGCCGAATGGCAAAAAACGGAACCCTTATAGTTTCGTCATGTCTGTCCGTCTGTCTGTCTGTCTGTCTGTCTGTCCGTCCGTCCGTATGTCACAGCTATTATATTCCAAAACTATTAAGACCATGCATGTGAAACTTGGTAAGTAGATGTATTCTATGAAACGCTTTCCGATATTGAGAAAAAAATTAAAAATCATTTAAAATAAAGGAACATACTACTACCCCATACATGGAACTAAAACTGAAAATATTTATTTTTTCATGAAACCTATGCGTGTGTGGTATTTATAGACAGGTCTTTAAAAATGAAATGGGGGTTTCTGAAACCACTTTTTCATAAAGTCAATCGTTTAAAAGATATAAGCTTCCAAAGTGGTCAAATGTGTATCCCTCCCTCTAACTTCTATAATAGTGGAGAGAAAAATCTAAAAAAAATATGTATCTGTAGATCTTAATGTAAACTTTCAACCAAAATTGGTTCGAATGATATCGAGTTAACAGTTTTTGAGATACGGCATATTTTATAAAACCGCAAATATAACTTTGTAATTCATACAAACACTATGAAAAACAAAGTTATCTAGCGTAGTTGTAAAAAATGTAAATAAGCTAGTTTTAAGAAATTTGTATGGTTTTTTTCGTCAAATAAATATACATATTATATTATTATAGTTACACACGGAACCCTTCATGCGCGAGTCTGACTCGCACTTGGCCAATTTTTTACATTTGAGACCAATTAGAAACCACATAGTCTAATCCGGGGATAGCCCCAGGGTCCCAGGATTCAGCATCAAGAATCACGTAATCCCGGGATTGAAAAACATGCTCGGGATTGTATTCTCTAGTTGCAACTAAGAAAGGATTTCTATCGAAATTCTATTTTAGTTGCCAAATGTGTCGAAAAAAAATAGAATTAATAAATTGTAAAGAACCAGATAGATAGCCCTACAGACCTCAATCTGAACGATAATTCTGTAAGCAGTTTTATGTCGATAGGAGCCGGGTTTTCTGGTTTAGAACAAGTTTCAGCTTCCTTTGACGTTCCCTCTATGTCCGACAAATTATACGCCAAGTGCCATAACAAGGTCTGTCTACTACAGGAATTAGCCAAAGAAAAATTGGCCAAGTGCGAGTCAGACTTGCCCATGAAGGGTTCCGTAGTAACTATAATAATATAATATGTATAACTACTACAACTACTAGTCTGTCTGTCCATCCGTCCGTCCGTATGTTACAGCCATTTTATTCCGAAACTATTAGGACTATACATATAAAACTTGGTAGATTGATGTATTCTGTGTTTACAGAATACATCAATCTACCAAGTTTTTTCGCTTTCCGATTTTAAGAAAAAATTAAAATATATTTAAATTAAATTAAAAAATATTTTCAGTTTTAGTTCCATGTATGGGGAGCCCCCCATACATGAAACTAAAACTGAAAATATTTTTCCTGTATATAGATACCACACATGCATAGGTTTCATAAAAAAACATTTTTGAACTAAAACTGAAAATATTTTTTTTTATGAAACCTATGCATGTGTGGTATCTATATACACGTCTTTAAAATGAGATTGAGGTTTCTAAAACCACTTTTTCATAAAATTAATCGTTTAAAAGATAATTTCTATAATAATGGAGTGAAAAATATAAATATATATACAACGTGTAACGAAAACCCCATATCTAACCAAAAGGGCTGAAGACAACATTTGGTATGGAGTCTCTATGCACAGTTTCAGCACAAAATAACTGACTTAAAGAATTGATACCAAATTATTGGTTTCACATATTTTTTGAATACCAATCATAACAAACGTGTCACAGCACTACGAGGGTCAATAACTTTCCACGTCACTTGCCAATAACACGATAATTCTTTTCGTTCTTCTTAATTTGAAAATTTCGGTCTCTGGTATCAGTGTACTGGAATTTGTAATAAGTTCTACACATGTAGACTTAGGATTACAAAACCCTTGCCATATCGTTTGTTATCATCCAAAGAAGCCATGCACTTGGTATGTATATACCCTTTAAATTACACGTTGTATATATATATCTATAGATCTTAATGTAAACTTTCAATCAAAATTGGTTTTAAAGAGATCGAGTCAGCAGTTTTTGAGATACAGCATATTTTCTAAAACCGCAAATATAACTTTGTAATTCATACAAATACTATGAAAAACAAAGTTATTTGGCGTAGTTGCAAAAAATGTAAATAAGCTAGTTTTAAGAAATTTGTAAGTTTTAGTTTTTTGTCAAGTAAATATACATATTATATTATATTATTATAGTTACTACGGAACCCTTCATGGGCGAGTCTGACTCGCACTTGGCCAATTTTTGTAAAATGTTATAAGCAATATAACATTAGATTTATAGATTTCTTTTATTTTTTTTTCGTTTAAATTAAGTTACACTTGATACATTATATTGTTATGAAATAAATTACGCTTATATTTTCTGCGAAGTAAGTTCGCTTGACAGCATTAATGAAAAAATGTTTTTTTGGTATGGCCCCACGTATATATAATAAAGTACCGAATGTTATTAAAAATATGACAGTACATCAGAATTTAAACGAGCACTAAATGAAATTTTAATAAACAAAACTTATTTCAGTCTGGTTTTATTATGACATTACATAATATTTTTTTTTATTTCATACTGGTTTTATTATTCAAATAAGTACTGCATACCCATCTACCCTAACTTGCTACTTACCCAGTTTCGAAGCGTCAATAGCCTAATTGATAAGGTGTCGGACTTGTGATCGAGAGGTCGCAGGTTCGAACCCCACCCATTACACTATTGACGTGAACCCACTCCAGACACAAGCATATTTAGCTTAGTTGGAGGGGTTAACAAGATTGCTAGTAATGTGAAATGTACCCACATTGCTAGTATTCTTTAAAAAAAAAATCTGAGGAGTTTAATATATAAAATCAAAGTTTTATTGCAATAGGATGAATAGTGAGGGAACGGATAATGTATTACTACAGTAAAAACAAACGTTAATTTTTATATAATAGGTATAATTTATTAAATTTATTTTTGTGATTTATTTACGTACCTACTTGCTTCATTTAGTTCCATCCAGCCGTTTGAGCGTGAAGAAGTAACAAACATGCAAACAGACACATTCATTCACAAACTTTCGCCTTTATAATATTAGTGTGATAAATAAAACCATCTAAATAATTAATATTCGTTTTTCAAGTTTATTCAACATAACGACAAAAATTTTAAAAATGCAAAGTTAGCAAACTTCGTCGTGCAACGGCAAGCGGGCCTCGAGCGAACTTGTCATTGTGTGTGTGACAACGCACACGACTAGCCCGCTGCAGTAAATACCTATTTTCCGCGCGTCTCGTAGGCTCGACACCCTCTTAACGATCATAAATTTTATGCAAGTAATCGAAACTGAACTAAAAGCGTCAATAGCCAAGCTAAGGTGTGATTTTGCAGGTTCGAACCCCACGCATATTTTTTTAAAGCGAACTAGCAATGTGGGTGTATGCAAATTACTAGAAAACCCCTCCAACTAAGCTAAATATGCCTGTGTCTGGAGTGGGTTCTTGGCTATTGCCAAGAACCAACTCCAGACACACACATATAGTTAGTGAAATGCGTAATGGGTACGCATTACACTAACTATATTTGTGGGTGTTACAACGTTCTAAAAAGGACACAGGATACACGCAGTTAGACATTTTAAACCGCACGTTTTACTGGGTGATAACTTTGGAAGGAATAAAAAAATAACAATTCAATTAATTCACATTTACAACTATCATTTCAGATCTATCAAATGGTGTGCTAACCTACCTAATGCAAGTGTAGCAATAAAAATAAATTCAAGAAAAAAATTACTCCTAGATATGAAAATAATTAAATAAAATATTTATTTTGTAAATTGGTTATAAATAACAGTTTTACACGTCATTTTTTTTGTGTTTTAAGTTAAGCTTGATGAGGCCGGTGTTTCCTAACTGACTACTCTGAGAAGAAACACCAAAACAATCTCAGATAAGGTATAGATTACACATAATGCTATATATCATCTGAGTATGGAGTTAGCGTGATGTTATATTATTTATTCAATTTAGATGTTTTATTCTAATCGACAGAAAAGGTTGAATCAGCCATACCTATTTGTGACAAAACTATTTATTGTATTGTCAATCACGTGGTCACTGATTACACTAAAAATTGTTTTCTACTTTACTTCTTGTAGCGTTTTTTTACATATTTACATCTTCACATCTGAATAAGGTGTTATTGATTTCAAACATGAATAAATTTGTTCACAAAATGGCAGCGGGGGCTGGCGCACCTAATGTTCCCAACTTCTTCACCGACCGCTCCCCTGTACCATGAATCACGCAACGACAGCACTCGTAGAGCAACGGACGACATTATCATTATTGTTTACTAAAGACAAGGATAGAAATAATAATCGTAATGTAACTCGGTAACGGTCCGATTGTTTATACTTGGTATCGCTTCTCGTTAACTGTACTTTAGTACAGTAGTACCCAACTGACATGGCTTACCGATGTACCTGCGCAGAAAATGAATTTATACGACACCTGCTTGGAAAGTACCTTGATACTTTATCAAATTTACGGTAGAAAGTAAGTCATTGCATATCGAACAAATATGCGGGGAGAAAACGCATCTGAGCGGGAGAGAAAAGTGTATGAAAATCCATTTCTTACATGGTTTTTCTTTTTTAATTTTGGGTAAGACTATGCGCCGGTAACCTAAATATCAAAAGCCAAAAGTTTTTACAGTGAGTTTTTATCTCCAAGTTCGCAAAATGACACTGGCCACTAGCTGTGTGTTGGATGGTGTCGGGCTGGCAGTGCGACCCTGCGGCGGCAGGATAAACAATTTGAAAAAAGAACATGTGAAAATTGCAGACGCCATTGGCGCCATTTTCAAATTGTGTGTTGTTTGAGGATTCAGTTTTCGTAGAAAGTAAAATAAAACTATCAAAATGATAAGTAGTGATAGTGATGATGAAGATTTTTTAACTCCGCCGCAGTTGAAGGAAACAGCAAAAATACTGATTGATAACCTTTTACCACAGAAATCAATTAAAAAATATAATAAAACTTATGACGATTTTTTGCAATGGAAAAGTGAAAAAAATGCGGCATCTTTTTCTGTAACTGTTTTGCTAACTTATTTCAGTGAAAAAGCGCAAAAATACAAACCAAGTACGTTATGGTCTATGTACTCAATGTTGAAAAGTACTATTTATTTTCCTCGTAGGTGTAGTATAAAGCACTATGTATCACTCGAGAGAAAGTGCGATTCCCGATCTCGGGTGTTTTAAAGCCCTCGCCTACGGCTCGGGCTTCAAACGACACCCTCGACGGTAATCGGTCACTTTCTCCTCTCGGTGAACAATGTACTATTTCGCACCGCGGTTCGCGCGACGCGTGACGCGTGAGTGAGACGGAACTAACCGCTGTAGTGTATTATAAACCTTATAGTAGTGAGTTTGATGGTAAGTTTTAATCGTTCTTTCGTTAATCTTCAGGGCCATATTTTCTTTTCTGCGCGAACGAAAATTCACGACGCACCTTATCAGTTGGGTACCACTGTAATAAATAAATATTAAACTATGCCTGCTCGGAAAGTGCCTTATTACTTTTTAAAAAGTTTGACAGAAAGGACGTCATTACTGTAGTACAAATGTGCGGGTCGCAAAAGTGTATGAGAATTCATTACTAACGTGCTGGAGACACTGGAGGGAGGAAAAAATGTATGAAAATCCATTACTAACGCGCTGTTTTTTTTTTTAATTTAGACCAATTCAGTAGCTAACTTAAAAGTACTTATAATACCAAAAGACAAAAAGTTTTTATCACGAACAGAAGATGATACTGTCCACATAGTATTGCTTAACATTGATTTAAAATTACTCCAACACGCTGCTGAACAAATTCAGGATTCGAACATAAGAAGAATAACAATTTGGCGCGAAAAATTAATGAGGTACCTGCTGTCTATGGCCATAGGTCCTATCTTTTAACTCGGTTTCAATTATTAATGTACAGAAAGCTATTAAAATTACATTTATTTTCCTCGTAGGTATAGTACAAAGCACTAGAAAGTGCGATTCCCAACTTTTGTGTATTAAGGCCCTCAGCTACACCTGGTTGGTAATCGGTCACTTTCTCCCCTCGATTGGTAATCGGTCAGTTTCTCCCCTCGATGAACAATGTAGTTATATGTATACCTTCTCGTCGAGGCACTCGATGAGGTCGGTGAGGTAGCCGCGGATGGCCTGCGCGCGGCGGTAGGCGGCGTCCAGCTGTGCGGTGCGCGCGGCGCGGCTGTCGCGCATGAACAATGTAGTATGTATACCTTCTCGTCGAGGCACTCGATGAGGTCGGTGAGGTAGCCGCGGATGGCCTGCGCGCGGCGGTAGGCGGCGTCCAGCTGTGCGGTGCGCGCGGCGCGGCTGTCGCGCATGAACAATGTAGTATGTATACCTTCTCGTCGAGGCACTCGATGAGGTCGGTGAGGTAGCCGCGGATGGCCTGCGCGCGGCGGTAGGCGGCGTCCAGCTGTGCGGTGCGCGCGGCGCGGCTGTCGCGCATGAACAATGTAGTATGTATACCTTCTCGTCGAGGCACTCGATGAGGTCGGTGAGGTAGCCGCGGATGGCCTGCGCGCGGCGGTAGGCGGCGTCCAGCTGTGCGGTGCGCGCGGCGCGGCTGTCGCGCATGAACAATGTAGTATGTATACCTTCTCGTCGAGGCACTCGATGAGGTCGGTGAGGTAGCCGCGGATGGCCTGCGCGCGGCGGTAGGCGGCGTCCAGCTGTGCGGTGCGCGCGGCGCGGCTGTCGCGCATGAACAATGTAGTATGTATACCTTCTCGTCGAGGCACTCGATGAGGTCGGTGAGGTAGCCGCGGATGGCCTGCGCGCGGCGGTAGGCGGCGTCCAGCTGTGCGGTGCGCGCGGCGCGGCTGTCGCGCATGAACAATGTAGTATGTATACCTTCTCGTCGAGGCACTCGATGAGGTCGGTGAGGTAGCCGCGGATGGCCTGCGCGCGGCGGTAGGCGGCGTCCAGCTGTGCGGTGCGCGCGGCGCGGCTGTCGCGCATGAACAATGTAGTATGTATACCTTCTCGTCGAGGCACTCGATGAGGTCGGTGAGGTAGCCGCGGATGGCCTGCGCGCGGCGGTAGGCGGCGTCCAGCTGTGCGGTGCGCGCGGCGCGGCTGTCGCGCATGAACAATGTAGTATGTATACCTTCTCGTCGAGGCACTCGATGAGGTCGGTGAGGTAGCCGCGGATGGCCTGCGCGCGGCGGTAGGCGGCGTCCAGCTGTGCGGTGCGCGCGGCGCGGCTGTCGCGCATGAACAATGTAGTATGTATACCTTCTCGTCGAGGCACTCGATGAGGTCGGTGAGGTAGCCGCGGATGGCCTGCGCGCGGCGGTAGGCGGCGTCCAGCTGTGCGGTGCGCGCGGCGCGGCTGTCGCGCATGAACAATGTAGTATGTATACCTTCTCGTCGAGGCACTCGATGAGGTCGGTGAGGTAGCCGCGGATGGCCTGCGCGCGGCGGTAGGCGGCGTCCAGCTGTGCGGTGCGCGCGGCGCGGCTGTCGCGCATGAACAATGTAGTATGTATACCTTCTCGTCGAGGCACTCGATGAGGTCGGTGAGGTAGCCGCGGATGGCCTGCGCGCGGCGGTAGGCGGCGTCCAGCTGTGCGGTGCGCGCGGCGCGGCTGTCGCGCATGAACAATGTAGTATGTATACCTTCTCGTCGAGGCACTCGATGAGGTCGGTGAGGTAGCCGCGGATGGCCTGCGCGCGGCGGTAGGCGGCGTCCAGCTGTGCGGTGCGCGCGGCGCGGCTGTCGCGCATGAACAATGTAGTATGTATACCTTCTCGTCGAGGCACTCGATGAGGTCGGTGAGGTAGCCGCGGATGGCCTGCGCGCGGCGGTAGGCGGCGTCCAGCTGTGCGGTGCGCGCGGCGCGGCTGTCGCGCATGAACAATGTAGTATGTATACCTTCTCGTCGAGGCACTCGATGAGGTCGGTGAGGTAGCCGCGGATGGCCTGCGCGCGGCGGTAGGCGGCGTCCAGCTGTGCGGTGCGCGCGGCGCGGCTGTCGCGCATGAACAATGTAGTATGTATACCTTCTCGTCGAGGCACTCGATGAGGTCGGTGAGGTAGCCGCGGATGGCCTGCGCGCGGCGGTAGGCGGCGTCCAGCTGTGCGGTGCGCGCGGCGCGGCTGTCGCGCATGAACAATGTAGTATGTATACCTTCTCGTCGAGGCACTCGATGAGGTCGGTGAGGTAGCCGCGGATGGCCTGCGCGCGGCGGTAGGCGGCGTCCAGCTGTGCGGTGCGCGCGGCGCGGCTGTCGCGCATGCGCACGGACAGCAGCAGGCGCGAGCGCAGCTCCTCCTGCGTGGCCCGCGTCGTGGAGCGCTCCATTTGCAGCTCTTCTAGCCTGCACGTTCAATATGCATATTGTTAACCACACTAAAATTCCGATTACTCCCGATGTCCACCACTTGTCTGGCCACCACTGGGGGACAGCGAGACAACTTTAAAACATTATTCTCGTTGTCCACCACTGGGGGACAGCGTCACAACTTTGTAAATTATGACTCTGTGCAGCTTTTAAAGGTACTGTTTAGTCCAACGTGAAACCGAACGCACGTTTTGGTTGGCAACATTATTCTATTGTCTATAACTTTTTGCACTTTGACGTTTCCGTTCTCTTGTAAAACTAACCGCCGTGTTTGTTGAGATCGATTCATTGATTAAAATTAAAAATCCTGTGGAATCTACGCGGTTAAGGATAATTTGGTCCCGACCAGTGATTAATGGAACTCTAGAATCCCGAATTGAGTGGAAACCTGGGATATTTTGGAACATATCGCCGTATTGTCGCCACACCGCATGGCACGCGGATTTGCTGAAAATAAGTGATAATTAGCTACTAATCTGAGGCTAAAGTGTAGCAGAGTTGTGCTGTGATTGCTGATAGACCGCGTTGGGAGGACTTGCATTTGAGAACCTTCGTCCATCAACACACTTGACTTTCACTATACTTTCAATTACTCATACTTATACACACACACTTTGGACGTGATCAAAACAGATCCTGGCTTGGCGTCTACAGCTAAGGTAAGTGGTAGCATTTTATATTAACAGGGCCGAAGAGCCTGTAGTTTTGTTTATTGAAAGCAACGGTAGGGCTCCACGAACCGTGGACAGTTTCAGCATGGTAAGCAGAGCGTGGTTTTTACATTAAAATAAGATCCACTAAGTAAATTGGAAGTTTTGAACATTGTTGAAAATAACTTTAGTTTAATTACTTAACATAACTTATAACTTAATAAGTTTTGAATATATTACTTTGTCAGCCGGGCTCTATGAAGTGTATTTGTAACTTGTACTGCAGTCCCTGTTGTATTGACAAGTAAGATTTGTTTGTGAAATTAGGAATTATTAGGTTGTATTTGGTACATAATTTGGTATATTTGTTGTAAAAGTTGTTTGGTATATTTGTTGTTGAATTTGTTTAGAAGTTTATCTAACTAATAATCACATAGTCTAATATAATAAGACTTGAATTGTGTGTATTGGTTTATTGTTTAGTGTGATTATTGGATTGTGTTATTGGAGATTGTCCGGCTCAATATTATACAGTCAATTGTTGTATTTAATTGGTGTTGATCCTGCATAATATATACATTAAATTGTTATTTATTTTGTAACTAGCCATCTGTACCAAGCTAGATTTATACTTGGAATAAGTACAGGGTCGGATTTGGACTTGAAATAATTGAATTTAAGTTTTATTTTGGTGGACCAATTGCTCGGTTGGCTAACAAGTCATTGTTTGTTTAGTTAGTGAATTTTAACCGATTGGTTATTGATATTTGTTTGTTGCAATGGCCTCATTAAAGGCAGTCAGGGAGTCTGCTGCTGGATTGGTCTCACAGTTGAGATGGTTCACATCGGCAGCGGCAACGGTTGAGCGTTTGGAATTGGAAGAGCTCACCCTTGCTCGGTATGGGTGCTTGAATGAGAGGATCAAGTCAGCTGATGCTGCGCTCACACGCTTCAATGAGTACATCATGGACGTGGATTTGGGGGTGATGGACCAGGCAGCCCGCGATAAGATTTTGGGTGACTATGATCAGATTGTCCACCTGGGGGATGTCATAAGTCAACGAGCCCGGGAAATTTTGAAGAGCCGGGTGCCTGATGCGGCCAAGCCGCAGACCCCCGTTGTTGCAGGCCCTGGACTATTGGGTAGGCTGCCCACCCTGGAGCTGCCACATTTTGACGGTCGCTTGGACCACTGGCTGGGCTTCCTAAATCTCTTTGAGAGTCTTGTCGATGCACGCTCGGACCTCGGACCTGCCCAGAAGCTGGCCTATTTATTGTCTGTCCTGGAGGGCGAAGCCAGAGCCTTGGTGCAGCACTTGCCGGTGACGGATTCCTCTTACCCGACCGCTCTGGAGCTTCTCTCCCGACGGTATCAGAACAAGCGCTACCTGGCTGATGTGCACATCGGCCAAATTTTGGGACTACCGGCCATTGCCAGCACGTCGACGTTGCGCACTGACTTGCTGAACCCGTTGGTCTCAGCGACCAACGCCTTGAGACGCTTGGAGTTACCGGTAGAACATTGGTAGTACTTGTTGGTGCACATAGTGCTGCAGTTGCTCCCCGCGGAGTTGAGGTCACGTTTTGAGCAGAAGTATGGTGGGGATAGTGCCACCCATCTTCCCCCCTTTGACGACCTCCTCAAATTTTTGGAAGACGAGTGTCGGTTTTCGGATAACACTCGTGGCGCCACGGGGTCACCCCCACTACCTTCTCGGCCTAGAGACCAGGGACGGACTAGGGCTCGGGGGCCTGTTGATGTTCGCCCCGCCCCCCGTTTTGCTGGCGCCCGGAGTCCTCGGGCTAGGGGGCCTGTTGATGTTCGCCCCGCCTCCCGTTTTGCTGGCGCCCGGAGTCCTCGGGCTAGGGGGCCTGTTGATGTTCACCCCGCCCCCCGTTTTGCTGGCGCCCGGAGTCCTCATCATTGTGACTTTTGTAAGGCAACGGGGCATGTCATGGCGCGTTGCCCGGACTTTTTGAATTTGCACGTAAGTGCCCGCCGCCGCATTGTCAACGCACGCCGTTTGTGCTTCTCGTGCTTGGGGGCCCACTTTCATCGGGACTGCCCCGACCCCCGCCCGTGTAGAATTTGTAAAGGGTCCCACTTGGAGATTTTGTGCGCCAACGCGAACCGCTCCAGCAGACCATCTTCTGAGGAGGGTTCGCGCAGGGGGGGGTACCCCGGAGACGAGCACCGGGCTGAGGTCCGCAATTCTGTACGCCGCACTCCACCCCCCGCGCAAGTTGAACGGGAGCCCCGCGAGCGCCATTTGGTCTCCCCTCGTCAGGGAGAACGCGCATTGGCTGCTAGGCAGCAGTGGCCGGATCGGCGCCGCTGCCTTTCCCCTCCGTTGGCGGAACGTCCCCGGTTGGAGTTGCGCCCTCCGCCATTCGGGCATCCGGTGGGATATGCCCCTCCAGTGATGGCGAGCGGCTCGGGACACCGCGCGGACGAATATTTTGATTGTTGGCCTCGTCGTGAACGAGGGCAGCCTGGATGCGGCGATCGGTCGCCGCCCAGGCATCGCTAAGAGGTTGGCGCCTGCCCCGCTAAAGGACCCCCCTCGATCAAGACGGTTTGTTGCCAACGGCCTCGGTCAAGGTCTGGGGGCCCTTGGGTGACTCGATTGTGATCCGTGCCATTTTGGACACGGGAGCCCAAGGTTGCCTTTTGTCGTCTTGGTTAGCGGGACAGGTTGGCCTGAAGGTGAACGACCTTTCTGGCAAGATTTGGGGAATTGGCGAAACGGCTGTCACCACTGTTGAGGGAAGGACCTGGTTTGAAATCACCCTTGTGAGTTGTCCTTACCCTAAAATTGGTGCTCCTGCCCTTGTTATAACTGAACTTGGTTGGGACGAGCCACTTCGGGAAACCCTGTTGGAAGACTGGCTCCAATTTGTATCCGCGCTCCCTGCGGTCAATGAGGTCGCGCTGCCACGCGCCATCCTCCCCCCCGGGGTTTATACCGCCACCCTTCATGGGTTTTGTGACGCGTCCTCTCACGGTTATGCCGCCGCTGTTTATTTGCGCACCGTCAGCGCCACGGGCCAGGTGAAATTGTCACTGGTCATGGCCAAGAGCAAGGTGGCCCCCCTCCGGACGGCATTGACCATCCCTAAGTTGGAGTTGTCAGGGGCGGTGCTTCTTGTGCGTCTCCTAAATCACGTTGCGCATACTTTGGGTGGAACTGTTGACATTCGGGCTTCTTACGCCTGGACGGACAGTCAAATTGTTTTGTGTTGGTTGAAGACGTCCGTCCACTCTTTGGAGGTCTTTGTTGCGAACCGAGTGTCTCAGATTCAGGGTTCTGAAACGCCTTTGATTTGGAGGCACGTGCCTGGTGACCTGAACCCGGGCGACGTAGCCTCACGCGGATGCATGGCCCCCCGCTTGATTGCCCACCCCCTCTGGTGGGGACCGGACTGGCTGACTCGCCCCGAGGACGATTGGCCTCGAACGCCAGTCTTGATGTCGGATCCTTTGCGCGGACTTAAGGTGTTCGCTGTTGGGACGAAGGATCCTCCGTTTGATCCTGATTTTTTGTTGAATCGATACAGCTCCCTCGACAAATTGTTGAACGTCACCTCGTGGATCAGGCGGTTTGGCCATAATTCTAGGAATCCAGGGGACAAGCGCCTTTCACCAGTTCTCTCTCCTCAAGAGCGACAGGAGTCACTCCTCCTTTGGGTCCGCTCTGTGCAGGCTGCACACTTTGAGAAGGAGATCGAGGTCTTGAAGTCTGGTAGGGTTAAGTTGTCGGGAGCTGTTAGTAAGCTGAATCCCTTCTTGGATAAGACGGGTCTTTTGCGTGTTGGAGGACGGTTGAGGCACTCTAGCCTTCCTTATGGGGCCCGTCACCCCCTTTTGTTGCCCAAGGAGGGCCACTTGGTACAATTGTTGGTGACTGATCGTCACATTAAAAACTCGCATGCCGGTTGCAATGCGCTGTTGGCCATTCTGCAGCGAGAATTTTGGATTTTGTCGGCTCGTCGTACTATTCGTAGCATTGTCTTCCGTTGTATGCCGTGTTATCGGACTAAGGCCTCCACTATGCAGCCCCTAATGGGAGATTTGCCGGCTGATCGTGTCAATGAGGCGAGGCCCTTTGCTGGCGTCGGAAAGGACTTTGCTGGTCCCTTTTAGGTGAAGACGTCCACCCTTCGTAATAGTAAGATTGTCAAGGCTTATTTGTGTGTTTTTGTCTGCCTGTCAACCAAGGCAGTACATTTGGAGCTGGTAACCTCCCTCTCGACAGAGGCCTTTGTGGCGACTTTGGAAAGATTTGTGTCTCGCCGTGGGTTACCTTCTTTGATTAGGTCTGATTGCGGTACGAACTACAAGGGTACAAGTAACTATTTGAAGGAGGTATATGCCTTCCTTAATGAGAGCCAGGTTGACATTGGTAATAGTTTGGCCCGCCGAGGGGTCACTTGGTTGTTTGACCCGCCAGCCTGCCCCCATTGGGGGGGTATTTTTGAGGCCGCGGTGAAAGCGGCAAAGGGACACTGGCGGAGATTATTGGGAGACACCGTTCTCACCTTTGAGGAACTAGCTACGGTATTTTGCCGCATTGAAGCTGTGTTGAATTCGCGCCCATTGTGCCCGCTCTCTTCGGACCCGAATGACTTGGAGGCTCTAACCCCGGGCCATTTCTTGATTGGACAGCCACTTGTCGCCTTGCCGGAGTACCCCTTTGTTGATGTGAGCCAAAATCGGCTCTCGCGGTTTCAGTTGGTGCAACAGCTCGCTCAGAACTTTTGGAAGCGTTGGAGCTTAGAGTATCTGCACATCCTCCAGCAACGCGTCAAGTGGACGGATAAAACTCATCCGCCCAAGATCGGAGACCTCGTCCTGATTAAGGATGCCAACCTTAAGCCTTTGTATTGGCGCAGGGGGCGCATTCTCAATTTGGTGGCTGGCACCGACGGGGTCCCTCGTTTTGCTGAAGTTTTGGTGGACGGATCCATCATAAAGAGAGCGGTCGCAACTTTGTCAAGGCTTCCAATTGATTAGCGGACGGGTAGGCCCGTCCGGGGGGGTAGATGTTTAGTCCAACGTGAAACCGAACGCACGTTTTGGTTGGCAACATTATTCTATTGTCTATAACTTTTTGCACTTTGACGTCTCCGTTCTCTTGTAAAACTAACCGCCGTGTTTGTTGAGATCGATTCATTGATTAAAATTAAAAATCCTGTGGAATCTACGCGGTTAAGGATAATTTGGTCCCGACCAGTGATTAATTGAACTCTAGAATCCCGAATTGAGTGGAAACCTGGGATATTTTGGAACATATCGCCGTATTGTCGCCACACCGCATGGCACGCGGATTTGCTGAAAATAAGTGATAATTAGCTACTAATCTGAGGCTAAAGTGTAGCAGAGTTGTGCTGTGATTGCTGATAGACCGCGTTGGGAGGACCTGCATTTGAAAACCTTCGTCCATCCACACACTTGACTTTCACTATACTTTCAATTACTCATTCTTATACACACACACTTTGGACGTGATCAAAACAGATCCTGGCTTGGCGTCTACAGCTAAGGTAAGTGGTAGCATTTTATATTGACAGGGCCGAAGAGCCTGTAGTTTTGTTTATTGAAAGCAACGATAGGGCTCCACGAACCGTGGACAGTTTCAGCATACCAGTATCGTTGCGCTGGCTTGGTACTGAACAGGTACCAATGATGAATCTCACACATTACATGAGGGGTATAGTTTCAAAACCCGCAAAGTCCATTTTTTACATGTAGCAATATTTTTATATCTCTAGCAACTCCATCTTTTTCCGCACATTTTAGATTTATCAGATCTTACCATAAACAGCTATGTCCAATAGAAAATTCACTTTAAAGTAGGCTGTAAGCTTCAAACACTGCCGAGTCCATCATAATTTAATTCAAAAACCGCAAAGTCCAAACTAGCCAATAGTGAGCCACCATTTTGGTCACGTGATATACAAAACAGATAAGGCCAGCTTTGTTTTTGTTGTGTTTTTCTCGTGAAAAAGTTAATTTTTTTATTAGATACTGTATTATTTTCGAAGTTAAAGTGCCATAATTACGAAGATGGATACAACCCCGATCGTTGTAGATAAAAGTAAAGCTCGGAAACGGCAGAGAAAACCAGAACAATGGAAGAGAAACCTGCAGAAATTAGAGAGGTAAGTAGATACTAGTACGAGTAGTTTTGATCACTGATTTCAAAATATTTAATTTCTTTAAGTTAAACTGTTGTTTCTTTGTATTTGCTGGTCAAAACAAAAACACTACCGTAGTAGGAATGTGCCTTAAGTGGCTGTCAGAAGCCCCACAGCATATTAAGAACATGGAAATTATATTTTTTAATGGCCTATTTTATGTCCCACTGTTGGACAAAGGCCTCCCCTTTTTCCTTGTCTTGCTTTTGCGATGTTTAATCACATCTAGTTTAGTAAATAAAAGTACCTAATAATTAAAAAAAACTAATTGATTAAAACAACTAATTGATTGAAAGGTATAGAAATGAAAAACACATTTAAATGTGTTTTTCATTTCTATACCTTTTCAAAATGACGACGCTTTTATCACATACGATAAAAGTATCAAATATTTTAAGTCGCTGTATACATATTATTAGTCGTAGCAAATACAGCAATGTCCACGTATGTCAGATTCAAAACTATGTCCGAACTTCAGTTACAAATTCAGCTATGTCCATCATTGTTTTGCTTTTTATGTTTCTAAAACATGATAATTTAATGAATAAGTTACAAAACGTAGGTGAAGCGACCAATTATTCAAAAGGCACAGAAACATAATTAATTAAATAATGCTACGAGAATTTGTCACAAATTTTCTATTCCTGGATTTTGAACGTCTCTGGACTTAGCGGGTTTTGAAACTATACCCCTCATTTATGGCTTCTTCAATACAAAACGCTACAATTCGGTTGCAGTTACATGAATAGTCTTCTAAAAAAAAAGTCCTTATAATCTTTTGGAACATGGAATTCTTCCACATTTTTGCATTTAAGTCTTTTTCCAGCTGCCAAACGTCAAACATCTCGTTGGTTATTTATTAAGAATTAATGTATTTTTTTTTTCTATAAATATTCCCTAAAATTCAATAGTTACACTCGAAATGAGTAGTTATAACAGTGACAGTGTTATCTAAGCTTAAATCATCTAACTTTCGTGGATGAGGCGGTGTCAGAGTGAGTGACTTCAACGATTGTGAAGTTCAACGAAAGTGATTGGGGACCAGCATCTATATAAACACCCTAAAATCAGGTTGGCTATAAATTACTTTTCACAATAAGTCGAGAGCACACCATAAAACACGGCACTCCATCCCACAATAACAAAATAACATAATTATTAACGGTTGTGAATTCAAAGACAGGATTTTTCGACACGACCGAACAGATGACTCATGCGACCAACCATCGATTAACTTACTAATTTGACAGCAAAATCTTCGCCCAGAAACTTAATTTGCCGTACTTGAATACCTGTATTTTAAGATTGCGTTCCATTACCCACTGATAGCATAAGACTACATATTAATAAAAAATGGAGGAATGTAACAATATTACTTACCGTAAAATTCATCGCACTAGCTCATTAAATGACATCACAAAAGATAGCTCGGCGCTTTTTGATGCAACTATGATAAGTTTACCTAACACATCCTTAAACTCAAGTCAAACTGACCTGAATGATAAAATAAAAAAAATATCTGATGATTTGTTAATAGCGCACCAAGAAATTGAGAATCTAAACCCTGAAAATTTTCGACTAAAATCAGACCTACAAAAATATCTAAAAGTCATAGATACCTACAAAAGTTTAAGTATCACGGATAACAAAAATGGTACACCACGAACTGGTCAGAAACGTAAGCAAACACATAGAACCAGCACAACGCCAGCTACTAATAGCAAATACACGATGACATCCCCAACTGCACATACAATGAATGAAACTACCGAAACACCGAAAATAACAAAACTTTTTACAACTACCCCTCGATGTGAACAAACAAACATAATTATAGATACTCAAAGCGAGCAAACTAGATCGTGTATTGGAAATAACATGCCACACAAAAACACTTCAACACAACGAGCAGAGTCGGCAAGTAAGACTGCACACACAATATCTCAGAGGGACAAACCAGTGCACAACAAATCGAAATTATGCATCATAAGTAGCAACAACGTGAATAATGTTTTATCTCTAGCCGAAAAAATGTTTACAGAGACACAAATATAATATCAGGTGAGATGGTGGTCAAACGCGAACCTATTCTAAATAAAAAAAAAAAAAAAAAAAAAAATATTTTCTGCCTAACAGAGGGATTAAAAATCTTTTTAGTAACATCACTATAAAATTAGCTGACTACTCAAGAGACGACTACTGCATCATTTTTATTGGAGACGAAGATTTTGGACAAACTAGCAACTATCTTGACTTAACTATTTATATTAGACAGATGTTAATGACTGTACAACACACCAATGTTATAATATGCCTACCGACCTATAAAAATGACCCTTGTTCTATTATGTATAACTCACGAATTGAAACCTTTAATAACTTACTATATCTTGACATTTATACTCATAACTATGCCATACTGTTTGACACTAATCTAGACTTGACATTTGATCGTTCCATGTTTAAGCACAATGGAACAATTAACTATTACGGTATGGTGAATATATTTAATAATTTAAAGTATTATGTTATACATACCGTTGATCAAGAATACAATGAGAGTGATTCTCTAAATTTTTTTCGAGAATGAACATGGTAAACAATACACAAATATCAATATTTTCCATCAAAATCTATGCGGGTTTAACAATAAAAAAGATGACCTTGAAATATACGTAAGCGAATCATCAAAGACACTAGATTTCATATGCATCTGAACATTTTCTAAACGATACTCTCGCAAAACAGCTTAATTTTATTGATTACAAAATGGGGTCTTACAACACGAGAGTCAAAAAGAATAGGGGAGGCTCAATGATTTTAACACTCAACGATAGAAACGTGGATGAACTTCAAGTGTGTAAGCAATTATATAAAACCGATTATTTCGTAGTATGTGGAGTCAAAGATATTGAGACAAATTTGTGTGTTATTTGCTGTTATAGGACTCCTACAAACAAAAATTTTGATAACTTTATGGATAGCCTTGAAAAACTGTTACAGCATTTCCTCAATAAACTATGTGTAATTTGTGGAGATTTCAATATCAATGTCTTAAAAGATGACTCGAGACACAGTTCTTTTTTATCGTTATTGACGTGCTATAATTTCCGCTATTTAATTAATTCCTCCACCTTCAAAAGAAAGAATTCTGAATCATGTATAGATAATATTTTGACTAACCTACCTGACAGTTTCATAGACTACACTAATGTGGATCACAATGGGTTGTCAGACGGACACGCGGGTCTATTCTGTACACTAAGACTGGAACAGGTTGAGTATAAGAAGCGGACAAATTATATTCGTCTTTGGAAAAGAAAATACAATGACCAGAAAATAGATGAGTTTAGGAAGAATGTATTAGAGGTTAACTGGAACACAGGTATTAACACATTTATCAGTAAATTCAGGGAATTACACTCTTCTATCTTTAAAAAGCACAAAGTTAGGGTTAATGTTAATAGAAGTAAATGTTCCAAATGGATAACTAACGGAATTAAAATAGCTAGCAAAGTAAAACGCTTCTTAAACACATTAAATAAAACGCATTGCGACAATTCGCTTGTTGAATATCGCAACAAGTATATTAGAACGTATAGGAAAGTGTTGAGTTGTGCAAAAAGGAACAGTGTCAGAAAACAAATAGAAATGGCATCAGATTCCAGTAGGACGATTTGGAAAATAGTCAATAGACAGCGCAATGCTACGAAAAACCTTGACAATGACCAAATTATTTTAAAGATAGACAACACAATCATTAATAATACTGTAGACGTAGCTAACATTTTTTCAACAAAGTTCGACAACAATGTCCGCCTTAAAGCGTGCGATCTTAAATTGGCAATCCGCGAGTTGACAACTTTGTAAAAATTGTTTGAAACGCTTCGAAGGGCTTCATATATACTCGTAAAATAATATTTTATTCATCACTTAACCTTTCAATTAAAATATAAGTATTTTTTTAATTTATTAAAAAAACTATGGCCTAAATCGTGGCATTGTGGTCACGTGACTATGTATGACGTCATCGTTCAAAAAACAACTTTCCTGGCATTTGGCACATAAATGTACTTCGGGTATTTTATGATATTTTACTCTATTATGAACGTGAAAAATTATTATTAGTGCTGTGCAGTGCCTTGTTGTGGGAATACTACTATAAAAACGCCAACGAAACTATTTATTCATGTCCCTTTAAAAAGAGATATTCGCAAGAAGTGGTTAGAACTTCTGTGTCAAATCCATCCAAAGGTTGTCTGTAAAAGATCGCTTTTAGCGATAAGACCGCCCATTGTATCACCCTTTTTAGTTTTTAAGTCCATATTTGTTTTACTGTTATGGTGTACAATAAATAATATATCTATCTATCTGCTTTTTTAAAAAGACAAAAAAGGAACTCATCGAACAACTATTACAGGACGATAAGACAAATGAACCAGAAGAGAGAGAGTTAGTTATGAAATGAAATGAAATGTTTATTTGTAAATTGGTTATAAGTAACACTTTTACACGTCATGATTTTTTGCGTGTTTAGTTTAGCTAGATGAGGCCAATATTTCCTAACTGACTACTCTGAGAAGAAACACCGAAACAAACTCCCTCTGAGTTTGTCGTCAACGTCTCTTTTAAAGTCCAAACAATTTGTATTTGTATATGAGAAGCATGTAGGTTCATGTCTTTGGTATTCTTTAGAGGAAATAACCACGTAAATTTTTGAGCGGACCTGTCCAGACAGTGCAAGCAGTTAGTTATTTCTTATTTTATCTTACGCACCAACTAAAGATAACCAGTCTGCTGTCAAAATATTGAACGATGACGTCTCGTTTTCTGATTGGTGTTTCAAATCACGTGACTCACAGATAAAAAGTTTCATTTTTCTCAAGGGAAAATAAAATTAATAATTAATCATCTTTTCTTCATTTGTACTATTTTGTGCTTCATATCAATATATTTACATAATTAAATAGTTATTTTAAATTTTTAAACATACTGTCAACTCGCGGATTACATATCTGATTGATAGTGTCAGCAGAGTAAACTCTAACATGAGTTTTGAGGTAGTCACACCCCTTGAAATATTCGTCATAGTTAAAAAGATGGTCAACAAATCGTCTACAGGCCATGACGAAATTCCCCTGACTATCATTAAAGATAACATTGACATATTGGCAACTCCACTAGCATCACTTTATAACAATTGTATCGAAGAAGGCCTGTTCCCTGATCAGTTTAAAATCGCACGAGTAATTCCAATTTTTAAGAAGGGTTCAAAAACGGATCCTGGCAACTACAGGCCGATTTCCATATTACCTGTACTGTCAAAGATTTTTGAAAAGATAATGAAGGATAGGCTTATGAAACACCTACGAATGCATAGCATCTTACATGATCAACAATTTGGCTATCAAAAATCATTGGGAACCACCGATGCTGTTGAGGCTTTAGTCGACGAGGTTATTTGTCATCTTAATGATAAACATAAGGTGGCAGGTGTATTCCTGGATCTTAGTTCTGCCTTCGACACGGTGGACCATGAAATTTTGCTGGCCAAGTTGGAACATTATGGTATAAGGGAGAACGTTCTGAAGCTATTTCGATCTTATTTGCACAATAGACGTCAATTTGTAGTGATAAAGACGGTAGTGGATGAGGAACAAAAAATTGTGAACTCCAACCTAATGACAGTATTTCGAGGAGTTCCTCAGGGATCTGTTCTAGGCCCAATTTTCTTCATCATCTTCCTTAATGATTTAATTGACTACATAAAAAAACGTTTTACAGACACTCGGCTCGTTATTTTTGCAGATGATACTAATGCAATAGTTTCCGCAAATAACCTAAATAATTTAGAACTTAAAATTAATAACTTATTAAAAGCTTTTGAACACTGGTTTGCTACAAACAATCTTAAGCTCAATGTAAATAAAACAAAATGTTTATTATTCAAGTCAAACGTTCGAAACAACGCTAGTCTTGAGGTTTTGTCATGTGATAACAAGGTTGAAGTAGTCGAATATGTAAAATTCCTAGGTGTTCATATTGATACATTATTAAACTGGAAGGTTGAGACATCGTCTGTAACTAAGTCTGTTAGCTCAGCGTGCTATGCAATCAGAAGCCTGAGGGAAGAACTGACCTTGGCCCAGCTTAGGATAGTTTAATTTGCCTTGGTTGAGTCTAGGCTTAGATACAGTATTGAGTTTTGGGGCAACAGCTATAAGTACAATATCCACTCGGCATTTGTCATCCAAAAAAGAGCTTTAAGGACAATGCTCCGCTTAAAACAGACGGATTCATGCAGAGACCATTTTATAAGACTTAATATTTTAACAGTGCCATGTCTTTATATACTGGTGCTGCTAACCAATTTCGTTAAGAACTTGCATAAATCTGAAACTGATGACCAACGACAAGTTAGAGTTAACACACGTAGGAAAGACTTGCCTAACACAATCCAACCAAAACTAAACGTGGTTCATCACAGTCCTAGGTACCAATCTGTATTTCTATACAACAAGCTTCCCTTAGAATTAAAAAGCATAAATAGCGCAAACTTATTTAAAAACAAATTGAAGACATATTTATTGAGGAAGGGCTATTACAGCGTCGATGAGTACCTAGCTGATAAGCGACAACCGTAATGTCTGTTATAGTGTTTTAAATGATATGTTGACTATTATTGTCATTTTTTATTTATAAGTTCTTTTTTATATTATTGTACTACTCAAAGATGACATATTATATTGATAGATTTTATCTTTTGACATTATAATTTATAATTAAATGACATATTATTACGGACCGTTTTTGTAACTTTTTGATTATTTTTATTTTTTTGTTTAATTTATTGACATTCTATTTTTATTATTGATTATTCATAGAAAACGAGAAGACATTTTTAATATTTCTTACACAATTTTTTTTTATATTTTTGCAATTTTATTTTCTATATTTATAATCTTTGTTAATTTGATTTTCATTTTTTTTTCGACTATTGTATTATTTATTATTTTAAATTGAATGAGGATCATTATCGTTTTCAATTTGTTATTTTATTATATTTGACATGATATTTTTTTTTGATCTCTCTTCGTTTGATATATTTTATTTAATGGTACTGTTTTGTTTTACACAATTTCTACACAATGTATATTGTTCTGAAATAAATGACTTATGACTTTCATTCCAGCGATTGTACTTAGAATGTCTGTATAAACTTGACTTGATGCTTTGAAATTACGGTATGTTTTGTATCAAACTCGGTATGACTTTGATTTGACTCACCATAGGTTAGTGGCGGCCACCAGTGGTGGCGAATGGAAATAATTTACAAAGTTGTGACGCTGTCCCCCAGTGGTGGACAACGAGAATAATGTTTTAAAGTTGTCTCGCTGTCCCCCAGTGGTGGCCAGTCAAGTGGTGGACATCGGGAATAATCGTAAAATTCGCCTCATTAGACTTGTAAATAAACGGTTTTTTTCTGAGATTAAAAAAAAACGTTGAAAAAACACATGAAAACAAACAGTTGTTTTTCTGGATAAGCTTTTTTTCAAAATTACGAAAATAAAATACAGAAATCGCTGTCGTTAAAAATGAGCTTATATTAGATTTATTTTGGTGGATAAAGAAATACCGTGCATTTTTTGTTAAATATTATATAAATATCTATCTAAATAAATATCTATAAAAAACATTTGTTTTCTTTTTTTAATTTACGTCCCTACGCCTCATGTCCAGGCTACCCGGATGCAGCTGAACTGAGAATAAGTGTTTCACATGGAGCAACTGGCTATCTGACTTTCACAACCCTTATAGCAGGGTAACAAGATATTCCTTGGTATCCGTTCCATACCTGTAGGTATGGTCTTGATGTATCAAAAACACACACATGAGCCCTGAAAACAGTCGTTTACAGGAGTTGTGAAAAAAATTTGAAAATAAATTATCATTTATATAGTACTTAGTCATGAAATATGCCAAAATGATGAAATTCTCTTTGACAACAGATTATTCATAATATATTGTAGACCTCACAGACATATAGTTCCTTAGAAGATTATACACGCTACGCATAGCTCTTTATGAAAATAATCTTTTTAGGTGTTGCAAAACAAAAGGAAAATTTTGTCGACCAGTGTTCACGTGTGTGATCACGCTGGAAATCATCATCATCGATCAAAACGCTCAGACATTTAACATTGTCGATTTTTGATCGCGTTAAGTCTGTGTAGTTTACTCTTGAGCCATTTCATGACTTGGGGCAGAGCAAATTTGACGTTCATTTTGACAGCTTCTCATGCAGGAAATTTTATAATAATTGCGGTATCATCGGTACATGTAATTTTTTTCGTATCACGGAAAGTCATCAAGCAAAGGTCATTTACATATATTAGAAACATTGTGGAACCTAGGATGCTACCCTGAGGGACACCAAAAGTAACTAATAGTTCGTTTCTAAGGTAAGAATCTAGTGGTAAGAAAACTTAGTTTTCAGTTTCTAAGGTAATCTCTGAAAGCTTCAATAGCTCTCTCACACTGATATGTTCCAACTTTGATGTAAGGATGGGAACAGAAACAGTGTAAAATACCTTGGATAAGTCCAAGAATATACCCAGACACTTTCATTTTAACCCCTAGCCGAAAACCATATACACACATCAAAAGTGTCTAGGGATCAACATATATTTTTGCAATAACTTTTCTCCTGATTGATATTAATTAAAATTTTCTTTAAGGATTCATCAAATAGTGTTTTCGTTTGTCACAGTAACGATAAACCAAGTCACCTTTGCATTAATAAAGAAATTTGCCATTTTCCTAATAAAGGGATTTTTGACATTTGAACCACTAACATTAAAGTTCGAAAAAAAGACTGAAATAATTTATTTATTTATTTATTTATTTATTTATGCACACACATGACACTTATAAAGGACAAAAATAAATACAGACAAAAGAGCACAAAGGTGCTGCTTATTTCCTAAGAAATTTCTTCCAGCAGACCTGCGACAGGAGAGTTGAAGAGGAGATGATAGACACAGTGTGTATAAATACTAATTACGATATAAAACATACTTAGCTATAAAATTAAACTAAAATGATATATTTAATAAATATATACATACATAGAATTAAAATACATGCTATAAAAATATATACCTATAATAAATATATAAAATTACGGGATGTTAGATAGGTGATGATCTTTGACCTGCTTTTTGAAAATAGTAATGGATTTAGCTTCGCGGATTTTAGTGGGAAGTGAGTTCCACAGTCGTACTGCATGAAAGGAGAAGGAGTGGGAATAGAAACAGGTTTTTTGGGATGGGAAATTGAGATGGAGTTTAAGGTGGGATCTACAAAGGGCATCAGTAGGACGAGTGAATGAAAAACGATCGCGCAGGTAGCTAGGATATGCAGGATTGAATAGGATGTGTAATAACAGTTTTCTTTAAAATTTTATTGGGTAACTTAAACAATTAATAATCCGTGTTTCTACCGCGAACACTAACAACACAAGAACATCGGTTTGGCATACTCAAAATGAGTTCATCCAAATCACGCTGTGGAATGGCCGCCCATGTTCGTTGCAACAACAAAAAAAGGTCTTCTTGCGACTGGATACCCTCCATATTCGGCAGAGCTCTTCTCTGTAGCATATCCCATGCATGCTCAATCGGGTTCAAGTCTGGCGACTGAGCAGGCCAGAGCAGGACATTGATGTTAGCTGCGGCGAGAGTCTGTCTTACAACTCTTGCGGTGTGCGGTCGTGCATTATCATGCATTAACTGAAATAAGGGACCGATTTGCACTTGTAGAGGAACGATGACGTCAGATACAATCGTCTCAGCATAAATTTGAGCGTTGAGGTTGCCTCTGATCCAAATCAACTCAGTTCTTCCGCCGATCCAAATACCCGCCCATACCATGATGGTTCCACCACTATAAGGATGGACTTCCTGGCAGGATTTTAATCGCTGTTGGCGTCCAGGGGTTCTCCAGTGTCGTATACGTCTTGTATCCGGTCTCATACCAAAACGAGACTCATCAGAAAAGCACACGAAACGCCATTGTTCTTCTGCCCAATTTCTGTGTTCAAGAGCCCATTGATATCGAATCCTATGATTGTGCATTGCTTTAGGTGGTACCCGTAGCGGTCTTCGGGAATGAAGGGTCACTTCATGCAAGCGGTTTCTGACTGTTTGGTCGCTAATTAAGTTCCCTGAAGAGTGATGAAGCCTCACGGCTAACATCATGGCGGTTATTGTTGGAGCTCTTCGAGTTAAGATTTGAATGTATCGGTCTTGTCTCCGTGTGGTGCAGCGATACCGTCCTCCATGGCGCTCAGCCACGGTACCAGTGCTTCGGTAACGTGTCCAAAGTCGACTGATAACACTCTGACTTGTATTCAGAGCTAAAGCCACAGTACGTTGCCGGGAACCAGCTTCTATCATTCCCACGGCTCTGAGCATTTCTTCCCTGCTTAAATGACGTCGCCGCTCCATAATAACGTTGGTTTTAATCAGTAGTAGGGAAACAGTAGCACTAATAATGTCTTCAATGCGTTGTATGTTTTTATAGGGAAAATATTGACAGCTGATTTTCATCTTTTACTCGAATTTGATTAACAGTTCCTGTTTCAAATTATGAAATGCACCAAAAAGGATCCATATAAATTTATAAAATCATAAATTTATTACAAAGCCACATCTCAATCTCAAGAAATCCGCATAAAAATGCTTGATCCCTAGACACTTTTGATGCGTGTAGATTTTGTCTAGAATATGATATTTCTCAATAAAGCCCCTAAGATATTTATTCAAAATCTTCTCTGAGATCTCAGAAATAGAAGATAATTATAACAGAGATGGGTCTATAATAAGTTGACACAATCTCTGCTCCCTCCCTTGTATATTAGAGGCACAATTGCTTTTTTGAGTGAATCCGGAAAAACCCCCGGTATACCATCCCAAACTACTGCACAGTTGTTGCGCATCTGCATAATTAGGGATTCAACCTCATACTCTGCAACTTTTAATACAGCTAAAGAGTTTATAGGGAGGAATGCGGGCTCGCTGGGAGCTAGGCCGGTTAAAGAGCGGTAGTGATAAATCAGGGTTTTCAAATGTGACTGTAGTTGCCAAGTTTTCACCAATATACTTGATTTAAGGAACATTTAGGACTATCACACTTTTAGAAGGCTATGAGCAGTGCTACAGGTTTTCCATGTGCCATCTTTATAGTTTTCTATAATGCCTTGGGGTTATTTCTGGCTGTACCAAGCTCACTCTGTTGGTAAGCTCTTTTTAGTTTACGAAGCATTGGCATCCTATCACAGTTTCAGACGCAATCTATTGGCATTAATTCGGTTACAGAACCATACATTTGTTCCTAGTGCTTAAGCTTCTCTTTATTAAAATCAGATACACGCGATTCGGGTTTTTAAAATAACTCTTTAATCCCAAACAAGTGTCATATGCATGTGCAGCTTAAAAATATAAATATTTAATTGTATTTCCTTGAAGCTTGAGAAGGATTTGTAACCATTGTAAGCCGATTCTAAGAAAACAATTAACGATGTTTAAACTATAATAAAGTGACACCTTTCTAATCCCAACAGGAATTCGATTCTTTTGTTAATAAACACAATGAATTCTAATGTACTATAATCAAACCTTGTAATTTACTAATTACCGATAACTTTTAACAACCCTTCCTGAGAATTTATAATGGGATTAGGAGAAGTGTGAAAAAATAGCTGTTGGCTATCCCCACTTATTACCTGAGCATCATTTTGCACCCGCGAGAGAGTTTACATGTTTAAACTATTTTGCTCTTGATAAGTGTAAATTTGACCGTCCAGCGAGGAGGGCGTATTTGCTTATTGCTGGCGTGATTTTATATCCCATAGTGACGTTAAAGTGTGTCTTAAAAGTGCAAGCCTGTATAGTGATTATTAGACAATTACTGTATACAGTGAATCTTGTGCCATCAAACCCAAAATGAGCGAAGTTGCATACAACTTCATCATGCTGGCGCAGCAGCTCACCTCGCACAACAGCTACAAGCAAGCCTTAGACATGTACGTGTGTGCCTTCAAAATACAGCCGCGCATCAAGGAGATATTCGAGATGGAATTTCGAGCAGTCCTATCCCGAATGAACGAGGAATTAGCGCAGGTAGACAAAAAGTCAGACATATTTGCCAATTTCGAAAAAGCTATCCAAATTTTCCCAGGCAGCACTGGGTTACTCAACGATATCGGACGCTATTTGTACCGTTACGGGTATTTTTCTGAAGCTCTCTGCCATTTTGAAAAGGCGTTGAACATCGATAACAGCTTCGTCAGCATTGAGAAGAATTTGAACAACTCTAAATGTTATCTATTTCCGAGATGTCAATTCAGGTATTTGAATGATAGGATTCGGAATGAAGCGTATAGGAGAGCTATTAGGAGTTGTGTGACTCCTGCCGTAGATAGTGTCTTAGCCATCGACACAGGTACCGGACTTTTGGCCTTGTACGCTAGTGAGTGCAACCCCGTAGCGATCACAGCCTGCGACACATCCCCGACAATGGCTCGACTAGCCGAATGCGTGATGCTAGACAACAACGCGCAAGAAGTCGTTATAATCAACAAACCTTCCGTAGTTTTGACCCATAACGACATTTATGGCATGCGATCTGTTCTAATAACTGATACAATTGACTCCGGTTTATTCGGGGAATATATTCTACAGACTGTTCGTCACGCTTGGGAAAATTTACTTCAAGCAAACAGCAAAATTATTCCCGGCAAAGCTGAATTCTTCGTCACCGGAATTTATTGTAAAGAACTTTACAAGAAATTTAAGTTGTGTCACGATTCTAAAACAATTTTGAACGTGCCACATATGAATGTACATACAACGACGTATTTCGGCGAAACTTATTACAGTGAAGACGTTAATACTTACCAGAATTTGGAATACATGTCAGAACCACAATCTTTGTTGACAATAGACTTCAATAACTACCATGATGTGTGCGAAAAGCTGTATAAACAGGAGCCTTACGTTGCCAGCCTAACTGCCAAAGCAGATGGCGAAATAAACATGGTGATTGGTTGGTTCAATTTACACCTGACTGACGAAATAATGATCACTAGTGATCCCAGAAATGAAAGTAAAGCGAACGCGTGGGAACAGGCTATTTTCTTTGACATCGTACCAAGAAGCCTGCGGGAAAATGATACCACGAACATATCTTTTATAACATACGGTGGTAGATTAACAACACTACCAGACACGAACACAGCGATATCAAGGATTTCACCGGAGACGATAGCGTTTCTAAATGACGTAAAATACATGGAAATGATAAAGAAATCTATTGCAACTGTGTGTGTCTATTTAGGACAGACTGTGGACATATCTCAAGTGGACATGGTCGATTTTAGTCCGTTTCCCATGTTTGGTGTTTTGATGATGAAACGAGGAGCTAAATCTCTTATTTGTCACGTGAAAACTAGCGATGACAAGGCGTTCCTACTAGCTGTATTAAAAGCTAATGGAATATCAGAAGCAAAAGTAAATATTCTAGTATCAACCTCTTGGTCGTACGAAGTGTTCAAAGAGAAGAAGTTCCATGTGATATTCAGTAATATCATAGATTTTAACGGCGACATAGATTTCAGACGAAAAAAGAATATTGAACATCTGAAGCAGGTGCATCTACTGCCTGGAGGTTTATGTCTACCAGTATCTGTGACAATAATGGCACAATTGATTTATAGCAAATGGTTGGAAATAAACAACAGAGTCTTGGATGAAAACGTTGACTATTGAATGGCGAAACATGTGAATCGGTACCAAGTATCACAAGCATTGTACTTTGACATAGCTCGCATGAAATACGAAACATTATCTGAAGAGATTGAAATCAGCTGTTCTAACATGAAATCCGAGGTCATAAACGTCAGTGTAACCGAAGATGGCGAATGCAACGCAGTCCTATGCTGGTATAAGGTACAACTTCTGGATGACTGGAACGAAATCTACACGAATAGAAACAACAGTTTCGTGGAGAGCATGGCATACATGGTCAGTCCTAATGTGAAAGACTTCCGTGGCGATCAGGCCAACTTACTGAATTGTGTGGATCCAGAAGGGCCGTTTAAGTTGGTGTTAGATATGGAACCTTATTAATAGGGCTTTGTCATTGTATTTTAGCTAATGAATAATTCGTTAAGAAGTAGCGTTCTGTATAAATAGATGTAAAACGTTAATCATTATTTTTTATACATAAAAATGTTGATTCCATTATTTTGTTTGATTTTATTAATCTTTAAAGCCACAACTTATGTATCAACATAAACTTTAATAACCCTCCTATCACCACACTTTCTCTCACACTACTCCTTCTAATAGACAAAAGACTTTTGTAGGTTGGTTATGTACGTCAATTGCAGGAAGGTACTTCTTCTGGCTTGTACAGTCTGTTTTTTAATCTCAGAGACAAAGTTGACATTACGACGGTTGCCAGATTATTGCAATTCTTAAATAGTGATGTGCCACTATCATAGTGGCACTACCGAAACTTAGCGTTAATAAAATCAAGTATCGGTTTATTATAACACGTTATCCTGAAATAATGTCTAGGTGTTAATTTAAAACTTAGAAACACAAAATTAATAATGTTAGACATATATATTTTAAAAAATAATTACAGGTATTCGTTAATCAGATTCAGATAATTAATTACGTCACCTATTTCTATGATTAGGTAACCTATCAGTAATGTCGTCGACTATATGGCCCAGATGACACATAATTACACGGTATTTATTGTGTACATGCAGGCGGGACCCAATCGAACATATATATTTATAAAAATGGGGTGGCCTGTTTGTAAATTTTTTAAATTAAAATGTGCTTGTTTCTTTCCTTTTAGTTGAGCAGTCGGAACTTTTTGTGTTTTTATTACCTTTTTATTTTTAGCTTTTTAGTTTAAATATGCTAAAGATTTCATAGCGCATTTAGAAGTTTATTCATCAACTGCACAAATAGAGCCTTTTAGCACCCTTACTCTGTTCAATACAATATAGACCATTTGTAAATAAATCAGAACTTAAATACATCACAACTGAGGTCATCTCTTGCAGTTAATGTCGGTGTCGGGTCGGACAAATGAGACACAGTTCCCTACAATTTCATAGAATTAAGCGTCCACCGATGTCGTTGTCGTTATCGATGCCGGGCCGGCCAATGAAGAAAGGCCCAATGTATTGTTACTGCCCAGCACAATATAAGCGGCAGCTTCATCAGAGGGTTAAGCCAATAAAATCATCACCACCATCACTGAGTGAACATACCCCAACTTTAGCTGGCCTATAAAGTTATCAAATAACAATATTATATGTCAAGGAAGAAGCAATAATTCCAAATTTATCCTTTGCTAGTACTCACGCGGGGCTTCGCTCCCGTGGATTCTATCACGGTAAAAACATAACTCTCCTTTTTTGCAGTCGCGTAAAAAGTAGCCTATAACCTTCCTCAAGCTTCAAGCTACTTCCATATCAAATTGCATCCAAATCCACCCAGCACTTTCGAAGATTAGCGCGTTCAAGCAAACAAACAAACAAACAAACTAACTAACAAACTTCTTTTCTTTTCTTCGGTCTTTCATATGGTTTTTAATTTCTATTTAGTTTTATACAAATAAATCACATATTTATTTGTTATACTCTCGTAAAGTACTTTATTTTTTCTTTCTTACTTCACTGTGGGTTTGAAAAAAAAAAAAAGCCGCAACCTGAATATGGCACTCTAAATCCGTTTTAAAACTTATATATCTTAAACGATTGCTTTAAATGAAGAATAGTGAATAAACCTAAAAATGGCTAAGGTATCGGACTTGTGATCGCGGGTTCGAACCTCTCTCATTACACTATTGCCGTGAACCCACTCCAGACACAAGCATATTCAGCTTAGTTGGAGGGGTTAACAAGATTGCTAGTCATGTGAATTATACCCACATTGCTAGTTCTCTTTATGAAAAAAAAAACTTCTTCAACGATACGCCACTTGATATAGTGGCCAATTTTTTATAATTAATTGTCATATTTTTAGTGATACTCGCATGATAAAGACGAATTGATTAACGTTATGAAAAAAAATTAATTAAAATTTAAATAATTAAAAAAAGTGAGAATTATTCGAATCGGCCCACGCGCACAATATGGCCTGTACAACGCCACATAAGTACAAACATACATAGATACATAGACTATGAAACACATTACCCTCCTTTGCGTCGTGCAGTCGGGAAAAATTACAGTTCAACAAATCGGTATCGTAGTTATAACACTGCACAAAAGATTGGGCAACATTATTTCTAAACTTGACATTTGCATGTGTCAATTCTGTCTGAGATTAAAAAACAGGGTATAGAATAGAGAAATGTCTATGTCGATATTTCCTCTCTCTCTCTCTGATCGTTTCCTCATTACTGAGGATCGTAATCACTGGCTTCTGTTGCTTTGATTATGGTCCTCCACCGGTGCCTGGCCATCGCCGCCCTCACCGCCAGGTGAAATTTTTTGAGGCTGATGCATCCTTTACTTTATCCGACCATCTGGCTGGAGAGTGACTTCGGGCTCTCTTGCCGTCTACTCCGCCAACAATGACCAGTTTCTCCAAGCTGTCAGCCCCTCTCCGCATTATTTGGCCAAAGTATGAAAGAATGCGACGTAGATAGTTAGGCGGGTTTTTACATGGAGTTGAGACAGAATAGATGTATTTGTGCGTTTAGCCGTCCAGGATATCCTAAGTATTCGCCTCTAGCACCACATCTCGAATGCATCTATTCTTTGCCTCTCTCGGGCTCGTATGGTCCATGGTCTGAAAACTGAGGCTACGGTTTTCCAGATGGCATGCAGGCGTGTCATTGCGTCTTTCTTTGATCTCTGGGACACTATAACTACTTGAGAACTCCCAGATAGATGAAAGTGTGCACCTTTTGCGATACCCTGGATACAATCATGGGCACTTGTCAGCCTGCCAACCCTCTTATGAACTTATGCGGTACGAACCTCGTCTTAAGGCGTTTATAAGAAAAGGGCTGCAAGGGAAGACGAATTTAATACTTAGGCTTATCGGCTCGGGCTGGCTACGGCAACGGTCGAGGCGGAGGTCGAAAGGAATGCCGAACAGCAGTCTATAAGTTACGAGCTTCTGCCCGCGGCTTCGTTAGCGTGGTTTTCCCGCGTAAATCCCGATCCGTCGGAATTCCAGAATAAAAAGTAGCCTATGTGTTATTCCATTGAGATCTGTTCAGTAGTTTTCTCATTTAGATAGATACATAGATAGAATATACTTATTGTATATCAAAAATTTAAACACCTAATTAACAACATTGCTATGGTTACAATGGCGGTCTTATCGCTGAGAGCGTTATCTTCCAGACAACCTTTGGAAGGAATATTAGTAAGATAGTTACCGTTTCCTCAGCGCCTCCACAAGCTCGTTTGCAGTCGAGGGGGGCTGCGAGCCAGTCGTGAGAGGCCTCAGGTGTTCCGGTGCCGCCGTTTGAGGCGCCGGCAACGCTACCGAGAACGGATTCACTTCTATGGCGGCTTCACCTGTACAAAATATTTACTAAGTATTCATGGATGTTCCATATAAAAGGAACATTGTCAACTCTGCTAGTAATGCAATCTTTCCAGTATTGACAACAGCTTGTAAAACAGTTATTAGTAAATCTACTATGGAAAGTAGATTGAGAGAATAAGATTTATAGTCCTTGCCAGTTCCATCGGCCGATATAAAACAAACTTAAACATGAGGTTTATTAAAAAGTGACTTAATTTATCCATCATTAAATCGACACATAAAAGGGAATCCAAAAATACTTTACTAATAGGGTCTTTTTAAAGAACGGCGCGAAGTGATTGGCTACAATGTAAAAATTTGATAATGTTACCAATGATTCGTTCTTATTTACACAAAGGAACGACGAAATTCATTGCTAGAAGTAATTTTGTGGGTCGGGGAAGGACATGACACTTGTCCCAGAAAATGTATATGTAGTGAACATAATAACTAGCTATAGTTCATTATATCAAGTAACTAATTAGCCCACACAGTTCCATCTAGGAAGATAAGTTAGTGTGAGGCAGTACATTTGTCGCGGCTCTTGTATAATACAATGTCATCAGACCAGTGAGATCTCCGAGCACGGGGCGCGCCTTCTGCAACTGTTGTTCCACCCACTCTTCAGACTCGCTGTCCAACTCTTCCTCGGACACGGCTGCTGTGCCACCTAGAAATGTAACATGTTATTAGGGGATAGAATGAAGTCAATGAACAACATGTTTGTACTATCATCGCTTTTTTTTCTGGGTGGGAAAATCATCGAACGACTTCTTCCGCTCTGGGTTAAGACGAAGGGAGTGTCAGACTTCTACTGAATAAAAACCCACCCTGTTCCTTCAGCTTTAAGTTCCGGGGCCGCGGTATCTGGTTAGAACATTCCCGCAACCCCGAAAAAAAATGTACGCTTCACGATTTTGCGTGTCACCTTGCGCAAGGGCCATTATACTTCCAATGCCATGCCAATTTTAGTATATATACCACATAGGCTATAGTACTGTACTAGCATCGCTTAGCTTATTAAAAGGAGAATTGGTTCTCCATCATCAAAGAAGTATTAATAGGCCCGAGAGCTAATGAATAAAACTAGACCGAATTTCCCAAGAAATATAGTACTTCAAAATAAAAATAACGTACCAAAATACAAAAATGTGTATGGGACTAGGGTTTCAGAATATGCAGTACCTTACTTTATTAACCAACTTCCAGAGGAATTGCAAACGCTATATAAAACAAATTCGAAAAGATTAAGTACAAATATAAATCCAAAGATTGTCTGTAAGAGATTGCCCCTGTGCGATAAGACCGCCCATTGTACACTAGTTTTATTATTTGTATTCTTAAATGTAAGGTGTAAAATAAAGTACATAATAAATAAATAATAAATGTTTCTTCATAAAAATACTTATAGTCTGTTTTTGTAACAGAGTACCGAAAATTTTGACTGCGTTTCTTCTATTGGTCCCCGTAATCAACATGAAGTCCGTTCCACACAAACGAACGCAAAGGTACACGATTTTCTACACGATTGTCGACACCGCACATTTTTTCTAGTGTACGGTGTCGACAATCGTGTAGAAAATATGTTAGAGCAGTTTATTATTGACATATCTGTAGAAAATTCATCAGAAGGAAGTGATAACGATAGTTTTTAAGATTAAAAGATTTGTATAATAATGTAAATACAAGTTTTGTATGTTCTAGTGCATAATATATATAGACTATTACAATATTGTTTCATTGTTATTTATTTTTAAAAATATAATATAACTTCAAGGAAATTTTGTTACGATTATAGACACTAAGTATGCAAATTTAAATCATAAAACAATAATTTTATTTTCTCTACAGTAAATTTTAGAAGTATTCAAATCAATATGAACGGGCCTTATTAATTTCAAATCAATAACAAAGGCGTTAGCCCCACCCCGACCAATGATCCATCTCACTCTGTCAATATCGGAAATGTGCGAGAGACATACTCAGTACTCGTTTGTTAAAAAAACAGACTATAATAATGAATCTATTCTTTTTTTTAAATATGTGTAACCAATTGCTTTTTTATCATTTTTACAATTGCTGCTTTTTTATATTAAATATTACTATACAATATATAATAAAAAACATACTTTTAAATAAATAAATATTATATAATATATACTTTTTATATAAAAAGTATATGTATGTATAATATTACCTACCCCTACCCTACCCCTACCCTTACCCTACCGCACCCTACCCCTACCCTGCCCATACCCTACCCCTACCATACCCCAACCCTACCCTACCCCTACCCTACCCTACCCCTACCCTAACCCTACCCTACCCTACCACTACCCTACCCCTACCCTACCCCTACCCTACCCCTACCCTACCCCTACCCTACCCCTACCCTACCCCTACCCTACCCCTACCCTACCCCTACCCTACCCCTACCCTACCCCTACCCCTACCCCTACCCTACCCCTACCCTACCCCTACCCTACCCCTACCCTACCCCTACCCTACCCCTACTCTACCCCTACCGTACCCCTACCCTACCCCTACCCCTACACTACCCCTACCCTACACCAACCCTACCCCTACCCTACTCTCCATTTCTTCTTCGTTCGCGTGGGATGTTTTTCCCGCTTAAATCCCTATCCCGTGGGAATTCCGGGATAAAAACTATCCTATGTCCGTCTCCTGGCTCTAAGCTACCTCCATACCAATTTTCACCCAAATCTGTTCTGCCGTTCTTGAGTTATAAGTGGCGTAACTAACACGACTTTCTTTTATATATATAGAAGATTTGTGTGTACTTATTGAGTAAATATTTCGACGCAAATGTATTTTTGTTATGAAATAAAGAACTTGATGTGTAATTTTATAAAGAATAAAATATACGACTTGCCAGCACGCAGATAAACCCTGAGAGGCTTTCGTGTATTGTAAAACATTGCGTAATATACTGTGTAAAGTGAAATGGATAAAAAGTGTTGCACAACTATTTCAAATAAAATGCTACGATTAACAAGAGACACTTCAAGAAACTTCTTTCTTGAAAATTCAAGAAAAAGCTTCAAATTTGCATTGCTTAATTTCCAAAGTTTTGGGTATGTTTTTACTTAATATAGATTCCATCATAAGCTTTCATAATACTTTCAGTCTATTAATCAGGATCATATTTCTTACAAATAGTTTTTCTAACTAATTTTTCCTTTTGTTTGTGAGGTAAAATCTAAAAAAATATTAAAAATCTCTGTTATCCCAAAACTTTCACAAGATTTGTGACGATTTTTGGGAGAAGAGCATTGACTTAAATAGTAAAGATACGGTCGTCAGAACATTTGACGGACGCGGTCGCCCTACAAAACACACTAGCGCCATCTACTATAACTAAGATGTCAATCGGCGTGGTCTGCTCCTAGACGTAGGCTTGTAAGAGCGGGGTGTGGTATTTTTCGAGGTACAAAAAATACAAAAATCCTTTTAGTTTGTGAATTTTGTATTTGTTGTACATAAAAATACATTTTAATTTGCTTTTAATAAAGAATAAAAATTAATTTTGTACATAATTTAATCTTATAGTAATATTATTAAATCTTTTTATTTCATCGGCTGCAACGCGCGCCGCTGCAAAGTTATGTCGCACTTTTACGAGGCTTCGTGTTGTCTATGCTAAAGGTTGAGACAAACAAGAAAGAAAATTGTTTTAAATAATGTTATAAGTTGATTTAATGACATATTTTTAACTTATCAGTGATATGAAAAGTTATATTTTGTTTTATTGTGCTTTATGTCGTAGTTCACGCAACCCTTCACGACACAATTTGGTATTTTTGCTTGTAAAACTGACGACTCCTCCCGAAGATAGCCGATCGCGTTCTAGTTCACTTTGATAAAGGTAAGACCACTTTGGGACCAAGTTCGAGGCGTCATTATAACATGCGGTCCGCCCAGTCCTTATAATATATATGTCAATGGAGAAGAGTCATTATTGTTACGTCACACTGCACCATTCACAAATTTAGTAATATTGTATATTTACTTCGTCGTTGCGCTTGCAAAAGGCGCTATGTGGTAAATAGTCATTTTCGTTCTTTTATGAAGTTTCAATCGTTATTTTAATACACACATGCTGTAAAAACAGCTATCTGATAAACGCAATATTGAAAGGTAACCTTATTTCGTTTATTAGATAGCTGTTTTACAGCATGTGTGTATTAAAATTAACCATTGAAACTGCATAAAAGAACGAAAATGACTATTTACCACATAGCGCCTTTTGCAAGCGCAACGACGACTTGTTAATGAGAACTGTAGACTTATTTCACAATAGTATGATTATTGTTATTTTAAAAGGGAATAAGTGCTAATTAGCCTTAAAAGAGCCTGCACAAAGGAATGGCTTGTGATGATTTTGATTGAAATAGGTGTATGAACAGAGCAGTAAACCATATAAATGAAATAAAATTAAATGAAATATATCTATTTTGTAAATTTTTATAAATAACACTTTAATACCTTTTTTTGCCGTTTTAAGTTTAGCTAGACAAGGCCGGTGTTTCCTAACTGACTACTCTGCGAAGAAAAACCGAAACAAACTCAAAGGTCAGTCTCTTTTAAAGTCCATACAATTCGTATTGATCAAATCATATGAAAAGCATGTAGGTTCATGACTGTGATGCTTTTTGAGGAAAGAAGCACATAGATTTGAGCGGACCCGTCGAGACAGTGTAGCTCAACTTAGAAATTAAAGAGCTCAACAACATTATATGGCTAAGAAATTCGGTAAAATTAAAATCTACTCACGTTTAGGCTTATCACTGGGCAAGTCCAGCCCCCGCACAAGTATCCGGCCTTCTTCCTCGTCATCTCCAGAGCCATCATCCCGCACTAGCCGGGATCCCGGAGCGGACTCGGTTTTCACGGGAATGTAATCTGCACCGCCTCCGCCCAACTCGCGAGCCTATAATGAGTAGAACTGCTGGATTATGAGATCAATGCAGTGCTGAGGACAAGACTGTATGGTGGGAAGGGGTTAAAAAGGGGGAGCGGGGCAACAAAATATTAACACACAACGATTTTAGAAACTTGCGTTTAGTGTTAAGCCAGGTCCACTGCGCCGTGTTTTCGTGTTTGCAAACAGTATAACATTGTTTGCTAACCGAATATAGGCGTAGCCTAACAGTTTAGTTAGCAAAAACACAATAACATGTTTGCCGAGACGAATGGATAACATCCCCCGCGTTCGCCTGCGGGGAGGAAAAGTGACGCATTTTGTGTTTGCGCGTACTAGAGGAAGACGGAATCGTTCGAAGAGTGTGCTGATTGTGTATGACAATTCTCTTTGGTTTGTGATGGAGTGGAATAAAGAAAATGCTTTGTTTTTTAATACTTGTTTTCTTCTCTATATCTGGTAAAATTAATGATAACAGCTCTTGATAATCACTTTCTGAACATCTAAAACAATTTTTATACCGAAGCTATAATCAATTTTCAGTTCTTGATAATTAATTAATTATATTATATTGAACGAAAAAGGTTGCAGGTAGGGTCGGACCCGGAATCTATTTCTGTTTCTTCTTTGGAGAACTAAATCTACTATTGCTATAACGGCTTTCACGTCTTCTTCGTCGGAACTAATTTTTGAAATTAAACAAAAACATTACAACAATTGGCGCAGCAGACTGGCGGTTTTGCTAACATGTTTTGCTAACTTGTTTTGATAACATGTTTTGTTAGAAAACTGGCGCAGCGGACCCGGCTTTACACGAAAGAAGAGATTTATATAAAATGTTAGCAAAAATACTGGATATACATAAGTATATTCAAACATTGAGGAAATCTGATTGTTTTTTGCATTAGGTATGTCTTGTCACACAGCACTGTTAACTGTAAAGATATGTAATGACTACATAAACTGTAAAAAAAGCTAGGTGTGAAACTGTTTACTTCAGTTTCATATACTGACAAACCTGCATTTCTGGCGTACCGAGAGCAGTGTATACTTGGCGATCAAATAGAAGATTTTTTATCACACAAGTATCAAGAAAAATCGCAAAAATGCCTGTCAAAAACTATATAGTTACTTGTAAAGATAGTACTTTTGTGTAATGTAACAAAATATAATTATAATGAACCACATTTAACATGTCATTGTTTTATTAAAAGAAATCGCTTACATTCACTTAGTAGCAACTCGGAAGTGTAACTGACCAGAGTTCCTACTGACTATGCTTGTGATAAAAGTGGTAAAAGTAACACTCATCGAGTTTTACAGCCCGCCAATACAATGTAAATACTTTACCAACACATCATCAGTGAAATTATGCTATATTTACAGCTGGACATTGGTAAAAAAAATCTAAAAGACGCGAAAACCCATCCTCAATGTAAATTACACAGCTAGAAGTAACACTCATTGAGTTATACAATCCGCTAATCAGTATGAATCCTCTTCCAATTGCACGAACAGGAACAATGTGCATAATACAGCTGGATATCAGTACAAATTTTCTAAAAGACGAAAAAAACCCATCCTCAATGTGGAACAGCAGTCTGCAGCCAGCGCTAGTCCCTCACCTCTCATACCTGCTGTCTGGTCTTGCGAGCGGCGTGGATGAGCGCGGCGTCGGGAATGCGGCCCGGAGCGCCCAATATTGCGGCCCTCACGGACTCGGCGCGGTACCGGTGGAACCCCCTGTCGTCCTCGTCAGCCTCCTCATCCGGCGCGCTCTCGTCAGACACATCGCCCGCCCCGTCGGCTGCTAGCGCCTCCCGCCCAGACAGGATTAGCCCCTCTAATGTCACCTTCTTCTTTGGCTTTGGTTTATCGTTGTTCAGCTCAGTGTGGTTGTTCTTTTCCTGGATTATAGAGTTGTTTTACAGCTTTTTAAGTATTTATATTTATCATATTAATAATTCATTACATCCATATATGTGTGATAACTGTGATAAGCAACTAACTACAAAGCTAGCTTTTATATTCTGTACCTGAAACTTAATTTGAAATGTTTGAAAATCATATTCCATTCTAATAAATAGAATATATTTTAAAATTGAACAGACCAGAAAAATTATTCCAAAATTTTTCATTTTTATTATAAATAAAATCAAAATATTCAAGGCTTTAAAACAAAAAATCCATTTTGACCATTACTGGCAAGAAATGTTATTTAAGGTGAACGCAGACTTGGACGCACCGCAGCACAGATTACTAAATAGTTACTTCGTAACAGATACATCACTCTCATACAAAAGCGAAAATATCTACGCTATAATAGCCTACAAAATCTTAATATCACCTGTTTGCAGCAAGAAGAAATGTAAGCCATAAGTACGCACACAGAGAGTTGAGATTGTTTTGCCCGCCGCGCGACCCACGTCATCGAGCGAATGTCCTAAGGTTGTATATCGTCACCTTAGAGTGAAAACCTCGGGAGTACATTTTTGTCCAAATTTTTTTTTATTGCGTTTTCAGAAAGCAATCCTAGCAACGCACATCCTGATCTCACTAATATGTTCATTCGATACTCGAAACGCTATCTATGAAAGTAAGTGAGAACCTCGTAAACACTTGCATCTCGTCGTCAGTTTAGCGTAATCAGGCCATGGATTATGCATTTCTGAACTGTATGCTACTGATATGAAAAATATTATACATAATATCGAACAGTTCTGGATATAAAAACGGGTTAAATTTACATATAAATTAATAAAAAAAAAAACATAAAAGAAACCATACAAAAATTTTATAGCACGCAGATTTTTCTTCCTCCTGAAAAGTTACTCCTTTTTCACTTACGAGGTTTTCACTCTAAGGCGTCGATAATTATGATGATATTGGTAATAAAACGAATATAGAAAAACAATTATTTTTTATTTGTTGATCAAATATGTTTCAGTTTAAAATGATATATGCATTTTTTTCCTTCCCTGAATTCCCGATTATTAAATTTTAGTGTCGATAATATCCGAAACTGCGTAAATAATTTTAATTGTTTTTAGGTCGATCCATTATGACGTTGTCAAAATTATTTAAAAAGGCTCAGGCAGGCGTGCGGCAGTCCGCTGTCGGATGTACCGAAAGCGATACGCGAAGCGGTAGGCATATAACGCGTGGCCTTGAGCGAGTGACGGACGCCTGACCGCAGTCTCCGCAGTCATCGCTTTTTGTTAATGGCCTCGCACATCTATCCGCACCGCAATCACTGCAGTCGTTCCCGTCACCGCACGCATCATCGCACTTGATTTCTTTCCTCCAGCTCCAGTTCGGCTCGCGCCGTGGATGCGAATGACTTCATCCGCGCCACGCTAGCCGCAGAGTCCGCTGCGTGCGGGCAGTAATAATATAATAATAATATTCCACAACTTTTCACACGCCATCTAGTCCCAAACTGAGCAGAGCTTGTGGTATGGGTACTAGACAACTGATAAACATACATATATATTTCTAAGCAGTGCTTCCAGATTCCAAAAGTAAAATTACAGTGTTGCCAGCTAAAAAATACAGGAGTTTCTGGAAACAATACAGTAGATTTAAAAATCGATTACAGTAAAATTACAGACAAACTTTGTTTAAATATTGATAAAAAAATAAGCTGCTTTATGACTTTGTTTGTCAACACAAATTGCTATATGTATATTTTTTTTTATTAAATAAATAAAATCATAAATATTTACATTAAAAAAACATTTATTATTTACTTGTTTTTTTGAATTGTTCTCGATATTTATTTTTAGCACTTGATGGACCGCACATCACTTTCCTCACTGCTTGAGCAAATTTTTTATAGTAATACTGCTATAAGTTTTTAGTTTAGACTTTTTACATCACTCTAAACAAAAAGTTTTACTGATTTGCGGTTGCTAGGGAATTCCCCACACCTTTATGATCTGCAACTCTGTAACTAACACTCTACAATGTCTATGGATAAAGGTCAGTGGGTGCAGGTTAGCAACATTTCGTTTCACGTGTTAGATTTGATGAAGTTTTAAGAATGAAAATTAAATACAGTATATTCATACACTGTATTTTATCATTACAGTATACAGTAGAAAAGTCTAAAATGCAGTAAATCTACTGTAATTACAGTGCATCTGGAAGCACTGCGTGCGGGTGACGTCATCAGCTGTGGCTTGGGGCGTTCGGTCGTTCCAGGAACTGTGGCGACTGCGACACGGGTGGGTGTGCGAGGTTGCATAGAACTTCATATAAAGAATTAGAATGCGAAGACTGCGGCGCGTGCGGTGCGGCCAAGTCTGCGTTCACCTTTAAGATATCTAACTCCACAATATTATACACTAAATAAAGTGTAAGTGGAGTATTTTTTCTCAATACCACCTTACCTCAATAACAATAGTGTCATATTTGTTATCATCACCATCTGTTCTCACATCCTTCTTCTGCCTTTCTTTTTCCCGCTTCTTGGCTAATCTCTTACTTTGAGATGACTTTTTGACTTTGAAGACTTCAACATCTTCTTCTTCTGAAAATGAAAAGTTTAAGTATGTCTGTATCATTAATTCTTAGTAGCATAGTATAATCCACTGTAGTGCAGCAAAAATTACGGTAGATGGTTTATTAGAAACCAGTTCAGTGCTTGAATAAACAAGAAAATTTAGATATTAGTGCCACATTCAAAAGAAGTGAATGTAACAATTTAGTTTTCCTTTATAAAATTAAGATTAAAAAAGGTAAATAAGGAAAATAACAACTAAAGAGTGGAATTCCCTGACAGAGTGTTTCCCGATAACTATAACCTGGAGGTCTTTAAGTCAAGGTGAATAGGCACTTCTAGGTAAGCATACCTAAGACAGCCCACTGACCGTACTTCATCCACCACCATGTCATGGCTTAAAATGATGTTCATATTCAAACGATCGGACGACGGTGGATGTAGGACGAAATAAAGGTGATAATAATGTCAAAAGAGATCTGTATTAAACATTTTATAGAGTATAATTTAATAAAATAAATTGTATCTTTAATTTATAATTAGATTTATTATTGCTTGTTTATTGCTTATAACTTTATTTTAGTATAAGTCTAAACGTGAGGACTTGTTATTGGCTCTCTGGCGACTATGTATTCCTTTTTTTATGGTTTTATTAGCTGTAAGTCCTCCATAAAGTAAATAAATAAATAAATAAATAAATAAATAAAAGTTTGCTTATTGAATCACAGGCTCAATATCCATCGAAGCAACACCGGAGCTACAGATGTAATGGTAACAAATCAATGGAAGTAAACAAAACCTTTGACGAATGTTAAGGCGATCACGATCAGCTTTGAGAATATACACGACTCGTCGTTACCTTCATCGGCGAAACTCAACAGAGCAGTTTTCTTAGAAGATTTGGATTCCTTCTCCTTTCTCTCTTGGCTGATAACTGGTGGCGGTGGAGCCTCTGGCTCTCCATCTTCGTCATCATCAGCACAAAACACCCGACGCTGTATCTTCTTTGGCTTTCGAAACAACGACATTTGGTTTCACTACACTTACAATAATTATAATAAACAAATTTATCTCAAATATAGTCGTGATATTATTTAATTTATAGTTAAAAATCCACTAGCGATAACTATTAGCATTTTCAAACAGAAAAAGTCATTTTTTTTTGCTATTTTACTTTTTAGTCATCTGTCATAGTGTTGGCTTAGCATAGCACAAGCAAAAAGAACTGTCCTTATGCACAGTTCTTATGACATATTGTTTAGTCGATTATTAAATTAGCCTTTAATGCTCTTAATAGCTTAATATTCCTAATAGACACGTAGATTTTGAATCTCGCCACGGGTTTCTTGGATAGCACGTGTGTCTAGTGAATTTTTATTGTTTTTGAGTGATTATTGTTACTTTGGTGACTTGTTTTTATATATTTGTGTTGTCCTTGTGTTCGTAAACAGGTTTGTATTGTGTTTGTACCAGTGTTAGTCCTAATAGGGACATAAATAAACCTCCCGATCCTGGTCCTCCTGACATCCCAGTCTCCCCAAACCTTTTTCCCAGTGACCCACTATCACAATTTGCAGATGTATTCTGCAATATCACAGACGTGGACACGTCCCTAACTCCACAATCGTCACGAAAACGTCATGGTAATGAAGAAGTTCCCACACCCACACCGCCAAGCAAGCAACCCAAAAGCCAAATTGGTCGTGTTAGATACTCCGTAACGGATAAGGGTCCATATATATAGTACATGTATCTCGAATCAAAACCCAACCAAATGCGGGCACGACTTTACATCCTGTGAATTTTGGGAAATTCTTAATCTTAAATAATGTTGCGAACGTAATACGTGATGACGTTAAAAGAGGTGGCCATAACCGAGTTTCTTTGGAGTTTATATCCCCTCAAGATGCGAATTCTTTCTTGGCAAACAACTTTTACAGTGCTACATAAAAGAGTAGAAAATAAATGACGGCGCCACAGTTGCGCAGGTAGCAACCCAGTTAGTACGACCCAACTGATCTTGATACTTGAATAGTATTATTTATTTATTAGCTTTAAATAATGTGTCATTATTTGAAACTAGCTTCTGCCCGCGATTTGGGTCGCGTGGAAGTCGTAAGACAACACAATATACTAAAACAACAGCCACATTTTTCTAAAGAGGTAAGTTCCGCAAAGATAGGTAGCTAAAAGATTAGGTATGAAGTAGTAATAAACCAACAACTCCACTCAAATATAAACTTTGTATAATTAGGAAAGTACATTAATCTAATAAATCAAAATCTAAATATTCTACACCTTTCATGGGATCACTTAAGTTCGTGTCGTCTATTTTCAGCTCTGGCATTGACTCGTCACTGCTTTCTGAACCAATCTCATCGTCACTGCTGTCAGCACCAACCTGAATAACTAAACGGTCTATGTCCTGGTACAATGTTCTTCCACAATCGTAGTATTTCTTCTCAATTTTCTTAACATGCTCACAGCAATTTTTCCAATCCTGAGCTGTTATCAAATTTAATGCCTCTTCGGTTAGCTCCTTAATGTTTTTTGCACCCATATTCTGCGAAGCGACCTTTTTGCTTTGCCAGTGCCCAAATTAACTCTATAGGGTTAAGATCACAATGGTACGGTGGCAGCCTTACCACTGTGTGACCGCAATGCCCTATAATATCATCAATTTCGTATTCTGGTTCAGGCTTATGTTTCTTTACCAGTGCCAGAAGCGAGGGTTTTCTCAAATCTGGGTCGAAAGGCACGTTGTTTTGTTGTAACCATATTCTTATTTCATTAACCTTATTAGCTGAAGTCGGAGATTTATTATTTATAACAGAATGATAGGGTATTGTCCATCACGATGATTGAGGGCTCTGTGATGTTGGGGATAAGTTTTTCTGTAACCCATTTATTGAAATTATATTGGTTCATTTCAGAATGATAATCTTCTTGTTTGTTCATACCACTAAAGAGTAGTAGAGCATTAGGTACAAAGCCTTTTTCATTTCCAGCACGAATTATCCCTCGCTTTCCCTTCGAGATATCCGTAGTGAATCCTTCAGTTTCAAACTTTGCCGATAAGGTGGTTTTATGTGTGTGTGCGGTCAGAAGGTTTGGCAAGTTAAAGAGCGTATTCTCAGTTGAAGGTTTACTGAACGACTGACACAAAGGTTACAATAATATAATACAGTGGTTGAGCTTAGAGTTAACTTACGAGCTACGTCATACATGGCCTAAGACTAAAGATGTATAAGTAATATGCCTACGCTACAATCCTCGCCCCTTAGATTAAACAATAAAATCTTAATTTGTTAAAACAATACAAAATTATCTACATTGTTATTAATTTAAATTGGGATTTGTTATGTTTGCGAAGATTTTGTAATTCTGGATCGCTTTTTTGTACTTCGGCTAACTTTTGATAATCTACTAGTGATGGCATGATAATCTCATCGATTCGGGATAATGCGTCGGCGACTGTATTTTTGTCACCTTCTATGTATATGATGTTATCGCAAAATTGGGAAATGAAGTCTAGTTGTCTTAACCGTCTAGGTGAGTCTGAAGGCGATACCTTTTTAGATAGGGCGAAGGTCAATGGTTTGTGGTATGTTAGTACTGTTAGCTGTCTGCCTTCTACCATATGGCGGAAGTGTTTAATTGCCATGTAAATTGCTAAAAGTTCCTTATCGTACGTGCTGTATCTTGTTTGGGTATCGGTGAGTTTCTTTGAATAAAATCCTAGAGGTTCTAATTTGTCACTAACTCTCTGATTTAAAGCGGCTCAAACGCAAGTACCGGAAGCGTCTGTCATCAACACTAATGGCACGGTTGCGTCGAGGTGCGATAACGTGACTGCATTATTGATAGCTTGTTTACATCGATTGAATGCTTGTAATGCACTTTCGGTCCATGAAATTTTTGTTTTGTCGCATTTTTTTGAATTGTGTAAATACGCATTTAGTGGTGTTTGAATTTCTGCAGCTTTTGGAATGTTGAGCCTATAGAAATACATCATTCCGAGGAAACGTCGAAGTTCCTCTAATGTATTGGGTTGTGGATAATCATTAATAAGTTGCGTTTTGTTTGCGCTCGGTTTTATGCCTTTTGAGTTAATGTGGTAACCGAGGAAGCTTAACTCGGATTTACCGAATTCGCATTTATCTGTGTTGATTGTTAATCCGATATTATTTAATCGTTCTAAAACTAACTCTAATTAATTAATGTTTTGCATGCATTTCTTTGGAATCTGAAGCTATAATTACATCATCAAGATAAGGCAATGCAAAGACAAGACTTTTTAAGGCGTTGTTGACTAACCTTTGAAAATCTTGCGCTGCGTTGCGTAACCCAAAGTTCATTCTTGTAAATTCAAATAAACCAAATGGAGTTATGACTGCAGTTTTTGGGATGTCTTCGGGAGCCATTGGAATATTATGGTAAGCTTTTCGGATGTAAATTTTGGAAAATATAGTTTTCCCTTTGAGTAAATATGTGAAATCAACTAGTCTTGGTAATGGGTAACGGTCGGAAGTAGTTTGTGCGAAGTCTACGATAATCTCCGCACGGCATTATTTCACCGCTTTTTTTTTTTTTTTTTTTTTTTTTTTTACTAACGCAAACTAGTCCCGCCGGGGTCGTGGGACTCATCCCGTTACCGTGGCTCCGGTATGTAAAGGGTTATTGAAGGAACACCGTGGATTTTAGTCAGTAAAAGTCTGACAGTCCCTCCCACCCTGCCCGGAGTGGGAGGACTTATTTGATAATTTTACCACGCTAAAAAAAAAAAAAAAAAAAAAACGCAAACTAGTGGGTTGGCCCAAGGACTATTCGAAGGTCTACAAATACCTAATTGCATCATTCTTTCGAATTCTGCTTTGGCGACTTTGTATTTCTCCGGATTAAGCGGTCGTACTTTTTCATGGACCGGGGTCCATTAGTGTAAATGTGGTTTTGAACATCATGTCTAGGGTGCGTTTTAAAGTTTTCTAATTTGGTGATGTCGGGATATTTTTATAATATGATATGGTATTCGTCGTTTACATCGATTGATTGAATACTCGATTCAGGACTATTTGTAATATTTGTAGCGCGCGATATTAAAGTGAGTTTGTCTATTAGTTTCCTACCATGTAAATCTACCATTAGTTTGTTAGCAGCAAGGAAGTCAGCGCCTATTATTGAACGTTGTACGTCGGCTAGTATGAATTTCCATTGGAATGGGCGACGTAAACCTAAGTTAACTCTGATGGATTTTTCACCGTATGTTTTGATTTTTGTGCCGTTGGCTGCATATAATATGTAATCTGATGTGGATGCGTTTTGCCTTTTACCGGCTAAAACCGACACATCAGCACCAGTGTCGATAAGAAATCATACACCAGTTTTAATATCCGTAACACATAAACGATAAGAATTGACACCGGCGACATTGTGTATTTGACCCGGTGTCTGAATTAGTTATCCGGGTTACTTTTATTACAATTTATTATGTCGCCGCATTTACGCGCATTTGTGGAATAAGTAAAGTGGTAGAAACATTGGTAATTCGCATCACCTGGTTTCTCTTTTTGTCTGAGGTCTCTCTATTTTTATAAGTAATTTCGCGACTTTTAGAGCGAGTCCGGGAAGATCCACGGCTGTAACGATCTCGGCTTCGTGGCTCACGGTTTTGATGGTTATTGGAATCGTTTAGTTTAGTGCGTAATTCCGAAATGTCAAGTTTCATTTGTTTCAGCTCATTTACAATGGTTTCGGGAAGTGTTGGGTCTGCACTCGGAGTTGTTTTGGAAACCGGGGCTATTTCAGATCGTCTGGTATTTTCCAGAATTTTGTCAGCGAGTTTAGCCAAACCATCGAGTTTAACCTCGTCAGTGTCGCATGCGGTTATGATGGCCCTAATTGAATGTGGAAGACGACTTGTCCACAGTAATTTTAGAGTGTCGTCTGGGTCTTTATTTTTCCCTAAGTCTCGCATACGCCGTAATAATTGTGAAGGCTTTTGATCTCCGAGTTCGATTTCGTTTAAGCGTTGGTTTATTTGTTTTGTTTCCGACTCTTCGTAAACCGAAATTAACCTATTTTTTAAAGTTACATATTTATTATTCTCAAGTTAATGTTTTCAAGAATGTCACTAATATCAGGTAATTCGTCAGGTTTCAGCCTAGCTATTAGAAGTTGACTTTTGTGCAGGTCAGTGGCCTTTAGGGGATCCACGATGGCGTTGAATTGATGAAACCAGAGTCTCGGTCGATCTCGCCAGAAGTCCGGTATCCTCGGTGTCATGGAAACTGCCGTCATCTGTTGCGGCTGTGGCTGGTCCTGGGTTGACATGGCTGCAGGTTGTTGGAGAGCTGCGGCCTGGTAGCATGGGTCGTTCATTTTTACCGCGATGATAATTATAGTCTTTGTAACTTGGAACTCGATATGCGCGCGATCACGTTGGTATAAAAATCACGTCGGTATAAGAATTACGTCGGGGTCACCACTTTGCCGATAAGGTGGTTTTATGTGTGTTTGCGGTCAGAAGGTTTGGCAAATTAAAGAGCGTGTTCTCAGTTGAAGGTTTACTGAACGACTGACACAAAGGTTACAATAATATAATACAGTGGTTGAGCTTAGAGTTAACTTACGAGCTACGTCATACATGGCCTAAGACTAAAGATGTATAAGTAATATGCCTACGCTACAAAACGATTGCCAGCATTTTTTAAGCTTGTAGCTAGAGTGGATGTAGCTTTCATCCAAATATATTATATCCCTTTGAAGCTCTTCGGGTAAATTTCTGTTTTCCATGATAATTTTTAAATATTGTTCCCTTTTGTGTGCAATAATAGGTTTTTCAATCAATGCTTGTCTATTCGTTTTACATTTTTTATATCTAAATCCAAACTTTTTTAAAAGTTTCCGCAAATACTCTCGACTTCCGTCATAGCCTATATCTTCCCTTAATTGAACTAATAATTTAGCAATTGTTCGTACTTCTTTCTTTACAGTATAAAAAAAACTGTATTTTCTGCCGAATTGCACATATGTCAAAGTCGTCCAATACTTTTGGGGGACGACCCCTTCTATGTTTAGCTGGTGTCTAGAATTTCCCACCGTTTTCCATGCCGTGTTGCACGATTCTGCGCACTGTGCTTACAAAAACACCTAAAACAAATAAAACATGGTGTTAACATAAAATATACTGTCAGTCTGACGAAAGAAGTCCCGCGGAAAATATGTGAAAATATTTTCAAATTATGTTTCTTTACAGTAGCATGTTGTTTCAACGAATATGCCGTAGCAAAAAATGTATTTCGTAGTAATTATGTATATAAATAACATTTTTTTCGCCTTACTTTCAACATTGTTTTACATACCACAAGCTCTGCTTAGTTTGGGACTAGATGGCGTTGTGTGGAAAGTTGTGGAATATTATTATTATTATTATTATTATTGTTTAGTCGCGCTATAACTGCAATAGTATTTGTTTATCTAAGCGTAACCTCAAAAATGGTAGACAAATAATCTGTAAATAATATTGAGATCGAAAATTTTGCTCGCACACCCAGTACTTTCGAAGATTAGCGCGTTCAAGCAAACAAACAAACTTTTCCACTTTATAATATTAGTATAGATTTTAAGAGACATTGTTTCCAATGTCCAAGGCCCAATACTGGTCATGGGTGACTTTAACTGTCATCATTACCGATGGGGGTCTGAACGTTGCGACACCAATGGTATAGCTCTCGTCGAGATCCTTGATGATATAGACCTTTGCATTTTAAATAATGGTTGCCCAACCCGCAGGTCTCTTTCTGGACAGCAGAAGAGTTGTTTTGACCTAACTTTTTACTCGGTTGAATTAGCAGCTTCTACCCATTGGGAATGTACAACCTTATCGCATGGCAGTGATTATTACCCTATTGTTATATCTCTGTTAGATAAAACTTACTTAGAAAAAACTTCTCCTCCACTTTTGAAGTACAATTTGTCCAATCCAGATTGGTCCAAGTTTGCATCATCACTGGAGCAGAAAATAGATATACTTCCTAATTTAACTTCAAATTTACCTCATCCCTCTGATCACCGCCATGTCAAGAGTTGTTATGAAGGCTTTATTGAGGCTATAACCTTTAGTGCAGACTCTTGTTTCCAATTAAAAAACTGTGCCCGTAATAAAATCCCGTCACCTCCATCGTGGGACCAAGAATGCACCTCAGTCGTTAGGTCAAGGAATGAGGCCGAAAGACAGTACAATGGGGAGATAAATCTGTTGACTTATAAATTTACAGGTCTATGCGAAATCTAAGCGCCTTCTCCGTAAGAATAAACGTACGGGTTGGATCAAATTCTGATCTTCCTTATCCCCCTCCACTTCAATTTCACTCGTGTGGAAGAATATACGCGCTCCTCTATCGTGGACGCTGCGTCATCTCTGTGCCTCTCACTAGATTGTCTGAATCATTGGCTTTCAAAATGCGGCCTTACGTTATCTGCACGAAAAAGCTCGGCAATTGTGTTTTCCCGCAAGAGGAAATCCCACAAATAACGGTAACCATCCCGGGGAAAAACGTCCCGTTCTCAAGTAAGGTCAAATTTCTGGGCGTTTTCCTTGACTCGAAATTAACTGGCAAGCACCACATTAATCACCTAATCAGCAAATGTAAGCGTATCATTTCAATTTTAAAAGTACTTGCGGGCGTCTGGTGGGGTGCTCACCCGTACACCATGAAATTAGTTTATAATGCCCTAGTTCGCACTATTTTGGACTATGGCACGTTCCACTTAACACCATGCAACAAAGGTGCTTTGGCTGGACTTGATAGGGTACAGTCTAAGTGTCTTCGGATCATCTCTGGCTGTATGAAGTCTTCGCCTATCGGCGCGTTGCAGGTCGAATGCGTCGAACCTCCCGTGGCCCTAAGGTGACAGTACCTAGCCTCCCGTTTTCTACCTAGGGCAATTTGTAGGTCTTCCCATCCCCATATTACTACATTTAATGACCTAAATTCCATAAGCAGAACCTCAAATTATTGGAAAAATAAAGAAACCCCTTTAATCCTTAAACACTTTCGTCTAACTCAAAGTTTAGAATGCCCAATCAAATAGTTTCCCATATTACCCCTCTTTCATTTCGATTACGAATGCTTCATTCCAAAAATCCATTTCAACATCAGTATACCCAAAAATTCCCCTTCAGCAAATTCAATCTTCAATGTCTCCGTGGCCCAGCGATGCCTTTGTGGTTTCCAGAGTTTTTTTTACAGACGCCTCAAAATCTACTTACTCTAGTCACACTGGAGCTGCAGTATTTTTTGAAAACTCCAGGATCATACTACAATACAAATGTCCCAAGGAAGCCTCTGTGTTCACAGGCGAGTGTGTGGCTTTATTGGAAGCATGTCTTTTTATCGAGTCCCACCGCATTGACAAAGCTGTTATATTTACAGACTCCCTAAGCTGTCTCCAAACCCTAGTTCAAAACATTACACAAAGGTAAATTGCACAGTTCGCTTATTTTAAAAATAAAAAAAATCTCTTTTCTCGTGCAGTTATAGTCAAAAGGATGTTCAGTTAGTTTGGACACCTAGCCATTGTGGCATTAAGGGCAACGAGTGCGTCGATGCCTTGGCTAAAGGTGCATGCTCGTCTGCTACAGCCGATCTCTGTCACAATGCCCATCAGGGTTATGATTTACTGAGCCTCCCGAAAGAAAACCTTTACAGTACTTGGCAACAGCAGTGGAACACGACTGGGAAGAAGAAAGGCAAATTCTTTTATGCAGTGCAACCATATGTCAAGCCGAAACCTTGGTTCAACACGTACAAATAGGTGTCAAAATCCATCATCTCCATCCTCTGTAGAATCCGCTTGAGTTTTTGTTGCACTCCTGTGTTCCTAGACAAAATCCGTGTTCGGGACTCATCTCTATGCGAATGCGGCCTGGAAGAAGGCACACTGGACCACATCTTTTTTAAATGCCCAAATATCGTCCAATCTTCAGATTTGCATAGTAGTCTCACGAAATTTAAGATTCGTCTTCCAATTAACCTCTCTTCCCTTCTTCTTTTTTTTTTATTTACTTAAGGTTCACCAACAGCACATACATACACATACATATACTTAATCATACGGTAATATTCTAATATATGTGCCAATTACAGGTAAACACAACATTGACAGCAAGGACGCCAGATTACCGCTTAATCGCTAACTTAAATCTAGGTGTACAATTGATTAATATAATGGAATATATGTTCTTTTTTTTTAACATTTACTTCTAACATTTCCTTTGTCAGAACTGCTTGTGGCGCTGATGTGTTTCATCCGTCACAACAATATAAAACTGTGAGCCAGAGTACCAAATATTTTCTGTATGGTTGTGGTATAATTTATCTAATCGTTTAACAACTATAATATTTATGTATTTTTATTCTTTGCTTGTTTCAGTCCTATACTAACCCTCGTGCCTTGGAAAGCACGTTAAGCCGTAGGTCCTGCGCCTGATCTGTCTCCGATCGTGTCGGATTGCCGTCCCATCGAACAATGAGCGTAAAGGAACAGAAAGTGCACTTATACCTGCGCACATACTTGTGCACTATAATATCTCCTGCGCAGCTGGCTAATCAATTAACAGATTAGCCGTGGTAGCCGAGATCAGCTAAGAGACCTGTTATTATTCCTACAATACCTATTAAGCTTTTAAGAGCATCTAGATTCTGCGAACTTCTTGTAATGTTTTCTTTTTTGTTAAAAAACATAGAATGGCGTCTTCATGAATCAAGTCCCTCCACATCCGTCTTCATGAACCCGCAATCCGCGAAAATTTCCAATTTCCTTCATTATTATTAGAAATAGCACGTAATAAAGCTTCTCAAAATTATTTGTTTTTCCTGAACTCGTTGCTGTAGACCACAATGTCGTTAGGATCGCAGGTAGCAGTGAATCGTTTTTTTGGGTATCTTGTGTTTTATTTATTTACTTATTAAACTACACACATCAAAAGTGTCTAGGGATCAACATATGTTTTTTCAATAACTTTTCCCCTGATTGATATGAATTAAAATTTTCTTTAAGGATTCATCAAATAAAGTGTTTTCGTTTGTCACAGTAACGATAAACCAAGTCACCTTTGCATTAATAAAGAAATTTGCCATTTTCCTAATAAAGGGATTTTTGACATTTGAACCACTAACATTAAAGTTCGAAAAAAAGACTGAAATAACAGTTTTCTTTAAAATTTTATTGGGTAACTTAAACAATTAATAATCCGTGTTTCTACCGCGAACACTAACAACACAAGAACATCGGTTTGGCATACTCAAAATGAGTTCATCCAAATCACGCTGTGGAATGGCCGCCCATGTTCGTTGCAACAACAAAAAAAGGTCTTCTTGCGACTGGATACCCTCCATATTCGGCAGAGCTCTTCTCTGTAGCATATCCCATGCATGCTCAATCGGGTTCAAGTCTGGCGACTAAGCAGGCCAGAGCAGGACATTGATGTTAGCTGCGGCGAGAGTCTGTCTTACAACTCTTGCGGTGTGCGGTCGTGCATTATCATGCATTAACTGAAATAAGGGACCGATTTGCACTTGTAGAGGAACGATGACGTCAGATACAATCGTCTCAGCATAAATTTGAGCGTTGAGGTTGCCTCTGATCCAAATCAACTCAGTTCTTCCGCCGATCCAAATACCCGCCCATACCATGATGGTTCCACCACTATAAGGATGGACTTCCTGGCAGGATTTTAATCGCTGTTGGCGTCCAGGGGTTCTCCAGTGTCGTATACGTCTTGTATCCGGTCTCATACCAAAACGAGACTCATCAGAAAAGCACACGAAACGCCATTGTTCTTCTGCCCAATTTCTGTGTTCAAGAGCCCATTGATATCGAATCCTACGATTGTGCATTGCTATAGGTGGTACCCGTAGCGGTCTTCGGGAATGAAGGTTCACTTCATGCAAGCGGTTTCTGACTGTTTGGTCGCTAATTAAGTTCCCTGAAGAGTGATGAAGCCTCACGGCTAACATCATGGCGGTTATTGTTGGAGCTCTTCGAGTTAAGATTTGAATGTATCGGTCTTGTCTCCGTGTGGTGCAGCGATACCGTCCTCCATGGCGCTCAGCCACGGTACCAGTGCTTCGGTAACGTGTCCAAAGTCGACTGATAACACTCTGACTTGTATTCAGAGCTAAAGCCACAGTACGTTGCCGGGAACCAGCTTCTATTATTCCCACGGCTCTGAGCATTTCTTCCCTGCTTAAATGACGTCGCCGCTCCATAATAACGTTGGTTTTAATCAGTAGTAGGGAAACAGTAGCACTAATAATGTCTTCAATGCGTTGTATGTTTTTATAGGGAAAATATTGACAGCTGATTTTCATCTTTTACTCGAATTTGATTAACAGTTCCTGTTTCAAATTATGAAATGCACCAAAAAGGATCCATATAAATTTATAAAATCATAAATTTATTACAAAGCCACATCTCAATCTCAAGAAATCCGCATAAAAATGCTTGATCCCTAGACACTTTTGATGTGTGTATATTAATTGCCTCGTAAGTCGAATGGTCGCAAATACTACTGCTGAGCATGCACGAGGTCTCGGGTTCGATTCCCGGGTCAGGCAAAAAGTATTATTCTCTCTGCCCGGAATTTGGAGTTGGTGGTGCGATACCCCCGAGCATAGAGTACTATAATACTACGGATACCCCCAAGTCTCGGACAGGCTGGTCCCGGCTGTCATCAAATCTTTGACAGTCGTTACGAGTAGTCAGAAGTAGAGATGAGATATACTTGCAAATATCAATACCAGGGCTTGCAAGTACGAGTCTGTAAAAATACCTGGGTTGGAAACCAGGTATTAAAATACTAGAAAGTATTTTGAGCCACTTCGGATTTCAGTCTACTAGTCCGGTCGTACCATGCCACAATCTAGTACGGCTTTTGTAGATGAAATCTTTCCTTCCTACTTAATTTACAGAAATTAAAAAAACTTTTTACCAAAAAATTAAACCGACTCCCAAAAAACACTGCAAAGTGAAAAATAACTTTAATTTCGGTAGTCGGTGTCTTTAGTTTTGTTTTTTCGTTTTTGGCACCGACTTCCGAAATTAAAGTTATTTTTCACTTTGCAGTGTTTTTTGGGAGTCGGTTTAATTTTTTGGTAAAAAGTTTTTATTTCACTCTTTTTAGTTGGATGATTTTTAATTTACCTAGTTACAAGAGCCTAAATGTCAACTACTTATAACCTTTTACAAAATATTGCTTTTCCCAATGCTGGGCCGTTAATTGTTGAGGAGTTCTCCTGGTACTTCACCATCAGCTCTACATCACCATATGGATTGTGACGAGCATAAAGTGCTTAACACCCATATTCAAGTAATCGAATCGCAATCCACTCAATACTTATTATTGAGTAGTTTCGCGGCCATCTGTGGTCTTCATCATCAGTTCCACTTCCCCAAATGGTACTTTTTGAGAGCAACTGCACAAGTTACTATAAGAAATACCCAAAACGCCATAGGTGTGCCTATAATATTTGAAGAGTTCCCTCGATTTCTCCAAGATCCCATCATCAGATCCTGACTTTGGTGATAATGGTACCAATTTCGAAGTATACCCATTTGAACAAAAAAAGAATTTTCCAAATCGGTTCAGCCGTCTTCGAGTACTCGATGATCATACATAAAAAAAAAAAAAAAAATATACGCGACGAATTGATAACCTCCTCTTTTGGTCGTCGGTTGATAATTCACTCACTTAAAATTCACGGAAATATGTTTTCTTTGCACATGCAAGCATAAGGCATAAGGTTTGACACTCCCGATTTGTATGATATTAATGCTTTGCACATTTTACATTCAGCTTTATTTTAGCCAAACTTTTCTTAGGAGCCATGGTTTGTAACTGTATTTTTATTTACAACTAGTAAGTCTTATCAATTTTAAAAGAAAACACTTAACTACATTCAACTACGTTCAAAAATCGTCTTTTACCTATTTAAATATTTACATTCCTAACTAATAAACAAAGTCACGTACACATAAAAAAGCAGTTTTGTTTATTTACACACTAACTGTTAATAGTTTAAATTCAATAAACTCGCGAAATAAGAAAGTCACGGTCAGTTGGTAAATTGCATAACAAGCTCGCACTCACTTCTCAGTATTTATATGTATCATCTATGCACTCACTCAAACGACAACTGACGAAAGAAAAATAAAAAACGTAAACATAACAAAATATTTTCTAAAATACTTTCGTTCACGCAATAATGTGTCTTTTATTAATAGTCATTAGGGTGAATGGCGCCGCAAACTACTCAAAAGAAAAGAAAAAGTTCCCTGATGCACACACCTACACAGATTTCGGTTTATGTACTCAGACAACTTTGGAATATTTAGAGAAATACTACACAATCGCATTTGCAAATGAAAAATACTTTGAACCTTGCAAGTATTTTTTTTTCTGATACGATTATGCTCCTTTTTGCTGAAGCAAAACGAATCAATTTCCTATGCAAGTATTTTCACATCAATCCAAGCCCTGTTGGAAGAAAAAATACTTGCATAGGAAATTGACCCGTGATTTCTTATAAATAAGAAGCACAATCGCGTTTACATATAAATACTTGCAAAGACAAACCGTATACTAGAATAGACTTGCATACGAAATTGAAAGTATTTTCTATCTGTATAGGAAATTGAACCGTGACTTCCTAAGAATAAGGAGCACAATCGCGTTTACAAATAAATACCTGCATAGAGACGAACGTTTCTACTTTTACTCAATCCAAGCCCTGTTGAATGAAAAAATACTTGCATAGGAAATTGACCCGTGAGTTCTTATAAATAAGAAGCACAATCGCGTTTACATATAAATACTTGCAAAGACAAACCGTATACTAGAATAGACTTGCATACGAAATTGAAAGTATTTTCTATCTGTATAGGAAATTGAACCGTGACTTCCTAAGAATAAGGAGCACAATCGCGTTTACAAATAAATACCTGCATAGAGACGAACGTTTCTACTTTTACTCAATCCAAGCCCTGTTGAATGAAAAAATACTTGCATAGGAAATTGACCCGTGAGTTCTTATAAATAAGAAGCACAATCGCGTTTACATATAAATACTTGCAAAGACAATCCATATACTAGAATAGACTTGCATACGAAATTGTTACGTAGTCTCTTACAGATAAGGAGCATAATCGCATAGTCGGGCGATCGTCAAGCCCCCACCGGAGCGAGTCCGACTCCGAGTAGCCGTATAAAATACTTTGAAGTCTTGCAAGTATTTCGGATCGGTACCTGGTGTACGTACTTGGAAGTAAATACCTGGTATAAATACCTGGTCGCGTAAATACGTACCATCCCTAGTCAGAAGCCAGTAAATCTGACACCGGTCTAGCCAAGAGGTCTCGTGTAACCCAGCTACTAGGTTTTGGTGGTGGTGGCAGTCGTTCCATGAAAAGCACTAATACTCAGCTGCACAGTTATTTACCTGGGTCTATAACTTGATGGCAAAATTAACGTTAAAAAAAGTTACAGGCAAAGTAAACCAGGATTGATCCCTGTCCCTCATAATCGATACTGGTTCATCACGATCGATCCAGTTGCATCCCGATCAATCCCGGGCTATCCCGATTGATCCTGTGCATCATCATCATTGGTCATCTTAAACTAGCTTTTACTCACGACTTCGTTCATATCGGCTGTTAGTCGATGTTTTCATATGTTTAGGGTGAATACTAATTACTAACTATCTTTTATGTCACTGTGAACGTGACTTTCAGAATGTCACATCTCTATCTCTATCATATTTTGTCCCGCACCGTTTGAAGTGCGTTTTGCTTTTGGTGAGTTTTAAAATAATAAAATCGTAATTTATTTTACCAATCATTCATTGTATTTTCACTATGTGGTGCATTTCATCCAGTTATAATATAATTCTTTCAAAGCAATGGTTATTTTATGAGTTAATGCGATTTAAGTGACGCGTCCTAACACTTGTGTTTTTCATTTACAGTCCTTAAATTTCTACGAAGTCCCTACACCACACGCCACGATGGGTAGGGAGGACAAGGCTACTTGGAAAACCAACTATTTCACCAAGATCATCGTAAGTAAACAATAATAATTTCCCGTAATGTGCATAACCTCAAAATCATCGAAGCACTTGCTAATTTCCATATTGTTAAATTACATTTAACTTAGGTACCTACTAGGGTTTTCATAAATGTTATTTCAAAGATAAAACTAGTAATCCTCCGCAGAATATTAAGCCTTTGAGAATAAGTTCGGAATAAGCTTTTTAAATGTTATGCCAAATTTGTGGTATGTTCGCCAGTTTCCTACAATTGCATTAACGTACTGTATTTTCTCTTTACAGCAACTCTTAGACGAGTACCCAAAATGTTTCATTGTGGGTGCAGACAATGTGGGCTCGACCCAGATGCAGCAGATCCGTATCGCTCTGCGTGGTCACAGCATCATCCTCATGGGAAAGAACACCATGATGCGCAAGGCTATCAAAGACCATATGGACACCAACCCAGCTCTTGAAAAGCTGTTGCCCCACATCAAGGGAAACGTTGGCTTTGTATTCACCCGCGGAGACCTAGTTGATGTCCGTGACAAGCTACTGGAAAACAAAGTCCGTGCCCCTGCCCGTCCTGGTGCCATTGCTCCTCTGTCCGTCGTCATTCCCGCCCATAACACGGGTCTGGGTCCTGAGAAGACTTCGTTCTTCCAGGCTCTCTCCATCCCTACCAAGATATCCAAGGGTAAGCAAAAAAGAGTAAAAAAATATTTAAGCGTATTATACTTTTTTCATATCATACTGAAAACCTTTCATTCTTAATTATTGTGTCTGTCCTAATACCTGAGAATGTAATATTAGTTCTCTGGCTTCGCTTTCAGACAATATCAAAGTCTTCAAATTTATCCTAGTGTGATAGTTCAAATCAGAATATTGCACTGGCATTTTGAAGAAACAATATCACGAGATTCTTTCCATAAAGGCTTTCAAGGGAATAGTTCATGTTATTTTTTTCCTGATGATAAATATCAGCCCTAAAAGAATTATACATTTTTTTATAGTGAAAAACAAATTATTAAAAACTTTTTTAAATATACTATTATACAAGGTTTTGCTGGTCTTATATCCATTTTTATATACTTACAGGTACTATTGAAATCATCAATGATGTGCACATCCTGAAGCCTGGCGATAAGGTTGGAGCTTCCGAGGCCACCCTCCTCAACATGTTGAACATCTCTCCCTTCTCATATGGTCTTGTCGTCAAGCAGGTTAGTTAACTACACTTACTTTATATGCCTACATTTAGTTAAGTATGGAGCAATGATGTGGAAAATACATAATTATTATATTATAATTATTAGTGCGATTGAGTGTGAGTCTGAATTGCACTGTCTATCAATCTATCATTACTATTTTAAAAAGTGGTCATTCCCCAGTCTGTAGTCATATGTCCAAAGTGTTGAGTACAGTCTGCATTTTACTGTGCATTCTGATAATTTACCTTTGGTAAAGTATTTGCTGTGTTGATCTTAGGGCTATTTGACTTGTTCATTTAGTTCAAAGTTTGCAGCAGACACTTATATACCAAGGTTCTTACAATAACACTAACCATTCAGAAATTATTTGAAGGAGTCACTATACCTGTATGTTTTTCAAATAGGTCTATGATTCTGGCACCATCTTTGCCCCTGCCATCCTGGACATCAAGCCTGAGGACCTCCGTGAGAAGTTCTTGGCTGGTGTTGCTAATGTTGCTGCTTTATCGTTGGCTATTGGCTACCCCACTGTGGCTTCTGCACCTCACTCCATCGCCAACGGATTCAAGAACTTGCTCGCCATTGCTGCCGTTACAGAGGTTGAATTCAAGGAGGCTACAACCATCAAGGAGTTCATCAAGGTAAATTGAAAATTTAAATTTCTCATACCTTTATCTAGACAAAGTTATTGCTGTAGTAAGCCTCACATTAGCCTATTTGTTTGCAAGCTTTGGCAAGTTCGTGTTTACTGGTAACATTCTTACCATTGAGAATATAACCACGAGAGTGTATAGGCCGATTTCTTCGAAGAACACAACTCACTACAATGGGCCGGGGGACAAGGACGAACAGTGCAGCTGCTATTAGTCAGTTCAAGATCAAGTTGTGTAGATATGCCTGGTTTGCTCTACTTGATTAAGGGAAAGTAGTTGATATTGATAAAATGGATTTTAACTTTATAAAAATACTGATCAAAAATCACAATAATATTTTAATCAAAATAAGTAGTGTATCAACAACTGTAGCTTCAGAAGGCACTCTGTAATTAAACATGGCGGGTCAATAAATGCAGTTATTTCATATAATTTAACACATTTTGTTTTCGGTGGGAAAATCATCTAATAACCCCCTCCTTTTGTGGGTCAAGCGGAAGGGAGTGTCAGACTTCTATTGACTAATAACCCACTCTGCTCCTTCGATTGCCCTTACATGCTGGGGAAGCAGTATTTCGTTACATAACGAACCCTGGCTACATAAACTTAACCCTCATCATACAAACAAATTAACTTACGAGGATGATATTGTAATGCGAGGGTCCAGGTTAATTAGTATTAGAGTACCTCATACTATTTGAAGCCTATTAAGATTGAATATTTTTTATATTAACAATTTGACTTTTCTAACCATTATATCAATGAAAACAAAACTTAACCATTAAACAAACTACTTCGTTGGTATCGCTGAACTAAATAAACAAACGTCGGCGTTTAAAGCCTTGACCAAACAGCACTATTTTGTTAGAAACCAATTTTTCATAGTAACCTATCCACTTTTCTATTTATTCTGGGATCTTCGGAAATCTAAAATGAAAACATGCATGTTAAACACAGATGAAAAAAATGAACCTTTTCTTAAAGTCTGTTAAAAGTAGATAGGTATTTAATGACAGTATCTGAATTGAATAAATAAAAAGAAAAGTTTAATTTTATAATTATTGACATCGCCTTCAGCCTAAGGTTACAGCACAGATTTTTACGATAAAAATACGAAAAGAAAGAAGGGTATGAAAGAATTAGTTTCCTAATGAAAGAAAGGGACTTTTCCAAGACATCAACGCGCGACTCATCCATGTGCTTGTTTACCCAAACCACCATTTTAAATAGACCCCTGCGCTGGCTTATAATCTGATTAATTCAAAAATAATTTTCGTAGCGTGTAATTACTGATGAAAAGTTGTGCCATCCATATAGTATCTAGATGTCTGGGAAATTTTTATGCTTTACAAATTACATAAAAATTAGTAATTAATTAGCAAGCACACAGGTCTCACACTTGGTCACAACTAAAATGGTTCGTGTACCGTAGCCTATAATAGTTTTCGAGTGTTGCCTACAAAAATTAATAATCATTTTTACTGATGTCTGTCCTAATACCATGGAACGTAATATTAGTTCTCTGGCTTCGCTTTCAGACAACATCAAAGTCTCCAAATTTATCCTAGTGTGATGGTTCAAAAAGAGAATATTGCACTGGCATTTTGAAGATACAAACCCTTCTCAAGATGCTATTAGAACTGAAAGTTCTTGTCAACGAAATTTATAACGAATATTCTTTGTTTTTTAGGACCCCAGCAAGTTCGCCGCTGTTGCCGCTCCGACTGCCGCTGCCGCCGCCGCCCCGGCTGCCGCTAAAGCTGAGGAAAAGAAGGAAGAGAAGGAAGATTCGGAGAGCGACGACGACATGGGCTTCGGTCTCTTTGACTAAGCCCTCACGTGAGGCCGCGACTACCCGCACGAGACCGATAGGCGTGTAGGATCTGTTCGGGAACGTCAAAGCCTCACCGTCGAGCCCCGTGGCTGCAGCCAAGTATGGGGACAGTCAACGCCGCCGGGTTTGGACACCCATATGGCGGCCGACATGTCTTACGTTTTGTGCTTGTAATAAATGCCACCTGAAATATGTACGAGTTTCATTTCGCTTCTCTTCCACTGTCTTAACTCTGAGGTTCTGATTGAAACAAAATGTATTCACATAAAGTATTTTATTCAGTAGACATTCAATAAATATCACGAATCAAAAATTTAATTAAATTAATCTTTATTTGGAAGAAAAACACATGTTACATAATTACATTAACCTTTTGAGCGCCATGGTCTTCTATAGAAGCAAAGAGAATATAATATAGTGTCTGTGCTGGTGCCACGTCCTCCGTCTGACAATCGTATGTCATGGTGGGGGGAGGGTAACACCAGCGCAGCCAACATTAGACTTATGAATGAAGGAAGTGACGTGTTAGCTTATCTATACTTATAATAAATCTGTATACCCTGTTTTTTAATCTCAGAGACAGAATTGACACATGCAAATGTCAAGTTTAGAAATAATGTTGCCCGCTCTTTTGCGCAGTGTTGTACCTACGATACCGGTTTGTTGAATCGTAACTTTTTACCCGACTGCGCGACGCAAAGGAGGTTAATGTGTTTCACAGTCTGTGTATGTATGTAAGTATGTGTGTTTGTACCTATGTGGTGATGTACAGGCCAAACGCGTGGGCTGATTTGAATAATTCGCACGTTAATCAATTCGTCGTAACTATGCGAGTGTCACTAGAGAAATGATAGTTAATTATCAAAAATCGGCAAACTATATCAAGTGGGAGATATCCCACTTGATATAGTTTGCCGATTTTTATCCTTGCTTTAGTGTTACAATTTTTCAGTCTTTTTTATATGATATTTAATTTCTATTTAGTTTTATACAAGTAAATCACATATTTATAATGTATGTTTATATAGCTTAGTTAGAGGGGTCAACAAGATTGCAAGTAATGTGAATTATACCCATATTGCGAGTTTTCTTTATAAAAAAAAATTATATAAATATCGTAACACTAAATGAAGGATAAAGTTGGAATAATTATTCCTTCTTCCTTGACTTATAATATTGGTATTTGATAATGGCTTGGATAATGGCCAGCTAAAGTTGGTGTACCTTCACTTGGTGAAGGTGGTGATGATTTTATTGGCTTGTCCCTGACCCTGTGATGATGCTGCCGCTTATATTGTGTTGGGCAGTAACAATAGATTGGGCGTTTCTTCATTGGCCGGCCCGGCCCGGCACCGATACCGACAATGACATCGGTGGACGCTTAATTCTATAAAATTGTATAGAATAGTGTCTCATTGACCCGGCCCGACTCCAATATTAACTGCAAGGGACGACCTTAGCTGGGATGTATTTAACTTCTAATTTATTTACAACTAGCTTTTGCCCGCGACTTCGTCGGCGTGGAATAGTTACTTTGGGCTAACGTTAAATTTAACCCCGATTTTGAAGCATTCTTCATTGGCGCTCCGCTCCTATTGGCCTTAGCGTAATGATACAATATAGCTGTGCCCGCGACTCCGTCAGCGTAAGTTAATGTATTGGTAATATTGTTTAGATCACGTCCACATGAGGCTTAAGTACCTAGAGAACGCTTCGACCGCGAGACGCGTCGAGCGCGGCGACCGATTCTCAAAAATAATCCTTATAGCATGATTCAGTATTCACGCACGATGGCTTATTATTATAAGCGTATTTCATGTATAACTTTGGTGTTTCTATACCGATTTATATGATTCTTTTTACGGTTTCGTAGCCGAATGGCAAAAAACGGAATCTTTATAGTTTCGACATGTCTGTCCGTCTGTCTGTCTGTCTGTCCGTCCGTCCGTCTGTCACAGCAATTTTATTCCGAAACTATTAGGACTATACATGTGAAACTTGATAGGTAGATGTATTCTGTGAACCGCTTTCCGATTTTGAGAAAAAAATTAAAAAATATTTAAAATAAAGGGGGGCTTCATTAAATCGATGCATGTGTGGTATCTATAGACAGTTCTTTAAAAACGACATCGGGGTTTCTAAAACCACTTTTCCATAAAGTCAATCGTTTAAAAGTTATAAGCTTCCAAAGTGGTAGAATGTGTGTGTGGCGGACACAACCTCTAACTTCTATAATAATGGAGTGAAAAATCTAAAAAAATATACGTCTGTAGATCTTAATATAAACTTTCAACCAAAATTAGTTTGAACGAAATCAGTTCAGCGGTTTTTGAGATACAGCATATTTTCTAAAACCGCAAATATAACTTTGTAATTCATACAAACACTATGAAAAACAAATTTATTCGGCGCAGTTGTAAAAAATGTAAAAAAGCCAGTTTTAAGAAATTTGTAAGGTTTTTTTTTTCAAAACAAATTTATTTGGCGCAGTTGTAAAAAATGTAAATAAGCTAGTTTTAAGAAATTTGTAAGGGTTTTTTCCGTCAAATAAATTTGCATATTATATTATAGTTACTACGGAACCCTTCATGGGCGAGTCTGACTCGCACTTGGCCAATTTTTTTATGGAATAGTTAATAATGTTAACTTTTTCAATTAGGGGTGACTGAGAGTGTTATAAACGTAAGAGTAGACAAATATTATAATCAGAAAGCTTCGAACTGCTAAGCTATCGGGAGTTACACGTGTTATTGTGAGTCAACCATAAAAGTTAGACATATGCTGTCGTGGGATATTTTTTATATAATTTTAAGGAGAACATTTGCGTCATAAATGATTTCTGTGTAGCTTTAACCATTAAGGTTGCACTCACGACGGAAGCTTAAAAAATGGAGTAACCTCTCCCGTTTTCCCAACATTTCCCTTCACTGCTCTGCTCCTATTGATTGTAGCGTGATGAAAAGTATACTATAACCCGCTCAGGAGTATGAAAAATAATTGTACCAAGTTTCGTTAAAATCCGTCGAGTAGTTTTTGTTTCTATAACGGTTATACAGACAGGACAGACAGACAGACAAAAATTTAACTGATTGCATTTTTGGCATGAGTATCGATCCTTAATCACCCCCTGATAGTTATTTTGGAAATATATTTCATGTACAGAATTGACCTCTCTACAGATTTATTATAAGTATAGATAGGTCTATATTGTATTGAGCAGAGTAAGGACACTAGAAGGCTCTATTTGTGAAGTTGATCCGAATAAACTTCAAAATACACTTCAAGACCACAATTCCTAGCAAGAATTAAATAATCTGTGAAATCTTTAACATAGTTAAACTAAAAGGTAATTTAAAAAAATCCTGACTGCTCAACTGAAAGGAAAGAAACAAGCTCATTTTTATTTAAAAAGTGACAAGCAGGCGTGACCCATCCCATTTTTATAAACATATATGTTCGATTGGGTCCCGCCTGCTTGCAATAAATTGGTATTTATTGTGTAAATCGATAGTTATTGTGTGTTTTTATGTGTCATCCGGGCTATATAGTTGACGACATTACTGATAGGTTTACCATAGAAATAGGTGGTGATTCTGAAGATTCAGAATATTCCTAAGAAATGGAGTCATTATTTGAATCTGATTAACGAATAACTGTAATTAATTATGATTTTAATAACATAATTAATTACAGGTATATAGATATCTTACATTATTAATTTTTTATTTCTAGTTTTAAATTAGCATCTACACATTATTTCAGGATAACGTATTATAAAAAACCGATACTTGATTTTATCAACGTTAAGTTTCGATAGTGGCACATCACTATTTAAGATTTGCAAAAAACTGGCAATCGTCGTAATGTCAACTTTGTCTCTGAGATTAAAAAACAGGGTATAGAGAGGTTAATTCTGTACATGAAATATATTTACAAAATAACTATCAGGGGGTGATTAGGGATCGATACTGATGCCAAAAATGCAATCAGTAAAATTATTGTCTGTCTGTCTGTCTGTCTGTCGGTCTGTCTGTCTGTCTGTCTGTCTGTCTGTATAACCGTTATAGAAACAAAAACTACTCGACGGATTTTAACGAAACTTGGTACAATTATTTTTCATACTCCTGAGCTGGTTATAGTATACTTTTCATCACGCTACAATCAATAGGAGCAGAGCAGTGAAGGGAAATGTTGGGAAAACGGGAGAAGTAGCTCCATTTTTTAAGCTTCCGTCGCGAGTGTAACCCTAATGGTTAAAGCTACACAGAAATCATTTATGACGGAAATGTTCTCCTTAAAATTCTATAAAAATATCCCACGACAGCATATATCTATCTTTTATGGTTGACTCACAATAACACGTGTAACTCCCGATAGCTTAGCAGTTCGAAACTTTCTGATTATTATTCTGCTCCGAAATTTAAAACCACCGCAACTTTGCAATGGAACTCGGCTAAAAGTAACCCAGTTGTAACAAAATATAATCGAGGCTCAAATTTTAACAGGTTGCGGTGCAGGAGAATCCGTCTTTATTCCCAGAATTCCCATAATACCAAATAATTTTCCATTCCAATTTAAAAGAACGCAATTCCCAGTATCGGTGTGTTATGCAATGACAATTAATAAGGCTCAAGGGCAGACTTTTCGTGTAGCTGGAGTAGATCTCGGTGTCAGTTGTTTCTCGCATGGTCAGTTAGTTGTACGTCGCTCTTTCCCGGGTTAGCATTTATAGAAATCTTTATGTTCACGTGCCGGACGGGTCAACTTTCAACATAGTTTACCCGGAAGCTTTGCGCTGAAGTATTTTCATTCTATAGGTACTTAAGCCTCATGTGAACGTGATCTAAACAATATTACCAATACATTAACTTAATAACACACAAGGAGTTACACGCTGACGGAGTCGCGGGCACAGCTTGTGCGGTTCGGTATTGCGATATTTTTCAACAGTATTATAGATTGACATATTATATTTCCCTACTAAATTACAAAGGTTAATCTGTCTGTTACATCAAAATCACTGAACCGTGAGGAAGGACATAGGCTACTGGCTTTTTACGAAATACGACGGAAACGTGGACGAAGTCGCGGGCAACAGCTATCTATACTAATAATATAAGGCTGAAGAGTTTGTTTGTTTGTTTGAACGCGATAATCTCAGGAACTACTGGTTCGAATTGAAAAATTATTTTTATTTAAATAGTCAATTTATAGAGAAAGGCTATAGGCTATATATCATTACGCTAAGGCCAATAGGAGCGGAGCGCCAATGAAGAATGCTTCAAACTCGGGGTTAAATTTAACGTTAGCCCAAAGTAACTATTCCACGCGGACGAAGTCGCGGGCAAAAGCTAGTTTCTTAATAAGTAAGATTTGATATTAAAATGATCTTTAACATTATAAAATGAGATCAATTCTAAATAGGCATTTAACATATACATATTTGGATATTTATTACCTAGTTCCTGACAGCTCGGCCATCCTGATGTTTGAGCGAGTCCCTTCGCTCGAGTTTTATTTGTATAGTTGACCATATTATATAATGGGTGATAGAAGTGACCCTGAGAACGATTACTTGAAGGGGCTTGCTGAAACCTCAATTTATGAATAATAGAATATAAGTACAATATTAAACTCATTAAGAAATTTAGTAAATCATTCCATTTATACATAACATTTATGTGTATACAATACAAATGTAGTCAATTACATATTTTACCAGCTTACATAAGTATTTCATTTAACATTTCACACACAGGACGTTAAAAATCGATACAATAGTAAATATTTTAATCATTTAATAAAGCACTTAAATAAGGGTCAGTTTCATGTTCGCTTTCATAATTCAAATCTAATCTCGAGTCATAGTTTTTATTAAATACTAGCCAAGGCTTGAATAAATTCAAGTCAATGGATACTACTTTCTCAATTATTTAAGCATTTATTGCGTACAAAGGACAAATATAGTTGGGAATATAGACAACAAACAATTGTGGACCCTGTCGGGCTCAGCAAATTTGAAATGAGTAGGAAAAAGGAAGAGCATTGATATAGATTTTCCATAATGCTAAACTTTATTTAAAATTAAATGATTATCTTATATGAAGATTGTGATATATTGTAATAGTGGGTACTTTGTTATAAGTCTTGTAACCGTTCAACTGTATGACAGTCTGCGATTATACGCCATATAGTCAAGTTGTTGTTTCATTCCCGGTATCCAGACTACTTCCATATTCTTCAGTGGCGACGAGGACAGTCGATTCTATGCGTGATTAGTGCGATAAATAATTAGAACATTATTGTTATTAGAAATAACGGTCAGTGGGTCGTCTTAGAACACGAAATGTCGATCGGTAAAGTAACAGAGTTCAAAGTGCACAGTGACGATTGGCGGTTATATGTGGAACGCTTAGAACAGTATTTCTTAGTGAATAAGATACCGAAAGAATTGCAAGTGCCTACGTTGATAACTGTGATGGGCGCGGAGTGTTATGAACTTCTCGTTAATTTGTGCACACCGGTTAAACCTACAAGCAAAACGTTTGCAGAAATCAGTGACGTCATGGAAAAACACTTGCAACCTAAACCAAGTGAGTTGGCGGAGCGTTACAAGTGTCGGCAACGTAAGCAGAAAGAAGGGGAAACGGTGTCGGAGTACGCGGCTGTTTTAAAGAAGATGTCCAAAACTTGTGATTTTGGATCTTGGTTGGAAGAAAGCTTGAGGGATCAGCTAGTTTGTGGTGTAGCGAATGAAACCATAAGACAACGGTTGTTCGCCGAAAGCAATTTGGATTTCGGGAGGGCGTATAATTTAGCGGTTAGCATAGAAGCAGCGGAAAAAGATGCCGCTGCCGTGGAGGCGCACAAAGAGTTCAGCAGCGCCACACCAGTGACGACGGTGGCTTGTCAGGCGATGGCCCCGGGCGTGCGCGGGAAAGGTGCGGCGGTGGCCATTCGTGACGTCAGCGGGGTGCGGTTACCACGCGAGACTACATCGCAGACATCGCAGGCCAGGTGGTGGCGAGGCGCGCGCGCACCGGCGGCGGCCGCGCCCGCCATGCTGTGGGAGCGGGCGCAGCAGCAGCAGTGTCGAGTATGTGGCGCGCGTCACGATGCAAACAGGTGCAAGTTTGCGCGTTACGTTTGCCGAGTTTGCAATCAGCAAGGGCATTTGAAGCGTATGTGTCCGAATTTGACGGAGCACTACAACGTGGACATGCAACTACGAGATGGAAACGGATGCGACAGCGAGGAAAGTGAAGAGGTAATCATTGTAAATGTTAGCAGATTATCCGCGGCGCAGTGTAAACCTATGTATGTAGTTTTAAATGTGAACGGTATCGAGATAAGAATGGAATGCGATACCGGCAGTGCCGTGTCCTGCATAAGCTGGGAGTGTTATATAAGTCAATTTAAGGATTTAAGTTTGAAACCCAGCCAGTTAGCACTCAGATATTATACAGGCGAATCAGTGAAACCCTTAGGGGTTATACGGCCACTAGTAAGATACAAAGATAAATGTAAGAAATTAGAGTTATATGTCATAAAAAACGGAAAAACGATCCTCTTAGGCCGTCAATGGATGGCAGAGCTAAAGATACAATTACCCATAATAAACTATGGTTGTGGCTCTACCCCAGTTATTTCTTTTCCATACCAATGGCCCTATACCATAGGTATTTTACGGAGTGGTTTAACTCTAAATAAGTGTACATTATTAATAACTAATTAAATTAATATCAATAAAGGATTGGTTATATGTAGACTGCTCTGTTCCTTCAATATTATATAAAAAAAAACAACCAACACTGGATAAACGCGAGTGTTATGTACAAAATTTTAAACATGGCACTCTGAATGTTAGAATGCGGAAGAACAGGAACTAAAGTATTACTGCCGATCAATTGTGGATGAATGAAGAGTGACGAATGAAAGTTGAAGGAATGAATGAGTAGCGTTGATCGGGTGTCTACAGAAGCAGTTGCAGTGGATTTTACTCAGGAAAAATCCTACGCTAACTAGGGAGGTACTGTAACGTTGTACGTGATCGCTAACACATTTGAATCGTAGTTGCAAACAGAGAAAATAGCTAATTACGCTCACAGCTGATGAAGGTACCTACTTTTAACTAGCAATCGTAGAATCGCTCGCGCACGGAACTGGTTTGGGCTGAGTGATTTCCCTCTCCCTACCGCACGCTTAACGTTCACTGATTCTCAACGGCTCGGGGAATAGGACCGCTGGCGGGGAGACTTCACACTACACAGCGGCAGAGTGATCGCGTCTACATAACATTTAATTGGACCTCTGCCAACCACTATCCTTGCTTACTTTAAAGAAGATAATTTGTTTCAACAATTACCTATCTATTTTACTTCAAATTGTACAAATATTAAATTCAGTGTAACCCCGAACGGGTGAGTGTTGCAAAACTTTAATTTACTAGATTTAAGTATTCGTTGCATGACTTGCTAAATTTCGCTGTGTGTAAATAATACCAACTTAGGGCACCTGAATAGTTGATTCTTATTGATTGTGCTGATGTATCAACGGTGATTGCTATTTTAAACACCTAGTAATATTCCTACTTTTATGTTCTACCAAATGTTCGTAATATAGTTGTAACGGGTCATGAGTCTGACGGTTACTTTTTAAATTATCTTCATCCTTTCAAGGATTTAAATTCTTTGTTCAAACTATGTAGCTTGGTGACTTGTAGACAATCAAGGGTTACCATTGTATTGTAGTTTTCTGTAAATCATTCTTGTTATTTTTCCATCTACCTCACATTACTAGATATCATTTTTCTGTTTCATCGTGCTTTTAAATTGTACCACGCTGCTTAGACTGCTTCATCTTGATGGCTAATTGATGCTAGATCACTACCTTCCACCGTAGATTCCATGTTCGACGCTTGTCAGGATGTTGCAGTCAGTAGTACGAATTCGGTCATTTTCTAAAATGCCTAATTCGGGATATTCCAGGGTTCTTCCGTACTGGACAACCAATACCTACTTAGCTGTCGCCACAAGGGCTGTGGCTGGACAACCCTGCGTGCTACGCACTAACTTCGGAAACGAAGACCGACCTACCTACCTGGCTGCCACCAGTCGCCTACGTTCTGGGTACTACAGGACAGTGGTTTTCTTTAGGCGGTCTAGAATTCAACATGCGCTCGATGTCGAGAACTCACGGCAGTCCTCTACTGGGTGATTCAAAAATTATATTTATATAATTTCTTACTGGCTGGCTGTCTCTAAGGACATACCTTCAGCTAGAGTCACTAGCTGGGAAAGTGGGGCGGAAGACTTGTGGGTCACCTTGGAGCTAAAAACTGGAACTAAAGTAAGGAAACTAGCAATTTGTGTTGTCTATTTGCCCCCACCTGTAAAGTTGGAAGCCTTGTCAATGTTTCTTGAAAGAGTTGATTTTGTTAATAGTCACACGGATGACTTGGTAATTCTAGGTGATTTTAACTTGGGCTTCATTAGGTGGAGCGCCAAGGCAGACTGTAATTACTTTATTCCTTCAAATTATGATAATTCTCTTGGACATTCTTTTGTTGACTTTTTAAGTATTAACAACCTGTATCAGGTGAATTGTATAAATAACTGTGATAACAAATTACTGGATTTGACTATTACAAATTTGCCTAGCGCCTATGTTACAAGACCTTTGAATGTTCTTAGCAAATGCTACCCGAACCATCCTAACTTATTGCTTAACATTCCATACAACAACTTCACTTATCTTCGTTCGAAACCTGACAAAAAAAATTACTTCTTCAAAGCAAATTATAAAGATATTGTCAGTGAGTTAAAGAGTGTAGAATGGCAAGAACGATTTTTTAGCTGTAATGATGTGAATAGTATGGTCGCGGAGTTTTACAATATTCTTGGAACTGTCATTGAAAAGTTAGTCCCTTAAACATCAACTGTTAGAGCTAAATTCCCTTCGTGGTTTAGTAATCCGTTAATTAAACTTATATCTGAAAAGGAAAAAATTCGAAAAAGATATAAGAGATTTGGTAATCCTAGAGACGAAATCGAGTATCAATTGCTACGCTCTCGCTCTCACAAGCTTTATGATGAATGTTATTCGAGATACAAAAACAAAATAGAGAACAATATTCCTAAAAACCCAAAAGCTTTTTGGAACTTTATTAATGGAAAACGCGGTGGTAAATCATCGATTCCTGCCAGAATGATGCTAGGAGACACAATCGCTAAAACTGGCCCTGAAATCGCTAACCTATTTGCAACTCAATTTTCATCCGTATACATGGCAGATACCTCGCAGTCCGCACACCCACACGCTCATTATTCGCAAGCGTTTAGCTATGAATCTCAATATGAGACTTCAAAATATATTTCAAGCTTAAAATTTGATGAATCCGATGTTTTCAGGGCAATCAGAAAAATTGATTCGACAAAGGGTGCTGGACCTGACCTTATCCCGCCAGTATTTGTTAAAAGATGTAGTTCTGCTCTTGTGCTTCCGTTAATGCTGATATTCAACCGGTCCTTGAAGGAAGGCAAATTCCCTGAAGAATGGAAGAAAGCTCGTATAGTACCCATATTTAAGAAGGGTGATCCGGTTAGCGCAGTTAATTACCGTCCCATTTCGATCCTTTCATGTTTTTCCAAGCTGTTTGAATCAATTTTATGCCCCATTATCTCACAAATGGTGGATTCGAGCATGTCGGATTATCAGCATGGCTTCAGACGTGGGCGTTCAACAGTGACTAATCTCGTACCCTTTGTCTCTGAAGTATCACGTGAGGTTGACCAGGGAATGCAGACAGACGCGATATACACCGACTTTAGCAGCGCCTTCGACAAAGTAAATCACCCCATACTTGTCGAAAAACTGAGATGGTTTGGTATCGGTGGTGAATTGCTAGACTGGTTCAAATCATATTTGTCAAAAAGACCTCAATATGTAGTGATAGGTAGCTTTAAATCTGAGGTATATTACGCGCACTCGGGAGTTCCACAGGGATCTCACTTGGGGCCACTGTTATTCCTTGTCTTTATCAACGACATAACTAATCACATACGACATAGTAGAATGTCTCTATTCGCTGACGATCTAAAAATATTTAAAGTGATAAACTCTCGAACAGACGCAGATTTAATTCAAGCTGACTTGAATAATATTCAGCGCTGGTGTCACGTTAACGGTATGAGTCTAAATGCTAAAAAATGTCATCACATATCATTCACAAGGAAAAAAACACCAGTTCCTACTAAGTATGACATTGGTGGCGTAATACTGGACCAAGTGAATGAAATTCGAGATTTAGGTGTGATCGTTGACAGTAAGCTAAAGTTTGCCTCACACATTGATAAAGCAGTGACAAAATCCGCCCAGATGCTTGGATTTCTGAGGCGCAACTCCAGAGGTTTTAAACTCGATAAGACCAAAGTGCTACTATATAATGCCCTAGTACGCAGCAATCTCGAGTATGCAAGCAGTGTGTGGAACCCTTTTTATGCAGTCCACTCTCAACGTGTGGAAAGTATACAACGAGCTTTCACGAGACACCTTGCATTCTCTACAAAGGGTTTTTCACACAGAAAATCCTACTCGGAACGTTTGAACAAATTTAAAATGATTACCCTTCGCGATCGTAGACGTCTTTTGGACTTATGCTTCCTCCATAAAGTCATTAATGGAAATATTCAGTGCAGTTACCTTTTACAGAGCGTTTCCTTAGCAGTTCCAAGAATCTACCCACGAGCTAAAAAAATTAAAAAGGTTTTTGACACGTCATGTATCAAAACCAACCTAGGCTTGCAGTCTCCATTTGTAAGAATGTGTAATGAATATAATACTGCAGTCTTGAACATGCCTGAATTGGACATTTTCAATGACACCCTGCAGCGGTTTCGAAAAAATATCACATTATCCTTACCAGGTTATTCTTAGAATTTTGTTAATTATATTTTAAATAACATTTATATTTTTCTGTGTTTTTAACGATTTCAATTTAACTTATTTTATTTAAATGTGTTGAACTTATTTTAATTGATTCGATTTTATGATTTTATTTTTATATTATTAAAATCTATTGACAAGTTTTAATTTTTTTTATAAATTTATGCTTTTGACATGATATTAATTCCGTTTTTATTTTTTATTTACGCTATTGACATGTTGTTTATTCAGTTTATTTTAATATTTATTCTATTGACATTGTTACCCAATTGTTCTAATTGTAATAATAATTAATAATGTGTATAATTTATTCCTTTATTGTATATTAACTTTTTGCAACATAAAAAATGTGTTTTATTTTAAGTAGTGAGTTTATGTTAAATATTAGTTATAAGTAATTTTTTCAAGGCAGCACTATTGTTCTGGTGAGCGCTATGTACGCCTTAATTGTCATGTGCATTAGTTATTTTGTAAGTAAGATTTTTTTATATTGTGCAATGTATGTGATGTGGCTGTACTTAATATAAATAAATAAATAATTTATTTAATGATTATAATTTTGTAAGATTCTACCAAGTTTCATTTACCGGCTGAGCACTAACAGTTACAAAATCTTATCTTATAATTATCTAAATAAACTTTTAACTCACTAAATAAAATGGCTTTTTAGTATTATTTTCTTCACAAGTGTGTTGAAAAACGTCGTATGATACACGTGTGTATTGATGATTACCGTCCTCGGCTCTCTTAAGACCCTCACCTAACGGCTCGGGTCTCAATGGCGCCTCAGCGGTAATCACCAACATTACACACTTGTACCATAATGTACTATTACATCTCTCATATTCGGTAAGTAGGTCCTTATTACCCCCAAATGGGGCTTGTAGGTAACCAATTAGCGCTCTAGGGTAATAATATAGCTAGAAAAGCCCTAGGGCGGTAAGTAATTTTAAAAAAACCTCTTCTTTCTTTCAAAAAGTTCGCGTACATCTAACCATCATACTGGCAATCAACATCATTCAGCTCAATGACAAAAGAGGTCGCTTCACTATTCAGCCTTGTCTTCGTATGAGTATAATAGTCATCAATTTTAAATATCGAACGGCGAAGCTCAATTCCGTTCTTGAAAAAAATAATAATTAAAAAACAAAGATGAAAAAAGGCGGGAATAGAAAACTTTTACTTTAAATATTGTTTGTTTTTGGGATTTTTTTAGGGTTCCGTAGCCGAATGGCAAAAAACGGAACCCTTATAGTTTCGATATGTCTGTCCGTCTGTCTGTCTGTCCGTCCGTCCGTAGGTCACAGCCATTTTATTCCGAAACTATTAAGACTATACATGTGAAACTTAGTAGGTAGATGTAATCTGCGAACCGCTTTCCGACTTTAAAAAAAAAATATTTAAAATAAAGGGAACCCCATACATCCCAACTAGCACAAATGGGCTGCATTAGGGCTTTAGATCGTATCCGATTATTACTTATGGTAATAGACGTAAGCGCTAGAGCGTCTACTACAGACTTAAAGCAGCCGCTTTAGCGCTATTTGGGCGCCATTTTATGCAACCTAAAGTTCCATTTAACCTGCACAACGGTTGCATAAAGGTTCCTTAATAGCTATAACGATTTATTAACGCTATACTAAAGCTCTCATAGCGCTACTTTTGAATGATTTTGAACTACTTTGAACGAATGAATTGATTATAGTTCTTTATTCTATATCTTCAGTTGACATTATTTGTAATATTTTGGTAAAGTGTTTTCGTCGCCATCATGAAAATAAAACAAAAAGAAGTAAAAGTTTGTATTCTGTATTAGCAAGATATATAAAGATACTTAAAACGCTGTCCAGTTTACTGTAGATATATAAGATAATTTTCGGGTAATTTTAACGCGCTTTTATGATATTTAAAAAAATAACAAAAGATATGTGATATTTTTTATTTGTTATACAGAATACATTTTATTTCCGTATTTTTACGTGTCGATAACTTACTATTTGCAAGTGGCCGATTGTTTACCGGTACATTTAATGCACATTTAACTGAAAAACCAATGTATATCAACTCAATTTTGCAAGTTAATTATAAGTTTTCTTAAAAAATCATGGCGTCATTGTAATGTAGTCATAACCTGCAGTTTGAGCTCTAATAACTCCCATTTGAGAATCATAGCGCTAATTTTCACCCTTCTAACGCTTCCAGTGATTTTTGTTACCCTAGTGCAACTCACAGCCACAAAAAGCTCCTATTTTCTTGTTTTTGAGGTTATAAGATGTAGTTACGTACTTATTCGTTTAGCATCCATTTTTATTGTTTAGTGTTTAGTGTTTTTAAATGTTTTATAATAGTTACAAAAGCGGCTGTAAAATGGCGAATGGATTGAGCCTGCAAGGAATGACTATTGCTACTAAAGGCCTTAGTTACAATGATGATTTTTTTGTAACTATAGTATGCATAAGAGTTTCTATTATTTCTATAATGGAACTTCTAGTAGTATAATAGTGGTTACTATAACTATAACCTATAAAAGTTACAATGGAAACCACTGTACAGCTGTGAGTGGCAGAATGACCTTCGTAACTCTCATATAAAGGTGTAAGTGGTAAATGAGTTCTACCGTGGACTACTGTGAAGGCTAGGGTGGTATTTGATTCAGCTTATAGCACCTTAAGTAACTTTTATAGCTATAGACGTTTACGGATGCAGATATGCAACTTTGAACTGCTTTTTGAACCCTTAAAGCGCTATTCTACAGCCGAAAGTAACAAAATAGGCTGCAATTTCCACTAATGTGCTCGTTGGGATGGAACTGAAACTGAAAATATTTTTTTTTCATGAAACCTATGCGTGTGTGGTATCTGTAGACAGGTCTTTAAAAATGATATCAGGGTTTCTAGAACCACTTTTTCATAAAGTCAATCGTTTAAAAGATATAAGCTTCCAAAGTGGTAAAATGTGTGTCCCCCCCTCAAACTTCTATAATAATGGAGTGAAAAATCTAAAAAAAATATATGTCTGTAGATCTTAATGTAAACTTTCAACCAAAATTGGCTTGAACGAAATCGGGTCAGCAGTTTTTGAGATATAGCATTTTTCTAAAACCGCAAATATAACTTTGTAATTCATATAAACACTATGAAAAACAAAGTTATTTGGCGTAGTTGTAAAAAATGTAAATAAGCTAGTTTTACGAAATTTGTAAGGATTTTTTTCGTCAAATAAATATACATATTATATTATATTATTATAGTTACTTCGGAACCCTTCATGGGCGAGTCTGACTCGCACTTGGCCAATTTTTTTATAATTACGTGCTAATTAGGAAAAAACATGAGTTCTGCAAGTGATGAAGATATAAGCTGCACTCCCGATTCAATGAAAATGGAAGCTGAAGCAGCAATTAACAATATTTTGCCTGAAAGTTCTAAAGAGAGATATTTGAAAACTTACGACGAGTTCATGAAGTGGCGAAAATAAAAACGAGTAAAGTCTTTATCTGAGACTGTATTCTTAACATACTTTAGAGAGCTATCAAAAAAGCTGCAGCCATCTAGTTTGTGGTGCATTTATTCAATGTTAAAAGCAACTATGAGTACTAAACACGACATCAATATCAAGAACTTTTCAAAATTATCATCTTTTCTAAAAAGACAATCAGCAAAAAGTCAAAGGTTTTTACAGCGCAAGACGTGAAAACATTTATAAATGAAGCCCCTGAAGACATATATTTAGCTGTTAAGGTACGTAAAATAACAAATCACATAATGGTAATACTTCATCATAATTATCTTTTAAATTCTTACAATCCTAAAAAACATACCTTCTTATTTTTATATTTCGCTTGTTTTAGGTGGTTCTTATCTTCGGTATAACTGGCGCATGCCGAATTATTGAATTGACAAATATAACAATAGAGAACATAGAACAACAGGGTCAGTTGTTAGTAATTAAACTACTGAACACAAAAACTAAAATTGACCGAACATTTGTAGTTCCTCAAGAATTCTCTGAATTCGTACAAAAATACAGAAATCTTCGTCCTAAAAATGTAAATACCAACCGATTTTTTTTTGAAGTACCACCAAGGTAAGGAAACAAACAAACAAGTTATTGGAAAAAATACCATCAGAATTATGCCGAAGCAAACAGCAAGTTATTTAAAGTTAGCAAACCCGGAATTGTACACAGGTCATTGCTTCCGGAGAACATCGGCTACACTTTTAGCCAATGCTGGGGCTAACTTAACCACTATAAAAAGGCACGGTGGGTGGAAATCCAGCAAGGTGGCTGAAGGTTACATTGAAGATTTCATACAAAATAAAAGTAAAATTACCAACCAAATAACGAAAACTTTTCAGCTTTCAAAAAATGAAACATCTTTCTCGAGAAATGATCCGCAACCATCAACTTCTGCTGAAGAAAGCTTCATCCCTTCAAATATTATCCATGACCAACAAATATCACAATCTCAAACTATTAATTAACATACCCAAAAAACACCTGTCCCTAAAATTTTAAAATTGTTCTCATTTAACTATAAATTTTAACTAATAAAATGTTTTATTCTTGTAATGCCGGTTTTTTCTACTTACCTCACAATCGAGATGTAAAGCAGAGTAGTTAGCTCGGGTGTAAGCATCAATTGCACCCTCGAACTATAGGCGCCCTCGCTGCGCTCGTGCGCCTAAATATCTCGGGCTGCATTTGATGCCTTACAGCCCTTGGCTACTAATCTACTAATTGTGTAACTGTTTGTTTTTCCAAATGAAATAAATAAATTCTCGGCCTGTGGAGTAGGTGTACATGGATAAAATGTAGGTATAGTTATGACATAGTAATTATAGGGCGTCCAATCTCGGAACACCGAGATCTCGGTATTGCGGGATCCCGCGCCATTTTCCGATCCCGCGTGATGCGGGATTACGGGCGCGGGATCCGCGGGATTTGCGGGACTGAAAAAAGCATGCATACGACCCAGGGTTGCCATTTCGAAATTTTAAGTTGCCGTGTTTTGGGATCTGGATTACCGTGTTTTGGAATAAAAACTACAAAATTTCCGGGTACATTTTTTTTTAAATTAACACGTAAGATCAAACATGACATAAAACATTATTCTTCACAGTCATCATACAAATTTCTTATCGTATGCAAAATTTCTTCTTCATCTTTGTTCATTTTATATTTATTTTTTTCTTTCATATTGTCTATCATTTGTTTTGTCGGTTTGAAATTTACACAATTTCCTTGGGATCGGATAAAGTGCTTAGCTAGTAAAGTTCCATTTATAGTAGAAGTAATAATTTTATTTCTTGTTTTTGTTTTTATCAAATTGACCTCACTGAAAATCCTTTCACAGTCTGCATTGGCGTGTGGGAGGGATAATACGCTAAGGACAAAACCGGCTAAATTTTCGCAACCGAGTTCAGGTTGCGCTAAAACTTTTGACCAAAAGTTATCCGTCTTCATTTGCGATACTTCTAATTTGGAATACTTAATTACAGACGGGAGCATTCGCCACTCGTCATCGATTTTCTGATGAAGATCTTCGTCTCTTGTAATTATAAGCAGTCTTTCGACTATAGGCATTAATGTGGGAAATGTTTCCCGGATTTCCTCACTGATTGCTTCTTCTGGCATTAGATATTTTAATAAAGGTAATAAGGGGTCGGAAAAATCGTATCTTTTTTGAATCTCCTTACAACCAGTAATTAAGAATTTCTTAACTCTGGTTTGGAATTCTTTCAAATGATCTGGTTTATTTATAATATCCGCTTTTTTAAGTTCATTTAAAATTATCACACCTAGATATAACGTAGGGATATGATTATCGCAGTTATCCGGATTAATTTCTGCAAAATCTGTTTGATTGACATAGTCTCGAGAAAGAAAGCAATATAACAATTCTTTGAATGTCATCCTCATCCTCTCATCCAATTCTACCAATTTCGGTTCACTACTCTGGAAATACTCATTAAGTTTTACGAACTTTGGCAGCACCCATTGCAGGAATAGAAAATACAATTTGACAAAAGGGTCATTTAGGTCATGGTAAATTGTTTCAGTGGCAAAGATACGCTCATCGAGCCATTTTTTTCGAAAAAAATAATTGTAAACTGACCCATTGCTCAAGTATTCTGTTAACAACTGCTAATAATGACAGCCATCGTGTTTGAGAGGGATGGAGAATTTTTGTGTATCTTACTGTTTGTAAAAATCTGAAATTCTGTGTATTCGGCTTGCCTTTTCGAGCTATTTTTAAAAAAGCTGTATATATTTCTCGCAAGATCCTCACAGCGCCGCGGTAATTCTTTGCAGGCCGCACTGGCACATAGGTGCATGGAATGACATATACATTTGAATATTTTGATGCCCGGAAAATTATTGGAACGAAGTTCCTTATCGCGCGTTACGAAAGGAGGCTAGCCGGAAAAAATTCATACGAAAAGTTGTAACGACACTTTTTAAGGGGTGTGGATATTCGTGAATCAGGCTTCATTTAGGATTATTTTCCGTAACCCTTACAAGATTTTTTTTTTCAAAATAATATATATTAATCTACACAATGTAAAGCGTGTCCTCTTGGCTTCAGAAAAAATAAAAATATATTTGAAATATCATAAATAAATACGCAAAGTGGCCTCTGTTTTTGTGACTTACTACCATTTTTCTCCTAAACTATCAATCACAGGATCTTTTAATTGCCACCAATATATTATATTAAGTAATGCCGATGGGACCATGTGCTTATTTTTGCCAATAACTTTCTTAATTATTTATAAGGATTTTTTTACGTAATCGCTACTCGCAAATCGCGTATCCACCCCTCCGGGCGCCCAGTAAATCAGTGCGGGACGAGACGCAGTGCTGGACGGACCTGTGACACTTTTCTCCGCAAACAAAATTATTGTCGATAGCCCAACCAATTAGATTTTTCTTTGTTTTATGTATAGTGTGTGTAAATATTAGGTTATTTTAGTGTGTAATTAGGTATAACGTTGTAAAAAATAATTACTACTTGTCGTAAATTCTTATTATAATAATTAGGTATAACGTTGTAAAAAATAATTACTACTTGTCGTAAATTATACTATATAAAGCTAGATTACCACTCACTGACTCACTCATTGACATAATTGTTCTCCCAGATGGTGGATGGGGAGGTGGGTATATTTTGACAGATTCGTAAACAAGTAACTCTCAAACCTACGGGAAAAGTGCCAAACCTCCCCTTTTCCCCCCCCTTCTCCCCCCCCCCTATCGTATCTCGGAAACTACGAGACCCGTATTTTTTTCTTTTTACGGATTCGTATAGAGGAGGCTCGGTAAAGTAAAAACCATTTTTCAAAGTCCCCCCCCCCGCCCCCCTTCTCCCCCCCTTTAGGCGGATCTCGGAATCTAAGAGACTTGGAACATTTTTTTTTTCAGATTCATTTAGAGGGGCAATGCTTTAGTCGAAATAATTGTGCAACCTCCCCCCCCCCTTTTTTTTTTTTTTTCTCAAGCACGCGAGGTGCTTGCACCTCGCGCAACACGCAAATACTAAACCCCCCCCCCTCACCTCACCCCCGCCCCCCCCCCCACTTTTTTCTTTTTCACAAGCACGCGAGGTGCTTGCACCTCGCGCAACACGCAAATACTAAACCCCCCCATCTCCCCCCATCGCCCCCCCCCATTTTTTTTTTCACAAGCACGCGAGGTGCTTGCACCTCGCGCAACACGCAAATTCTAGTTATTATACTATATAAAGCTAAATTACCACTCACTGACTGACTGACTCACTCATTGACATAATTGTTCTCCCAGATGGTGGATGGGGAGGTGGGTATATTTTGACAGATTCGTAAACAAGTAACTCTCAAACCTACGGGAAAAGTGCCAAACCTCCCCTTTTCCCCCCCCTTCTCCCCCCCCCCTATCGTATCTCGGAAACTACGAGACCCGTATTTTTTTCTTTTTACGGATTCGTATAGAGGAGGCTCGGTAAAGTAAAAACCATTTTTCAAAGTCCCCCCCCCCGCCCCCCTTCTCCCCCCCTTTAGGCGGATCTCGGAATCTAAGAGACTTGGAACATTTTTTTTTTCAGATTCATTTAGAGGGGCAATGCTTTAGTCGAAATACTTGTGCAACCCCCCCCCCCCATCACCCCCCCCTCTTTTTTTTTTTTTTTTTTTTTTTCACAAGCTCGCGAGGTGCTTGCACCTCGCGCAACACGCAAATACTTGATTTAGAGGGGCAATGCTTTAGTTTTTTTCACAAGCACGCGAGGTGCTTGCACCTCGCGCAACACGCAAATACTAGTTATACTATATAAAGCTAGATTACCACTGACTGACTCACTCACTCATTGACATAATTGTTCTCCCAGATGGTGGATGGGAAGGTGGGTATATTTTGACAGATTCGTAAACAAGTAACTCTCAAACCTACGGGAAAAGTGCCAAACCCCCCCTTTTCACCCCCCTTCTCCCCCCTCCCTATCGTATCTCGGAAACTACAAGACCCGTATTTTATTCTTTTTACGGATTCGTATAGAGGAGGCTCTGTAAAGTAAAAACCATTTTTCAAAGTCGCCCCCCTTGCCCCCCTTTAGGCGGATCTCGGAATCTAAGAGACTTGGAACATTTTTTTTTTCAGATTCATTTAGAGGGGCAATGCTTTAGTCGAAATACTTGTGCAACCCCCCCCCCATCAGCCCCCCCTCTTTTTTTTTTTTTTTCACAAGCTCGCGAGGTGCTTGCACCTCGCGCAACACGCAAATACTAAACCCCCCATCACCCCCCCCCTTTTTTTTTTTTTTTTTTTTCACAAGCACGCGAGGTGCTTGCACCTCGCGCAACACGCAAATACTAGTTATACTATATAAAGCTAGATTACCACTGACTGACTCACTCACTCATTGACATAATTGTTCTCCCAGATGGTGGATGGGGAGGTGGGTATATTTTGACAGATTCGTAAACAAGTAACTCTCAAACCTACGGGAAAAGTGCCAAACCCCCCCTTTTCACCCCCCTTCTCCCCCCTCCCTATCGTATCTCGGAAACTACAAGACCCGTATTTTATTCTTTTTACGGATTCGTATAGAGGAGGCTCTGTAAAGTAAAAACCATTTTTCAAAGTCGCCCCCATTGCCCCCCTTCTCACCCCCTTTAGGCGGATCTCGGAAACTAAGAGACTTGGAACATTTTTTTTTTTCAGATTCATATAGAGGGGCAATGTTTTAGTCAAAATACTTCTGCAACCCCCCCCCCCATCACCCCCCCCTTTTTTTTTTTTTCACAAGCACGCGAGGTGCTTGCACCTCGCGCAACACGCAAATACTTGATTTAGAGGGGCAATGCTTTAGTTTTTTTCACAAGCACGCGAGGTGCTTGCACCTCGCGCACCACGCAAATACTAAACCCCCCCCCATCTCCCCCATCACCCCCCCCCCTTTCCTTTCTCACAAGCACGCGAGGTGCTTGCACCTCGCGCAACACGCAAATACTTTTTTTTTTCACAAGCACGCGAGGTGCTTGCACCTCGCGCAACACGCAAAAACTAGTTATATTATATAAAGCTAGATTACCACTCACTGACTCACTCATTGACATAATTGTTCTCCCAGATGGTGGATGGGGAGGTGGGTATATTTTGACAGATTCGTAAACAAGTAACTCTCAAACCTACGGGAAAAGTGCCAAACCTCCCCTTTTCCCCCCCCCCCCATCGTATCTCGGAAACTACGAGACCCGTATTTTTTTCTTTTTACGGATTCGTATAGAGGAGGCTCGGTAAAGTAAAAACCATTTTTCAAAGTCCCCCCCCCGCCCCCCTTCTCCCCCCCTTTAGGCGGATCTCGGAATCTAAGAGACTTGGAACATTTTTTTTTTCAGATTCATTTAGAGGGGCAATGCTTTAGTCGAAATACTTGTGCAACCCCCCCCCCCCATCACCCCCCCCCCCTCTTTTTTTTTTTTTTTTTTTTTTCACAAGCTCGCGAGGTGCTTGCACCTCGCGCAACACGCAAATACCAATTTCTTTTTTCACAAGCACGCGAGGTGCTTGCACCTCGCGCAACACGCAAATACTAAACACCCCATCACCCCCCCCATGTTTTTTTTTTCCCAAGCACGCGAGGTGCTTGCACCTCGCGCAACACGCAAATACTTGATTTAGAGGGGCAATGCTTTAGTTTTTTTCACAAGCACGCGAGGTGCTTCCACCTCGCGCAACACGCAAATACTAGTTCTTATTATAATATTAAAATGGGTGACAAAAAAAGACGCAAGAAGCGTAATTTGAAAATAGCATACAAGAGGAAATTCCAAAGAATAAAACTGTAAGTACCTACTTAATATTTTATGTACTTGTTAGGTAAGGAAAAAAAATGGCCAAGTGTGAGTCAGACTCGCCCATGAAGGGTTCCGCAGTAACTATAATAATATAATATAATATGTATATTAATGTGACAAAAAAAATCTTACCTTAAAACTAGCTTATTTACATTTTTTTACAACTACGCCCAATAACTTTGTTTTTCATAGTGTTTCTATGAATTACAAAGTTATATTTGCGGTTTTAGGAAATATGCTGTGTCTCAAAAACTGCTGACTCGATCTCGTTCAAACCGAGTCTTGGTAGAAAGATTACATTAACATCTATAGACATATATTTTTTGTAGATTTTTCACTCCATTATTATAGAAGTTTGAGGGGGGGGGGGGGGGGCACATTTTACCACTTTGGAATCGTATATCTTTTAAACGATTAACTTTATGAGAAAGTGGTCTTAGAAACCTCAATGTCATTTTTAAAGACCTGTCTATAAATACCACACACGCATAGGTTTCATGAATAAAAATATTTCAGTTTTAGTTCCATGTATGGGGAGCCCCCTTAATTTTAATTTTTTATTTAAAAAATAAAATTTTATTACAATTCCTTCACTAATTAATCGAAAGGAACTTCGTTCCATCCGTGTGTCCCTTGACACCTCTCAAGTTTTTTTTTTCAATTTACTGCTAACAGAATTGTGCGCACCCATCATAACGGTAACGTTATGATGGGTAAAAACAACGTTACAACCATTGATATATTAAAAGGAGGAAGATACGGTACTAGACACAGCATTTGGTCCTACTAAACTAAGTGATTGCCCGTAGTTGGCGCTCAGTCGCGCACGGAACGTTGTTGATCACACAGCTCAAGAAATTCTCGTCTCTTCGTGTTTTTAAGGATTTTTTTGGAATAATTACGTATCAAATTAGGTACTATTTGTGTAGCTAAACAGTGTTTTAATTACACCAGGAAGAAAAATAAGAGACATGGGTCATGGGATCACTTATAATACATGCAATCTCATTTCATTCATAATCGCAAACATTTGGCAGCTGAGGCGATTTCGCTCCCACTACAGCGCCGTCTCCTATCTCTGTCCTTGTCTATCGGTAACTGTAGGTTTGGGACTAATGATGACACTGAACACAGATGTGTGAGTTTCCGTGCATGTATTCGTGCGCCGAGCCCAGGTTTACTGATTGCGATGTTAGCGCGTAACATATCTTCCTCCTTTTAATACATCAATGGTTACAACGTTATGGGTGTAAACCCATCTGATGCAAATCCAACAATATTTGTTAGAGGTACCTCCCGATCAGAAAAACTTTTAATAATTGCTTCATATATTACATTTGCAGTGCAGCCTTCTACATTTTTGTCAAAATCGCCGTGTCTAAACAGTGGGACTAATTCCCATAAACATGTTTCAATTTTTGAAGAAGTAGTATCGTAAAATTTGACCACAATACACATAGTTTTGGAGCAGGCAATATCTGTAGATTCATCTACTAAAACACTGAATCTTGTTTTTTGAAGCTTTAGTGCGAGGGCGTCTTTATGTTGTTTGCCAATGACATTTGTAACTGTAGCCGTACATTTGGTTCTTTTTAATTTTATTTCAGCTGCTATTTTTGAGTCCGGAAAACAGGATCGCATGAGTTCGCTAAGGTGATCCATAGCAAGAAACGATATGTTATGTTCAGCAACAAATGCGCATAATTTAATTTCTGCTTCCGTCACCATTGTGTCAGAGTCCTTAGAGGTTGAGGCACCTTTAAAATATGATTGAATTGATTTAGATTTGCTTAAACTTGATTTATGTTTCTGATGTTGTTTGTTTTCGTTGTGTCGCTTCAAAGTTGACAATTCGCAGCTCAATTTTACGTCACACAATTTACATTTTGCTTTATATACATCGTTATCCACGGGTTGAATCCAATCTTTAAAATTATTATCTTGCTCCCATTGAGATCGGTATTTTTGGGGTAAATGTGTTCGTTTCTTTACCTTTTTTGGAGTACATGGCCCTTCTTCCTCACTATCCATGTTAATACTTTATTCACACACCACACTAAAGAAAGTAAATAAATGTTTGCAGCAGAATAATTATCTTTATAATGTACTTTACACAAAATGAATGAATGAAATGAGTACCATAAACAATAAAGTGTGCGCGAATCTACCTCGAATGCGCGTCGGGATTTCCCCGCTCATAGTCATGACTACGTCTAATGTAGTCCAACGATGTACGATATAATGACTTATCTACTATCGATAAAATTATCGGAAAAAGTTGGTAACCATTGGATTGCCGTGTTTTAGAACACGACAATGAACATATTGCCGTGTAGCGTGTTTTATTGGTGAATAGACCCAAATTGCCGTGTAACACGGCAATTGCCGTGTAAATGGCAACGCTAATACGACCTCTCGCGAGCGCGATCGCTCGGTGACTGGCGGCCGGCAGTATTTTGCAAACAACGCGGGGGCCGATGTCGCCCGATTTTCACAGCTTATGTAGCCTAATATAGCCGAATTTCAGTCAGTGGAAGCCTAAGTATGTAGCCTAAAATATCAGTAAAGTTTTTTACTCAGTATTTGTTACTGTTTTTTGTGAAGAAAAAACGGTGTAATTTGATTAATCTCTTACTAATACGTAAATAAACGTGGAGTTAGTTGATTAATTCATTGTTTTTTTGTGATAAATAAACGGTGTAATTTGATTGATCTCATACTAGTAGTAATACTGGAATAAATGTGGAGTTAGTAGATTAATTCATTGATTTTTTGTGATAAATAAACGTTGTAATTTGATTGATCTCATACTAATAGTAATACGTAAATAAACGTGGAGTTAGTTGATAATTCACTGTTTTATTTGCCTTATATAAATGTGAATATTTTCAATATGCGGGATCCCGCAAATACCGAGATCCCGCGGGATTGAAAATTCGTAGTCCCGCAAATACCGAGATTGAATTCAGGCTGCGGGATTGGATGCCCTAGGTAATTAGCATTATTTAAGATCTAACACCGATTGATAAGTAACACATTCCTATACCATATTTTTATTAAATTGAGAGGTGTCGAAACCAGATATTAAACGATTAGCACAAACTGCAGTAGCTGAAGAGGTAAACAATAATCCTAGCCAAATTTGCTTGAGACCAACAAACGCTACCTACATAAAAAGCTTTACTAGCTAGTTGCATTCTATTTTTGTTCGTACTATAAAAATGTACATTCATAAATGATAAATGCCATATGTACTGCCAATGTAGGTACTTAATTAATTGATAAAGTTGTAATCATTCGAGATGCAAAAGCGTCTCTTCTCTTTAGCAAAACTGTCGATAAATCATAGAGGATTAACTATTAGCAGCCAGAAACCACATTTGAAAACAATTTGTTTGAAACACTTTATACCTTCATTTTCTTAACTATATAATTATTAATAAGTTTGTTTTGAAGACTATTGTTTAAAATCTGTCAGTATGAATGTAATAACAAAACAAAAACTACGTAATAAAACCAATGCATATATCATAATATTGAACTTGGCTCTCATTTCACATTTATGTTTTTGATTGGATATCATTACTTTTTGGACATAAATTAGTAGTAGGTACTTATTTATAACAAAATTAATACTAAATGGTGTTTTGTTAAACTACTGTATTTTCCTACGTCTACGGAGTATAATTATCCTTTTTGTGTTGTTTTCTATATTTTCTTGTACCTTTGAAATGTTCGAGTGAATTGCCCATTCAGTATCCGGAATTCTTTTTACGCGTTTTCTGTGTATAGTTAATTTGGCCAAGTCGGGGCGGTATAACGTGCGCAGACGGTTGTACTCTACAATAGAGCTCTCTTGTGCCTTGATTTGACTTGGATCTAGATTGATAAGATGTACTCCATCTAAGGTTTTAACTCTAGAGAGTCCAATGTAAGCTTGCCCTTTACTAAATATAGAGGAGCCTATGTCGAGAAGAGCACTTTCAAGGCTAAGGCCTTGTGATTTGTGGATAGTAATAGCCAGTGATCGGAGTAGGTAGATTGATTTTTGGTACTTGTATCATAAATGCACACAGAAAGAATAACATGGATAAGCCATTTTCCCGGAAAGTAATTCCGGTATTTCCGGATTCAATTAAACATTGTTAATGTTGGTAGTGATATTATTCCTACTCAATTCAAAATTTAAAGGAAGGTATAAAAACTAAATTAATTCATTATTTATCTGTTGAATAATAAAAACAATCCAATTCCGATCGAAGCTTTAATTTTTATTTTTTTATTTTTAGCCTTTTATGGCTAGAACTTTTATAGATAGACATAAATTGTTGCACTTAAATTTAAATATTTTCATAGTGGTCATGGTAATTTGCATTAAGGGTAGAATAAATGACGGGGCCCCATAGAGGGCCAATGCCTGCTGGGGTCGTGAGACTGTTCTAAGGATGCACCACGACTCTGAAACGTAAAGGGCATACGAAGGAACAGGTTGATTTTAGTCAGATTTTAGGACCAAAAAAAAAAGGGGTAGAATAAAGAAAAAAGATAAAAATCAACATTGTTTATCGTTAAATATATACATTTTACATTTATTCACATTTTTAATCTTCATCGATTACAATGTCAGCATCCTGGTAATCCTGATCTTTACAATTAAAATATATAACTATGAGTTTCTCTATATTTTCAATTTTCAACCTATTTCTTTTAACATCTAAAATCCATTTATAAATGGAAAAAGACCGTTCTACATCTGACGATGTCAAAGGAGCAAATTTTAAAAAAGGTATTAAATTATGTGCTTCATTTTTTTCAATGGCCTCACTATATTCTCTAAGTGTGTCTAAATCTGGGTTTCGTTCCATAACACATTCTATTTTATTTTTTATATTTTCTGAATTGCACTGATTTATAGCATCTCTGACGTTGTCAAATGCTAAAAGTGAATCTGTCAACGATAAATTATGCTTTTGCAATTCTTTTAAAGACAAATGAATTATAAAATAATTGTCTTTAATGTAATTTAAATCTTCTTTTAAATTTTCTTTTTTTATAATATTTTTTGATTCTCGAATAGATACCGCATCAGAGCTGCTTAAACAAGATAATACTTCTTTTATTTTTTCAAAGTTTTGAGCGTAATAAAATGCTGCCTCTAACCAAGTGCCCCATCTTGTAACAACTGGTTTGGGAGGTAGCGGCAAATCTGGATATTTTTCTTTTAAAATTTTGACTCTACTTGGGGCTTTCAAAAATACCTTTTTAACATTTGCTATTAAAATGTTAACATCGTGATATTCTAACCTAATTTGCTCAGATACGCGATGAAGAGAGTGCGCCAAACATGTTACGTGCTTCATTTCAGGTAAGCAATATTTTAAATTTCGTCCTGCAGACAGCATATATGCAACGCTATCAGTGCAGAGGACAAGAATGTTACCTACCTTCGATTCAAAAGAATCTTCCCAAAAGTTTTCCAAACATTCTAACACAAATTGCGTGATTGTTTGTCCATTAACTACAGTTAGCATTTTACATGCTACCAAATAAGGTCTAGTCAAATTGCTAGGATGTAATGGTTTTATTAAAAAATGGACTATATAGCAACCTAAAAAGTCTGTCGTTTCATCTAATGATATCCATAGTTTCTCATTTTTATAATTTTTCCGAATCGAATTGATTTTATTCTTAAAAAACTTGTCCAAGTAAACTATCCGTAACTATGATTCATCTGGCAGAGTACGATTAGTACACGTACAACAACAGGTACTACACATATATTTTTTAAAGAAATCTTGAAAAGTAGTATTTTTCATCTTAGACCACGGAATATTGCACAAAATGAGAAATTTTATAAGGTTGAAATAAAATTCCTTTTCGGGCCGCTCAAACTTTCCCTGGTGTACTGCTCCTTCGATATGTCTTTTAACGTTTCCTTTATTTTTGGTTTTCAAATGGCTTTCACATTTTGAACAGTATATTGTACCACTAGCGTGATCGTAAAGTAGTTCGGGATGACCGGATATCCATTTTTCTACAGTTTCAGCCTTGACGTTTGCCATATCTGAACTCTGTTGTAGAGATGGAACCTCGTATATATCACCTAAAACAAAGACATGAAAAAAATACATTTTATTTAGTTTATTTAGCTTACTCCGTTTGTTTTATTTTTCGTGGATCAAATTTAGTCATTGAAATTTCACCCTCTTCCTGTCAACCGATTGATCTAAAATTTGGTATTCGCCTTTGATTCTGGTGACAATACAATTATGTATATTCAATATTATTGTCAATCCAAAATGGCTGCCGCTACAAGATGGCGGACAACTTAGTTTTTTTTCAATCCCATCAATATGGGTATCAAATGAAAGGGCTTGTTACGTAGAATATTTTGTAGAGAAGTAGATAAAGCCTATAGTAATTTATTTTACCAATACATTGCAAGAGGACACAGCACACAGGGCATTCAATTTATATACGGATTCCAGTAAAATGTCGGTTAATAGTGGAGTTAGCTGATTTGCGACTACATTACTAGAATATCATAATTTTGTTTCGCACTAAGCTCACTGGTTCATACTCTATTAAAGATTTAACAATATTAAGACTCATAGTATGTTCAGCAGGTTAAGCGAACAAACACAATACTAAAAATATTCTTATAGTACATCCAAACATGCTTTATACTCCTTGTAACTAGTAAAATATTACTTACCAAAGCTTGGTTTAAATATGTAGATCCAATTCAATAGTGAAAAATCTGAGTCCGTATATTCGAGCCAAATAGTGGTTTAGAGCAGATTCCAGAAGTCAGTATGTACACAAGCCAGGGTCAAGTAACGTTTTCACAACACAGTAACAAACAAAGATGCGCACTCTACGAACCGAAGTAAACGAGTGAGCTACCTGGCATGTCGTCGGCGGGCGTACGCATTGTTCTGATAACCGGTTATTGTACCACCCATGATCCTTTGTTCTGATTGGTCGTTGGGTTTTGTCAAATCGTGACTGTGTGCCGTTAAAAAAAATATAAAGAATAATATTGCTCATTTTATTACAATTCCTACCTTTTTTTTTGAGGATGGCAAATCATCAAATGACTCCTTCCACTCTGGCAGAATAAAATTCCTACATAAGTTCCGGTTTTTTTTTAATAATCCACCAATTCCGGAGGAATGTCCATATTAATATATACGTTTCGGATCAATGACCCCATTTCAATCTACCTACTCCGATCACTGGTAATAGCATATTATGCTAAGCAAATAGGGAATTGTTCCCTGTGAACATATAGGTACATTACTTAATATCTGAATTCTGAAACTTGGTCTTGTCTCGTTCTAGTTCGTACATTAAATTATGTTTAAATTGTATTGTTATTTTAAGTGCGTTATTGCTGTTGTCGACGTCCCAATACGTACCGAGGGAACTCTTTAAATATTATAGGCACACCTATGGCGTTTTGCGACGTATTTATTTTTTCGAGGAAAGCGATACACCCCTGCGTTCACGAGCGCGTCTCAGCGCGGAATGACGGTCGGAGCCGTGCGTTCGGTAGAAAAATGTATGAAGAAATTTGAGACCGATTTTATTTTTCTCATAAATCATAAAGTTTTTTATGTATGTTCAAAATAATTAGCTTAACGTATAGATAAATACATAGGCTATAATTTCTTGTTATTTTGAAGTTAAGAATATGCTCCAGATTTGGCTTACAGGTACGTATTCAGACCCCATTTTTTATAATTTTCTACGATTATTGCGGCGATAAAAACGTATTTGTGTGAAAAAGATGTATAGGACTGTGTAATTATAATGCATTTAATGTGTAGATGAATAAATTATCTTGAAATTAATACCATAACATTGTCAACATTTTAACTCCTTATGTATCAAAATGGTACCAGAAAAACATTGATATTTGCGAGAAAACGTAAATGCGTCCTTAAGTTTTAATAATACAAAAGTTTGTGATTTTACAGTTTCGAATGCGAATTATTCTTAGAAATCTTCACGGTAAGTGATGATGTGATCGAAGAGGGATATTTTAGCCGAAATCTTCACTGCGTTTCACGTAGATTTCTTACGGTGTTGTACCACACGACAATATCGAGATACCGTACGTTTGTTAACGGTTCACGACTATTTCGTCTCACCCTATGCATTGTTATGACACAAACACAAGACAATACAAATTATTCGCAATACGTAAAGTAGGATTTGCGGAATGCGTGCGCGGCCGTGACCTACTAACGTTCTAAGACGACTAATGAACGAAGGAACCCCGCGGCGCGGCGCGGTGGCGGTCGCCGGGAAGGGGTGTCTGCGCTGGCGATCATGCGAGGTTTGGCAACGTCGCGCGATACTTACACTAGAAAATAGGCAAAATTAGGTAAATGACCGCTATGAACGGCAACGTTTAATAACATGAGTACTCCGCGACGATTACTGACACTGCGATGAGTCGGACGAGATTTTATGATACTTTAATTTTTCTTATTTATTTTGCCTATTAATTATTTTGCTCGAATACCGATAATTCGTACTTAAATAAAGATAATAACATCAATGGACCATTTTAAAACAATAATCACGTATTTTTTTTTAACTACTTAGATTGTAGAAAAAACATTTTATAATTACTATGTTACTGTAACTGAAGCTCCCATTTCTTTTTGTCGCATTTGTTCAAAGTCAGGCTGTATATATATATATTTTTTTTATGTATGATCACCGATTACTCGAAGACGGCTGAACCGATTTAGAAAATTCTTTTTTTGTTTGAATGTCGCTGTTTACGTTCTGATCACCAATTTTCGAAATTGGTCCCATTGTCACCAGGTCAGGATCTGATGATGGGATCCTGGAGAAATCGAGGGAACTCTTCAAATATTATAGGCACACCTATGGCGTTTTGGATGTTTCTTATAGTAACTTGTGCAACTGCACAAGTTACTATCAAAAAATACCATTTGGGGAAGTGGAACTGATGATGAAGACCACAGATGGCCGCCGAACCTACTCAATTATAAGTATTTCGTGGATTGCGATCCGTTTACTCGAATATGGATGTTAAGCACTTTATGTTCGTCATAATGCATATGGTAATGTAGAGCTGATGGTGAAGTACCAGGAGAACTCCTCAACAATTAACGCCCCAGCATTGGGAAAAGCAATATTTTGTAAAAGGTTATAAGTAGTTGACATTTAGGCTCTTTTAACACTTTCACTGCCACTGACATGCCGGTCGTGTTCTCGTTAATTTTTTCGAGGTGCCGGCAGCACGCCTGGCGTGTATTTAACCCTTAAATCCATCATGTTGTAAAATTACAACATACCATTCAAACGGCCTCAAAATCATCAGTATGCGTTTAGTGCATGCTGTTGTAGAATTATCACTAACAGTATAACATATTTTGTCGAATGGGAACACATTTTATTCCTTCACGACTATCAAATGTCAACTTGGCAGTGACAAAGCAAAGACTATTGAGAATTCTGGAGCAGGTGAAAATTGTGTTATCGTTTTGTAGTGTCATTAATTGATTGTTGAAGGTAAGTACAAATAAAAATGGTTTTTATATCGAACAATTCATCTTATTTTTCGATACAATTATTAGTTTGGAAAATAAGCATTTGGTTTTTTTATGAAATCTCGTGGATATTGATGTTGTAAATCTACAACACTATGGATTTACTAGAGAATGTCGCTGTTTACGTTCTGATCACCAATTTCTTATTATTTCAGATGTCATCCTTGAATCAGAAGCAAATAGAAAAATATTTAGCTCAAATTAATGACGGAAAGAGATCTGAAGATGATCTTGAGGAGTCTGATGCAGTAAAACATGAGAATTTTTATGAAAACCGAGAAGATACACATTGACGACACCCTTTCTTGGACTAAACAATTACAGGAAGTTAGTCGTAAAGTATTTGCGTCTGCAGGCTCCTTGAGACGCCTTCGTAATTTCAAAAATCTCTACTAAAATTGCAATTGCACAAACTCTCCTTCTCCCTATTCTGGACTATGCTGATGCCAGCTATCTCGACTTGACCCAAAACCAATTGGACAAGCTAGAGAGTCTTCAAAATCTCTGTATCAGGTTTATATTTGGCTTGCGCAAATATGACCACGTTTCTGATTTCCGTGCTCAGCTCAAATGGCTTCCTATTAGGTTTCGCCGGAATCTTCACTTACTTTCTCTACTTTATAATGTGCTATTTAATCCTTTCACTCCTTTTTATCTTAAGGAACGTTTTCAGTTCCTCTGTGATACACATTCTAGATCCTTGAGATCATCGGAAAATTTAGAGTTGAGTATTCGTATGCATTCCACTTCTTTCTTTGACAAATCTTTTACTATACAAGCAGCTCGTTTGTGGAATGCATTACCCATAGAAGTGAGGCGTGCTCAAACGCTACCAGCGTTCAAAAGAATGGTGAAGGAGCATTACCCTTCTTTCTCAATTATACATGTAATATTTATTAGTATATGTTTTGGTATTTTATGTATTTTATATTATTATGTTCAATTAATATTATGATGTTTGTACACTGACAGCCCTTAATCTGTCTCCTTTAAGTTTATCCATCCAAAGGTTGTCTATAAGAGATCGCCCTGTGCGATAAGACCGCCCATTGTACACTAGTTTAATTTTTTTGTATCCATAGAAATATTGTAAGGTGTACAATAAAGTATATAATAAATAATAAATAAGATATACTTCATGATCTTGAGAATCCTATTGAGGAGGAAAATGATGATGATGATGATGATCCTATCTTGGCAGAAGACCCACCATTGACAGACGAAAACCCTGCAAATGAACGGTTTCAATATAAACCAGATTTTGGACCAGTGGGGAATGTCGTCATCCGGCTAGCCAGAGGTGTCCCAAGGCATATCAACCACAATATTTTTTTGTAGAATTGTAATGTATAATTTTGATAATTTTTATACCTCTGTTCCACTAGTCCCATCCCATCTTGCCAAACAAGGGATCTATAGCCTGGGTACTGTACAATGTAACAGACTTGTAAACTGCAAACTACCTGACAAAAAATCACTGATGAAGAAATCTGTTCCCCAGGGTAGTTATGAAGAGCAAATGACTAGCTTTGAAGGTGTTTATTTGACAGCTGTAAGTTGGAAGGGCATTAAACCTGTCACTTTCCTATCTTCATATATTGGTGCAGAACCAGTTTCTCTAGTAGAAAGATTTGACAAAGCTAATAAGACCAGGATCAAGATTACATGCCCACGTGTAATAAAAGAGTATAATGCCCATATGGGCGAGGTGGATCTTCTGGATAGCTTCATTGGTAGGTATCGTATATCAATGAGAAGCCGTAAGTAGCAGTTCTGAATTTGTGTCAATATAGACTGGAACTAGCTGAGGTTATAGCTAATATCTGTAGGTGAAAGGTGAAGGGCCTTAAGTCACATTTTATAAAGTATTCAGTAGAGCTCATTAAAGTTGTCCATACCCGAAATTTGACATTAAAATCGACAGAGTATAAAAAGTAATTATCGTATCATTGTCGAATAAAAAGTATGATTATGATGGGTACTTAAGCTATTATATTGATATATTTTTTTAACAAATATAGTTCCTTAAGGCTGTATTATCGGACTTAAGGTTCTTTAACTTTGAAGCTTTACTAGATATCTTATAGTATGACGGTACTTACGTCTCTCCTGTATCAAAAATGTATAGTAAATTTTATTATTTTATAAGTTAGGTACGATACAACATCATAGAAATATATATTAAAAAGTTTTAATGACATTAAAAATGAAATAACATTATTCGTAATATGTTTTATTTAATAAAAATAAAAAAAATCTTTGTATTTTAAAATCTTTAATAAAATAAATGAAATTAAACAAAACACTCAATGTTATTCTGGTAAGTCACATGTTGTACCCTCGTGGGCTAATGTATTATAAAAATTATGAAAAATGGGTGGAATCCATTGCAGAGCTTTCTGTGAATCCTGAATTTTTTTAGTGCTTATAAGTTTGTAGCCTAGTCGAATAGGACATGCGCGGCAATATAGACATGGAAAAGTCAAAATTTGCTGAGAGAACCGACCCCTGAGGGACCCCGGCATTAATTGCCAATTGGCCAGATGAGCAGCCATCAATGACCACTCGAATGGACCGATCTCTCAGGAAATCTTCAATCCAAACGCAAAGTTGGGTGGGTAAACCGAAAGAAGGTAGCTTAGCATTAAGGCTATCGTGTCAGAGGCCTTCGAGATGTCAAGGGAGACAGCAAGTGCTTCCCCGTGCTTCTCGATGGCCTCACTCCAGATATGAATAGCATACGCTAGAAGATCCCCAGTAGACCGGTTTTTTCGAAAGCCGTATTGTCGGTCACTGAGGATGTCGTTGGCTTTTAGGTATGCCAGGAGCTTACTATTGAGTACACGCTCCATACTCTTACAGAGTATGGGACGTGACTGAAATAGGTCTGTAGTTGGCCGGGTCAGCATGACTGCCCTTTTTGGGCACAGGCTGCACGTTAGCCAGCTTCCATGCTTTCGGCACCTTTCCAGTGTCAAGCGAAAGGCGAAACAAACGCGTCAAAATTAGAGACAGTTCAGGCGCACAAGTTCTAACAACAATTGCTGGTATCCCGTCGGGGCCACTAACTTTGTTCACGTCAAGATTACGCAGCACTCTACGGACGTCCTTCTGATGGATGCGAATGTCCGACATACACGTCCCGCATCCAATAGGAGCAACAGGAGGGTGAGCGCCACTACTATCTAGACGTGAAGACTCCGCAAAAAGAGCGGCAAACAAGTTTGCTTTTTCCTCAGCGGAGTGGGCCAGAGACCCGTCAGGTTTAAGCAGTGGTGGTAGTGAGGGGTGACAGAAGTTCGATTCGACCGACTTTGCCAGGGACCAAAAAGCTTTGTTGCCAGCAGGGTATGAAGCAAGTTTGTTCCCGATTCGGCTAACGTGGTCAAACCGAGCCCTCCGCAAAACCTTTTTACAGGACTTGGCAGCCCTGTTGAAAGCTCTCTTCTTCTTAATCACGTCATTTGCTTTGCAGTTTCGAGCATCGAACCATGCTAGGTACGCCGCGTGTTAAAGCGCTACAGCGCGATCACATTCAGCGCCAAACCAAGCTTTCGATCGAGCTTTGCCGGACATTGTTAGGTCATAGAACGGAATGTAGTACTTCATTCTCTGTCGCAAAACATCCGCCACGGCGGCTGCGCATGACGATGAATCATTTGAAGAGAAGCAAGTAGGCTGCCAAAGATAACATGCAAAGAAAGATCGCATGCCATCCCAATCCGCTGACTTGTATCGCCATATCCGCCGTTTGCCATTAAGGCTGGGATCGGGCGGGTAGTAGACGGATACAGACTTCACCAGACAGTGGTCGGAACTACCTAACGGTGAAGATGTTACCGAGTAGCGGTCTGAATCTGTAGTCAGCAGAAGGTCCAAGCAATTGGCTGTGTGCGACTCAACATCCAGCACTCTCGTTGCTCCCTGGACCAGCTGAGTGAGATTTAATGCAAGCGCAAGATTGTGCATCTCTCGCCCAGCATTACCCGTGCACTGGTACGGGAAGAGCCACTCCTGGTGATGGGCATTAAAGTCCACCAGTAACACGAACTGAGCTGAAGGGTACCGCTGCTGGGCCGCATCTGCCGCCTCACTGATGTACTGTGTGAGCCTGGTTGTCTCCTGATCTCCACTGTGCGAGCGGTAGACACAGGCATAAATAATTTTGTCCATGCCCGTGTCCACCAGAGCCCAAAGCGTCGAGAACCTGGAGTCCTCAAGGTTACGGAGACGCCGATAGCAGATGTCGTCGCGGGCGTACATGCATACACCCGCACGTGGTTTGAAATTGTGCTCCAAGGTGAACCCTGGGTATGAAAGATACGACACGTCTGACGGACTTCTGATCTACGTCTCCGAAAGAAACAAAAATGCAGGTTTTTCAGTCTCGAGGAGGTGGTGGACTGCAACGAGATATGCAGACCCTGGATATTGCTGAGGTGCACTTTGAGAGAGAGGGATTGCAGCCGCGAGTACGTCTTCGAGTACGTCTAGTATTGCACGAAACACAAATCAAACTAAACGGAGGGAAAGCATGGCCGGAGGCGCAGCGGGAATCGTAGGTACGATGCATTCGCGCAAATCTAACCCGCGAGCGTAATGGTAAAGAACAGTAAGTCCCACATACAATCATTTAACATTTATCTATATTTATTGTTTAAATAGTGAACAATATTAAGTAACCATACGATCATTTACTTTTTCACGTCTAGGGACTTAATGTTATTTATAATTTTACATCTCCGAAATTAGCGGCTCTAGGAATTTATGGCTTTTACCATTTGATCAATTGGGGTATTCTGAATAAGTATCATTTAAAATATAAAAATGTCAAAAAATGGACTTAAGGTCATTTAGCTTTCACCTACAGATATAAATAATGCATCTGAATTCTGTAACAAACGAGGAAGGCCCAGCACCAGTAACAGCATGTTCAGCATGTTCCACCTAAAGATATCAGGAGAGATAATGTTGGTCACTGGCCTGATGATTGCTCCCGCAGTAGATGCAAAATGCCTGGGTGCAAGGGATATACACAAACAAAGTGTGAGAAGTGTGGAGTAGCCCTTTGCCTTACTAAATCTAGGAATTGTTTTAAAAATTTTCACATGTCATTATTTCTAATAAATGCATAGTGTATGCAACAGTTGTTTTTTTTTTTAAATAAAAACCTATAAAAAACTACTTTTTATTTTTATTATTATTTTTCCCCGCCTAGGCATGTACATGTCTACTATATATATTTTTCCTACGTAATAAGAACAAATCATGCATTTAAGGGTTAATATTTTATCGATATTTCAGTCATTTTGCTGTATTTTCTATTGAAAATGATAGCATAGTTTTAAAACTTCATATATTTATAACGTTTGAAGTGGTTCGAGTATTGAGACTGTTTTAATATTTTATAAAAAAATACATCGCTATACCATGCTGTTAACACGCTAGGCGTGTCAATTATCGGATGTAGACATAGATCGTCAACTATGGGCATGTGGGTAGGTAGCCTAATTTTGGATTGCGTGAACCGATTTTAATAACGTTTTTTTTTTTGTTTGAAAGAAGATAAGTTCAGGATAATATGTAAATTAAGTTTAAAAAAATGCTTGCATAACGGCAAAATTACAAACTTAGCTCAGAAAATATTTTGTACAACTTTTCAAAAAATGTTCTTCCTATCAAGTTCAAAATAATTTTCCTAGAAAATCTTTATAAGTCTACTTTGAGATTTTTTTCATATTTTCTAAACTTATGGTTCAAAAGTTAGAGGGGGGACACACATTGTTTTTTTACTATTGTAGCGATTATTTCAGAAATTACTGACACTATCAAAAAATGATTTTAGTAAACCCCTATTCATTTTTAAATACATATCCAACAATATACCACACGTTAGGGTTGAAATGAAAAAAAAAAAAATCACTTCCCACTTTACATGTAGGGGGGCTAGCCTAATAAAACATTTTTTTCTAATTTTTATTTTATCACTGTCGGCGTGATTGATATACATATTGGCACCAAATTTCAGCTTTCTAGTGCTAACGGTCACAGAGATTATTCGAGGATGGACGGACGGACTGACAGACTGACATGGCGAAACTATAAGGGTTCCTAGTTGACTACGGAACCCTAAAAAACGTAAACGTACCCGGGATTAGTGATTAGCTCTGAAGCATTCAGTAATACCAAGAAAAACATAAATGTACTCGTAACATAAAAGCAGCCAGGTTCGGTACCAAGCTGATGTCACCGGTAACAGAGTTGAGATAACGGAACATGTGTGTACCGCACAATCAAGAAATAAAAGAATGTTATGTTGATTTACTTTACTTGTTTTATTTGACAGATTTCCTCATTACAAAAATTTCTTTTGAATCAAAATACTTTGACTGATATCATAATTACTCCTGCTTTTACCTAAGTACTTACAAAGATAAATTTTAAAAACGTCTGTACCATATGAAATGAAACTAATCTAGACTTAAAAAATACCGTGAGGTTGACCCTAAAACTGAAAATCGGATGTTTCAAAACAATTTAATAATTGGTGGATACAGTTTTCTCGTCTTCATTTGCTCTTTCAATGGCATATCCCACCGTGTAGCATTTTCCAATTGTCTCCAAATTCAAATTATTTCATTCAGGATTCATTTCATCCATGTTATCAGTGTTTTGAATTGAATTTAACTCAGGAGTGGTGCCATCAGGATCTATTATCTTCCTCGGATGACTCAACTACAAAGTTTTTTGGGACTGCAAAGTAATTAAAACACAATGTATGAAAATCAATGTAAATAGTACAAAATGTTGATCATTTCTGCTAAGATTACGAAACTTGCTTACCTTTAATCTTATTTTCAGACATATTCATCAATTTATGTGCACAGATCCCTGAGTATTCACTTTTTAGATGCACTAAACAACTAACAAATGTCGCAATCAACAGTAAAATACACTAATCCGCGAGTTGACAGTATGTTTAAAAATTTAAAATAACTATTTAATTACGTAAATCTATTGATATGACGCACAAAATAGTACAAATGAAGAAAATATTTTTATTAATTTATTTTATTTTCCCTTGAGAAAAATGAGATTTTTTATCTGTGAGTCACGTGATTAGAAACACCAATCAGAAAAGTTGACGTCATCGTTCAATATATTGACAGCTGATCGGTTATCTTTGGTTGGTGCGTAAGACAAAATAAGAAAAGAATAAATAACTAACTTCTTAAGTTCTTACTAACTTCTTCTGGTTGATTTGTCTCATCGTCCTGTAATAGTTCTTCGATGAGTTCATTTCAGATCATTTGTCTTTTTAAAAAAGCAGTTCGGGGAGTGGCTGTGGTTCGTTTTTAGGGTTCCGTAGCCGAATGGCAAAAAACGGAACCCTTATAGTTTCGACATGTCTGTCCGTCTGTCTGTCTGTCCGTCCGTCCGTATGTCACAGCCATTTTATTCTGAAACTATTAGGACTATACATGTAAAACTTGATAGGTAGGTATTCTGTGAACCGCTTTCCGATTTTAAGAGAAAATTTAAAAAAATATTTAAAATAAAGGGGGTTCCCCATACATGGAACTGAAACTGAAAAATTTTTTTTTCATGAAACCTATACGTGTGTATCTATAGACAGGTCTTTGAAAATGACATTATGATTTCTAAAATGACTTTTTCATAAAGTTAATCGTTTAAAAGATATACGCTTCCAAAGTGGTAAAATGTGTCCCCCCCCCCCTCTAACTTCTATAATAATGAAGTGAAAAATCTAAAAAAAACCATATGTTGTAGACCTTAATGTAAACTTTCAATCAAAATTAGTTTGAACGAGATCGAGTCAGCAGTTTTTGAGATACAGTAATTTTCGAAAACCGCAAATATAACTTTGTAATTCATACAAATACTATGAAAAACAAAGTTATGTGGCGTAGTTGTAGAAATTGTAAATAAGCTAGTTTTAAGAAATTTGTAATTTTTTTTTTTTTTTCTTCAAATAAATATATTAATATTTATTATAGTTACTACGGAACCCTTCATGGGCGAGTCCAACTCGCACTTGGCCAATTTATTTTCGATCAGGTTGACATGCGAATTTTGATGGCAAACACATGGGTTTCATTAATATTCTTTTAACAGAACCTAACAAATGGTATTCAGTGTAGTTCTCCATGTCATTGGGGAGCTGAAACATAAATAGGGTAAATAGGCTCAACGTCGGCCACCCCCCAATCTTCGGCCGTCTGTACGTTTTCAGCTTGCGTTCATTCAAAAGGTAATTAAGTGACAATTTTGCTACCTGAATTACAACCTTAGTTCATACTCTATATGTACAAACTGTTACTATTCGATTACGTCACTCGCTCTTCGCACACTGAACGTAAGTCGCGACTGCGCCGTTGAAGCGTCAAGTTTGCGTTAAAAGTAGTTTACTTGATGTGAATACCCATACTTCGAGAATTGATATTACTACGTACGGTAAGACATTTCTTTATTTTTGTTTTGAGCTTTATTATCACTAAAACGTTATTTTTACTATATTTTAAGATAGTTTTTTCAACGTTTTGCGTATTGTTTTAAGGGCAAAATAGGAGGCCGTCAATAGAGCGCCAGTTTTGACATAAAACCCGATTCTCGGCCGTGGCCGACTTAAAGTAAATGCAGTCTGTTTTATAAATTCCAATTCTACCAATTCCATTGGTTTATCAAGAGAATTTGCAAAGCTTACAGGCAAATAAATCTATTTTACGTTTAATTGCCAAATACCGACCGGGGTAATATTAGTTGAATCTCGAGAAATAAGGTACACGAAATAGGGGCCGACATTAGAAATATTAAAGATCGTAATGTCGACCAGCCTCAAATTCGGACGCCACTACACAGCCTGATTACTTTTGTATTTTTTCATTGATTGGGTGGGTAGGTAGTCATTTTTAATTTATTTATCAAACTTATTTTCTCAAAATTAAATATGTATTATGACGAGTATATTTTATTAATATTATAAAGAAGTTTTAATGTAGGTATTGACAATATTGAAAACATATTTATGGTAGCTAATTATGGTTCGGAATTTGGGATATAAATATAAATTGCTCTTTGGAACTTGCTATGTATGAAACCCTTGTGTATTAGCTTAAAAATATAAATTTTTGGTCGTGAATCTTTGAAGTTTACTTACTTTCATTGATTCATTAACCTGCATGTGACAAAAAGCTCGTTCGTTTTCACTTAATGCTTTAAATTTAAGATACTACAATGACAGAGCAGGTAGATGCAAGGCCTTCACGAAAGCAAAGAAAATTATGCGGTTACGATCGCAATAAAATAAAAGAAGCTCTTGAGGCAATAGGTAATAGGATGCACATTCGTGCAGCCTCTAAAATATTTGGCGTCCCACGAACTACGTTACAAGTATTTTATTTTGATGTTTTACTTTGTTATAATTTTAGTACCTAACATTGTTGAGGCGAAAAAATATATTTTAGTAATAAACAAATACAATTACAAATGTATACTTAGTGTGATATTAGACTCCTGCCAAAATAAACAAATAAAATTACAAATACATACTTAGTGTGCTATTAGACACCTGCCAAAATAAATCATATTAATAATATTTGTAAGTCTTAATTTAAAACACCCTATACCCGGCCGACATTTGGGAAAAACGCGACCGACCATGGGCCGTGAATGGCCGACTTTAGGGTTTTTTCGTTCTCGACTCATCTAAACCTTAAAACTTTTTTCTTTTAATAGAAATGTCAACCTTATGCCTATAAACATGAAATAGACATATGAAACTATCCAAAACCGCATCAGAAGCTATCTTTCGTTGCAAACTGATGGCGCCAGAGCGACCAGTCAGAAAATCCGTTAGGGGGCCGACATTTGGCGTATTTACCCTACTTACTTATATATTATTGTAGTACCTACCCGTAGTACATATTACCTCAATGTACCTACCTCAATAAATTCATAACATAACCTATAAAATGGTTAGGATTACTAAGTACAATAATATTATGTAAATAATAATAGGTATTGCGATAACTTTTTACTTACATCGAAATGATCTGCACAAAAAATAAATTTGATTTGGCTGATACATTTCGAGCAAGTTCTAACCACTTCTTGCGAATATCTCTTTGGGGACATGAATAAATAGTTTCGTGGGCGTTTTATAGTAGTATTTCCATAACAAGGTACTGCACAGCACTGATAATAATTTTTCATGTTCATAATAGAGTAAAACATCATAAAATACCCGAAGTACATTTATAATAGTATTTATGTGCCAAATGCCGGGAAAGTTGTTTTTGAACGATGACGTCATACGTAGTCACGTGACCACAATGCCACGATTTAGGCCATAGTTTTTTAATAAATTAAAAATATACTTATATTTTAATTTAAATGTTAAGTAATGAATAAAATATTATTTTACGAGTACACGTGAAGCGTTTCGAAGCATTTCAAACAATTTTTGTAAAGTTGTCAACTCGCGGATTACCATATTTACAATTTACCCTATGTACAGTGCCGGTTATTAATTTCATCTTGTAGTGCCAGTCACACGCGTTGCGTGTTCACCGGCGTTTGTAGGCGGCATCGCTAAGGACAAGGTAAAAACCACGGTGGCAGTGAAAGTGTTAACTAGGTAAATTAAAAATCAACCAACTAAAAAGAGTGGAATAGAAACTTTTTACCAAAAAATTAAACCGACTCCCAAAAACACTGCTAAGTGAAAAATAACTTTAATTTCGGAAGTCGGTGCCAAAAACGAAAATACAAAACTAAAGACACCAACTACCGAAATTAAAGTTATTTTTCACTTTGCAGTGTTTTGGGAGTTCGTTTAATTTTTTGGTAAAAAGTTTTTATTTGTTCTCGTCTCATCTAATACTTTTTTCTTTTAATAGAAATGTCAACCTTATGCCTATAAAAATGAAATAGATATATGAAACTATCCAAAACCACATCAGAAGCTATCCTTCCTTGCAAACTGATGACGCCAGAGCGATCCCCAGTCAGAAAATCCGTTAGGGGGCCGACATTTGGCGTATTTACCCTAACTACTATTTATAAAAATAAAATAAAAAATACTTCTAATGTAAAAATAATAGGTACTATAACTTTTTTGAATACTTAAACTATTAATCCTTGGTACTGGGATACCTTTAAATACGACGACATAATTATGATTTGAATTTAGCACTTTGAAAACCTTGGGAAAAGTGCACATTTGTCAGGGGTATATAAAAAAAAAAATTGTAAACTAGTGTTATTATTGAGATCAAAGAAATTATCCTTCAATTAACATTTTAAGTTGCTTCCACATGCATCGTGAATTTAAATGCTCCATCAGGATCGACACAACGCAATATTTGAGCTGTTCGGCCGCGTAACCATATTTTTGGGTTCGTCATAAATACTATGCCATCCATAAAACAGTTTTTCCTTTTTGTTGAGATTTCTTTCGCATCCTTCATCAGTTCTATGGTGTACCAACACAATATAGCAGTGGAGTATCCCTCCTTTATTATTGGCAAATCCAGTACATCAGATCCAGGAAAATTCTCAAATGTACCTAATTCTGCAGGTTCTGATAATGCAGTGTACTCCAAATGACTGTAGTCAATGCAGAAGTTCTGTGTTACATGGTATGGATTCAAGTGCTTTGATATCTTGTAATTACTCACATTTTCATCAAATAATCTGTTATTAATGTCCAGCCAGTCACTTTTAACAATCTGACCCATAATCTTAACATTGGCAGGCAAAAAGAGTCCTCCTTCAATAAGATGGTGTTGTCTTAGGTGCTCAGACATTTCCTGTAAGTGTAAATCAATTTCACCGCAAATTTCAAATATATTAGAGAATACAACATGATACTTTTCATCTCCAAAACCTTCTCGTGACCATTCATCTCCAACTATAATAGTGACACTAGATAAATCTATATCATTTGCTTGGAAAACTTTACTGAAGAAACGTTTATCGCTGTCCGTTTTAGCACAGCATGTAAGTGCTTTTGCACCCCTTTTTAAAAGATGTAGTCCAAACATGGGGAATGGGCTCAAATCAATCATGTTTATTTGAGCTATTTCAACTATTTGTCCCAGGTAGACACAAGCTGTGCCAATGCATCCAGATATTGCATTCATGAACTCAGTATCATTTAGGAATCTGAGAGTTTCTGGGGAGATTCTGGTAATGGCATCATCTTTATACATTGTCAGTTTGCCACCATTCAGAGAGAAATACATGGGAATGATGTCATTTTCTTCCACTATTATGGGAATCTTATCAAAAAAGATAGCCTGTTGCCATGCATTGGCTCTCTGATCAGATCTGGGATCAGTAGTTATTGTAACATTATCTGTCAAATACAGATTGAAAAAGCCAATGACAGTATTAATCTCACCACTTTCTAATGCTACAGCCTCAACTTCATAATGGTCTTTTTCAATCAGGTTCTTTAATTCCAGGCAACTGTTGAAATCAACTTGCATGAGAGACTGTGGCTCTGTCATATACTTTATATCCTCACCATAGAGGTGAACATCTTCACAGTCATATGTTTCATCAAATGTTAATACATGAACATTTAGAGATGGAATCTTTAAAAGTGATTTAACAGATGAGCACAACTGATACCTTTTATTCAGGAAATCACATTTGGCACCTATGATAAAGAACTCTGCCTTATTGGGAATTACTCTACCAACATCACTTATCATGTTCTCCCAAGCATGAATTAGAGATTGGAGAACATGCTCCCCGAACAATCCCGCATCAAACATCTCAGTTAAAAGGAGTGAACGCTTACCACCAATTTCCTTAAGCTCTATTTCTGTAGATAACTTATTAATAATAAGAAGATGTTCACAGCCATTTTCTTGTGTTATTGCATGGGCCATTTCACTCATCACTTTAGAGCCATCACAAGCAGTGATAATTCTAGGAGCACATTCATTAGCATACATGGACAGCAATCCAGTGCCAGTTCCAAGGTCAAGAATTGTATCTTTATGTGGAATGAGAGTATCACGTATTGCTTTGCGGTAGGCCTCATTACGAATTTTATCATTTAACATTCTGAAATGCCAACGTTCAACAAGCAGGTTTTTAAGGGAGTTTAAATTTTTCTCAGCATCAACAAAAGTACTATCTAATCTCAATGCATCTTCAAAGTGGTCCCATGCTTTTGAATAAAATTCACTTTTAAAGAGGAACTTTCCCATATCATTTAGAAAATAGATATTGGAGGGGAACATCAATAATGCTCTCGTATAATAAAAAAATATATCTCCAATTCTATCCGCCGCAGATAGAACTTCATTCAATTGACTCATTACCTCACGAAATTCAGGTTCGTGTAAAGTTCTCATATCAATACTTTTTTCGAAAGCCATCATATAAAAATCGAAAGCTTTCATGTAGCACCCATTAGTAGACAGCTGCCTGGCAGCAGTAACATATTCTCGGGCTAGTTCTTCCATTCTTGTGACTATCCTTCTAATTATTAAGGAACATATAATTATAAGGTACGTATTGGGTGGAAATTAATCGGAACTTACGGCCTGTTGCTGAATGTATAGAACTTATTCCTTGCAGTCTTTCTGGCTATAAATTATAAAATTCGTTTTGCGTACAATGCTGTGATCATAATTTATTATTATCACTATATCACTCGTTTTAAAATGCCAAACAAACAAACAACAAGCCTTTTGCAATTGGGCGTACTATTTTTTTTTTTTTTTTTTTTTTTAATTGGCAAGTCGCTATTTGCGCAATGCCATCAACAAAAAACGAGGAAACTTGGTAGAAAATGAAATGGTAAATTTAGGGCACGGAATTAGGATGGATATTGGATAGGATTCTTAGGAAAGGCATAAACATAAGTAAAAATTATATGCGTAAATTATTCTGAGTGATAAATGATGATAGATATATATATTTATATTTGAATCATTAGAAGCCAGTAAGACAGAAATGGAGGTAGGAAAGGTAATGTTATAGGAAAGTAAACTAGAAATAAAAGAATCATGACTAAGAAGAGGACAGGAGAAAAAAATATGATTTAAATCGCCAACATCACCACATTCGCAAAGGTCACTGGCAACAATCTGCAATCGGGCAAGGTGGACTTTGGAGCAATTGTGACCCAACCTCATTCTAATAAGGCAACTGGTAGCAGCCTTACCAAAGTTAAATTAAAAAAAACATGGTGTTTTGGGAATTCAAGTTTGAATATGAGAATAATATTTTCCTTTAATAGTGCTGCTGTCCGCCCACAACTTGCTCCAGGCATCCCAAAGAAAGTTCATTGGCAGATTCGCCAAGTCGTGGCTAAAGTTAATGTAAGGGAACAAATCACCACAGTCCACAGCCTCATTAGCCAGTTGATCGGCTCTCACATTTCCCGCGATACTACTATGGCCAGGTATCCAAGCGAGAGAAATTTGAAGACCTAATTTGGAGCATTTATATAAGAGATCTCTAATAAAAAGAACTATGGGAAATGTTGGTTTACATTTAAAAGGATTTCTTTTAATAGCCTGTAATGCACTTAGAGCGTCTGTAAATATTATTGCTTTTTCCAATTTCATGATGTAAATATACTCTAAAGCTTTGAACAGTCCAAAACATTCACCAGTAAATACTGATGATTCAGGAGGAAGCTTGATTTTTTGTACTATATTATACTGTGAGTGGAAAACCCCAACTCCAACATTTCCTAAAGAAGAGTGCTTAGACGCGTCTGTGTAAATATGATGCCAATTCTCCCATCGCAAGCCTTTGGCAAAGTTAAATGATTCTTTAACAAAATAATCATTTTTATTAATATCTAAGTTCAGGATAACATCCGGAGAAAACACCAATGATTCATAAGAATGATTGAAGAGAGGAAATGATAGTGACTGGTAAATTGGAGCTTGCAAAGCCATAAACTTTTTATAACTTATAATAAGACAAGGAAGAGATTTATTAGACCAATAACGAGAAGAATTGGTTTCGTCTAAAAGAGACTGCAATTTTTGACGTAACTGGTGATGAGAAAATTGAAATGAACGGAATAGAAATTTGTCAGAAAGATACTGACGTCGAAGTGAAAGAGGAGGATCTACAGTTTCAACCTGTAAAGCATTTATTGGGCTTGATCTCATAGCTCCGGTCACTATTCGCAGTGCTTTTGACTGAATTCTGTCTAATTTTTTAAAAGCAGCTGAATTTCCAGGTTCCAATAAAAATGTTCCATAGTCAAGCACACTTCTAACTATTGCGTTATATATTAATTTCAATGAATAGGGGTGGGCACCCCACCAGACCCCCGATAAACATCTCAATATGTTTATTCTTTGTTCACATCTTGCCGTTATATAATCACAGTGTGGAATACCAGTAAGTTTACTATCCAAAAGCACTCCTAAAAATTTTACCGAAGATTTCACAGGTATTAAATTATCATCATAATAAACAGAAACAGGGGGAGGAAGGCGCATCCTAGTAAAAAGTACAACTGTACTTTTAGAAGTAGATAGCTCAAGGCCATTGCTATCCATCCATTTTTTTAAAAGGCTAAGACCCGATGTCATGGTATTGCAAGCCGTTTGTATAGAGTTGTGAGGGCAATATAAAAGAAGATCATCAGCGTATTGTAGCACTTTTACTTCATTGTTTAAAGAACTCTCAAGATCGTAAGTGTAAATGTCATATAATAAAGGGCTAAGAACTGATCCTTGAGGAAGACCTTTCCACACGACTCTAGATTCACAACTAGAATCCTGAAGTGTAAGTTTAATATACCTCTCAGATAACATGTTTAGAATGAAAATTGTGAGTAAAATGGGGACATTTAACTGCTCCAGTTTATATTTTAATGTTGATATTACAACATTATCATAAGCAGAGGTTATGTCAAGAAAAGCAGAAATTATGGATTGATTCGAAGAAAATGCTAACCTAATATCAGTGACAAAGATGCTTAAACTATCTATGGTACTTTTACCTCGCCTAAAACCAAATTGACTCTCACTGAGTAATTTCTTGTTTTCTAAAAACCATTCTAACCTATTTTTTACTAAATGTTCTGTGATCTTTAGCAAAACTGATGATAGAGCAATTGGTCGGTAAGAAGTGTTATTGGATGGACATTTGTTGGGTTTGAGAATAGGTATAATATCTTGTGCTTTCCAAGAAAGCGGAATATTTCCGGTTATCATAATTTTATTAATTAGTTTTAAAAAATATAAAAGAGATGTGTCACTCATATTTGATAGAAAAGAGTACGGAATACCATCTGCGCCTGGAGCGGAGTCTTTACTGTGGCATACAACAAGTTTAAGCTCTTCTAAACTGAATGGAGAATTAAGGTCACAAAGAGAATCTATTGTCGAAAGGGGAATAGAATTTGTAATAATCTTTTCCGGGACGTATAAGGGAGCTAATTTACCTAAAAAACTATTTACGTGGAGTGTGGAGTGGAAGGAATGCGCTAGATGAATCTGAGAACGCCGATCTGAACCTTCTAATATTCCGCCAAACCATAGATGGTTGAACGTTAGGGGAAATAGAGAGGCAAAATGATTTCCAGCTTTCAAATTTCTTTTTATTAAATATTTTTTTTGTCTCTGTAATTGAGGTGCTTAAAATATTAAAATTTTCTACGGTAGAATTTTTAAGGTAATTTATTTCACACTGTTTCCTTTTTTTAATTGCATCTGTGCAATAGAGGTGGGCAGAGTGTATCATTTTTGGGATTGGAACATTTGCATCTCGATCACTGAAATGATCCGAAACACTGATATGGCTCATTTAGATCATTTGGATCATCGGCTCAAAGGATATAAGATACAGAATGTTACATTACGCATTACGTCGCGGTCGTTTACTAATGAGTCAGAGAAATGTTATGTGGCAACAATACTGAATGTTTAATACGTAATTTTTTTATTGTAATAAGTTGGATTATAAATAAAATCGTTCTTCCTTCATACTTTATTAGGCAAAAGTCACTTATCTAGTAAACTAAACCTATAATTGACGTAATTCAATGTAGATACCTATATTTACACAAAATTTTCACGTAAAGTCTTTTAATTCTAAATTAGGAAGAAAGTAAGTCACAATAATCACTACAGTATGCAAACAAATCGTATATACTATACAGAGTGAACTAAAATGTTTTTATACATAAACAAAATTTGTTAGTGTAAACATTATATGCAAAAATCGACCGTATAGTATTTGATACGTAAGTTCCTTAATGGTCATGTTTACGTGCATCTTTAACGACAACGAAAATCTGTGAGAGTGTGAGTGATACATATCATTTTATTAGTATCTCTTTCTAACTTGCAAAAATCGACCGTATAGTATTTGCAACGTAAGTTCCTTAAATGGTCATTTTTACGTGCATCTTTAACGACAACGAAAATTTGTGAGAGTATGAGTGATACATATCATTTTGTATCTCTTTCTAACTTGTACAGATTGTAATGATGTAGCGCGCTCACTCGCGAAGTTGCGACTCCGTAGCAAGGAACTTTTGCTCCAAAGTGACTCGTGTATCACTATCAGACTTCCTCTCTCGCTCGCTCAATACTCAGTCGCCTCGCGAGCGACGCGTCGCGTGGAATGAGCTACAGCAAAGTTATGTTTCAGATCCAAATGACACGTTTGAAACATTGTTACTGAGCCAATCTTTTGAATCATTTCAATGATTCGAATCAGTGAGTCGGTTCCGTAAAGAGTTACACACGCCTACTGTGCAATCTTTGTCCCACCATGGCGGAGATGAAACATAGTGTATTACATACTCTTTGATGGGATTTTATTTTGTGACTTTTTGAAAGGAAAAAGTTTATCTGCAGTTTTTATCATGGCTTCGGACAAGGCATCGGCACAGAACTGTTCATTACCACATTTAATTTCAGGTAGAACGGACACTATGTTATCTAAATGCTCCTTATAAGTACGCCAATCAACATCCCCCAGTTTGTACTTCAGCCGTGGAGCGCTCTTAGAATAAGGTTTTTGATTGAAGGGAAATGATAAAACTATAGGAAAATGGTCACTGCCATAGGATGAAAGCATAACTTTCCAGGTCAAACGCGAAGCTAGTTTGTCAGTGCATATTGACAAATCGGGTGCACTAGCACCTTCATGTGGAGAAGTGCGTCGAGTTGGAGACCCAGTATTTAATAAACAAAGATTGAGATTATCTAGAATGTCAAGTAAGGTGCTACCATAGTTATTTGTTGACGAACTTCCCCAGACTTCATGCTGGGAATTAAAATCACCTAAAACTATAAATGGTTTAGGAAGAATTGAAAAAATATTTACAATTTCATTAAAAATTACAACAGATGGACGAGGAATATATACAGAAACAAAACAAATATTATTATCTACAACTGCTGCAATGACAGAAAAATCATTACTATGAGGTGGGATTGTGAAAAATGAAAATGAATGATGATGTTTGATGAGTAAAGCAACACCGCCATACCCATCAGAGCGGTCTTCTCTGAGACATGCATACCCAGGGATCCTAAACAAAGACCCTGGTTTAAGCCATGTCTCTTGAAGAGCAAAAACAAAAGGTTTATATTTTTTTTTTTTTTTTTTTTTTTTTAATCTTTTGTTTTAGGGACTTTTATTCTATGAACATGTCAGCCCCGTTGAGTCATAAGTACACATTACAGCTACATAAAAAATATAAATCTAAACAAATCAAAATATTAGAAACAAGATCTCACTGACGCGCGAACATCTTGAACAGTTTGATAGCAGCAGACGAAATGGGATTTGCTAATATAACTTGGAAATTACCAACATCCAGATTTACAATATGTATAATTTCTGACTTTTTATTAATTGCACTTCGGCAATTCCATTGTAAGACTTTGTTGTCCATGATTATTATTAGTTGATGATTGAGTAACTGCATTTAATACAGTGGCAGCGATGGACGGTGAAAGGTGATGTGTTTGAGTTAATGATTTTATCAAAGCAATGATTAGTTCATTTACAGTCAATGCAGACAGATCATCCTTAGCGATGAGGGCACAGCCATCTTTTGATTGAGGAACATTCCTAGCAAGTTCCTGATGGAATTGCTGATCATAACCTTTAGAAAACTGGGGTGGGGAGCGAGGTTTAATAAAAACTGTTTTTTTATATGATATTTTATTTTGTTTAGATGGAGAGTAATCAAGGGGAACAGAAGCATTGATATGTCTTGAAGTTGTGGGAGAGGAAAGCAAGGCATCAGCATATGATATTTTAGAAATTGTGGGATGAAGCTTTGAAGCTTCAGCATATGAAATACATGATTTGGCCATGGATTCTTTAATGTTTTTTTGACGTTCATATTCTAAACATTTCTTGCTAGTAGCCTCATGAAAACCATTGCAAAGACAACAAGATAAATTATCCTCAGAGACTGTGCACCCTTCCCCAGAGTGACCTTGACCACACTTATAACAGCGGGGTTTGGACCTGCATTGAATCTTGACATGGCCATATCTACAACAATTGTAACATTGAATTGTTGGGTAAATGTACAGGTCAACAGAAAGTGCTGTATAACACATATATACACGCTTCGGAAGAATTTGGCCATCAAAAGTTAAAATAACGGTTTCTGTATTTTTTAATAAAGGTTTATCATCAAAAATAGTTTTTCTTTTGATTCTCCTTAGCTTTAATATTTTGCCACAACCAATTGGCACAGAGATGTTTTCTAATATTTCATCATCATTCCACTCTACGGGTATGCCTCTGACGACACCCATGCGAGTCACAGAAAATGAGGGGATAAAAGCTTTATAACACTCCCTTTCCAACAACTTGCTGGTTATAAACGAGTTGGCATCATTATAAGTGGAAAAAGCAATAACCAGCCTGTCTCGACCTATTTTCTTTAGACTACCATTAATTATGTTATTGAAAGAATTCCTTTTTAAGAATCGACCAAAAGTAACTGGATTCAGAAAAGTATTGTCATTAGAGGCAGTTTGCTCCCTCTGAACATGTATTAAAAACGGAGCCGCATCGGAGGAATTGTATAAGAGCCGAGCAACTGAAGCTGGACGCTGAGACGACCCACTCAGATCGTCAACGCCAGCCCTTAACAAAGGAGTACGCGGAGGATCAATGCCTTATTAGTATCATCTACAGTAATCATTGTATCCATCTCGCCACAATCACAATCGTTAGAACGTTTCCCGCCATTCTTGCGCCTTTTTTTATTACAGTGTTTGCAAATTGTCGGCCGAGCGACACCCTTTTGCGTTTTGAGCTATTGTTGCTTAATGATAATGAACAATCAGTATCAACTGCACTGGTTTCATTATTAGAAATTGTCACATAGTGACCTATTTCTAGTGGTGCCGTTCCTCCGGGGTCACCCGGAGGATCCATATTAAAACTACAAGAACTAAAAAAAACTTACCAAATTTGAAGAAAACACTACGACTACACTAAAACTAAATAATAAAATGAAATATATACAAAAACTTAATCTAATCCAATATACAAAAAATAATTTATAGAGAGCCAAAAAAAATCACGTCCGCCAAAGTTCAGGTTTCCCGCGCTTTTTTCACTATTATTATTTATAGCAAAGTAAGTAGCAACTAGTGATGTGTCAACTCGAGTTAACTCGAGTTGGGCTTAACTCGAGTCAACTCAAGTTGAATTCTCTTTAACGCGATTTAGTCGATTTGAATTCTCCCGCCCTATCACGTCAGCCGAATGACAGACACTGAGATGGCGCGAAGTTTGCGATCATTTATGTCTGTGCTTGGTCTGTGCATTTATGACTATATTCAATATTCAATCATCTCTGGTTTCCCTTCCCCCTTAATTCGCTAAAAATGTCAATTATGTCAATGTCACAACAACAGCGTTGCCAACCCTACTGTTTTAACAGTAGATTTACTGTTTTTACCGTTACATCCCTGTTTTCTGTTTAAGCACCCTTTTCTACTGTTATTAATATTATATTTAGAGATTTCGTCTAAAACGATAAAACCCCTCCAATTTAAATACCTAGCTTCATGATATGCATGTATGTATGTATCCGTATAAATTTATCTACCTATGGTCTAGTCTAAAAAAACAAGTCAAGTCATACAAAAATAATGTCAGTAATGATAGTGACAATATTTTTTTTGAGTTGACCGTTGACCCTAGTAAAACAGAAATAAAGGAATGTATACATTTAATGCAACTGAAAAACATATGAAGAAATTCAATAAAAATATGTATGAATTTAATAAAAAAGAGGCAGAAAACTTCGAAAATAGTTGATAATTATTTGTAAGAATATTTCAAAAAAATTGCCATTTATTCATATTTTAACATAATAAATAAATAATAATGATTATGTACTTGCGCTTTCAATTTCATTAAGGGTTTCATTTTTAATTCTAATAAAGTAGTAGACTTGATGTTTTAAAGTTACCATTTTACTGTTTTCTGCTGTTTTTTTAAGTCTGATCTGCTGCTTTTGCTTCGGTTATGTTGGCAACACTGCAACAACACAACATTGCATAGTGACAGTGAACGTCAACAAAGTGTTCCCCGCCACGTTCAGGACTTATTAATAAATAAGAACTATTTTAGTGCGTTGTATAAATATATTTGTAATACGGTGGAAAAAATTTAAGTTAAACATTGTAGTATGGTTTAGTTTTAGATATAATTGGAAAAAAAAATTAAATATATGTTTTCTATGAATATAATATAGATAGACAAAGGTGTAACACCTTGGTGTATTGTTGAAAAATGTGTGAAGTGTATGAAACTAGGCATAAGTTTGTTTGAGTGTTTTGTTTTTGTTTTTTGCAACTAGCCATATTCTAGTTTATTTATGTATGCGACTGAAAGACTCTGTATCTATGGTCATGAATAAAGATAAAAAAAAAAAAAAAAAACAACATTGCATTGTTGCTCAGACTAAGGAAAAAAGAATAGACATGAAATACCTACGAAAAAAGCGTGCATACCTATTGTGAGTCTGGCACAAAGATGGCGGCTTGCCGTAGAGCTGCGCGCATTATAACATCGATAGTTGAATTGCACGGTGCTTACAGAATTCAAAATTGTCGAAAATGAGTTTAACGTTTAAGAAATTCATGGCCCTTTGCTGTAAGTTTTTACTATTTTTAACTAATTTCCCTATAAGTCTTATTTCGTTTCGCAAGGATTAAAAAAATAGGCCCCCAATCCAGATGCACACGTTTTTTTTAGCTTTCTTCAGTTTTATCTATGTGGTAATGTGAGCTATAAAAACGCACACGCTCGAAGAGTGTCACTTTACATGGCAGGCAGGGCACCTGGATACTGAATAGATGCTACTGCAATTAAATTAACTATCTGTATTCTGTACTTGTACAGGTAGGTTCATAATAAAACAAATTTTACTATGGTGTGGTATGTCTATCCCATTTATTCCCAGTTGCCACCGCGGCGATCACGAATAAAAAACTGTAGCCTTGTGATCGCTAAGTTCATTGCTCGCTTTTTCCTGTGAGCGTAGTATGCGACCGAAATTGCGGCCAGAACAACTGTGGCGACCACGCTCAACATAGTGGGTGCGAGTAAAAAACCTCCTACACACAGTGCCGCCGGCTGGGGAGGATGCCGCGCGCGGCTCAGGGTTACTTAGCGCTTGGAATTAAGATTGAGTTTCGTGCGGACTTCTAGTTTCTGCGACTTGTGCCGGGGCATATGTGTAGGAGCCTTATCAGAGTATCACTATTACTGATTAGCATACCACGACTGCAGTACCTGTACCTAAGGTCTATAATTACCAATGAAAAGAATAAATAAATACAAAATACGGTTTGTTTTCATCGTTTGTCAGACTATACTTATTTTTATTAACTAATAATATAACTTAACATTATTTTTTTTTATTTAAGTACTACTACATGGCTCGATTATTCATAATAAAACAAAAATTATCATTTTACACAGATTTATTGAAAACTATAAAAGCCGTTTATCCCAGTCATACTTAAATTCTAAAATACAAATATGTATACACAATAATCAAATAAGAGCACGTTGCGCAAATTTTATACAAATATACACATTAATAAAACATGAGCATGTCGAACAAAAAAAAAAAAAAAAAAAAATACAAACCACACAATCCTTACTTATTAATATTATTATAAGTGCGAAAGTTTGTTTGTATGGATGGATATTTGTTACTCAATCACGGCTGAACGGATTTTTATGAAATTTGGCACAGATGTAGATTATAGTCTGGATTTTCTCTGTCTCCTCACTTTTTCATTTAATGTTTTAATTTTTTTCTTCCGATATTCACATTTTGATTTTAATTTTTGAATAATTTCAAGCGTCCTGAAACAAAAAAAAAACGAATTAACTTCTAGTTTTCTGCAACTTCGTTCAAGTTTTTGCCGTAAATTAATTTGAAATTACCAGTTACGCTGCCCACAGTACATACAGTAACATATTATAGAATAGAACACTTACATCTGCATAGCTAGAAGTGCTGCAGACAGGCTCCTCTTCCAGTGTTTTGTGAGAAAAAAATGTTGTGCCTCACTCATTCATTAAATTGGGCTGGTAACTGTAAAGAAATAACAACAATTTTTTATATTGAGTGAGTTTGTATTTAAAAGTCAAGATAGCATGGTAATTACCATAAGGAACATAATTATTATGAAATATTACACTTACATCTGCATTGTTAGAAGTGCTGCAAACAGGTTTCTCTTCCAACACCCTGCGAGGAACAGATCGTTGTTCCTCACACTCGTCAAATTGTGCTGGTAACTATACAAAGAATAACCATAAATGTTTAATAATATTTACATTGCGAATTTAATCACTAACTCACGCTCACATTTGTTTAGCTTGCATTTTAACATAGACACAACATTTTATAACCTGGTATATGTATGTATCATTTTCAAAAATTAATCATTATCCATCTCCTTTTGCTATGACTATATCAGGAGTAAAAATAGTGCAGGTATATGTGTCTTAATCTGTGTGAAGAGGTGGATAATTAAAATCATATAACTTTAAGGAACTAGAATAAGGAACGAGAATTTTAAGGATGTTTTATAATTTTCAGAAAAAAAAGTTATCTATTTATTCTGACTGATGTGTATTTAAACCTGAAACTTTATACCAGTATTTCAGCAATATAGCACTGCTGTTGCTGACATGCTTCTCGTCCCTCCTCTCTCTCCATCAACTGGTTTGGATTGGTTACTTGTCAGTAAGTAGGTAAACACAATAAACTTCTATTTTCAAAACTTACCAATAATTCACTTGAAGGCAAAGCATCATCGCGCAGTCTTGTTATATTTAAAGTTCGGTTAAAACATTTATCTTCAAAATGCAGGGAACAAATAAAAATATGCTTGGTTGTAGTATTCAAATTTTCAATCCCAAGTATATACAGCCACTGTTCTTTTCTTTCTTTACATGTCGGCAATCTAAAATCATAAAAAGAAATCGAGTTAAATAATATTCACCTGTCGATATGTTTTATCGATAAATTGAAAATTCCGAACCGTAACTCTAACTCTCTGTTTACTAACAAATGATTTGCTTAAAAATCACATAATATCAACAGTAAAACAGTAAATAATTACAGAAAAGCAAGTGTATCTTTATAAACTTTCCCAAAAATAGCAAAATCTTTCAAAATAATAGAAAAAAACAAGATATTTTGAATGAATTCGGTTACTTACCTGTGCAACGTTTTATTGGGATGTTTTTGTTGCTTTTCATGCGGCAGCCTAACTCACTGCACCTACCCATGATAAATGCAGTATTATGCAAGTTCTTACACTATAAACAAGCACAATTTTCGCCTATTATCACCAAATTTTCTTAAAAACACTGAAACAAGCAAGTCGCGATGACAAGTGATGTACTTGTTGTTGGCTGTGACAAAACATGGCGGCCTGCCGCAGTTAGGTATTTTGCGACATCACCAAAGTTATGTTGCCATTTTTGGCAATGATAAAACTAATGTTGTCCTTTTTTACATATGATTACTCTCACAAGTTAAAAAGAGATGCCGATATATCAGTAACTATGCCGTCGAAATGCATCATATTCCTATAACTACTGTTCGTATAGAATGTTTATGCCATGTCCTCTTTTTTTCCTTAGTCAGAGCATTGTTGCAAATTTGAGGTTATTTTGAAGTGCCGGATCACCGGATGTTATTGTTGTTAGTTTTTCGAATTATTGGGTACTGTATAGAAAAAATGCCAGGACCTAAAAGGAAATCTGTTGTTTGGGATGTATTTGAATCGCCAGTGAAGGGACATGCTAAGTGCAAACAGTGTTCAGATTCATACAAATATAGTTTTGTTGTTAATAGAAATACTTACTTTATTTATGTTACGAAAATTTAATCCTAAATACATAAAACATAAATAAATGATAAATAAATACATTTCTTTTTTATTTAAATTGTACCTACTTTAATTGTAATGGTCCCTATAAATGATATTTTATAGTACAGATATGTTATAGGCGCGCGCGTCGTGAAGACTCGAACACGAGCTAATTGGAACGTCTTGCAACTAGTCTGCGTCGAACGCAACCACAAGCGTGCCGCACCGTAATGGTGAACGCAGACCTAGCCGCACCGCAGTCTCTACAGTCCCCGCAGTCATCGCTTTTTGTTAATGGCCTCGCACATCTAGCCGCGCCGCAGTCTCTACAGTCGTTCCCGTCAGTGCTGCCAGATTTTTTAAAGCATTATCTATCCGAAGATTTAAAAAATCTGTATAAAATCTGTATTTGGTATTGGTATTTTGCTCTTTTGTGTAATTTTATCTGTAGGTGCTATAATAGGGAATAAGCAAGTAATTATTTATACGAGAATAAGTAATTTTATTATAAACCGTTGACAGAGATTCTCTGTCTACTTTATAACTCTGGCAACACTGCGCGCCGTGGATGCGAATGACGTCATCCGCGCTGCGTGCGGATGACGTCATCAGCTGCGGCTAGGGGGTTCGGTCGTTTCAGGGACTGCGACGACTGCGGCGCGGGTAGGTGTGCGAGGTTGCATACAACTTCATATAAAGAATTCGAATGCAAAGACTGCGGCGCGTGCGGCGCGGCTAGGTCTGCGTTCACCATAATACTCGTGTCCTTAGATTTTATTTATCAAAAATGCCATCGTGTGAGTTTCGGAAGTGTACGAATTATACTTCCAAAGTAAACAAAATACAAAGGATCTCATACCACATGTGAGAATGCAAATATATTAAGAGAATTTTTTATATTTCATTTAATTTCCAAACTTGCCAATAAATTATGCTTAGGAGCTATATGTAGGTGAAGACAGAGAGAGCAAACTTGTTTTGTCGCGAGAGCGATAAGGATCCGTGCGTGCATACATAGATTAGGTAGTTAAAAGTTTACAAGTGTAGAAGCGATATTGATTGACTTGTTTTAATTTGTTTTGTGTTACAATTTTTTTGACTAAAGTTCATTTGACTGATTATTGAGGATTATAACTGTTTTTTTTATTGAATTAGGTTTCCGAGGGATCAGGTTCGACTTCAAGATTGGATCGCAATTGTTCGTGAACAAAAAAGCGAATCAAACTGGATAACATCAAAAAACAGCAGGATATGTAGCAATCACTTCCAAAGTACTAACAAATATGTTTCGAAATGTGGTCGAACAACGCTTAAAAAAATGCAGTTCCAAGACATAGAGGTAGGTAACTAAAACATTTTATAAAACATAATGCTGCCTGCATAATGTTTTATAAAATGTGTAAAGATTGTATCTACCTACTTAATGCAAACCTCTGTTGCAGTGATGAACTTGTCAGTGGTTTTTGCTAATTACCATAGTAACGAAAAAACAATCTTGGTAAAAATAAAACCAATATGATTTAAGTGAATTTTATTATTTAACAATAATATTAAATTCTTCACATGGGAGCAGAGCGTGGTTGCTTAATCTGAAAAGAGGCAAAGATGAACAGATAGAAAGTCTAAATAAAGAAAATTACGATACATGGGCAATACAGGCCAAAGCCGTACTTGTTAAAGGAAAACTATGGAAATTTGTAGATCAAAAGATTGACCTAAACAATGCAAGTGAGTCAGATATTGAGGGAAACTTGCTGGCTGTCAGTGAGCTAATTTTAATAATATCGCCGTCGGAACTAAAGCAAATAAAAAGCTGCAAAACAGCTTATGAAATTTGGACAAAGTTAAACGAAACTCATGCTAGTAAATGTCCTGCGAGGAAAGCAACGCTACTGAAGCAACAAATTTTAACAAAATATGAAAAAGGAAATGACATCAAGGAGCATCTAGACAACTTTATGGACATTGTAGACAAACTGGAAGAAATGAATGTTTCAGTTCATGAAGATTTACTAAGTATTATGATGCTTTACAGTCTTTCCTCAGAATTTGAAACCTTTAGAGTTGCAATTGAGTCCCGTGATAATCTTCCGAAACCGGATGAACTAAAAATAAAAATTATAGAGGAATTCCAAGCGCGGAGAAACACTCAAGGACTCAACCCGAGTACAAGCTCAAGCGAACAAGAATCGTTTTATGCAAAGTCAAATTTATACTGCAAAATATGCAAGAAAAAGGGGCATATGACTAAGAATTGCTGGAAAAATTACAAAAATAAGAACAGGATTTATCCCAACAATAAAGGGAAGAAAGTTGACGAAAAGGAATTTAATAGCTTAGCATTATTTGGAAAAGATGAAGCATTTCCATTCCAGAAACAATGGATTTTGGACAGTGGATGCACATCCCACATGTGCTATAGCAAAGAATACTTCAGTGAAATAGAACACATGAATAAAACATTGAAATTAGCTTCTAAAGATCACAACACAAACATACTGGGAAAAGGAAGAGTTGATCTCTTATTAAACACAAATAAAGAAATAAATCTACACAATACATTGTTCATTCCAGACCTTTGTACAAATCTCCTATCTATTGGGAAGATTACAGATGCTGGTAATACAGTACTCTTCAAAAAGGATGGAGCTACAGTAAAAAATCCAAAATATGGTATTGTAATTAAAGCGAAGAGAACTGAAGATGGTCTCTATGCGATTTTTCCCAAGACAGTGATAAACTCAAAATATGAAAAAGTTAATTTTGTGCACAATAATAATATTTCAGAATGGCATTCAAAGCTGGGACACATGAACTACAAGGATATGAAACTAGCACTTAAGAATGAAAGTTTGATTGGACTTAATTTCAAAATAGATGAACAGCCAGAAGAATGTGAAGTTTGTATTAAAGCGAAAATGAAAGCTACGATCGGCAAACCAAGAACTGAACCTCGCACTTCTGAACCACTTCAGATTATACACAGTGATGTGTGTGGCCCGATGCCAAAAGCTTCTTGTGCTGGAAACAAATATTTTGTCACTTTTATTGACGACTTCACGAGGTATAGTCGAGTATTTTGCATAAAGACTAAAAATGAAGTCATAGATATGTTCAGTCTATAAAGCTGAAGTAGAAAACTTCATGGAAAAGAAAATTAAATGCCTACAATCTGACAACGGCACGGAATATTGTAACAATGAGTTCAACCATTTCTTAAAAGAAAATGGCATAACCAGAAGATTATCTGCACCATATACACCGCATCAAAACGGTATAGCGGAAAGGAAAAATAGAACTTTACTAGAAAAAGCAAGGAGTCTAATGATTGAGTCTAATGCACCGATGTATCTATGGGGCGAAGCTATCTACACAGCAAACTATCTGTCAAACAGAAGTCCAAATAATAGCATCGGAAATGCAACGCCATTTGAAAAATGGGTTGGTAGAAAACCAAGTGTTGCACACTTTAATAGATTTGGAGCAAAGGCATTCTTTCTCGTAAAAGGAAGACAAAACAAGTTTGATGCTAAAGCAATACCTGGAGTCTTTATTGGATACTCTGAAGTATCCAAGGCTTTCCGGATTTGGGTACCATCAACGCAAAAAGTGATTGTAACCAAAAATGTAAACATTATGCAGAAATTCTACTATGACATAAAGGAAGAAGAGAACACTAGCAAAAATAACAATGTTGGAACAAGAAAAGAAAAAGAATATGTTGAGATTGAATTTCTAGAACAAAACATAAATAGAGAAGTACAGGAAAGTCAAGAAAGAGAAGAAGACACGTACGTTGATACAGAAATGCAATCAGGAACTAATAAAAATTCAATTTCTGAAGAAGATGAAATTTATTCCGCAGAAGAAGAAGTACTACCAATACCTCAAAATGAAGTCGCTGTAGAGCAAACAGAAATCAGAGCTTTGCGTGATCGTTCATTAATACGCAAGCCCATACGTTATGATGATTGCGTTATGAACGCTGTTGCAGAGTTAGAAGACATTTACACTGAACCCAAAACATATAATGAAGCTATATCATCGGAAAATAGAGAAAAATGGGAAGAAGTTATGCAAAGCGAGATGAACTCACTTCAGAAAAATAATACCTGGGAACTTGCCACATTACCTAAAGGTAGAAAAGCTTTACCAAGCAAATGGATATACAAAATAAAGAGAAATGCTGATGGAACCATAGAACGGTTTAAGGCAAGACTGGTTATCAAAGGTTTTTCTCAACGTGAAGGTATTGACTATGATAAAACCTTCAGTCCAGTTGCACGACTTGCAACTATCAGAGCAATACTAGGAACTGCAGCTAACGAAAATCTGAATTTACAACAATTCGATGTCACAACTGCATTCTTAAATGGTACAGTGGAAGAGGAAATTTATATGGCACCACCGAATGGACTTAATGTACCTAAAGGAAAAGTATGTCGACTTTTGAAAAGTCTCTATGGCTTAAAACAGGCACCTCGATGCTGGAATGAGTGCATACATAAGTTTCTGATGAATGCAAAATTTCAGAGAAGTGAGGCAGATCCCTGCTTGTATGTAAGAGTCAATGGAAACTCAAAGGTTATTGTAGGACTGTATGTCGATGACGGCTTGGTAGCTTCCACTGACAACGCTGGTCAAGAATTCTTAAATGAAATTGAAAGAAACTTCAAAATCACATCGAAGCCAGCGTCATATTTCCTTGGTATGAAAATAAATAAAAACAAAGACGGATCAATAAACTTAAGACAAACAGCCTACGCCAAAAAGGTACTAAAACGATTCGGCATGGAAAACTGCAAATCAGTTACATCTCCGGCAATTAAGATGTCAAAATTGCAAGAAACTAATGAAAATGAAGATGTGAAATTTCCGTATCGAAATTGTGTCGGAGGACTGGCTTACCTGATGGTCGCAACAAGACCAGACATCTGTTATGCAGTGTCAGTAGCTTCCAGACATTTAGAAAACCCCAGTAAGGAGGATATTGTGGCTGTAAAGCGAATTCTTCGCTTTCTTAAAGGAACTCTCGATAAAGGTTTAACATTTTATCCAAAGAGTAAAGCAAATGAATTAATGTGCTACTCAGATGCTGATCATGGAGGAGATCCAGAGACTGGGCACTCTACCACAGGCATGGTTTGCCTTTATGCTGGCACTGCTATTGCCTGGAAGAGTCAAAAACAAACTTCAGTGGCTCTATCAACCACAGAGGCCGAACTTGTAGCAGCAAGCGAAACCGCACAAGAAATTGTGTGGTTGAAGAAGCTTTTTGCAGACCTAACTAACACAGAATCTTTAAAAGTTACACTGTGTATTGATAATGAGTCTGCTGTGAAATTATCATATAATTCGCCTTATGAATTTCACCGTCGAACAAAACATATTAGTTTGAGACACTTCTACATTAGAGAATGTGTATCAAAAGGAGAAGTAATTGTTAAACAAGTTGCAGCACAAGTTCAACTAGCAGACATGTTTACAAAACCTCTGTATGGACCAAGGTTTAACGACCTGTCACGTGGAATTGGTCTTGAAGCAAATTCTTAAAGAAGTGTGGGTGTAAAGATTGTATCTACCTACTTAATGCAAACCTCTGTTGCAGTGATGAACTTGTCAGTGGTTTTTGCTAATTACCATAGTAACGAAAAAACAATCTTGGTAAAAATAAAACCAATATGATTTAAGTGAATTTTATTATTTAACAATAATATTAAATTCTTCACAAAATGTCAGCTACTTTACCTACAAAGAAACCGCTACATGACATTTCATTATGGTTGTGTCATGAAATTGATTATTTATTGATTACTAGCTTTCCACCTGCTTCATCCAAGATGAAGTTCCGATTTGACGAAGTTTTTGAATCATACAATTATTGTTATGATTATGACTGATCATAAATTATTTCATTAACATAATGACTATTAATTTCTATTTTAGTTTTGAATAATATAATGGGCTAAGCTGAATATAAACATTACAACTGAATACAAGTATTATCACTAAGGTAATACTTGATCCATGATTAACCATTATGATGTTTAATTTCTTACTTACGTACTTACTCTTCAATCGAGTGTCCACTCTACGGCTATAAAAATGTTATCCTATGGCGCAAGGACTCATTTGAAGCGCAATCGTTAGAATTATAGCTATCTCTTTCACTTGCGTGTTGTTTCGTATCTTTTGTTCTACTTATCAGTAAAACTTGTCAATGTGTGCCATAGATACCTATACGTGATGTGTGCAGTTTTTACTACGCGGAACAAATTTCAACGCAAATTACTATGAACGTAACATATCTGTACTTTATAATATCATTGGTCCCTATACATATTTATGCTAAATCTGTTAATTTTTCAACCAACGACAAAAAGAGGAGGTTATCAATTCGACACGTATATATATATATATTTTTATGTATGATCATCGATTACTCGAAGACGGCTGAACCAATTTGGAAAATTCTTTTTTGTTTGAAAGGGTATACTTCGAAACTGGTCCCATTGTCACCAGGTCAGGATCTGATGATGGGATCCTGGAGAAATCGAGGGAACTCTTCAAATATTATAGGCACACCTATGGCGTTATGGGTATTTCTTATAGTAACTTGTGCAGTTGCTCTCAAAAATACCATTTGGGGAAGTGGAACTGATGATGAAAACCACAGATGGCCGCCGAACCTACTCAATACTAAGTATTTCGTGGATTGCGATTCGATTACTTGAATATGGATGTTAAGCACTTTATCTTCGTCACAATGCATATGGTGATGCAGAGCTGATAGTGAAGTACCAGGAGAACTCCTCAAAAATTAACGGGCCAGCATTGGGAAAAGCAATATTTTGTAAAAGGTTATAAGTAGGTGACATTTAGGCTCTTTTAACTAGGTAAATTAAAAATCGACTAACTAAAAAAGTGAAATAAAAACTTTTTACCAAAAAACTAAACCGACTCCCAAAAACACTGCAAAGTGAAAAATAACTTTAATTTCGGAAGTCGGTGCCAAAAAGGAAAATACAAAACTAATGACACCGACTACCGAAATTGAAGTTATTTTTCACTTTGCAGTGTTTTTGGCAGTCGGTTTAATTTTTTGGTAAAAAGTTTTTTAAATATTGTTACGAAAACAAATCATTTACTCAGTTTCATTTCACGCAGTTAACTCGAGTTACTTAACTCGAGTTCAACTCGAGTTACGTGAATTTCAACTCGAGTTAACTCGAGTTGTTTTTATTCCGAGTTGGTACATCACTAGTAGCAACTTCAAGGGGAAAAAATAGTAATAAACTATGAGGGGCAATGAGGGCCTAGGGTTGAAAAATTACGTAATTTTACTGAAAATGCTGGTAAAATACGATTATTTTACGGTCATTTATATAAATTACGGTAAAATTACCGGCGACTTATGAAGTTTTAAATTTTAATTTGTTTTAAATTTCGCGCGCGTAAAGATTCAGAATCATTATGCGATGTTGCCGATTCACGTGTGATGATTCGCATCTTGAATTCTTGCCTTGGGAATAAAGTTTTAGGGTTTTTTAGTACGCATGAGACGCACGAACTCAGTTTTCTCTATTTTTTTTCAAGTTCCAATACTGAACAAGGGAAGAAGTTCCAATAGTGAAGTAGTGACATACACACAAATATACTCACTACGTATGTTAGTGAGTTCATACCCACTAACATACGGTAAAAAACCTATTAAACGTACTCATGTACGTTTAATAGGTTTTTTACCGAAAATTACCATGTTTTGCCGTAAAATACCATAAATTACGTAAAATAACATTTTTTACCGTATTTTACCAAGGTAATTTTACCGCTTTACATCCCTATGAGGGCCATGAGGGGTAAATAATGGTCAATAACCTTCTCTATACTCTAAGATAATGGTAGATTGATATATATGATATGATTTTATACGTCAGTGGATATGATATGATATATGTCTCACCTGTTCCGTGCGCTTTCTCTTTCTTTCATGACCACAGATAACTTTCAATAAGTCAGAGACAGATAGGACAGTAATATGGTACGTCTTCCTTGGGTACGTCTAGTTCCAAAAATATGCGCCAAGCGCTAGTGTAGTAATGTCATCTAGTGATGACCCACAGCGTACTATAAACGTCACGATAACCATTGATCGATATCGATATTGAAATATCGATAGCATAGTGATGCGCCATGAATAATTATTTCTTATAGGGTTAATTTTATTATTTGCAAGGTTCACTGTTTTTTTCGTTAAATCCAATGGATACGAATTTAACGAAAGAAATATAAGATAAAACGAGTTTTCAGATTTTACTTTTTATTTATTTTTCCTCTTATCCTATGGGCTTTGTATTTCTTGAAGGCAATTGTTGTGGTGCACACATCTGCTTCACAATTTTTTCTTGTACACCTCCTTTTTCTTTTCCGAATCACATCTGTAAATAGAAGAAAAATTCAATTCTAAGTAAAGACGAATCAAGTAACTATTTTGGGATCCTGAGCAACATTCTAGCATTTGCCATTACACTATTTCTAAAGGCATAGTTTTTTCAGTATTGCTTATAAAATTTCGTTTTTGACATCTCTAAAATAAAATCAATAACAATAAGCACACCATAACGGCTCTGATCAGAATCAATTCCTACTTAAGTATACAAATATACATATTGTGCCGCAGTGGTAAACGCCCACGGCGTCGGACGTCGGCCGACGATCTCTGGCCACCGTAGGCGCGGGCATGCGGACAGCGAGTAAAGGGCAACTCGCTGTCCGACCATGGACCATGCCCGGGTCGACGGCGCGTTGTGTTCCACGCGCGCCTCAAAGAGCGTCAGCAATATGACGAGGCCCTGTAGAGGGCCGAAGCCTGCCGGGGTCGTGGGACTTATCCCATTACCGTGACCCCGGAACGTAAAGGGCTATTGAAGGAACACCGTGGATTTTAGTCAGTACAAGTCTGACAGTCCCTCCGGCCCTGACCGGGGTGGGAGGACTTATTTGCTGATTTTACCACGTAAAAAAAATTATATACACATATTGTAACATATTTATGCAGATATTTAACTTTATGGTTTTTAACTGATCATATTTATATGATAAACTAGTACTCACGCGGGGCTTCGCTCCCGTGGATTCTATCACGGTAAAAACATTACTCTCCTTTTTTGCTGTCGCGTAAAGAATAGCCTATATCATCCATCGCCTTTATAATTAACCTAAGGACGATAAACTTAGGGCTTTGTGACTGTCGTTTTTGGTGTCAATGAATTCCGAACTTCTTGGTCTATCAAAGTATCAGTTAGTGAATAAACGTGTGTCCCAAAAACACTTCGACAAATACCAACTGGATGGCGAGGGTAATCGTCTCAAAGATGGTTATCCATGTCGTTTTTCCACTGAAGAAGTAGAGCATGGGGTGCCTTTATCTGTATTAATGTGTTTGTAATTATTTACAAGTGTAACATCCAGTTGATCATTTATATTCAAGAACTGCAGATATGTATGCAGATCCTCCTGCATCTTCATCTCTCAATACAATACAGGTAATAATTTTTAACAACTTTTAATTTCTTATGAAGAATATTTTATCTATACTAATATTATAAAGCGGAAAAGTTTGTTTGTTTGTTTGCTTGAACGCGCTAATCTTTGAAAGTACTGGGTAGATTTGGTATGGAAGTAGCTTGAAGCTTGAGGAAGGTTATAGGCTACTGTTTACGCGACTGCAAAAAAGGAGAGTTATGTTTTTACCGTGATAGAATCCACAGGAGCGAAGGGGATGGGGAGGTGGGTATATTTTGACAGATTCGTAAACAACTAACTCTCAAACCTAAGGGAAAAGTGCCAAACCTCCCCTTTTCACCCCCTTCTCCCCCCTCCCTATCGTATCTCGGAAACTACGAGACCCGTATTTTTCTTTTTTTACGGATTCGTATAGAGGAGGCTCGGTAAAGTAAAAACCATTTTTCAAAGTCGCCCCCCTTGCCCCCCTTCTCACCCCCTTTAGGCGGATCTCGGAAATTAAGAGACTTAGAAAATTTTTTTTTCAGATTCATTTAGAGGGGCAATGCTTTAGTCGAAATAATTATGCAATCCCCCACCCATCGCCCCCACCCCATTTTTTTTTCACAGGCACTCGAGGTGCTTGCACCTCGCGCAACACGCAAATACTAGTCATATTATATAAAGCTAAATTACCACTCACTCACTGACTCACTCATTGACATAATTGTTCTCCCAGATGGTGGATGGGGAGGTGGGTATATTTTGACAGATTCGTAAACAAGTAACTCTCAAACCTACGGGAAAAGTGCCAAACCTTCCCTTTCACCCCCCTTCTCCCCCCTCCCTATCGTATCTCGGAAACTACGAGACCTGTATTTTTTTACGGATTCGTATAGAGAAGGCTCGGTAAAGTAAAAACCATTTTTCAAAGTCGCCCCCCTTCTCACCCCCTTTAGGCGGATCTCGGAAATTAAGAGACTTGGAACATTTTTCTTTTCAGATTCATTTAGAGGGGCAATGCTTTAGTCAAAATAATTGTGCAACCCCCACCCATTTTTTTTTCCACAAGCACGCGAGGTGCTTGCACCTCTCGCAACACGCAAATACTAGTAATATTATATAAAGCTAAATTACCACTCACTCACTGACTCACTCATTGACATAATTGTTCTCCCAGATGGTGGATGGGGAGGTGGGTATATTTTGACAGATTCGTAAACAAGTAACTCTCAAACCTACGGGAAAAGTGCCAAACCTCCCCTTTTCACACCTCCCTATCGTATCTCGGAAACTACGAGACCCGTATTTTTTTTTACGGATTTGTATAGAGGAGGCTCGGTGAAGTAAAAACCATTTTTCAAAGTCACCCCCCTTGCCTCCCTTCTCACCCCCTTTAAGCAAATCTCGGAAATTAAGAGCCTTGGAACATTTTTCTTTTCAGATTCATTTAGAGGGGCAATGCTTTAGTCACAATAATTGTGCAACCCCCCCCTCCCATTCCCTCCCCCATCACCCCCCCCCCCCCATTTTTTTTTTCAGATTCACACCACAAGCACGCGAGGTGCTTGCACCCACAGATAACTATAAATAAGTCAGAGACTGATAGGACAGTAATATGGTACGTCTAGTTCCTAAAATATGTCGTAATGTCATCTGGTGATGACCCACAGCGTACTATAAACGTCACGATAACCATCTATCGATATCGATATCGAAATATCGATAGCATAGTGATGCGCCATGAATAATTAATTCTTATTCTATAGGGTTAATTTTATTATTTGCAAGGTTCACTGTTTCATTCGTTAAAGCCAATGGATACGAATTTAACGAAAGAAAAATAAAACGAGTTTTCAGTATTTACTTTTTATTTGTTATTCCTCTTATCCTATGGGCTTTGTATTTCTTGAAGGCAATTGTTGTGGTGCACACATCTGCTTCACAATTTTTTCTTGTACACCTCCTTTTTCTTTTCCGAATCACATCTGTAAATAGAAGAAAAATTCAATTCTAAGTAAAGACGAATCAGGTAACTATTTCGGGATCCTGAGCAACATTCTAACATTTGCCATTACACTATTTTTAAAAGCATAGTTTTTTCAGTATTGCTAATAAAATTTCGTTTTTGACATCTCTAAAATAAAATCAATAACAATAAGCACACCATAACGGCTCTGATCAGATTCAATTCCTACTTAAGTATACAAATATACATATTGTAACATATTTATGCAGATATTTAACTTTATGGTTTTTAACTGATCATATTTATATCATAAACTAGTACTCACGCGGGGCTTCGCTCCCGTGGATTCTATCACGGTAAAAACATAACTCTCCTTTTTTGCAGTCACGTAAAGAGTAGCCTTAACCTTTAGTAGAGTAACCTTCCTCAAGCTTCAAGCTACTTCCATACCAAATTGCATACAAATCTACCCAGTTGTATGGGTGTGGACTGTATTTATTTATTCAATTCGACATACGTCGATAGCTCTTGAAATAAAACTCAATCTTCAAACACAACCAGTGTATTTTATATCTTCACAATTTTCACTTATGTCTATTTATACTGTCTATACTAATTTAAAGTTCTTTATAGAGTCTTAATTCCTAAATGTTCTTTACACTTTCATGACGTTTCTTCAATATTTATACACTTTAAACTATTTACTTGAACTACTTATTTCACTGTTTACTTTCACTACTTTGAACTATTTATTTCACTACTATACTTGATATTCTTCAGACTTATTACTTATTTCACTTCAGGTGTTTCTTCTTGTCCGGTTGGTTGGATACTACGATTATTCCGAGTGGAAGTCGCTACGTCCCAGTAAGGGGGCGTGGCGAGCGGTGTCGAGGCGTACGCCTCTTGACCGCGGGTGCTTTACCGGGGCTCGTAAAAACGAGCCCGTCCTTGTGGTGCCTTTAAACTAGGCGTAGTATTTCGAGTGCGAGAGTGCCTACTCAAATATGAATAGCAATCTCGCACTCGTGTGATAGAGTTCTTGTCGTGTGACTATAGGTGCGCCGCGGCGCCGTGACTCAGCGCCGTTTCTTCACGACACTCCGGCGGTCTGACCCCCCCAGGTGAGACCTCCAGTTTCCTGGAGGAGGCCCGGCGAAGGTCGACCAGCGACGAGAGTGTCGACTCTGACGCACCTATAGTGGGTGAGTGGCTCCCGTCCGTCCCGCTTCCAGAGCTGGCCGGTCACGTTTCGGACTGCAGAGCCGTGTCGTGTGTGAGTGTGAGCGGTATTGTGTTGTGAGTCACCGCTCAGTGCATCTGCACCGGATAGCGTGCGCTGCTAGCCGGTGCGGGTTATGTTTAGGCGCATGTTGAGTTATGAATGTGTGGTTCAGTACGTGATGTGCCTATATTAACTTAGCACACATCACACACTGTGGTGTGAGTCAGGTGAGCAGAGTATTTGTTTGAGTTAGCCGCGTGTAGCCTGGGGGCGGCTAACTCAGGCGTCTGTCCGGTGGGATGGGGTCGCTGTCGTCCGCTACCAGGTCGCGGGGCAGGCGTCTCGCGTCAGGTGGGCGCGTATGCCACGGCGCTATCCGCTTGATGTGTGGCCAAGCGGATGCGTCGGCACGCGCGAACATACCCTTCGCGAGGCGCCGCACAAACTCGTCCAGGCTCTCAATCCCGAGGTCGCGCTGGATCACGGCGTTCCTCACGTAGCGGGGGGCGTCCAGTATTGTCCGCAGCGCTAGATGTTGTTGGGCGCGGAGCATCTTGCGGTTCGCCTCGCTGGTGAGGACAAACCAAGCTGGTGTGGCGTACGTCAGTATTGGGCGTATGTATGTTTTGTACACGCCCAATCTGACGCGCGCCGGGAGGCGGGATGAGAGCACTGGGCGTAGTAGGTTGCGGGCGGCGCGGCCTTGCGCGACGACCCTGCGAACATGCGACCTCATCGTGAGTCGACGATCAATGTCTACGCCCAGGTATTTGGCCTGGGGTGACCAATTGATGTCGACTCCTTGAAACTTTAGGAGCGGTGGGAGGGACACCCCGCCCGTGATGAGGGCCTGCGTCTTACCCACGTTCACCGATAGTCGCCACTTGGCGAGCCACTCGGGGAGTTGGTCGAGCGCGCGCTGCATCTTGACAGCCGCGTGCTTGGCGTTCACTGACGTAGTGATATACGCGGCGTCATCTGCGTACAGCGCGAGCGTAGATTCCGGGGTTGTGGGGATGTCATCGGTACGATTATTCGACAAATCCTGCCGTCTTATATCCTTTGGCACGAGGGTCGAACTCGTGTGGGGGTCACGATATGTTTTTGGAAATCTACTAATAGCCAACGAGAATCGCTTGTCGTGACCTTGAAGTTGTTTACGCACAAAACTTTCTCTTTTCCGACAGGTTCCGACCTGTCGGCCTTGGTACATAGAAACTTCTCGAAGTTACTTTTACAATAGGTATCATAAATTATATTGATTTTAGCATGTGTCTCATTTACCTACGTGTTCATTCCTATTTCCTACTTACATATTGATCTGTCTAACTTATATTAAACTTATTCTAATTAGCTCGGCGTCCATTACACCAGTACTTTCGAAGATTAGCGCGTTCAAGCAAACAAACAAACTTTTCCGCCTTATAATATTAGTATAGATAGAATATTCTTGATAAGAAATTAAAAGTTGTTAAAAATTATTACCTGTATTGTATTGAGAGATGAAGATGCAGGAGGATCTGCATACATATCTGCAGTTCTTGAATATAAATGATCAACTGGATGTTACACTTGTAAATAATTACAAACACATTAATACAGATAAAGGCACCCCATGCTCTACTTCTTCAGTGGAAAAACGACATGGATAACCATCTTTGAGACGATTACCTTCGCCATCCAGTTGATATTTGTCGAAGTGTTTTTGGGACACACGTTTATTCACCAACTGATACTTTGATAGACCAAGAAGTTGGGAATTCACTGATACCAAAATCGACAGTCACAAAGCCCTAAGTTTATCGTCCTTAGGTAAATTATAAAGGCGATGGATGAGTTTTGTTGGTTGAAATACAACCGACAACACAGCATTTGATAGGAGCCATGGCCGCGAACCAAAGCACCAGAGCACTGCAGTATAATTCGTATTGAGCAAGGAACTTGGAATCTATCTCAACTTAAGCAATACAGCGAGGAGAATGACTAGTAAACAAACCAAAGAGTATGTAAAACCTAACGAAACAAACTGTAATCCGGCAGCACACGCCACACGAGCTTCGACACGAATGACGGAAACGGGAAAATCCAATCTGTTATCTGTCACTCGTCAGTTTTAAAACATAGTGTATTACATTCTCTTTGGTCAGTTTTACTGACAAAATGGCTGCCAAAAACTGATACGGTCTTTGTTTAATAAGAACACAATATTGCATATTAGACTAGATATATTTCGTTATTACAATTTTTTTCTATTACATTCACTTATTTTCAGTTAATGACACACACCAGACACTGCTTTTCAAATATGTATATGGCTATAAAACTTTTCAAAAACTAAGCAGGTCGCACATTGCACTATATGCAACCTTATTATCTTCTCTCAATGAAGACCAATTAACTTTAAAAGTTTCTGCAGCCTTGGTCTGGCTAAAGCTTTTGTAAAGGTATCAGCAAGCTGATTTTCAGTTGCAACCTTGCATACATTTAGCTCTCCATTCGTGACCATCTCTCTTACAAAGAAGTGTCTAATCCGAATATGTTTAGTCCGTTTATGGTACTCCGGATTCTCGGCTAACTTGATTGCAGCTTCATTGTCTACTCTTAGAATAGGCACACCCTTCAATTTGGTCATGTCTCCAATGACTCTCGATAGCCAAATTGATTCTCGAGCGCCTTCACTGGCAGCTACAATCTCTGCTTCGGTGGTAGATATAGCCACACTTGTCTGGCGCCGACTCATCCATGAAATCGCACCTCCAGCATACAAGCATAATACACCAGTTGTTGAACGCCCTGTGTTCAAGTCACCGCCGTGATCTGCATCACTGTAACTCTCAAGGATACCCGTTTTGTAACCACTTTGGTATAATATTCCTTTTTCTGGAGCATATTGCAAGTAACGCAGTATTCTTTTAACTCGGACACAATCCTGTTCTTTAGGATTTTCGAGATTCCTTGACGCTATGCCAACTGCGTATGCGATATCTGGTCTAGTTCCTACCATTAAATAAGCCAATGCACCAACAACTTGTCTATAGTTCTTCAATAAACAGTTCATATCACATGACTTGTCTTGACCATGACATTCATCATCCTTTATTATTGGTGTCATTACCGGCCTACAATTTTCCATGCCAAACCTCTTGAGCACTTTCTTTGCGTAAGATCCCTGAGATATTTTAATTCCATCATCAGTCTTCTCTATTTCAATGCCAAGGAAATATGATACCGCTTTTGTTGTCAGTTTAAACTTACTTTTCATTTGTGCTATAAACTCATTAATAAGATCCTGGCTGGTTGCAGCCACCAAACCATCATCAACATATAGCGCAACTATGAGTTTACCTCCAGATGGTGTCATTCTTATAAATAAGCAAGGATCAGAATCACTAACTGTGAATCCACTCTCTTTGAAATAATCCAAGATCCGCTTATTCCAGCATCTTGGAGCTTGTTTCAAACCGTAGAGGCTCTTTTTCAATAAACATACCCGACCAGAACTATCATCATAGCCTTCAGGCTGTTTCATGTAAATTTCCTCCTCAAGTGTACCATACAGAAATGCTGTTGACACGTCGAATTGCATCATCGACATGTTCTCATTTGCTGCCACAGCCAATACACACCTAACTGTTGCCATTTTAGCCACGGGACTAAACGTTTGATCATAATCAATCCCTTTTTTCTGTCTAAATCCCTTAATAACAAGTCGGGCTTTGTATTTGTCCACTGAACCATCAGCATTTAGTTTAACTTTGTACACCCATTTACAGGGTAAAGCCTTTCTATTCTTAGGAAGAGGCACAATGATCCAAGTCTTATTCTCATTTAAAGAATCTATCTCGCAGTCCATTGCTTGTTTCCATAGATTCCATTCAGAGCTATTAACAGCCTCTTTATAACAATTTGGTTCTTGGTAATCACAGCAAGCCATGTTTAAAACATAGTCTTTGAGTTTCTCAGGTGGACGAAGTAACAATCTATCTCTTAAGATTCTTCCGCCATATTCCATAATTTCATGTTCAGGAATTTCATCTCCAGTATGAATTTCTCCCCCTAACTCAAAACTATGTTGAGAAACATCACTCCTAGCATCATCAAATGCATCCAAATCCTCAACTGGAACAACATCTTCTCTACCAACAGAGTCTGTGTTATCAGTATCAACACTCTTGTTATTGTATCTACCGTTAACTGGATTTCCTGCACTTTGATCAAAATTTTTCATTCCATGGATCTCTGGCAAGTCAAAAGGAATTTCAATTTCAGCTTCTGTAGAAGCTTTCAATGGATTTTCCGCACCCAAAGGATTTTCATTGAAAGTTACATCCCTTGACCTCACTAGCATGTTATCCTTGCCGTTCCAAAGCCTGTATCCATCGTCATTATCATAACCAATAAGTACGCATTTTACTGCTTTCTTATGCAGCTTTTTCCTGGTCTGTTTTGGTACATGCGCATAACAAGGCGATCCAATAATCCGTAAGTGCTTAATCTGTGGCTTCTTGCCATTCCATAGCTCAAACGGCGACTTGTGTTCCACTGTAGTTGGACCTGTCCTATTCAAAATATAGACAGCAGTATTCACCAACTCAGCCCACAAAGTTTCAGGCAGTTCCTCATGTGCATGCATCATAGCTCGTGCTGATTCCACAATCGTGCGATTCTCCCGTTCACTACACCCATTTTGTTCTGGCGTGTATGGCATGACTAACCGCTGTTTTATACCCATATCTGTCAATACTTTCCGTGCTTTCTGATTGTCAAATTCACCACCATTGTCACTCAGTACTTCTTTTACTGTATGACCAGTTACCTTAGCAGATGCCAACATTTCTTTCAACTTCTCATGTACCTCTGCCTTCTCTCGAAGAAAGTACACAAATCTGTAGCGTGTGAATTCATCTTTGAATAATACAAAGTAACGATACCTGGATATCGAAAAAGGGAATGGACCACACACATCTGTGTGAATGCGTTCTCCTGGCTTAGTGGCCTTCTCCCGTATACCAAACTTCAGTCTGTGGGATTTTCCAAAAATACAGCCTTCGCATAATTCTCCACTTTCCTTGGTTTTTATTCCAAATTCCCTCTCGATTAGACTTCTTACATGCCTTTTGTTTTGATGACCCATCCGCTCATGATACAGTTGCAGCATATCTACTTTCTGTGCCAAATTTATAGTTACTTTAGATGGTGGTACAATCTTACAGTTAAGCCTGTACAGACCTCCATACCTTTCTCTATGTCCTGTAACCATAATTTTTCCATCAATTTTCATTGAACAAGTAGTAACCCGCGACTCGAACAAGCTTCCTGGATTTCTATCTTGTGATGACAATACCGAAAACAGATTTCTATTTATCTTGGGAACGTACCAAACATCTCTCAATGTTGACTTGACAACCTTCTTGTTAACTACAGCTTCAATGCTAAGTGAACCTTGCCCAATAGCTTTAATCACCTTTCCATCAGCCGTTGTTACTGTGTGCTCCACATCAAAATATTTAAAATCTTGATATAAATCTGCCCGCATTGTTACATGGTTTGTAGCACCATTATCTACATACCAGTTCTCACGATCAATGCTAGATTCAGCTGAATTCACAGTCAATAACATCATGTTAACTCCTTTATTACCGTCTGCAACTTTACGAGATACTCTCTTAGGACTCCTCTTAGGACAATCTTATCTTCTTATTAGTTCCTGGAGTTACGTTAACACCCGTTTTAATACATAGCTTCCTTGCTTTCACCGCAAGAGCGTCACAACTAGACTCATTGTCTTTACCATTGTTACCGAGCGCTTTTTCATGTGCACACAACTGACTTGTAATATTTTCAATAGTCCGATCCTTCTTTGACATTAGTAACCAGCTCGATTTGAACGAAAAATAACTCTCTGGCAAAGTGTCTAAGATTTTGCAAATTAATAATATGTCTGGAAGTTCCTTAACTCCCTCTTCCTTCATTAATTCTTGCCTTAATCTATACCAGATATTTTTCAGCTTCGAAATGTGCGTTACAATATCATCAGCTTGATCTTTTCTGTAACTGAAGAACTGCAGACATAAATCATACAGACGATCCTCACTCACGCCTTCATATAATCTATGCAGCTCATCCCATACTTCTTTAGACGTTGAAAATCTTATGACCTTGTCTAATGTTTCGTCAGCAATATTGTTTGTGATTAGTAACAAAGCCGTACTGTCCAACCTGTTGTACTTCTTAAGATTCTCTTCATAAAGTCCCAAATCTGCAGCAGCTGCACCGCCAGCCCCACGTACAGATTCATTTGGTCTCTTTATATTGCCCTCTACAATGTCGAGTAGGCCGTCGATTCCTCTTAGAAGAGCAGACATGCGGTACTTCCATTGTATCCAATTCGTACCTTCAAGTTTAGCAATTTGAATCTTCGACAATTCCATCTTGGATAAAATGGCCCATAACCTGATACGGTCTTTGTTTAATAAGAACACAATATTGCATATTAGACTAGATATATTTCGTTATTACAATTTTTTTTCTATTACATTCACTTATTTTCAGTTAATGACACACACCAGACACTGCTTTTCAAATATGTATATGGCTATAAAACTTTTCAAAAACTAAGCAGGTCGCACATTGCACTATATGCAACCTTATTAAAAACATGGTTGCCGGCGACAGTAGCGCTATAACGCAGATTTTGGTACTATGCTGTCGCAGGCCTGCTTGCACCTCGCGCAACCACAGAACTGCGCGCAACACGCAAATACTAGTTCAGGGGGGTGAAACTCCCGAAGAAACTTCAGACACAAAATTTGCCAAAAAAACTAGTGACGTCTTATGTCTGGGGTCAACTTAGTTTTGTACGTAATGCGTATGTTTTGATAATAGATGGCAGCCGCTACGATATATTTATACATATATGATAATCAAAATTAATAAAAAAATATTATTTGTATCGAAAAATTCATAAAGCATTATTTCATGTATTTAGGCACCTAATTCACTAAATCACTAAATTAAATGGCATTATAATTTTACTGCATCATAGACTCTATACACCTCGCTCGTTTATGAAAAACAAAGAAAAAAGAAAAATATAAAACTGTCAAAAACAGTTTGACAAATTTCGATTAATTAATAAATTAACAGAAAAAAATGTGATGAGTAATAAAATACCTAAAATGAAGGTAAAATATGCAGCACAAGTGTTCAGCCAGAGGGTGTCTAGCGCTTTACGTTTTTTTATCAAGTTAGTACGTTTATAATTTCACATATTTAGATCATTATTGTTACCTAGCAAATTTTGCAAAATGTTATTAACCAACATTAATATTTTGTTTCAGAACACAACATTCTGCCCGAAGAGTGCAGAGATTTATTATTTGATAAGCTCTTCGAATCATTTAATGGTCATTCTTACAAGGGGTCATCAAAAATATATAAGCAGTGCTTAAAAAATAACTCGCTCCATGGCGTGCAAGTGAAAGCTGATCGCAGATGGCGCCACCACCGTAAGAACCTTTGTCACTGTCAGTGTTAGTTAGATAGTGAGATAATTTAGTTATCTGTATCATCTATGGTTATCTGTGGTGAGCTAAACATTTATACGCTTCGTATTTTTTATTTTCATTTCATTGATTTCAATGGGGCGTGCAAGTCAAAGCTGATCGCAGATGGCGCCACCACCGTAAGAACCTTTGTCACTGTCAGTGTTAGTTAGATTGTGAGATAATTTAGTTATCTGTATCATCTATGGTTATCTCATTATCTGTGGTGAGCTAAACATTTACACGCTTCGTATTTTTTATTTTCATTTCATTGATTTCAATTGATTTCTTTACAATTTTCCGAACATGTTCTTTAATCGGAAAATTCTCAATAACTGTCTCTAATTTAGGAATTCACTACTCCATAGTGTTCCATAGAGAAAATGCTTTGTTATTGGTAAGTGTGCTACTAGCGCCACTTTGACAGTTGCACGCCCCATTGATTCTTTACAATTTTCCGATTAAAGAACATAATACATGTTCTTTAATCAGAAAATTCTCAATAACTGTCTCTAATTTAGGAATTCACTACAATTTCCATAGTGTTCCATAGAGAAACTGCTTTGTTATTGGTAAGTGTGCTACTAGCGCCACTTTGACAGTTGCACGCCCCATTGTGGTATGATTTGTTGCCTATTTTAGACTCAATGGGGCGTGCAAGTGAAAGCTAATCGCAGATGGCGCCACCACCGTAAGAACCTTTGTCACTGTCAGTGTTAGTTAGATTGTGAGATATTATATAGTTATCTGTATCATCTATGGTTATCTGTGGTAATATTTTTTATTTTCATTTCATTGATTTCAATTGATTTCTGTACAATTTTCCGATTAAAGAACATAATACATGTTCTTTAATCGAAAAATTCTCAATAACTGTCTCTAATTTAGGAATTCATTACTGTACCATAGAGAAACTGCTTTGATATTGGTAAGTGTGCTACTAGCGCCACTTTGACAGTTGCACGCCCCATTAAATTTGAATCAGTAGTTCGTTCGTTCGTTATGTTTCGTTGATTTATAATGAATCTTAAAATCACAAATATAAAAAATAATTAAATCCATCTTCACCGTGTTTTAATTTTTGCCAGCCTCTAAAATCTAATCTTTAGATTTTGGAAGTACTAGATTGATTGAAATAAATATTCTAAAATCAAAGATTTAATCTTTTGTCGATTAGAATATTTATTTCAATCAATCTAGTACTTCTAAAATCTTTAAAATAAGAAAATATTATTAACATGTCAGGTAGACGCCACCCTTTAGGTTCATAACGACAACTTCCCAAAACGTCCACTCTCCCAAAATGTCCACTTCCCAAAATGGTAATTCCCTAAATGTCTATTTCCCATTTCGTCCTCTTTCCCAAAACGACCAGATCCCAAATTGTCCATTTCTCAATACGTCTACTCCCAAAACGTCTACTTCTCAACATTTAACACTTGCCCTATATTTTCTTGAAAAATAAAAGAATCGCTTTATCGTCCTATTTCTAAACAGGACTACAATGAGTAACTAAAAATGCGTAATGGAGATTACAATGTTAATTTGCTTTTTAACGTTTAAGTATAATAGAATCTTTGATCTTTTCATATATAATCACATTTATACAGAAACAAAATTAAAACGTCGGCTGCAATCAGAAATACCTATTTGTTTTGTTTTTTTTTTACACTTGATTAGCAAACGCATGTAAATAATTTTTTTTAAAAAGTTAATCGGAGTTATATTTTTTTTATGTAGTTTTTCCAGTAACGTGCTGTATTTTTCGTCAAATAAAATGTCCCCGTTCCGTCTAGTCCCATTAACTGTCTCGAAAAGGCAACGTGTTAGTCTGTTGTCCTGGCATTTAATCTCTTTCTTCATTTTATACAAAAATAAATAAAAATTAGGGCTTTGTGGTATTCGGGCTCGAAGACGTCGATGCCATCCTTCTATTTGGTTTGTTGTTCTATGATTATCTTTAAAAACACTCATTTTATGGGAAGATATGTCCATCCACTGTTTGTCAAAATAAGTTTTAAATTTCTTCATATCTGTAGTCATTTGTACATTCGCTAATATGTCTTTCCATGTCTTCTTTATGTATTTTGGAGGTAGCATGGGCAACAAAGTAATAAGCCTACCAAAATCTCTTTCTGATCTCGTTTTATTTATTTTCATTTTTTTTAATTTACGCCAGACAGCACGATTATAATGATAGAAACAACCAGTAATTTTAGCCTCTGCGTACACATTCTGGACAGCATTAAATTGAGCTTGCTCATAGTCACATTTAAAGTGAAGTATTTTTACTCCTAATTTGCTTTTTATTATGTTAAAGAAACGTATGTAAGTAGCTTCTTTTTTGTTGGGCAATAAACCATAGATCACCGGTACAATATTGCTGCATTTTTTATTGGAATCATCAACGTCAAGATGTACACTGTAAATCTGATAAAATGGTGGTGGGCAACACCGAAAAGTTCCGTCTCCGTAATAAGATCCAAGTTTGTCATTTTTTATGAATTTTTTCGCAATTCGAGAAGTAAATATTAAAATTTTATCATCAATTCCATCTTCATAAACCAGGAGGTCGTTTTTTAATGTTTCTGGAATCACAACTTCTTCCAAACGATTAAAAACTAGTTTCTTGACATCAAGGAACTTTTTTCGTTCACGATATAAAGTACTTTTAATTGAAGAAAAAGACGGTATACAATTTCTGTACTCTTCATCATCTTCAGGCCTAACTGTTTCCCGTATGTTATGTAAATTATTCTCAAAAATTTGCTGGACTGGTTCTAAATTCTCGCACACGTCTTTCTTACATTTGTGAATTAACTTAAGTACCTTATTTCGATGACTGTTTGCTACACACGTGTGATTCGTTTTTCTCAAAATATTCATACGGCCACTATTCAACGCATTGATTTAAATAGTAAAGATACGGTCATCAGAACATTTGACGAAGTGGTCACCCTACAAAACACACTAGCGCCATCTATGATAACTAAGATGTCAATCGGCGTGGTCTGCTCCTAGACGTAGCCTTGTAAGAGCGGGGTGTGGTATTTTTCGAGGTACAAAGAAATAAAACAAAACCTTTTAGTTTTTGAATTTTATATTTATTATACACAAAAATACATTTTAATTTGCTTTTAATAAACAATAAAAATTAATTTTGTACCTAATTTAATCTTATAGTAATATTATTAAATCTTTTTATTTCATCGGCTGCAACGCGCGCCGCTGCAAAGTTATGTCGCACTTTTACGCGGCTTCGCGTTGTCTATGCTAAAGGTTGAGACAAACAAGAAAGAAAATTGTTTTAAATAATGTTAGAAGTTGATTTAATGACATATTTTTAACTTACCGGTGATATGAAATGTTATATTTTTTTTTATTGTGCTTTACGTCGTAGTTCACGCAACCCTTCACGACACAATTTGGCATTTTTGCTTGTAAAACTGACGACCCCTCCCGAAGATAGCCGATCGCGTTCTAGTTCACTTCGATAAAGGTTAGACCACTTTGGGACCAAGTTCGAGGCGTCATTATAACATGCGATCCGCCCAGTCCTTACGAAGTAATATATATGTCAATGATTCAACGTTATGGTTGCAGAACATGATACACGGTTTTCACATCTCCATAAAGTCGTACCGTTTTTATTACGTTTTACCAAATAATAGCGATAGCCATCCGACAAGACACAGTCGTTACCTTTTTGGGTTTTAATTATTGTTAAGTCCATTTTTAATACGTGTTAGCTTATTTCTGGGGAACCTTAGACTAAAATCTATGTAACTCATTTGACAGCTCATATAACTTGTCAATCAGTCATGACGAGTCAGCAAGAAGGCCGAGTTCTATCATCGCAAATCACACCAAAGATTTGCGATGATAGAGAACTCGGCCTTCTTGCTCGAGATAGCGAATAGTAAACACCCACGCCTGCAAAGCAAGTGCTATAGACCTATAATTTAAATTGGCAGTGTAAGTACTGGACTTATGATTATCAACTTATTTAAGTAATATATCTGGATATTGTTGTCAAACATGGAAAAGGCATGAAATATATTTATGTTGTAATGATGTTTTTGGTTTTCTATTGCGAACCCCATTACTTCTGGACTGAAGCTTACACGTATTTTTTAAAGCAATTTGAAATATACACGCACCTTACAATGATAAACAATGCAATGCAATGAAATGTTTGATAGTTAAATGCTCTTTCTGTAAGTACCATATAACCTAACATTATAATTTGTTTTGCAACTACCCACTGTAAACAAATATTAACAATGTTGTTGGTTACAAATATCTTGAACTCAAATAGGTTTCCAATTAAAAAATTGACTATTAAATTCGAGTTTAGAAAATTGTATTCAAAAATTGTAAATATGAAACAAATTTCATGAATGAAATGAAAAAAGAAGAATGATAGAGAAGCCACTGTGACCTACAAAACCGTTTGCAGTGTTACATGAAATAATAATTTATTCTCATTGAACAATATAACATATTAAGGTACGCATAGTTAATAATATTTGTCTTGTCACGGAACTGAAACGTGTAACATTTTGATAAACAAAACCTATTTAGAAAGTGGACGTTTTGAGAGTTGACGTTATGGGAAGTGGACTTTTTGGGAATTGTAGTTTTGTGGTCGTTTTGGGAAAGAGGACGAAATGGGAAATAGACATTTAGGGAATTACCATTTTGGGAAGTGGACATTTTGGGAGAGTGGACGTTTTGGGAAGTTGTCGTTATGAACCTAAAGGGACGCCACCTATCGGATTTTTTCGGTACTAAACTACCGTTACGCTACCTGGCGATCAGGGTCAAAAACTCAATTTTCGAATCATAGAGTGGCGCATCTATCTCAGTATTTATATGTATCATCTATGTACTAGTTGTTCTATATGTGTCAATCATCACTCATTTGTCTGTTCTTGTCATGCTTTGTAAAAATCTATATTAAATAAAATCCACGTATTTGGATCATGGATTCTTACTTATTTTATTTCTAACACTTATTGCCACTGACAATATTTTATTTGATCAAAACGTAAGAATCATGTACTCGCGAAATGATAAAATAATACAACAGGTTTGGAATAGGAAAGGAGATTAGTTTTCTTCAGTAAACATAATTGTACCATAATGCCACGTAATAGCCGATTTATACTTGTGAAGTCGTAAAGGTAACGAATAAAAACTTTTTTGCAAAAAATAAAACCGACTTCCATATCAAAACACTATAAAGCCCAAAATAATTTTAATTTCGGTAGTCGGTGTTATTGGTTTTGTATTTTCTTTTTTTTTTTCACACCGCCTTCCGAAATTAAAATTATTTTGGGCTCTATAGTGTTTTGATTTGGAAGTCGGTTTTATTTTTTTGCAAAAAAGTTTTTATTTTCGTGCTTTTTCGGGGTCAGTGAATTTTCCAAATCGGTTCGTAAATGACGGAGTTATGCGCGAACAAAAACGCAATGCAGAGTAAACGAAAAGATCATCAACGTAAATATTTTTTTTAGACTTTTGTTGATTTTTCAGAAAAGGCTTGTCCGATTTCGACAAAATTTTCATGGGACCATTTGGGAAGTATACCCTTTCTAACAAGATAAGAATTTTTCAAATCGGTTGGCAAGCGACGGAGTTATGCGCGGACAAACATAAAAAAAAATACAAACATCCGAATTGAGACCTCCTCCTTTTTTAGAAGTCGGTTAAAAAAGGAAGTTTATGGCAAAATTTCCATTAGATGAGGCTCGGTAAGTATTAAATTAGATATTGGATTCTATATTTTAATTAAAACATGGTACTAAAAGGCTTAATCGATCTTTTAATTTACAATTTTATTTTGTGATAGTGATGTACTGTAACGGCTCTTATCATTTATCGATAAATGGTGTGTCTGTTTGTAATTGTTTATAAACAATATTAATAAAAGCGAGAGGCATTAAATGAAACCGCATTTGCGTTATGTATAATTTTCAGGCTACACACCAAAAATCAGATCACTAGTTTAGTCACAGGACATTTTTGAAGTTTTTTCTTAGTTAAAACACAAAGTATCTTTCCGAGCACCTGACTAAGTAGGGTGCGTCTCATATCATATTAAGTTATTTGGTATATTTTCATTTCAATAACGTTGCAGTTAATGATTATCAAATACAAGAATAAAGAAGACATGGTCACTGACGTTCTGACGACGGAGCTCCATCGAATGAAATATGAAATGTTTATGACCGCTATGGGTTTGCGTCCAGAAGAAGATCGGGATTAATTTACTGCAATCCCTGCCATAATTATATTATTTAGTCTAATAATCTGTAGTAGTTTTATAATTAAGAATATACTGGTTTTCTTAAAAACTACAATCCTTGCTTTATTTCAACACAAAAACCTTTCTTAAATTTAAAATAGTTAAAAGAAAGCCCGTTACCGACCTGTATACTTTATCGATATCGATAAAGAAGTTACTACCATTGCGCAGCACTATTTAGTCTGATAGGTTGGTATTACTGTTGTATGACGTCTTGTTCCCCGTGTATGTTCGTTCAGTTGGTATTTAAGTGACATGTTACCTGTTTTTTTTTAGTACTAAGTCCCGTCTCTTTGGGCTAGGGATGGGAACCATCAACTCAGTTGCTGACATTTCACAAGTTTTACGTAATTTCAAAGTAATTAAATGATATACTCACAAATATTTGTAAAAATGTTTTATTAACAATTGATATACCTATTTGTTTTATAGTTAATTAATAATAATAATAATAATAATAATAATTTATTTCATTCTAAATTTACAATTAATATACATTGGTCAATAAATCAAAAGATTACATAAATGTTAAAACTAATGCTTAGGTATATATAATTGATTTACATCTATTATTTATTTACTTTTAAATTAAATCACCTGTACTTAAAATACCTCTTAACGGCTTGCCTGAGCTAGGTTAAACCTGTGTTTCAGGCTGTCGCTAATAATGTTTTTTATTGCAGGAACAATTTTTATTTGTAAAACTAGTCTAAACAAGAACAATTATACAATAAATGTTTAATAACTAAAGGAATATGGATACATTATATAAAATTCAAAATAGAAACTAATCACATAAAATTATTTAAAAATTATTTTAAAATTTGTAACAAGTTCTCAGTGTCTGCATAATTAAGCTTAGCTAAATATTCCGATAACATGATACTGCATTTTTTGTAATTTTTGCTATGTATGTCTATTATCTTATTAATTTTATTATATAAAAAAGGTCCTAAAAATATGTAAAATCTATAAACAAAAGCATGTCTAGTTTGTGGCCGAGTACAGACCAGGTCTTTCCTTCTCTTGACTGATGGTCCTGGGTTAAAAGGTAGATCAGTATGCTGTTTTAGTAAGGTGTGGAGTATAAATAATTGACGAACTGTTAGTACTTTGCATGCCACGTAAAGCTGATGTGTTGGAAATAAAAAAGGACGAAAGGCTACCTTTAGAATAGCTCTTTGAGCACGTTCTAGAGGAAGTAAGATGGTTTTTGCGGCACCACCCCAAGCAATTATGCAGTAGGTAAGTATGGATTGAACTAAAGCTAAATATACCTGTTTTATTAAGTTATAGTCTGTAATGTAACGTAAGTTTTTAAATATATATATTAATTTACGTACTCTATTGCATAATAAGTCGATGTGTTTACGAAAATTTAGGTTAGGGTCAAGAGTGACACCTAAATATTTCATATTGTCTGTTTTCTCTAAAGTGGGACAAGTACATGCAAAGTCAGCGTTATAGGTTGTGCTATGTGCGTAAATGTTTTGATTAGTAATTAGTTTGTTGTTATTCTTCATTGAAAATATGATATATTTAGTTTTGTCTCTATTTAAGGTCAGAATATTATTATAAAGCCGTATACAGAGAAATATTTTGATTTATGTTTATTTTTGTATCGGTAAATCTTGGCATATGTCCCATCCCTTATGTCGGATTTTTCCGTCATGGGCGTTGTGTACATCAACATAATTTTCTAAAAACAATATTAGTAATTCATATAACTTTGGACATTATTTTTAAGACTTCTGATTAAGAGACTAAAGTTTATTAAACTGTAACTGATTACTTAATTAACTATTTACCCAAGGGCGGATCCAGCTTTGGTGCCAGAAGGGGGGGGGGGGTCACATAATCATGGTCAAGTCACAAGAATATATAATTTGTATTTCCTGACTCCGCTGACACTTGGCCATCCACTGCCGATATTCATTTACAACGACAGAAACTGGAGTATTATCTAGTAACAATGTTTAAAAATTTTAATTAGTGGTCCACCTAGGTCCTGAACCCTGCCCAGAGGGGGTCATGACCCCTTAACCCCCCCTGGATCCGCCCTTGTATTTACCTAATAAAAACATCTTTTTGATAGAATACAGCGTAATTAAGTAAAAAAAGTACATTAAACGAGCTGTGGTATTTTTGTCGTTAATATACGACTCTGGCGAAATGGGCCCGAAAATATTTGTCAGATTAATCCGACGTAGGCGGTTAAAAGGTTAAATGACGCGCGGCCTCAGCGTGACAGCAGTGCTGCCGCGGTGCCGGCGCGCGTTTATCAAGCCGTCGGACAGTGGGCCCATACTGAAAATTAGTGGACTTAGGCAACAAAGTTCCAATATCGATGCAATTTTTCATACGTGTTATGATATTCCTGATAACTTTTATTTTTATAAAATTTCTTTTTAAGTTGATAGTTTGTCTGAAAAAAAGTAATTAGATTTTTTTTGTATGGAGCGAATCACGTTTAATTTTTTTTCTTCAATTGTGCTGATATGTTGGGTGTGTGGCTTGAGTATATGACAGCTAGGGTCATCCTCTGTCCACGAAAAAAAAAGTCTACGCCGGCCATCTGCGGCAGCGCGAGTAATCATTCGGTAAAAAAAATGTTTTGTAAGATATTTTTTGCCATTTAAAATAAATTCAAAGTATATTTATATTACTTGTTATGATATTCCTGATAACTTTTATTCTTAAAATTTCTTTTTAAGTTGATAGTTTGTCTGAAAAAAAAATAATATAGATTTTTTTGTATGGAGCGAAATCACGTTTAATTTTTTTTCTTCAATTGTACTAATATGTTGGGTGTGTGGCGTGAGTATATGACAGCTAGGGTCATTCTCTATCCACGAAAAAAAAATCAGCGCCGGCCATCCGCTGCAGCGCAGCGCGAGTAATCATTCGATAAAAAAAATGATTTGTAAGATGTTTTTTTGCCATTTAAAATAAATTCAAAGTATATTTATAGTACTTGTTATGATATACCTGATAGCTTTTATTCTTATAATATTTCTTTTTAAGTTGATAGTTTGTCCGAAAAAAATTAATTAGATTTTTTTGGTATGGAGCAAATCACGTTTAGTTTTTTTTCTTCAATTGTGCTGATATGTTGGGTGTGTGGCGTGAGTATATGACAGTTAGGGTCATTCTTTATCCACTAAAAAAAAAATCAGCGCCGGCCATCCGCGGCAGCGCGAGTAATCATTCGGTAAAGAAAAATGTTTTGTAAGATTTTTTTTTGCAGTTTTTATAGTTAAATATATAGTTTTAATAGCGCATAGGTACTTATAACTAGTAATTCTGGTAGAGATTTAGTTATTATTGGATGTTATCGGTAGAGGTGCATTGTGATTGATGACTCATTTGTTTGTGCGCTCGGCTAAGCGCATAACTAATGAGTCATCGAAAAATGCTCGTCTCTGATTGGCTGAATAATTGTCACTCACTGTTATGTCCACTACTTGAGTAATTAACACTGACTATAGATATAAAGGCATTCATTAACTCCATCTTTGGGCCCCTCTATAGGACCTTTGCTGGGCCTCCTCCAGGAAACTGGAGGTCTCACCTGGCGGGGTCAGACCGCCGGAGTGTCGTGAAGAAACGGCGCAGAGTCACGGCGCCGCGGCGCGCCTATAGTCACACGACAAGAACTCTATCACACGAGTGCGAGATTGCTATTCACGTTTGAGTAGGCACTCTCGCACTCGAAATACTACGCCTAGAAAAGGCACCACAAGGACGGGCTCGTTTTTACGAGCCCCGGTAAAGCACCCGCGGCCGAGAGGCGTACGCCTCGACGCCGCTCGCCACGCCCCCCTACGGGGACGTAGCGACTTCCACTCGGTAACTCCATCTAGTTTTGCTCTTGTCGCTTATTTGTAACCACAGCGAAATACTTTTATTTTTATATGTACATTAGAACTATGGCTGGATTTTGTACCAACCTAGATTTTTCTTGTGAAATTAAGAAGTGGCGGCGATCTGAAAAATCATATATTTCTATATGAAAGTATAATTTCTGTCTTGACTACCGAAGTTTCTGAAGGAGACAAGAACCGAATCAAGGAGTTCTGTCGACTTTTTTGTGTAAATATAAATAAAAAGTGGATAGAGTCAAGTAGAAATCAAAAAACTTTTATGAATCGTGTAAGTAATCGCAAGTGGTTGGAAAAAAACATCAACTTGTTTGTGCCAGTGTTGACCTGAGAAGTGAGATGGGCTTTTCAGACGCAGCCTTATCTGAGCCTGTGGATATAGATTCCCATGTTCCTACTCTTGCAGTATGTACTACGGAAGCGGGAACATCTACAGAAAAAGAGCACAGAAAACCGTTCGAAGAGTTAAGTAATAAGAAAAAAAAGACGTTCTACTTCCATAGTAGAAGAAAATTCCGAGGAAGAGTTGCAGAACTGGTACATAACAAAATTGAAAGCCAACGGCAAAACAAATCTGGCAAAAGTGGTCGAATACCTTTCCAGTAATCCAGATGCGCTACCCGAAGTAGACGAGCGACTATTCAAAAAGCAGAGCTTTATGTACTGTCTCTGAAGATAAATGTTTAGCTCTTTATACATCCGTTGCGCTCTCGAAATGGAAGTACTTAGCTCTTCGACAATTTCTGAAAGAAGAAAACTGTGTTGCCTTTCCATCTTATCCAAAGCTTGTAAATGCCAAGAAAAGATGTTACCCACCACAAAAGAGTACGGAGATTACCGAAAAAGGAGCTCAGATTAAATTGCAAGCGCTATTGGACCACACTCTGGAGTGGATTTTACTAGATATGAATTCTGTTGATAGGTCTCAAAATGAAGAACTCAAGTTGACTTGGAAATGGGGTCTTGATGGTTCTTCGTCGCAGAGTAATCATAAACAGAAAACTTCAAACACAGCTACAGAGTTCGATGATTCGTCAGTAGTCATGATAAGCATCGTCCCTCTTCGGCTAGTGTCTACTAGCCCATCATCTGGGAATAAAAATATAGTTTGGGAGAACCCCACACCTTGCTCAACTCTACTGTCGACCAGTGAAGTTCACTTTCACTTCGGAGACAGCTGATTTTATAAAGTTTGAAGAGTCTGAGATGAAAAAACAAACTAATGAACGAATATCTACACAGCGTGGAAATATTATTGTATCACATGAATTGCATATGACCATGATTGATGGAAAAGTGGCCAATATTATTGCTGAAGTACCATTATATGCAACGTGTCCCATTTGCTTGGCAAAACCGAGTGAGATGAATAATTTAGACGCTTTGACTTCCAAACCACTTCGTGAAGAAATTTACAAACAAGGAATTTCATCACTGCATATGAAGATTCGGTGTATGGAATGTCTTCTCCATATATCTTATAATCTGGATTTTCAACGATGGACTGCTGGAGGCGAACATAAGGCTTTGAAACAAGCTAAAAATATCACGCTACAAGAGTTTCGTGAGCAAACTGGAATGCTCATTGATATAGTCAAACATAGTTCACACAGTATTTAATTTTCGCTCTTTTTATGTTGTTTGTGTATTATATCTCTATGTATTGTGTGTGTATTGTTTTCCCATTTAAGTGTTTTGGAACTACAAATGACGGGAATACTGCGTTTTTTCCAAGATTACAACAGATCATCCAGAATAACGGGAATTGACGAAAATCTGATTTTCAGATTTTCCGTTATTCTATAAGCCATATCATCAGGCAAAAACATTGACTCTGAAAAATTTAGAAGATACTGTAGTGAAACAGCTTATGTGTACGTGCAACACTATTCGTGGTACTACATGCCAGTTAGTGTACATAAACTTCTAATGCACGGTGCAGACATCTGTAACCACTTTGGTGTTTTGCCAATCGGTAAGTAAAAAATAAATATAGTTTGATGTATTTTTTTTTATTGAAAATAGGTTCGCGTTTGACCACTATCTCACCTGATGGTAAGTGATGATGTGATCGAAGATGGAGCACGCTTACCTAAAAGTAGGTAACCTACTCACTCTGGACTTACTCTTAGGTTGTAGCTGTCGGGAAACATAGACTCGTATTATTTGACTCGATTGCGTTTTGAAATTAAAATGTATGTGCTTATTCGTTTTAGGTACCTTATCTGAAGAAGCTTCGGAAGCCTGTAATAAGGACTTCAGAAACGTCAAGGAGAGGCACACTCGGAAAACGGGGAGAATATTAACAAAAGAAGCCATCCTCCATGGACTTCTAATAAGCTCTGATCCCCACATATCCTACATAAGGCCTAAAATAACGAAACGGGTTCATAATGAGTTGTTGCCTGAAGCAATTCAGTTGTTAAAGACTACTGAGCCTCCCTGTGACAGTGAGATTATGGAGGAAGAAGAATACCTCATAGCAGAGTCCGAAAATTTGCCGGACCCACTAGCACTTCTGGAACAAGAAATAATGTGATACGGCTCTAGATTATTCCCACAAAAGCCCATCAGGGCTAGGAATATGACAAACAGCCCTTTTCAGGGTTAAAATTACTTCACAGTTTCATACGCTTAATAATAATGTAAATAATTATCAACGACTTGCCCGTACAAATTTAAATTATTTCACCTATCATTAACAAAATTAGTATAACCTGAAACTTACGATATTTATTCAACAATAGCTAACGTGCAGTTAAAAAAATAACACAGCTAATCAGAGACAAGTATTTTTTGGTGACTCGTTTGTTATGCGCTTAGCTGAGCGCACAAACAAATGAGTCATCAATCACAATGCAGGTGCTGCCGATAACAAAGCAATAATAACTAAATTTCTACCAGAATAATTAGTTATAATTACCTATGCGCTATTAAAACTACATATTTAACCTTTTAACCGCCTACGTCGGATTTTTACGACAAATATTTTCGGGCCCATTTCGCCAGAGTCAAACAACAAAACAAATACAACAAAAACACGACAAAAATACGACAAAAATATCACAGCTCGTTTAATGTACTTTTTTGTTTAATTACGCTGTATTTTATCAAAACGATGTTTATATTGGGTAAATAGTTAATTAAGTAATCATTTAACAGTTTAATAAACTTTAGTCTCTTAATCAGAAGTCCTAATTATATTGCACTCGTGTTTTTGTTGTAGGTATTTATTTTTCGATTCACTGTGCCGGGCGCTGGGGGCCCGACAAACGATATGAAGTCGGGCGGTTAAAAGGTTAATAAACAAAAGGTCAATCAGCCTAATGACACAAAAAATATATTTAGAATTTATTTTACATGGCAAAAAATGTCATACGAAATATATATTTTTTTACTGAATGATTACTCGCGCTGCCGCAGATGGCCGGCGCTGATATTTTTCTCGTGGACAGAGAATGACCTAGCTATTATATACTCACGCCACACACCCAACATATTAGCACAATTGAAGAAAAAAATTAAACGTGATTCGCTCCATACAAAAACATCTAATTTTTTTTTTCAAGACAAACTATTAACTTTAGAAGAAATTTTATAAGAATAAAAGTTGTCAGGAATATCATAACACGTCATATCAAAAAAAATCGCATCGATATTGGAACTTTGTTGCCTAAGTCCACAAATTTTCAGTATGGGCCCACTGTGCGTCGGAAACATCTGCGAACAGAGATGTGATAAACGCAAGGATCTTCTACCTACTAACTGGATTGCTTACGAATGACTCAAAGAATACAGAAAGTCTTTCTTAGCTGTTAAACAATAGAGTATAAACTTGCACGTATAAAACTGAAGGAACTATTCGTTCCGAGCGAGACAGTGCCGTGTGTGGACTGTGTCCCTTTCTTCTGTGTGTCAGATTAAAAATATTTATTTCAATGGTAATTTCTTCGACCTGTCTGTTGTAGTAATAACACCTAGTTTTAAACTTCTTTGGAATTCTATCTTTAAAATGAATTGCCATTATTACTGTATGCATATTAATGAAAATTAAAGTTATTTTACCATGCAAACACAAGATGTTTAAACCAAAAAAAAATGGAATTTGCAAGAATTAGTAGTGATATATTATACTATACCTGGCAATTACTACGTTGCCGACTGACGTTTACTTGACATCTGTATGTTTGTAAATTTGAATTATATTTAATTTTGTGAGTTTTCGTAATATTAAAGTGCAAGTTATTGTAACCATGGTAAGAACGTGTTTTGTGGTTAATTGCAAGAGTGAAAAGGGTACCCCGGGTCTGGAATTTCCTTTTTTAAGTAAGTTTTGTGACTTTGTTTACAAATTGCATTTAGGGTGACTATGTTTTCAATGTAAAAGTGGATGTTCTTCTCTTTATTCTTCTTATTTATTATTTTTCTTTCTTCTCATTATATATTATTTTTTGTTATTTTAAGCTTTCCTAAAAATTATGATCTTCGAGTCCGGTGGCTCAGTGTTCTACACAGAAAAGGGTCAGAAACGGTTCCAAAATTTGTAGCCGCCATTTCAAGCCCGAAGTAATATTGCATTTCGAAACAAGATCAAATGATGCAATTCCGTCCATTTTCCCTAAAGTAAGTTATCAATCTTTACAAATGACATGAAGATCACCGTTTCGAAAAATGTAGAATATGAGCATAGCAAGATGAATTTTCATTTTGAATATATCTTAACCATAAATACTACAATTTTGTTCTCATCAATCTATTATTATTTTAGATTCCTGTCAGCGAAACAAATAAATGTTTCAAGTACTATAATATTAAAACCCACTAAAGAAAAGAATATACAACCTGTACTGGGCACATTCAAAGATCTGGTAAGTGAAAGTTATGAAAGGAGTCAAATTAATGAGCATAAAAGTCGACATTTTAGTTGTTTTATTTACTTTTGCTTAGCAAATTGATGGCAAAAATATTTTATATCATTTTGGCCAAAAACTCAGCTACGCAAACTTGCTTACAAGTGTAGTTTATTATATTAATAATTACTTATAACTTAATTACTTAACTTTTATCCACTGCAGTTAGTTAATGTCGACAAATAATAATCTATACTAATATTATAAAGAGGTAAAATTTTTAAGTTTGTATGTATGGGGTAATCTCTGAAACTACCGAACCGATTTTGAAAATTCTTTCGCTTACATGTAGCTGCATTATCCCTGAGTGCTATAGGCTATAAATTATCTTTATATCATGCATATTAGCCGAGCTAATATAATCTTTGTCAAGCAAGTCGGGGACGGGATCCCGTGGAATATTTTCGACTTCTACGCGGACGAAGTTGCGGGCAGAAGTTAGTAATTCATAATTTAAAGATTATTTCCATACTTTTAACTAATAATAGTGTAATACATTTTTAGGGTTGTGTGTCAAGCCAATCTTGTAACAAACCTGCAGCTGCAACATATGAGGAACTAGAAAATATAGAACCAACCTAATAATAATAACCTTATAATTATCATTCGATCTGCCTCCTTTATGTTTAGAATTATGTATGTTAATAATATTGATTTCTAACCTTAAATAGCACATGTGGTGTTAGCCTGTAATTAATTTTTACACTTATAAATGTAATATGACTGTTTCATACAAATGTATAGTGTAAACAATTGTAGGTTAACCTAAATAAATATATACCGAAATAAATTATATCTCTTCTGTTATTCTTTCTATTTATAATCATCGTCTTTCATGAAGGGTTTTAGTAGTTTTAATTATATATAAACATTGCATCATTTTATTTTAGTCTACTGGCTCTAACCGTACAAGTGTCGAATAAACATAGATTACCAATTAATGTACGTTTGTTTGGACGTCTATACCACTGCCTATCAAGGCCAAGCCTTCGAAGAATTGCCAGCTGGTGATTCTGTTATTAATTCTGTATCTGCAATAATTGTATTTGTATCACGGGTCTTAACCACTTTGAAAGTTTATAATTCAACGCAATAAAGTTTGCAAAACCAATTTTGCATTTAGCCCGCATAAGGAAGGGTTTATTATAGAAATTAGCGCGCTCAATATAAGTTCCTCAGATATATATATTGAGAACTAGCTTTTCGCCCACGTAGAATTCTGTTATATCGCGCTACCGAGCAACTGTTCAAAAATCTGAGATAGAAAGAACCCTATATAGTTCCCAGGGTTTTAAACTATCTCCATGCCAAATTTTTTCGAAAGCGGCTCTGTGATTTAACCGTGAAAGCGTAACAGACCGATACAGACCTTTGTATTTATAATTGAATTTATTTCTTTCTTTCTATTTAATACGTTGTTAAGAAAAAAACTGGCCAAGTACGAGTCGGACTCGCACATGAAGGGTATTTTTAAAGGTAGGTAATGAATGGTACGGAACCATTACCTATAAAAAGCACCAAAAAAATCACAACTGTTGTATGGGAGTCTCCCTTAAATATTTATTTTAATTAATTTTTAGTATTTTTTGTTATATCGGTAACAGAAATACATCATTTGTAAGGTTAATAATAAGTGTCTAAAAAAACCTGCAAATATTGCATCAAATAAAATTGTCCTTACGTTTATCGCGAATTGATATCCACACTACTAGAAAGAGATAGCTAGGTCCTTCGAGGGTATACTCTTCGGAACGGATTTGAGCTTCGCGTCCGCATTCCAGTTTAGGTACAAGTTCCTTGGATAAACGACTTAAAACTTTCAACGAATTTTGACAATTTTTTTATCAAAACCACTTACATTAACTGATTAATTGCTTACCTGCTTATTTACTTGCTTACATTAAAAATAACGAAATTGTGTTGTTTGCTTTTTAGTTAGTTAAGTTTAAGTACCTATTGGTTTCTAAACGACATCAATGAACTTTCCTTCGTACTTGGCAGATCAGTTTTATTAGCTCACCAATTTGTTTTACAAAAATGTAGTCAAAATTAACACAATCACTTACACAATAAACTATTTATACTATTATTAACACAATTAACTACACCTAAAAACTATGTTATATACAAGTCCAAAAGTTACTGAATTATTTCCTTGGTAAGAAACAATAGGGTAGTTTCCTAAAATATTTTATTTAGTCCGTCACGTAGTTTAACAAAAAACATTGAACACGTAGTTTTTATTTTTTCACGTATATGAAAACATTTAAGACGATACAGTGAGTTGAAATTTCGCGTGACGTCACACCTCGGTATAATTCTTAGCAATGTGTGACGTCAGCAGCCCCCACTCCTGTACTTTGAAGCTTTCCATCTTTGTGAATTTTTCATGATATGAAAAAGCAAAACATACGTGACCAATATTTTTTGAAAATCTACCTAATGGACTAAATAAAATAATTATTTTGTAACACTGGAAACTACCCTATTCACCACATGAAAAAATATTTTACACTATTTATGTTTACCTTCGTAAGTCAACAAGTCCAAGTCACAACTTCAAAAACAAATTGTTTCGGAATTTCACAAAACATAACGCTTTTAACCGGGCGGAGAAAACGCTACTAACGTAAAAAGCAATTAAGTAATAAGCAGTTAACGAAAACCCGTTTCAATTAAATTGTTGTTTTTAAACACGTTTTTAAAAGTGAACAACGGAATGCATTATTTATACATTTAAAGCATATTTAATTTGGTAGGCTTACCAATTTCGAGTAAGTCAACGCAATTCAGCACATTAACAAAAGATGTAAATATTTTAAAGCTTAAAATTATTGAATTATGGTCGATTTTCGCATAATAATAGTGTACCTATCAATTAAAATTGAATCAAGCGCCATCTATCAGTTGTTGCGTAATTCATTTGAGCACGTTCTTACTTACGTTATTGAATGAATGAAAATGAAAATTTATTATGGAATAAAATAATGAAAACGCGGTTGCGTTTTAATTTTAACAAAAAGCAGAATAAGCAGATAAACTTTGAAACAAATCTTTTATAAACTAGTCAGCTTATTTTAAATAACATGTTATATTATATTTTTTCATTTAAACGCCCATCTCTGTCTGCAAAACTCGCTAGAATGCGCTTCCTCGTCCCGTTTTCAGTGTTGCCAACTTAGTGGATTTTCCACTAAAACTGGTGGTTTCGACCCCCCCTTTTAGTGGCGAAATATTGCTTTTAGTGGCTGGTGGTTTTTTCTAGTGGTCAAGTAGAATTCAGTTTCAATTACTGAAAGTGCTATTACTCAACTACTAAGCCACTAAAACTTTACGAAATATATTATTTTTACTTCATTAATGTACTTAATTTACTTTTACTGCGTAGGCACAATAAAAGTGCAGAACTTATGGCAAGAGTTGATGATCTATGGCGACAAATTCATTTGCAGAAATGAAACGAGAGCAAAGATACAAAAAGAATTGGAATGAAGTATTGCATTTCAAAGATGTCCAAGGGGAATCTAGATTTGAGGAATTAGCGACTTTTGCGATTACTCTCTTAATACTACCTAATTCTAATGCCGTTGTTGAGAGACTATTTAGCAGTATGAATGTAATAAAAAATAAGCAGAGGAACAGAGTGAAGTTGAATATTTTAACTGCAATATTAAAAACACTCTGTGGTTTATGATTGGAAGAAAAATGCTGCAATGATTATGAAATTCCAATAAAAATATAAAACAAATTGGTAGCAAAGCATCATATAAATGTGAAACCGACGATGATGGTGGAGACAAGTTCTTGTATGTTGATTTACTGACTTAAAATATTTTATTACGTCATATTAAAGAACATTTTTTACTAATACTAGTAATAATAAATAAATACTGTTTTCTTTCGTGAAAACTAAAAAAAAATAGTGTAAATTTTAGCGATTTTTAGAGTAGGGCCGATTTTTGTTAGTGGTTTTAGAAGTTGGATCTGGTGGAGAGCTAGTTGAACTGTTGGCAACACTGCCCGTTTTCGCCTATCCAGTACAGTTGCCAACGCAAGCGCCGACACACGTGTAATCATTTTTTCTTTTCGTAATCGCATTTTTGTTTATTGTTTCTCTGTTTGGTGAAATATTAATAAACTACATATTTAGTATTGGAAGATGGGTAGGACTATACGTAGTGTAGAGCGGAATTTAGTGCTCAAAGTAATAATTTTCTGAATGAAAAGCATCACCAAACATCAACATAATTATATTTTTACCTCTCGAATTTTTTTGCTATCTCTCCAGTTTGCATGACGTCATTGAGCCAGGTTCGCAGATATTTCCGGCGGCATGGGATTTAAAAAGCAGCACAGCGGTAGAGCTGCAAGCGTGCTGGTTTGTTAATCCATATAAAAAAAAATGAAGCGCGGCCGCAGCGCGTTTATATTTGCGACTAATTTGAAGGCACTCTAAAACCTCATGGCCGTGGTATTGAAACGGGGTAAGACGGTATGGTATCTTGCTGTACAAACATCGCAGAGGTCTTAAGTTTTTTTGTAAAATCCAGATTTTAATTCATCTGAACTAATGAAAATACAATAAAAATTCTTAAGTTTATATTTCAGGAGTTGTAAGACTAAAATTCCATGGCCATACCATTGAAACAGGGGAAGAACCGTACCGCTGGTATCTTGCTGTAAAAGCATCGCTGAGATCTGAAGATTTTTGTAAAATCCAGTTTTGAATTCGTCAAAACTAGTAAACATCAAAAAATCCTAGGTTTGTATTTTAGGAGCTGTAGAACTAAAACTAAGGCCGCATCATCGAAAAGGAGAATAAACCGTAAAAAAAAAAACGATATTTTTCATTCCAAATAAGAATTTATGTGAATAAAAAAAAAGAATTTTCCAAATCGGTTGAGCCATCTAAGAGTTATGAGGTAACAGTGTAACACACAAAAGCCCTCCTTTTTTTGAAGTCAGTTAAAATAAATATTTTTTGGTACCTAATTTAATTTCGAACTAGTAGCATCAAAGTGAAATTGCAACCCCATATAAGACAATATTTTGTTTTGAACTGGTAATATAAAACAATATTATTTTCCAAATTTCATAGTTCTAGGACAACGGGAAGTACTCTATCAATTTGGATTCCATGGAGTGTCGAAATATGCATTTTTTATGGCAATAATGGCCGTATCTTTTTTTTTTACAGTAATTTAGAGGTTTGAATTTTTCACTGCATCAAGGAACTCAATTTCAACTCAATATCTTCACACACTCCCGAAATAAAGGGCCTTGAGAGACAGGCAACAAAGTGATTAGTGTTCCATTTTCCTTTTTAGGTAATGGAACCCTAACAACAAACATTGATAATTATCTAGGAGTGACAGCATGGCCTAATAAAAAAAAACGAATTCATTAAACTACAATATTTTGTGAAAACTAAGTTTCTTTATGTCCATTTGCCCAGCAAGGCCCCCAAGAATTTGAGTTTCAGGTGTGCACCAATGCAATGTGTACTTGCCTCTAGGAGTATATGTACCACTTTCTTTTTCAATGTACCTCTGTACTTTTGAAATATGCAAAAAAAAAGGGGGGCCATGTCAGCCAAATGTTTTCAGCACGGCCCCCATGTAACTTGAAAAATATATAGTGTATTAAAAAGTTTCTTAAACTCAAGTAATGTACTTAGGAATGTACATACCTGAAACGCAAATTCTGGGGGGCCTTGCTGGGCAAACGGACATGGTTCTTCAACTTATCTTGCTAGAGTATATCACAGTATTCCATGGTCCACACATCAGTGAACAGTCCGTTTCACAATTAAAAACTTTCCTAAAATAATTCAGACTGGGATGCTTTTCTTCTGAAAGCCCCAATTGCCCATATTTATTACACCCTGTAGTCCAGACTGTATTATCTTCTAAGAGTATAGCTGAATGCCTAGATCCACACGCAATATCTTTAGTATTTTTTTCCACAACCGTTTCCTGGTCATCAAAGAGATCAATTAGAGTTGGAATGGAGTAACTTTCTTTACCGTCTTCACATGTAGTTTTGATTCCTAGTTGGCCAGTATCATTCCAGCCCCAAGCATAGACATCACCAAACTCACTTAGTGCTAAAGAGTGCCAACCACCAACACTGATTTTGGTTATTTTTATACCCGCAAGTGCATCTATTTCTGTAGGTATTTCTTTACTGCTTATGTCACCATGACCTAGCTGTAACCTCCTGAAAAAGAAGGAAAAAAAATTGTGAAGGGCCTATATTGGTTCTTAACCCCATGGTTAAGTTGCAATTTTCCTACTCACCTTCCATTACCCCAAGTATAAACTCTACCTTCTTCAGTCAATATTATAAAATGTTCATAGCCACACTTTGCATCTATCACTTTTCCCTGACAGTGACGGGTGTCTACATAACTAGCTAAAATTCCACAATAAACATCACCATATGATGTCAAAAATATACATGATTCATTACTTATTTCCGCTTTTATAATACTAAAATCTATTTTCTGTTTCTTGACAATATCCTCATGAGGCTCTTCAATAATAAACTGTACTTTTTTAAACTCCTTGTTCTTTAAATCTATCACCCATAGTTTATTCACATTCTTGCCAATAACTAATATTTTATAATCATTACCAATAACACTTAGTTCAATATTAGAACCAGAACACTCTTCTGATATTGGTATTTTAACATGTTGGTATTCTTTCCCATTCCAAGACCCCGTTATATGGTATACGCCGTCTGCTTCAAAGATGTTATACGACCAATTTATTTGCACAAGATTTGCCTGTCTCTTTGCTGTAAACTTACGAAATTCACTTATAACTGCGTCACCGCAAAGCCACTGCCCAAACACATTAGACCCTGTTATGTAATACACCATTCTAGGACTGGAAAAAAAGTCTCTTCGGATTCAATGTTTTATTGGTTTTTTATTTATATCTACAGCAGTAATACAGCTGCATTTTATTTAAACTACACTACAAGTCGTTTTTGTTTTGTTGAACTTGAAAGTGTTGATATAGGTATATGCATCATATATGCCGATGCCGATTTTTTAGGCGTTTTTGACAGTGACAGTGACAAGATAATGTTCAGTGTTGGATGCTGTCACCTGTGGCTGTCACAGAACAATATATACTCTAGGGAGGATGCTGTCCGCAAAAAACCGAATCTATTTCACATCAACCAGCCAAATAAGCGGTATTTTTTTATGGACATTTGACTCTGGCTCTGGAGTTGGGTTTTAGTTTTGGTTGTGGACTATGGAAGGCTTAAGTTTGGTTCTACCCAGGACCACTGCGAAATGCTAATTATTGACCGATTGTCTTTATCATAGGTCTTTATTTTTGATAGACAATTTATTTCTAGAAGTTGGTAGTAGTGGTGGAGAAGTCGAAGTGAAGTTTAGTTAGTTTTGTGTGTGTGCATGCATGTGAATGTGAATGATTTTTACGTGTGGATTCTGCCGGTTTTTGAGTAAGTTATTTTATTATTTATTACTGTATCGATTGATTGATTCTATGCTGATATCCGCCTATTCGTTGATATTATGACTACATTTCTAAATAAATCGTTTGTTACACAGCTCATTCCACAGATGTGATGTTATAATGACATGAAGTTTCTTGAGAGCAAATCAATATGGCCCTCAAGCTTGGAAAATGCAGGCTGTGCCTCAAGCTCGGCGACTTTTACTCCATCTTCACTATCGACAATGGTTTGCAGCTCGCGGAGATGGCAATGGAATGCGCCCGGGTGAAAGTAAGTCCTAAAATTTGTTTGATTCATTCGGCTTGATACGAACGAAAATTTGTATCACGTATCTGATTTCAAGCTAGTTCTTTGTAACCAATATTAGGTTACCATTTCTTAAACTATATTTTTATTACTCTCTGAAAGTTATGCAGCTGCTTCAAATACTGCTGATTTTATTTTGAATTCTAAACCTTTTTCTTTTATCTCTGACCAATTTCTTAGCAGAATCACTCAATAACAGTCATCACTAGTTGGAAGGAACATGTTTAGTTTACTTTTAGTTTTATTACCAATACCACAGTGTGAATGCCTCTCACAGAAGGAAATATATGAAAATAACAACTACTAATTCAAGTCTTGTTAAGTATAACCAAATAGGAATGTCCATATCTTATTTAAAACAATGATTCTCTGGCCATCATTTGTTATATTGAGCAGGTATTATTTAGACCCATATGCTGGTCTTGGGCACCAAGTGTTAAGTAAGTATTCTTTTTTAAGATCTGAAATCTATACTAATATTATAAAGCGGAAAAGTTTGTTAGTTTGTTTGTTTGTTTGTTTGTTTGTGCTTGAACGCGCTAATCTTCGAAAGTACTAGGTGGATTTGGATGAAATTTGGTATGGAAGTACTTTGAAGCTTGAGGAAGGTTATAGGCTACTTTTTACCCGACTGCAAAAAAGGAGAGTTATGTTTTTACCGTGATAGAATCCACGGGAGCGAAGCCCCGCGAGAGTACTAGTAATAATATAATATGAAACATGTAGCATTGTATAAATTTTATATTTTAAAGCAACAATAACAATGCCTATTTGTCAGACAGAACAGAAAAGAAACACATATTTATTTGTTTAGTTCACAGCAATAGGCCCTAATACTAAAATTGTAGCCCTGTCATTAAATGTGTGGCTATTGTAGATTCATCTTTGACTAACCTTTCATGTGGTTATAATCCACAGTTCATGCTGCCTTCATAACTAATTTGAAATGCTGAATAGGAGTATTTCAAATTAGTTATTCTTTGTAACTGAAATTTGGTATGAATATAATGAGATCCCACCTAAACATATTTATTATATGTATACTAGCTGTGCCCACGACGTTTTAGTAAAATAGTAGAGATCCTAAAAATAACTCAAATCACAAACAATACATAGGTATACATATTATAGCAAAAACTTCTCAAGTCATCGTTTTTTGTTTGTTTGTATGATATATTAGACATATAGCCCTCAGGGATCAAAACTTAAAGGTTCTTAGGATTGCTAACATGTGACAGAGCCACATAAAGCTGACCGTGCGCAAAACAGCTGGTACTTAGATCCACACTCGCAATTTTCTGCATTTGGCCTTGGGTTTTATTAATTGTTATGGGATAAATAGGCTTACTGGAAACTAGATTTGTTTGAAACGGAAAATTGTTTGGAATTAGGGGAATCTGGGGTATAAAAACATAATATCCTGCTCCGCACCCTGTTAAAATCTCTGCTTCGATCATGTTTCATTTTAAATTGGTCACTTTTAATTGGGTGCCATTACAAAGCTTTGGTGGGGTTAATTTTTCTAAGGAGTATTGAAGGTACGCTGACCTTTAAATTTTATTGTATGACATGGCAATCCAGGAGCACTGATGAATTCCAAAAATTCTACTGGTTAGTTGGTAGATTCTTTGTCATCCATAATTTTGTTTATAGAAGTATACTCTACATTATCCCCTAAAACTAAGCTCAAAATTTCGGCGTTGATTGCTGCTTGGTCGTTTCTCGGTGTCAAAATAGCTCATTCGCAAAGCCAGGAATTTTCGTAAGATGCTATTTAAGTTGCGTTCCCATAAACAGATGATATCAGATTTTGCATTGATGAAACTGTGCAACACAAGTCTTCATGTAGAATGACTTTCTCTTGTTCCTGTGGGTACACCAATATCAATCGCGAGTAAAAGGTCGGAGAATTCCTGTGCATTTTCTTTGCCTTCGATTCACACTCGTATATTTAATGTCAAATGCATAGTGATAATATAGTCGTGGGACTATATTATACTCTGTCTAAAGAGTTCTAGACTGTGGAGTCTAGAACTCTTTAGACAGGCTGTAACTTCATCAGTTTTTCTCCCACGTGGTATCACAGGCAGAGTCTGACGAAAATCGCTACAGAAAACTACTAATGAAACATAGGCGATCCTTAATGTGCGATCTACTGCTTCGACCGCTTTATGGTTTGCCATCATGCATTCATCCCATATAAAAAGATGACAATCATGTAAAACCTTATAATTTTTTTTCTCTGTTTTTATGAGTAATGTAGTAAGTATACTAATTTAGCCCTCCCCACTTTGATTAAAGTCCTTCCAAAGGTTGTCTGGAAGATATCGCTTTCAGCGATAAGACAGCGATTGTTACCATAGAATAAGCAATATTGTTAAATAGGTGTGTTTAAATTTTGGTGTACAATAAAGTATATTCTATCTATCTATCTATGTTTCTAGATATGTTACAAACAAGGCTCTCTGTGCGGTCTAAGTCGATCGGTATTTTAAACACTGTGTGGGCGGCAGTTAAACGGGCTGCCCGTTCTTCAGAGGTGTCCTGAGACTGAGCAGTTGCTGTTCGAACTCTGCGAGCTCAAGTGAGATTATCTGCCAGTGAAAGTCTCAGACTCACGCGATAGTGCATGACCCTCGTGATCGACAGATAAACGGGCCGCCTATTTTTCAGAGGTGTCCTGAGACCGAGCAGTTGCTGTTCGAACTCTGAGAGCTCAAGCGAGTTTCCCTGTCAGTGAGTGTCTGAGACATCCGCGACAGTGCACGAGCCTCGCGATCTGAGGACAAACGTGCCTCAAACTGTTCACTGTTTTCTCTAATCCGAGAGCAGGCGCGGTCACAGCCTGCAATTTTGGAGGGGGTCACTAATAATAAGTCGAGTCAATTTGACTTTATTGCACAATACGCCATTTTATTCCATTTTTAGCGGAAGGGAGTGTCAGGCAACTACTGACTAAAAAGTCTAAAAACCCACTCTGTTCCTTCAGTTGCTGTGGTTCGGGGCCGCGGTGTCTCGTTAGAACATTCCCGCAACCCCAGCATGCAATGGCTTAACACAACGTGCCGTCGACCCGGGCCTGGTTTTTATCGGCTTATTTGTATGAGCTTATTTTTATCGGTCTGGTTTTTATTTGTCCTAGATTGCCAAGCATCTGGGGTCATCCGGGGGATTTTTTCTGTAATGTAATGCAATAAGTGTCCGGGTTAAAACCCGGATACTTGTTGCAATTACAGGTGCCTAAAAGCACGATCTGTATTAATTTCTTATGGTATTTCATCTCATTGTTTCTATAGTGTTGATTTAATAAAAATTTTTTTTTGCAAAAAATAGAACTGACTTCCATATAAAAACACTACAAAGGCAAAAATAACTTTAATTTCGGTAGTCGGTGTTATTTGTTTTGTATTTTCTTTTATTTTTTTTGGAGACCGCCTTCCGAAATTAAAGTTATTTTTGCCTTTGTAGTGTTTTTATATGGAAGTCGGTTATATTTATTGAAAAAAAAAAAACAAAATTCACGCTTTTTATTGGATCGATTTGTAATTTATCTAGTTACAAAAGCCGAAATGTCAACTACTTATCACCTTTTACAAAATATTGCTTTTCCTGGTGCAGAGCCGTTAATTTTTGAGGAGTTCTCCTAGTACATCACCATCAGCTCTACTTCACCATATGCATTGTGACGAGCATAAAGTGCTTAACATCTATATATAAGTAATCTAATCGCAATCCACGAAATACTTATTATTGAGTAGTTTCGGTGGCCATCTGGGGTTTTCATCATCAGTTCCACTTCCTCAAATGGTGCTTTTCGAGAGCAACTGCACAAGGTACTATAAGAAATACCCAAAACGCTATAGGTGTGCCTATAATATTTGAAGAGTTCCCTCGAATTCTCCATGATCCCATCATCAAATCCAAACGTGACGATAATGGGACCAACTAGAAAGTATACCCTTTCAAATAAAAAAATAATTTTCCAAATCGGTCCAGCCATCTCCGAGTAATGAGGTAACATACATAAAAAAAAATAAAAGAAAGAGTTCAAGAGGAATTGAGAACCTCCTCCTTTTTTTTTTGAAGTCGTTTAAAAAGAAGGAGACAATATTTAAAAAAATATAGCGCTCTATAATGTTATCAGTAAATAAAAACCATAAGTATAGGTAGCGGCACGTAAGTCTAGCGCTGAACGATACGCGGAGGGGATTGCTGCGCATGGGTACTGTCGCGCACGCAATGCAATTATTAGCTAAATAACGTTAATGACATTATTTTATAGTAATGTCAAATAGTAGGTCTAGCGCTGAACGAAATGTAGAGGATAGCTGCGCATGAATACTGTCGCGCATGCAAATAATATCCCATAAAAAACAATACTTGTCAAAAAACCAAGTCTCGCAACTTACTTGTTCTACCGTAAAAAGTTGTGAGATCCATGTAATACCAAGTCAGTTATTAATTTATTCAGTCCCTACTTAAGGGACCTTCTGTCTTAAGTTGTTACGTAATTATCTAACCTAACGACATCTTATAGTGACCATATCAATTTTAAAAATCTTTACCGTTTTAAATAAATAGATTGACTCGGCCATCGCATGAAAACACAATATATCTCACAAGTAATACATATATAAATTAAATTGTTTATTGCGATTGCTAAGTCAATCTATTTATTAATCATACAGATTTGAGCTCAATTTAAATTGGAATGGCTAATTTTCGAAAATGTTTTCGTCATTTATAATCTTTCAACCGTCGTAATTTTACATCTTATACACCATAATGTATTATGTTTCAACCAATTCAAAGAGAGATAAAGAGTTACTTATTTTTATCGAACAAAGAACAAATACATCGTAATTTTTTAATTGACAAAACTTTTTTATTTATGAACCGATTAACCGATGACAATACATCGGTGATCTCGCGAATTCGCATTCACATCGGATTAACCGTTTCTGAGATTAGCGGGCACAAATGCACAGACAAACCGACAAACAGGCAATAATTCTAGAAATATTTTTTTGGGTTCTCTTATATTATTATAAAGATAATATTATAAAGACTCCTTAAAATAGTTTTCTCCCAAATATCTTCCACAGCGATCACTTACAGATTTATTATATGTAATAATAATGTATATGTATAGATGTTTCTGGCAACAGAAGGCACACTTTCAAGAGAAGTGGAAGTACGGCCTTGCACTTTATAATACAATTAAAGTTTGGTTGGTGACCATTGAATATAATATTATAGACATGTAAATGTTATTTTCATCATTTAAATAAAAGTTTGCATGTTTTGAGTTTGACAAGTTGTACATTGTCATAGATATACGATGGCGATGGGTTGCCAGACAAGGTGTGCTCGGAGTGCATACAGAAGCTCAGTAGCGCACACATCTTCAAACAGCAGTGTGAGCGCGCTGACCAAGAGCTGCGCCGCAACTATGTACCTCCACCTGGTAAGACACAAGTTCAATTTGTGCTCCATATTTATACCATAAATCCATATCATGAACATTCATTTTATTCAGTGAACTATTGTGTATTTCCAGGATTCAGCATCAGTCCACCGCCACCCAACAGGCAAAGCAGCGATTCTGCCTTTTCAAATCATACTGACACCTCCAACTTGACCAAACCACCGTCTTTCATCGAAGAGAAAGTAACCCCCGCCTCTAGAAGCCGGAAACGTAGCGCGGATAGCGTAGACAATGCATCCACTGGTGGCGCCTCTAGTGACTACAGACCTAGCGGCTCTAAGCGCGTCGAAGAACTCAGACGCACCCACAAAAAACCCAGAAGACTTTCGGGACACGTCTCTCAATTGGATTCTGATTACGAAGACAACGCCTCGTACTTAGCTGAAACAGATTCTGACGAGCCCTTACTTAAAAATAGCTACAATTGTGAACTATGCCCTAAAAAGTTCCAGTCCCAAAGAAGTCTCGGAGTCCACAAGAGGGTGCACGATGAAAAAAAAGTAGGTCTTGGCGATAACGCCTGCGTTGATGTACCGAAGCAGACAGAAGACGCAACAGACGTAGAGGATAAATTGAATTGCGACAAATGTGACAAAACGTTCAAGTTAAAGATCATGTTGAAACGTCATCACGAAATATGCGGAAAGACTACCAGTCCTGTCAAGGTTCCGCAGAAAGAGTTGCTAATCTCCTTAGAACCGATTGATGGCATGAAGAACCGGAACATTGTGTGCGAAATTTGCTCTGCCCAGTTCAAGTCTGTTGACAATTTAGCGAAGCATATGAAGGTGGTTCATGCTGCGGTTTTAAAAAGAGAAAATCTTGATAAACGGGAAAATGGGATGGTATCAGTTCCATGTATGTTCTGCAAGAAGCAGTTTGACGAATACTATAGTTATAGTGCACATTTAAACAAGTGCCCGAAAAGGGATGACTCTTTGCCTTTTGAGTGCCCTCTTTGTAAGAAGGTGTTGATGAGAAAGAATTCTTACATGTTACATCTGAAGCACATCCATTTTGAGCCTCAGACATTGCTGAACAGCTCAATGGAGCCTGAGGCACAGGAGTCCCACGAATGCAGGATGTGCTTAAAGAAGCTTCCCTCCCAAGAGCTACTGATTACGCATTTAGCAGCACACATGTCCAACATCGATGATGGTGGAGCTGACAATGAATCTAGGTACATATTGTCCTTTCCTGGAAAAAAACCTATTTTGATAACTAAGAATGGTTTTTGATTGAAAAATCATTAATTTGTTGCTTCTTTATCTTTTCAGGACAAGTACTGTAGACGACGAGGCATCCATCCAATCAGTGCATAGCCAGAGTAACACCGGTCTCTATAAATGTCCAACATGTGACAAAGAGTTTAAATACAGAAAAGCTCTTCAAACTCATGAGGCTAAGTACCATTCTGAAGTACCTGTGCAAGTGAAGATAGAACCACCTGATCAGGCATCAACGAGTCTTCTAAGCGAGTCAGTTTACAGGCAGACTGAGTCAGAATCTAGTCAAGAGGAGGACGATAACACATGTGATATTTGCGAGAAACAGTTTTCTTATCGCCGACTGCTCTTGCATCACAAGAGAACTAAGCACAACATGAGCTCAGGTCATAAGCGCGCCAAAATCTACCTCAAAGATTGCTCCGTACGTTGCCTCATCTGCGACCTCGACATGAAAGTCGGAGCGATCAACGAACACAATCAGACACATATATCAAAGAATATGAAGCCCAGGAACCTCTACACCTGCGCAGAGTGTGAGGATACCTTCAAGAGCTGTTCTGCTCTTGCAAACCACATAAAACTGATTCATAGGCTAAAACAGAAGCGGATCGAAGAAACCGTGAACCCGTCGGATTTTTGTGAAGTCGTTGTGACTAAAGCGGAACCGCTGGACTTCGTCCAGAGTCACAACGACTTTGGAGAGGTTCCGGGTGAGAGCAAGCCGTTAGTGGATCTCAGCGGCTTCACCTGTCCCATCTGCAGTAAGAAGATGCCGACCCTAATATCTTTGAAGAGGCACGTCAACTGGCACACCAATGTAGGAAATAACGTGCAGAAAAAATACGAGTGCAGCGTTTGTAAAGAGGTAAGGACTAGATTAATCACAGAAGAAAAAAAATTGGCCAAGTGCAAGTCATACTCGTCCATGAAGGGTTCCGTATTAACACGTTCGCTGACAGTGAGCACTTACTCTGACACCACATTACGACAGTAGAATTTTCCATACTAAATGACAAATCAACATAGTACTCGTGCACAAGCAAGCAATATGAAACTACCCACAAAATACTCGTATTACGACAGTAAGAAATATGAAATTGCTCATAATATGACAGTGGATACTGCTCTTCATAATACTTATATGAAAAATTAACTTTATGAAAAAGTGGTTTTAGAAACCTCAATATAATTTTTAAAGACTTGTCTATAGATACCACACAGGCATAGGTTTCATGAAAAAAAAAAATATTTCAGTTTCAGTTCCATGTATGGGGAACCCCCCTTTATTATTTTATTTAAATATTTTTTTTTATTTTTTTTCTGAAAATCGGAAAGCGGTTCACGGAATACATCTACCTACCAAGTTTCACATGTATAGTCCTAATGTATCGGAATAAAATGGATGTGACATACGGACGGACGGACAGACAGACAGACATGACGAAACTATAAAGGTTCCGTTTTTTGCCATTCGGCTACGGAACCCTAAAAAGGAGTCAGTCGTAATCATAATAACAAAGTTTATTTTAGTTTTCTAAAAGATTATAATCCAACCATACTATTGGATGATTGTATTGGATCATTTTATCTTCTTATAGTTTTAGTTGCAGACATTGCTGTAATGCCAGGTGCCAAACGCCTCTGTTTTTGTGTTACGAAATGTATTGTTTTTGTTGCAGATGTTTAAGTTCCAGTGCCACTACAAGATCCACATGCGCTCGCACTACCGCGACACGAACCTGGACCCGCGGCACCTCACGTGCCACATCTGCGGCCGCGTCAGCAAGCACCTCCGCGCGGCGCAGGCGCACATGACCTACCACAAGCAGACGCGCTTCCAGAACAAGGACTACCAGTGCTCCATCTGCGAGCGCGTCTTCCAGTACCGCAAGGTGTACCTCTCGCACATGGCCATCCACTACAAGAAGGGCGACAGCGTGCAGAACACCATCGTGGGTGACGTCACGCCCAACAACGTTGACAAGACCCTCTTCGACGGCACGCACACCTGCCACCTCTGCGGTAAAGTCTGTGATTCTGAAAACTCCCTCAAATGTCATCTCAGCTGGCATAACTCCAAAACATTCCTGTACGGCGCTCGCCACGAGTGCACCATCTGCAAAGTGAAGTTCACTAATAAACGGAGGCTAGAACTCCACATTCGAGCTCACTTTGAGGACGACAATGGTCCCTACAAATGTACCACTTGTGGCAAAGGGTACACTGATGAAGGCTACTTCCAAAGACATGTAAAAGGGCATAACTTTGACCATCAGTCGCACAAGAAAAGAATCGATAAAATCAGAAAGGATAAAGTTAAATGTCCAATATGTTCGCGGTACTACCCTGACCTTGTAAAGCTGATCCGCCACTTGCGCCGCACGCATCCCGAGAGCAAGATGATCAAGTCCGACCCCGACGCCCCACCTCCGCTCTACTACTCTTGTAAGCTTTGCGCCAAAGTGTTCCTAGACGAAAGACGATTGCAGTCCCACGAGGAAGCTCACTTAAGAAAGCCAGAGTTCTTTAAATGCAAGTTCTGTGGAAAGAAGTACATATCGCTAAAAAGCCACACGCTCCACGTGAAAGGTCATTTGGCGCAGAAGCATTACGACAACCCTCTGAAGTGCCCGCACTGCGACGAGAAGTTCGTGAAGGGCTACGGGCTGCACCACCACTTGCGCGACGCGCACAACATCAACGAGAACTGGATCGCCGAGCGCTCCGAGCAGCCGCTCAGCGGCCCGCTCCAGGACCTGCAGTGCTCCATCTGCATGAAGGTGCTCGCCAGCAAGGGCAACTACGAGCGTCACATCGACTACCACAACTCGCTCAGGTGTAACTACTGCTTCGATTACTTCAGCTCTCTCAGATTCCTAGAGGGACATCTAGTGTTCGCGTGCAAGAAGAAAAAACTTTTAGGCGACACTGAAGTTTACCCTAAGAAAGTGAAATGCAACATTTGTTACAAAGCATTCCATGTGCAAGTAAAACTCGACTGCCACTTGCGCACACAGCACGGCATCGTAGTGGACAGGGAGCAGAGAACTGGCAAGCAAGAAATTGTCTGTGATTATTGCTTCAAAGTTTTCGAAAACGAGTATGCCTTAAGTACTCACAAGATTTACCATCGCACCATTGGCTACTACGGGTGCATATATTGCAAAAAGAAGTTTAACACGCTGACTGTGTATCGGAAGCACAAGAACCACCACATGGCGCAGCTCAACGTGGATAACCCAACGAAATGTGAACATTGTGATGAGACATTTGTCGCTTTCAGGGAAATGATATACCACATGAGAGATGTACATGGGGATGACAAGGAATGGTTCACAGAGCCCAAGGAGTCCATCGAAGAGACCTGCCCTATCTGTAACAAACGATTCTACAACCTTCACAAGCATTTGACTTACCATGAAGAAAATAAGTGCAAAAAATGCAGTGAATATTTCTACTCTCGGGCGGACTTCGATAGTCATCTCTGCGCTATTGAAAGCGATGACGAAGGTACGGCATACGTGGGTAACGAGGGTGCATTCCAGTACGAAGAGTGCAGGTTCTGCTTTAAACCAATCACCAAGAAGAGCACCAAACGGCTACACGATCAGATACACAAGGGCTCTGGCTCTATATCCTGTAGGTTCTGCTCGCTCAAGTTTAAAACTATGGATGCTTTCAACATACATGCTTTCTCTCACAGAAGTAGAAAATACAATAAGAAGCCGATAAAATGTCGCAAATGCGGCGAAAAGTTTGTTAAATACGGACCATTTATGAAGCACATGAAGCTGGTTCATAAGTGTATGAAGAAGCTCCATTACAGAGCAGTGGTCAAGCCAGACAAATGTGTCGTCTGTGGAGAGGACTTCCCGAACTTGCACAATCATTATCGAGCACATCTTCTGAACCAGTGTCAGTCTTGTCTGAAGTACTTCACTTCGTACAAGGTGATATCTGCGCACGAATGCGACAAAGAGGATTCGGACCCATCGAAAGTGTTCACGTGTGACGCGAACTTGAACGAGCTAATAAAAACATATGTTCCTATGGACGAGAAGGATGATGAGAAGTACTACGGCCACACGGACAACGAAGAAGAAGATGAAGATGACGATATAATGCCACAAGTAGTCGGCGAGGAAGAGGAAAGTCAGGACAGTAAGGAGTTTAAAGACATCCCTATGCTCCAGTCGCCGATAATCTCCGATGTGCTGTCTCTGTACAAATCGGAGATGAATGGGATGGGTGAAGTAGATAGTGTGGTGGACAACACAGATGAAGTGGTCCATATAACGGATGACGACTCTGTAGATCTGGATGATTCAGTTATGCCAGTGGTAGTCGTTATAGACGATGATTAAACGGTTCATGTCGCAAATGTTACTGAAGCAATGGATTATACGCCGAATACACACTTGCTCTCCTTTTGTAGGATCTCTGATGATTAGTGTGGCATCTCTGCAAGGCAAAATGAGCTATGCATAATGGAAAAGATGGATAGATCAACAAAGTGTAAAGGGTGTTTTTATTCTTCAAAATCCTTTCAATTTTGTTTCTTAAATGTACTATGATAAAATCTCATCTAAAATCAACATCTTAGATGATAGTAGAAATACAGTAGCTAAGATAGGAAGAAAGTAAAAGATACTATAATAAACTGTTTGTGGTAATATTTTTTGGTACTATTAATATTAGACCATTTAATAGCTGAATATTTTTATGTCAATATCATTAAGTATTCCATGTATATTTAGTTCATTATGCCATATTTTGTATTATGAACAGATATGCATTTCTTAAAATACTTATTCAATTATTTTGAACGAAACTTATGCCGCATGATTATTGCATTTTGAATGCGGCTGTAGATTGAATATGTGTAATATACGCAAATCAGTGAATTTTCATAGTACGTAATTTGACATGGAAAACTAAGCCGACTTATTGTAATTAGTAAGCATATATTTATAGCCGGTATTTTGTAAGTAGTAAGCATAACAATTCAGTTGGACGGAACTTTTCCTTCAGAATTTTGTGTAGAAATACAGTGTTAAATCCCATAGTGTTAATATCCTACTACAAATGTTTGTTTTGCTTACGTGTAAGTGTTTCGCATTGGGATTTTTCCGGATTTATTGTATCATGGAATATTAGGAAGTAGTGTGAAACTTGCATGTGGTCAATTTTGTGATTTTAGTTTTACACTTAATCTGCAATTTTCAAAAAATAAATCTATGGTGGGCTTCTTCTTACCTTAAAATGGTATTTCTGTTTTGTTATATATTTTTCCAGTACTTTTGCACAATCTAAATAATGTAGATTCACTAGATCTAATATTTTCATATAAAATTAAATGTCCTGTTAAATAAGCTGTTGAATCTGTTCTTTTCATGGTGTTTATTAGAGGTATTTTATAATTTTCATGGCGAAAAGATAACATAAAAATTATAAATGGACATTACAAACCTTTAATTAACCATATTCTGCTATTTGTGAAATTGTGGAATGATGAAAGTACATCGCGATCCTCCCAAGCAATAACTTGGTAATCGAAAAATCAAAATTTTACAGGAGAAGATTTAGTGATTTTATCAAATATGTTTTAACTAGTGGGATTATTGAAGTCATTGATGTATTAAATGGAAGCAATTTTTTTGCGAAATGTTCACTGTGTCATTGATATGCGATTCCTTTTATTTAAAACCTAGTTAGTTAAGAAAAAAAATACCTAAAATTCTATACCTACATAAAATATTATGTGTGTCATGAATGATATCTTTGTAAAGATCATTACAAAAAATTAAAAAAAATTGCTAATGTGTATTCCAGTCTATAGATGCCAAATTTGACATAACAGCATAAAGCCTATAATAGCACATTACCGAGTTCTTGGTTGGGGGTCGACATGTATACTAATGAGCTGTTGCCCACTGCTTTGCGCACATGAAAAGCTATTCTCTAAGGTCTAATCTATGTGCTTACCAAATTCATCAAAATTGGTGAAGTGGTGGGTGGTGGTGTGAGACAGACCACAGACAGAGGTCTGTGGTCTGTCTCACATTTTCGCATTTATAATATTATATAATATGAGAAAGTTTACATGTGTTGCATTGATCGATGGATGTGTGGGTATTTTTTATTTGATTATGGCAAAATGTATGAACGAATATTGATGAAGATAGATTATAGTCTAGAATAGCACATAGGGTACGCTTTATTTTCGTTTTTTTTTTTCCATCCGGACGAAGTCTAATAATGGCTAATATTTTTGTTATTGTGCCATCAAAGTTTTTATTTTGTCACGAACATTTTCTTTTCATATTTGTCAGTTTTTACTTTTAAAATAGATGGAAACTGTAAATATGCGTCTACAGTAGGCACTTCGAGTGCGAATTGACGATACATAGCCGAGCTGCAATATCTTGCGCTATGTGAAGTAGTTCTATGTTTGCTTAAGGAGTTTTGATGAGTCTAAATTATTAATAGTCGCGTCTATATTTCTTAAAGTCGATGTTTTTAATTGTTAGAAGACTTGTACAAATGTATTTATTTAAGTCATCATTCTCTTTGCCACTTGTTTCTATACATCATCATGAATCTAGTAGGGTAGACCACAATACGATGAACTCAATGCAACTATTACAACTGTGTCTCACTTTGGTCTTTTCCATTGCACCTTCAGACTCGCTATGTGTCGAATATTGTTCGATTTGTTTTGGTGCTCTGATTCGCTCTGACCAGATTCGCATCGTTCTACCCTAGCTAGGTAACAGTACACCCTATACAAGTAGCGGCACGTAAGTCTAGCGCTGAACGATACGTGGAGGGGATTGCTGCGCATGGGTACTGTCGCGCACACAATACAATTATTAGCTAAATAACGTTAATGACATTATTTTAATGTAATGTCAAATAGTAGGTCTAGCGCTGAACGAAATGTAGAGGATAGCTGCGTATGAGTGCTGTCGCGCATGCAAATAATATTACCTATACTTTAATAAATAATTTATCTCCAATGCCAATGTCAATGCCAAGTAGGTACCTAAGATATAATTTTTAACAAGTTTTGTGGGAAGTATAAAAATATAAACATTATTTGTTCATTTGAAAATTTTTATTTTAGTTTTAATTCTAATCTGAATCAGAGAATCTACAGTGAATCTGAATCTACAGAGAACCATTCTCAAATTTACAGTGATGCTGTCCGAATGACTGAGTAAAGTATTTGTGGCTTCGTTAATCTCACTTTTAATTTGTTTCAAAGAATCAATTAATTCGTTGGATTCCCTTTTTAAAAAGCAATTCACGTCATAAACCATTTTCCTTGCCTGTCTTTTCAAAACAGTATTTCTTCTAGGTATATTCACTTTAAAGTCACAAACTAAAAAACTAAATTTAACAAACAAATTAAAACTTAACGAAAACAACAACAAAAATTAACGGCAATAACAATACAATTAATGACGCGACTGTACACGGGATGTGCGCGAAGCGTCGTATCGGCGCGGGGAACAATGCGGCTGGAGAGCAAATCGGCGCTACGCACGCCCGCCCTTCATCCCGCTAGCCCCCCTCAGGTACCTTAAATTTTACTTCTGCGCAATAACGGTCAGCGCTAAAGTTTCGTGCCGCTACTTGTATCAAGAATGATGCGATAAACTTTCTAACTTCTACTATCCGTTACGGCTGTCTAAAGAACTACAGACTTCAGCCAGTATTAACAGTTTGACATGCTGTTCCAAACATAGATATGTAATAGATGGTCACTCGTCCACTTACCGAACTCTGCAAGCGTTGCTTCACCTTGAATATCGGGTATTTCGTCTGTGTTTAGCCAGCCTTAGAATTGGCCGACCAGCCGCTGTCTCTTTAGTTAGACAGTGGTCAAATTGTGAAGGTATTGACAGTCTATTGAAGTTAACACCCCATAGTCTCTTGTGTGGGGGGCCGACTCTGTGTCGTCGCTACATTGCTATGATTTTGTGCTGTAGAGTAGGATAGCTGTAGTAGTACTGTAGGTAACTAGCTCTACCTTAGCGGTGATTTTTTAACTTGCCCAGAGATGTAAGCAGCTAAGAGTTTTCTCTTTTTTTGCGATCATTGCGTCAAAGTGGCAGTACTAGTAAAATCATTTTTTAATAATTTTAAAGCAATAAATGTTAGAATTTTGTTCAATTTCATTGCGAATTGATTATAATCAATGATAATTATCATTAAAACGTAATTGATGTTTTCTATTCGATAAGTCACGGGGAAATGCTAGTAAAGAAGTTGAAGGGTTAGCTCCATAGAGAAGTCAGAATTTCAGTAAAAAATTATTTTACTGAACTTTGTAAATACCATACCTACCAACTATTTTTACATTTTGATAAGAAATATAGTTCCATTTTGTATTTTATTGCTATATTTATGAACACAAATAGTTTCTCTCCAATTAAATTCAACTACTTATATGTCTAAATAGCGAAATTTTGATATTATACAAGTCTGTGTATTAGCCAAAGGGAGTGAATGTATTGTGTACTAGATTAGAACTCTTACTGCCGCATTCGAAGACGTCACTTAAACTATCAATCATGTACTCTAAAATGATCGGAATTCTTATCATATTTTTGTGGATATTGTTTCAATATAAGACATTGTTAGATCTAAATGTAGTCAACTGAAAATTTGGGATATTAGTTACCTATTCTTACATTAGAATACTATGTGACGATAGTATGATACTAACGCAAGTAACTAACTTACAAATAGACTAACACATTGAGGGATCATGTCTTGCAACCTAATTTTAAAATTCAGTTGCAGGGTTTAACCTCGAACGAAACTGAAAAATTCCAAAATTTCAGATGATTCGGTTTAGATCTCGCCGTGCGATGTATGTCTCAGAGTGAATGATTGTGTAATTATAGTAACGTACTTTGAGAACGCATGACAACACATCAGCTATACATTGCTCGTGTAAACTGATTTCTCATTGTTGGGAAGGTCTCAGTTTATACCGGATGAGTTACAGCATGATATGTCTTCGCGCGTCATTAGATTTAAGATAATATTAAGCAGAGTCAGCATCATTGATTGTCTAATTATAGGCTAAAGTGTTTATTCCAAATTATGTTATAGAGAAGTTGCTTTTATTTGTGGTTGATTTTTTATCCTTTTTTTTAAAATGTCAAATACTTTTCGTTATGTTCATTGTAAAATGTAGATTGTTGAGAAGGGTAAACAATAAAATGGTCATTTAAACTTTATTAATGTTTATTTAGTCAACATACTCATTTATGAACAGCTGATTAACAGAGCTAATTGATCTTGAGTGATTGTGGTGATTGATCTGATTATAATCGACCTTTCCAGTATCGAAAAGAGCTTTAATAAACCATAATAATCAAATAAGACAGAATCAGTCCACTGAACCAACCAAACCCTATATACCATTTGCACATTGCATGCCCATTGAACCAACCTAGGAATGTTCCTAGCATACGGTTACAAGCGTCGGGATACAATCTATCCAATTATAGTCCCTAAAATGATATTTGCTGGTATACAATTTTGGACCAATAATCGTAAAACTGATAAAGTTCAAATTACAATGCAAACTATACGTTTTGTAATAAGATTTTTAAATACATCTGGTTACTTAGAAATCAACCTTAAACCAGGCTTAAGTTGACACAAGTTGGTGTTGATGGATTGAAATATTCTCGAATTAAAGACAGTAAGAATAGATTCCACCGCACACCAACATCTTGAACAAATCCTAAGCTTTTCAAATAACCTCAGTTAACCAGCCATCTACAAGATCTCAAGTGTTACAGGTACATTACATATATCGTAAACGCTGATAGTTATAAAAATATCTATCGTTATTTTATTAAGATACATATATTCAGAACCCTTATACTAGTTTTATTTTCATTTTATAAAATGATAGTACAATTCAACTTGGATCAGGGATTGAATAACATACTGAGTGATATCGGAGTTGGGTGTAGTGTTACGTGGGTACAAAGTCTACATTATGAACCTGATTATGCTGATTACAAATGTGTTCATGTACAACATCAAATATGCAAATGCTAAGAATATTATAATATTAAGCTGTTTCTGGCCGATTAATGCCTCAATTGATTCAACGCCAAACTTGACTACCGGTATTGTGTTGCCACTGAAAACCTAACTATACGATTTTTCATAAGTTAATCTGTTCGATTTTCTATCTAATTCAATTAATATAAGTCATAAAAAATAACAAGTACGACTTCAACGAAAATAATCTGCTATTTTTTTTAATAATAAAATTATCAGAAACTTAGATATATTTATAAAAGTTATTGCTTGTAAACAAAAATACTTGTTTAGTGAAATCTATTTAAGAAGGAGTAATTAAAGCGTTGAGTAAAAGTATCGATACTAATTTCGAACCCATCGATTTACTAATCGAACTATTATTATATCTATTAACTAGCTACATTGTAATATGTGCTTGGAAACGTTATATTATCACATCTCTACGTATCAGTAGCCTGCTACTCATTTTGTAGGTCATAAGCCGGCCTATATTTCCCCCATTTTTCATTATTTATCATACGACTGCATGTCACATTAACAAAAGTATGATAAGTAACGTTTCTTTGTACATATTGTTGTAATTTTAGAATCACCGTCGATTTTCATTCAGTCATATACAGCACTTTAGTTAATTAGAATTTACCTACTACAATTATATACACCATTTTACATCAATTATATATAATATATAAGTGATCTCGTCGAAAGAGTACGTCAGCCTTTGATTAGTAAATTGTTAATGTAATAAGGCGATACTTGCTTTAATTTGTTGATAGACAGGTACATAATTAATAAGTTTGTTTTAATAGTTTTTAAAGCAATATACATCAAACGTATTCTTTCTACGGCTTCACAAACGTAACATTTAAAACATTACTGTCTCAATAAAAATATTAATAACTTGTAGCAATTATTATCAAAATGAATTAAATTATCAAATATATTCACATGACAGTAATAAAATAGACATTTTAAAGACTTGCTCATTTCGAGGCAGTGGTTGCAAAATGCAAGACGTAATTTGAGTATATTCACATGCTAGAACTAGCTGAACTTCTAATCCAAACTATCCACACATTAGAAATATATTATGTTTTCTCAGTAAATCATACTGCCTCGAAATAAGAAATAATATTAAACCTTCAAAGCACTATTACGACACCTATAATTAAATGCTTGACTCAATAAAAGAGAAAAATATTGCTGAGCACAGTTATTCCAATATCACATTTGAACTAAAGTAAATTCATACACTAGAACAAAGTAAAACTGACAAGACATGAAATTAAATGCTTAATCAGTAATTGCTTTGGTACTAGCTACTCTGGCACACATTTTTGTTAAAGAAAAAGATAAAGAAGAAGAATATCAATTAAGAAGTTAACAAGTACAAAGAGTCTTAATTTAAGTTCTATCCATATTATGATGCACATAAGACACTTTGAATATGCAATGCAAAACATCATTGTATTGCTCAATTTTAACACCTATGTATGTATGTAATACTATTTAAAAAATAATACTTTTAAAATAATAAATATTCTGTTGACTGAAAGTATTTATGATTATCATTTATTTTAATGTAAATGAACAACATCGTATTTATTGATTCTATAGAATTAAAACGTAACTTTTAGTAAAAAAAAAGAAATACACCAAGAAAATTGAAGTAAATATTAAATAGTTTTAAAACAAATTTTACATAGGTACTGATGTTTTTATTGTTAGTAAGTTATTGCAGAGTTAATAGTTTAAAACTATAATGCGAATAGTCGTATGTTTATAGTAGTGTTGCCCAAACGAGAGTCTCGCAAGAGTCTTGCAATTAGCGATTATCCTATTGCTATTTATTAAACGGTAGTTGAGATCTCAGAACAATGTAACAGAGTAGGTACATTTTGAGCTTGAATTGACATAGGCCAACCAAATGAATCAATTTAATTGAGACTCTTGAAGACTCTTGCGAGACTCTCATTTGGGCAACACTAGTTTATAGTGTCGAAATGTAGAAGACGACAATCGCGATCATGAAACTAGCATCGCGTGATTTTCGATTTAATCTGTACGGCAGATGCGATCGCGTCGACGAGCCGAACTTTCCTTGAATAGGATTAAACTTTCACGGTAGAATAATCAGTTAAGCCAACTGTCTCATTGAAGGTGACACGTTGAGTAGGTGCTCATCACCTATCGTAGTTGGATATAGTCGACATACCACCGAGGGTCGCGTTAAAGAGTATTAAAGAACTTCCAGCGCTATTGAGTGAGGGAACACGGGGTGTAGTTATAGTTAAAAGTCTGAAAGACCCTTTCACCCGCCCAGGAACGGAGGACATCCAAGAGAATTACCATCTCGAGAATAAAAGGCGACGTACCACAAGCCCGCCATAGATTAAAACTAAGAAATTTACTCTAGCTGACAAATAAAGATGCCTTTCCTTTTCCTCATAATTTTCCACAAGAAAACTTGTACCAAAGGTAAGACCATGGTTTACCGTCTATCTTGGAGGGATTAGGAGATGATGTACAGGTCTTAAAAGGAGGTCTAATATTAAAAGAAAAGCCATAAAATGCCTTTTTTGGTACAGCGACATAATGAGGGTTAAACAAAATTCAACTCAAAATTATCATAACTAAGTCTATTATTAGTTACGATCATTTTGAGTTGAATGTAGATTTCTTCTAGCAGAAACCTGAAATAAGTGTCAAAGGGACAGGGTGGTGTTTGCCCTGCAGTAGAGAAAAGACGGTTATTTTTTTATTACCTTCCAGTTTCTTGGCAGGCTTCAGGTATATGTAATGAATAATATGTAATGTATATAATGAAATACAGTTAAAAAAGCTGCTATTCTCCATAATATGTCGTATGCGACCACAAATGTATTTAACTGTCGAATTTCTTTTAGTGCTAGTAGATGGAAAGCAACTGTATACACGGTGTTACAGAACTGGTCAAGTTAAGGGATTTCCTGTATCTGATATACAATAAAAAAAAGTAGATGCCGAAATAAGAAAGACTTCAAATAGTAAAATGTGTTCCAAAGTTTTCAAGCAGTCTAACATTCTGATACAGAACATTATCCTTAAATATGACTATCGAGTTCTGAAGCACCCTGTAGACTAGTTGGTGTGATATAAAAACCCTAAAAACCTTTTTTAAGTTAGTACTAGTCAAGAGCTGTGTTCCGGATTTGGAACCAGCATACTGCATAGTGCTAATGACGTCATAATTCGCCGCCATTACGTACATTCATTCCAAAATATATTGTCGATAGTATTTGCGTCATACGTCGAGGTCCTATTGAAAATACGAAACTATGATTGTTTTTTTTTTTTTGTAAAATCATCAAATCAGACTTCTGTTGCTTAAAAACCCAGCCATAATTAGACGACCCTGCGTGTCGGGGCCGCGGTAACTCTTTAGAAGATTGCCACCCCGGCAGACATCCTTAATTGTGATAGATTATTGATCATCACTACACTGGAACGCGCCAGTTCAACATAACGTTATAATACTGGTATAATGGCGGCATACCAGTACAATATGGCGTTGATTTGTGACGTCATAAACACTGGACAGTATACTGGTTCCTAATTCGTCACAGCCATAGGCAACGGTAATATTGATTCCGCTTCATTATCGTAGAGCAACGAAATACTGCAATTTTTTAACTGACAATATTCCTCCTGTATTTTATAATTAAACTTACCGAAACCCGTCATAATGATTAAAACCCATGGTCTTGCGGTTGACCAATACCCATAAATCAAAAAACTGTTCTGTTTGAATAAGATTACATTACTAACTCAGTCAACTTATACACATTTTTACTTTAGTCCTAATGAGCCTGCTCATGTTAATTTCGCTTGACTGTAAGCTATGGACGAGCGAGTGTACATAGGGTATCAGAGAACATCGTGACGCAAACTTCGCGAACAGTTTACACATTATTCCACAAAAACATTACGAAACTCTCGCAAATGATTGGTTACCGAGATGGTCGATTTGAGCACGCGGTGTATTGAAAACACTACGATCTAATTCTAAATGCTTCGCGATTATATAGGTACTCGCGGGCGTAGCGCCTAGTTCTTTCGAGTTTTATTTAACTTGATCATTTTAGTGAATTATTACTGTTTAATTGAAAATATCACGAATAACGCTAATAAAAATAGTCTGAGTAACAAAAAAGTTTAGGAAAAATCCAACGAAATATTCCAACTCTCCACTTCCGAAAGGACAAGAATCGTGTACTGAATCCACGACATAGTTTGTGCGTCGATGTCCCTTACACGTGTATTATTTCCTTGTTATCATAGTGATGAGAGTGCGCAGTACTGGTTGCGAGGTCTAGTCCTCCCACTCGCCGTCGCTGGTGGTGGCGTCGGACATGTCGGAGTCGGAGGAGTGTATGGCGCGCGAGCGTTCCTCGAGCGCCCTCTGCAGGGCTTCGGCGAGTCCGCACGCGGCTCCCGCTTTACGCTCGCTGCCACTGTTGCTGCCTGACCGAGATACCTGGGGATTAAGTACAAAAAAATAATTAAGTATATCAAAACAAAGTCGTGTTAGTTACACTATTTATAACTCAAGAACGGCTGAACCGATTTGGCTGAAAATTGGTAGGGAGGTAGCTTAGAATCAGGAGACGAACATAGGATATTTTTTCCCACGGGATCGGGATTTACGCGGGAAAAACCTCCCACGCAAACGAAGTCGCGGGCAAAAGCTAGTAATATCATAAATGCGAAAGTTTGTGAGGATGGATGGATGTATATTTGTTACTATTTCACGCAAAAACTACTGAACGGATCTGAATGATTTTTTTTAATTCAAAGCAAATATTAATACGTTAAATTAAGTGGAAGACAAAATAAAATATTAAAAGGTAAAATGTGCAACCAAAAAAAACAAACACAAAATAAATGTGTCTAATAGATTCTATAGCATACCATTTTCTGTGTCATGTAATGTAATGTAAACTACTTCGCAATCTATTGTAAAATTTGAGCACAGCATCTTCCAAGATTCTCATTCTCTAGTATACTCGTATTCTAATCCTCAGATCTTGTTAATTTATGTATTGATTGTTAAGATTACAATTAAATACAATTAGAAAATTGATCTTTTTAGGATGCATTGCCATGCCTCTGAGACCACATAAATTTTTGATGTATTTTTTTTTTTCAATCAATCTTAACGAGTGATGTTATGTCTTAGACTAATAATGCTTAGTCAATTTTTGGATGACATTTTCACCAACTGGTCACATTCTGTGTTCACAATAGCTATATCCGACACTATCCACATGGATTAGGGTCGACATTCCAATGTTGTGATCTGTAAATGTGTAAGAACTTACAGCTTTAAGCTCGACTCCTTGTCGGATCTCGCTGAGCAGGTTACTTCTACTGTCCTCGACCACGGCCGGCTTAGCCACGGGCTCGACGCGCTGCAATATTAGAGGATATTTATTTATTATAATTATACAATTCATGCATATAGGTACAAAGTCGGACTTTTATGCCTTAGAAATTCTCTACCAGTCAACCGTTTAAAAAAATTATGTACAGTTATAAAGCGACTATAGTTTTAAGTAGATCGACTCTAAACTACAACGAAATTGATCTCTAATATGTAGGTCAAAAACTGTTCTGAGCTTTTTACGTCATTGAACGAAATATTTTATTAATATTAATTTTATTTTTGCATTCAACTAATTTAACTTTCTCAATCAAATTTAATTTGTTTTTGTTACTGATCTTCAATGACTTCTTTTACTTTTCTAATAATATTTGATTATAACTAAATTTTATTAAAATGTTGCAATCATTGCTAAGTTGTGTTGTCGCCGTGAACTTTATATAAGCCAAATCTGTTATCCTGGGCCACCAAGATACAGGCTTTGCCTAGTTTGGGGCCCACGGTTACTTCTATTGTTTTCAGTATAATTATGTGCAATTGTGCATACTCTATCTATATCTCTTTTCTTCAATAACTTGTGTGTATGTCAATAAATAAATAAAAATAAAATCTTTCTATCAGAAAATTAAACCGACTTTAAAATCCATAATCAGAATTATAAAAAAAAACAATTAGCTACGTTGTTTTAAGCAAAAGGCTTTATGTAAGTCAACAGTACACAGTAAAATAACATCTTACTATTAAAAAAAAAACTCGTACTATGGCACAATAATCATACTATAATTTTTAGTCATTCAGTAATTGACTTAATTATAATTTATTTATGTGCACTTCTCTGTAACTTGTTATCTCAACATGGTTCAAACAAACAAATGATTCTATTATACAACTTCTTTCTTTTTATTTATAAAGTGAACTAGCATTGTGGGTAGCATTCACGATCTTGTTAAGTCCTCAACTAAGCTAAACATGCTTGTCTGTAGTGGGTTCATGGCTACAGTATAACTTACTTTGAGGCTCTTCGATCCGTTCCGAATACTCTCCATAAGTGCAGCTCTGGGGTCGGCTGCAGCCGAAGGCGCTTCGGACATGGTCGGCGGCTCCGGCGGCGCCATCGGGGGCGCGGGAGGGGGGGCGGGCGGCGCGGGGGGAGGCGGCGGTGGCGGGGCGCAGGGGGGAGCGGCGGGGGGAGGGGGCGGCGCCGAGCCGGGGGGAGGCGGCGGCGGGACGGACGGCGGACCCGACGATACGGCTGTAATGTTTTATTTATTTATTTATTTGCTCAAAACAATGCATTACAGTACACGTTACAGTTTCACATAATAAGTACTATATCTACAAACGTGTGGGTTGAGCATTGCTCTCCTAGCTATGTCATGAAAGACCTGTAATAAGGAAAAGCAGTCCGGTCCCCCGAGATATAATGGAGTAAAGATTACATAGTGCTCTTCATGTTACTGTCACAAAATCAGATAAATGAGCGTAAATACAATATTACACACATATCTCATGATGACACATGAGATGATGTTTTATTTTACATTGAAAAACAAATATTATAAAAGTTAAATAAGTTTGTAATGTGTGCTAGACAGATGTAATTAGAATAGAATAGAATATATTTTTATTGTAAAAACATGAGTATACATCAAATAATGTGTAAGGTCATAAAATAAAATAAAAATGAGTTTACACAGCAAGCTATGAAATAAATTAAGCCGTACATTTCATAAACAAAGGACCTACAATAAGGATAATTGGACTGGTGACGCGTTTTACTTGCTCACAAGTATTATGATTAGAAAATGCAATAAAACAAAATTTTACATAGATTAGCAAAGAGCTGAAATAATTTTGTCATAATTGAAAATCATTTTATGTAATATTTTTGTATTAATCTATTATGATGTAGTAGTTTGCATGAGCACACTTAAGGGCCAGTCGCCCGTGCTTATAGGTAATGACATACAGTATGTTAACTAACAGAGGGTTACCTAACCGCATCCATACACGCAAAGAAAAAATACCATTCGAAAACAAAATGTTCTTATTTTTTTTAACATTAAAATATTCTCTAAAAATGTTAAATTGATACGTAAAAGAAACACTCTGTACACGCGTACTTGAAGGACGGCAACGTCGCAATTTATTTGTTTCTTTTACTGTTTTTTTTTGCGTATCAATTTATATTTTATTTATATTATAAAAAATAAAAACATTTTGTTTTCGAATGGTAATATTTTTTTTAGCATGTATGGATGCTATACTATTGCGGGTTAACGGGAGCGCACTCTGTTAGTTAACATGCTGTATACACAATATTGTAGCCCTCTAAATTATCCACATGTTAACATGCAAAATTAGATAATAAGTAGCCACCAAATTGCAATTACACGCAAGTTAAATCTCAAGGAAGGATATATTATTAAATACAACACGACCCAACTGATAAATTATTTATTAAAACTCTTAAAAGTGAGAATTTATTTAGCTCTAAGTTCTAATTATTACAGATTAAATAAAACTTTAAAATATAAGAGTGAATTTGGCTATGAAAATTAATATATTCATTATTAAAACCACATAATTTAAATTAAACAAATAAAAGGAAAACATAAAGTAATTGTATCTTCAAACGAGTAACTTTAAAATATGTTATACTAAATATCAAGATCTGTAGCAAGATCTTGGCTGTATGGTTATATTTCCAGCATAAAATGTATAACAGCTGTTACGTATATGTACGGCTGTGTAGTTATATTTCGTCGTTGCGCCTGCCAAGTTCCATAAGTGATTTTTGTAAGGTTTTGGGAAACAACAAAAAATATGTTATTGAATTGAAAATAAAACACTCAGCAAAATTATTGATACCACAGCACAGACGATTATTTAATATATTATACAAATACAAAAGTTGCCAAAACTATCAGTCATTTAAGTGGCTAGAATTATTTAAGCAAAAAAGTGCACATAAAAATGAAAAAATGCACAAATGGAATTTGGCAGGCGCAGCGACGATTTTCAGCCTATAAAGTATAACAGCTGTTATGTATGGCTCAGTAGTTATATTTCCAGCCTAAAATGTATAACAGCTGTTACGTATCTTTACGGCTGTGTAGTTATATTTCCAGCCTAGAATGTATAACAACTGTTACGTATATTTACGGCTGTGTAGTTATAATTCCACCCTATAATGTATAACAGCTGTTACGTATATTTACGGCTGTGTAGTTATATTTCCAGCCTAGAATGTATAACAACTGTTACGTATATTTACGGCTGTGTAGTTATAATTCCACCCTATAATGTATAACAGCTGTTACGTATATTTACGGCTGTGTAGTTATATTTCCAGCCTAGAATGTATAACAACTGTTACGCATATTTACGGCTGTGTAGTTATATTTCCAGCCTAGAATGTATAACAACTGTTACGTATATTTACGGCTGTGTAGTTATAATTCCACCCTATAATGTATAACAGCAGTTACGTATATTTACGGCTGTGTAGTTATAATTCCACCCTATAATGTATAACAGCTGTTAGGTATATTTACGGCTGTGTAGTTATATTTCCACCCTATAATGTATAACAGCTGTTACGAATGTATGTGAACGGCTTTGTAGTTATATACTCACGTTGTGCGGGGCGAGGAGGCGCCGTGCGGTGAGCGGGCGGAGGGGGCACGGCGCGCGCGGGGGGCGGGGGAGGAGCCCGGGATGCTGCGGAGGTCAACATAACGATATTCAAAAATCTATACTAATACTATAAAGTGGTAAATTTTATTTGAAAGCGCTAATCCTCGAAAGTACTCGTAAATTTGTGAAGCCAACTTGGATCTGACAGTTTTCCTTTTAACTTCGATAGATGTAGGTTCTAATGCTGTGTCGTTGGAATTCCTACAACCACTTAGCTGGTAGGAGGGGGACTCTTGACTAACGAAAATTAGCGCTTTAAAGCCTAATATTTCGCAAATAACAAATCGAAAATTGGTCTTTCCACACTCCCATTATTTTTGAACGAACTATCGAACGATACCCCCAACTCTATGGCGCAGACAAGATAAAAAATCATCCCTACTTTACGTGTAGGGAGAGTACCATAAAAATAACTTCTTTCTTGGTTTTATTTCATCACTTTGTCGGAGTGATTAGCATGTATATGCCCAATTCCAGCGTTCTAGTACATTGGTACTAGAACGATGAAATTGGACTCCTGAGTTACGCGGACAGACGGACATGGCAAAACTATGAGGGTTCCTTGTCGACTACGAAACCCTAAAAAAGACAGTAGCAGTAAGTATAGTGTATTGTCCTCGTCACGTAAGTTGGCAAGGTATTGTCGTAATGGGGGTAAGTTCGCGCATCGTACACTTAGTGGAAGAAAAAAGTGGTCACTTTTACTGCTTTCCATTATTCTATGGTTATTGCCATCATTTATTTTTAATCACATCTTTTCAGAAAAATGTTAAAGAAAGAAGAGGAATTCCTTCGTTAATTAGGTATTATAAATAAAATAGATATCTATACTAATATTATAAAGAGGAAACCTTTGTATTTTTGTATGTTTGTATTGAATAGGCTCAAAAACTACTGGACCGATTTCAAAATTTCTTTTACCATTACTTAGAGGGATTCTTCCGAATCCGTATAGGCTATATTTTATCCCGGAAAATAGATAGGATTTTTCGTGGTAGTGAAAATTGTGGAGTAAGGCGTCGAAAAAACTGCCGTACGTTAACGATTCTCGCGAACGCTGCCTATATTTAATATAAACATTGCACCCGTGCGAAGCCGGGGCGGTTCGCTAGTAATATATAAATACATTTAAAAGTGAAAAAAATGTATTTAATTAAAAATATTAAAAATAACATGTAAAACTGCTACCCCTTTTATCCTTCTTTTTTTCCCGGTGTCCTAAAGACAGTGACGAATTCGGAATTTCAACCTTCCTTAACTATAGTGTTTAACTGTTCTTTCTGACGTTTTAATAGTCTACGTAAAACGGTATTTGGTCCCGGCATTGTAATCAACGTAACAAAAACTAAATTTAAAACAACAACTCGTAACAAAAACAAAGGGTACAACTTTCGTGTACGCAAGTGTATTCGGGAGCAAATTGAACGAGTACTACTGACGCACCAATCGCGTGCTCGGAGCGGCGCTACGTCATACCCCGCGTCCCGCTGACAACCGCTGACACCTAAAAATCGACTTCTGCGCATTGAACGACTCTTGCCAAGTTATTTGGCAACAACTATACTTACGTGGAGCGGGAGGCTGCGGCACGGCGGCGCTGCGACTGGGCACGGGCGGCGCCGCTAGCGCTCCGCGGCTCACCGCTGCCGGACCAACACAAACATCAACAACTATACTTACGTGGAGCGGGAGGCTGCGGCACGGCGGCGCTGCGACTGGGCACGGGCGGCGCCGCTAGCGCTCCGCGGCTCACCGCTGCCGGACCAACACAAACATCAACAACTATACTTACGTGGAGCGGGAGGCTGCGGCACGGCGGCGCTGCGACTGGGCACGGGCGGCGCCGCTAGCGCTCCGCGGCTCACCGCTGCCGGACCAACACAAACATCAACAACTATACTTACGTGGAGCGGGAGGCTGCGGCACGGCGGCGCTGCGACTGGGCACGGGCGGCGCCGCTAGCGCTCCGCGGCTCACCGCTGCCGGACCAACACAAACATCAACAACTATACTTACGTGGAGCGGGAGGCTGCGGCACGGCGGCGCTGCGACTGGGCACGGGCGGCGCCGCTAGCGCTCCGCGGCTCACCGCTGCCGGACCAACACAAACATCAACAACTATACTTACGTGGAGCGGGAGGCTGCGGCACGGCGGCGCTGCGACTGGGCACGGGCGGCGCCGCTAGCGCTCCGCGGCTCACCGCTGCCGGACCAACACAAACATCAACAACTATACTTACGTGGAGCGGGAGGCTGCGGCACGGCGGCGCTGCGACTGGGCACGGGCGGCGCCGCTAGCGCTCCGCGGCTCACCGCTGCCGGACCAACACAAACATCAACAACTATACTTACGTGGAGCGGGAGGCTGCGGCACGGCGGCGCTGCGACTGGGCACGGGCGGCGCCGCTAGCGCTCCGCGGCTCACCGCTGCCGGACCAACACAAACATCAACAACTATACTTACGTGGAGCGGGAGGCTGCGGCACGGCGGCGCTGCGACTGGGCACGGGCGGCGCCGCTAGCGCTCCGCGGCTCACCGCTGCCGGACCAACACAAACATCAACAACTATACTTACGTGGAGCGGGAGGCTGCGGCACGGCGGCGCTGCGACTGGGCACGGGCGGCGCCGCTAGCGCTCCGCGGCTCACCGCTGCCGGACCAACACAAACATCAACAACTATACTTACGTGGAGCGGGAGGCTGCGGCACGGCGGCGCTGCGACTGGGCACGGGCGGCGCCGCTAGCGCTCCGCGGCTCACCGCTGCCGGACCAACACAAACATCAACAACTATACTTACGTGGAGCGGGAGGCTGCGGCACGGCGCACGTAGGTCCTTTTTGGCAATCTACGCGCGCAAAAAGGTTAAATTTTAGTTGATGCGATCTATTTACAGTATTTTTTTCCAAACACCCAGATAGTCAGGCAACTCACAACACGCCGTGTTTTGACATTTCGCGCGCTACTGAATGAAAGAACAAATAAGTCGCGACATGTTTGCGCGCACACAGCGCTACGCTGCGTCGCTGGTCAGTCGGTCCACTTGTTTCGAGGCGACCAAACGGTTCTTTCAAGTGTGAAGTGATCAACTGGTGCCATGGAACAAACGCGTAAAGGTATGTGCATTAACAGTATTTAACTTTTAATTCGATTTTTGCATTTAAAGTTACATAAAGGAACCATAGAACCAACTAGTAATTTAGTAAAAAAAAAGTTATTATTTCATGATTATTGGACCGCAACTATTTTTGTTGGTAGTTGTTGGTCTTGAAATTATTATGTATGTGTAGTGTAACTAAGTGAAATTCTGGCAAATTACGTTTTGGCTGCAGAAACTTGCAGTAACTATTTTTATGTGTCTTATTAGACCTGGCGGAAGGAGTAAAGCGGAGTGAGCTGTTCGACATCTGGCGAAATGAACCTGTTTCTTCTTTAAAATTTGAAGCTGTATTAAAATATTTGACGGATACAACAAATTTACAAGACTTCGACGATGCATTGAGGGGCACATTCAAAAATAAAATTTACAATTTTTGTGTACAATTGCTCGTGAAATGGAAAAATTGTTATCGTAGCAAGAAATCATTTTTGCAACAAAACAAAGAATGGTTAGATGATCGCCTGACTGTCGATGTAGATTGTGAAGTAGTACGAGATATAGTTGGTGATGGTGAACACGTGACTAGGAGGCGAGGACGCCCACGAAAATTGTTTGAAGAGTGCAGTCGGTCATCAAAAAGGCGAAAGTTACAAACGCTCGTTCGAGAGGCCTCTAGCCAGGAACTATCACTAGCTACTCAAATAAGTCTGAGAGCAGATGGCAAAAGGGATACTGCAAGAGTTTTCAGGCATATTTTAAGTCCGACAGCATCACCTCAAAGAGCCCATAAAGTGAAAAAACGACTTACTCCGTCAGAAAATTTACCAATTAAGATGACCAAAGAACGCGCTTTAGCCATGTACGTAGATAATAAACTAACTAAAGATCAATACATAGATATCCAACAGACATCTAAAGAGTATAAGGCCAACATATTTCCATCCTATAATATACTTTTGGAAGCGAAGAAAGAGACATACCCTGTCGATATAGAAATCACTGAAATATCTGGCACAGTGACACTTCAGTCTCTGTTGAATCACACTATACAGAGACTCTCCTTTGCACTACAAGAAGTGTTGGAAGCAAACATAGATAAATATGACCCCAGTAATATCAACGTCATATTCAAGTGGGGCTGTGATGGTGCTTCGGGACAGAGTCGATATCATCAAGCTTTTGAAGACAACAGCAATGATGACGCGAGTTTGTTCTTAATGATGATAGTACCTCTTCAAATCAAAGCTGGTAGAGACGTGGTTCTATGGCAAAATCCAGTACCCTCTTCGACAAAGTACTGTAGACCTATTAAAGTGATTTTTCATAAGGAGACTGCAGGCTTTGTTAAGCAGGAAGTTGACAATATCAAAGGACAGATCGAGAGGTTGGTTCCGACAAAAATAGATATTGAAGGACAGCAGTACACTTTTCACCCAATTTTGACGCTAACTATGATAGATGGCAAAACCTGCAGCACACTTTCAGGTACTGCCAATCAAAACTGCCACGTATGTGGAGCCACTCCAAGCATGATGAACAAATTAGACCTAGTTCGTGCGAGACCAACCAATAAAGATTCTCTGCAACTTGGCATGTCTAGCCTACATGCTTGGATAAAATGTTTAGAATGCGTTCTGCATATCGCATACAGGTTAGATATAAAAAAGTGGCAAATTTCTACACAAAATAAGGCCTCCACAGATGCGAAAAAGAAACATATACAAGAGAGGATTCGAACAGAAATGAATCTCCTTGTCGACTTGCCTAAGCAAGGCTATGGCAGCTCAAACACAGGAAATGTAGCAAGAGAGTTTTTTAAAAATCCAAAACTAGCTTCACAAATTACAGGCGTAAATGGGGAGCTAATAGATAGACTCGCTACGATTCTGCGAACTATATGTTCTGGTTTTGCTGTCAACCTCCCGGCATTTGAAGCATTTGCGACGGACACAGCTGAATTGTATGTTAGAGACTACAGCTGGTTTTATATGCCTCAAAGCGTGCACAAGCTGCTGATCCACGGTACCTTAATAATGGAAAAAGCGATAATGCCGATAGGTTCCCTATCTGAAGAAGCCCAAGAGGCTCGAAACAAAGAAGTAAGAAATTATCGCGAATTTCACGCGCGCAAGTTTTCAAGGAGACAAAATGTGGAAGATATTCTGCACATGCTGCTTCTATCATCGGACCCTCTTATAGCGAGTTTACGAAGAGCTAGGTTTAAACCCACTGGCTGCATACCGCAATCAGTTCTGGATTTGCTGGATGTGCCTAAGATAAATGCAGACTAAATAATTGCATTCTATGTATGTGTATCTTCGTCATGTAAATAATTGTTAAAAATATACTACTTTCTTGTTCGCTACAATTTGTTTTATTTACCTATAAATGGACACATCTTAGGAAAATTAGAATTTTTAGATGGAAAATACAGAAGACGGAACCCCCACGTGCATGTCTAAACTTTCATTTGGCTTAAATTATATTGCTGATACTATAAAGTTTCTTAAATACAACAATGGAATGCTTTTTGCGCGAAATATCATGTAAAATAATATTGAGCGCATAAATTGATGAAAAGGACGTACGTGCGGCAGCGCTGCGACTGGGCACGGGCGGCGCCGCTAGCGCTCCGCGGCTCACCGCTGCCGGACCAACACAAACATCAACAACTATACTTACGTGGAGCGGGAGGCTGCGGCACGGCGGCGCTGCGACTGGGCACGGGCGGCGCCGCTAGCGCTCCGCGGCTCACCGCTGCCGGACCAACACAAACATCAACAACTATACTTACGTGGAGCGGGAGGCTGCGGCACGGCGGCGCTGCGACTGGGCACGGGCGGCGCCGCTAGCGCTCCGCGGCTCACCGCTGCCGGACCAACACAAACATCAACAACTATACTTACGTGGAGCGGGAGGCTGCGGCACGGCGGCGCTGCGACTGGGCACGGGCGGCGCCGCTAGCGCTCCGCGGCTCACCGCTGCCGGACCAACACAAACATCAACAACTATACTTACGTGGAGCGGGAGGCTGCGGCACGGCGGCGCTGCGACTGGGCACGGGCGGCGCCGCTAGCGCTCCGCGGCTCACCGCTGCCGGACCAACACAAACATCAACAACTATACTTACGTGGAGCGGGAGGCTGCGGCACGGCGGCGCTGCGACTGGGCACGGGCGGCGCCGCTAGCGCTCCGCGGCTCACCGCTGCCGGACCAACACAAACATCAACAACTATACTTACGTGGAGCGGGAGGCTGCGGCACGGCGGCGCTGCGACTGGGCACGGGCGGCGCCGCTAGCGCTCCGCGGCTCACCGCTGCCGGACCAACACAAACATCAACAACTATACTTACGTGGAGCGGGAGGCTGCGGCACGGCGGCGCTGCGACTGGGCACGGGCGGCGCCGCTAGCGCTCCGCGGCTCACCGCTGCCGGACCAACACAAACATCAACAACTATACTTACGTGGAGCGGGAGGCTGCGGCACGGCGGCGCTGCGACTGGGCACGGGCGGCGCCGCTAGCGCTCCGCGGCTCACCGCTGCCGGACCAACACAAACATCAACAACTATACTTACGTGGAGCGGGAGGCTGCGGCACGGCGGCGCTGCGACTGGGCACGGGCGGCGCCGCTAGCGCTCCGCGGCTCACCGCTGCCGGACCAACACAAACATCAACAACTATACTTACGTGGAGCGGGAGGCTGCGGCACGGCGGCGCTGCGACTGGGCACGGGCGGCGCCGCTAGCGCTCCGCGGCTCACCGCTGCCGGACCAACACAAACATCAACAACTATACTTACGTGGAGCGGGAGGCTGCGGCACGGCGGCGCTGCGACTGGGCACGGGCGGCGCCGCTAGCGCTCCGCGGCTCACCGCTGCCGGACCAACACAAACATCAACAACTATACTTACGTGGAGCGGGAGGCTGCGGCACGGCGGCGCTGCGACTGGGCACGGGCGGCGCCGCTAGCGCTCCGCGGCTCACCGCTGCCGGACCAACACAAACATCAACAACTATACTTACGTGGAGCGGGAGGCTGCGGCACGGCGGCGCTGCGACTGGGCACGGGCGGCGCCGCTAGCGCTCCGCGGCTCACCGCTGCCGGACCAACACAAACATCAACAACTATACTTACGTGGAGCGGGAGGCTGCGGCACGGCGGCGCTGCGACTGGGCACGGGCGGCGCCGCTAGCGCTCCGCGGCTCACCGCTGCCGGACCAACACAAACATCAACAACTATACTTACGTGGAGCGGGAGGCTGCGGCACGGCGGCGCTGCGACTGGGCACGGGCGGCGCCGCTAGCGCTCCGCGGCTCACCGCTGCCGGACCAACACAAACATCAACAACTATACTTACGTGGAGCGGGAGGCTGCGGCACGGCGGCGCTGCGACTGGGCACGGGCGGCGCCGCTAGCGCTCCGCGGCTCACCGCTGCCGGACCAACACAAACATCAACAACTATACTTACGTGGAGCGGGAGGCTGCGGCACGGCGGCGCTGCGACTGGGCACGGGCGGCGCCGCTAGCGCTCCGCGGCTCACCGCTGCCGGACCAACACAAACATCAACAACTATACTTACGTGGAGCGGGAGGCTGCGGCACGGCGGCGCTGCGACTGGGCACGGGCGGCGCCGCTAGCGCTCCGCGGCTCACCGCTGCCGGACCAACACAAACATCAACAACTATACTTACGTGGAGCGGGAGGCTGCGGCACGGCGGCGCTGCGACTGGGCACGGGCGGCGCCGCTAGCGCTCCGCGGCTCACCGCTGCAGGACCAACACAAACATCTCATTACCATCTTAAATATAAACCCTTCCTACAAACCCGTGCATTGCAATTTGCAATTCAACTACTCTTTGCTTACACATTTCTTTTTTTAAGAGCTAGCAATGTGGGTAGAATTCATATTACTAGCAATATTATTAACCCCTCCTCTGTCCAAATGGATAGTGTTCGAACCTGCGATTTCTAGATCACAAGGCCGACACATTAGCCATCAATCTCACTCACCTCTTGACTAGACTATAATATAATAAAAATAGCAATACTTTTTTTTTTTTAGCGTGGTAAAATTATCAAATAAGTCCTCCCACCCCGGGCAGGGTGGGCGTGGGAGGGACTGTCAGACTTTTACTGACTAAAATCCACGGTATTCCTTCAATAGCCCTTTACGTACCGGGGTCACGGTAATGGGATAAGTCCCACGACCCCGGCAGGCTTCGGCCCTCTGCAGGGGGGGCCTCGTCATGTTGCTGACGCTCTTTGAGGCGCGCGTGGAACACAACGCGCCGTCGACCCGGGCATGGTCCATGGTCGGACAGCGAGTTGCCCTTTACTCGCTGTCCGCATGCCCGCGCCTACGGTGGCCGGAGATCGTCGGCCGACGTCCGACGCCGTGGGCGTCTACCATTGCGGCTGGGCTGGAGGGAGGACGCCATCCTCTCCCTCACGCGGCCCGCCTCCTCCTTCGGAAGCATGACTGTTTCGCAGAAGGAGGCGACCGCTTCCCACTCCCTCTCGCCCCGCAACATGGCCTCGACCAATGCCGGGCGCGAGAGGTCTCCGCCTATCGCAGCCGTGAGGACACGTCGGTGCTCTGCCCAGGCGGGGCAGTCTTGCACCGTGTGTTCTACGGTGTCCTCAGGGCGACCCTCGCAGTGGTGACACCCAGGCGTTTCTTCCTTCCCCATCAGACACAGGTACCTCCCGAAACTTCCGTGTCCGGTGAGGACCTGCGTCATGCGGTAGGTCAGGACGCCGTGACGCCGATCTAGCCACTCCTCAAAGAGGGGTCTTACCGCTGCAATTGCGGCGTGCCCGAAAAAAAAAAATAGCAATACTAATAAAAATTTATAGATTTTCAACTTTATTACAGTGACAAGGGCCCTGTTTGCTGAAGCTGACAATTCGACAAGTCCGACATATGACAAAAAGTGACAATTGCACAATTCTTCTGTTTAATAAAACTTACAACAAAATTTTCATGGTGGAAAATTGGCAAAAATGTCGGATTGTCGCGACGATTCTAAAATGTTGTCATTTTAGTGGAATTTTCAGCTTTATAAGCTTATTATTAAACAGGGCCAAGGTCGAAGTTATAAATAACAGAACTCACTTTTATCCAGGTCCTGCTTGACAGCGGGCAGTCCTCCATTCATCTCTATGAAGTCGTAGATGAACTCTCTCGTCTCTTGATCCTGTAGTTGCGTTTCGGAAACTCCGGCCTTTGTGAAGAACGAACGGAGATCGTCGGCTTCCGGAGCATTGTCGAGATCGAAACCTGAAGATGTTCATTTGGAAATGAGTACGGTTAGAACTATATTTATTATATTTTTTTTATTATTGTTTCAGAATAGAACACACACCAACTAAAATACAAAGTTACAAACATTATAAAAATAACAACAAAAATTGTACTGTACATATTCACATTGAAAGGGTTACCAACTCAATAGTTGCTGGGTGAAAGACACCCAGCGCTGGTTTTCAGTTGCACCCAGAAGTGACTTACAGACGAGAAAATATGAATTTTGTTGTGTAATAAGTTTCAAGCAAATAACACGGTTTCAGACCGATGTTCTCCGTTTAAGATATTGGTAGCGACGTACCTTTATCGTCGTTTGATATAAATAGCAATACAATGCAGGTAGAAATACAACCATAAAAGTTGCAAGGATTTTCGGTCAAGCGTGAAATCCACATTTACTGGCAATAGGAAAGGGGATTGAAAAGTGCATTGATTAGTCGCTCTAGCGAATGTCGTCTCTAAATAAAAGAAGATACGGTCTGAGGTAGAATTGAGCTGCCCCGAACGTTAGAAAGCTGATCTAAATTATATAATTTCTTCGTTCCAAAGATCAATCGAACCAAGAGCCCATTCGTGATCTTTGAGATCAATGTGGGAAAACAACGAATATTATAAGTAAATTACCGGACTGTCTGGCAATTTTGTTTTATATTCTTTTCTTTCATCTGTAATCTTTGTTTAAACTTACCTAGTAATAGTTTGTTTACGATGGAATGCTGACGTGTAAACTACTTGTATGGGCGTTAATGGCTGCAACACAGTTTACAGCTAATGCAGTCATTATCGTAGGTACTCTAATTTATTGTATTTGTTTTTTTAGTTCCAATATTTTCGTTTTTATTATTATTTATTATTATTATTTCAGCGCTTTATACGGCCTATCCAAGTATCCTTATTTTGGTATTGTTCGTCCTTCTTAAGTTCTATGTTGAGCTGCGCGATAACTGACAAATGCTTGCACTGTTTGGACGGACCTATTTAAATCTGTGTGAAATCTGTCCTCTGAAGAGCACTACAGTTAAAAACGTACAAGGTTCTCATATTACTTGATCACTACAGATTGTATGGATTTCAAATGAGACATTGACCTCTGAGTTTGTTCAGTTAGGAAACACTGGCCTCATCTAGGTTACATTTACGAAAACAAATGTTTATTTGCAAAATAAACATAATTATTTCATTATTTCAAACTATCAGTTTTCTATCGGTTACATTTCGGAGAGTGTGCGATGGAATTACACAATCTAATTCCGCCAAGCCCGTTCCATCATCGGACTACAAGACAAACGGCGATGCGCCATCGTTACATGGTGGACATCCCACCTATACGCACTAAACGTTTTGGGAATACCTTCATTATGCGTACGGCTAAGGAGTGGAATTCCCTGCCGGAGTCTGTGTTTCCCGATAGCTATAACCTAGGAGTCTTTAAGTCAAGAGTGAATAGGTTACTTTTAGGTAAGCGTGCTCCATCTTCGACCACACCATCACTTACCATCAGGTGAGATAGTGGTCAAACGCGAGCCTATTATCAATAAATAAAAAAATAACAAAGATGAGGACTTGGCTTACTTGAATTTGGCTGTCTATTAAAACCTGGAGATATATAACAAGTCCTACCTACACTTGGCAACTATTAAATTGTCTATGCCCAACAAAGAAGAGGAGGCAATTTAATAATACCTTTGTTAGCATCCCAGCCGACGTGTGATACGTGTTTAAAGTCTTGCGGCATCCCGATATCTGCTTTCGTAATTTTTCGCCCCTTTTGTTTCTTATTACTCTTCAGTGTGTAGCCTGGAAACAGAAATTATTTATGAATAAGATTGGATCGGAATTTTAGTACGACTAAACAGTAAAACACCGTGTAAGGTAACTGTTGTCAATACAAACTAGGATCTTGTCCGATCCAGCCTGTCCCTTCCTGCTCTCGGTACAGCGACGCTCTAAGTCGAGATCCGTACCCCCTACAGATACTGTGCCTCTAGCATGTAGCAATCCAGGAAGGAGGCTATCATTTTTCTAATTAAGGTCACTTCAAAGCGAAGCTCAGTAAAGTAGGCCAGAACCTCCTCCGTTGTAATCCGAGACACCATACTAAAAAAATGCCACCCAGAGACGCTCTAACCCGAGATCCGTACTCCGTACGCGGGATTATCGTAATGAAGACCACTACAGGAAAGTCCGGTAAAGCAGCCCACAACCTTTTCCGTTCTCAATACTCAATACATTTATTTGCATTCCACAATGTGAACTTAGGTGGTAGGTACATACAAGATATACATTGTTTTAGATCATTGTGGACCCTGTCGGGCACAGCAAATTAAAAAAGAAGAAAGAGGCCTATTACAATTATTATAATTATATAGAATGTGTATTAGATAAGATAAGATAATTTATTGGAGCAAAACAAATTTTACAAAAAAAAAATATTGTTTACGAAAGTATTACTATTAAATATTACTTTAACTACTTGCTATTTTATACATTTATTACAATACTATATTTTATTTATTTAATTTATCATTAAAATATTCATTTATATCATAATAACACTTATTAATTAGAAATTGTTTTAATTTATTTATAAATATATTGTTTTTTTGTACATTTTTAAGTATATCGGGTAATTTATTGTAGACTTTTACTGACATACTTTTACATACATTTAGTTATGTCACTAATGTGCTTGTAGAGTGTATTTTCAGCTTAGAACCACCAGGTAAGTTAAGCTTATTTTTGTGTCGTAATGTATAGCGAGTTTGTATGTTTTCTCGTGTAGTGAATAGGTGTTGTTTGTGTCTAACAAACTTGCACATTTCCAGGATATATATACAGGGCAGTGTTAACACTTTGTGTTCTTTGAAGTGGGGTTTGCAGCTGTCTGTGTTTTCTTTATAATTCTTTATAATTCTTTATTGGCATAAAATAAATTACAAAGATGTGAGACCCTGCCTCCAGAGCTAGGTTTGAAAACCTGTATTTCAGGAGCCAGTGACTTCTTCCAATGATGTTACAATATAGCAAGTTTTATGCAACATAGATACATTTAGAATTTCTATATTTACTAGTATCCTGATGAGTCGTTTTTGGAGTGTGAAAAGTGTTGATGCGTGTGTACTGTTTCCCCATAGTATTATGCCATAACTTAACCATGAGTATGCATAGGCGTAATACGTAACTAAAGCAGTATGAAGATTCGTCGTTTTTAGGGTTCCGTAGTCAACAAGGAACCCTTATAGTTTCGCCATGTCCGTCTGTCCGCGGTTTAGCTCAAAAACTATTGGTACTAGAAAGTTGTACTTTGGCATGAGTATACACGTTAATGACGCCGAAAAAGTGGTAAAATAAAATTTTGAAAAAAACAATTATTTAGGGTACCTCCCATACATGTAAAGTGGGATGATATTTTTTTTTTTTTCGTTCTTCCCTTAGTGTGGGATATCGTTGGATAGGTCTTCCAAAAATATTAGGGGTTTGGTAAGACCGTTTTTTGATTAAGTAAACCGTTCGTGACTTATCAAGCTTTAAAGTACCAATTTTCGTTAGAGTCAAGTGTCCCCCCCTCTATCAACTAAACGGTTATAGTTAGAAATTCAAATGTCACGGCAGTAGTACCTATATATAACGAAATTTAAAGGAAAACTATCACACATAAGTGGGCCTTACAAATTTACGAGTAATAGTCGACCAATTGTATTTGACTCGAAAATTTCGAACAACTCTATAGAAATGTCGATAGATGGCGCTAAGCGCCAGTACAACTGGCACTTAGCGCCATCTATCGATATCTATATATATATCATCTCGTGCTAGCTTCTTGTGACGATTGAGTAGTGTAGCTCTGTGTCCGTATTTAAATTCAAAACACCGGCTATGACAAGTTTTATACAAATCTCTAAAAAAAATTGAAGCTTTCCATGCAAAATTGTCGGATCAGGTGAGGATTTGTATAGGAAGTCAAATTAGTTAGGTAGTCATGTTTGGCTTTTAGTTAGAGCATGGTACGAAACGATCAGTCAGCGAATACGACACGCACTTGGCTGTTATAAAAACTACGGAACCCTACACTGCGCGTGGCCCGACACGCACTTGACCGGTTTTTTTAATTTCGCGAAGAGCATATGCAAATTTTGACAATTTTGACCTAATTTTTTTTACATGAGATTTCCAATTTAAATTTGTGTCTATGGATATACCGAGTAGTGAGAATTCTTGTACAGTTTCAATTGTTGTGTCGTTGTAAATAAATTTTATATCTAAAGGAGCTTTTTGACGTGGGTGAAAGGACATGATTTTAGTTTTATTGAAGTTTAGCTCTAGGTTGTGCTCGTTCATCCAAGTTATTATTTTGTTTAACGTGCGTGTAAGTGTTTCTGTTAAATTACTATTTTTTTGGCATGAAGTCAGTACTGAGATATCGTCAGCAAACAGAACACATGACTCTTTTATAATTTTTGGGAGGTCATTTATATAAATGATAAATAGACATCCAATAACACTCCCTTGGGGGATTGAGGCGCAAATTTTATTGCTGTCCGATCGTATATATTCTATTAGTTTTTATGTTCATTATAGTATTCAATCTCGACTTGGTGTTCTCTATCTTCTAAATATGATTTAAACCATTCATGAGCTTTTCCGCGGATCCCTATCCCTTGTAACTTATTAAGCAGGATGTTATATTGTACTTTATCATATGCCTTCGTCATATCTAATAGAATTCCTACAGCGTATTTTTTCTTATTAATTATATCAATGGCTTCCTGAATAAATTTATATACTGCCAAAACTGTAGAGCGATTTTTCCGGAAACCGTTTTGTGAATCGTTAAAAATTTTGTACTTTTCGCAAAACGAGTAAACGCGATTACACATCGCTTTCTCAAATATTTTCGAGGCGGTAGGTAAAAGAGCTATAGGTCGGAAGTTAGTGGGATCAGTTTTTATGTCTTTTTTGTGAACTGGCTTTATTATAGCTTTTTTTAGGCAGTTCGGAAACCTTCCTTCCTCAAAAGACTGGTTGACGAGCAGGTAAAATGGCAAGGTAAGCTCATTTGCACACTGTTTTACTACGGTTGGTGGCAGTTCGTCTATTCCATAGCTATTTTTGTTTTTGAGGCTTATTAATAATAAATTTATTTCACTGGGATCTACCGGGCTTAGGAATAAGCTGTTTTCTGTGGAGTGGAGCACTGAGGTGCTTTGCGTTTCCTTGTCTTGAGATTTGGCATTCCCCGCTCCGATAGACGCAAAAAAGTTGTTAAATATATTTGCAATTTGCTTAAGTTCCGAGATAATATTGTCATTTATATGTAGCGTTATGTTGCTTTTGGTTTTTTCACATTTTTATTCGTCCTTTCATTGATAATTTTCCACATAGTTTTCACTTTATTATTAGACTTAACTAATTTATTTATATATTGTAGTTTTTTTGCTTTGTTTACAATTTTTTTTAAAGTTTTTTCGTATGTTTTGTAATTTTGTTTAATTAAAGGACTATTAGTTTTAAGTAAAAGTATTTTTTCTAGCCTTTTATTTTTGCAAGAAATTTTGATTCCTTTGGTAAGCTAATATTTTTTATAATTTGTTTTTAATTTTAGTTGTATTTTTGGTATACATTGGTCTTTCCGTTGACCTTCGAGAGGCTACACAAAAAGCCTCTCTTCTTCTTCTTTACAGTAGACTGCCCGCAAATTCGTCTACGTGGGTGGGTTTTCCGCGAAAATCCCGATACCGTGGGAATTCCGGGCTAAAAAGTAAATTTCATTCAGATCCGTTCATGAATTTTTGCATGAAAAAGTAACAAACATGGATACATCCTAACAATTTTTCGC